>JAFFJZ010000009.1:17612500-18862500 GCA_018340375.1 Gonatopus flavifemur
GGATGCACGCTGATTATACGTCCTAATGGCCAGTGCATGGGCGGTGTGTGATCTTCCTTCAACAAGACCATCATTCCAGGTAGCAAGTTAGGAGAAACTTCTTTCCATTTGTTCCGGTGCTGCAACAGACTGACGTATTCCCGGAACCAGCGGGTCCAGAATTGTTGTCGAAGTTGAGTAAGTAACCCGTATCGAGTCAGTCGGTTTGATGGGGTATTGGTGAAATCAACCTCAGGCATGGAGTTCAGAGGTTCCCCGATGATGAAATGTCCGGGTGTGAGAACCTGTAAGTCTGTCGGATCTTGGGAAAGAGGAGTAAGAGGACGGGAGTTTAAGCAAGATTCGATTAATGTGAACGTCGTACAAAGCTCTCCAAAAGTCAATTTTGTGTCGTCAACAACCTTCTTCAAGTGGAATTTTGCGGACTTGATTGCGGCTTCCCACAATCCGCCCATATGCGGAGAATATGGAGGGATGAATTCCCATTTTATTCTTTGATCGGACATGAAATCGTGGACGTTGGTATCATTCGCTATGCTTTCAGTCAATTTTTGCAATTCGTTGCGAGCGCCGACGAAATTGCTCCCGTTATCGGAGTAGATCACCTCACACAGACTTCGGCGCGCTATGAATCGCTTCATGCAGTTGAGAAATGCGTCTGTGCTTAAACTGGAAGCCACTTCAAGGTGGACGGCTCGAGTGCTAAAGCATACGAAGAGGCATAAGTATGCCTTGCCGGTGACATTCCTAGATATCTTGATGGGAAAAAGCCCTCCGTGATCCACTCAAACAGTTAAGAAAGGTCTAGTAGGTTGTAGTCGTGATGTCGGTAGATTTCCCATGAGTTGCTCAACCCTAGTGGGACGAGCTCGAAAGCATAATATACATTTTCTGAGGATCTTACGAACGGCAGTTCTTCCGCATACAATCCAATATCTTCTCCTGAGAGAGGCTAGTATCGCCTGGCTGCCAGCGTGTAGATTGCGGTAATGCTCAGCTCTTATCAACGAGGCTGTGAATGGATGATCTGTAGGGAGCAAAATAGGATGTTCTGCGTCATATTCGAATGGTCCGTTGGCTATTCTACCTCCTACCCTAAGAATTTCATTCTCATCTAAGATGGGGAATAACGATGCGATTCTACCTTGCGGATGAATTCTACTCCGAGGACGGATTTTGCCTTGAGGGTGAGTGTCATTATGCGGATGAGCTTTGTCTTGAGCACGAGCTTTATTTTCACGAAGCGTTTGCAGTTCTGTCTTGAATTCGGCTGCTTGTACCAACTTTATCAGTGAGAGCTCGGCTTTTTCAAGTTCTTCTGTTGACAAGGGGCCAAAAACTTGATTCTCAGGATTTTGTCTATTTTTGGCGTTAATCTTGTATCGTAGACAGTAAGCAATTACACGTCTCAATTTTTTGAAAGAGGAAAATTTGCTGCGAATTTGAAGATCTAGTCGTGGATCTTGGGTATCTTTGGAAGTAGCCGCAAAGGATCGAGAATTTTCGTGATGTAATTCAGGCACTGCTTCTTCCATATCATTTTTAACTTCTTCTGAATTGAATTGAGGACGGTAATGAATTTCTTTTTTCAAGAAGGTCGGACCTTCCCACCGCAGAGTACATCCTTCGATCTGTTTGGGGCTGATTCCTCTGGATATGATATCCGCCGGATTGTCCTCTGAAGCCACGTGGTGCCAATGAGAGAAGTCAGTCAACTTGCGGATCTCTGCGACGCGGTTAGCCACGAATGTGGGCCAGTGATGAGGTTCTGCGGCTATCCAGCATAATGTAACCGACGAGTCACTCCAATAACGCACTTCGTCAATTGGAATGGAGATGGCTTGACGTACCCTGTGACATAACGAAGCCAACAATGCGGCAGCACATAATTCAAGTCTAGGCAATGTTTGAGTCTTGAGTGGAGTCACCTTTGATTTGGCGCAATGCAGTCGAACAGCATAAGTGCCGGATTGAGGTAAGGTCCTTACATAGAGACAGGCTCCGTATGCGCGTTCAGAGGCGTCCGCGAAGCCGTGTATTTCTGTTTTTACCGGTTCGTTGCAAATAATACGTCGAGGGATAGTAACACTGTTGAGAACGCCTATTTCATCGAGCCACTGCTTCCAGTCGTTTTCAAGTTGTGGATCGATAGGTTCATCCCATTCGGTCTTTGATTTCCATAATCCTTGTGGAATAATTTTGACAACAATGTTGATGGGACTTATCAGACCCAACGGATCAAATATTTGTGCGACAGTGGACAAAATAGATCGTTTGTCGCGTTTGGGCTAATATGTGCAACGTTCACACGATAGTAAAGAACATCCTGCTGAGTGTCCCAGAACAAATCAAGAATCTTCGTTTCTTCTCCTAGTTTAATAGCGGAATAATCACTCACGTCTTGAATAAGTTCGGGACAGTTGGTTTTCCATTTGCTGAGCCCAAACCGAGCTGTGGATAATACCTTTACGATGTCTTCTTTCAGTCGAACGAGTTTGGAAAACTCACTGCTGCCAGTAAGCAGATCGTCGACGTAGAAATCTGAGACGATGGTTTGACATGCTTCTGGATATTCATTCAGATGAGTTTTTGCACATTGTTGAAGATATTCTATCGCAAGGTATGAAGAGCTAGCGAGTCCGTATGTAACGGTAGCCAATTCGAATGTTTTTATGGGTTCATTGGGATTCCATCGCCATAGTATTCGCTGGAACCTTCTATGTTTGGGATGCACCATGACTTGACGGTACATTTTGGCTACGTCAGCAGTCATCGCATGAGAATTTTGCCGGAATCGCAAGAGAACTGAAAGCAAGTCTTGTTGAATGGTTGGACCTACTGCTAACAGATCATTCAGAGACTGGCCGGAGGTTGTCTTCGCCGAGCCATCAAAGACAACCTTTATTTTCATAGCAGATGCTTCAGTCTTGATGACAGGATGATGCGGTATATAATAGCAGGGTCCTACCTCAGTGTCGGATTCCGGTAGCTCTACCATATGTTTTAAGTCCAAATATTCGCGCATGAATTCATTATATTTAGTTCTTAGTTCAGGATGTTTCTCGAGTCGCTTTTCTAGCATCAACAGTCTCTTTGAAGCGCTGGCCTTTGAGTCTCCTAACTGACGATTTGAATGGCAATTCTACCACGAACCGACCATCTGCTGTACGAGTGTGCGTGGCGGCGAAATGTTGCACGCATTCCTGTTGTTCTGAGGACAAATGAGTATCGTTGGAGATTTCCTCGATCTGCCAAAATCGCTCCAGTTGTTGATTCAATTCTGCATTTGACGTAAAAAAGATGTGCAGATTTTGAGGAACGGAAGAACTATAACAATAATTCACTGGTCCAGAAACTATCCAACCGACTTGAGTTTTTTGCGGGACTGGTTGATTTTTAGAAGTTTGAATCTGATCAGGGCACATCAGATCACAGAATACGGCTGCACCCAGCAAAATGTCAATTTCAGCAGGCGTGTGAAACAATGGATCGGCCAATGTGAGGTTTGATGGAATAAATAAACGATTTAGATATATCTTCGTAGTTGGTAATTTGTTTGTGATTTGATTTATTACTAAAAATGGCGAATTGGCGTGAAAATTCCCATGAGTCGATCGAATGGTGGTGTTTACCATATATGTGGCATTGGAAGACGTCTGGTTTATTCCCATGATCGATATGTTGGTTGTTCGGATTATAAGTTGAAGAGTCTCACTTAATGATCGAGTCATTAAATTGGATTGCGAGCCAGAGTCGAATAAGGCTCTGCAACGATGGATTTTCCCAAAACGATCTTCTATCAAAACGATAGCCGTGGATAGAAGTACTTACTGAACTCGCTGATTCGCCAAGTGGGTTAGGGTGGTATCGCTAAGATTTTGATGTGAATTACCCGAGATGGCGCTAGAACCTGGATCAGAACGTTTAAAGGAGTCCTGCGCGCCGTCCACATTTCCTGTTGAAATTGATGCGACCTTTTGTTGAGCGGTAGGGTTTCCGGTGGTTTCAGATGTCGATTCAGGGTGCAGCAAAGTATAGTGGTGCTTGTTACAAAGTTTGCAGGCGCCAGACGTGCAATTATTACCATGGAAAGACCTCAGACTATTTCGACAAAGCTTGTGGTTTTTTATTTCGTTTCGTCTGGAGGCAACAGAGAGATTTCGAAAAACGTTGCACTGAAATAGCCTGTGCGGTCCTTTACACACAGGACAGTTAGAGCCATTGGTGCCCATGTGAGCGTACGAGGTTGTACGATTTGAGGAGGTAGTCCCCTTGGTAGTGGTTTGAGGTTTATGTTTGACTTGCGTGTTTGCACTTTCAATTTCCTTGGGACGAGCAACTGACTCTAGGAATGTACATCGATTGGAGAGAAAATCAGTAAAATCCTTTAAAGTGGGCATTGCTGCGTTGTTCACACGGTTCTTTTCCCATTCTCTCAATGAAACAGAATCTAACTTTGGAATCATAATTTGAATAAGAATAGTGTCCCACGTTGGCACAGGTTGTTCGAGTTTTCTCAATATTTCTATATGCTTGGAAAAATTAGTTAACAACTGTCTCAGGCTTGTATGAGACTCCTTACTGACAGCTGGTAAATTGAGTATGGCCTGGGAATGATATTCCGTAATCTTTCTTTTATTCTCGAATCTAGTTTGGAGTAAATTTCAAGCTATTGCGTAGTTATCATCAATAATCTCAAGTGTCTCGATTAATGTTTCCGCTTCACCCGTAACTGACGATTCGAAATAATGCAGCTTTTGCGAATTAGATAATCTTGGGTTAGTATCGATTAATGATTTGAACAAGTCGTTAAAAGAGAGCCACTGATGGTAACTGCCGTTAAATTTCGGTAAATTGATGATAGGAAGTCTTACTGATGTGTATTCGTCGTGTAAATTGTTATTTATTGCCACCGGTGCAGCTTGTGCTGGAAGGGCCTGTACATGAGGAGGTACTGCAGGAGCCAGTGGAGGATTACGTGGGCAACGTTCACGCGCGCGAGTAAAGACGGAATGATATTCATCTTCGAATGTGTCGCGTTCCTTGATTTGTTGATTGCTATCGTCAATATTTTCAATTTCGGTTTGAATTTCGTCGAATTTGTTCCATGCTTCGGAAATTTTTTCAATTCGACTTGGTAATTCTCGACGTTCAACTTGATCTTCACCGCAAGCGTCGACAAAATTAGCATATTTAGTAAGCCTGGCTTTGAGGCTACCTCTAGCTTTAAGTAACTTGGCAAGATCTTCTTTAGATATATTTATGAGTGTTGGATTAAGGTGCGCTCACAACATGAATTTACGACGGAAATATCGAATCTTGCCGGAAGGGAAATTAAAACTGGGAAAAAAAAGGAAAGATGTGACAGACTTACTTTGTTATCGTCGAGAAGAATCGGTACAGGGTTTATCGAGTTGTTGATGACGCATTGATGCCTATACGTTGTGTCTGTTGTCGATACATAGGTTGTAATCCATTGTAAACACGAGGAAGAGGTCCTTATACGACGAAGATAAATGCACGTTGAATGTTTCAAAAATGGCAATGTATTTGAAAGAATTTATTTTTACACTTCACTTTATTCAGTTCGAATATGAAATGCACTGTACGTTTGATAAAAGTAAACACGATGAGGACGAGAAAATTCACCGAGAATTTTTTTTTTACACGATATTTCTTTCGTGAGAATGCACGTATTATCTCGCATGCGCTTGCGCTGTGCGATGCTTCGAAGTGTATAAAGAACACGTAATGACCGCCGAGGGACTATGTTACAATTACGTAGATGGAAATTCTTGCACACGACCCTGATGGCACCTTTCAATGTCCTTTAGCAATTTTCACTGAGATTTGCCGCAAAATGTACACTGGGCGCTAGTTTTACGGTACGAAGAAATGTTCTTCGCACTCCTCGTGATGGAAGCTCAATGTGTAACGCGTCGTTTCGTATTGGATATCCCGGACGAGCCCCCAATGTTATTAAGCAATAACAACTCGGGTCCAATATACTCAACAACTATACGTTTATTAAATTTTGCGAAGTACTTATCAATTACATTAGATACTAAGATTAAAATAGTTATGGTTTGAGTTACGCGATTTGTTTCTTTCTCGTCCACGCTCGACGATGTTCGGGAGAGAAGTGAAGGAATCAGCGCTGCAGCGTCAAGTAAGTGGCACGGAGAGCTCCGAAGACGACCGAGCGGAACCGAGGCTTTGGAATACCAATTCCTTGCGTGCATTAATCGCACATAAATGTTCTCCCCATTTCTTTCAATTATTGAAATGTTCCGAAAATATTTCAGGAACATGAAAATAATAATTTCAAAATCTCACAGCATGCATTAAAAAAAAAACGTTTTTAAAACATCCAGGATATGATGTTTCAAGAATCAAATCTAGGAAACCAGAAACAAGTTTCTAAAATATTCCGAGAATTTTCGGTGCTGTCTGGGTATGAGAACTTTAATAGAATTCCATATGGAATCCTACGAAGATTCCTATGAGTTTCTATACAGAATCCTTTGAGGCATTGTAATGCCAAAAAAACGACCAAATTGATATCCGCCATATTGGATTCGCCATCTTGAATTAATTTTTGATTGCAGATATGGGTTCCTCACCCTCGGAAGCCCCTAGAACCCGCGTTCCATAATAATCCGGCCATAAATGCCGAAACGATTGAGTTCACGTCCACCACATTGGATCCGCCAGCTTGGATTTGTTTTTTTTTGACGTCAGATTTGAATTCCCCATCCTCGAAAACCCCTAGAACCCATATTCCCTAAGAATTCGGCCATAGATGCCGAAACAACTAAACTCACGTCCGCCATATCGGATACAACATCTTGAATCCATTTCTTGACGTCGGATTTGGATTCCTCACCCTCGAAAACCCCTAGAGTCCGTGTTTCATGAGAATTCGATCATAAATGCCAAAACGACTAAATTCACCTTCGCCATATTGGAACCGCCATCTTGGATTCATTTTTCAACGTCAGACTTGGATTTCTCACGCGTGGAAACTTCTTGAATCCATGTTTCATAACAATCCATCGATTCAAGCCAGAACAACGAATATTCAAAGACTGCGGAGAAGATGACTTATACAGGGTGATATAGTCAAATATCTCCGAAACTAGTAGAGATGGAAATGTTATGAACAAAAAATTGAGGGTTCCAGGGAAGAAGTATAGTGCTGACCTTGAGAAATTCCTCAGAGGTCATTTCGAAGGTTATTCAGAGGTCAAGATGGTTTTTGTGAACCCAGACCCCATGTTTTTACTAGGGATGCACCGGATCAGGTTTTGCCGGATACCGGATATCCGGCCTCACGATCGTTGCCGGATACCGGATAATCCGGCCGGATCGCAATCGCCAGATAATCCGGCCAAATATCCGGCGGCCGGATATTGAACATTTTTTCGTATTGATTAAGAAAAATTGAAGAAAATTTGGAATTTATATCAACAATCCTCCCCGTGGATGATTGCGGGTCTTCCAGGGGGATATTCATGATACCTGTCCTTGATATCCTTTTTATCCATCCCTGGTAGTATCTGCTTCCTTTACGTGGTGGGGAGGATAAGTATCTCAGAGTTGGATCTTTTTTTTTGAGTGGAATAAACTACTCAAGAGAAAGAATACAAACTGAGAGAAACGAAATCATCCTAATGCCAGAAACATCGGCAAAATCAAACGGAAGGAAAGCAAGGGGAAACTACCTTCCTTGACATGTTTCAATACTTCCCGAGGAAATGAAACCTTTTTCCTAACCTGGAATATTATGTAACAAAAACAAACAAACAAATTAATAAATACATGATGGCGCTCTCTCGGGTAAAATATTCCGGAGGTAAACTAGTCTCCCGTTCGGATCTCCGGGTGGAGGCTGCTCGAGGAAGCTTCATCAGCAAGGAACGAAAACCGAAGAATAGGATAGGGAAAAGAAACAACATTCTTCGAGTCGGAGCGTGGAATGTTAGATCACTGAGGCAAGCGGGAAAATTAGAAAATTTGAAATTAGAAATGAATAGGTTGAATATAGACGTAATGGGGATTAGCGAAATGAGATGGCCACAAGAGGGCGATTTCTGGAGTGGGGATTATAGAATAATTCATACAGGATCAAAGAACGGTCAAGCAGGTGTAGGAATTGTAATGCATAAAAGAGTAGGAAATAGAATAGAAAATTATTTGCAACATAATGAACGTGTGATGATGGTTAGAATCAGAACAAAACCGGTAGACACAGTCATAGTCCAAGTATACATGCCCACATCTGCATATTCGGAGGAAGATATTGAAAAAACGTACGAAGAAATAGAAGAAGTGATAGAATATGTAAAGGGAGAAGAGAATTTGATAGTGATGTGGACTTGGAATGCGGTAGTAGGACAAGGAAAAGAGGACAACATTATAGGAGATTTCGCGTTAGGGAGGAGGAACGATAGAGGACAACGTTTAGTCGAATTTTGTGAAAATCATAAGATGGTTATCACAAACACTTTATTCGAAAATCATCCAAGAAGAATCTACACTTGGAAAATGCCAGGAGATACAGCAAGATACCAAATTGATTACATATTAGTGAAACAAAGATTTAGAAACCAAGTGAAAAACTGTAAAACTTATCCCGGTGCAGATATAGATAGTGATCATAATATGTTGATGATGAAATGTTCTCTGAAATTCAAATCTCTGAAGAAGAAAAGGAAAATGCAGAAAAGATGGAATTTGAAGAACCTCAAGCAAAAACAAACACATGAGGCATCCGAGAAAATGTTGGATGAAAAATTGGGAGATCAAAAAGAGAAAGACTTGGGAATAGAGAGGAGATGGACAAAGATGAAGGGGAATATAAGAGAATGTGCGGATAAGATTTTGAAGAATGATGGAGTAGAAGCTAAAAACCCATGGATAACGGGAGAAATTTTAGAATTGATGAATGAAAGAAGAAAATACAAGAATAATGATAGCCAAGAAGGCCAGCAACGATACAAATCATTGAGAAATAAAATAATAAGAGAATCAAGGAAAGCAAAAGAACAGTGGTTAGAAGAGAAATGTCAGGAAATAGAAATAAGATTGCATTTAGGAAAAATAGATGAAGCATATAGGATTATTAAAAGATTTTTCGGACAAATGAAATCTAGAAGCAATAAGATTAGAAACTCTCTAGGACGACAATTGATAAAAACGGAAGAGAAAATAGAACAGTGGATCAATCATTTGGAAGACTTGTATAGAGGAAACGATGATATAGCACTATTAGAGAAGGAGGAGGATGTGGATGAGGAAGAATTGGGAGATTCGATATTGAGATCAGAATTCGACAAGGCTTTGAAAGAATTGAAAAATAATAAAGCGCCAGGCATAGATGGCATAAGT
Organism: Gonatopus flavifemur; assembly: GCA_018340375.1. Classification (NCBI taxonomy): domain Eukaryota; kingdom Metazoa; phylum Arthropoda; class Insecta; order Hymenoptera; family Dryinidae; genus Gonatopus; species Gonatopus flavifemur. Next base: position 17,621,891 of record JAFFJZ010000009.1, read on the forward strand.
GCGGACCTTATAAAAGCCTCCAGTGAAGGAACTCGCGACGCACTGTTCGAATTGATTAGAGATATGTACGAAAAAGGAGAAGTACCGGAAGATTTCCAAAAGAATAAAATTGTCGCTATCCCGAAAAAACCAGGGGCAGACAAATGCGAGAACTACAGAACGATCAGTTTAACTTCACATGCTTCGAAAATACTGACCAAAATTATATACAGGAGGATGGAAAATAAAATAGAGAGTAGATTGGCAGAGGATCAGTTTGGTTTTAGAAAAAATAGGGGAACGCGAGAAGCAATTTTAGCACTTAGGGCAGTAATAGAGAAAAGGATAGCGCTGAAGAAATCTGTGTACATAGGTTTTGTAGATATACAAAAGGCTTTCGATAATGTGGACTGGGAGAAGATGTTTGCGATCCTGAAGAAGGTGGGAATAAATTATAAAGATAGAAGAATAATATACGAATTATATAAGAATCAAAGTGCAATAATAGACATAGAGGGTCAGGAAGGGGAAGCACAAATAAGAAGAGGGGTGAGACAAGGATGCTCATTATCGCCACTGATGTTCAATTTATATATAGAAGAAGCAATGAACGAAGTGAAGGAGGAAATTCAATCGAAATTACAGATTCAGGTAGAAAATATAAGTATGTTGAGATTCGCGGATGACATAGCTATATTGGCCACGAGTAGTACTGAGTTAGAAAATATTCTCAACACCATGAGAACAATATTATTGGAAAACTATTGTATGAATATAAATAAAGACAAAACAAAATTCATGATGTGTACAGCAGCGAAAACAGCTAGAAGAACGAGAATCAAAATAGATACCGAGACAATTGAACAGGTGAAAGAATTCAAATATCTAGGAAGCATAATTACAGAGAACGGCAAAAGCGAAAGAGATATAAGAGCAAGAATAGCACAAGGGAAACAGGCTTTTATCAAAAGAGACAGTTATTATGCTCAAAAATATAAGCTTGGAAGTAAGGAAGAAATTCTTGAAAAGTTACGTCTGGAGCACAGCATTATATGGTTGCGAAACTTGGACAATGGGGAAAACTGATCAACGAAGACTTGAAGCTTTTGAAATGTGGTGTTATAGGAGGATGCTCAGAATAAAATGGATAGACAAAGTCAAAAATGAAGAAGTACTCGAGCAGATAAATGAAGAAAGAAATCTTTTGAAACACATCGTGAAAAGGAGAAGCAATCTTATAGGACACACATTACGGCATGAGAGTTTATTGAAAACAATATTGGAAGGGAAAATGAATGGTAAAACTGGTAAAGGTAGACCTAGAGCAAGTTATATGAAACAAATCGTACAAGACAAGGGATGTAGTAGATATGTAGGAATTAAACGTTTGGCGGATAATAGACAGGGGTGGAGGGTTTCATCAAACCAGTCGTAAGACTGATTACTTCATGATGATGATATCAACAATCTCGTTTCTCTGAAAATACTGATTTCCTATACTCAGAACAAGTCATAATTCTTATCAATCAGTTCTTATTCGTAATAAAGGATTGGATATAACTCGTATAGTTATGGATCATAACTCGTTCAGTTCTTTCATTCTTTCCAATCATTCCTAACAAATTCATACGTGACAATTAATTTATAGTAATCCTAACGCTGCTGTCCTAGTTTCTATATTATAGACCCAGACAGCACAAGAATTGTAAAAGAGCTCATAATGAATACAATGTATTATTGAAGAACCTGATTGGACCTCGTGTTGTATCTAGGGAATACTATGAAAGACTATACCATCTCGAACTCCCGGAATTTTTTATCACGAGTAAGGCATCAAATCCTCGACTGTGCATTAACCCGAACATTCATTTGCTCAAACTCTATTTGCCCAAATTCTATCAAACATCTCTTTCCAATTCTCAAGTTGAACGGTGGGATAATTTTTGCACTGAAAATGTACATCAAACTTGAAATTTTCCGGTAAATGAATATTCGGACAAATGAGCAGTCGGGCAATTGATGCCCTGCCGGATTGTATTTATCGAAAAAACAGGAGGCCAAATGCTACCTCTGAAGAGCTGCTTTCTGCAGTAATATACTTTACGAGTCGCAAGAGTTTGGAGCTGATTTCCAAAGAATCGCACGTGTACGTGCACTTTAGGCACTTTTGTGAAAAATCATTTTCATCTCAGATTTATTATATATCAAAGATTTGTTTCAGTTGAAGGATTGTTGTTCCCGTTGAACAAAGCATTATTGGAGTGAATTAAAATGTTGATCTTGCTCTATTGAAATAATATACTCATTTGATTCAAAAAATTTTATAGCTCACCACTAGAGAGCGCAGAGGTTCAATCATTATATATACGGTTTTGCGAATATTTACATTCTCTCGGCCGTAACCTAGTGTTCACTCAACATCGATAGCTATGAAATCGATGAACATCGATGTTGTCACATCGTATAACGATATAACATCGACCTGGGTAGGGGCTGAATTTGCCGAATGAACATTTCGCCGAATAGACATGATTTGACAATCGATAGTCACTTTTCAGTAATCACTAGAAATTACTAGCGATTGTCAAATTATGTCTATTCGGCGAAAATTTCGTTTGGCGAATTTACCCCCTACCATCGATCTAATATCGATCGATAGGATTTAACAAGATTCAACAAATGTTCCTCTGAAATAGCCCGTAACATTAGCCATTAATAATTCGACATGAATGACTCAAGTCATGAAAAAAAAGTCCCACACCATTGATTACTGTATTCACATTAATCAAATGTATTGCTTCAGTATAGTATATTCCCAGATAAGAAAAATATGCTCATAATGGTACGATATTGGACTCATGGCAAATAAAAAAAATGTTGGCATGATGGGACCAAGGTGTTTCTGTATCAAACACCGTTATTGGGGACAATCTATGCGAGCATTATGTTCCTCAATCATTGATGAAATATCGATGCGTGATGTGGCATTTGAAACAAGAGCCAATGACGGTGTTACATTCATGGTATCATGGATGCATTATGAGAAACCTTTCGCTCAAACATAATGGATATATTATTGACGCATACCGTGACATCCAAAACAAGAGCGAACTCATAATTTTTTCCCACACGGGCCGTTCGTGCCCAATAAAGTAATTGCTATTATATTTTCTCCATGCACTAAATCTCACTAAATCTCATTGAAACTTCTCAAATCGGCTATAACCAGATCATTGTACAGTGAGTGAAGAAAGTCCGTGTTAGTTCCAACGGTAAATTTTTGGTATTCTGTCATTATTTTCAAAATTTCGAAACATTGCTCTCATTGATTGAGTGGATAACGAGTTCTGATGTTCTTTTATCATGCATCAGAGGGGTTACAATACTGCGAACTACAACAAAATTCCAAAAATCTGCCCGTTGGAACGGACACTGACTTTTTTACTCCCTGTACAAGATCCAATCAGATATGGCAAGATTCAACAGATTTCTTTAATTAGGGAAAACTGAAACGTTCCACTGAATATCATTTGAACAATATTCCAATAATATTAAACAAGAGATTCATCCTCTGGGATAATATGAATTTTATAGAAAGTTCATTCAGTATCCGGCCGGATATGTGTCCGATCCGGCGATCCGGCCGGATCAGAAAATGTGGCCGGATAGGCCGGATACCGGATCAGGGCCGGATATCCGGTGCATCCCCAGTTTTTACCATGACACTTGCAAGCTGGTTCCAAAACCATGATGAAACACTGGTCATGGACCCCCTTCCACCCATTGGGGTGCAAGTTATGGACTGTCGAAATCATTGATGACCACGCGGACAAACTGGGGCTACCGGGAGCGTGAGTGCGTGGATAGGCGTGATGATTCCAGTAGAGAGACGAAGATTAGTGATGATCCTGATGTTTCGGTGAATTATCTGAAAACTGGGAGGATGTTTGTGTCTACTCGGATGCGCATCTCAATCAACGTTATGTGATATGGTAAATACTTTCAACGTTTCGAGCAACCCTCAAACAATTTTTGAGAGTCGACACTCATTTATAACCCTGATTGGATCGGATGGAATAATTTAACGGATTTCAAATGCAATAGTGAATCGTGATAAACCGAACACATAAACGCCACTCATAACAAGCAGAGACTCGGTGTTCCCGTTTGTTTGTGTTCAAGGTTTTCTCTACAATGGAATCAACTCTAATCTCCATTGGAATCAGTAAAAATCTTAGGAGGAGAGCGAAGGAGAAGAATCCATAAATGCTTATTATGAGTGGCAGTTATGTGTTCGGTTTATCACGATTCACTATTCCATTTGAAATTCGTTGAATCATTCCATCCGATTCAATCAGGATTATGGATGAGTATCGACTCTCAAAAATTGTTGAGGGGTTGCTCGAAACATTGAAAGTATTTACCATACCACATAACGTTGATTGAGATGTGCATTCGAACAGACACAAACATCCTTCGAGTTGTCAGATAATTCTCCGAAAGATTAGGGTTATTACTGATCTTTGTCTCTCTACTGGAATCATCACGCCTATACACGCACTTACGCTTTCAGTAACTCCAGTCCGCGCGCGCGGTCATCAAAGACTTCGACGGACCATAACTTGCACCCCAATGAGCAGGAAGGGGGTCCACGAGCAGTGTTTCGTAAAGGGTTTGAAACCAGCTTTCAAATGCCATGGTGAAAAAATGGGGATCTAGTTCAAGAAAACCATCTTGACTTCCGAATGACCTTCAAAATGACCTCTAAGGGATTTTCTGAAGTCAGCACCATACTTCTCCTCTGTAACCCTGAACTTTTTGTCCGTAAAATTTTTTCCCATCTCTACTAGTTCCGGAGATATTTGACTATATCACTCAAAATGGTCCACCCTGTATATATGTATACAGCGGAGAAAATTTTCTCCGAGATCACCGACTTTCCAAGAAAAAAATAAGAAAAAATAGGACTTGTCGGTTTCTGATCAAAATTCAATTGCCTCTCGAAAGGGATTTGAAGAAGGTCCCCTATAAATTTCAACCAATTCGGTCTACCCGGTCCAGAGTTTCCCCGAACACATAGAGACAGAGTGTATATACCCCGTAAATTTTTCACATAAATGTTAAATAGTTTTCCTTTTCCTGTTTACTCTTATATAAATATATATATATATATTTTTTCTTTTTCCTTTCATTAAGATTCTGATTACTGAATAAGATCAAAGTGAATTCAAGTTTCAAGCGAATATGGGAAATAACGACCATTGAATGAATTCATGGATTTTTTTTCACCCTTTCATATTGAATTTGATAATTTTCATCTATGTATAAATAAACGATATGCACATAGAAATAAATAAGCAAATTTCATCAACCAATATTGTACAAGCAGATAACAATTACCAATCATGCAGAATCATGAATACAATTGTTAAACAAATGACATGCAAATGTAAACTGCAATGAATAAATAAGTAAATTCTCAAATAAGATAAAGGAATATTCAAATAATAAACAGCAAAAAAACAGAAAATGTCAATCAACGAAGCAAATGTAATGCAAACAAATTTTTTTTTTGACAAACAAACATGCAATGAACAACGTGCAATATAATTTGAATATATAAGATAATATTTGTGATTAATGATTTATAAATGGGGCATTATTTGTGAAATCAGCCATCCCCCATGCACATTTTGTTTTTGAGGATAAACATCTGAAAAATATGCAAAATTTTCGTTGAAGTCCCTATTTTTCTATGCCGACGGGTGTTTTTCGATTCGAGCCCCAAGTTCGCCAATATGGCGGCTGAAACGCGAAAAAGTCAGAGTCAGAACCACTAAAATCCAATATAGGAGCACGGAGAGTGCTCTGCGAATCGTTATTATCATTGCTGACGATAGTCGTGTGCCTACTGATTTACGTGTATAAAATGAAATTCCCGAAATTGCAAAGGGCGGATCCAATATGGCGGTTAAAACATCGAACTCTCCCAATTGCGCTAGAAATGGGTATATGGGGGTTTTCGGGGTCGCTGAACACGAATCCGGGGTTGGTTTTTAGGAGTTCAATATGGCGGTTCCAATATGGCGGGCTTGGAATTCGAAACATTACCGATTCCCGTGAAAATCGATACTGGGGGGTTGTGAGCGTCGCTGAACAGGAATCTGGGCTTGGTTTTCCAAAATCCAATATGGCGGTTCCAATATGGCGGACTTGGAATCTGAAACATTCCCGGTTCCCGTGAAATTCAGTACCTGAAGGTTATTGGGGTCGCTGAAAATGAATCCGGGCTTGCTTCCCAAACTTCTATGCTGAAATCTGCTCTGTGGTGGATCAAGTTCGCGATCTGGAATTTATTTTTGAACTGTTGTTTGGCACTGTCACTAATATGAATTATCTTCTTCAGCTCCTTGCCGTGAGCTACAATTTCCGGAATTAGTAACATTTGAATGGCGTAAACAGCTCAAGTGTTGCGTTTGAGACTATCTGAACAAAAAACGTAAATTTGATGTTCCAGGTGGTCCCCTTTCTTATAATAGCAAATCCCCGGAAAAACTGGTTGTTGTTAAAGTGGAATGCTTGTGAAGCGTCTTGACAAACATATGAGTAGTGTTCGGAGGAATCAAACATTACTACCATTTTTCCATCGCAGAGGTTGTTTCCTTTCTTTGATGAAAAGGCTCCGTTGTTTTGAAATGAAGGAATGAGGTTTGGGGATGTTCAATTTTTAGCTCAATTCGAATAAGAAATCGTCCGTGGTCATCGATTGAGTTTTTAAAGTACAACGGTCCATCGAAGTCCAATTCGAAAACTGTACATCTGTAATAAATGTAGCCCGATCAACTCACCTACGTACGTCGTGAATTTCATCATCATTTGACTCATTTGACGTATTACAATCTTGCGATGCGATTGAGGAACTTTTTTCACACTTGTTCTACACACCCTTGAATCCGGTGATAGATGAGGAAAATTTTCCATCACCCCCTTCGATATCTTCCTGAGATTTTTGCCGACATGAGTGGGTCTTTTGAAGGATTGGTGCTTCGATCTGTCCGATGTGTATCTTGCATGTTTGTTTGAACCAAGACTTACTATTAACATCACAAAAATATTACTACACGAGATATCGGGGACGTGAAAACGTGCAACGCGAACGTAGGCAATGCAAAACATTCGACGATCGCAAATAGCGATAACAATATTGTCGATTTTTTCAACAAAAAAACATCAGTCGATAGAGATCGTTACCACTATTCGCGATCGTCGAATGTTTTGGATTGCACACGTTCGCGTTGTACGTTTTCATGTCTTCAATACTTTGTGTAGTAACATTTTTGTAATGTTGATAGAAAGTCTTGGTTCAAACAAACATGCAGGTTAAATATGGAACAGATCGATGCATCAATCCTTCCAAAAGACCCAGTCATGCCGGCAAAAATCTCAGGAAAAAAAACGAAGGTCATGATGAAAAATTTCCCTCATCTATCACCGAATTCAAGGGTATGTATGACATGTGTAAAACAAAGTTCCTCAATCGGAATTTGGATTGTAATACGTCAAATGATTCGGATAATATGGAAATCGACAATCTCGGAAGTCCACCTGAAATCAATGTTGAATTGTCGGAGAATCCTGGTGGCGTTGTAGACAATTCTCGAACATTCAGAGAAATTGAACTAGAAGAGATGTTGGATGGGCTAAAACAGAAGTTTTCAAGTTTAGAAGGTACCTATCCATTAAGATTGAAAATACTCACTATAGCACCCTCGTCTTGGAGTGCGAGAAAATTTGCGGAAGAATTTGATACCACACGCTACTTGGCAACGAAATCGAAAGATATAAAATCTCTCGCGGATAAGCCGTAATTGAATTTTCGAAATTATAAAAGCGTTATTGAAGAGATTAGATGAGTGACTGTAGCGAGTAGAAATGAAAAAGTCGATTTAACGGTAACAATAACTTTAATGATACAAAACAAGATATACTCCGAATCAGGCTGAACGGCGGACGCCTAACAAAGAAAGAGAAGATTTGTGAATACACAAGAAAAGTTCAATTCGAACGCACATATACAATCCGTGCGTCGAGCGGTAAATAATAAGGCAGTAACAATTGATTGATTACTTCACACACTTTCACACTCGTACAGCAAGGTACTCATGAGTACAGCACAACCGCCGTTCGTCACAGCAAACGACTGCCATTCTTCCCACACTAGAATATAACATAAAAAATATGAACCACGAAGGTTTCAATAACTCACAGAGGTGAGATTGCGAATTAAGGAAGCACGGAAACTATGGTTAGCCAGTAGGACTAATCTACCATTAAACTATAAGAAACTTTAACGTATGAATCGCGAGCACTTGGCACTGTGACGAACGATCAGTTGCGACTGAAATTCAAAATCACGCACGCCACGAAAAACCTCAGATTTTCACCGGTAGAGATCAGGTGATCTGAGAGGACGTTGAACCCGGAGATAAATTTGTACAAGGAATATCGATCAACGTCTTTCTCAGCGATTCTCATACCGAATATGAATGCGTTGATACATAATTTACAGTGTGACGTGTAACTCCAAGTTGAGTTACCCATCTCATCATTTTATCCCAAACAAAATCGACATCTGGAATTTTACCTGATACTATCGCAAAAGAAGGTAACAGACTATCTGAAAAAACGAGTGAAAGTGTTCATGAATTTGATAAAAGTGATGGTAACAGTCGAATAATGCTTGGAATCAAGGATGTTGTTTCTGTCAATATTGAAGGAGAGCGCAAACTGCAGCAAAAACGTCTGTTACTATTGAACTTGAGAGAGCTGTATGGTATATTTAAACAGACACATCCAGACTATATCATCAGCTTCAGTGTGTTCACGAAGCTGAGACCGAAGAATTGTATTCTTCCAGGGGCTGCTGACACACACAACATTTGTGTTTGTGTGATACATCAAAACGTGAAATTGATGTTCTGAAAAGACTTCTTCTTCCATTTACCTTCTCCAGTACTCCTTCATTTTTCACTTCCATTATCCACTCTGAGTCTTCGCTGGTCCGTTTTTCCAATTGTCCAAGTTTCGCAATCACCCATGTGGACATCGTCAGAGTTGACAAATGGCGCGGTACTGGCAAAGTTGTATTTGCCAGACTTCGGCAAAAACAACCGTGCCTATTCAAAATCATCACTGTTTTTCAACTGGCGCCAAATGTTTGCAGGATTTTAGACGGTATTGGCTGACGTTTACAGACGGTCTCGGGCCAGTATCGAATTGATACTGCCTGTAGAATACCCAGATCGCAGAGAAACGGAACCGCGCCAGTACTGAGCCAGAGTTGGTGTTATCATTCAATATGTATTATTTAATTCATTTGTTTCAACCAATTGGCCATACAGAAGAGTTACATGAAATACGAAAATTTTCACATTATTATTGACGTACAGTCTTCGGCTTCAGTGTGATCAATTAGAGGGAGAATAATTCACAATTTACTATTACATCGGTGATGATGGGTATTACGACCATATTCGATTATTGTTGAATCATCAATCTATATCGTAGTATTAATTTATGTCGGCGTATATTATATAATTTCGCAACGATGGATCATTTTCTCTGTTCGTATTTAGCCAGAATGATATTCAAAAAATTAATGAATATTTTCAGATCAACAAATGTCGCATCATCGATCAAACTAAATATTTTTTGTTCTGGAGGGGTTTCATCAAAGACCAATCCACTTCCAACATTCCTATCTGCTTCGAGTTCCACACAGTCGAATAGCATGTGGCAAATATCTAGTTTACAATTGCAACAATAACAGTAGCTATTTTCATCAAACCTATATAGTATGTTCCTGAACAATAATCTGGGACATATGTTAGGAACTAATCTCACTTGCGACATGGTCCGCATGGTGTTTAATGATACGCCTGAGTATAGGTATTTTGGTCCATTCAATATGTACAAGAGACGACAATGTGCCAGTATCGTTAGAACTCTGGCTGACTACGGAATTGGTGGTCGATTGACGTTAAAATGACGATCTTGGCGATTCGGTTGTTGTGGTGAGCCGAAGTCGCGCCAATACTGAACCAGAGTTGGTGTTATCATTCAATTAGTACGAGAGACGACAATGTGCCAGTATCGGTAGAACTCTGGCTGGCTACGGAATCCGTAGTCGATTGACGTTAGAATGACGATCTTGGCAATCTGGTTGTTGTGGTGGGCCGAAGTGGCGCTCGCATTCAACCAGAGTTGGTATTATCCTTCGAAATGTTTGAGAGACGACAACCCATGTGGAAATAGCCAGAGCTGACAAATGGCGCGGTACTGGCGAGGTTGTATTTGCCAAAGTTCGGCAAAAATAACTGAGCCTGTTCAGAATGATTACCGTTTCCAACTGTCGCCGAACATTCGCAAGATTCCGGACGGTATTGGCTCCCGTGGACAGACGGTATAGGGTCAGTACCGAATCAATACTGTCTGGACAATACCCAGGCTGTAGAGAAACGGTACCGCGCCAGTATTCAGCCAGAGTCGGTATTATCATTCCATATGTACAACAGTATCCATGTATCTTCCCCGTGGGATGATTGCGGGTCTTCCAGGGGGATATTCTTGATAACTGTCCTTGATATCCTTTTTATCCATCCTTGGTAGTATCTGCTTCCTTTACGTGGTGGGGAGGATAAGTATCTCAGATTTGGGTCTCTTTTTCGGGTGGAATAAACTACTCGAGAGGGAGAATACGAACTGAGAGAAACTAAATCATCCCAACGCCAGGAACATCGGCAGAAACGGAGGAAAAGCAAGGGGAAACTACCTTCCTTGACATCTTTCAATATTTCCGAGGAAATGAAATCTTTTCTCCAAACCTGGAATTTTGAATTTGGATTTATTGAAAAAAAAGCAACAACAACAACATGATGGCGTCCTCTCGGGTAAAATATTCCGGAGGTAAAATAGCCTCCCGTTCGGATTTCCGGGTGGAGGCTGCTCGAGAGAACCTCATCAAACAAGATAGGAACCCAAAGAAGATAGGGAAGAAAGAGAACATTCTTCGGGTTGGAGCGTGGAACGTTAGATCACTGAGACAAACAGGAAAATTAGAAAATTTGAAACTGGAAATGAAGAAGTTGGGTATCGATGTAATGGGAATTAGTGAAATGAGATGGTCGCAAGAAGGGGATTATAGAATCATTCACACAGGATCAAAGAATGGTCAAGCAGGTGTGGGAATTATAATGCATAAGAGGGTAGGGAATAGGAAAGAAAATTATTTGCAACATAGCGAACGCGTAATGATGGTCAGAGTTAGAACAAAACCGGTAGACACTGTTATAGTCCAAGTATACATGCCCACATCTGCATACTCAAAGGAGGATATCGAAAAAACGTACGATGAAATAGAAGAAGTGATAGAATATGTGAAGGGAGAAGAAAATTTAATGATCATAGGCGACTGGAATGCGGTAGTGGGGCAAGGAGAAGAGGCCAACATAATAGGAGATTTTGCGTTAGGAAAAAGAAATGAAAGAGAACAACGTTTAATCGAATTCTGTCAGAGTCATAAAATGGTTATTACCAACACATTATTCAAAAATCATCCAAGAAGAATCTATACTTGGAAAATGCCAGGAGATACAGCAAGATATCAAATTGATCACATATTAGTAAAACAAAGATTTAGAACTCAAGTGAAAAGCTGTAAAACTTATCCAGGCGCGGATATAGATAGTGATCACAATATGTTGCTGATGAAATGTTCTCTGGAATTCAAAGCTCTGAAAAAGGAAAGGAAAATGCAAAAAAGATGGAGTTTGAAGAATCTCAAACAAGGAAAGACACAGGACGCATTCAAAGCGATGTTGTACGAAAAATTGGAGGATCGACAAGAGAAAGACTTGGAAATAGAGAGTAGATGGACAAATATGAAGAGGAACATAGAGCAATGTGCAGATGAAATTTTGAAGAACGATGGGATAGAGCCTAAGAAACCATGGATAACAGAAGAAATTCTCGATTTAATTAATGAAAGGAGGAAATACAAAAGAATAGTGAACAAGATCAGCAGACATACAAGGCACTAAGGAATAAAATAATCAGAGAAAAAAGGAAAGCAAAAGAACAATGGTTGGAGGGGAAATGTCAAGATATAGAAGTGAGATTACATTGAGGAAAAATTGATGAGGCATATAGGATTGTTAAGAGATTTTTTGGACAAATGAAATCTGGAAGCAGTAAGATTAAAAATTCTCTAGGAAGACAATTGATAAGAACGGAGGAAAAAATAAAACGATGGATTATTCATTTAGAAGATCTGTATAAAGGAGGCGATAATGTGAGATTCTTAGAGAGGGAGGAAGATGTCGATGAAGAAGAATTGGGAGATTCAATTTTGAGATCAGAATTCGACAGGGCTTTGAAAGAATTGAAAAATAATCCAGCGCCAGGAACAGATGGCATAAGGGCGGACCTTATCAAAGCCTCCAGTCAGGAAACTCGTGACGCACTGTTTGAATTGGTCAGAGATATGTACGAAATAGGCGAAGTACCGAAAGATTTCCAGAAGAATAAAATTGTCACCATTCCAAAAAAACAAGGAGCAGACAAACGCGAGAACTACAGAACGATTAGTTTAACTTCACATGCTTCGAAAATACTGACAAAAATCATATACAGGAGAATGGAGAATAAAATACAGAGTAGATTACCAGAAGATCAGTTCGGTTTTAGGAAAAATAGGGGAACGCGAGAAGCAATATTAGCACTGAGAACAGTATTAGAGAAAAGTCTGGAGTTAAAAAAGTCTGTGTATATAGGTTTTGTAGATATACAAAAAGCATTCGATAATGTTGATTGGGAGAAGATGTTTACGATTTTGAAAGAGGTAGCAATTAATTTCAGGGATAGGAGAATAATATATGAATTATATAAGAATCAAACCGCAATAATAGAAATAGAGGGTCAAAAAGGAGAAGCACAAATTAGAAGAGGGGTGAGACAAGGATGCTCACCATCGCCACTGATTTTCAATTTGTATATAGAAGAAGCGATGAACGAAGTGAAGGAGCAAGTGCCATTGAAATTACAGATTCAAGGTGAAAATGTGAGCATGTTGAGAATTGCGGATGACATAGCTATATTAGCTACGAGTGGTGCTGAGTTAGAAAATACTCGCAGCACTATTGAAAAAATATCACTAGACAAATATTGTATGAATATGAATAAGGACAAAACAAAATTCATGATTTGTACAACAGCGAACACATCAAGAGGAACGAAAATCAAAATAGATGCAGAGACAATTCAGCAAGTCAAAGAATTTAAATATCTAGGGAGCATAATTACAGAAAACGGTAAAAGCGAAAGAGATATAAGAGCAAGAATAGCACAAGGGAAACAGGCTTTCCACCAAAAGAAACAGTTACTATGTTCGAAGAATATTAGCTGAGCAGTAAGGAAGAAATTCTTGAAGAGTTACGTTTGGAGCACAACATTATATGGTTGCAAAACTTGGACAATTGGAAAAACGGACCAACGAAGACTTGAAGCTTTTGAAATATGGTGTTATAGAAAGATGCTCAGAATAAAGTGGATAGAGAAAGTAAGAAATGAAGAAGTACTTGAGAAGGTAAATGAAAAAAGAAGTCTCTTGAGACAGGTCGTGAAAAGAAGAAGTAATCTGATAGGACACACATTGAGGCATGATAGCTTATTGAAAACAATATTGGAAGGAAAAATGAATGGTAAAAAACGAAGAGGTAGACCTAGATTGAGTTATATGAAGCAAATGATACAAGATAAGGGTTGCCGTAGATATGCAGAAATTAAGCGGTTAGCGGATAATAGACAGGGTTGGAGGATTTCATCAAATCAGTCATAAGACTGATTACTTCATGATGATGTACAACAGACGGCTGATCTAGCTTACAAAATCGGTAGTGAACTGACGTTAAAATCACCATCTTGGCAACTTGGCAATTGTAGTGAGCTGGAATTACGTCGGTACTGAGCCAAAGTTGGTATTATCATACTATATGTGTTAGACAGCAATGTGCCAGTAATGATATGACTCTGGCTTACTGCAAAATCGATAGTCGATTGATGTTGAAATTATGACCTGGCAACTCGGCTGTTGTGGTCAGCTGGAGTCGCACCAGCATTGAGCCAGAGTTGGTATTATGAGTCGATTTGTTCGATAGACGGCATGGTAACAGTATTGGTGGGACTCTGGTTGACTACGGAATCGGTAGTCGTTTGACATTAAACTCACGATGTTGGCAAGTTGATTTTTGTTGTGAGCCGGAATCGTGCCAGTATCAAGACAGAGTTGGTGTGATCAATCAATACGTCCGATAGAGAACGATGAGCCAGTATTGGTGGAATCTTGTTTCACTACGGAGTCTATGGTAAATCGTGTGACTTCAAGGGAATTAGTGTGTGTGTGTGTTTGTGTGTGTGTGTGTGTGTGTGTGTGGGTGGGTGGGTGGGTGTGTGTGTATTATGTATGTATGTATTTATGTATGTATGTATGTATGTATGTATGTATGTACAGCATGCATATACAGGTTGATTTTTATTTGAGCTGCGTATATCCCAATTGCACAGCCAAACAAACATATTGATATATTCAATGGATAAAAATTTTGAAAAGAGATATTACTATATATATATATATAAAAGCAAAAAAATTTCCTCACATGGGCCCCCAAGCATTTCGGGCCTGGGGCCCCTTGACTATGAAAGACGGCCCTGAACGTATGTAATCGAATGTACGACGGTAGGTCAATCGAACGTCGATTGAATGAATATCGTACATTTCGAATGTACTATGTACGTTCTAAGTATATTTGAAACAGTCTCATTCGAATATTCCATGAACTTTCATAATAGGTTCTTCGCATCTTATTCATAAATTCTACGAACGTTCCTATCTCGTATATACTTCGAACTTCTGTTATGCTTGGGTATGCTTTCTAGATATTTCAGTTGTTTCACTTGTCGAATTATCTCGGCATCTATTCTGATTTCCATTTTCCTTACCGTTCTCGCTGTTGTACATATCATCATCATCATGAAGCAATCAGTCTTATGACTGGTTTGATGAAATCCTCCAACCCTGCCTATTATTCGCTAAGCGTTTAATTTCTGCATATCTACGGCAACCCTTATCTTGTATAATTTGCTTCATATAACTTAATCTAGGTCTACCTCTTCGAGTTTTACCATTCATTTTCCCTTCCAATATTGTTTTCAATAAGCTATCATGCCTTAATGTATGTCCTATCAGATTACTTCTTCTCTTCACGATCTGTCTCAAAAGACTCCTCTTTCCATTTACCTTCTCCAGTACTTCTTCATTTTTCACTCTCTCTATCCACTTCATTCTGAGAAACCTCCTATAACACCACATTTCAAAAGCTTCAAGCCTTCGTTGGTCCGTTTTTCCAATTGTCCAAGTTTCGCAACCATATAATGCTGTGCTCCAAACGTAACTCTTCAAGAATTTCTTCCTCACTGTTAAGCTGATATTCTCCGAACACAGTCACTGTTTCTCTTGGTAGAAAGCCTGTTTTCCTTGTGCTATTCTTGCTCTTATATCTCTCTCGCTTCTACCGTTTTCTGTAATTATGCTTCCTAGATATTTGAATTCTTTCACTTGCTAAATTGTCTCTGCATCCCCAAGCAGCAACAGAATTTCAAAGTATATACAAAGTAGAAACGTTCGTAGAATGTACGGATGAGATACAAAGAACATATAATGAATGTTCATAGAATGTTCGAATGAGACTGTTTCAAATATACTTAGAACCAGCGATGCCATTATTCCCTAGAAAAATCCGTAGATTTTTCGTGATTGGTCATTTCTTTCCAAATTGGAAACATGATTGGCTGGTTGTACAAGAAATGACCAATCATCAGATGCTACGGATTTTTCTAGGGAATAATGGCATCGCTGCTTAGAACGTACGCAGTACATTCGAAATCTACGATATACATTCAATCGACGTTCAATCAACGTGCTGTCGTATATTCGGTTACATACGTTCGATAAATATGCATAGCACCTATAGAACGGTTTCATTCGAAAGTGCATAGAACATATTTCAAATATTCGAAGAACGTTCATAGTATATTCTGGTGCTGCTTGGGTCTATTTTGATTTTCGTTCTCCTTGATGTTTTCGCTGTTGCACAAATCATGAATTCCGTTCTGTCCTTATTGATATTCATACAATAGTGTTCTAGTAATATTGTTTCCATAGTGTTAAGAATATTTTCTAACTCAGCACTACTCGTAGCTAATATAGCTATGTCATCCACAAATCTAAACATGCTAACATTTTCCTCTGAATCTGTCATATTAATTGCACGTTTCAATGGCGCGTTTTGCTGTCTGGATGGTTTGTGAAATCCACAATAATCATTAGACGTTCCTAACCTTCCTCAAATAGCCGCAAACTCCACCGCTTCCGAATCAGTGGCCCTTTCAGCATGTGCTACCTCACCAAGATCTATTTATCTTGCAATGCCACCCACAGGTTGATAATAATTGTAAGAGTGGGAACTGGAGAGAACGCGTTCTATCTTTGGAAAATTGTTGGGAAAAATTTTTTTGTAAACATTAAACACACTTGAAAATACCTCGAAAAGTTCTCGCTTTATTCAATTATTCTCGTCGTAAGTAAAGAAGTTATTCCTCAGGGGTATGCAACTTTATTTCGATTACGGTCATATTTATTCACATGGTGGCGTGTCGATCAGGGGCTAAAAAAGCAATGGCGGTCTGGTATAGCGACATAATCTTAGTATTATTCTCATCAGTTCAGATTTTAGAAAAACAAACAGTATTTCAATAATAAAGCATCAGGGACAACTCTAAAATTGAATTAGTTCAGCTGATAATTCGGTTTCAGAATTGTTCAATGCTTTATCGTTGAAATATTGTCGATGTTTCAAAATTCAAACTAACTAAAATAATTTTGAGGTTACCCTGGTGTACCAGACTGCCATATTGATTTTCAGTTCGCATGAATATTTATTTAGGACATTGCGCACAAATAAAGTTCGATTGGACCCAATGGAGTTGCATACCCCTTTTATTTTCAGACCTTCCAATCCAAGCACCCCTCACCCCCTAATACTTTTCTTACGCTCAAACATGCGCTTCATTTCCGCATTCATTCCATTTGTATTCAACTTCCATTTTCATCAAGGATTTTTGAATCACGCTTTTGAATCAATCTAAACGATATCTCAATATAGTTTAGAAAATCTCTTATACAGAATATTTAGGTTTCTCAAAAATATATTTCTTAAAACATATTCTAGATATCTAAACGATACATTGAGAAGATTAGGAAGATCTTAACGGAAAATGTCTAAATGATATCTTTCACATTTATTCGAAATATTCTTCAGAGTGTTCTGGAAAATTTTGGTTTCATTATGAATCATCATTCCATTTGAATTCAATTGTCTGTTCATAATTTGCTCATAATTATCTGTTATATTTCTCATGTAAAGCTAGAAATCTTCACCTTCTGATGTATCGAGAAATCCACCTTTTCCCCTCAGTATAGAATTTGAAACCACCAACAAACAAGACAGGAACATATAACCCTAGAATGAGCATCACAATTCTGAAAAAGCTCAAGTAAATTTCTGGGAAATGAATGTTCATAAGCAGAAAAATGGTTTGGAGAACATTGGGATATCTGAATACTTCATTAGGGAAAGGGCACAAGTTGGTATTTGAATTTTGATTGGAAATCAATGTCAGTATTGGATAAAATTGTAACCCGAAAGAACAATCAGCAGATAACAATTAAAGGCAGTATAACGGATTGTTCCACTCCGCAGTATATTTATTCAAGTGTTTTGATTCGAAGTGTCATTCTAATACAACATAAATGCTCGCGTATAAACGTTCTTCAAATTTTACTTCAGTAGTAATGTACACAAAACATCCCAAGCAGCAACAGAAGTTCCAAGTATATATGAAACAGAAGCGTTCGTAGAATTTACGAATGACATACAAAGAATATATAATGAACGTTCATAGAATATTCGAATGAGACTGTTTGAAATATACTTAGAACGTACATAGTACATTCGGAATATACGATATTCATTCAATGGACGTTCGATTGACGGACCGTCGTATGTTCGATCACATACGTTCAATGAATATGCATAGCACCTATGAAACGGTCTCATTGGAACATGCATAGGATATATTCCGAATATTCGAAGAACGTTCATAGTATATTCTGGTGCTACTCGGGATTGGTTCCAATGTGGATCCCAACTAACATTCCAGTTCTTGAAGGTATCTAAAAGAATACTCAATTGAGACATCTTTAAGAGTTAAGATATCTTTCAGAAGTGTTGGAAAGACATCTTGATAAAAATTTGTAAAAGCATACTCAATTCAGAGATCTTCAAGAACGTTATTGCAGAATTCTTGAAGATATCTCTTGGAAGTCTTGGAAAGATTTCTGAAAGATGTCTGGATTGAGATACGTTTAGGAAGATAGATTTTTCAGCAGATTTGAGGTTATATGAGCACTTGAATAACACAGAATAAAACTTTGAATGTACCTGTTATGACAATCGCATTGCAAATGAGGTGAATTCATCCATGAATTGAAAGCTTGGATCAACCATAGATATACCAAGAAATTCGAAAGTTTCTAAAGAGTACGATTTTGTAGCCTTATGATGTGCACATTAAAATTACCGAATATCCACTTCACAATAATTTTTCAGGAATACTTTGGGAAGAATCTGTGGTATTCACGTCATATTGACGACCACCAGAACACGGGATTCATTTCTAAATATGTTTCACTAAATTCATTCCCTGATGAACTTGAAGGCAGAAGTGATGATCGCTTTGTGCGTTTGGGCGAGGTTCCCCCACGAATATATATATATGCAGAGTAAATATGTTATATATATATATGGAGAAATATATGTGAAAATATTTACTATTCATATTTCTCATATATTTGAAATGGATTACTTTTGGCCACATTTTATATAAGCCTTGCATATATATATATATATTAAACGTGCTGAATAGATATGAGATGTAAACATCACATACATGTATAATATAGATTTTTTCAATTCAGAGGGAAAATAAATCCTCCGAAAAAACATTATGACACAAAATTCTTGACCAAATGGAGTGGTAAAATACCCTACATCCAATACTGACTATTTACAACTGAAAATAGACGATCCCAAGTGGTTAACAATTTACTCTTGTAAGTACGTGATTGTAAATATTTTTGGTAAGAGAAATCACTCTGAACTTCCCGGGGAGAAAAAAACCATGTGGAAAACAACGTTGGAAACAACGTCAAAAACTAGGTTGAAAACAACGTTGTTTAACATGGTGAAATGGTCTCACCTTGAGAAAGAAGAAAACAACGTTGAAAGCAACGTTAAAAACAACGTTGAGAACAATGTTGGAAACAACGTTGAAAATGTGACAACAAAAGTTACATTCCTAAATGAAAGAAAAAAAAATCGATTTTCCTCGGAATCGAACTTGGATTTTGAGACCTAAGATCCGACTTCCCTACCTTTTGGCTACGGATTTGTATGAATGTAGCAGAGCTCAAAAATGTATATGAACTTTGCTTGGGTCAAAATCATCTTGGAAAAAAACAATTAATCCGATTAACAAAACCCCAGTGAATTCCATTAATTATTACAACAACTGAAAGGTCTGGTTGAATTCCATCTGATTATTCGTCAATGACATGTGGTCAGATTTACAGATGTTTTTGTGTTCTTTTTATGTTCCAATCAACTCCTTGGCACTGGAAACATCGTTCCAAGAATGTAATGGAAGATTTTGCATCTTTACCAGCTGAATATTTCATAATTCGATTGCCAATTCGTTTCGATGAACGATTCAAACTTCCACAACATGACTATTTTTTGAAAACAATTTTATTGGGGTCTATGGAAAAACTTCGAATTGTGAAAAGTTCGAAACCGGAAGTCTGAAGTTAGAAGTTGTGAAATTGATAGTGAGTACCACGTCTTGTATTGAACATTTCATGATAGTGAAAACGTAAAGGTCTTACGTTTCAAAGGTTACTTGTTGCCAATCAAAATACCATGAACAACGTGCAATTGACAAATGGGTTATAAAAACCACGATTAAGATTTTGAATGTCTTAGGTCAATTTATAACCTATTTGTCAATTGCACATTGTTTATGGTATTTTGGTTGGCAACAAGTAACCTTTGAAACGTAAGACCTTTACGTTTTCACTATCATGAAATGTTCAATACAAGACGTGGTACTCACTATCAATTTCACAACTTCTAACTTCAGACTTCCGGTTTCGAACTTTTTACAATTCGAAGTTTTTCCATAGACCCTTTTATTGGCTGTTGCCGAATCTCAACGAATTTCAGACGAACTATTTTCATTCGTATAATGGATCATGAGAAATGATTCAGAAGAATATCATTTCTGATAATTCTTCAAGTTTCCTAAAAACAATCATCTCAGATATCCTCTAGAAATGTTATGATCCCTTGAAGTTGACTTTAATTATTTCGTGTTTATTCACTGTTTTACCGACGATCAAAGAGATAACATTTTTTTAATTAATTTGTTTTCTCATTCAATAACAGCATGAATCTGAATTATTCAAAGATATATGAGAATTCCTATAGTTGAATAAATTAGATGAACATTTCACATTTCAGGTGTATAAGAAACATGTAATGCGTATCTTAGACACAATTCCAGTAAAAGAATTGTCTGCATCGTGTAGGAGCTTTATTGATTGATCCAAGGTAATTGTTGTAGTAATATTCAATGAAATTCATTGGTTTTTTTTAATTAGATTAATTATTTTATTCCTAGATGATTTTGATTCAAGGAAAGTTCCTACACATTTTTAAGCTCTGCTACATTCATACAAAACCGTAGCCAAGAGGCAGGGAAGTCGGATCTGAGATCTCAAAAATCCAAGTTCGATTCCGAGGAAAATTGATTTTTTTTTTTTTCATTTAGGAATGTAACTTTTGTTGTCACATTTTCAACGTTGTTTCCAACCTTGTTCTCGACGTTATTTTCAACGTTGTTTTTAACGTTGTTTCCTTCTCTCTCAAGGTGGGACCATTTTACCATGTTAAACAACATTGTTTTCCACGTGGTTTTTTCCCCCGGGTGTCTATTTTCAGATGTGAATAGTCAGTATTGAAGGTAGGGTATTTTACGACTCCATTTGGTCAAGAATTTTGTGTCATAATGTTTTTCCAGAGGATTTATTTTCCCTCTGAATTGAAGAAATCTATATTATACATGTATGTGGTGTTTACATCTCATATCTATCCAGCATGTTTAATATATATATGCAAGGCTTATAAAAAATGTGGCCAAAAGTAATCTATTTCAAACATATGAGAAACATAAACAATGAATATTTACTCTGCATATATATGGGGCATTCTTTGTCAGATCAGCCACCCCCCCTGCACATTTCAATTTTTGAGATGAAAAATGTTTGATGGGCTCAAAATTTTTGTTGAAGTGTCTACTTTTCAATGGCGTATGGTACTTTTCGAACATGGCGACTATTTAATCAATATGGCGGCGGGAACGAAGAGTGAACGTGATGATGATGATCGAAACCGGTCATGAAACTATGAAACACGGGGGTTGGATAATTCTGTGGATTGGAACATGCAATTCGAGCATCTCGGATTAATTGCATCCAGTTGGAATATTGAAATTGCAAATGGTGGATCCAATATGGCGACCGGAATTTCAGAGTCAATCCGAATTTTCTGAAACGTGGGGAAAGGGGGTTTTGGGGTCGCTGACGATGAATCCGAACTCAGATTTCCGGAATTACAAATGGCGAATCCAATATGGAGGTCGGAAAAAATCTAATTCGCTTCAATTTATGGAAACATCAACATTCTGAGGGGTTTGTGGTCGCTGATCACAAATCCGGACTCGGATTCCCGGAATTGCGAATGACGAAGCTAATATGGTGTTAGGAAAAATTGAAAATAAGGGAAATTTGAGAGAGGATTGTCGTACAGGAGTTTGAGGCATCGCCGATACATATTCGAACCCAGATTTCCGGAATTATGGATGGAAGATTCAATGTGAAAATTCATGAAGGTCTGGATATGAGAAATCATCCGCCCTATAAAGTAAACCTTTGTTCAGAAGAACTTCTGGTCGTCGATTACGGAATTGAGGTCACATTCCTAAAATCGGAATGGACGCATCACGTACAATTATCGACAAAGACATTCAATATGATGGGAACAAATATCATACTAATTCCAGGAATTATTTGGGGACTGGTCACACAAATCCGCGAACTTTCAATGGACTCCATTCCAATAAAACTCTTTGCAAATCTTCTCTGACCCTAACCAGGAATACTGCTGGTTTGTAGCTTGTGGATTTGTGTATTCGGGCTCCAAGCTGTCGGCATTAGCATAACCCAATGTGCACCACGAGGAAGTTGCGCGATCAGACTTTGCACATCGAATGGCCCTGGGGAGGGCCGATTATTGTAACATCTCTCTTAATTAGCAATTGTCCAACTCAGCGTACGTACCTCATGGTTGTCCATTTGGCCACCACACTCTGTTCCTATCATCTTTCGAGTACCTCTTGATGAGCACTTCATTATTGGATCCTATCACAAAACCGTGGTTCTTGAGAATTTCGGGTACAGGTTGGGCATTCTCGAATCGTTTGTTGAGTTTCCGTCTCATCTTCTCGTGATATGGTTCATCATAGTACATAATGCCTATGGTTTCGAAATCACTCTCCGCCCAACTGTGGAGTTTTTGGGGCGTCAATATGGCATTTTGAGGTTTGGCAATCAGACTCGCTCTATATGCTTCTCTCTTTAATGTAGCACCAATCCCGTCACAAGCACCTTTACCGTGAGCAGTTGCGCTGTAATGCCATTCAGCGTCAATACTGAAATCTTCTTTGTGCTGGATCAAGTTCGCGATTTGAAATTTATTTTTGAAATGCTGCTTCGCTTCGTCACCGGTATGAATAATCTTGTTGACTTTTTTCACATTCCGTTGGATTTGAGGAATTAACAAAGTCTGAATAGCATGAACAGCAGAGGTGTCGTGTTCTAAACTTTCAGATAAGAAAATAAAACTCCTGTGCTTAACAACAGGTCCTTCCTTATGATAATAAATGGCAGGAAATACGGTGCATTGATCGTTGTTGAAATGGAATGCTTGTGAAGCATCCTGGCAAACATACGCGTAGTTTTCAGAAAAATCAAACGTCACCAGTACTTCGCCATCGCGGAGATTGTGTTTTCTTTCTTGGATGAAGAGATTTATTTGCTTTGAGATGATTGAATGGGGTTTCAGAATTGTCAGTCTATTGCACAATTCGAGTATGAAATCATCAATTCCCATGATTTCTGCTCGTAGAGTTAAACGATCCGTTGCCGTCCAAACTGAACATTGAATGTCTGTGATGAATGAATTCTCTAATAGATCATTTAATTTCTCCGAAAACTGCGAAACTCCTGGACAATCATCACATGCATCAAGATAGCAATCAGCCCCAGGTCTTTCACAAACAATTTGATTGAGGCAGTTTTTGTAGTTCGTTAGTGGCTTTTCTGTATTCAAGGTCAGCTTCTGAATATCCATTGCATCCAACATCAATTTCGCATTTTGATGTATTGTGCAAACACAAACTGAGTACGTTCCACAAGCTCCATGGAGTATGCAACTTTTTGGTCTGAGTCTA
Organism: Gonatopus flavifemur; assembly: GCA_018340375.1. NCBI lineage: Eukaryota > Metazoa > Arthropoda > Insecta > Hymenoptera > Dryinidae > Gonatopus > Gonatopus flavifemur. The sequence continues at coordinate 17,645,669 of JAFFJZ010000009.1, forward strand.
GCGAACGCGCTAAAGCTGATATTATCTTCTGGGTGAGACTGTTTGAATACAGTGTGAAGTTCTTTCAAATCCACAAGTGAGAGACGTTTCTGTTCCAACGTTCGCTCTCCATTAATCTTAACAGAAACGCGATCTTTCTTTCCAGGCATTATCCTACTGTTTATGTCACTGGTATGAAATCCATTTACTTTTCGTCAAATTGATTGAGAGAGGTTTTTCCCCCCCCCCTTGCAATGCTATCGGGTAAAATGCCGGATTTGGACTTCAATTTCTTAGATTTGTTGGCCAAGTATCGCGTTGTATCGAATTCTTGGGCGATTTTTCTCACACTCCAAGGTGATGGAGTGATAGTCAAAATTTGTAATCTCAATGGCTTGTTGGATTCCGAGGTTGAAAATTTCTGCTTGAATTCATCCAGCATTCCTTCCAGTTCAATTTCTCTGTTTGAGCGTGTATAATTAGAACCTTTGTATGTCTCATTCTCCACTGGGACATCCATTTCCATCGAACTCTCAATACCATCAATATTTTTACTGATATCATTTGATTCATCAACCACCTCGTCAACTCGTAATTTGTACGATGAACTCCTTCCCATACATGCATCACAAATTCTAGAATTCGCGGATAGGTGGGAAAATTTTTGCAACATGACCTGCGATATCTTACGTAATCTTCTACCAATGTGTCCGGCTTTTTTGAATGGATTTGCACATCGGTCCGTTCGAATAATACGCGACATCGTGTGTGAGATGATCGAATAAATCAGATGACAATATGCGAACTCCTAATAAGGTCTTATCAGTTAAAACACAAAAACTTTAAGGTTTAAGCGTCGCGAGCATCCATGAAGTCACAACGTGAAACAATACAAAACAGAAGACGAGAAAAACAATTGACGTCACAACGAACCAACATGAAATTAGGTTCAGAGATCACAGAACAATACAGCATCAGTTCATAAGAATCGGTCCCACGCATTTGTCCGCTTATTTTCTTCTGATTTATTCGATCTCCTAATATATGATGCCCCGAATTCTTCCGAAGAATTGATACTCGAATTCATTCAAAAGAGCCGGACACGCTGGTAGGAATTTACGGAAGATATCGGAGATTATGTTGCAGGAATTTTCTCATCCATGTACGAATTTCCAAATTTGTGTTGGATGTATGAATGGAGGGTTCATCGTACGAATGACCAGATAACGAGGTGGTGAATGAATCAAATGACATGAGTGAAGGGATTGAAAGTATTGAGAGTTCGATAAGCATGGACTCTCACTTGAAGAATGAGACACTCGGAGATGTCAATGAGACGCGCTTGAACAGGGAAATTGAACTAAAAGGAATGCTTGATGAACCCGAAGAGAGACTTCTAATCTTGGAACCCAACAATCCATTGAGATTACAGATTTTAACTATCGTCCTGTCATGTTGCACAGGGTGTCTACTACTGGGAATTTCGATTTCTTTCATTGGACATTCTTTTCATGGCATATAAATGATTGGTCGATTCCATTAGATCTACAGTATCAGCGACCCGGAAAACTCCTTTCCCCCATGTTTCAGGGAATTCGGAGTGATTCTGAAATTCCGGCCGCCATATTAGATTCGAAATTTGCAATTCCGGAAATCTGAGTGCGGATTCGTGATCAGCGACCAGAAAACCCTTAGGATGGTAATGTTCCCACAAATTGAAGTGAATTAGAAATTCTCTGACCGCCATATTGGATTCGCCATTTGTAATTTCGGAAATCTAAGTTCGGATTCATCATCAGCGACCCCAAAACCCCCTTTCCCCACGTTTCAGAAAATTCGGATTGACTCTGAAATTCCGGTCGCCATATTGGATCCACCATTTGCAATTTCAATATTCCACCTGGATGCAATTAATCCGAGATGCTCGAATTGCATGTTCCAATCCACAGAATTATCCAACCCCCGTGTTTCATAGTTTCATGATCGGTTTCGATCATCATCATCACGTTCACTCTTCGTTTCCGCCACCATATTGGTTAAATAGTCGCCATGTTCGAAAAGTACCATACGCCATTGGAAAGTAGACACTTCAACGAAAATTTTAAGCCCATCAAACATTTTTCATCTCAAAAATTGGAATGTGCAGGGGGGGTGGCTGATCTGACAAAGAATGCCCCATATATTTTCGTGGGGGTTGAGGCCATGATAGAGTGATGATAGTAAAATTAGAATCTGTACGCGGTGAATTGAGGTAGGAGCAAAAATAAGGAAAGATTCGGAAACTAAAGACTTTCATCTATCGATTGAGTTAGATATGAAGGGAGAATTCATTCTTAAGTAGTAATTGGATCGATTGAAACGAATGATTTTTTGGAGAAAACTCGGTGCGATCGTACGCTTAACGTGGAAAGCAGGAGGTGGAGCTCGGACCGCGAATGGAGAGCGAATGGTGGGGTAAGAAGCCACGTCCACAGAAACTCTCGCTCGGTGATGCTTCGGCGAGGTTGGAGCGAGGGTAAAGCATGTGTTCATCATCACCTGGTGAGACTAGAGGGATGATACAGAGAGGATCAGAGAACTATTGATTTCCAGCTCATTTTTGGACCCTCATCTCGTTTCCCTATTGTTCACCCGCCTTCGAACGGTGAAAATTAACGAATATGTATTTATACGACCAAGATTGATCGCCCAAAACTTTCTAACTGAATTCTCAACGCCTATGATCACCTGGTGAGGCTAGCCCTGCTTAAAGAACCGGATAGAACCCGAATGGAACCCGAATACGCATCGGAACTTCATGCGGGTCTATAGGTGACCTATCTGGTTTTTGTGTCCTGGTCTCGTCTGGGACTATCCGGGACTCGGTCGGGAATTTTCCCACAAATTAGAGCTGAGACCCGTATAGGACTTGTATAGGTGTTGGAACTTCATACGGATTCATCCGGGAAATGATCGACTTCTCATCAGATCCGTTCCGGGTCTGACTCGGGATTCATTTCAAAATTCCCATTCGGAACCCGGATAGGACCCGTATAGGCATCGAAACTTTACCCGGGTCGATACGGTGACTCAGACAGTTTCCGTGCCCTGGTCTCACCCGGGAACATCCGGGGCTTATTCGGGATTTTTCCCACGAATTGAAGTTGAGACCTGGATAAGACCCGAATAACAGTCGGAACTTCATCCGGGAATCAATCGGGTTCTTGTATTCGGGTTCTATTCGGATCTTATTCGGATCCATCTGAAAAATTTCGATCCATATTATTGTGCAGGAAAAAAAATTGTTTGTGATAATTCGATTTTATATGCGTTGCAGACGATCTTCCTTATTCTAATTACCGATGAAAATCAACTTACAATTGAATTGTTGGAAATTCGCTCAGCGAGGATTGAACCCGGATCCTGCGAGTGAGAGACATCAGCGGATCACTATGACATCAGTGGATCTCCGAGATGATGACGAAACACTTACAGAGTCTTTCATTATACCCTGGTGAGAAAAACCGGATGGAGACCTGATAGGACCCGAACGGAGTGGCGTCCCGGCGCATACGCGTATTATACGGGAAAGGTTGTTCGTTTCGGGTCTATACGGGTGCAGTACCGGGATTGCGAAATGCGAATCGGACATGTATGCGGGTTCATTTGGGTCCTATCTGGGAAAATTTTCGGGAACAGGTTTTCAATACGGGTGTATACGGGTGGTGGCCGGGAACTTCCAGGCTTAAGATGGATACCTTTTTGGGTTCATGTGGGAATGATACGGAAATGATACCCTGGAATTCATTTATAAGTCTTAATCGGGATTCGTCCCGGGTCTATCCGCTTCTATCTGGGATAGTTTCAGAAATATGGTCTTATATACGGGTCTATCCGGGTTGGGATCGGAAACTTTGGAGCTCGAAACTGATACGTATCTGGGAGTAATACGAGAATAACTCACCAAAATTCATCTAAAAGTATCAATCAGAATCGATTTCGGGTGTATCCGGGTTGTATCTGGGGCAGTTTCAGAAAGATGGTTTTCTATACTGGTCTATTTGGGTTGTGCCCGGGAATCTTGGAGCTCAAAACGGATACGTATCCGGGTTTATCCAGGAGTAATACAAAAATTCATTACCGAAATTCATTCAGAAATTTCAATCGGCATTAATTCCAGATTTATCTAGATGCGATGTGAACAAGTTTTCGAAGAATGGTTTCATATACAGATTTATCCGGGTTGCTACTTGTTAAGTACACCGCTTGAAGCGGATATATGCTCGGCTTCATCCGGGTTCTATCTGGAAGAGTCAGGATGTATTCTCGTATCACTCCCGGACGAACCGGGATACGTATCCGCTGTGAGCTTCAATGTTCCCGTGTACAATCCGGATGCACCCGTATAGGAAACCATATTTCTGAAACTGTTTCAGATAGAACCCGTGTAACCCGGAACGAAACCCGATTGAAACCTATAAATCAATTTCGGTTATCAATTCCCAGATAAACCCGGATACGTATTCGTTTTGAGCTCCAAGGTTCCCTCGCACAGTTAGGATAGACCGGTATGAAAACCATGTGTCTGGGACTGTCCCAGATAGAACCCGGAAAGACCCGGAACGGATCCCGATTGAGACTTATGAATGAATTCCGGTGAATCATTCCCGTATCACTCCCGGATGAACCCGGATACGTATCCGTCTTGAGCTTCAAAGTTCCTGGTTACTACCCGGATACATCCGTATACAAAACCTTTTGCCGAAAGTTTTCCCAGATGGGACCCAAATAAACCTGGATACATATCCGATTCCCACGTCGGAGTCCTGGTACTGCACCCGTATGGACCCATATGTGTATCCGAAACGAAAAAAACCCGTATGCACCCGGATACCATTCTGCTCCGGGCCCTGTTCAGATGCTATCCGATCTTTATCCGGTTTCTATCCGGTTTTTTACCAGGCATCCCGATTGAAACTTATTGATTAATTTCGGTGACAAATCTTCATATTACTCCTGGGTGCTCCCGGATACGTATCCGTTACAAGTTTCGCAGTTCCCGACTAGCATCCGGATAGACCCTAACACGGAACGAAAATTTCCCCGGATTAACCCGGAATGAATCCCCATTGAAACTTATGAATTAATTTCGGTGACAAATTCCCGTATTACTCCCGGATGAACCCGGATACATATTTGTTTCAAGCTTCAGAGTTTCCGACTGGTACACAGATACACCCGAACACGCAACGCGTTTCCGAAAATTTTCCCGGATAGGACCTTCATTCGCCCGGAATAAATCCCGATTGAAACTTATTAATTAATTTTGGTGACAAATTCCCGTATTACTCCCGGATGAACCCGGATGCATAGCCATTTCCAGCTTCGCATTTGCTGGCTACTACCCAAATAGACCCGTATACAAGCCCTATTCCTGAAAATTTTCCCAGATAGGACCCGAATGATCCCGGATACCATTCCGTTCCGGGGTTAGTTCGGGTCCTATCCGGTTTCTATCCGATTTTTTCACCAGGAAGAGCGATGACACAGCATGAATCATGGAATGGTTGATTTCGAGCTAACTTTTGGGTTTACATCTCGTTTCCCTGATATTCTCACCCACACGGAGGATGATAATAAACGAATATTAATTCACTCAATTGAAATTGATTGCTGAAATATTTTGAAATGAATGATGCGAGGATGGAACCAACTATTGATTTTCAGCTCATTTTTCGACTTTCGTCTCGATTCCCTGTTGTTCATTCAACTTCGGACGGTGAAAAATGACAAATATTTATTCATTCATCCAAGATGGGTTGCTGAGGACTCCTGAAATCCATAATCGACGCCTATCATCACCTTGTGAGGCTAGAGCGATGATACAGTGTGGATAAAACGACTATTGATTTCTAACTCATTTTTCGACCTTCTTCTCGTTTCCCTGTTGTTCACTCACCAGGTGAAATTAACAAATGTTCATCCATGCAATCAAGATTGATCGCCCAGAACTTTTGAAATGAATTATCAACGTTTATAATCACCTGGTGAGGCTAGAGCGGTGATACAGCGTGGATCATGGAATGGTTGATTTTGAGCTAACTTTTCGGTTTACATCTCGTTTCCCTGATATTCTCACCCACTCAGAGGATGATAATGAACGAATAATCATCCACTCAATCGAAATTGATTGCTGAAATATTTTGAAATGAATGATGCAAGGATGGAACCAACTATTGATTTTCAGCTGATTTTTCGGTTTACATCTCATTTACATGATACCCACATAGCACAAAATATTCTAGCATTATCTCCAGAATGTTCCATTTGGAATTGACCATATTTTCAATGATATTCTGTACCGAAAAAAATTCAAAAATTACGTAAATTAACAAATTTTTCAAATAGTTCTTTTAGTCGGAAAAAAATGTCTTCAGAGGTTACCTTTACAAATGTTGAGTGGGCTCGACTAGCACGACTTTTTGTAGAAGAAAACCTACATTGAAAGTTGAGTATGAGAGAGTTCCCCCAATGGGAATTGAACCCGGGTCCTGCAAGTGAGAGTCTATCACATCAGCGAATCTCCGAGATGACGACACCACTCTCGAAGTGCCTTTTATTGCAATCATCGTGATGGGAGTTTGAAAAATTCGGTTCTGTAAGATATAGACCAATCGGTTTAGAATCATCTGAAATGAAAAATGATCAATGCGTAAAGAAAAGTCTTTTTCGACCTCGACTTGTAAATTTTATAAAGTGTTGGGTCATATCGATGAAAATTTTTGAAAAATTCATTTCCGTAGGATATAGACCAATCAGTTCAGAATCTTTTGAAACGAAGAATGAAATAGATAGTGAGAGAGAGAGTGTGATGAATGATTGATCGCAAGCAATTTCCATACATTTCAAATAATGTTCTGAATTAAAATCATGAGTTCCTTGAATCATCGTGAACTCAATGACTAAAACTTTTCTGAGACGAAAAAAAATGGGTCGTTGAAATAACGTTTCTTTTGTAGTCAACTTATAAATTTTATCGAATGCCGGTGCAGGTTACTGAACAATTCTTGGAAAATCCGTTTCTGTGCAAGACAAACTAATAAATTGAGAATCTTTTAAAACCACATTTTTGAAATCGCGTTTTTTCTTGACTTAGGTTTCTTAACCCATGAATGCCCATAGTGAAACTGTTTGGCCTGCGGAAATTTGACTATTGGAAAAAGGATTTCTAGTTGGAGGATAAATATTCACAGGAGAAAAAAAATTTACAATTTTCTCAAACCATTATTGTTTAAACAACCCATGTGTGTATGGAGCAATGGTCCAATCATGAACCAAGCCTGGCACAAGACCTGCCGAGACTTGTCTTCAGCAATTCAATAAACTTGGCCCAGGCTTGGGAATGATAAGATCAGGACAAGCTTGGGCCAATGGTTCGTTCCAGCCCAGTCCAAATGATTCGCCAAGCATCAATCAATGCTTCTTTCATCGCAGATACTGATGAGAAGAGTAATTTGATCCATAATTCAGCTCAAAGTTCTTCCTCAGAATACTGTAAATCTATCATCCTTAAACGATAGATTAAATGTGACAAGACTGGGACGAGTTCGGGGTTTCCCCAGTCTTGTTAATTCCTGCAGGGGAAAGACATCTTGAAATCTTGTAGAGAGTTCTTCAAGATCAGTTGATTTCCGTGTATGATCACATTTGAAAGCAGCCTATTGCCATTGAGTCGAGTTTTATTCTTATCCAGATCAAATATATCTATCTTAGTGTGTAAAACTGGAATGTGGCACCAATCATGGGGAGGAGATTGGACTGGTCTTGGCCCGATAGTTACACACAAGTCTTTATCCATTGTGAACTCGGAATTTGGTCACTAATGGAAAACACCGTGCAACTTATGTGGACAACATCGGCTTGAATAATCATCTTAACGAAATCATGAGACATTTGTAATATTCTGGGAATATTGCTGAAACATTGTGTGCTATGTGGGTATTATCACACACTCCGAGGATGATGAATATCGAATATTCATTCACATCATCTTAATTGGTTGCTGAAATATTTTGAAATGAATGATCGACTCCTATCATCACCTCGTGAGACTAGAGCGATGATACAGCGTGAATCACGGAACGGTTGTTTTTGAGCTAACTTTTCGGTCTACATTTCGTTTCCCTGATATTCTCACACACTCGGAGGATGATAATGAACGAATATTCATTTACTCAATCGAAATTGATTGCTGAAATATTTTGAAATGAATGATCAACGCCGATCATCACCTGGTGACGGTAGAGCGATGATACAGCGAAGATGAAAACAACTATTGATTTCCAGCTTCTTTTTCGCCCCCGTGTCGTTTCCCTATCGTTCACTCACTTTCGGATGGTGGAGATTAACAAATGTTCATCCATGCAATCAAGATTGATCGCCTAAAACTTTTGAATGAATTATGAACGCCGATTATCATCCGGTGAGGCTAGAGCGATGATACAGCGTGAATCACGGAACGGTTGTTTTTGAGCTAACTTTTCGGTCTACATTTCGTTTCCCTGATATTCTCACAAATCCGGAGGATGATGATAAACGAATATTCATTTACTCAATCGAAATTGATTGCTGAAATATTTTGAAATGAATGATCAACGCCGATCATCACCTGGTGACGGTAGAGCGATGATACAGCGAAGATGAAAACAACTATTGATTACAGCTCATTTCCCGACCTCCGTCTTGTTTCCCTATTGTTCACTCGCTTTCGGATGGTAAAATTTGACAAATATTCATTTATGCATTCAAGATTGAGTGCCCAAAACTTTTGAAATTAATTATCAACGCCTATAATCAACTGGTGAGGCTACACTGTAAAAAGAAAGTCTTAATCTGTTTGCATCTTAATTTCAGACAATGTTTTTTCCATTGTGTCGGCGATTGTTTTTTGGGCTTAATTTGTTTGCATCATAGATTCAGCCATGAAATGAGCTGAATTTGAGACCTTCTTTTTACAGTGTAGAGTGATAACACAGCGCGAATCATGGAATTATTGATTTTGAGTTCATTTTTCGGTTCTCACCTCATTTCCCTGATATCCTCACACACTCGGAGGGTGATAATTACCGAATATTCATTCGCCTACCATCACCTGGTGAAGCTAGAGCGATGATACAGCGAGGATTAAACGACTATTGATTTTCAGCTCTTTTTTCGACCTCCGTCTTGTTCCCTTATTGTTCACTCGCCTCCGGACAGTGAGAATTGAAAAATATTTATTCGTTCATCCAAGATTGATTAATGTAAACTTCTGGAATTCATAATCAACGCCCATCATCACCTGGTGAGGCTAGAGTGGTGATACAGCGAGGATCAAAGAACTGATGATTTTCAGCTCATTTTTTGACCTTCTTTTCGTTTTATCATTGTTCACTCGCCTTCGGAAAGTGAAAATTAACAAGTATTCATTCCTTCAATCAAGATTGATTGCACAAAATTCCTGAATTCAATAATCAACGCCTATCGTCACCCGGTGAGGTGGTTCTTCTTCTTCTGGTATTAATATTAATATAATTCTTCTGATTGTGAACAAATTCAAAAGCCTTCCAAGACATTTTTATGACTTCTTTAGGACATCTTCAAGAACTCTTCAAGACATCTTCAGGAACTCTGCGAGACATCATTAAGAACTCTTCAAGACATCTTCAGGAACTCTGCAAGACATCATTAAGAACCCTTCAAGATACCTTTCCGAATTCTATACGTGTTTCATAAGACATCTCTTAGAATTCGTTTCGGTATTTTTCAGAAAGTTTTTAAAGACTTCTCAATGATATCTTCAAAATATCTGGATGTTAGTTGGGATTTCACTCCAATTGCATTCACGTCAGCAGTTATGTCAAAATAACGACAACCAATGCAGAATCTACACGTGATTTTTTTCCGCATTTGACGTCGCAACCTCCCAACAACAGTTGCCCCGTGTTGTTGGGAAGTTGTTGCAAATTTTTCTAGCACTCTGCTGCCTGTGATGAGGCATCAATTCCAACTTCAATTCGTGAATTTTAGCCTGCGCAATGATTGATCAATGCGTTATCGTGATGGAATAAGATTTTTTTCTTCGCCAAATGAGGTCGTTTATTCTGCGCCTCCTTGTTCAAACGTTCCAATAACTCCGCGTGGTATTGTCCAGTGATAGTCTCACCCTTCTCAAGGGAATCAATGGAGATTATTCCTCTCGCATCTTAAAAAAGAGTAGCCATAACCTTTCTTGCTGATAAAATTGTTTTTCCCTTTTTTGGGATTGTTCCATCCGTCCCAATACACTGTTTTGACTGTTGTTTATTCTCAGGAGTGTAATGATCGCCCCAAGTTTCATCGACAGTTACAAATCGACGCGAAAATTCGCTTGGGTTACGCTTATACATTGCCAAATTTTCAGTTGGAATGATTTTTCGATTTAATTTTTGATCAACCGTTAGCAAATGCGGCACCTACCTTGCACAGAGCATCTGCATGCCCCAATGGTTATGTGAAATATTGCGTACACGTTCAGTTGATATCCTAGTAGTCTCAACTATCTCATACACTTTCAATCTGCGGTCCTCCAACACTATTTTATGGATTTTCTCGATCATTTCTGGAATTGTGACCTCAACGGGAATTGTGAATGCACGGAAAAAAAAGTCATACGAATTACCAATACCGGCTTATAAACTTCTAATTAAATTTTCTGATTCCTCTGACTAAAAGAGGAATAAAAAATATAACTCGCCATATACACGGAAAGAAAAAAACAGCACTGGTTACTGTCCATAACAGCAATCAGTTGGAAAACAAATGAAAACACGATCGGATGATAGAGGTTAGTGCGATCACAGTGATTTGTACTGCAGTTAAATTCGTCAATGCTGCTTGGACATTAACGGTTACTGGGAGAGGCAGTAATGAGCGGCGTGAATTTGATTTTTCATTATTTTTCAATGAATTACTGCGATTCACAGTAACCATTGCTGTTTTCTTTTTTCCGTGTATATTTGATAGATCTGTATAGTTACGGGAATAATCGGTGTTTAGTAAACATTGTTTTGTCACGGATAACTTCGAAGAAAGTGAATTTTACAAGAACTGTAGTTCTAAATCCTATAGTATTTCTTACTACTCAACTTTTGTACATTGAATACATTCTCAGTGTGAGTTTCACTTGAACATCATATCCCATATAGCACAAATGTCTCAGTAATATCTCCAGAATATTCTGAAAATATTACAATGTCTCCAGAATATTCTGGAGATATTACTGAGACATTTGTGCTATATGGGATCATTTCAAATAGTGTAGTTGGTAATATATTTATATTTTGTATTGTAGTAGAGAAGACTTCATGCTTATGTATACACTACCCATCGTTTGTTTCATATCCACGAATCGAAATATAAAATCAAACCTCGCGTAATAAACCGAGAAGGACAGTTGAATACAGTCACGCGGTTAATCACATTCGATCTCTATGAAAAACGACGCACACGTGACAAAATTGTACCTGTGATTTTTACTCAGATTATTATCCATACACAATAATCATTTTGTATTCATGTTATTTAATGTATGTTGAGTAATAATCATTACTCATTCCAATAAATATATTATTATAAACTCACAATGAAAACTGTTTACTCTTTATAAGTTTTTTTTTCATGTCTAAAGCAACCAAACCTTACCTAAACCATTATAATGGTCCCACATATATGTGGAATCCATTGATGATCTGAAATTATCCTCTGTGTTAACATATGAAATGATTGTATACTGAGGGAAAAGAATCATTGAGACAAAAAAACATTTCATTTAATGATGTCCATAAAAATATTTTTTGAATTGATTAGATCCCAATAAACACACGCACGTTTTAAAAACGTCAAAAACAGTCAATAACCACACGTTGTGAATTAGTAATATTCTTGCGTTAATTCAACGTAAAAATGTCGCGGCAGAGCACGTGTTTTTCAACCGTAAAATAACGTTATATCAACAGTTTAAACATCGTTTAAAAGACGTTAAGTATTGACGTGTCCTAATGATTGTTCTAAAACGTGAATTGAATCCAACAAATTATTTTGAAAACTCTTCATTCAATATCGAGAACAATAGTATTTCTGAGTATGACAAAATTTGGAAAGTATGCCACACTATTTACTATCTTGCTCTTTGTTGAAATTCTAACCATTGTTCGGTTTCGTTCGATATTTTTAGCAGAATTTATCTTCAATTGAAGTTCGAACACATTTTAAACGCGTGATTCAAACCTGTTCAAAACACGTTTTTTGAGGACGTCGTTGGATGGTTACTTTTGAATATTAGTTTAAATTACACGTCATCAGAACGTAATTCCTGTTCCTCTATTTCCCTGTCAAATTTCAACTAAAAATCAACGTTATGAAATTAACGTCTGACGTCCGTTTGACGGTCAAACGTTCTTTCAACGTTGAAATAACGTGTGTGCGTTTATTGGGATATCATTCCAATGAATGAAATGATTCTTGAACGCATAGAATCTTTCAGAAAGTCAAAAATCATTTCATCCATCAAAGTTAAATTCCATTGACCTAAAATATATATTTTATAGAGACCATTAGATGAAACATTTTTCAGTCTCAATGATGGTTTTACAATACAATATATAGCATGACAAGAGGCGATTGGAATTGTCCAAAAACTCTATTCTGCTAACATTTTAGTGATTCATTTTGTGGTTCCAAAAGAATCCAATGAGATCTATTTTTTGAAACTTTTGCCATCTGGGTGCTCCTTGGGGAAGTTTTTCTCGTCCTCGCAAAATTCCCTTGTTTTTTTCCCTATTTTTTCCTCAAAACATGAAAAAACAATATGCAAATTTTGCAAATCTGTAGAAATGAACAGGGAAAACTTTTATACGGGTGAGTCGATGAATTTAAATGAATTATATGAATTTTAAAGTAGTAATATTACCCATATGAGATGTATAAGAAATATGGAAATCAAAATATTTAAAATCATTCAATTATGAAAAAAACAAAAAATTGCAGTATCAAAAGCGATATAGCGTTCAATAAAATCACGTGAAAATATAATATATGAATATGGACCATATTTATTCTCAACGTCCGGCCCTGACTTCACACCACGTGATGTTGATCATTATGTTTCAGTTCTATGATCTCCCGTTACTGTATTAGTCCCGTTAGTGTGGCTCAAACGGTAGCAAGTTAGGCTTTAATCGCGTGGGTAGGTAGGGAGGTAGGTTCGAATTCCCGTCGCGCAAAATTTACTTCCCAATTTCATGATGATGCTGATCAGCATCATTAGAAATCTTGGGGATAAATTAGTGAAATGATTTTTAATTCTCCAATATTGAAAATTTTTTTCAATTCAATATACATATTTTTTTTCATTAAATACTCTTGATAAATCTAACCATTGATATCGGTAAAATTGATGTACGATGTTAATATGTTTTATGACTTCATTTAACATTGTATATAAGAGGCGTTGGTGAATCTTACTAGATATTTTCATACACAGTGTCTCGAACAGAGGGTTAGGAAAGCATTAAACAGGAACCTCATTTACAAACATGTGTGGTACCTCTTAAGCAAATGACCAACTTGGCTGAAGTGGTAAGAGTTACTATTCAGTTTGATGATCCCGTATTTCATGGATGTCTTAGGTAAGATGAACCACAGTTCTGTTGAAGTTGACTACTTTTTTTCCCGTGTGGTACTACAGGAACCCATCACAAAAGTAGACTTATTGACACCATCTCTGGGTCAGGCCGGAAACTTTTCACCTCACCCTCGTATAAAATTATACCGTTATAAAATGATCCATCACACCACTCGATCGCAACTGCAGCAGGGCGAAATGGTTAAACGCAAAGAACAAGGACAGGATAATCCAGCAAGGACGTGGGTTCGAATCCACCAAAAAGTGTTATAGGTTTTCAGTTTTAAACAACTATGATCACGATACAATTGCATTGTCGTGAGTAAAGTTGGAAGATTCATCAGCGGGATAACTTTTTCTTTTTATTCGTTAAATAAACAGGTAATAAAAAATATATCAAATCAAATAGGTAACGCCTTGTTGAGTGGAATCAAATAAACAATAATGGACAGACACATTAATCTGAATCAATTTGCTTTGAATTCCAGTTCAAATTCACTCGTAATCTCAGTTCAATAATGATTGATGTAAGCTGTACTCTTGTGTGAGTTTAAAAAGGTTTTCTAGTAGCTGACTTTAGGTCTAACGAGTCTTCTTCTGGCTGCGTACTGAATTCAGCTCACATTTTAGCTGAAATCGAATTCTTCTTTTTACCGTGATATATTTCCAATTGAATTCTTATATTGTCAATCTGTTTTTGAAATACTAATTGACAATTTTTGATTCAGAAAACCCACGAAAGGTGAAATCGATTCAGTCAGTACAAACGTTAGTGAAGTCATTCAAATAATATCAGTCCATAAGAAGTTAAATTTTCATCAAATATTGCCATGTTATAAGGTGCGAATAAAATTCTGGAGGAGATAAAATCTTAAAAATCAAATTTGCTTGTGAAGGACAGTCAGTCGATATATCAATGAAATTTCTCTGTTCCATCACGGCAACAAGATATAATCACGCATGTGAAGTTATGAGCGTTGTATAATTTTTGTTGTAATAAATCACTTTTTTCGTTATTTATTCCAATATACGATTTTGAATACTTGTCAGTTCTGATGTTATCTAAACAAATGCCAGATTTTTTATATGATGAAGAATTACGTCAATCCTTCTGCTATTTAGCATACATATCGAAACATACATATACATATTGAAACGAAGACGAAATTTATATGGAAACAATATCTGGTTTACAACTGCCTTGTTAATTTGCGTGATAATAATTCATATGGCACGGAATACACGTTATAAATTCAATATGAATTTCTAGTCGCCTGATTATTCAAGACTGAAAAAAGATAATACAAAATGTAATATTATTTCTATTGTTGAAACTCAATTCGATACAAACTGACAGTACTCATTGAGAAAAAAAGAGGATGGTAATTGCCCGAACAGCATCATAGTTCCTCTCAAATTTCCAGAGATTTCACAAAAAAGAATACTTTCAGAGTTCTTTTCTGAGAATTCAACATGTTTTCTGAGAAATACACGAGGCACGTATCCTGGGGGTGCTGAGGATGCTGCAGTAGCCCCCCGAAATTTTGGAAATCGAAGTTTCTTTTTGTTGAAGTTTGATGTCCCACAATTATCTATGAAAATTTATAACCGGTCGAACAATAGTCTCAAATGTGTCCAGTATATAGTAATCAATACACTTCGAATGAAAATCACTCTAAACAAAGGAACGAATCTTTCCAAAAGTGAAACATTTGATCGTTCCGATGACTATTCAATCGCTATATCTATCCATTCTGATATGCACGTAAACCAAGAAAGGGTGTCAGATATTCTGGCTGTTAAAAAAGAGCGCGAACTACTCTTATAGTTTGCGCAATAATTAAAAATCCTCATTAGAAATCAATAAGCATAGATTCTTCCGATTTAAGTTCTGAATCAAAATAAAGGGTGGTAAGCATACCCAAGTAGCAATAGAATTTCAAAGTCTATACGGAATCAAAACGTTAGTGGAAATGGACAGATGGGATATGAAGAACATATAATGAACTTTCATAGAATATTCGAATCAGACCGTTTTAAATATACTTAGAACGTACATAATACATTCGAAATGTACGATATTCATTTAATTGACGTTCGATTGACGTACCATCACACGGGAAAAAGTCCCATGTAAATTCTACATTTTCAGGTGTGAATTGAACATAACTGCTCGCATAAGCGCAAATGGAGTCGAATTTACATTAGAAACAATGTCATATTTACATTGTTACCGAAGTAAATGGGAATAGTGTTGCTGTGGAGTAACTATGATGACAATGTGAATCCAACAAGACTGTATAGTAAATTATACATAAGATCCACATTGTAATTGTTACCTCACTCTTCATGTAATTTGTACATGAGCATTTTTTGCCATGTATATTCGATGAATATGCATAAGACCTATGAAACTGTGTCATTGGAATGTGTATAGAACATAAGGGTGGATCGAAAAAAAAAATTTTCGAGATCAGAATCGTAGGGGTGCGGAAATTATGGAGGACCCTTATAGTAATTTTCGCCAGATTTTTCGGACACCATCTTCAGCCTCCTCAACGGCCTCAAAGTTTTCTAAACGCTGTGTGGGTAGGCAGACCCGCATTACTTCAGCTAAAAGCCCTGTCAAGTGGAAAAATTTCATCAAGCGATGGAAAATAACTATCATAAAACAGCGAACGGACAGATCGGAACATGATCCGACCTACAGAGATGCCATAACACAACTTTCTTTCCTGAAAAGAAGGTTTCGTCCGTGAATGCGCATTGTGCAGCTCTTGGCTTACTCTGCGATGGGAGTAACTCAGGACACATCACGGGAAGGTGGCTGCACTTCGTGTCCCACCCACCCTTCCACCCAATTACTGGATCTATTGAACATATTTATCGCTCAAAGTTCACCCTGAACTCTATAATCAGATTTTGTTCTAAATTTTGGATTAATTTTTCTAGCAAGTATTTTTGCTCTAACAGCTTTGTCTCGGTTGTCTTCCCCTACGACGTAAGTTGAAACCTCTGTGACCGTTTTTACGGCCCTTTCTACACTTTGTGTATGACGAGGACATTTTTCAATAAAATCATGAAGTGTCCCCACATGTTTTTGAAGCTCGTTATACGCAAGGTTAGCAAGAATTGGTGGCTCGCGTAAATTTGACCATTCAATTGCCTCAAAGTAGTCTGTTGCCTCGAAGTTGATTGTGGGTACTGTGAAGCGTCTTACTGACTCGTGGTATGTACTTTTCGCTCTGGCTTCTGAGATCTTTTCCAGAGCTAGCTGGCGAACAAAGACGTGATCATCAGTAAGCACCGAGAGGAGGATATTCTCCGAATGAAGAGAGAAGGCATTTCTCTGAAGAACTGGATCGATCACTTTGCTCAAATGCGCAGGTAAATATCTGGAGTCTGTGATTATTTCCCCATAGTTTTTAGCTACATCCTTACAGTATGGTTGTGTTCCTATCGTGGACCAGGACTTTGCATAAACTTTGACTGTGAAAGTTGCTAGAACTGTGAGAATCTCCAACGGACTTTTGGAACTTGCATACAATCGTAGTATGCGGTTGGCAAGTGTGAGCCACCGCGCATGATTCATTGGGCCAGGACTTCTCTTGGCTAGATCGTCTGGGAAATTACCAGTACTGATAGCCACAGTTATATCATACAGATATTTTTGATCTGTACTCAAATCGTTCCTATCAACTTCGGGAAGATTACATTCTATTGGGATAAAGTTGACGATAGGCAAAGTGTGACAGTCTTTGAGTGTTTTGCCGAGAGGACCAGAAAATCCCTTGGGACCATTTGTTGCACCATCCAAGTGTGTGAAAAGTTTTCTCAAAGGCAGTTCATTCGCATGAAGCAAACAGATCAACCACTGAAGAGGTTTACCCAAAGATTTTTCAAGGTGAAAGATAATACCTCCGATTTTTCCAGTACCAGTATTTTTATTCCCCCCATCGGTGCATACTGCTCCAAGTGAGTCAGAACTTATACCTTTATTCTCCATGAACGATAAAATACATTCACAAATGGACTTTGCATCACCTAGTTGTGGTGTGACATGACCTAGGTAAGTCGATTGTGGTTGCTGAACAAGAACAATATGCTCCTCCATGATCTTTTGACGTTTTTCATCTTTTTGTACATAGGTCTGATCTTTGCGACCATCAAACGAGAGACACTTAATGTTCTGAGCATTCTGTACACCTTCTTCCTGTAATTCTTTGCCCGACTTTTCCATCTCCCTCTGCATCTTACTCCGATCGATAACTTTTGTTTTTGTTGTTCTGTTACCAAGTTTAAGTCTTCCAGAACGGCAGTTGCCAACTCTGCTGCACATTGAGCTGTAAGCTGAAACCTCCTTGAACCCTTGCAGTGGCTGACAAAGACAGTCTCATCTGAGAAGACTCAGAGGAAGATGGTAAGTTCGCATGCCAATCTGGATCGGATTGTGCCGTTTCTTTTGGTTTTGAAAGACTCGTGCTAGCACAATTCTCAACATCATCACTGTCAGTCATGCCAAAAGTACTACGCGTTAGATTGTCTTTCTTGGAAAGTAGGGATCTTTCATATTCTTTTCTGGTTGTTCTCTCATTCAGGACTTTGGTGTATTGCTTATCGACAATACCTATTCACATTTTGCGAGCAGATCTCTGATCCAAGAGAAACAATCGTTCTTTCTCGGGAACTCCACGATCGTGAGGACATTTACAAGAGGTTGAAGATTTGGGAGAAGGACAAGAGCACGCGAGCTTCAAGTTTACAGAACAGGGGCAAACTATCAAACATTTGCATGTGCAAATATCAAACAAAATTTGGCTCTCTGATTTAAAATTATTCAGGTTATCAGTATATGAGTTCTTCAAACCTTTATTTCTTTTATAGTTTTTCAAGAAACCCTGATATTTTTTATAGTAGGCAAGTATCATCTGCTTCACTGTTATCTCATGGCTATGAAAAAGACTAGCCTTCTCCCACATATCACAAGCCATGCGAGATACAGAACTTAAAATGGGTGTTATGTCGGGATTTGATATACCAGGACTGTGTCTTAAGTAATTAACATGGCGGATGATGTCGCCATAAGTTGGTAAGACAAAATGATTCATCTGTTCAGGAGTGCCAAATATTGGACACTCTGGAAGAACAATTTCACTTCTAGTCAGTGGTTTCGAGTTGGCCATTGTAATGAAATCAAAGTTCGGAAGCGAATACAACTCTATAAGGTAATGAAGTGAAGAAAAAACGATCAATAGGAACTAGATTACGTTTCGAATGTTTCGTGAATGCGAATAACACACAAGTGACAGCTCATACAGCGAGTGTCAGAATATTCGATGTTCAGTTTCTGAATTAAAATCAAAGCTGGAATGTGTCACTGAACTTGAAGAGTACGCTCAGTATACGCGTGAAGCGGCAGGGAATGGATGGTTGCATGCACAATCATCCCATCCTTACCAATCCACAAGGATACTGTGTGTACTTGTGTGAAAAACTCACCCCCCCCCCCCCCACACACACACGAGTGTCAATCATTTCTTCCACTGTGTATCGTGTATATCTACTCACGCAGCGTTCAGGAAACTTTAAGGCCGTTGAGGAGGCTGAAGATGGTGTCCGAAAAATCTGGCAAAAATCACAGGAATTACTATGAGGGTCCTCCATAATTTCCGCACCCCTACGATTCTGATCTCAAACATTTTTTTTTTCAATCTACCCTAATGGAACATACTCCGATTATCCGAAGAACGTTCATTGTATATTCTGGTGTTGCTTGGGTGGATAAGCATTCTTTTATTACACACATAAACACACATGTACACAAATTTTCAGAATTATATATAATTTTTATATAAATATACAAAACTTATATATACACTGTATTCAGTCATAAATAAATTATACATACACTGCCTGGGAAAAAATAATTCATATATGGTCGTATATGACTCATATATTAACATATATGAAATACATATGAACATATATAAACATATATGAACATATATAAACATATATGAACATATATAAACATATATGAACATATATAAACATATATGAACATGTATAAACATATGTGGATTTTGGCCATATATGATCATGTATGAATGAGACTGTATATGACCATATGTGATCATATTCAATCATACATCATCATATACATCCATACATGGACAAAAAAATGTCACAATTTTACATGGAATGTGATGAAAAACCAAAGGAAAGAGAAGTGAGATCAATGCTGATAGATTCCCCACTTTCATATATGACCATATATGAACATATATGGCCCAAATCCATATATGCTCATATATGAATGCATATATGAATCCATATATGGGTCCATATATGGAATTTTTTTTCCCGGTTGGAGGGAATAATTGGAATTTTCCTATATGCAGCAACCGGAAAATTTCGATCACGGATACGGAATCAATTTCCAATACATATTCTTCGAAATTGACCATGAATTTAACTGAAAATTCCAAACTTCATAGAATTTTCACTATCACTGTCCAGTAAATTTTCCGGTGAAATACGGGAAATTCCTAACGTATGTATGAGTTTATCACTCCTGAACATTTATGTGAAGTTTTCCATAGAAATTTTTTCCAGTGTAAGTGAAAACATGTTTCCGCTTGAGGTATTTCACATTAATGGCGGGCACCCTTTGAATGAGAATCATTCAGTACCGAAAGACTTCAACAAGAAGTCTTACTGGATGCATGTTGGAGTTCGCAAAGCGTTCATCGGTAATACATACTATATTCGAAAAGAACAGCAGTCATGAGACATAACATTAGTTCTTACACAAGTTGAAGATGTATTCCCAGTTTGCCCTAATCAATGCGAAACGAAAATTATAATTGAATTGCTCTGCAAATTGACTTAGCAAAACAGTTGAATCAAAATCAGAGGTAATGTATATCATATATTATCATGTTCAAAATGTGAAACGTTTCAATGGAATCTATGTTAATCAAAATTTCATTTCAGCCTGAGTACAATTGAATAATAGGTTTATATTTGTGAAATGTGCATATCCGTCGCGCAGCACCCTGGTCCCGATGAGCTCATAAAGAGTTCTTCGTGAATTCATCGTAGAATTCTTGCGAAGTGCATGGATGACAGTTAAAAATAAGTTCTTTTTGAACCCCTGGTGTTCAAAAAGAATTTTTGAAGAATTCTCAAGAATTCATTAGGCATTATCTCAGAACTGACATAATGAGAGTTCATTTGGGACATACTCGTGCTGTATGGACGTATCTGAATATCGAAAGTGGCAGAGAATAAAATCTCGAAATGAAATATTATGAGGTCAGGATTTTGCTATTTTATTTCATTCTTTTAATTATGTGAATATCAACTGTGCATTGATTCCAAGAGATTACGAAGCTCTAAAGAACATCCATGAACGTAGATTAGGCATGCGAGAAGGGTAGCAAGTGCCCGAAATCGCATTTACCCGGAAGACAATGCCCGAGCAGTAACAGAAGTTCAAAGTATATACGAAATAGAAACGTATTCTTTCATCAAACGTTCATTTAATGAACGTTCATAGGATATGCGAATTTGACGGTTTTAAATGTATTTAGAACGTGCATTGTGCATCCGGAATGTACGATATTCATTCAATCGACGTTCGATTGACGTATCGTCGTATATTCGATTACGTACGTTCGATAAATATGCATAGCACCTATGGAACGGTCTCATTGGAATGTGCATGAAACATGTTTCGAAAATTCGAAGAACGTTCACAGTATATTCTGATGCTATTTGGGTGATTTATGGATGAACCGGCATGCGGACACGTTCAATCGACCTTGATTAAATGTGTTCTTTTGAGGGTCGGAATGTACGATATTCAAAAAGAATATCGATTTTGAAATAATCGATAGGGACTGAACCCGCCGAAAGAACTCTTCACTGAATAAACATAATTAGACAGTCACTAATCATTATTGGTGATAACAGAAAAGTTACTAGCACTCGTCAAATTACGTCTTTTCAGCGGAGAATTTGGTCGGCAAATTCACCCCCTACCGAAAAAATCGATATCGATGCATCAATTGTTTTTCAAACACATCGATACATCGATTTTTACTTCGATGTTCTTTATATATAAGGAAACGAAAGTATTGTAATGGGGTCAAAAATCGATGATGCAGAAGGGAGTATTCCGCTCTCGCCAAACGCTTCAGAACGTTGCAAAATCTTGATCCCCAGAAATGCCTGTGCGTGTGTGTATGTGTGTATGTATGTATGTGCACTAGGGTGTTTCGTTTCAGAACGATATATTTTTTTTCTCGCTCCCACCTGAAAAACTCTTAGAGAGTGGTGAGAAAGAAATCCTCTCACAACCTGCACGCTGAAAAAAATTATTTAGAGGTGCCGCAATGACTTTTAAGGTTTTTCACTTTATTTAAATATCAATAATCTGCTGAAAATTAGATTCGATTGTTTTTTAGCAGCTGGGGGTCATTTCCGAAGGGAAATTCTGCGTAGCATCCGAATCTGCAGCCAAAATTGGGTTATCACTCAGGGATTTGAAGATATTTGAGGTTATGTACTGAAAAAAATGAATTTTTCTACTTTTCAGGTTATGCACGCGGCGCACAAAATGTTTTTGATTTTTCCTCCAAATTCCATCATTTGATACAACTCTTTCCCTTCAAAATAAGCTATCACACGGTCATCTAGGATTTATTCTTGCGAAGTTACAACCATTTTGAGTTATGAAACGTGTCCCAACAACATCATGGGCAATCACATTATCAAACCTTTGAGAAATACATTTTTTAGTGGAAAATTTTCTTCAAGCACGTGTACTTCAGAGTCCTCGGGGTCACTAAATAAGAATATCATGTCGAAAAATCGAAATTTTCACATCCACGCATCCAAGCAACGCCCTCAGGAGATCCTGGGGATATTACAGTCTGGGGGTTATATTTCACAACTCAGAACTCAGATCAATAGCTGCTTATCTTGAACAGTGAGAGTAGTATTCAGTGATGCAGAAAAAAAGACCAAAAGAATTTTGAGCGCTCTATACATAACTTCAAAACCCAGTTTCCGAACGCTGATTATGAAATATTTCATAATTCTGACGCGATGACCCAATTTTGACTTCGGATTCGGATAATATGCATCAAATCACTTCGAAAATGCTCTTCATTAGCCCAAGAACAGGATTTCTTAGATTTGTGCAATCAGGCCTGCTCTCAGGAACAAAAGATAAACAGCACCGAAACCAGAATATATTGGCTTCAATGGTTTCAACAGGTTTGAACAAGTGTGGATGGTCATTTACAAATGCGAAATTTGTATTATAAATCTCATCAATTGATGTGATTCCAAAAATTTTTCAAACTAGGGTTGAAACGAATAACCAATCAGTTGAAGTAATAATCATTTTTGGCGAGCGCATATGGACTGACCTTGATCAGTTGTTCCAACTATTTATTTTTTTTTGCGTTTACCAATAAGTTACTTCATACTGAGAGGTGAGGTTTATAGTGCTGAGGGCGATATTCAAATAGTGCTGCCCGACTATGTTAGTCCTAGAGTCATGTGTTGTGACGTCCTTCGGCCTTTTTTTCATTAGAAACCTGAAGAGGAAAATGAATAAGAATCTTGATTTAATTAAAATAAGAGGAACGATCTCTCTTACCTGGGTAATACTGCTTACGTGGTACCTCATGTGAGTCGGAACCCTCGTCCTTGAAGAATAACCCTCCGTCCCGTCGACTCGAGGAAGCGAACTTGGATGATATAAGGTTCGAGAGGCTGAAAACAGCTAACGAAGAGCCCAAGACGTGAACAACTCGCCTGAGTCGTCAATCCACGGCAACATCCCCTTGTTGCAACGTACCTGTAAAAAAATATATCAATGAATATATGGGGAAACGGGATCAAGGGAAGGAACGATACGATGGTCGTCTTACCCGAACGTACTCCCCATACAAACCTGTCACAAATAGAAAAGAAGAATGTTAGTTATATTGTTTATATTAATGTTAATGAATAAAGTTAAGTATAGAGTATAAAGTCTCACCTCACCGACTCCAAAGAGTCACCGCATAGAAACATCCCTTACTGGACCGAACGTACGCGACACTCGCGAAAACCGTGAATAAAAGAATTAAAAACGACACCCGTCACACGCGTAACTCAACCCACGGTCCCGGAAGGGTTTTCACGAACCGAACATAACCATGCAAACTCGCGAACGCGAAATATGACAGGTTATAAACAAACCCGTCAACCATTTTGGAAATCTTGCGCGCAACGCGCAAGCGCGGAAATAACACGGGCGAGCTATATTAAAAGACAAAGACACAGCCATGATCGGTGGTTGAATTTCGAACCACCAGATGGCTTGTCGTAATACCGCGTTATCCACGAGCAAAAGTAAGCCTCTGGGTTTTATAAGAGGCTGAAACGGAGGGATAATCATCTTCTTTCCCGACTCGTCTGCTTACAACAGACATCTTTTGGAAAAGGTAAGAGCTCGCTCTACGCCTAGGGGAAGAAGGTCTTATCGTAGTGCGCAGCACTCGATTGAATCATAGCTAGGTTTTCCTAGGGAAGTGGGGGCAGTAGCTGGCAATTAACCGCTACTGAAGCGTCAAAAAGGGTTAGGGCAATCTCTGGTCGAAGACGGTAATAGTCCTCTTCGGGCCATAGGGCCACTCTCTCACGGCCACCACGGGTTAGATAGAGCCACCTTCTGATGGCTTCTCCCATTGGGTCAACCTCTCACGGCTCCATGGGACATAGGAAATGACACCTGTTTAGTCCAACCAATCAGGGACTTTTATTAGAGCCAACCCTTAGGTCAAGATCATTTCGACCAATCACGACTCGCGATTCCGCGCATGTAGAATAATCCTTAGGATTATTACTTTCCTCGTCACGAATGGACCCACGGGGGTCCCTTTCACTTGGAACTATCCATTCACGCGTCACTTTCCGTTGGATCCATCTGAAATAACGATATAATCAGGTTCTACGACTCACTGACATAAAATTTCCGTGTGCACACGAAGTAGGGTCATATAGTCCGGACTAATAAGTTCACTTTCCGTTAGATCTTACTGTTGCCATCTGTCCATAGCTTCTGCGCAAGCTCTTAAACGTTTAAATATTCCTTTAAGTTTAATTTGAGGTACTCCTCCAATCAGTGACTTGTTACGGGTAACTAGCCCGCATTGTAATCATTTCTACTTCATTCTGTTTATAATAAAATTTGTTCAAAAACTTGAATTAACTTGAATTGTCTGTCTTTTAATAATCTGCAACACGCGTTCCCCAACCCATCGAACCCTGGGTTCCGACGAGCCAGAGGCATTAACTGGGGGCTAACTGGTCAAGTTAGCGATAATTAACATTTATCAACGCGATGATTGGTTTGAAACGTCACAGTGTACTAAGTGTAACATCACAGTGTAACATCGGAACTATCACCATGATTCGCTTCGGTATGTAGACATCGTAACCGTTGCCATATTATTCTCTCCATGTAGACAAACGCAAAATTGAATTCGTTCTCTGAATGCTGCGAAATCATTTGATGTGACGAATTTTAATTCCTACGCAATGAAAAATTTCTTGGATTCCATGAAATATCGTTTCTTATGCTTATGGTACAAGGAATCAAAATCTAATAAAAGACATCAAATAAATCAAACGCGTGTGGAAAATTTATTTATCCAGGAAATTCCAACACATAACATATTGCATTTATTCATTATTGATGTTTATCCAGCTATTTTGATTGGATACAGATCGAAAAGAATTTGTTTTCACACAGGTAGAATACTTGTGTCGATGATGTTTGACTACTTGAAGAAGATATTGTTTTTGATCTTCGTCTCTCGTTAAACATTGATTTAATTCTTCAATCAATGCCACGCCCTGTTCAGCGAGATCATTCACCACTTTAATATCTCCAAATACTTCACAGCATTTCTTATAATCATCATCGAATTCCCAACATTCAGGATTTTCATTGAGGAACTCATATGATAATTCACATTGTTTGAATATAAATAGTGATTCATCAGTCACAAAATCACTGATATTCTTGAATGATAATGTTGCATAATTATTTCCATTGATATTAAATCGTTTCATATTACTCCTCGTACTATTCTGATTTCTGATTCCTTGCACCATTTTCAATTTTTCCTCAAGGGATACAGTATTATCAAATAATGATAGAACTGCAAGTTCTTCAGATCAGTACCACAAATGCTTTGACAATTTCATATATGCGGCTTTCGAAATATCTGCATTCACATTGTGATACTCAATTGAACTCTACAGTAGATGTAAGTCATGGGATGGTGCTGTTATAGCACAAGGAGCGATGAACCAAGATTTAATATGAAATATGACAATGAATAGACAAATTTCACGAAGCCCGTTCAATGTAGGAACATTAATGTGGAATGCTTTCTAAAAATAAACATTTTTAAGGAGTAGATTGCTTTCGAAAGCCATCTTGCATGATGCGTTGCTCCAGGAATTTCAAATTTTATTCCTTGAGGTGGTGTTTCACCCAAAAATATGTAACTCAATTCCAAAACTTCCTTGTAATCATCCCTCGGGTGATATTTCTGAAACAATAAAATTATGTGTTCGGAGTTTTTCGGGAATTTTTTACTCATAAACATGCAAAAACGGAATTCCAAAAACTGAAATTCACCAAATTAATTAACTGAACTGTGTGGAATGCGGAATGAACAATGATTGTTTGATACTTCATTAACGATAATCTCAAAGCATGCAATGGAGGACTTTTTGAGAAATATACAAATCTATTTCATTGAAGTTTGAATGGGTTTGCAACCCGAAAATTTTGTTTCCATAATTCAATGTAAATAAATCCGATGAATATATTCAAGAATATAATAAATCACACTGGTCAACAGCCATTATGGTGCCTGAAATTTGAGAACTGATTCGGAGTCGTTTCAGAGCACTTTATACGGAAACTAGTGATGGGCAATCTCTGGAAATATCGATATTTTTTATAGAAAGTTTATACCCCATCGCTAACGGAAACAGCATCAGATTTGCTGGATCAGCTCATTTTTTATAATTTTTTATACATAAAATTCGTCAATTTCATAGATTACATATTAAAATTGTGTATGAATGATAGCAAAAAGAGAGCTGATCCAAAGAATCTGATATTGGTTTTGCATTCTACACATCAAAAGCAGTCCGAATCAATAACTAAATTTCGGGCACCAGAGGAGAAGTTTTTTTTTGTTGACCTGTGTTATAATTGACAATTTTATTTCAAAATCAACTACTTCGAGTAAAGTACATGTTTTGAAAAATACAATCAGATTGTAGATGCGTACGAGATAAATTATTTCATTATTATTAGGCCATTGATTCGTTTGATTAAAGGCAGGTTCTCATTTAGCGAACCCCGACGAAAGGTGATTTTCGTGAATATTTTTCTTCAATGGAAGGATCCCCCTGGCTTGAGTTTTTTGACACTGATTTAATGAGTGTCGGAGTACATAAAAAAATTTTGGCTTTCTTGTCGTATGCGATCTACCATGGTAGACCACATACGACAAGAATGCCAGAATTTTTACAAATCAAAAAACTCGCATAGCGAAATTTTATGGATGGTTCCCTCGAAATTATGGTTTTCAAGTTTGGCTCCACGATATCTCAAAAATTGCTTGATGGATCACCGTTTTTCTTTTTTCATTTCAAACAAAACATAATTTGCCAGGGGTTATACCTGAATGCAGGTGATATTTGATATTTCTTGTTCTTTTGCTACTTTGAAGGGCGAACAAATAGGCGAAAATTGGTACCTAGAATCCAAACACTCGTCATTTTTTTGATTTTTGACTTTATCGATATTATAGGTATAACCCGTAGGAATTATTACACATACATTTAATGAATATTCTTGGTTTTTGGATAATTTTCCAAGACTCTGCGATGGAGGAGATACCAAAACTCTTTTTACACACAAGTCTACACACATGTGCTGAATTTTTTTTGGTACTTCAATAATCAATAAATATGTGTGGAAGAATTAGAGTTGTTTCTTTATTTTCTTCTGCACAAATAAAAAACATGGAATTCACTCGATCTTTCGGTCTTCAAATGAGAACCTACCCTTAAAAGATTCGAATTTCAGCAAAATCAAAAATGCTCTGAAATTCGACCTCAAATTGTCCTATGATAAACCGGAGGATCTCCTCTTTTTTTCCATCTCCAAAATGTGCTAATATGAGCTCATCTTCCAAATCAGTTTCATATTGGGTTTTATCAATATTTTGCCAGTTTTGTTGGAATCGTTTGAAAATCGGCACATTTGGACCACTTGAAGCCGGCCAAACGACTTCTAAAACACTTCTGAGTACCAATTCGTTGATATGATGCCGACACGGAGAATATAATAAACTTTTCCCAAATTTCTTTTCAATCGGTGCACATGCGCCATTTTTAGTACCTTTAATCAACGAATTCATTTGAACATGTGAGTGAATTATGAATACGTTCGAATCCAGAAAATATTATTCACACTCAGAGAAATGCTCATAGTCTCGGTGATGATTAACCATCAACTATTGAAAAACAGTTTTTTGGATTTCATAATGGAAATATTGAATTCAACGACACAATTCTTGAGGTTGAGAATTTTTTTCTAAAGACTGAAAATGGTCTTTTCAATCTTAATAACATATTTGTGAAATTTCATTGTCAATTGTTAAATTTCAATAGGAAATTGAAAAATTTCATTACTACCCTCGAATTTGAATATAATTGTTGAATTCAAGATGGAAATATGACATTTCATAAAGAATTCCGTATTGAATATAAGACTTTTTCTAACAGTGTTACTATAAATACAATGTATAAATTTCTCTGAACATAAATTTTTCTGAATATTTTTTTATAATAATTGATTCACCTGTATTTACACTCGTAGTGTCAAAGCACATAGCTTCCACACGCTCAGCAAGACTCCAATCATTCAAAGTCTCAATGACGACTACAGCTTGGTTTTCCCCAGTATCTTTTTCAATTTCCGGTACTCCGAGTAATTGTTCTGTTTTAAACCCAGACACAACAATTGGTAATCTTGCTATTATTTCTGAACCAGTAATGTCAGGGAGTAATTTTCCATCCCAATGGACTACCAAAGACTCAGTAATCTTAAGATTTTCTCCTTAATCTGCTGCGATCTGTGATCTAAATTTCATCCGGCTTTGATGAATTGTGCTGTGACTCAAATTGATATCATTAACATTGAATCCAAAACTACGAGATGCAGTGGATAGAATGTGCATTGAATTTTTACTACTTGTTTTGGTTCTATCAAGTGCAGCTGCCAGTTCCAGATTCATAATATTAATTTTCTCAGGGCGAGGAGCTTCAGCTATTTCATCTTCGAAATCTGGAACGGCTTGTGTTAATAGACAAGAACTAGACGAGGTTTCGTGACGACCGGAATTTTGTGAAAATGTCGCGTTTGTATCTAAAAGAAATGAGTGAGAAATTGAATTGTGAATGAACACAGCTCATAGTAGGAAGCCAATTTTTCTCAACATGATGAAAAACAAAAATGAAAGCATAAGTCAAGGTTCCATAACTCAAGGTCACATCCGATGTTGCAGACTCGAGCATTACATGATTACCTGCACAACACAACATGTCACACTCGATTCATGATGAATACTTCCGGAACTTGAAGATTTCATAAAAAATTTTTCAAAAACACACTGAGAACTAATGTGATGTACAAGTACTGTAATGCATATGAAATTCACTTTGATGACATTCGGGAATTATGTTTTCAAAGTTCACGAATTATTATCAAGTTTTTAATCGATTCCGTTTGATAATGACATACTTGCTCGATCATTTAGTGAAAACTTTAGTGATATATTGGAAGATTTAATAATTGAATTTCAGTGGAAAATG
The DNA here is from genome assembly GCA_018340375.1 of Gonatopus flavifemur. Classification (NCBI taxonomy): domain Eukaryota; kingdom Metazoa; phylum Arthropoda; class Insecta; order Hymenoptera; family Dryinidae; genus Gonatopus; species Gonatopus flavifemur. The sequence goes on from JAFFJZ010000009.1 coordinate 17,675,298, forward strand.
AGTTTGATAAGAGAACAAAGTAAAATTTGTTTTGAATTAAATTTTCATCAATTTCATACAATAATTATGAATAGCGTACACCAGAGCCGAAAAATTCTTTGGGGTATTTGATTGGGTCTTGAAGAACTTATTATCCAAGAATCCTTTTAGCGCTATTGTGCTGTGTGCATTAGGGTGGTCCTTATTTTATATATAAGAAGTGTTTTTCCATTTTTTTGTTATCAACAAAAAGAGTTTTCTGTACTGCCGCCCCCTAATTTTGTTGTACATCATGAAGGGATGATACAATATTTTTCACATAATTTTCAAAATATTGTAGCACCCCTCAATGATGTAGAACAAAATTAGGGGGCGGCAGTACAGAAAATTCTTTTTCTTGATACCAAAAAAATGAAAAAACAATTTTTATATATAAAATAAGGACCACCCTAGTGTGCATGTGGGTAGGAATACGGAGAAAAGAGCACTTCGAAAAATGGTAAGGTTCATTTCCATACCAAAGTAATACCAATGTGCGTAAAGTATTCTCCGAACCTTTTATAGAATATTGAAACGCCCTACAAACATTCTCAGAACGCTTGACGGAGAATTTGTGCTACTAGGCAGGGATGTCAAAAATAGCTATTCAAATAGCTTTTCAAATAGAAAAATGTAAAATAGGTTTCAAAATAGGTGTCCTATTTGAAATAAAAACTGTAAATATTTCAGCAACTCTATTTGAATACAAAATATATAAAGTGGATATATTGATATTCAACACTCGAATGGGTTATCAGGACCTATTTGAGGATGTATTACACCTTATTGATTTCAAAATAATGAGAAACTCACGAGAATCTGCAAAATGATTCTTAATGATCAAACAAATACTCTTGCAAAATTTCAAACCGATTCAGAGCTTCCTTCGAGAGTTACATCAAAATTGAACTCAATTAATTTATAGATTTTAGATTGAAATTATATATAAATGAAGATGGATAAAAAAATATCTTTCTCAATATTCATGGAAACGTTCGGATCAGAGTCATTCGAACTTATCTTTAGTAGTTTTACTGTGCCATGGATCATATTTCGAATCACAAGCCATCAGCGATTTATTATTTTCAAAATCTATGTAATTCATCCTTAAGAGTAAAATATTGAGATCGTAATTTCTATTCAAAAAAGTATTTTAAATGAATTGACATCTCTGCTACCAGGGTGTGTAGCACTAATGCCCCCGATGTGTAACATAATAAACTATAACATGCCGCATATACTTATATACACTGAGAGAAATAATCACTAATACCAAACAGATGTGTTCTTGAATATTTTGATAAAACACATTCTCGAGGGAAAAGAGGACCACATAATAGGGGATTTTGCGTTAGGGAGGAGGAACGATAGAGGACAACGTTTAGTCGAATTTTGTGAAAATCATAAGATGGTTATCACAAACACTTTATTTGAAAATCATCCAAGAAGAATCTACACTTGGAAAATGCCAGGAGATACAGCAAGATACCAAATCGATTACATATTAGTGAAACAAAGATTTAGAACCCAAGTGAAAAACTGTAAAACTTATCCCAGTGCAGATGTAGATAGTGATCATAATATGTTGATGATGGAATGTTCTCTGAAATTCAAATCTCTGAAGGAGGAAAGGAAAATGCAGAAAAGATGGAATTTGAAGAACCTCAAGCAAAACAAACACATGAGACATTCGAGGAAATGTTGGATGAAAAATTGGGAGATCAAAAAGAGAAAGACTTGGGAATAGAGAGGAGATGGACAAAGATGAAGGGGAATATAAGAGAATGTGCGGATAAGACTTTGAAGAATAATGGAGTAGAACCTAAAAACCCATGGATAACGGGAGAAATTTTAGAATTGATAAATGAAAGAAGAAAATACAAGAATAATGATAGCCAAGAAGGCCAGCAACGATACAAATCATTGAGAAATAAAATAATAAGAGAATCAAGGAAAGCAAAAGAACAGTGGTTAGAAGAGAAATGTCAGGAAATAGAAATAAGATTGCATTTAGGAAGAATAGATGAAGCATATGGGATTATTAAAAGATTTTTCGGACAAATGAAATCTAGAAGCAATAAGATTAGAAACTATCTAGGACGACAATTGATAAAAACGGAAGAGAAAATAGAACAGTGGATCAATCATTTGGAAGATTTGTATAGAGGAAAAGATGATATAGCACTTTTAGAAAAGGAGGAGGATGTAGATAAGGAAGAATTGGGAGATTCGATATTGAGATCAGAATTCGACAAGGCTTTGGGAGAATTGAAAAATAATAAAGCGCCAGGCATAGATGGCATAAGTGCGGACCTTATAAAAGCCTCCAGTGAAGGAACTCGTGACGCACTGTTTGAATTGATTAGAAATATGTACGAAAAAGGCGAAGTAGCGGAAGATTTCCAAAAGAATAAAATTGTCGCTATCCCGAAAAAACAAGGGGCAGACAAATGCGAGAACTACAGAACGATCACTTTAACTTCACATGCTTCGAAGATACTGACCAAAATTATATACAGGAGGATGGAAAATAAAATAGAGAGTAGATTGGCAGAAGATCAGTTTGGTTTTAGAAAAAATAGGGGAACGCGAGAAGCGATTTTAGCACTTAGGGCAGTAATAGAGAAAAGAATAGCGCTGAAGAAATCTGTGTACATAGGTTTTGTAGATATACAAAAGGCTTTCGATAATGTGGACTGGGAGAAGATGTTTGCGATCCTGAAGAAGGTGGGAATGAATTATAAAGATAGAAGAATAATATACGAATTATATAAGAATCAAACTGCAATAATAGACATAGAGAGTCAGGAAGGGGAAGCACAAATAAGAAGAGGGGTGAGACAAGGATGCTCATTATCGCCACTGATTTTCAATTTATATATAGAAGAAGCAATGAACGAAGTGAAGGAGGAAATTCAAGCGAAATTACAGATTCAGGGAGAAAATATAAGTATGTTGAGATTCGCGGATGACATAGCTATACTTGCCACGAGTAGTACTGAGTTGGAAAATATTTTCAACACTATGAGAACAATATTATTGGAGAACTATTGTATGAATATAAATAAAGACAAAACAAAATTCATGATGTGCACGGCAGCGAAAACAGCTAGAAGAACGAAAATCAAAATAGATACCGATACAATTGAACAGGTGAAAGAATTCAAATATCTAGGAAGCATAATTACAGAAAACGGCAAAAGCGAAAGAGATATGAGAGCAAGAATAGCACAAGGGAAACAGGCTTTTTACCAAAAGAAACAGTTATTATGCTCAAAAAATATAAGCTTGGAAGTAAGGAAGAAATTCTTGAAAAATTACGTTTGGAGCACAGCACTATATGGTTGCGAAACTTGGACAATGGGGAAAACTGATCAACGAAGACTTGAAGCTTTTGAAATGTGGTGTTATAGGAGGATGCTCAGAATAAAATGGATAGACAAAGTCAAAAATGAAGAAGTACTCGAGCAGATAAATGAAGAAAGAAATCTTTTGAAACACATCGTGAAAAGAAGAAGCAATCTTATAGGACACACATTACGGCACGAGAGTTTATTGAAAACAATATTGGAAGGGAAAATGGATGGTAAAACTGGTAAAGGTAGACCTAGAGCAAGTTATATGAAGCAAATCGTACAAGACAAGGGATGTAGTAGATATGTAGAAATTAAACGTTTGGCGGATAATAGACAGGGGTGGAGGGTTTCATCAAACCAGTCGTAAGACTGATTACTTCATGATGATGATGATGACATTCTCGATGACAGCTGATATGCTGTCCAAGCATCAGGTCCAAGTGAAATTTTTTTGAATCAAAAAAATATTTCCTCGATTCAAGAATTACATTCTGAGTTCCAGCAGAATTTTCTTGTTGCAGGGATGCATATTTTTTGAGAAATGGATTTCTCGGACAATATTTGATTGGTGATATTTTTCCAGTGTGTAGTTCTTAGTAGAGATGGGCAAAAGTAACACTAATCGTGACTTTTGTATAGACTTTGTATCAAGTTTTCATTAATTTTCATGAAATATGTCTAAAAATTTTATGTAAAAGTAACCATTACTGTTACTTTTACTCATCTCTAGTCTTAGCACATAAAATTCAGATTCAGTCAGGGATGAACTGACGGTGTCAAGAGGGTGCCAGGCTCTATCACACCACAAGAGAATTGTATATCCAGAGGACGTCTAAAGAACGTCTCAAGGGCATTCATCAGAGGCAAAGTTACTAGATCTCTGCCCCCAGTTTTCTCAACGATTAATGAATATAATCGATTTTCATGAGCAGGTGCATCTTCTTTGCATATCAAAGAAAGTGCAGCTACTCTTTATTTTTCATTTTATTTGTTCGTTTCTGGGAGAACTGAGGGGCGATTTTGGAATCTAGTAACTTTTTGGGAAAGTGGTGAATGCCGTTAAGAGAGGTACTTGGACGTCCCCTGGATATACGACGATTTCTGGTTCACTTGGGGATGAAAATAGAGAGATACCAAAATTTTCCAAATTGTATGTGATTTTCAATAAGTTCATATATAATTTTTATATAATTTCATACAAAATTATGTACAATCATATATGATTTGTAATGGAGTTCATATATGACTTCTATATGATTTTATATAAATTACACAGGTCAACAAAAACAAACTTTTTTACTGATGCCCAAGATTTAGTCATTGATTCGGAATGCTTTTGGTGTGTATAATGCGGAACCAGTGACAGATTTCTTCGATCAGCTCACTTCTTATTGTTTTCTAATATATTGATCATAATTCAATATTTTGATTCAATTTTAATATATGATCTATAGGGACTTGATTAGTGTGCGCATGAGCGAGCGCTTGTGTGCGAGCGAGTGCTGATAGATTTGAGACGATATTTTAAGATATTTTGTTTAAGAGAGGGTGAAAGTGGTTCAGAAGAGGTAAGATTAGGGGGAGTGAGCCTGGAAATGAAGGTGATAGATTTCATTCGAAAGAAAAAGAATAATTTAGGAATAAGTGAAAGCGTAGGAAGTGAGGTTATGTACAAAAAGGGGCAAAAAGGAGGAAAAAGCGGAAGATGGGAAGGTAAGGTAGGTAAAAGTGATAAGTTACAGGATAGTAAACAAAGAACACTACAGATGGCGGTAGCTTCGACCAAGAAAGTTTCTCTTGAAGAAGGTGAGGGTAAAGATTTGGATAATATTAGAGATGAGATACATAGAGAATTGAGAGGAGTAAAAGAGGAGAGAAAGAAATGCGGAGATACTCTGAGAAAATTGGAGGAAGAAGAGTAGGAATGGGAGAAGAAATTAGAGGATTGGGAGAAGAAGATGTTAAAATGGGATAAAGAAATACACGATGAATTGAGAGAAATAGATAATAAGAGGAGTGAATCAATGGGATATGAGGAGGATAGAGGGAGTAGAGGCGGTCGAAGTTATACTAGTTATGCAGATACGCAGATGAGTAGTAGAAGAGGGTCGAGTTGGAGTGTGGGAGGTTTAAGCAATGTGGAGATTGATGAAGTTAAAAGATTAGTTAATGAAAGAGAGAAAGAGGAAAAGAAAAATCATATTGTGATGGAATTGAGGAGGGAAAGGGGGGGAATTAATAAGGAGTGGGTAGAAAATTTATGTAGAGAAAAACTTGGAGTTGAAGTGGAAGTAGATATGATAATAAATAGAGGTAAGATGGTGGTGGTGAAATTCAACAGTATGGAAGAAAGAGTTGAAGTGATGAAAAATAAATATAAACTAGGGAACGAGGACATTTTCATAGGGAAGGATCTTACTTGGGAGGAGAGAAGAGTACAGGAAAAGATAAGACAATGGGTGCTTGAACAGAAGAAGAAAGGTGTTAGTGTAAAAGCGGGATATAACAGAGTGTTTGTAGAGGGTAACTGGGCATGGTGGAGGGAAATAGAACAACAAATAGGAAAAGAGGTAGGTGGAAATAAAGAGGAGGATATAGAACAGGAAAGGGAAGAGGAAGGTGATGGCAACAAAGACAAAAAAGACGAAGGAGAGGGGAGAAGGGGTAAAAATTTTTAGTAAGGAAGAAGTGGAAAAAGGAGTACAATAATAGGAACAAGAAGAAATCGGGGAAAGATTGTGAAAAAGCAAGAAGAGAATTAGGAAAGGAAGGACTGAGAAAAAGAGATACAGATAGGATTAAGGGAATGAGATTATTATTCTGGAATGTAGCGGGTGTGAAAGGGAAGGATAGGGAGTTTTGGGAGTATATAGAGGAATTTGATATAATAAACTTGATGCAAACTTGGGTAGAGGGAAGAGAGTGGGGGAATATGAAGAATTCACTACCAGAGACTCATGAGTGGGAACTTGTTCAAGCAAAAAGGAATAAGAGGAAAGGGGGGGGGGGGCAATGGGAGGTTTTGTAATAGGCATAAGAGAACAATCTAACACAATTAGGAAAGATGATACAAGGGAAGGAATGATAGAAATAGTAAACGATGCTATAGTGAAGTCACATGTCATAGTAGGGAAGGACAGAAAGGTTGAGATTTGGGCAGTATATAATAGGGAAGATTTTACATTACTAGGTGGAACGATAAGAAAGGAAATGAAAGGATTTGAAGATAGGGATATTGTAATAGGTGGGGACTTGAACATAAGGACGGGAGAATTAGAAGCAAATAAAATAGGAAATAGCAATCAAATGCAAATAGGAATAAGATGTAGTAAAGATAGAGTAATAAGTGATGCAGGAAAAGAGCTAATAGAGATAATTAGAGATGAAGGAATGTATGTACTAAATGGATCAACTGAGGGATATTGGGAGGGTAATTATACTTATATAGGAGTGAGGGGTAATACTATCATAGATTATTGTATTGTAAACGAAAAATGTGTGATATAATAAATAATTTTGAAGTAGGGAATAGGACAGAATCAGACCATTTACCGTTGGAATGAGAAATGATGTTTGAAGCAGATATAAGGAAGAGAAAGGGGGGAAAGAAAAAGATAGATATATAAATAAAATAGTCTGAGACAAGGAATCAACATTTAGAGAAAAAACTATGTATTGTGAGACAATAGAGGGAGATAATATAGAAGAAAAATGGGAGACATTAAAAGAAATACTTAAGTGCGCTATGATTAGAAAGAAGTTTAAAATAGGGGAGAAGAGAATAGGTTATGAAGGATGGTGGAATAGGGAGTGCACAAGAAGAAAAAGGATTCTAAGAAGGAGACTTGGAGCGGTGAAGAAAGGAAAGATCACTAGCAGGGAGTACTTGGAACAGAAGAAAAAAACCATGGTCTACTTCAAAGAGAGAAAAGAGGGGATGATAAAGCAAGAAGAGAAAACTTGGAAAAGTCTCAAAAAGGAAGCTGATATATGGGAATATCTGAATAAAAAGAGAGAAAGGAGGAATGTAGTCAAAAACATTATAGGAGAAGAAGAATGGAAGAGGCACTTTATGGAGCTGTTGGAAGGTTCAAGGGATAAGCTGGTGCAAAGGGGATCGAAAGAAGTCCGAAGGAAGGAAAATACAGAAGAAGAGGGGGAAGATATAGGAGAAGGTGAAGACTTGAAAGAAGAGGAAATAATGAAGGCAATAAGGAAGCTGAAAATAGGAAAAGCAACTGGTGTAGATGGGATACCGGCCGAAGGCTGGAAATACGCGGGAGAAAAGGTGAAAAAAGGATTAATAAATGTAATAGAGGACGTCTGGAATGGAGGAGGAATGCCGAATGATTGGAGGGAAAGTATTACAGCTACGATTCACAAAAAAGATAACAAAGAGGAAGCGAAGAATTACAGAGGAGTCGCGCTTTTGTGTTCGGCCTACAAAGTATACACGGAAGTCATCAGAAGCAGACTAGAGGCGGAAATCAAGGAAAGAGATTTGTTACCGGAAAATCAGACAGGCTTCAGGAAGGGAAGATCCACGATCGAGAATATATTTGTCCTGAATCATATAGCGCAGAGGAAACAGAAAAAGGAGGCGGTGTTTGCACTTTTTTTGGACCTTCAGGCGGCCTTTGATAAGGTGAATAGGAACAAGTTATGGGAATGCTTAGAGGAGAAGAAGACAAATAGACATTTGATAGAAAACTGAGAGCAATACATAAGGAAACTTCTATATCAATAAGGACGGAACAAGGATTAACTTCGAAATTTTGGACTGGAAGAGGATTGAGACAGGGTTGTTGTTTGAGCCCAACCTTGTTCAGTCTATATGTGGCGGATGTGGAAGAAATATTGAAGGAAAGAGGGATAGGTGGGGTAGGTTTAGGAAATACTAGGATTTGGTCACTGGCCTATGCGGATGATATAGTGTTTTCAGCTAATAATAGGGATGCTCTGTTAGATATGATAGGAACGATTAGAAAATACTTGAAAGATAAAGACTTGAAAGCGAATGTGGAAAACACAAAAATATTGATTTTTAACAAGAGATATTATAATAGAATGGAAGAATGGAAATGGGGTAATGGAAATATAGAATTAGTGAAGAACTTCAAGTACCTAGGATTTGTTTTTAATAAGAATGGGGATTATAAAGATCATATTGAAGAATTAAGGAACAAGGGAAAAGTTGCTAGAAATAAGACATGGGGACTGGGGGAATGGTTATGTAGAGACGATTTTGTAGGAAGGTGGAAATTATTCGGATATCTAGTCAAGAGTGCAATATCGTACGGGATAGAGTTATGGGGTTGGGAAGAACAAGATAGTTTAGAGAAAATACTGTTTGATTACGTGCGAGGTTTGTTCAAACTCAGTATCAATACGCCAAAATATATTATATACAGAGAATTAGGAGTTCAAAAATTAAGAGTAGAATAGGGTATAAGGGCAATGAAATATGAGGAAGGAATGGAGAATATGGAGGAAAAAAGATTTGTAAAGATGTGTTTGAGGGAGAAAAAGAAAGAGGGATGTAAGGATTCATATAGCATATGAAAAGAAATGTTCTTCAATAGAAATGGTCTAGGAATAGTAGGAGTAGAAATGAAAAGAATGTTGAACATAGATTTGAGTATAAGTATTAGGAAAAGAGAGAGTGAGATGCATGGACAAATAATAGAGGATAAAATTTTACAGGCAAAGTATAATAAAAGATATGAGGATATAGAATGTATTGGTTTTCCAAAGTATGTGATAGGTCTGAAAGGGAAAACAGATATAAACGGTATGGCAATAAGAGCATTATGTAAGGCAAGGTGCGGTAATTTGGAAATAGGAAATAAATACTGGGAAAAAGAGGAAAATAGGAAATGTGAATTTTGTGGTTTGGAATTAGGTTATTTGGAGCATTACATAGATTGTGGGGAAGTAGGACATATTTTGAGGAATTTAGGCGATGGTAAGACAGAAATAAAAGATAAAATATTGAATGATATGTTATACAAGGAGAAGGAAAGAGTATTAGTTATGTTTGTGGAAATCAAAGATCAGAAGCAAAAAGAGATTAAAAGGGGAGGAATTAATATGAGTGAATAGGATATGAGAGTTGAACGGACAGGAGAGATTTGAAAGGATAAATAGATGCTAAAATAGTAAGGAACGATGTGATATTATTGTGATAAAATGCATAAATATTGATTTATAATAGGAATAGTTGGAAATATGAATGAATAAGATTTGTATATTGGCTTAAGGTGTGAATGGGTGTATGTGGTTAAGATTAATCAAGTATGTAAACCAAGTCCACTTCTTTGTAATCCAATTTACTGAAGTTTAATGAAAATTTAATATATGATCTATAAAATCAATGAATTTTATATACAAAAAATTATAAAAAACGAGCTGATCAAGCGAATCTGATGCGGTTTTCCGTATAAAGTGCAGTAAAACGACTCCGAATCAGTTCTCGAATCCCAGGCACCAAAATGGCTGTTGAGCAGTGTTATGAATAATTCTGAATTTTTTTTCATATGGGAATGTGCCAAGTATACATTCTGCACGGAAAGAATGAGATTTTACTGGTTACGATCTCAGATTGTACTGAGCCCTATATATGTTGAAAATCTGTTCAGATGGAAACAACCACGATGTAAATTGTATTAAGTACAATTAACGCTTAACTCAATTCTATCTGAGATGGTACTCAGTACAATCCATCCGAACAAATTTTTACTTTATATAGGGCTCAGTACAATCCAGGATCGTAACCAATCAAATCTTATCTTTGCAATTCATATATTGTTGAAAGAAATGTACTGGAAAATTTCCCGGTGGTTCAGTTCACTCCTGGATTTGATGAGAATCATAAGAATTATCAATCAAATAACAAAAGTACGGGGCGTTGTTCTATATATTATTTCATGTGACACGATCAATGAATCCTCACCCTAATCTTATGAATCCTTATGAGATCTTATCTCACACGAAACATATTGAGAACATGTATTACTGCTCCAAGTAATAAACATTACTATTTCTCAGAGAGGCTCTTTTCTCAATGAAGTATCTTAATAGCACTTGTGCATTCAATTCATAATTATTCTGGCAAGCCAATTTTATACGAATTTCACTATCGAAATTCGAAACAATTTGTTCATATGATCTGCTAATGCATACTCAGATAATACAAAGATTTTTCTGTAAAAAGTTCATTCTGAATACATGTGAACTTATAAAAATTCATAAAGAATGTTTCACGAATGCATTCAAAACTCATCTTCCAGTTTGATATGAACTTGATTTGAAAATTTGCACAATGAAACAAAAAAAAACATATGAACTTTGCAAATGTTTTCAATAATTCACTGCCTCATAACTGCCTCTCCCATCAAACAAAAACTTTTTTCTTAGACTGTTTTGGACTCAATGCATCTGTTGTATCTATTTGGAACTCATTAATTTCACTGTCCAAACAACTGAAAATCAAATTTCTTTTACTAACCTTAATGTTATATTGAGAAAATTGGCGTTCTACATTATTCAATAATTATAAGTTATATATAAGTATATCACCATATTCAACTTCTGTTTCGAGGGGCGGATTTGGAATTTCCATAGGTATGTTAGAATTCGCTAAAAGAGGTCGGCGTCGACTACGTTTCGGATCCAATGTCATCAGTTTTCGTTGCGCGACAGTGAAGGATCCCATAGCGTCATGACGTGCGATGTCAAATAATGAATCTAATTTTTTTGTGAACGTTCGCTCTTCCACTTTGTGAGTTGCGGATTCCTTCCATGATTGATTTTTCTGTCACGCCTTCCATTCTTGATGGAGTTTTTCAATTTTGGGAATGCTATGTTGAGATCGAGCTACCGGGATTGAAAATTTACTCCAAATTTTATTAACTACATCTATGACGTTTTGAGCACTTTGTCGAACAGTCAGCTTCATGGAATTGTGTTCATAAAAAAACAAGCTCAAAACTTGCCGATTAGAGGGTAATTTCAATTCATTTATCTGTTCTGATTCGTCTCCAATCGGATAAATCGCTCTTTCGAAATTGCTGCCTGACATGGTTGGGACCTGCAAGAGCTTCCAACTAACACACAGTGGTGAACGTAACTGTATATCAGCAACTATCCGTATTCCACCACGTAATACGATCTGGCGCCCTGTGCAGCACCACGGTCGACATCATAACTAATGCTGTGTACGCGGGAACATTTGAATGTTCAATTGCCACAATCTCGAGATGGACATGGAAAATAATGAAGAGTAACGTTACGAAATTTTCTTCACATTATTATTTTGAATAGTAAATAGGATAATTGTCAAAATTATCATTCTGATAGTAAATTTTAATAATACCACAGGTCTTTCAAAAAGTGTGACATACTTTTCATGCCATATTTGTTATCTGCAGTGGTTTTGTTTCCTGATCTCGAATCCAACGCCAGAATTTGGGTATCACGTTGCAAGTTTTTTCTAAACTCAAGAAAACTGATACAAAACAGCGAGAACAAACAAAGATCCATAGCAGAAAAATCAGAAATGAATTTCTCTCCATTTGTTCGAATCCAGCGCCAGAATTGAGATGTTAGCATGTTTCATTTTTTTTAAATTTTTTTCTTTATAACCTTGGAATGAAAATTTCAATTTTTCGATAAGACATTCTTATTCAGTGACCTCGAAAACTTTCCAGTACACGTGCTCAGAGAAAATTTGCCACTAGAAAAATCTATTTTCAAAAGGTTTGGTAACGTAAATGCCCATGATGTTGTTGAGACACGTTTCATAACTCAAAATGGTTGTAACTTCGCAAGAATAAATCCTAGATGACCATGTGATAGCTTATTTTGAGGGGAAAGAGTTGTGTCAAATGATGGAATGTGAAGAAAAAATAAAAAAGAATTTGTGCGCCGCGTGCATAACCTCAAAAGTAGAAAAATTCATTTTTCCAGTCCATAACCCCAAATATCTTCAAATCCTCAAGTGATAACCCAATTTTGGCTGCGGATTCGAATTCTATGCAGAATTTTCCTTCGGAAATGACCCCCAGCTGCTGAAGATCAAATCTAATTTTTAGCAGATTATTGATGTTCAAATAAAGTCAAAAACCTTAAAAGTCATTGCGGCACCTCTGAATGATTTTTGTCAGCGTGCAGGTTGTCAGAGGATTTTTTTCTCACCAATCTCAAAGTTTTTCTAATATGGTTCCCTCGTACATAAACAACCTCTTGCTTTTGATGCTGGAACAAGGCCGTTACGGAAGCTTTTGCGACTGTGTTAGACGGATCAAGAAACCTACAAATTTGCACATCAGAGATGCGGTAAAAATGATATATTCCCTAAATTATCAAATTGAGTTGTGTTATGACTATAGTGGAAAACCCAAAAGTCATATTGTACAATCAGATATTGTTTTCGATGATTTGTTGAATACACCGTTGCCTGATTCGGTCGAAATGAGTCAACAAAAATTGAACAATGTCCAATCGTTGGCAAAGCATTCTTTCAAAAATGTTGGCCGTCGTTCATTGATGGGACATGTTATCCTTGATGATACATGAGAAAAATAATGAATAGATCTTGTATGAATGATGTTTCACTCAATGTTCCCTCATGAGGAACTTGGAGTATTCGACATTAATATAAAACATCATATTAATAAAAAACATGCATTCCATCTTTTGGATATAATTCTAATTGCTTACATAAATAAATCATGTGAGTATTGTAAACATGCTTGATACACAATTTATTCTTCAAGTGAAACAAGGAAACTTGTTCGTCTACCCAATTTTCCTCGGATACGAAACGTTTCTTTATAATATAGTTTCGAACGAGTTCTTTATAATAAAGAACCCATCATGATTCTTCCAAGAATAATTCAATATTTGGATTCTCTCATACAAAAAACATAAAAGTACCTTGGGAAATTGAGTGGACTTTTGTTTCGTGCAGCCTCGTACGTTCAACCCGGGCACGCCGTAGAGATAACGGAGAATATGAGTTGCGCGCTCATGAATGAATAGCTGTATTTTCCAAACCAATCGCTCAATCGATCTGAAATTTTCCAGAAAGTTAGTCCATACACTAGTGAACCATTTTGTCGCTGGAAGTTTTTTGTAGCTCATACTTCCCTCGACACTTTTTTGATACGAAGCTTGAAAAACATGATTTTCACTTTGGATCAAAAAATTAATGATTTACAATAATTTTTCACAAAGTACTTGAACATCATCGTCTCCCACCAAGTTTCGCAGACAAGAATTGATAAGATTCATCCCGAAATGGTGAAGAATACAAAAGTTAGAGTAGGTTGAACATTGAAAAACATTGATTTTCAGACCAAAAATATCTGCAGTTTTGATTATTTTACGAAGAAATTATTGATCACAGAAAAAAATCGTGGATGGAGACTGAGGTTGATTTTTCAAGACGTATCGTCTGGTATTTTTTGTTTTTCAAGATTCGAATTTTTTATTTTGACGTTGAATGTTACAGCTTGGACAATACTTTACGTCTTTTCGAGCGCGCGCCCGGTTGTTGCATCCGGCCGCTCAATTGCGAACCTAATAAAAATCAGGATACAAATCCAAATTCAACAATCGGAAAGATGCAATAAACATGTATTTTCATTTTCATTGAAAAGTTGGAAATATCGTATGGTTCTGCATACCGATTTTTTTCAAAATACAATACTCTCATCATGGTGGAACCCATACAGTACCGGGAGGTACAATCAACATCCTTAGAATGTCCTCTGAAACATTGGGATGTCCTAAAAATGTTTCGGGATATTCAGAAAACATCACATGTATGTACCGGAGATGTGCGATGTCCGGTTTAGTTGTATTTAGGTTTTCATGGAATGCTCGTGAGCCCAGTAAGCAATTTTCTGGTCAACATTGAAAACTGTCATAATGTTATCTGAAAAATGTCGGAATGATTTCCAATGCGTTGATTTCTGCCACCTTTTCGATGTCTTCTCAAGAAGTCTGAATTCTATCAAAAAGTTACCCGTGATATTTTTAGATAAAATTTAAACTCTTGAGAAGACATCAAAAAGATGGTAGAAATCGACGCATTATAGATTATTTCGACTCATTTCAGATAACATTATGAAGGTTTCGAATTACTGTTCACTGGAAGACATTTAAAATGAGAATTCGTCAATGATCGAGCTTGTGCCAAATCTTTCAATATTCTTCATTTGAAGCAGATGTACATGAACTGCGATGAAGCCTGTATCGATAGATTTGATAAATTACATTTGCGTCTTTTCAATACATTGCATGTAGTGGAATTTTGTTTTGCGTCAAGTTTGCAGTCATATGAACCCTAATATGATGCCTTGATTCTTGATAATTCATATCCTGCCAATACTGCCATGCAAGGCAAACCAGAGAGCTCCACCCCCTGAACTGCTTCGCTTCGCTCAGCAGTCCGACCCTCTTCAAAATTGGTTTCACGCATTTTAAACACATCGTAGCCCACATATGCTTGCTCCGCTCGCATCTTAACCCTTTCTGACATGACGTCCATTCCAATGGACATAAAATTGAGCAAATTATCAAAATCATTCCACAAATCAGAGCAGTTTAAAACCCATCATATCATCGAGATAAAGGTGTCAATTGACGATAAAAAAATTATGCAAAATTATATTTTCAGTATGGTATTTTTTTGAAGGGAACCAACGTGATGAGAATTTCGAAATTTTTGATACTGGAATTTTCATTTCTCGAACGAATTTCACTGATTCTACAGGATGCAGTTTGAATATTCAAAAAAATATGTTCAACTTCAAAGAGGTTTTGAGTACCGAAAAGTGTTTTTCACATTTTAAAGTATTTCAATACACGGCTATATTATGCAAAAGCATCATAAGTCCATTAAAATGGACAATGGGTGCCTGTTGGCAAAATTCATCTACAACAAGGTAACAAGTGTACATTCAGAAAGATAGAATACTACACTGAAGAAAGGCTGGTAACAGTTGTCAAATATATTCTTAAAATTCGAGTAATCGAATATTGAATAACACTCATAAAATAATTGATGACAAATATTACATTTCATGTACGTGTTCATAATGATTGAGTATTTTATGGATTTATGAATATCATTGATATTTGTTCAATGTTATTGATTATTTGATTATTCATATATAAGAATATATATTTGATAACTGTTACATTCGGTGGATTTGATCCGTTCCCTGCAAATTTCATCAACTTAAGAACACCCACAACTAAATTCCGATTGTAACCATATAATATTTGAATTCGAAACTTTTGAACGATCTCATCGATCTACATGAATCATTTCTCAAGTGCTTAGGAGTTTGGAATTCAATTTTTATCAAAAATTCGTGAATTATGGCATGGTTTCCCACAACTCATCGAAAGTAACAAGGAACGGATTAAATCCACCCACTGTACCAATCCTTTCTTTCAGTGAAAATGAACGAAAATTAACATGAACGAAATTCCTACGGTTGACCGAGGTAAAAAAATGACTAGAAATCAATAATCATGTTCCAATGGATTTCAAGATAAAAATCCGTTGCAAGAGAGTCGTAAGTCTCTTATAACATTGGAGTTATAAGTGGTATCAGTGCAGGATTTGCAGCATCGGAGAAGTCTAATGGAATCAATGAGTCATAAAATCAGGTTGGACGAAATGATCAATGAGATAAATAGAAATTCCCGAACTGGACACCCTGCACTGATACTACTTTGCATGTGGCGACGATATGCTACGTAGGTTGGAGTTCGAAACAGAAAAAAATATCAGCTGATACTCTGTCTTGTTTCT
Source organism: Gonatopus flavifemur (assembly GCA_018340375.1). NCBI lineage: Eukaryota > Metazoa > Arthropoda > Insecta > Hymenoptera > Dryinidae > Gonatopus > Gonatopus flavifemur. The sequence continues at coordinate 17,691,501 of JAFFJZ010000009.1, forward strand.
GAACACTCATCAACAGCCTGTATTTATAATTGAGGCCGCGGATGCAATAACAGCCTCAGCGCTCGAACGCATTTCAAAGTTGATTCAAGCGACCAGTGGAATGATAAAAAAAAAAGTTCGTCAAAATGGGAAATAAAAAATACAGCCTTTTAGAGCTCATCAAACCACACATTTTTCCTGCACACAATTTTCTTCTACCATCAATAGTTTATAAGATAAAAATTGAAAAGTGAAAATTTCCATCTTCTCAAAATCAATTAAATTCAAAACATATTTTGCGATGACTCAACGAAAAGTCAACGGATTGACTTGAAATTTGGTACACGGCTTCATCATTGATCCCCGAAGATGCCTAGTCAGTTCCATATGTTGAAATATTCCATTATCCAATGAATATTGATTAATAAACAAATACTGTTGAAAACGCGCGCTTGTAAGTTTCCATGAAAAAAAGGTATCGAGGAAATTTCCGATTTGGAAAAACTCAGAGCGACAAAGTTGTTCGTCAATTCTCGAAGAAGTTTTCCTGAAAGTTTCAGATCAATCGAGTGAAAAATGTGGGAGATATTGCACATTCTTTACAATTACTCATCTGGCTTGCCGTTACGGCAACTACGATACACGGACACTATGCTCGATGGTTCATAAGAGAGTCGTGTCACCGTGGCGAATACTTTATATTTTGCACACTTTTCACTCGATTGATCTGAGAATTTAAGGAAAACTTATTTAAACATTGACGAACTACTTTCTCGCTTCGAATTTTTCCAAATCGAAAGTTATTTACATAGGTTTTCGTATCAAGATCTAAAGAGGAAACAAAAGCATCCTGATTTATGCAAATTTTCCACCTATTGATGAATTTCAATTGTATGAAGGAACATGTGATATCATTGAATATGAGTTCCAAACAAATTTTCCTTCTGTTGTCAGTGTATTGTTCCGGCGGTATTTATTTTTCCCTCAGTAACTGGAATATTGAACAATTTTCCTTACATACAAATGTTCTAAAATTCATTCAGTCCTTCGAGTTTCAATTATCACAGAGAAGATCATTACATTATTGGATCAATTAACTTCATAATATACATATTAGGGTGTGTCAAAAAAAATTTGTCCTTGATTGAAGGGGCTTCAACTCTTTATTCCGACCCCAAACTGAACTTCCTCAAACTTGAGGTCTCTAGCTTCATATTTAGAGGTCGCTCAATCGAGTTTCATATTCCGATTTTACTGCCAGTTTGAAAAACGACCTACTATGTGGCATTTCGAACTTTTTGGACAGCATTCGCTGCCAAGCACAATTTTGAAGATATCATGATGAACTCGAGCTCAAAATACTCGTAAGGGATCCACCTTTGATGGCGATTCACCCCTTTTTTCGTGGGAAGGGTGGTTAACGTTTGTTACAAAAGGTGAATTTCATAAAACACGTGTGAAATGGAAATAATAATGATGAAACGAAGTGAAACCGTACAAACTATCGACGAAATGTTATTTACCCGTATTTTCGCATGGAAGAGGAAACATTAGGTGAGTAGAGAGTGCTCAGTATGATTCAGTATCAGCCAGCAACCTTTATTTAGGAGTGAGAAATGAATTTTCCCAAAAATAGGAGTTGTTTTTCTAATCCATTGAGGCCCATCGCTAAACCAGACGGGATAGGGGAAAGTTTGCATATGAATCCATGGGATGCTGAGGGCTGTACAAATTTGCAATAAGGAGATTTGGAAAACAATTGTTCATAAAAAAATTATTTCAACAAATTACAGAAACAATCATTCCACGTAGGAACTGATACCGCCATTCGATTGTCTGGGAGAAATGGTCCTGAGAACATGTATATAACATTGTCATATTGTACCCTGAGTTTGTTTAAGAGAAATAATGAACAATTGTTAGACATGGATTACATCCGTTCCACTCCATCGCCAAACCAGTTGGGATGTAAAACAGTTTGCATATGGATTCATGTGATGCTGGAGAGTGCCCAAGTTTACAATGAGGAAACCTTGACAAACAATTGTTTATAAAAAAATTATTGAAACAAAATACAGAAAGAATCATTCCAAGTAAAAACTGATAACGCCATTCGATTTTTCAGGACAATTTTTTCCTCAGAATCGAATAGCGGTATCAGTTTTTACGTGGAATAATTCTCGCTGTTATTTGTTTGAATGATTTTTTTATAAACGCTTTTCTTCAAGGTTGTCTTATTGCAAATTTGTACACCCCTCAGCATCCCATGAAAGAAGGGGTAGATCACCACCAAAGGTGGATCTCTTACGAGTATTTTGAGCTCAAGTTCATCGTGATATCTTCGAAATTGTGCTTGGCAGCGAATGTTGTCCAAAAAGTCCGAAATGCCACATAGTAGGTCATTTTTCAAACTGGCAGTGGAATCGGAATATAAAACTCGATCGAGCGACCTCTAAATATGAAGCTAGAGACCTCAGGTTTGAGGAAGTTCAGTTTGGGGTCGGAATAAAGAGTTGAAGCCCCTTTAATCAAGGACAAATTTTTTTTGACACACCCTAATACATATGCTAAATATACACAAACACAAATCATAATCAATTGATAGTGCAAACAAGTAATAGTTCAAACTGATTCTCTATCAACTTGGGATGTTCACAGGATTCTTGAGTGTTCCGTTCTACTTGATAAATCTGTTTTTCATCTTTTTTCAAGAGCATATACTTTTATATTCAGGAACGTGGTAACAGGTCTTGATATTAAAGGTTATGAATGAGAACCAAACGATACAGTAAATGATTCGATTCTAATGGTTTTACAGATTATAATATTACAGCGTGGATTAGTGTTCAGAAGGAGTGGGGGAAAATGCTTTTGTATATTCAAAATCAAGTAATTCCAAACCTGATCTTAGGTTATATAGTGTTATAAAAATTAGTAAGTAGTCCTACAAAAACATAGTTGAGCCGTTATTTTACTAATTGTTTTAGATCACAGCAACTAATACTCTCTCTCAGTGTAAGCCCCAGTTGTCATTAGGTAGACATGTATGTAAATTACAGTACACTAGAATGCCCGGAGGGTAGTGTTGTCGAATCCTCAAAGAATCGTTCCTTTTTAATGTAGGATATATCAAATTTTCATTGATATATTATACGTCTCCATGCAAACTGAACACCTTTTCTATGGAAAAGGATCGATTTTCTTCAAGAGTCGGCATCCCTACCGAGCACGGTGGTTTCAAAGTCTCATGAAATGCCATCCAAATGGATTCAAAACCCGGTTGTGGGGTCTGTTTCCAGATCATCCGTAGTTTTGAAATTCGAGAGAATGAAAATCCTAGCTGCTCCCTTTTTTGAGAAATCGACATTCACATGTTCCTAATGTGAATTCACGATTTACTCTGTACAGAGGAAACAAATCAGCGATGATCACTTTCTGAACCGTAATGACCGCTCCTCTGACACTCATAGTGTCGTTCACAACCAATACAAGAGGAAGTGATGTTTATACAGTAATTATTAGGTTACAGACAGTAACAGCCTATCTTCTGTAAGATGACTGTTGACAAAGCGATCATTACGGTTCGAAGAGTGACCATCGCTGAATTTTCGTCCCCGTGGCTATTCATTTCGTATCTGTGTCATTCGCTAACCCAGAACCGTAGTCTGACGAGGACCCAGTAGTATTATTGCCCCATTTTCTTCAATTTTTCTTCCAACTGTGTTTGAATAAATCCTTCATCTGTAAACGTTTTTTTGGTGCTTCTCTTCCGTGAACCAGGGCCATCCGTGTGCAGCCGTTGTTCAACTACTTTCGAAATGATGGAAGAAAATCTGAAAACATCCATGCTGCACCTTACAATCCTTCAACTCAACGAATCAGTTATACCATTGTTGAAAATTGGATATTTCCTCATGTTCTCGTTTGAAAGAAATCAAGCAAGAATTGACCAAAATCGTTTGGGCCGAAACTTGCGATACCCTGGTTCAAAGATGAGGGGTTAACATTCTTGTCCTTGACGTACAAGCCAGATGGAATTCAATAACACCTGTCGAAGTCTGGTCAAAATTTTGTCAGATTATATCTGGAATCATCTGGGAGGAGACAGAAACCGATCAGAATCAGACGAGATATTTTTCGCCCGGTTCTGTCCGGCATCTTAAACAGGGCTGAACATTGTTCATTCTGTGAGTAACCCAGAACTTGAGAAATTTACAATAGGTTGATTCTGCACTCTGTTGAGACCAAAAGCTCAATCCATGATGATGCTGTATGAATTTCAAACTCTCTTCAACGTATGCAAGAATGATGTGAATTTTCAGTTTTTGTGAGAGATTATTGATGCTCTCCAGAGTTTCATCACTAGAATGCCCAAGGAAGTTCGATTCGACTATTCGGCACTTTTTTTTTATTCTGTCACGTCCAGAGATATTCAAAGAATATTCCTTTCGATGACAATGGCAAAGGAATTGATATAGAATAATCACACCTTAAAATATAAGTTCCCCTATTTTGTGTCATGGACAAGGATGGGGAGAAACAGAGCAATTGGAGGAGAAAAGTTGAATAAAAACATTGAATTTATAAAAATATTAGGTGTACAAATAAGTTTCCGCGGTTTGTCAAAAGATGGCCCCACCAGAAGGTTATGGAGAAATTGTCAGATGTAAAACGTAGTATCCCAAGTTTAGTCATCTGGCAACACCATAACCTTAAAGTACTAGTGATTCCGTATCAGCATCACGTAATTTTTTTCGTGCAAAAATGTCAAGTTTTATTCCGAATAAGCATCATTTGCGGGAACTTTCGATTTACTTCTTTAATGTGGAAAAATCTGCAGCTGAGGCGCATCGATTGCTTCTAGAAGCATATGGTGAAGCTGCTTTAAGTGAGAAAAGTTGTCAGGAATCGTTTCAAAAGTTTAAGAACGGTGAGTTTGACGTTAAAGACAAAGAACGCAGTGGAAGGCCGAAAGTGTACGAAGACATGGAATTAGAAGTACTATTGGAGGAAGATTCGTCCCAAACGCAAAAAGAACTTGCACTTACTCTACAAGTGACTCAACAAGCAATTTCACATCGTTTAAAATCGTTAGGAATGATTCAAAAACAAGGAAATTGGGTTCCATATGAACTAAAGCCGAGAGACGTTGAACGCCGATTATGCATGAGTGAAATGCTGCTTGCCAGGAATAAAAAGAAGAGTTTTTTGCATCGTATAGTCACTGGTGACGAAAAATGGATTCACTACGATAATCCAAAGAAGAGAAAGTCATGGGTTAAGCCCGGCGAACCATCAACATCGACAGCTAAGCCGAATATTCATGGAAAAAAACTCATGCTGTGTATTTGGTGGGATCAGCTTGGTGTCGTGTATTATGAATTGCTGAAACCAAGCGAAACCATTACTGGAGCTCTCTACCGAACACAATTGATGAGATTGAGTCGGGCACTTAAGGAAAAACGCGCCCATTACTACTCCAGACACGACAAAATTATTCTTTTACACGATAATGCTCGTCCACATGTTGCGGCGCCGGTAAAAACATACTTGGAAACACTCAACTGGGAAGTCTTACCCCACCCGCCGTATTCACCAGACTTAGCCCCTTCTGATTATCACCTGTTCCGGTCGATGGCACATGGTCTGTCTGAGCAGCGCTTCACATCATATGAAGACACCAAAAATCGGGTAGATTTGTGGATAGCGTCAAAAGATGAAGAGTTTTTTCGACGGGGTATCCGAATGTTGCCAGAAAGATGGGGAAAAGTAGTGGCAAATGATGGAAAATACTTTGAATAAAACGTAATGTACTTTTCCTTTACAATAAATTCCTAATTTTTTATAAAAAACCGCGGAAACTTATTTGTACACCTCATATAAGAGTTGTTACAATGAAGATTTGAATAATTACACATAGAACAATTCTCCTACAGCCAACTTCGGCAACTTTAAATCAGAATCAGAGATTTTAGCATACTTTTGTAATATTCTATTCTTTGTTCTACATCAGTCATATTTCAATTGTATACATACAGGGTGAAGCATTTATCTTGAGACAACGAAATATCTTGGTGGAATCACCTTTTATTGAAAAATGTTTCATGCAAAAGTTGTAGCATGTCAGAGGGGCTATCCAACAGTGACCTTGGAGATGTCCTTGATCTCGATCTTCAAGGAAATTTGAAGGTCAAGTTCAAAATTTCAAATGGGCCCCCCCCCCCTATTTGACCCCGGGAATAAAAAAAGCGGAAAATTTTACGTTGAGATATGACCATAACTCCAAGGTCAGGGCAATACCAAGATGATTCCAAGGTCGAAAGAAAAGAAATTTTGTCATACGAGAGGTGTTGTGCAACACGGAGGCTGGGACAGGCAGGACCTTGAAATGACCTTGACCTTCAAGATCGTTTGGAGGTCACCTTAGAAATTAAACGAGTTCGTTATCAAACGAGTTCGTTTTTATCTCGTTACCGTGGGTGGGGTGCTTGTTTTCGGTGAGTCCTCTTGCCTCTCACAATTTTGAATGCTTGTTTCATTTGAAATCAAGTTATTTCAACGAATGTTCAAATTGGTGACCTTCAACTTCAATGCACTTATTGATCCGTACTTCAAAAGATCGTACACAACTTCGAAGCATATTAGGTGGTATTTTGGCACAAGCATCCTTGATCCGCTTTATCATGTTTCCTCGAGATGTTGGCACTTGTTTGTAAACTTTGCTCTTCAAGTGACCCCATAAAAAGAAGTCTGGGGATCTTGCTGGCCAATTCACTGGACAACTCCTACCGATCCAGCGTCCATTGAACTCGCAATCTAAAACTTGACGATCAACTTGAGAATAATGCGCTGGACATCCATCGTGTTGAAACCACATTTGTTGCCTCACAGTTAACGTTACGTCTTCAAGTAGGAGCGGAAGTTGGTTTTCCAAAGAATCACGGTATTTTCTGCCGTTCAAGTGACCCTCAATGAAGTGTGAACCCACAACCTGGTCATCAATTATCCCACACCAAACGTTCACAGACCATTGACGTTGATGTTCGACTTGACGTAACCAATGTGGATTTTCATTACTCCAGTGGTGCATGTTATGCCTATTAACCGTGCCATGGTTGGTAAGAGAGGACTCGTCCAAAAATAGCACTTTGGCAAAGAAATCAGGATCTAATTGGATTTGTTCACGTGCCCATTGGCAAAAAGATCATTCGGTTTTGAAAATCATTACCATGGAGTTCTTGATGCAATGAAATGTGCTAGGGGTGATATTTTTGTTTTTTCAATATCCTGCATACACTACGTTGCGAACTTCCAGAATCATGTTCGATTTCTCGAGTACTGACATGTGGATCAGTATTCACTGCAGCTAATACAGCAATTTCACTGTTGGATCCAGTAACTGTGTTGCGACAGACTCTTTTTCTGTTTCCCACACTTCCCTCTTCCATGAATTGTTCAACGACCCGATAAAAAGATGCTCGAGATCGCACGTTGTTCGGAAAACATTCAGCATAAAGTGTAACAGCGGCATGAACATTCCTGGCACGTTCACTTTCGGCACAGCGGGGTTTCAATGAAATTCAACAAAATTCCGTGAACTTGAACGAACTTACGGATCAATAAATGCATTGAAGTTGAAGGTGACCAATTTGAGCATTTGTTGGAATAAGTTTATTCCAAACGAAACAACCATCCAAAACGGTGGGAGGCGAGGGGACTCACCGAAAACAAGCACCCCGATCCACGGTAATGTTACGAAGCGAAATGGCAAGTGTAGTTCATATCACCTCGTCACAAATTATTTATTGTCCGAAACGGCCCGAGCGGCTAGACCGAATCGAATGTGTGGGTCTGCTCACGTTCCAAGCTTGTCGAGGAACTCCAAATTCCAAGGCGGCACCCGTAGATATGTTCAATGATTTCTCTTTAATGATGAAGGAGGGAAGAGAAATGAACTAATAGATTGACCTTTAGTTTCAAATGCGAGTGTTATTCGCATTGATATTTATTTCTTTTGAGAAGAGAAAGAGAGAGGAAAAAAATGAAAGAGATCACAATAAAACGATTCGAATAGGATGGAATGACAGATACAATAACTTTTTGATTACAAGATTTTTAACAGTGACATCGAGATAGTTTCTGACGGGTGAAAGTATGTGTATGTGTATGTGTGTGTATATATGAGAATAATTTACGAACCTACTTCCGTTCAAGCTGACCTTTGGATATCTGGCTGCGAGCTGGATTCAAAGTGAGCGACCAAGATCTTGTAGATGGTGGCAACTGAATCAGGAGTTTGGATACGGTTTGGATGCACTGAATTTAGTCGTACTCTGACGTAAAAATTTACTCGGAAAGTCCGAGTGCGAAGATTTAAATAAGAGAGTGAGAGCGGTACAAACGGGTTTGGCGGAATAGGTATTCCGTCAAAAATTGTTACCGGCACGTGGAACTTACGCGAGTTCAATCACGGTACCAAACGGGAACTTTGTCTCGTTTAACTTGGTAAATCCGCGTGTTATCGAGCTTGCTTTTGCAAGGCGTGTCCCCGATAGATCCCGGAAGTATACCCTGGCTTTCCATCAGGATCGCTCTTATTGAAAAGAGCGAATGATTTTTTTCTGCCGTTGGGAGTGGGGGATCACGCGGTTGGATTTTTGCCGATTTTGAATTTGCTCCAGTCACCATGCTCCATAATCAATGAATGTGTGTCAGAGAGAAGTAATGAATTAGGAAGGGGATGGATGGGAGGTGTGCGAGCCACCTTGGACTCAGCTCGATGCAGTTACAGCAAATTCTTCGCACATCGAAATGTTGCAAGTGACCTAATTTTTATATGAACAGAAGAATGTCAGCAAATTCTTCGCATATCGATATGTTATGATGATTATTTGACAAACAGTTTAATGAGTTTGAAAATAATGACAACAGGAGGTCCAATGATAGAGAATCTTAGGTGAATTTGTTTATTCTTCCTCGCATGTATGCGCGCTTTCATTTTCGCTTCGGATATATGCAGAGGAGTTGTTCTATATTCCCAATATTTCGTCTGTATCCCACTCTCTAAAGTGTTTCCTCGAATTACATGTTATCACTTTCTTCCGGGAAAACCATTGGGAAAAATCGTTCATATTTTGACCTTGCGAGTTCTCTATCAGACCTTCCATGTCCGAATTATCCAAGTATAGCTTAACTGTATTAACTCTAGTGAATCTGATGAATAAATGGATAGCAGTGATATCCCATATAACGAAAGGAGCCTTCGAATTCATTGTTCATTATTGGAAGTAATTTCAATGTTTTCAAGACCTATGTTCTGGATATGTTTTGATAATTGTTTTATTAAATTCATTGACAGTATCCTCTGGATGAATCCGAACCCTTATCTTGCTTATGGGTAAAAGGTTTCATATAATCAGAAGAGAATGAGGGGGGCAAGTTTTTTGGTGGGCACATCACAGTAACAAGACAAAAACGAACTCGTTTGACAACAAACTCGTTTAACTTCTAAGGTGACCTTCAAACGACCTTGAAGGTCAAGGTCATTTCAAGGTCCTGCCTGTTCCAGCCTCCGTGTTGCACAACACCTCTCGTATGACAAAATTCCTTCCCTTTTGACCTTGGAATCACCTTGGTATTGCCCTGACCTTGAGGTCAAGGTCATATCTCGACGTAAAATTCCCCGCTCTTTTCATTCCTGGGGTTGAATAGGGGGGATCCGAGTTGAAATTTTGAACTTGACCTTCGAATGACCTTGGAGATCGAGATCAAGGACATTTCCAAGGTCACTGTTAGATAGCCCCTCTGGCACCCTACAACTTTTGTATGAGAAATTCTTCAATAAAAGATGATCCCATCGAGATAATTCGTTGTCTCAAGATAAATGCCTCACCCTGTATATTGACCTCATCTTCAGTATTGGGGTTATTGGATCTTCCAATTCAAACTTGCAAGAAAAATGGGTTCATCACAAGTGTTAAATTTGGAATACTATGATTATCTATGAAATCCTCAACCAATGATGTTTTCCATAAACAATCAACATAAAACAAATTCATTAATACTTATGGCATTCTCAACTAATGATGTTCCCCATAAGTATTGATTCAATAAATTTATTGATACTTGTGAAATCCTCAATCAATTGTATTCCCACAGATGTTCATTCAATTGTCTCCAATTTATGTCTGTGAAATTTTCAACTAATGATGTTTTCCACAAATCATTAATTTTTGACACTCGCGTGAGAACAGGAGGTCAGTATATGCGTCCGCGTATACGAATGTTCATCTGGAATGAACTTTTAAAGGTTTTAAACCTTCCAAAAGGAAGGATTCATTTCTTAGCACTCAGAACAGAAGTTCGAATGAGTTTTGAAACTCAGCACAGTTTATAAACAAGTTCTGTTCAATAATTATAATAGAAAATACATCCAGAGAATTGAACACTTGTGAGATTGAACACTACAAACATTCCGAATTGAAATAAGTTTAAACACTTTGAAATTAGAATTATTGCAAACACATGGAATGTGAACACGAAAATATTTCAAACACCTTGAAATTAGGATTATTTCAAACACCTTGAAATTAGAATTATTTCAAACACCTTGAAAAGAATTATATTCAAACACTTGAACTTTAACTTTAACTTGAACACTTGGAGGGAAGATCCCGAATTGTAACCGAAGAAACTGGAGCAAAGACAACTGATCTCTGGGCCCAATGCATGGGTTTTTATACGGTCGATTTCGACCATGGAGAGACTTGTTTTGGTCACTTAGAGGAATGCACTTTGCTCTTTAGATAATGAGTTGATGCACTGCCCTTATGACGCATCACAAGTACATGGTGTTAACGCGATGACGTCTCATCCATCACGTGGAGTTTAGTTGAAAGTTAGAACTATGACTCAAAATTATCAAAGGAAAGTATCTATAAGAAAGGTATTTAATGAATGTTCTTCAAGTTTTCTTGATATTGAATGATGCGAAAACAATTTTGAATTCAATTTACGAGAATGGTAATTAAATCATATTCAATTATTAGAAGAGTGTTCAATCAATAATTAAGTAATTAAAAGTATACAGTTTATATATTAAAACACAAACATACATGTATGGAAAAAGACGATTCCGTCACAATTTCATCGTTCTTGATTTCGTGTCACATTTCGCTAGAAGTGGACAAGTATTCAGATCGCATGAAGGAAACCTCAAATCAGTGAAAGTCGCGAAGATGCAATTTTCAACGTACGAAGTTCAGAAACACGAAGTACAAAGGAGAAATACACAGTAATCGAATCTACCTCCTAAGTAGTCATGCAAAGTATTCACTTTTTATAGAAACATATGAGATATCAATGAAGGTTCGATATCCTACGTTAACAAGAATCGATTCTTTCGAGACTCGACAGCAGTACCTTTCAGGCATTTTAGTGTACTATAATTCACATACATGTCTACCTAATGCCAACATGGATTCAAGTTCCAACTTATACAGGTATTGATATCAACCGGATGCGGGATCAATGGTGAATTCACGGTGGAAACTGGAAAACAACGATTTCTCGAGCAAGGGAGCAGTTAGGATTTTGGTTCTTCCAAATTTCGAAGCTAAAAATGACCTTGAAATATGTACCACAAACCGATTTTTGGTCCATTTTGGAAGCATTTAATGAGTCTTCAGGACCACTGTGCATTATTCACAATTTTTCCAGAAAGGGGTTATTGGGATTGTCTGTATGTATGTTTGTCTGTCTATCTGTATTTGGGATAACTCTGGACCGAGTGGACCAAATTGGATGAAATTTTCCGAGGACCTTCTTCAAACCCTTCCCCAAGAACCATTTTTGTTTCATTGCAATCGGACAAGCCCTTTCATTTTTTAGGCACTCATCGGTATACGTCGTATACCAGCACGGAGTGCCTATTGGCACCCGTTATCGTACGCTCTGACCGTATCTTCTAAAATATTTGAGTAATCCGCTTCGAAGTTGGATGGTTTTTCATTTCATGCAATACCGATTGATGATCCGTGGAGTTGTCTGTATGTATGTCTCTCTGTCAATCTCTCTGTCTGATGAAATTCATAGAGGACCTCCTTCAATTCCTTGGCCGAGAACTATTTTTTTAATGCAATCGGACAAGTCTTTATACTTTGTTCTGATCTTTTTCTGAGAGAATAGGTGATCTCAGGAAGAATTTTCTCCGCTGTATACATATATATACAGGGTGGCGCAGGAGTTTGGAAACACCCCCATAATTTTTGAACGGGGCTAGATAATTGGATAAGATTTTCTTTGAATTGGAGGAGGCATGAAGGGCTATCTTAGCGGGAAACTTCGAGTTCCCCAGCTCTGTAGGGGACAATGAAGGGGGGGAGGGGGGAAGAGAACCAAAATCTCAAAAGAGACGGGGGAGCTTGTGATACGTCATTCAATAAGGTTGTCCAACCCGAATCCAACGGATTTTTTGTTTTTTGGGATGGTTGCACACTTCGCAACATCAAAGTATTGAAATTACGATAACTCAGAGGAGGATGATCCGATTTTGAGAAACAAAAAACTGCTGGATTCAGGTTGGAACATCTCATCGAATGACGTATTACAAGCTCCCCCATCTCTGTTGAGATTTTGGTCCCCTTCCCCCCCCTCTCATTGTCCCCCACAGGGCTGTGGAACTCAAGGTCTCCTGTTTAGATAGCCATTGATCCCTCCTTCAATTGAAAAGAAATCTGATCCAATTATCATGCCCCATCCGAAAGTTATGAAGATGTTTCCAGACTTTGCCACATCAGAGTGATAAAATTACGATAACTCAGTGAAAAATAATCCGATTCCAAAGAAAGAAAAACCGCTGAATTCGGGTTGGGGAACCCTATTGAATGACTTATCATAAGCCACGCCGTCTGATTTGAGATTTTGGCCCCTTTTCGCCTCCCATCGTCCCCTACAGGCCTGGGGAATCCGAAGTCCAACGCTAAGATAGCCCTTGATCCCTCCTTTGATTCAAAAGAAATTTAATCCAATTATCATGCTCCGTTCAGGAGTTATGGGGATGTTTCCAGACTTGTGCGCCACCCTGTATATACAGGGTGTCCCATTTTAATCTTCGAATGCGAATATCTCAAAAACATGCATCTTGAACCAAAAGTACGCTATACCAAAGTTTTTATACAAAAAGGGGACCACAAAACTACGATATCAGTTTCATCATAGATGGCGTTATGATCGATTAAAATGGGGTCAACATAATTTTTTTGAACGGGAACCACCACTTTCCATTGCATATCTCGATTCTACGCAAAAAACTGAGTAACTTTTGCTTGAAACGTTTTTCTAAATTTCTGAAGATGGTGTCACAATCGATGAAAAATGAAGTCTATTGAACAATATGCGGATATCTTGTGGAATGCATCCGAGAGCCGGAATATCTCATTCGAATGTTTTTGTCAAGAGAGAGGACGACACAATGGCGATATCAGTTCCATAGTAGATGGCGCTGTGGTTGATAAAAATGAGGTCAACTTCAATTCTTTGAATGGAAACTCCTACTTTCCATCGCATATCATGATTCTACGCCAAAAAATGAGGAATTTTTGTTTGAAACATTTTTCCTGAATCCTTGAAGATGGAAACGGTGGAAAATGAGGTTGATGAGGAAGTTCTACTGCTTTATGTGTGAAGCAACGCTCAACGTTTCCAAAACATTGGAATCAAGTCATTGACAATGTGTTGGACATGACATTTGTTGTGGTTTCGTGCTTGATTTCTTCTCTGAGATCATTATTGTTTTGATCTGTTTGTTGAGCGTCGCTTCACACATAATGCAGTAGAACTTTATCATCAACCTCATTTTCCACCGTTTCCATCTTCAAGGATTCAGGAAAAATGTTTCAAACAAAAATTCCTCATTTTTTGGCGTAGAATCATGATATGCGATGGAAAGTAGGAGTTTCCATTCAAAGAATTGAAGTTGACCTCATTTTTATCAACCACAGCGCCATCTACTATGGAACTGATATTGCCATTGTGTCGTCCCCTCTCTTAACAACAACATTCGAATGCGATATTCCGGCTTTTGGATGCATTCCTCAAGATTATCCGCAAATTGTTTCATAGACTTCATTTTTCATCGATTATGGTGTCATCGAAAATTTAGAAAGATTTTTCAAGCAAAAGTTACTCATTTTTTTGCGTAGAATCAAGATATGCAATAAAAAGTGGGGGTTCCCGTTTGAAAAAATGATGTTGACCCCATCCTAATCGATCATAACGCCGTCTATGATAAAACTGATATCGTAGTTTTGTGGCCCCCTCTTTGTATAACAACTTCGGTATGAAGTACTTTTGGTTGGAGATGCATGTTTTTGAGATATTTGCACTTGAAGATTAAAATGGGACACCCTGTATATGTCATTTTCTCCGCAGTCTTTGAATATTCGTAATCATGGGTTGGATCGATGAATTATTATGAAACATGGGTTCTAGAGGTTTTCGAGGGTGCTGAACCCGAATCTGGCGTCAACTTCCGAATTCAGGATGCGGATCCAAGACAGCCAACGTGAATTTAGTCAATTTCGCATTTGTGGACAGATTTATATGAAACATGGGTTATAGAGGTTTTGGAGGGTGGGGAATCCAAATCTGACGACGGAAAACGGGTTCAAGATGGCGGACGTGAATTCAATCAATCTCGCATTTTTGGGCAAATTTACATGAAACGTAGGTCCTTGGGGTTTTGGAGGGTGAGGAATTCGAACCTGACGTCGAAAAACGAAATCAAGATCAATGTAGTCACCTTTGCATCTGTGAGCAGATTTATATCAAACATGTATCCGAGGGGTCTTGAAGGGTGAGGAATTCGAATCTGGCGTCGAACAATGGATTCGGGATGGTGGATGCAAGATGGCGAATCAAAGGACCAAGATGGTGAATTGAGTCAATTCCGCATTTTTGGGCAGATTTCCATGGAACATGGGTCTTTGGGATTTTCAAGGGTGCTGAATCCGAATCTGAGGTCAAATCCCGAATTCATGATAGCGGATCAAAGATGGCGGACGTGAATTCAGTCAATTCCGGATTTGTGGGCAGATTCATATGAATTTTGGGTCCCAGGGGTTTGGGAGGGTGAGGAATCCAAATCTCAAGTTGAAGAGCGGATTCAAGATGGCAGATGTGAATCCAGTCAATTTCCTATTCATGTACAGATTGATATGAAACATGGGCCCTGGGGTTTTGGAGGGTGAGGAATTCGAACCTGACGTCGAAAAACGAAATTAAGATCAATTTAGTCACCTTTGTATCTGTCAGCAAATTTATATCAAACATGTATCCGAGGGGTCTTGAAGGGTGAGGAATTCGAATCTGGCGTCGAACAATGGATTCGGGATGGTGGATGCAAGATGGCGGATCAAAGGACCAAGATGGTGAATTCAGTCAATTCCGCATTTTTGGGCAGATTTCCATGGAACATAGGTCTTTGGGATTTTCGAGGGTGCTGAATTCGAATCTGAGGTCAAATCCCGAATTCATGATAGCGGATCCAAGATGGCGGACGTGAATTCAGTTAATTCCGGATTTGTGGGCAGATTCATATGAATCTTGGGTCCCAGGGGTTTGGGAGGGTAAGGAATCCAAATCTTAAGTTGAAGAGCGGATTCAAGATGGCAGATGTGAATCCAGTCAATTTCCTATTCATGTACAGATTGATATGAAACATGGGCCCTGAGGTTTTGGAGGGTGAGGAATTCGAACCTGACGTCGAAAAACGGGATCAAGATGGCGGACGTGAATTTAGTCAATTTCGCATTTGTCGGGAGATTCATATCAAACATGGATGGGGGTCAAATTAACGAAGAACCAAATCAACGAAAAGTTGGTTGGAAAGAGAGATACGTCAGACTCTCTCTCTTCAAACACTGATTTCGTTGATTTGTCTTTTCGTTGATTTGGCCGCCATCCTCAAACATGGGTCCTGAACATTTACAAGGCTGAGGAATCCGAATCTGACGTCGAAAAACGAATTCAAGATGGTGGGTCCAACATGCCGGACGTGAATTCAGTCGTTTTGGCATTCATGGACGGATTCTCATGGAACATGGGTTCCAGGGGTTTTTGAGGGTGCTGAATTCAAACCCGGGGTCAAAGTATGGATTCAAGACAGCGGATCCAAGAAGGCGGACGTGAATTTAGTCAACTTCGCATTTGTCGACAGATTCATATGAAACATGGATCCTAGGGGGTATTGAAGGTTGAGGAATTCGAATCTCACGTCGAACAACGAACCCAAGATGGCGGACGTGAATTCAGTCAATTTTGCATTCATGTACAGATTCCCTTCTCGTTATAACGATGAACATGAATCCACCTTAGTTTTCATAAACTGTCGGTAGGTTCAAGAGGAATAAATCCCAGCCAGCGCAAATGATCGATTTGAATTCATGAAAATTTCTGACAGATCTCACCAAGAACACTGTTTGGTTAGAACAACGAAACATTTTGGTTGTTATGTGAACAACAAAAAACTTCTGTTCCTCCAACCAAATGTGTGTGCTTTCAACAAAATTATTTTGTTCCTTAATGTGTTTACAAAAATATTCTGTATCTAATACCGAATATCTTGTCGCGACAACTAAGATTTGGTGAGCATCACTATTGGTTGTTCACGTTTCAACAAAACTTTTTTTCGGTGCTCTTCAAGAGTTCCCGTTATGCAACCAACAATTAACCCAATCCGAATTCAAAATGGAAACATATTGAACGCGCGGAGAATTCATTATGGAATCTCGATATGAGTTCTTTCTGAACATCCAGTTGTTCATGAAGAGTTCTTCTTGGATTCGAAATATTCATAATGAATACATATTGATCAGAATAATGGGAGCTCGTTGCGGGAACTCTTGTGATGTATGCAATATTTTGTCGATGTATAAATTCAACTGTTCGGGAGAAATTGAGACACATAATCTCTCATTGGATTCAAATCTAATAACAAGGACTGTGCAAGAATTAATCATGAATATTCGACGATCTTCTGATGCTGTGTGGGATTAATTGATCTCTCAACAAGGAATGCCGATATTCATGTAATTCTCATACGTCATTTTTTGGAAATTAAGCCTCGACGAATTAAGGGAGAGAATAAAAAATTGATGGTCGATCAATTTTCAGCATCGATGAGGCAGACAGTTGACGCTCCATTCCAGACCGCTTCCGCAGGGAAGCCGATTGATAGTATGATCCTTTTTGTCTGAATTGTAGGTTTTATTGAAGAAATGATTATTCATAACGCGCTCAAATTATGGAGGAGTTTTCCTCTTTTTCGAATTGTTGTTCAAAGCTCTCGATAAGTTTGTTACGTACCGACGACTTCTCCCGATATTGTTCATCGCCACAAATAATACATTCAGAACACTAGCCATCAGGCTCAACGCCTATAGACGTATATATATATAATATGATTGGTTCAGTGATTGAAAGGAATGACACTGGTAATCAACAACAGAACTGAGTTTCTGTAATTGAAGATTTTATATTGATTATTCACACGTTCTATTTTACATTATTTACATTAAATTATTTACACAAATCTCACCTGTAATCAAGGAAACGACATTAAAGTCACTAATTACAGCATCAGTACTTAACCACATGTAATATCTTGATATTGTTTTATAAACAAGTTGATTACGCGTGAATTTTATAAACACGTGTATCCTCTCCTTATTATCAGGAGTCCTATCATGTATATTCGACCTACTATACCGACGCTTGTGAGAGCGCGGCAATGTTTGAATTATGGAATTATGATTCCATTACATCACCCCTTCCGCAGGAGAAAGTAATTACGGAACTCTAGCACTCATCAACTTTTTCCCTAATTTTTCTTTTTCTATTCCTCCTCAAGTATTGGGGTTGGAATCAGCTTGGAGACATGGAAGAGATTTGAGCTTGATTTCTTGCGACCCATATTTATTCTGTAAATTGAATTCGACAATTTTTCCGCAATTTCAAATGGTCCAATTTTCAGTTCGTCGAGTTATTTCCTATTCATCTTGTTCCCGTTCTCCACAAATACGAAATCCCCTACTTTGAAGTCAAAGTGTTTACGGTTTTTGTCGTGAATTTGTTTATTATACTCATGGGATTCCACCGTTCTATCCAGAGCAATCTTCCTGTCTCGTATCCAATTTTTCTCGGAGTTTAATTCTTTAGTTCGCTTGGCAATATTGTGGAGTTTGTACCATCCATTAAATATGCTGGTGCGAAACCGGTAACAGTATGCTCTGTCTCGTTGTATTTCCGCACGCATTCTTTCGCTATAGTTGTCCAGGCTGATTTATTCCTCGTTTCATTTATCTTACATCTTATTCTATTTACCAGGCTTTGATTTAGTCTCTCATTTAACCCATTTGGTGAGTCAACTGCGGTAAAGATCATTGGTATACCTTTTTCATCCGAAAATCTTTTGAATTCTCTTGAATTTATTGCTGGGTACTGGTCTGAAAGGATCATACCAATATGGTCAGTTTCTGAGATATTTTTTACAACTCTAATAAAATCATTGGCTGTTTGTGTTTTCGATGTGAGCATATAAGCATATCTCGTAAAGTGATCTACTAGAAGATGTAAGTATTTTTTTGTAGATCGGGAACCTCCGAAACCTCCAATAGTATCTATGGAAACAATGTCGAAAGACTTTTCTGCTGGGCCCAATTGTGACATCAACCCAAATTTTCCGAGTCCTCTTGATTTATTCTTAATGCATACTGTACAGCCTCTGCATGTATCCTTGATGTGTCTCGTTAAGTTCTTTGCCGTATAATATGGTCCAATCATGTTATACATTTGTTTAATTCCTATATAACACAAGTTTTTATGTACATCTTCGAGAAATTTTATGCTGAAGTCTTCGGTTAGCATGATTTTTTCTATTTCCTTCATTTTTTTGTAGTAGATATTATTCTTACTTATCAATTTATTCTCTTTCAATTGAATATCCCCGTTGTTTTCTTGATCTTTTACTATATCCGTGAGATTTATTAAATTGACGACTTTCAATTGTTCCTCCATGTTCTCGTTTGGTTCCAAAACAGGATTCCTGCTGAGGCAGTCAGCTTCCAAGTTGTTTTTCCCAGGTGAATATTTGACTATAAAATCATATTGTGATAAGTAGTATGCCAGGTCTCCTAGTTCTTCATCTGTTCTCGATTTTATATTCATGTTCTCTGATGGTTTGTGGTCTGAGGAAACAATAAATTTTCTTCCTATCAAGTAATGTTGCCAATACTTAACATATTCTTTGATCGCTAGGCATTCCAGATATATGGCTTTTTTTTTTTGTACTTCGTCCAATTTTTTTGAGAAATATGCCACCGGTTTTTTTTCTTTGTTTTCTTGTGGTTGTTTCAGCACACCTGCTACTCCTAGCTAACTGGCGTCAGTATATATGTGTATTGGTAGATCCGGATCAAAAATGGTTAATACAGGCTGAGTTAAAAAATCATTCTCCAATTCGTCGAACGATCTTTGACAATCTTTGGTCCAAACAAATGGTTCTCCTCTTCGTAGTAACTTGTGCAGTGGTTCTGATTTTATTGCAATGTTTGGTACGTATTTGTGGTAAAAATTTATCTTACCTAGGAACTGTCTTATATTTTTCTGCGTTTTTGGTATCGGGAAGTTTTTGATAGAAATTAAGTTATCTTTCAGAGGTCTTACACAGTTATTTTGTATCATGTCACCCAAGTATTTCACTGAGTCAGCTGCGAATGTGCATTTCACGAATTTTAATCTGGATCCTTCGTTTTTGATAGCTTCAAATAACTGTATTGGATGCTCCATATGTTCTGAGAATGATTATGAAAAGATGAGGATGTCATCTATGTAACTCATTGTGAACCCTGCAAAGTTGTATTTTCTTATTATGTTACACATTATTCTTTGGAATATTGCTGGCGATGTTTTTAGGTCGAATGGCAAACATGTCCATTGGAAATTTCCGTCTTGCGTGACAAACCCAGTTTGTATCTGTCCGTGATACGTAGGGGTATCGACCAAAATGCAGAATTTATGTCTAACGTTGAGAAAAGTCTGCAGTTCCTTGTCTTTACCATCAGATCTTCTATAAGTGGGAACGGTTGTGATTGAGGCACAACAATTTTATTCAGATCCCTGAAATCAATGCATAATCTTAATTTTGTGTTTTCGTCTCTTTTATATGCTAGTGTGACTGGGGCTGCAAAAGGACTGTAAGATTCCTCAATTAGTTTTTTGTCGAGTAGCATTGCGATCTGTTTTTCAATTCCTTTTTTGTCGTCAATTGTGCATCGATACGGCCTCTGGCTACAATATTTTTCTTCTAATAAATCGATGTGTGCCTCGTAATCCTTCACTGTCCCGATGTCGTATTTATCTTTGGCAAAAATAGATTTGTTTTCTAATATTGAGTTATTGATTATTGACTGCTGCTCACAATTCAAATGGGTTACATTTATTTTGAAATTTTCTTCTTCAACGTGCTCATTGAAGTTAATTCAATGTCCATTTCTCATTTCCTTGGAAATACTAGTTATTTCTGAATTTGTTTCCTCACATGTAGAAGCAAGTTCATTATTGCATCTTATTTCCTCGCATAAATTTTCGCTTTGAATTGGGATTCTTTGACTTATTTGTAGATTTTCATTTTGAGATGAATAGAAATTTTGTATGCAGTCTAAGCCAATCAGAAAATCATAATCAAAGTTATTTTTATCGATCACGAAAATATCAGCATCTTTTTCTACCTCGAAAATTTTTATATTCAATCTCACCATACCAATTGGTTTTTTTACGCCATTAATAGTCTGTAAATTCGTACTGTTAGAATTGCCTGAAGTTGTTTTATGTATTTTCAATAATCTCGAGTTAATCAATGAAACATTTGAGCCTGAGTCGTAGACTCCAAAAACTTCAAGACTTCTATTTAATACCAACCTTATTCTTATTAATGGCGACACAGTTAGTTTTTTGAATCTTCATGTTGTAGTTCACATTCTAGCTCAGAGTTATTTACAAATTTTATCTGATCGTTTGTGTTGGTCTGGTTGTTTTTATTCTTGAACCAACAAGTAGATTCCGAGTGGTAGCGCGTTCCTTTTTGAGTCTTTCGCAAATATTACATTTTTGTTTCTTCTTGATTTCAAAATTTCCTTCATATTCTGAGTTGACTATTTCACTTCGTTTGTTCACGAGGTATTCATTTTTATTTATTTCACCGAAGAGGTCCGTGGTCGAAGTCAATGATTCTCTGTTGAGCATGTTCATTATATTTTCTGGCAAACCCAATACAATGAGGTTTATAAGTGTGTCATTGTCAATTGATTTGTTGACTTCTAACAATAATCTTTCCTTTTTTTGTGGCATATTTCAATAAAGAACCTGCTTGGTATTTGAATGAAAAAGCATATTTGATTTGGGACCAGCCCCTTTTTTCATAAGTATCGCAAAAGTTTCCCCTCCAAAGTTCCCAACCTGAATCTACTGTGTTTTTTATTAACATACTGGTATACCAATCGATACATTGTTTATCAAGTAGATGTTTCAGGGTCTCAATTTTTTTTTCATCTTCCATAATATCAAACCTTTCACATTCCTTCTCAAATTCCGTCATCCATTGGCTAGCATTTGATGTTTTCATGGAGAATTTTTCAATTAGAAATTTCTCACTCATCTTCGCTACATTTCGAGTTTTTGGTACATCTTTTTCATTGTTCGCAGACACTGGTCTCATTATTTCTTCCAAATACCGGCCACCGAATTGTAGATTTTGACCTTCATCAAGATAAATTTTCTTTATTTCCTCATCTATTGGTATCCATAAGCTTCGTTTTTGGTGTCTCTTTTTCATCGAATTTTTTACTTCTGCAAATGTGTTGGAGTTCGATATGTATGTGTGTTTACTCACAGGTCTGAATTCGTTTGGAATATCAAAAATACGTCTATCTGACGTCTCGATTGAGGTTATGCATATTATATTTGTTTTCCCATCGGATGCTCCTAGCATCTCGAACTGAAATTTTAGTTTTTCCATGATTTTCGTTATGACCGAAAATGTCGTTTTATGATATGATTGGTTCAGTGATTAAAAGGAATGACACTGGGGATCAACAATTTATATTGATTTATATTGATTATTCACACGTTCTATTTTACATTATCAACATTAAATTATTCACACAAATCTCACCTGTGATTAAAGAAACGACATTAAAGTCACTAATCACAGCATCAGTACTTAACCGCATGTAATATCTTAATATTGTTTTATAAACAAGTTGATTACGCGTGAATTTTATAAACACGTGTATCCTCTTCTTATCATCAGGAGTCCTATCATGTATGTTCGACCTACTATACCGTCGCTTGTGAGAGCGCGGCAATGTTTGAATCATGGAATTATAATTCCATTACATATATATATATATACAGGGTGAGGCGTTTATCTTGAGACAACTCAATATCTTTGTGGGATGACTCTTTTTTAGAAAATGTTTTATACAAAAGTTGTAGGCTGTCAAAGGGGCTATGTAACACTGACCTTGGAAATGTCCTCGACCTCGATCTCCAATATCATTTGAAGGTCAAGTTCAAAATTTCAACTCGGATCCCCCCTATTCGACCCCGGGAATGAAGAGAGCGCGGAATTTCATGTCGAGATATGACCTTGACCTCAAGGTCGGGGCAATGCCAAGGTGATTCCGAAGCCAAAAGGAAAGAAATTTTGTCAAACGAGAGTTGTTGTGCAATACGGAGGCTGAAACAGGTAGGACCTTGGAATGACTGTGACCTCCAAGGTCGTTTGAAGGTGGCCTTAAAAATTGAACGAGTTCGTTATCAAACGAGTTTGTCTTTGTCCTTCACCGTGCGTCGAGGTGCTTGTTTCCGGTGATTCCCTTCACCTCCCACCGTTTCGAATGGTTTTTTTGTTTGGAATCGACTTATCCCAGCAAATGCTCAAATTGGGGACCTTCAACTCCAATGCATTCATTGATCCGTACTTCAAAAGGTCGTATACAACTGCGAAGCATATACACATCAGTGTGGCGCTTATTCAGGCTTCCCTAGGATTCCGATAAGTATCCCTCCTGAATGAGTTCCCAAAAAATTTCTTAAAATCCTTGCAAAAGCACTCCACTGTATCTTAATAAGAACACGTGCCACAGGGCACCTACTTTCCTCCACTTGATCTCAACTTCATTATTATCTAGCATGGACAACATCCCTGATGGAAAAATTTCATTGAATTTTGTTGGATTCACTTTACTTTTGGCACATGCGGTTTTCATTGAAAATCAGCAAAACTCAGCTGAATTCAAGGAAATTTCGGTGCATTCCAATAGTTATCCACAAAATTCAAAAACCTTGAATAAATTTTTGACTCCCATTAAGGTTCGTTCAAGTTTACGGAGTTTTGTTGAATTTCATCAAAACCCTACTGTGCCGAAAGTGAACAAAATTCAACAAAAGTTCTCCGCCAAGGATCTATCAGAAAAATACCATTTTCATATCGTTTCATCCAGTTCTCCATGTGTACTTCTTGCGAGGAATTCTCAGTTTTGGGAATTCCAAGATGGAGGTTTTAGTATGACACTTCAAGAAATCATAACTGATCGAAGTATCAAGGCCGCCATCTTGGAATTTCAAGAATTGAAAAATCTTCTTCAAAAAGTACATTGATAACTGATCAGAACCGTATGAAAATCATATTCTTCCGATAGTTGGTCTCCATAATACATAATTGTGGGGGTGAAAATGAATGGGGAAAAGTAGGTGCCCTGTGGCACCTGTTCTCATTGAGAGATGGTGAAGTGCTTTTGCAAGGATTTAAAAAAATTCTTTTGCAACTCATTCAGGCAGCGCACTCATTGCAGTTTGGGGGAAGCCAGAATAAGCGTCAATCTAAGCCACACATTTGTTGCCTTGGAACCACGTTTGTTGGTTTACAGCTAACATTACATCCACAAGCAGAAGCGGAAGTTGGTTTTCCAAAACATCACGATATTTTCCATGGTTTGAGTTACCTCCAATGGAGTGGGCACTCACAAGCTTGTGATAGATTATTTCACACCAATTGTACACAAACACGAGCGTGAACACAGTCGTGCACGGTCGTAAACATACACGGTACTCGAGAAATCGAACATGATTCTAAAATTTCGCAACGTAGTGTATGCAGGATATCGAAAAAACAAAAATATCACCCCCACCACATTTCATTGCATCAAGAACCCCATAGTAATGATTTCCAAAACCGAATGATCTTTTTGCCAATGGGCACGTGAACAAATCCAATTAGATCCTGATTTCTTCGCTGAAGTGCTATTTTCGGACGAGTCCTCTTTTACAAACCATGGCACGGTTAATGAGCATAACATGCACTACTGGAGTGATGAAAATCCACATTGGTTACGTCAAGTCGAACATCAACGTCAATGGTCTGTGAACGTTTGATGTGGGATAATTGATGACCAGGTTGTGGGTCCACACTTCATTGAGGGTCACTTGAATGGCGGAAAATACCGTGATTTTTTGTAAAACCAACTTCCGCTTCTACTTAAGGACGTAAAGTTAGCTGTGAGGCAGCAAATGTGGTTTCAACACGATAGATGTCCGGCGCATTATTCTCAAGTTGCTCGTCAAGTTTTAGATCGCGAATTAGACGGAGGCTGGATCGTGAGGAGTGGTCCAGTGAATTGGTCAGCAAGATCGCCAGACCTCACCTCTCCAGACTTCTTTGCATGGGATTACTTGAAGAGCGGAGTTTACAAACAAGTGCGAACATCTCGAGGGAACATGATACAGCGTATCAAGGATGCTTGTGCCAAAATACCACCTAATATGCTTCGAAGTTGTGTACGATCTTTTTAAGTACGGATCAATAGGTGCATTGAAGTTGAAGGTCACCAATTTGAATATTCGTTGGAATAACTTGGTTTCAAACAGAAGAAGCAATAAAAATTGTGAGAGGTGACGGGAATCACCGGAAAAAAGCACCCCAACATACGGCAAGAGGCGAGGGGACTCACCAAGAACAAGCACCTCGACGCACGGTGAGAGGCGAGGGGACTCACTGGAAACAAGCACCCCGACGCACAGTAAGAAGACAAAAACAAACTTGTTCGATTCCTAAGGGGACCTTCAAACGACCTTGGAGGTCAAGGTCATTCCAGGTCCTGCCGGTTTCAGCCTCCGTGTTGCACAACTCTTGTATGACAAAATTTCTTCTCTTTCGACCTCGGAATCACCTTGGTATTGTCCTGACCCTGAGGTCAAGGTCATATCTCGACGTGAAATTTTGCACTCTTTTCATTCCCGGGGTCGAATAGGGGATATCCGATTTGAAATTTTGAAGTTGACCTTCAAATGACCTCGGAGATCGAGGTCGAGGACATTTTCGAGGTCACTGTTGAATAGCCCCTTTGACACCCTACAACTTTTGTATCAAACATTTTCCCAAAAAAGGTGATCCCACCAAGATATTTAGTTGTCTCAAGATCAATACTTCACCCTGTATATACTGGGTGATTCAGAATTGCCGTACACTTTTCTGAGAGCAGATTCTCGATGAAATTCTGGGAAGATTTCGGCCCGGAACATTCAGATCCGGGATATGAGCATTTTTTAATTTTTTGAAAAATCCACATACCTCGGAAGTACCATATTTTCTGGTTTTCGAATCCAACACCATCCACTAAGTCAAATGACAAGGTATCCCTGGAAAAAAATTGATTCAATCCACCTTCCTCCGTTGTGGAGTTATATCGATTTGAAGTTGTTGGATTGTGATTGGCTGGAATGCAAACAATTTTGAACCCCAATGACTCCACAACGAAGGGAGCCGAATTAGATTCATTCCTCCCCAGGGATGTCCCGTCATCTGACTCAGTGGATGGTGTTGGATTCAAGGGTCAGGAATAGGGTACTTCCGAGGTTGTTGAATTTTTCAGAGAATTAGAAAACGCTCATATCTCCGGATCTAAGGATCAGATCTGGATATTCCGGACCAAAACCTTTTCAGAATTCCATCAAGAATCTGCTCTCAGAAAAGTGTACGGCAATTTTGAATCACCCAGTATATCTATTGTTGTGATACACGTTTGTGTGTGGGTTTGTTTATGCAGCCTTCTACTCATATGTGATGGCTACAGCGGTCGTCGATATACCACTCCGCGTGCGATGATCGTAGAGACGACACGTGCTTGTATACTGCTTGTATCAACCTGATCTACCAGAAATGTATAATATAGTTGTGTTTGCCACTGTGTTGGTTAAATAACTTGCCTCGTGTTCTATTAATGTACCATGTATTGTTTGATCGCCTATGTGTTGTTAGTGTTGAGATACAGGGCTGCTTGTGAGCCCTATGGACCTCAAGTATGAACACAATATATATATATATATATATATATATATATATATATATATATATATAACCATCCATGCATAGTACATGTATAGTAATTTATGGGGAATACCCCAAAAAATACTCTATGGGAAAAACGATAAGTTAACATAGATATGGGGGTTTCTTTGTCATATCAGCCACCCCCCCTGCACATTTCAATTTTTGAGATGAAAAATGTTTGATGGGCTCAAAATTTTCGTTGAAGTGTCTACTTTTCAATGCTGTATGGTACTTTTCGAACATGGCGACTATTTAACCAATATAGCGGCGGAAACGAAGAGGGAACGTGATGATGATGATTGAAACCGGTCATGAAACTATGAAACACGGGGGTTGGATAATTCTGTGGATTGGAACATGCAATTCGAGCATCTCGGAATAATTGCATCCAGTTGGAATATTGAAATTGCAAATGGTGGATCCAATATGGCGACCGAAATTTCAGAATCACTCCGAATTTTCTGAAACGTGGGGAAAGGGGGTTTTGGGGTCGCTGATGATGAATCCGAACTCAGATTTCCGAAATTACAAATGGCGAATCCAATATGGCGGTCAGAGAATTTCTAATTCACTTCAATTTGTGGGAACATTACCATCCTAAGGGTTTTCTGGTCGCTGATCACGAATCCGCACTCAGATTTCCGGAATTGCAAATGTCGAATTCAATATGGCGGCCGGAATTTCAGAATCACTCTGAATTCCCTGAAACATGGGGGAAAGGAGTTTTCCGGGTCGCTGATACTGTAGATCTAATGGAATCGACCAATCATTTATATGCCATGAAAAGAATGTCCAATGAAAGAAATCGAAATTTCCAGTAGTAGACACCCTGTGCTAGCAGGTAAAATGTCGGCTTTGAACTCCAGTTCCTCCGATTTGTTGGCTGAATATTCCGTTGCACCGAATTCTTGGACGATTTTTCTCCCATCCCAACATAACAGGACGATAGTTAAAATCTGTAATCTCAACGGATTGTTGGGTTCCAAGATTAGAAGTCTCTCTTCGGGTTCATCAAGCATTCCTTTTAGTTCAATTTCCCTGTTCAAGCGCGTCTCATTGACATCTGCGAGTGTCTCATTCTTCAAGTGAGAGTCCATGCTTATCGAACTCTCAATACTTTCAATCCCTTCACTCATGTCATTTGATTCGTCCACCACCTCGTTATCTGGTCATTCGTACGATGAACCCTCCATTCATACATCCAACACAAATTTGGAAATTCGTGCATGGATGAGAAAATTCCTGCAACATAATCTCCGATATCTTCCGCAAATTCCTACCAGCGTGTCCGGCTCTTTTGAATGAATTCAAGTATCAATCCTTCGGAAGAATTCGGGGCATCATATATTAGGAGATCGAATAAATCAGATGAAAATAAGCGGACAAATGCGTGGGACCGATTCTTATCAACTGATGCTGTATTGTTCTGTGATCTCTGAACCTAATTTCATGTTGGTTCGTTGTGACGTCAATTGTTTTTCTCGTCTTCTGTTTTGTATTGTTTCACATTGTGACTTCATGAATGCTCGCGACGTTTAAACCTTAAAGTTTTTGTGTTTTAACTGATAAGACCTTATTAGGAGTTCGCATATTGTCATCTGATTTATTCGATCATCTCACACACGATGTCGCGTATTATTCGAACGGACCGATGTGCAAATCCATTCAAAAAAGCCGGACACATTGGTAGAAGATTACGTAAGACATCGCAGGTCATGTTGCAAAAATTTTCCCACCTATCCGCGAATTCTAGAATTTGTGATGCATGTATGGAAAGGAGTTCATCGTACAAATTACGAGTTGACGAGGTGGTTGATGAATCAAATGATATCAGTAAAAATATTGATGGTATTGAGAGTTCGATGGAAATGGATGTCCCAGTGGAGAATGAGACATACGAAGGTTCTAATTACACACGCTCAAACAGAGAAATTGAACTGGAAGGAATGCTGGATGAATTCAAGCAGAACTTTTCAACCTTGGAATCCAACAAGCCATTGAGATTACGAATTTTGACTATCACCCCATCACCTTGGAGTGTGAGAAAAATCGCCCAAGAATTCGATACAACGCGATACTTGGCCAACAAATCTAAGAAATTGAAGTCCAAATCCGGCATTTTACCCGATAGCATTGCAAGGGGGGGGAAAAACCTCTCTCAATCAATTTGACGAAAAGTAAATGGATTTCATACCAGTGACATAAACAGTAGGATAATGCCTGGAAAGAAAGATCGCGTTTCTGTTAAGATTAATGGAGAGCGAACGTTGGAACAGAAACGTCTCTCACTTGTGGGTTTGAAAGAACTTCACACTGTATTCAAACAGTCTCACCCAGAAGATGATATCAGCTTTAGCGCGTTCGCTAGACTCAGACCAAAAAGTTGCATACTCCATGGAGCTTGTGGAACGTACTCAGTTTGTGTTTGCACAATACATCAAAATGCGAAATTGATGTTGGATGCAATGGATATTCAGAAGCTGACCTTGAATACAGAAAAGCCACTAACGAACTACAAAAACTGCCTCAATCAAATTGTTTGTGAAAGACCTGGGGCTGATTGCTATCTTGATGCATGTGATGATTGTCCAGGAGTTTCGCAGTTTTCGGAGAAATTAAATGATCTATTAGAGAATTCATTCATCACAGACATTCAATGTTCAGTTTGGACGGCAACGGATCGTTTAACTCTACGAGCAGAAATCATGGGAATTGATGATTTCATACTCGAATTGTGCAATAGACTGACAATTCTGAAACCCCATTCATTCGTCTCAAAGCAAATAAATCTCTTCATCCAAGAAAGAAAACTCAATCTCCGCGATGGCGAAGTACTGGTGACGTTTGATTTTTCTGAAAACTACGCGTATGTTTGCCAGGATGCTTCACAAGCATTCTATTTCAACAACGATCAATGCACCGTATTTCCTGCCATTTATTATCATAAGGAAGGACCTGTTGTTGAGCACAGGAGTTTCATGTCCTTATCTGAAAGTTTAGAACACGACACCCCTGCTGTTCATGCTATTCAGACTTTATTAATTCCTCAAATCCAACGGAATGTGAAAAAAGTCAACAACACTATTCATACCAGTGACGGAGCGAAGCAGCATTTCAAAAATAAATTTCAAATCCCGAACTTGATCCAGCACAAAGAAGATCTCAGTATTGACGCTGAATGGCATTACAGCGCAACTGCTCACGGTAAAGGTGCTTGTGACGGGATTGGTGCTACATTCAAGAGAGAAACATATAGAGCGAGTCTGACTGCCAAACCTCAAAATGTCATATTGACGCCCCAAAACCTCTACAGTTGAGCGAAGAGTGATTTCGGAACCATGGGCATCATGTACTAGGGTGGGCCGAAGAACCAAAATTTTCGAAATCCGAAACGTAATAGTGCGGGAAAGACGGTCTGGAGGAACACAAATCGAATGAAAAAAAGATCATTCAAATCGGTCAACATTTGACCCTCGCGCATCGAGCTTGAAGTTTTTAAGTTTTCACAATTTTTGGCGAATGCAATATATTTTCTCGAAAAAGTTTATATTCCATTATTCAGTGTCAGAAAATGATTGTCAAGCATACAAACATACTTGATAGTGTTGGATTAATGGATAAATAAATAAATAAATATATATATATATATATACATATAATATACATATACGCAATATAGAAGTTTTGCGTGTGCATCGTATGCGTAAGCTCTCGTATTCGTTGTGGACACGCTGATCAGAAGTGTACTGCTCAGATATTCGGATCGACTGCTTACCTCACTCACGTAACGCGAACGTCACAGAAATATACGAGCACAGCAGAGGCATTGCATTGTTTCCAGAAAGTACTTCATTTGTTTCAGCGAGCGGTCATACTGGCGGTTGCTGATTTTCTTTCGTAGAGATCCAGAAATTACTACCTCAACAACTTCGTTATTTTCTCACTGGTATTCACGGTATTGAGAGCGTAGTAGGCCTTCCTTCCATCTGATTATATTGGGTACATTTCGTAGTTCCAAGGCTTTCCCATCATTGAAAGATGGAAGCGCCAAGGAAACACATGGATCGGAAAGTATTTTCTTGTCCAATTTCCGGGGGTCCAAAGGACCTACCAACTTCCCAACTTCCTTCGTACGAGGAAGTTTTGAGATGTTGTTTTGAGTAACGATTTAAGCTGGCTTCAGAAGTCAATTACGAAGCAGTTAGTTTTTCCACTGTAGCTGGAGCAGTTGCACGAAAAATTATGGCTCAGTACGATTTAATAACTGTCCCTACAGTCACAGAAACAAGAATCATACAAATGATAAAATCATACCACGATTCATATTACAGGATACGGAAATCTTACACCAGGGACAAAGGAAAAGAAAGTTATAAAGTTAAGCTGGGAACGTTCAAGAAGGAAGCTGTACAACTTTTCGTACATATTCGTAAATTCGTAAATTTTACGGTGTGCTACATCGAAAAGGTGTACAGCTTCCTTCCACAAGGGAAACAGGCTTCCCACCAAAACAAACACTTACTATGTTCGAAGAATATCAGCTTAGCAGTGAGGAAGGAATTCTTGAAGAGTTACGTTTGGAGCACAGCATTATATGGTTGTGAAACTTGGACAATTGGAACCAGAGGGCTCCGCCCCTTGACTGCTTCGCTTCGCTCAGCAGTCCGACCCCCTCCAAAATTCGCTTTGCTCATTCTGAATGGATCGTAGCCCACATATGCCCGCTTCGCTCGCATTTTGAACAATTCAGATATCCGGGGATATATGAAAAGGCACTCATCGGTTTTTCCCTCAATTAGGGAACTTTGTAAATGTAATGTTCAAAAAGCCTGGAACTTGTTGCCTACCATCCTTTATACCATGCCCAAATGATTCAGAAACATGTACCTGGAGAACTGTAGAATTTCATCTATCCTGGTAGGAATGAAGCCTGGGAGCGCGACGAAAGCGTGAGCTAAAAGTAATTTACGCGTAAGAAGCGTAACGAAGGGTTATTCAGGCTTAATTCAGAAATAAATCCGAATATTTTCAGGTTTCATTTGTTTCAATAGCTACTTCTTTCACTCTTGGATTCTCACTAGTGCGCAGTTGTCATAACGTCAACCAGCTGTTGAAGAGTCTTCGGATGCAGTGGAGCTTACACGGGAAGATCGGAATCATTATTCTCTTTCAACATTGGAGTCCAGAATTTGATTATGCACCCTGGAAAATCCCTAGAACCCGTGTTACATGAAACAATATGATTTTGTTCATTAGAGCCAGAATCACTATATTCACGTATGCCAAATTGGAATCGCCATCTTGATAAGTTTTTCGACGTCAGATTTAGATTCCTCACCCTACGAAACCCCTCTGAAGCAGCAACAGAAGTTCAAAGTATATGCGAAATATAAACGTTCGTAGAATTTACGAATGAGATCCGAAGAACATATGATGGAAGTTCATGGAATATTCGAATGAGACTGTTTTAAATATACTTAGAACGTACATAGTACATCCGAAATGTACGATATTCATTCAATCGACGTTCGATTGACGTACCGTCGTATATTCGATTACATACGTTC
This sequence comes from Gonatopus flavifemur, assembly GCA_018340375.1. NCBI lineage: Eukaryota > Metazoa > Arthropoda > Insecta > Hymenoptera > Dryinidae > Gonatopus > Gonatopus flavifemur. Next base: position 17,723,493 of record JAFFJZ010000009.1, read on the forward strand.
GATGAATATGCATAGCACCTGTGAAACGGTCTCTTGGAATGTGCATAGAACATATTTCGAATATTCTAAGAGAGTTCATAGTATATTCTACTGCTACTTGGGCTAGGACCCATGTTGCATACAAATCTGTCCACAAATGCGAAGTTGACTAAATTCACGTCCGCCATTTCGGATCCGCTATCATGAATTCAAGACTTGACCCCAGATTCGAATTCAGCACCCTTGAAAACTCCTAGAACCCATGTTCCATGTAAATATGTCCACAGAGGCAAAGTTGACTCAATTCACGTCCGCCATCTGGAACTCGTTTTCCGACGTCAGATTCGATCACCTCTCGAAACCCCTAGGGCCCATTTTTCATATAAATCTGTCCACAAATGCGAAATTGACTAGATTCACGTCCGCCATCTTGGATCCGCTACCTTGAATTCGGGATTTGACTCCAGATTCGGAATCAGCACCCTCGAAAACCCCTGGGCCCTATGTTCCATGATAATTCATCGACCCGAGCCAAGATAGCGAATTTTGAAATATTGCGGAGAAAATGAGGTATATATATATGTACGAACTTTCAACTGGAATCAATATAGCTCAAAACCACGAGTGTTATGCTGACAAGCTAAGAAAAGGTTTATTAAAACAAATAGAAAAAACGTTACAAAATGAACAGTAAATGAGATTGATCGTTAAATTGTCACGTCGTCGTTCTCTCATCACGGTCGCGCGTCTTCTCTCTTGACTCGTTGCATACTAGTCTTCTCCTCCCTCACAGCGCCACCTCTCAGGCCCAAACGCACTAGATGGCAGCATGTTAAACCTCGCTCTTTTGAAATTACCTTAGGCTATCCTGGTTCCTACATTCGGCCATCCTGCGAATTAACATCTGTCGTCAGATGTTACAGGAGCATCAGAATCGGATGTGTCACCTCCATCGTTGTCCGCCCAGCATTTTAAATGATCAGCTGGGGCGGAAGTTTTATTAGGTTTTTAATGATTTCCTATCTTTTCGACGAGGTATCTATCATAGCGCGATTCCTTTTCGATACGATAAGGGCCAAGGTATCTCGGATATAACTTAAGGCCTGGGCCAAACTGAGTCCTTTTAATTGCGACCAAATCACCTATCTGATACGATTCGGGCGTTTTTCGCTTACGATTATGATTCCTTCGGTTTTCTTCAGCAATTTTTGAAATTGCTTCCGCTGCCTGCTCTCGAACTTCTTTTCGTCCTTCCTGAAACATATTGGTTGCCTCTTCATCCAGTACTTCGCAAATTTGTGGAACTTCTCTTATCCTCATTCGAGTGCCAATGAGTAGACGGAAAAGGGTAAATCCAGTACGTCGGCTTGGTGCACTGTTCAAATATTGCTGAGTAACACCAACATATTCATGCCAGTCTTCAGGGTTAGGATGCGACAACTTCGATAAAATTGGAATCAAAACCCTATTGATCCCCTCGATCTGCCCGTTCCCTCCTGGAACGCCTGTCGTGATTTTCACACATTGAATACCCTCCTCTGCACAGAATTCTTCAAAAGCTGCTGACGTGAACGCCGTGCCGCGATCAGAGACGATCCTTTTAGGGTCCCCAAAAATAATAGCTTGCCTTTTTAATCGATTCAAAACGTCTGCGGCGTCATTAGACCTAGTTGGGTAAAGCCACGTCAATTTACTAAATCCATCCACAACAGCGAATATGTAACGATAGGATTTTTTCGTTGACGGCATAGGACCTAAATGATCGACGTGATAGGTTACTAGCGGAAGATCACCTTTATCAATTGGGTATGAAAATCCTTCTTGTTTGCTCTTTTTGCGTTCCGACAAAATACAGTTAACGCAGTTCTTGATTACACCTTCAATTTTCTGACGCATTTTAGTGAACCAGTAATCTTGCCGAATCAGCTTTTCGGTCTTCACCGCTGCAAAATGACCTCTCTCGTGAACCTGCTTGATTACATTTGTTTGCATTCGTTTCGGCACTACGACTACATTCTCTCCATCTACCTCCTTGTATAAAATTCCGTTTCTTAACGAATATCCGTCGACCTTATTCTCCAGCATCTTTTCCGATATTGTCTGTAACTCGACATCGACCGATTGAGCTTTACGAAATTTCGCCAAAACTCCATCATCGTTCTCATCAATAACCATTATTCCAGGCAAAGGATTACGACTGAGGGTGTCAACGTGCGTCATAAACTTTCCTGATCGATGCTCCACAGTGTAGTTGAATTCCTCAAGGGACAGTGCCCATCGGGTGACGCGCACACATAGATCCTTTTTCTTCATCGTTGAGGTGAGTGCCTTACAGTCAGTCAAAATCGTAAATAGAATCCCCAATAGATAAACTCTCAATTCCTTCAGAGCTTTCACAATCGCAAGAACTCCGAGCTCATAACTGGTGTAATGTTCCTCTGCAGGAGTCATCTTGCCACTCATATGATAAACAGGATGAAAAAGTCCGTCTTCGTTATCCTTCTGCAAAAGTATCGAGCCGTAACCGATCGTGCTCGCATCCGTATGCAATTGCGTTTCTGCGTTTACGCGATATAACTTCAAAACCGGGTTTGACGTCAACATGGATTCAAGTTCTCGAAAAGCATGCTCTTCTTGCTCACCGAAATGGAAATCTTCGTTTTCGCGCAAAAGATTAGCCAATCGACGCGCGATCTGTGAATAGCCATGTATAAATTTCCGAAAATAGCCTGTGAGTCCTGAAAAACTTTGAACGGCTTTAATATTAGTGGGACGCGGAAAATTCACAACGGCTTTGATTTTTTGCTCGGATGGTCGTACCAATCCATACTCGATCTCATGACCCAAATATAAAATTTTCGTTTGCATAATACGACTCGTCTTCCAATTGATGTTCAATCCATACCCACTCGCGACTTCTAATATCCTCTCCAATTTGAATAATCCATCTTCGAAACTGTCAGATGGAATTATTCGGTCGTCTATATATATAAGCATTGTTCCCTCCGGAATGAAGTCTTTGAATACCGCGTTCACAAAGTTTTGAAAAACAGCTGACTAATTACTTAACCCGAAAGGTACGCGGAGAAATTAATAGTGTCCGCAAGGTACCCAAGGTATAATGGGAAAGCAAGATCACGAGTTCCAGCGCCGCCAGGGAGTTGTCTCGGAACTATGAGTAATATATATATGTATATTTATACATATATATACCAAGTATATCACGTGACCATATTTCCTATATGCCACGTGACCATATGTCCTGTATACCACGTGACCATATTAGATATTTAAAAATTGGCAAAAATGATTTGATACATTCTGATACGTATTCGTACCATGGGGATGAATATGAATAAAAAATATAACTCTCATTCATATTGGAAAAATCATGGACTTATTCAAATGATGAATCTGATAGGGATGAATATTTGAAAACACATGAATGAAATATGTATGTACATTCATATACAAACGTTTCTCTTCCAATATGCAAGTAATTCAGAATAACCTCTGAGAAAATTAAGTTGAAAAACATCAATAACACATGAAATTGACAAAATTATTTTCATTCAGGAAAATTATTTTCGTCTCCCAGGTTATGCGGGATCTTGATGGCCGTTAAGGGACCACGCATCCAGAATTAATGAATTTTGTCTTGTTTCTCTTGAAATCAAATTATCCACAAGAACAAAGTGAAATATGATTCACATATCGCGTATATCCGGATGCGAACTGAGCATATATGAAAGTATTCATGAAGTTTGAATCATTTTTTTCATGAGAGAAAACTGAAACATGTATTTTCATATTTTTCAAGAGGATACTTGATAGGTATATTCAATTCAATGGAGTGCATGAGATTTCCCCATGTTCAATTGAAAATTCGTTCCAATGAACGATTTACACTTTATCGATATACATAAGAAGTGAAATTTGGAACAAAGTACTTCTGGAGTACAGTTTTTTCTTTATTTGATGCGATTTCGAATCGAATGGCCTATTATGACATTTAGACATTTAGACAAGTAATTTTGGATAATAAATCTTTGTGAAGTATCTATCGTACCAATAGTTCACGATAATCAGAGTAGAGGGAACTCACTGCGCTCCAAATATATCAGTCAATTTCTCTATCGAATTAAGTTTTGTGGATGTCTACTACTCATTCGCAGGGAATTTATTCCACAAAGTGCCTAGTTATTTTAAAAAATAACATCTCTCCATTTCACTTGCTAATCACTTGAAAAATCATTGCAAGTGTACAAAAGTTATGATGATGGTAAATTCCTTCATAGCATGCAACTTTGTATCTTCGTCACTCTATGAAAGGAGAATAAAGTTGTGGAACATTGTTCTCTTGATATACTAATATTCTCAATACTTTTCCAGAAAAAATTCAATTACTGTTTCTGCTGAGTGATTACCTAATCTAGAGACATTGATAAAGTATTCGTTGGCGAAGTATTTCGAAATACAACAGTCGATGAATGTAACAGATTACCCTAGTTGTAGTCTCTTAGCAATTCATGAGAACATGTTCTCGATAAGCTTATGAAGATATGTTCATTCGTATTTATGATGCATCATCAGCACAGATTCATAGGACTTCAAGGTTCACTTATGAATGTCCTGTTCCAAAATCCATAATGGCTCGTTACGTATTGTCGTTTTCTTTGAGAAATATTCAGATTCATACGAGTAACCTCGTATAATAACGATACGTAACAATACAATTCCGAATTTGATTCATCTTCGAATATTTTAATTGAAAATTTTTCTTTTCATCCTATACAGGATGGTTGATTCAAATCTCTCTGATTGTCAGGATTGATTGGTTGGAAATGATAAAGAAAGATTCCTACCTTTTCTCGTCTCTTGGAATTGCCGACTGCTTGTACGGATCTTTCTCTCTCACCCTCTCTCTTTCTTTTGCTTTTCTATCGTTCCCTAAATTAGGAAGAGATGATGACGAATGGACGAGCAATCGGAGAAAATTGAATCGTAGTTTTCTTTAATCACACGATTTATTGATTGGAATCCAGTACATAATTCACTCGTTGGTTTCACAGCAGTTCACAAATAGTATTCGTTACACACAACATGAATATATCGGTATTATAAATGGATTTGAATACAAAACACAAGTTTCAAAAATACAATAATACCTGAAGATACTCGGAAAATTCGATAATACACGTGGAAGTTCTTTTCTAAGATCAAGACCTAAAATTCTCGCGGACTTCGAAATATCAAGCGCAACTTCGCGACTTAAAGAGGCAAACGAGAGTGACGTTTCTTTTTTTCTCGTCTTCGAAGCAAATTTCGACAGTCCTCCTACAAGAAGAAGGGTGCGTCGAAGCTCACTTAGACAAACGAATCAGTGCTCGCATAGTTGCACTTTTTCGTCAATACCATGATGGCCGCAACTGGCATTCTGTCACGTAGGAGCCATGGGAAAACGGTTGATAAGTAATGTAACCAGATATGGTGGATACTGAGTTGCAAGCAAATGAAACAAAGACATCTTTGTCTCGGTGAATTTCATAGAATTTCCATGATAAGTCAGCTACAAATGATATGCCTACTATTTCAAACTCGATTCAATTCTAAATTCATTTATTTATTTGAGAAATTTGGATTATGAATTATTTTAGAGAGAAAAGAGAAAAAGATCGGTTTTTCGAATGAATTTACTTGATTTGTTAATATTTTAAAAAGAAAATGATAATGCTAGAAAGACTGAGAGCGGAAGTTTTAGGGCTCCTAGCGACCCTTTGCCAGCGCTAACCCAACGTGGTAGCCCTCGATACATAATAAAGAGTCATAAACTCTTTCCGTACCCTCCAAGGTCACCCGATTTTCGAATTTCGACAGAAGCTACGTGTCGCAACGTAACAGACTCATAGTAAGAACATTTTTTTATGACTTGCTATGCGACTTCAACCAGGGGAGGTAATTACTCAGCAGAGACAGTAATTGAATTTCCTCTGGAAAGGTATTAGACAATATTAGTATATTGAGAAAACAATGTTCCACAACTTTATTCTTCTTTCATAGAGTAACGAAGATATGTTATTTCTACAATGAAAAATTTGTATAAACTAAAATAACCTGGGACTTCGTAGGAATGAATTTTCATGCGGATACATGGGAGGTATCCACAAAACTTCAGTCGATGAAGAAATTGACTGATTTATTGAGACCACAATGAGTTTCCTATACTCTGATTACCATGAACTATTGGCACAATAGATACTTACCAGACATTTATTGTCAAAAATCACTCCAAAGGAACTGCATTGAACTACACATGTGATGATGAATAATACAGGTCAACATTTGATCTACGCTGGACCGCCAGGAACTAAGTGGGTATCTTTAGGTTTTTGGGGTCGCTGATCACGATGGAGGGGTCTATATGACCCCATCACGTCAGGATCAAGGTCAAATGAAGGTCAAACCTCTTGAATCGAGAAATATAATTTTTTTGACCCCAGATTATGAACGAGCGGGAAATTTTACATCCAGATATACTTTCAGGTTTCAATCAAAGTCATATCTGCAGGTCATATGGAGGTCATCTGTAGGTCAAATCCTTCTTTTGAATTTTTTGTCTGATATTAGGTTGCGAAGTCTCTTGGATTAAGTGACTTTCATGTTTTCGAGGTCACTGATCACGATGAAGGGGTCTATATGACCCCATCACATCAGGATCCAGGTCATTTGAGGGTTGAGTGGAGTGAAAACCATCGGAAAAACCTGAAAAAATCCATACACATGTTTTTGAAGTTGCTGAATCCGAATCAGGCGTTTTTCCACACTTTGGATCTATCCTAGAGGTAATCCAAGATGATTCAAAGGTCACTTTGAAGTGTTTTCAGGATAAAAATGTGAAGTAAGATTCGAAAAACTTGAAAAATTCCCACCTATGTTTCCGAGATCCGCGAATCGGAATCTGCAGTCACTTGACCCCCAGAAGACGAGGTTCAAGGTCATCTCAAGAACAAGTGGAGAACCCTGCAAGTAAATTGCGACAGTTATGGGGTATGAGTGTGTTGAAAATCAAACGTGTTGGTTTCCTCCCTTGACGTGTCATCACATCAGGATGGAAGTTTTTAGACGCAAAATTTTCATCTTCACATACTCATGTTATACAGCTCATACATCTCAATGCATTTCAACAACAAATCAACGTGTGGTTGCTCCCAGGGCACCTCCAGGTGGTGACGGTGGGCAACGGAGTTCTCTCACTATCTGGCGAAGTCCCTGGGTTGCGACGTTCATGCCGTCATGGCAACCACACGGAATCGTATTACGACACAGGGCTTCGGAAACCCAGAATCGGCGGCTGGTCAGGGTGGGAAAGCGGGCCCACAGGCGTCGTCATCATGCGACCGTAGCTCTACATTGGTGGGAAACTTGGACTCTGTAGAGTCAAATATGACAAGTCAAAGTCCTTGCAAAAACAGTCCGGACATCTTTTGTGTTGTTTGCGGGCAGTACACGACGAAAATCAAATTCCCATTCTCAGAAACATTGAAAAAAAAATATAATGAATGCTTCGCAATCGAAACTGATTCTTTGACTAATTCCTTCACTCCAAAAGTTGTCTGTAGTAGATGCCGCAATATTTTGGACAAACAGAAAAGACAAATATTTTCTTCTCCGATGAAATGGAGAAAGCCATCAAATTACACGTCGGATTGCTACTTTTGTTCAACTAATCTACATGGTCATAATCGTCATAATAAAAAATCTATCATTCATCCGCACGTAGCATCAGTGAATTTTCCTGTATTTATTGATGCTGAATCTAATGATAGTAGTATGGATATAGAAACGAGTGAACAAGAAGTTTTAACTCATGCAGATCATACATCAGACAATGTTGAAATGCTAGATCAATCCTCCGATACATCCAGAAAGAAGAAGAAGAAGAAGAAGAAATGGAAGCTCACAAAATTTCATCAGATTCAGAAGATGAGGGGAATGGAAATCAAGAACAATTTGCTTGGCTTCTGGAACACACGATACATATTACCGTTCAAGAGACAAACCGCTTAGAAAGTTTTTCACAAAAACAAGCAACTTGATTTACTGCAGTGATATCGGAGGTTTGGTTGAGCAATTTGACATTGAATACAGACCTTGTCATTGGCGTATTTTCATAGATTCCTTGATAAGAAGTCTGAAAGCTATCTTGCTTCACAATGGGAATTTGTATGCCCCTTTACCGGTTGCTCATTCTGTTTCAATGAAAGGAGAGTATCATGATTTGCATCTCTTATTACAACAATTGAAATATGATAAACATAAAGGGATATTTGTGGTGATTCGAAAATAAGTACCATCATACTCGGCTTACAAAAAGGATTCACTCCATATCCATGTTTTCTTTGCGAGTGGAATAGTCGAGCTCGAGATGAACACTATGTGGTAGAAGTCTGGCCTCCTAGAAGAAATTTAACTCCAGGCGTCAAAAATGTTTTGAAAGAAAGTTTGATACCTACACAAAAGGTTCTCCTACCGCCATTGTACATCAAATTAGGTCTTGCGAAGCAATTTGTCCAAGCAATGCGCAAAAATCAAAGCGATGCTTACATGCATATCTTTCAAATCTTTCCATCGCTTTCTGAAGCTAAAATAAATGAGGGTGTTTTCACGGGACCTCAGATAAGAGAGATGCTAAAAAATGAGGAATTTGAAGGACTAATGACTGATAAAGGAAAAGCTGCATGGCGAAGTTTCAGAGAAGTGACGAAAAAATTTTTAGAAAATAACAAAGATCCTGGTTATAAAGATATTGTTTCCAGAATGTTGAATGACTTTGAAGAAGTTGGATATCTCATGAATCTAAAACTCCACTTTTTGCACTCTCATATCGATTACTTCCCCGAAAACTTAGGGGACTTTAGCGAAGAGCGAGGTGAGAGGATGCGGCAGGATCTAAGAGAATTTGAAGTGAGGTATCAAGGAGTTTGGGGTGAAAATATGCTAGCAGACTATTGTTGGAACTTGCAGAGAGAGTCAATTGAAACTCACAAAAGACAAGCAATTAGGAGATCATTTCTCACTCAACGGAAACGTTCTCGAACCGATGAATGATATAGCTGACATGACGATTTAGGTAAGGCTGTAGATTCACAAGGAATATCGGCTCAAACGTGTCTTCTATGTTTGCTTTCTGCGTGAGAGATCAAGAATGACAACAAGGAGGCGTTACTGCTTAAAACAAGCTACGTTATTGTATTAAGTAAACACACGTATGAATTTTTGCGCATCTCTTGGAGGTTATTACTCTACTTTACATTGGATTGACTCTTAACTGGAATTGTTAGTGGTCAACTGACCTTGTATTAAAACTTAGACTCATGAATAGAAATTTACTCCTTCCTACATTTCTCCGTGATCTATACCTGTTTGAATCAGATATAACATAACTTGAAAACGACATCGGAATGACCTCGGATGTCTGCTAGAGAAACTTCGCAAGACTAAACATACTTCAAATTCAGACCTCGGAATCTTGAAAACATGTGTATGTATTTTTATGGATGTTCTGGTAGTCCTCGCTCGATTTGATCATCGAATGACCTTGAACCTGACCTGATGTAGGTTAACCGAGCTCATATTCCGATTCGTAGACCTCGGAAACATAGGCAGGAATTTTTCCAGGTTTTTCGAACCATACTTCACATTTTTATCTCAAGAACACTCCAAATTGACCTTGAAATGACCGTCAATGACCTCTTGGATAGATCCGAAGTGTGAATGAATGCCTGATTCGGATTCAGCGACCACAAAAACATGTGCATGAATGTTTTCAGTTTTTTTCGATGGTTTTTTCCCCACTTAACGTTCAAATGACCTTGATCTTGATGTGATGAGGTCATATAGACCCCTTCATCGTGATCAGCGACCCCAAAAACATGAGAGTCACCCAATCCAAGAGACTTCCCAACCTAATATCGGAAAAAACATTCAAAAGAAGGATTTGACCTACAGATGAGCTCCACATGACCTGCAGATATGACTTTGGTAGAAAGGTAAGAAGATATCTGGATGTGAAATTTCCCGCTCGTTCATAATCTGGGGTCAAAAAAATCATATTTTCCGATTCAAGATGTTTGACCTTCATTTGACCTTGATCCTGATGTGATGGGGCCATATAGACCCCTTCATCGTGATCAGCGACCTCGAAAACATAAGAGTCATCTAATCCAAGAGACTTCTCAACCTAATATCAGACAAAACATTCAAAAGAAGGATTTGACCTACAGATGACCTTCACATGACCTGCAGATATGACTTTGGTAGAAAGGTGAGAGTATATCTGGATGTAAAATTTCCCGCTCGTTCATAATCTGGGGTCAAAGAAATCATATTTTTCGATTCAAGGTGTTTGACCTTGATGCAGATGTGATGGGTTCATATACACGGCGTCCCATTTGAAACAGGACAGCTGAATAACTCTTCAGGGAATGGAGGGGGAAAAAATTGTTCAGATAAAAGTTTTAGGGTTCAAAGGGGGCCATAAGATGGTGACCTTGAATTTGACCTTGAGGTCAATTTTCAGCATAATTGATGGTCAAAGTATGTTTTTTCAAATAGAAAACCCTACGTTCGACCTCAGAAATGGAAAGAGCGGAAAATTTTACGTCCGAATATGTTGACATATCAGGTCATTTAGAGGTCATTTGGAGGTCAAAAAACCATTTTCTATGGATTTTCACGGAAAAGCCTCAAACGAGTTGTTTCTCTGACCAAAGTTATCAAAGTTAAAGTGAAACCCCACGTTTCGACCTTGAATTGAAAGTAAACAGAACTAACCTTCAGAGTTTATTCTTCATATCAGTACGAAAATGATCATTAAGAAGTTTTCATCGTTTACGGTGTAAGTGCGGGTTCAAAATGGTTCATTCACCTAACGAATGTGTTGATATTTCAATGATCTTGGGCGAGTGTCGCGAAGTGTATCAAAGAGCGTCACGATTGTACAGAGAGCGGTTTGGAGATCGGCAGCATCATCCTTCTCCAGAAGTCATTCGCCAAGTTGAAAGAAATTGTCGACAAGGAAGGATTGGTCAACGCCGAAACAATCAAGGTTTCAACTCTAACGACCCTCGATGCGTTGCTGTTTTAGCAATAATACACATGAATCCTCATGTTAGTTTACATGATATTGAACGCGATTTGGGTATTCCACGCAGTACGGCACACAGAATTCTACAAGCTGCTCAATATCATCCGTACCACATCACACTGACCCAAGAATCATCTCAACAAGATATGCAGAATCGGGTTAACTTTTGCCATTGGGCTTTACAGAGGTTGAACGAAGCGCCCGATTTCTTCCGATATGTTCTTTTCAGTGATGAATCAACGTTTCAAAGTACTGGCTTGTTAAATCGTCACAATAGCCACTATTGGTCAGCGCAAAACCCGCACTGGACTCAACAAGTTGATCATCAGCATCGGTGGAGTATAAATGTTTGGTGTGGAATTCTAGACAATCAAGTTATTGGGCCGTATTTTTTTGATGGAAATGTTAACGGTCCTAATTATCTACAGTTTTTACAGAATGAATTACCAGTTCTCATGGAAGATGTGACATTAGCAACTAGGCAGAGGATGTGGTATCAGCAAGACGGTGCACCACCACACTTTGCTCGATGTGTGAGGGATTATCTAAATATCCTTTTCCCCAATCGTTGGATTGGTCGAGGTGAATTTGTACTGTGGCCGGCAAGATCTCCTGATCTCACCCCTCTAGATTTTCATTTGTGGGGTTACGTAAAAAATGTCGTTTATACCAACCGACCAACAACACCTGTGGATCTACAACAACGCATCAGATACGCAATTGCGAATATTCGTGCAGAAGTTTTTCAGTCTGTTCTTCGAAACTTCCGACGCCGGCTTTGAAGTAAATGGCGGTCAATTCGAACATCTCCTGCAATAAGTGTGTCTTACCCGTCAACGGATTTGTGCCATCTGTGATTATAAAACGACGAACTGGAAAAATAAATAATTTTTTAATTATTGTCTCAAATTTGGCATTCAGTATCGTTCTCACGGTCGAATTCGAGGTCGAAACGTGGGGTTTTACTTTAACTTTGATAACTTAGGTCAGAGAAACAACTCGTTTGAGGCTTTTCCGCGAAAATCCATAGAAAATGGTTTTTTGACCTTCAAATGACCTCTAAATGACCTGATATGTTAACATATTCGGACGTAAAATTTTCCGCTCTTACCATTTCTGAGGTCGAACGTAGGGTTTTCTATTCGAAAAAACATACTTTGACCATCAATTATGCTCAAAATTGACCTCAAGGTCCAATTCAAGGTCACCATCTTATGGCCCCCTCCGAACCCTACAACTTTTATCTGAACAATTTTTTTCCCCCTCCATTCCCTGAAGAGTTCTTCAGCTGTCCTGTTTCAAATGGGACGCCCTGTAGACCCCTACATCGCGATCAGCGACCCCGAAAACATGAAAGTCACCTAATCCAAGGGACTTCCCAACCTCATATCAGACGAAACATTCAAAAGAAGAATTTGACCTACAGATGACCTCCATATGACCTGCAGATATGACTTTGATTGAAACCTGAAACTATATCTGGATGTAAAATTTCCCGCTCGTTCATAATCTAGGGTCAAAAAAATTATATCTTTCGATTTAAGATGTTTGACCTTTATTTGACCTTGATCCTGACGTGATGGGGTCATATAGATCCCTTCATCGTGATCAGCGACCCCAAAAACCTATAGATACCCACTTGGTTCCTGGCGGTCCAGCGTAGATCAAATGTTGACCTGTGTAATTAGACTTGAACGAATGATTATTAGAGAAACCCCATTGTGGTCCCAATATATCAGTCAATATATCTTCATCAACTCCCTGGTGAAAATAAAGCGTGCATTCGGAGCGTCGCACAGGAGTGATATTGCCGTCACATGAGAGTGTATTAGGAGTCAATTGGCGCAATTGAGCGTGGATCGAGCGTGAAGAAAAGCGTTCATGCACGCTGTACTCACGCTTATATTGAAGTAAGCGTGCATTGAACGTATATTGGTACGCTGTTTGAACTTTATGTGCACGCCGTTTTTTCGCCAGGGCTGAAGTGTTGTGGATACCTATTACTGATTTGCAGGGAATTTATTCCAACAATATGCCTGGTTATTTTAGTTCATACAGATTTGTCATTGAAAAAATAACATCTCTTCATTTCACTTGCTGATTACCCGAAAAACCATTGCATGTGTACAAAAGTTATGATGATAGTGCATTCTTTCATGAAATGCAACTTTGTATCTCCGTCACTCTATGAAAGAAGAATAAAGTTGTGGAACATTATTGTCTTGATATACCAATATTCTCAAATACTTTCCCAGAAAAAATTCAGTTACTATCCCTGCTGAGTGATTACCTAATCTATGGACACTGATCAAGTATTCGTTGGCAAATTATTCCAAAATACAACCCTCGATGAATGTAATAGATTACCCTAGTAAAAGTCTCTTAGCAATTCATGAGAAAATGTTCTTGATAAGCTTGTGAATATATATTCATACGTATTCATGATGCATCATCAGCACAGATTCATAGCACTTTGTGGTTTACTTATGCATGTCCTGTTCCAAAATCCAAAATGCGTCATAGTGAGGACATTTTTTTATGCCTTGCTATGCGACTTTAACCAGGGCACAGTGGGGCCAAATGCCAAAAAGCTGGCCAAAACCCCAAAAATGAAGTTTGTAGTTGGGGATATTTGACCCTTGGGATAAGTAAGGTGATGTCCCAAGTATTGGAATTCTGATATAAGAAGATCTGATCCCCTCCCCCTGCCCTTGTGTACCAGTTGCAAAATACCCTCCTCGAAGTATAATCCGCGTGATTGAAAGACAGTAAAATAACGAGCATGTTCAAAAAGACGCTGTGTCTCGAAAAATGAACCGATTTAACTTTTTCAAATTGGAGTCTATTACTGAAACTATGTAGAATACATTAAGAATCAAGAGAATATCAATTTGATGAGTGGAAAATACTGACAGAGCAATGATTGGATGTAATTTCTATATCTATAAATGAGAAAATGTGTTTGGTTTTTGAAGGAATAGTAGAGGATTACGCGAAATTACGTCGTTTAACTTATTGGAGGTGGTAGATGGGACTCTTACCTGAACATCAGAAAAAAACGGCTGCCCATGTCTGCCCCTAAGCAATTCCGCCATGTTTTTGTGCAGGAAATCACAAAAAATTAGACGGAGTGATGAGGAGTCCTTAGATCCGTCTGAAACTAGATATGCAGAAGTTTGTGGGGTCGCTGATTATGAATCCGTTTTCTTCATTTCGGAATTCAAAATGGCGGATCCAATATTGCGGACGAAAATTGAAAGAAATCATCGGATTTTCTTCAAATTCGTTACCCAGGGGTTTCTGAGGTCGCTGATTACGAATCCGTTGTTTGAATTTCAAAATTCAAAATGACGGATTCACTATGGCGGATGAAAATTGAAAAAATCATCGGATTGCCTTCATACTCGGTACCCTGAGGTTTTTAAGGTCGCTGATTCCGAATCCGGTGTCTGAATTCCGGGATTCAGAATGGCGGATCCAGTTTGGCAGAAAAAAATTGAAAAAATCATCAGATTTCCTTCAAACTCGGTATCCAGGGTTTTGTGGGGTCATTGATTACGAATCAGTTGTCAAATTCCAAGAATCAAAGATAGCGTATCTAATATGGTGGACACAAAACTCAGAATTCAGTAGATTCGCTCTGAATTTTATCTCAACGTTAGTATGTGTTTTATTTCCAGTGTACATTTGCTGCACGAGGAAAACTGTATGAGATTGATTACCATTCGTTTTTCTTCTCATCGCGGGCTTAGGGCAAACATAAATATAGACTAGAAAACAATTTTGAGAATCAAGTAAACTTATGAATTAGAGGATTTATTCAAAACTTTATACTGATGACCCCAAAGTGCAGCTGCTTTTTGTTTTTCCTTGATTTTGCTTGTCATGTTGAGATCAAAAGCTTTAACGGTGTCGATGAATACATAATTATATTCAAATATCTTAACAACATACATCCCCAAAGGTACCGAGAGCATCACTCCAGGAAATGCAGTAGAGAAAAAACGAATGAAGACATTTTTAAATGGTTCCTTTTGAGTTCTGATCCAATGTTATCGAGTAAAAGACAGTTGCCCAAGAAAAAACTAAAGTTTCTTCCTGGAGACGTGTTAAGCCTGATCAAAACTCCGGATATACTTGATAAAGACAACGTAACTTTCCCATTATCTTCCTCTGAGAGTGAAGAAGAAGACTGATCTGAGTAAAAAAAGTGTGGCAGAAGTAAAAACCATTACGATTCCAGTTTTTCATATTATTGTATATATTGTGAATGTATATATCTTTCTATTCAACACATTTGGTGTGTTAATATCATTCGATAATTATATTAATAATGATTCAATGTTGGAAATAATAATAATAATGATCATAATAAGAACAACAAAATGGGCCGTTTAGTGCTTGTTTAATATTAAGTTATGAATGAAGTTTTGATTTTTGGCAGTCGCCATCCTGAATTTCGGAATTCTGACAACGGATTCGTGATCAGCGATCCCGAAAACCCCTGGGTACCGAGTTTGAAGGGAATCCGATGATTTTTACAATTTTCGTCCGTTATATTGGGTCCGTTATTTTGAATTTTGAAATTCTGACAACGGATTCGTAATCAGTGACCCCATAAACTTCCCGAGTACAAAGTCGCAAGCGAATTTGAGAGCCCCTTATAATTTTGTCCAGCTTTTTGGCATTTGGCCCCACTGTGCAGGGGAGGTAATTACTCAGCAGAGACAGTCATTGAATTTTGTCTGGAAAAGTATTTGTGAATATTAGTATATTAATAAAACAATGTTCCACAACTTTAATCTCCTCTCATAGAGTGACGAAGATACAAAGTCGCATTCTATGAAAGAAAGTACTATCATCATAACTGTTGTACCCATGCAATGATTTTTCGGGTAATCAGCAAGTGAAATAAAGTGATGTTATTTTTTCAATGACAAATCTGTATAAACTAAAATAACCAGGCATATTGTTGGAATAAATTTCCTGCAGATCAGTAGTAGGTATTCACAAAACTTTGGTCGATGGAGAAATTGACTGGTATATTGGGACCGCAGTGAGTTTTCTCTAATAATAATTCGTTCAAGTCTAATTATTTATCATTACATGTGTAGTTCAATGCAGTTCCTTGGGAGTAATTTTTGACAGTAAATGTCTGGTAAGTATCAATTGTTCCAATAGTTCATGGTAATCAGAGTAGAGAAAACTCATTGCGGTCACAATATATCAGTCAATTTCTTCATCGACTAAAGTTTTGTGGATACCTACTATTTATCCGCAGGAAATTTATTTCAACGAAGGCCCTGGTTATTTCAGTTTATACAAATTTTTCATCGTAGAAATAACATATCTTTGTTACTGTTTGAAATAAGAATAAAGTTGTGGAACATTGTTTTCTTGATATACTAATATTCTCAAATACTTTTCCAGACAAGATTCAATTACTGTCTCTGCTGAGTAATTACCTCCCCTGGTTGAAGTCGCATAGCAAGTCATAAAAGAATGTCCTCACTATGGCGCATTATGGATTTTGGAACAGGACATGCATAAATAAACCACAAAGTCCTATGAACCTGTGCTGATGATGCATCATGAATACGTATGAATATATATTCACAAGCTCATCAAGAACATTCTCTCATGAATTGCTAAGAGACTCTAACTAGGGTAATCTATTACATTCATCGAGGGTTGTATTTTGAAATAATTTGCCAACGAATACTTGATCAGTGTCCATAGATTAGGTAATCACTCAGCAGGGATAGTGATTGAATTTTTTCTGGGAAAGTATTTGAGAATATTAGTATATCAAGGAAATAATGTTCCACAACTTTATTTTTCTCTCGTCGAGTGACGAAGATACAAAGTTGCATTCTATGAAAGAATGTACTATCATCATAACTTTTGTACACTTGCAATGATTTTTCAAGTGGTTAGCAAGTGAAATAGGGAGATGTTATTTTTAAAATCACTAGGCACTTTGTGGAATAAATTTCCTGCGAATAAGTAGTAGACATCCACAAAACCTTATTCGATAGAGCAATTGACTGATATATTGGGAGCGCAGTGAGTTCCCTCTACTCTGATTATCGTGAACTATTGGTACGATAGATGCTTCACAAAGATTTATTGTCAAAAATTACTTGTCTAAATGTCTAAATGTCATAATTGGCCATTCGATTCGAAATCACATCAAATAAAGAATAAACTGTACTCCAGAAGTACTTTGTCCCAAATTTCACTTTTTATGTATATCGATGAAGTGTAAATCGTTCATTGGAACGAATTTTCAATTGAACATGGGAAATTCTCATGCACTCTATTGAATTGAATATACCTATCAAGTATCCTCTTGAAAAATATGAAAATACATGTTTCAGTTTTTTCTCATGAAAAAAATGATTCAAACTTCATGAATACTTTCATATATGCTGAGTTCGCATTCGGATACGCGATATTCAAACTGTATTCTACTTTGTTCTTGGGGATAATTTGATTTTAAGAAGAACAATTCATCATTTGAACCAATTATTGATTTTTTCAGTATGAATGAAAATTACATTTTTCATGCATACTTATCCTCATGATACGAATACGTATCGGAATGTATCAAACCATTATTGCAAATTTTTAAATATCTAATATGGTCACGTGGTATACAGGAAATATGGTCACGTGATATCCTTTATATACATATATGTATAAATGTACATATATCAATTACTCATAGTTCCGAGACAACTCCCTGGCGGCGCTGAAACTCGTGTTTTGTTTTCACCATTATACCTTGGGTACTCTGAGTGTCCGTTAGGAACAACAAAAGAAGTGTATTTAAGGAGTAAGCACACAAATGCACTAAGACGGAAAATAGCATAAGCATAAGGATAACGTGATGCGCAGAACCTATTCCCAAGATTCTGCGCATCCGGCTTGTGCTTATGTCAAATGCTTATTCATTTATGTGTCTAGGCCTTTAGTACTATTTTCTTCGATAGGCGTGTGAAAGAATCCGTTTTTCAAATCGAGAGTGCTGAAAATCGTAGCACCCTGCAATCGATCGATTTGATCATCAATCCGTGGAAGTGGATATCGATCCTTTATAATATTTTCGTTTAATTTACGATAATCCACGCAGATTTTTGTCGAACCATACTTCTTTTTGACAAGAACTATAGGACTCGCGAATTCCGAATTTGAAGGTTTAATTATTCCCTCGTCCATCCAGATCCTGATCTGAGAATTCACTTCTTCCATTTCAGTAGGAGACAGTCTCCGTGGCCGTTGATATATTGGAATTTCTTCTTTCATTATTATATGCATTTCCACACCAGTCTCACAAATTTTATTCGGCTTATGATTTTTAACAACCTTTTGCACTTCACTCCTGATTTGTAAATTATCAATATGCGATAAATCAATTTCTTTATCTTCATCGTTGACGTCTATATTAAATATTTCAAAATTTCCCCACTCTGAATTTTCCACTTTCGCGACAGTAATTTCTCCCCTTCTCAAGCAAACATCTACTTTTTGTAAGAAATCGGAACTGATGATTGAATCATGGTTTATTAAACAGTCTGAAACAATATGTAACACTATGTCAAAACTAACTCCGTCGATAAGTACTTTCGTATGTAATTCACCCAGCGTGCGATTATTACTAGAGCCTACTCCGTGGAATTGTGATGTACGTTTCTCACACCGCGGCGCACCAAGCTCATTGTATTCTTCCGCACGAATCAAACCTACATCACTTCCAGAGTCAAATAACCCACTCAATTTACAGTCTTCAACGATGACATCTTTTACATATTTTGTACCGTTATAATCCGGTGCGTTACAACTTTTATTATTCCTACCTTTGTTTTTGCTGTCGGGACAATTCGAAGCGATATGACCAAACCCGTTACAGCGAAAACACTTTGTTCTTTTTTCTTTTGACGGACAACTTGAACTGACGTGGTTATTCTCACCACAGTTGAAACCAGTGATCTCAGAATGCAAGCGCTGGCGGCCCCCACCACGCGGTCGGTGGGCCACAAACACTGTTCCACCGCGTGTCCGTGTGAAGAGAGACAGTCTATACCCCTCTCACTCAACGCGTCATCAACGCACACAGTTGAAGTGTCACGTGCGTGAGAGATCGGGAACGCTCGGGAACGCTCGGGAACGCTCGCGAGAAGTTCGCCAGCCGAGAAAGAGAAGATTCAATGTTTCTGTACGTTGCCCAATTCTTCTTCCGGAGTTTGATTCTGATTCCGTTGTTTCGCTATGTTATACGCGTAACCTAGCAACGTTGTTTTGGAATTCAAGCGCGCAATATGAAATCACATTGGAGAAATAAGAAAAGTCTTTTCCCACTCATGATTATGATTATTGTTATGAGTGATTATTGAATGTTTTTGATGTATCATAGTATATGAATCATATTGTTATTCATTATACTTATTGATCTCATTGCATGTGTTGAAATTTGACTTGATCCAAGTATATTTTATTTGGACTCAATGAAAATTTATTTGAATGAAATAAACATTTCGTTAGATCTAATCGACACTGTATTACACTGAGAGAAATCGCCAAGTTACCGCGAAGAAACAAACTTAATTGAACATCATTTTGTCTGCATGAATCATGGCTTTTATCCTAGTGCGGTTTAGTTTCCGATACATTCAAGTCTGAGGAATGAGCACAACTTTATATACGTAAAGAAATACGTCTCATCCAAGTGACCCGCGGTGGCTTGACTGATAAGGCCGCGGTGTTCAGTCTCGATGATCCGAGTTCAATTCTCGGGGAGGTAAATTTTTTTTACCAAAAAAATACGTATGAGTATTGACTTGAAATCTTAAGTCATTTCAACATAAATGAAAACATTTTCGATGAACAAAAAATTTATTCACATCAACTGAATGGAATCAACAAAACGGAATGTGTCGTGATGAATTAAAGCCTAGCTGTCTACTATATGAATAAATTTCTCTGCAACATCAACCAAATTTCAGTTACGGTAACCGGGTCATTTAGATTTATATTTGAATGGAAATTCATTTGCTTCAAATGAGCTCAATCGATGCAAATATATAATATTCCCGGTGCTTTTTTCGATTTGAGGTTGAGTTGACAGTATCTTGGACAACATTCTCGACGATACATGGAGGACAATGCAGGTCAGAAATATGGTAATTTTCAATAAAAATCTGAGAATGTGTTTCAGAATCTGACAATATTTCTAAAGTTCTTGATTAAGATAAAACGGTCCACATTTCTGTGGAATTTTACTTGAAAAAAAAATGAAACGTTGTCAACACTTGATAAACAATAGAAAAAAAAACATGAACTTTCCAAAAATCACGCAAGAAATTTTACAAAGTCAAGAACAAAACTTTGAAATTTTATTACATATTTTGAGGAATCTCATGCACGACTTTCGGAAAGTCCATATTTTTTTCTATTGTTTGTGGAGTGTTGATAACGTTCCATTTGTTTCAAGTAAAATTTCACAGAAATGTAAACCGTCTTATCTCCATCAAGAACTTCGGAGATATTCTCGGATTCTGAAACACATTCCCAGATTTTCATTAAAAATCACTATATTTCTGACCTTCATTTTCCTCCATGTATCGTCGGGAATGTTGTCTAATATACTATTAACTGAACCTTAAATCGAAAAAAGCACCAGGAATATTATATATTTGCATCAATTGAGCACATTAGAATCGAATAAATTTCTATTCAAATATAAATTTATATGACCCAGTCACCAATGAACCATATTCATATATGTTGAAATGACTAAAGATTTCAACTCAATATTCATACGTATTTTTTTGGCAAAAAAAATTTACCTCCGCGAGAATTGAACTCAGATCATCGAGACTGAACACCGCGGCCCTATCAGTCAAGCCACCGCGGGTCACTTGGATGAGAGGTATTTCTTTACGTATATAAAGTTGCGCTCATTTGTCACACTTAAATGTATCGAAAACTAAACCGCACTAGGATAAAAGCCATGATTCATGCAGACAAAATGATGTTCAATTAAGTTTGTTTCTTTGCGGTAACTTGGCGATTTCTCTCAGTGTCATACAGTTTCGATTGGATCTAACAAAATGTTTATTTCATTCAAATAAATTTTCATTGAGTTCAAATAAAATATACTTGGATCAAGTAAAATTCCAACACATGCAATGAAATCGATAAGTATAATGAATAACAATTCATATACTATGATACATCAAAAACATTCAATAATCACTCATAACAATAATCATAATCATGAGTGAGAAAAGATTTTTCTCATTCCTCCAATGTGATTTCATATTGCGCGCTTGAATTCCAAAACAACGTTGCAAGGTTACGCGTATAACATAGCGCAATAACGAAATCAGAATCAAACTCGGAAAGAAGAATTGGACAACGTACTGAAACATTGAATCTCCTCTTTCTCGGCTGCCGAACTTCTCGCGAGCGTTCCCGATTTCTCACGCACGTGACACTTCAACTGTGTGCGTTGATGACGCGTTGAGTGAAAGGGGTATAGACTGTCTCTCTTCACACGGACATGCGGTGAAACAGTGTTGGTGGCCCACCGACCACGTGGTGGGGGCCGCTAGCGCCCGCATTCTGAAATCACTGGTTGAAACATCGTTTCGTATCCGAAATTGGCGGTGAGATTCTCTTCTTTTGTTGTTGATCCGTCTGTCGCACTTTATGCTTCATATTTTTCTTCATCTCCTCGTATTGCTGTGATTTGACCTTGAGTTCACGAATATCTGCCGCGCCATAAAGCATAGTTTTATTCACTCCGTCATCCTGTATTCCGTCGATAATGTAGCGAATTGCAGCAGTTCCGACATCGGCTTGAGAAGCGATGGACATCATGGCGTACACAGATTCTATGTACGATTCGTGCTGACTTCTTTTTCGTTGTCTCAGTTCATTATGTATCTGATAACTATTTACTTTCTTCGAAAATTCCTCCAATAGACTACGCTTGAGTTGTCTCCACGTCTTACTGCAACTCTCAAAATTCACAAACAACTTTGCTGATCCCCGAAGTAATCGTTTTGCGTAGATTACCTTTTGTACATCTGATCACTCACATAATTCAGCCGTATCTTCGAATTCTCGAATCTATCGTTGTATACTTATAGTAGAATCACCACTGAACGTTTCCATAGACTCTTCAACATCTTTAAACGTAGGAACGTATTTTGACTTTCTTGCACCAAATGCTGCATCGGCACTGGAATATTCTTCATCGTCTTCTTCACCGTTTATTTCACCCCCTTGTTGTTTTTATCTTTTCCTTCATCGTCTTTCACTGCTTCGTTTTCATCTCCTTCTGCGTCTCCTAGAACGATAGCGGCTTTCAATCGATCGATGAATTCTGATTTGTTCCCACACGTTTTCAATTTCCGTCGTCGTGACTCTGCTTTCAGTCCATTCACTTTCATCGTGTTGATGACGGAGAGCGCCGCTTCCATATTTTCGGCGTTCGTTGCCATCTTAAACTTTTCCACACGTTTCACTTTTCCTCTATCTTGGACGAGCCCCCCAAAGTGTAGGAACTTTCAACCGGAATCAATATAGCTCAAAACCACGAGTGTTATGCGGACAAGCCAAGGAAAGGTTTATTAAAACAAATAGAAAAAAGGTTACAAAATGAACAGCAAATGAGATTGATCGTTGAATCGTCATGTCGTCGTTCTCTCATCGCGGTCGCGCGTCTTCTCTCTTGACTCGTTGCATACTAGTCTTCTCCTTCCTAACAGCGCCACCTCTCAGGCCCAACCGCACAAGATGGCAGCATGTTGAACCGCGCTCTTTTGAAATCACTTTAGGCTATCGTGGTTTCTACATATATGTATACAGCGGAGAAAATTTTCTCCGAGATCACCTATTCTTTCAGAAGAAAATTGGAAAAAAAGAAGGACTTGTCCGATTGCAATGAAAAAAAATGGTCCCGGGGGATGGTTGCGAAGAAGGTCTTCTATAAATTTCATCCAATTTGGTCCACTAGGTCCAGATTTATCCCTGGTACAGACAGACAGACAGGCAGACATACAGACAACCCCACGGATTATCAATCACTGTTGCATGAAATGAAAAACTATCCAACTTCTAATTGGATTACTCGAATATTTTAGAAGATACAGTCAGAGCGTACGATAGCGGGTGCAATGGGCACTCCGTGCTGGTATACTACGTATACCGATGAGTGCCTAGAAACGGACCAACAAAGACTCGAAGCTCTCGAAATGTGGTGTTATTGGAGGATGCTTAGAATAAAGTGGATAGAGAAAGTGAAAAATGAAGAAGTCCTTGAGAAGGTAAATGAATAAAGAAGTCTTTTGAGACAGGTCGTGAAAAGAAGAAGTAATCTGATAGGGCACACATTAAGGCATGATAGCTTATTGGAAACAATATTGGAAGGAAGAATGAATGGTAAAACTCGAAGAGGTAGATAGATAGATAGATAGATATGTTTATTTATGTTCTAGGATGAACATCCTGTGGAACAATTGAGAAAGGAGTATAAACAATAACAAAGATATTATTTACAAAAATACTTTTATATATACAGCATTAAACCCACAGCCCGAAAAGCAAAAAGAAGGCAGAATGAATGAACTTAAAAATAAAGATGAAATGAGAATGAGAGTGAGGATGAGATTACAAAGGTGTGAGAAATGAAAATACAGATATGAGAAAGAGATACAATAGTTATAAATGCGCAGAATGAAGATGAAGGCAAGAAAAGCGTAAGATGAACCACGATGAACCTACTTGAAAAGGAGTATATGTCTATGAGTGAGAAAGGGTGGAGGTGAGCAAGAAGTCATAATACCTCTTTTTGAAGACGTTAGGGGAAGAGCTACACTTGATGTTATCTGGGATCGTGTTCCAGAGTTTACTACCTGTTATCAAAAAAGATTTTTGATATGTGGTAGTACGATGCAGTGGTATTTTAAGGAGCCCCCTATTCGATCTAGTGCAACGAATTGCATCAGAGGTACCAAAGTTAAAACGATCGTAAAGATAAGGAGGATCCTTGAAAGCAAATAGATGATGCAAGTACGACCCCAGGAAAAATTTCCGTCGCTCAGAAAGTTTGAGCCAGCCGAGGCGCGTGAAGAAAGGAGAGATGTGGACATCTTTCCTGAGGTTGAAAATAAACCACACGCAGGCATTCAGTTTACGCTGCAGACGTATACTGTCTCCTTCGGAGAGATCAGTGAGAACTAAGCAACAATAATCAAAATAGGGTATGACTAGCGTTGAAATCAGTTTAGTTCTCATCTGGATAGAGAGTGCGTTGCCATTAAGTCGCAATTGGTAGAGTGCGCACGAGACTTTCCTGCAGACAGAAGTTACTTGCTCATTCCAATTGAGAGAAGGTGTCAGAATAATCCCAAGCGATTTAAGCGAAGAGACAAGATTTATAGGGGTGCCCTAAAGTATGATGTCCGGTAAGGAGCGAAGAGAAATATCGTTGACGTAACGTGGAGAACCAAGGATCATGCAATTGGTTTTCAAGGGGTTCAGGATTAGGTAGTTGGTGGAGCACCAGCTGGCAATTCTCTGTATATCGTCATTCAATTTCAAGATACATTCGTCTATGAGAAAAGGTGAAGTATGCAAATGAATATAAAAGTCATCAGCGAATTTAAAGAGTTTACAATGGTGAATAATCGAATTTATGTCGGTGACATACAATGCGAATTAGAGAGGGCCCAGGCGAGAGCCTTGGGGAACACCTGAGGTAACTGGAGTCCATTCGGAGCAACCTTTAGAGCTTCTAACTGATTGCGTGCGACCAGATAGATAGGACCAAAACCACTTCAGCACGGGGGAAGATATATTGAAAGAAGCGAGTTTTTGTATAAGCAAAGAGTGGTTAACGGTATCAAAAGCTCTTGAGAAATCAAACCCCACCAAAAGAGTGATCATGCGCTTATCAATCGCTTCACGAACATCATCAGTCAATTTTAAAAGAGCAGTTTGAGTGGAGCGGTGTTTGATGAATCCACACTGATATTGGTCAAGTAGAGAATTCTTGGTCAAAAAATCACACAAGAAGTGATGGACGATCTTTTCAAGTATTTTAGATGACTCACAGAGAATGGAGATAGGGCGAAAATCACGTGGAGTTTGTGGAGATCTTGTTTTAGGTATAGGTGTAATGAAGGAGCGTTTCCACGCCATAGGAAAGAGAGATAGCATGAGAGAGGAATTGAATAAGGTCAGTAGGAATGGAAAAATGGACGGAGCGATCAGGTTAAGGAATCGACCAGGAAGCCCATCTGGAGGAATAGTATTTGAGTTAGAAAAATGATAGAAATGTAGCAGATCATGAGGAGTCAAGTGAGGGAAAAAGAAAAGGTTATCACTGTAGCCGAGACTTTGGTCGAGAATGGGCGGTGGAGGACAGGCCGGATGAAAGCCAGCAGAGAAGTGTAAACTAAGCTCATTCACACAAAATTTATCCGTGGGCGGATGATTACTATTAGATTTGATTATTCTCAGGGTACGAAGTTCTCTCCAAAGTGTGCGTGAGTCGGGAGTGCCCATCAATCTGTCGTTATAATATTGACGCTTCGCATTCCTGAGAGAAGTAACAACGTTGTTCCTTAGTCGTGTGAAGAGTAGATGACATTCAGGATTTCTTGTGCGGAGATATGTCCTCCTCGCAGTGTTACGTTCACGGATGAGATTACGAATCTCCTGAGTTATCCAGGGAGAATCCAGGTAGACCTAGATTAAGTTATATGGAGCAAATTATACATGATAAGGGTTGCCGTAGTTATGCAGAAATTAAGCGGTTAGCGGATAATAGACAGGGTTGGAGGATTCGATCAAACCAGTCATAAGACTGATTACTTCATGATGATGATGACTTCTGCGTTTTTAATCGCTGTATGTTACGATATTTTCTTCGACAAGCTTTTTTCAATATAGTTGGGGCTTTTGCCAATGATTCTGGACTCATATTTTTCACACGATATTCATTTATATCACCCGGGAATCGTAATTTTCTTTTAGTAATAGCCTTCATTCTGATTGTCTGGATTCTTTCTATATCTTTTTTTGGAACGTAAAAACTGGAAAAAAATATAATTACATCACTTGGGTAATTTACTCATATTCCCGCATCATTCACATTATTTAGAATAATTCATGAAAAATGAATATGAATAGTATTTTCTCGATTATTGGAGAGGAAAATTCTAACTACTGTGTATCAAGTGTTTGACCTTGATTTGAAAAATTCAAGTAGCATATAATTTTGATCATAACGATTCAATCCTTACATTAAAATTAGGGAAGAAAATTAGTTTGATTAGTATATTAGATGATCTTCCACGAAAGGGAACGGGCACCATTTTAAAAAACTATTGATGAACCTGATGTTATCACAATCCAACTGTCACTTGTTGACCTGAACGAATTGAGTTTCCATAAAGAATATTCCCCCTTGTGCGACTTATCAGTGATACTACGGCTCCTGTCGATCACAGAGAACGCTCAGGGCCAGGATTGGTTCGAAAAAACTCAATCCGGTTGAACCTACTGTGTTTTTGCATCAAAACCCCATTCGAAAAAACCCCAAAAAATCTCCACAAAAA
Organism: Gonatopus flavifemur; assembly: GCA_018340375.1. Classification (NCBI taxonomy): domain Eukaryota; kingdom Metazoa; phylum Arthropoda; class Insecta; order Hymenoptera; family Dryinidae; genus Gonatopus; species Gonatopus flavifemur. Next base: position 17,750,250 of record JAFFJZ010000009.1, read on the forward strand.
ACCGGGTAACGAATTGGACTCAGGATGAGGTAAATTTTACAACGATTCATTGTACACTGAGGAAAAGAAACATTACTATGTAGCGTCGAGACAGCAGTGGTTCACGTTCAAAAGAAAAAGTTCGAGTTCAACATTACTCTGTGCTGACTGGACATCAACCACTCGCGTCCAGAACGTAGCCAGTGATGTCTTGGATATTGATGAAACACACAGAAGTCAGCACTGTCTAGGCGGGGACACACGAGCGATCACGCGTTGGAAAAGCGAAATTTTATCCCCACTGCGAACTTCATGAGCGAATTCCATCTAAGTAGTTCCAACAATTTTTTAATGCGTGCTTTGTTTTGATATACTTATGGTTTTCAAACATGGAATCACACGGTGAGTTTGACAATTCCATTTAACCTCAATTCGGTAAACGTCTAGATTTGCGATTTCCGCCACAAATGACCTGAGGACAAAGGGTTTCCTACAGAATTGGCATGTGTTATTATGAATTTTTATTTCGAAATCACGGAAAGTGTTTTTTTTATCACGAGCAGTTTTTTTCCAATACAATCAATGTTGTCATGAACGATCGAGCGGAAAAGGATAAACTGAGTCAAAGATTATTAAATTTCTGCTATTTTGAAATGAGATTTATTGACAAAACTTGATAATTCTGTAAAAAACCCAACATCTTCAGACCATTTTCAACAAAAGCGGATATTCTCGAAGTTTATACTCGCTTTTTCATTCAGAATAGATTCTGTTTTTTTTTCATACATTTTGATCCGCTTTCAGAGTTGCCATTCTCTGCCGAAAGTTCCTACAGTCCTATTAATAATAACAATAGCATGATAGTTTCCTTCGAATCTCGCGAGATCCTTTGTTCGAAATGCAATGACATCTTTTTTCCGCAAAGCAGTTCTCGGCGAGAAGATGTCAAAACATTTCCTTCATCTTCTTTTGATGGAAGAAGGATCTTGAGCAATTCTGAACACAACAAAGTATTAACCGAGAATGCTCTGTCAACTTCAACTCGTTTAATTATCAATCGGGAATGTACAATTCTTCTTAATGAAAAAAATGCAAGTCTCCAAAATCCGTTCAAAAAGTTGCAGTGAGCATTTTTACGTTTCTCGAATGATTTTCCACAAGTTCAGGCAATCTATTCGGATAATTATCCTTTCATAGGAGCAAATTTGATATGAGAAATTTGTTTCGTAAAATTCCTGACTTGTTCTTATCAACATATCTTAATAATGTTTGTATAATAATGAGTCTTTGATGAGGTAGTGAATGTCGAATCAGTGTTTACTATTGTGGATTCGCAAATATACTGTGTAAATTGCCCTCATGAATAATGAGAACGATATTTCTCTGCTTGTCCTACAAAATTATAAGCGTTTCACATTTATATTCTCAACAGATTTTCGTCTGCAATTCTGACTCAAATTTCATTGGAATGTGCTGCAATTTTCAATCAAGTACCAGAAGTTTTTTACACACCAACAAAAAGTGTTGAGATTGGTGGGGTGACTAAAAAAATTCGAGTCTCTGGAAGATTTACAAATCGAATAGATTACATGAGAATTTTACTCACTGAAGATGGTTCATTGAGAAAGACAAACCTGGAACAAGTCAATGATGAAGACGAACAACTTGGCACTTTTATAATTTTCTTTCATGGTTCACATGGTGAAGTGAGGATATTTGGTGATAATTTTTCAAATCCTTATTGTAAATTTTCAAATCGTTCTGAAGGCACTGACTCACATCATACGCTCACGAAAGAGTCTCTTGTAAGCGTATAACATCAGTTTGTGCACTGCAATCGATTTTTCAATTCATAAAAACCGTCTGCAAAATCATCTCCAAATTACCCATTTCACCAATATTACCTTACTTTCCCCTATACATTTCCTCATTGATGAATATCAAATTGAACTTTCAATAGTGTTCGAGATTATCAAGCTCTGATTGTTATTATGAGCAATTCATAATTATGGACCACCCGTTCCATTGCAAATTACTTATTTTAGACGCACCGAGTGTGTGCGCTCGTTTCTGCCAAAAATTGCAATTGGCTGTATGATCGCATGATTGATTACCGCCAATAGGGCTGTACTATTATCTCACCTGATCCCTTTGATCATGCGTGTAACTCCGTTAGAGTACTTTCGCTCTCGTTTTTCTTCTACTTCGTTGTTAAGCTTCCATGTCGGCACGTCCCCACGTCCAGCTGACTAGCGGTATTTCGTACCACGAGTAATTTTTAGCGTTAACCCAGTTATGCGAGTTCTTTACATAGTTAGAGCCTACTCCGATCATTTTTATACTACGGTGTTAACGTCCGTACCGTCTAATATCTATAAACCGTGCGGGCAACGTCCATGTGTATCCCAACGGTATCATTTTCTTCGCGCGCGAAGTTCTCATGTGCACGTGTGCAGTGCGCCATAATTTCGAACTCTATGTGTGCTATACTGAATGTGAATAAAAGGCACATAAACTTATACGTGTGTGAATCTTCGTCGCCTGGTTCCCGGTCCTGCGATCAGTCCTCCGAATCATCGGCACTTATTTTCTTGAATGACTACGTAATGCTTAGTCAGTGGTGAAGACATCATTTCACTTTCGATCGCTCTTCAAATAGAAACAGTCGATCAAGCCCTTGAGCTTTTAATAAAACCCGGCGAATGCGATTGGGGGAACATAACACATCTTTCAATAAGTCCCGAGACTAACCCAGAGATGGTGCTAGTAGTACCAAACTGGCCACGTTTCCCTAGAGTGCGAACCTTCACATGAAACGTGTAAAAATTTCACGTCGATCGGACCACAAACAGCAGAATTATCGAGGTTAGAGTAAAGTCACTTTGTAATTTGTTTGAAAAACGGAAGAAAGCGAGTTTTGCGTGTTGATAAAACATTGTTTTCAAATGGGTAAAAACACCGTGGAAGCCCAGCAATGGCTTGAAAGACGTTACCCGGACTCCTTCCCATCCAAACCAACGATTTGTCGTTGGTATGCTGAGTTTAAACGTGGTCGTACGGACACAAACGATGCGGAACGTTCGGGTAGGCCATTGGAAGCCATTAAACCGGAAAATGTGAGTGAAGTGTTAAAAATCGTAATGAAAAATCGCAAACTGAAGGTCCGTGAGATTGCAGAAATGACACAGATATCATTTGGATGCGTATTTACAATCCTTCATGAAAAATTAAGCATGAAGAAGGTTTTTTCCAAGTGAGTGCGGCGATTACTTTCAGTGGAACAAAAACAGCAAAAAATCGACGATTCAGAGAGCTCTTTATCGCTATTTACTTGCAATAAAAAGAATTTCCTGCGTCGATACGTGACCATGGATGGAACATAGATACATCATTTCACTCCGGAGTTGAATCGGCAATCATCTGAGTGGCACATGGCTGGCGAAAGCCGCCCAAAGCGTCCAAAAACGCAGCAGTCCGCTGGCAAAGTCATGGCGTCTGTTTTTGGGATACACATGGCGTGATTTTCATTACCTGGAAAAAGGTGAATCGATCAACACTGATTATTATATTGACTTGTTGATACGTTTGAAGGAGGAAATCGCAGCAAAACGACCTCACATGAAGAAGAAAAAAATCCTTTTTCACCAAGACAATGCGCCATGCTACAAGTCTATGGAAACAATGGCAAAATTCAACGAGTTGGGCTTTGATTGGCTTCCTCATCCCCCGTATTTGCCAGATTCAGCCCCCAGCGACTACTGGCTCTTTGCTGATCTCGAAAAAATGCTCCAGGGAAAAAAATTTGGCTCGAATGAGGAGGTCGTTGCCGAAACTGAAGCCTATTTTGAAGCAAAGGATAAATCCTTCTATGAACATGGTATAGAAATGGTGGAAAGGCGGTGGAAAGATTGTATCACCCTAAAAGGAGATTATATTGACGAATAGAAATGATTTTTGGAAAAAAATGTTGTTTTCGTTGTTAGTCTCGGGACTTATTGAACGACGTGTTAAGAGCTGCTTGGGAGCTATCGTACTATGCGTGGCGCAGGCCCGTATCCAGGATTTTCATTCGGAGGGTGCCGATCATTACTGTGAAATTTTCAAGTGACAAAATTTTTTCAATTATATATAACTTATACATCATTCTGTGCAGTTTGTATGTCATTTATATATAATTATATATCAATTATACATAATTTCGTACATTTTATCACACGGGATATGGAAAAAGACCACGTTCATATGAGTAGTTTGATAAACAAATGCTTATCTATGCTCAACGCCTTCCATTTCGATTCATAACTTTCAAACTTGAATTGGAAGAATCTGTCATAATTAATTTACAATATGAATTATAAATTACTATTGAGCTCTGAGAATAGGTGATATTTGTATAAAATGTGTATGAAGTTTCGATTTATGCTTTCTGAAATTCAATATGAACTCATGGAATTTTCCATAAAAATATCGATACCGTCAAAATATCGCCTATTCTTATTGCGATCACTATAGGAGCAGTTTGCTTCTCGTTTTAACAGTAATAATATCCGACGCATCCTTTTCTGGATCCACGTGGATATCAGAATAGATATAGCGATTGAATAGTCATCAGAAGGATGAAATATCCGATTTCCGGTCAATTTCATGAATCAAGTTTCACGAATAACAATTATCACGAACAACCAATTTCACGAAAATCGAAATCCCAAATCCAAATTCCCGAATAAAATTTTCACGAACAACATTATCCCCGAATGAGTTTAATTTTTTCAAAAATGTAACAGGAATCAAGAAATTAACGTTATGACCAATTGTACGCAGAAAGTCTAATTCTCGATGTTTAGTTCTATAGGTATCGAATTCTGCTGTTATGTTTTGAATCCTGGTTTTGAATTGTAGCCACTTCTTTTTCGGTTCAGCTTTGACTTTTCGCTCCAAACACATCTCTGTGATGAGTATTTCCGTGTCACCTTGTTCTTTTTGAGACTCATGAATGCACGAATACAAATCTGGATGATGTTTTCCAATCACTATTTGAAAGCGATTGTGCCAACCCTCACTGACATTGTTAGCAGCTTCACGCTGATTCCAAATTTTCGGTGGGTATCTTGGCAGTAGCGCAACTCTTCGTCCCCTTCCGCGTTTACCTATCACAAAATATTCTTCAAAGCATTCTATCACTGGCTGAAGATCATCGGGAGAAGCAACTTTTAGAAGATTGAAGACCGGATGCACCTCATCAACTGTAACGAATGCTAAAGCTAGCATCATATGCACGAAATTCCTCAATGATCGATCAACCTCATCATTATATTTTTCTTGTAGTCCCTCTGACTGGATCTTCCGATAGACCGATTGTCCCAAGTGGGAAAAACAGCACGAGATAGGGATGTCAGGAAGAACTTGAGCACAAGCATTTATTATGGATTTTTCAAAATCAAGCATAATTCTGTGAGGTTCACAATTTTCTATGCCGTGTTCTTTAGCTGTAGATTGTACTGCATGGAGCACAGCAGCATACTGCTCTGTTTCTTTGGATGAGAGCAAGGCATAAACAAACGGGAAAGCTACGGTACTCTGATTTCTCGTGAAAGGACCCAAAATTGTGAATACTTGAGTGAATATTGTAGGGCACACCTGAGAAAGTTTATATTGTTATGGGACAAATTCATTTTGTCAATGAATGGAATATGTAACAGAATCAACCTCATCTCAACATACCTTGAATGTTCCATCCAAAAACCATACGTCACTGTTACTTAGTAATTCCAAATTTTTTCCAGTTGCGAAAACTAACACTCTCCCAAGTTCCTCATCCTTATCTCGCGAGTCGTACATTAGAAATTTTTCATCAGGCAGTGTCCTCTGATATCGTTGTGGCAACTCGTCGAGGTCACATAAATTTTTTGGGTTAGGCGGTAACTCGAGTCGACGTTGTCTTCGTATAGTTTTCTTTCATGTTTTCCCGTTCAGGCATTTGGCTCAAAACTCCTTCAGGGACATCCGCCAACTCGGTGCGTAGAATCTGGGCAGGAGGCATCTGCGGATGGTCCTTAGCTTTCCTTTTCAATCGGTTAACCACCAACTCAGATTCACATTCTTCGCGGTTTGGAGGATGCTGATGGGCTGATTGTGTTGGCCCTTTAAACACTACAGGAATAGTATCTTGCCCACACGGAGCATAGGAAGTAACAGCTCGAGCGGTACACTGCTTCTTACGTAATCTATTACAATCCCAGTACGAACGATCTTTATCTGGTTTATCTCGTGATTTTAAGTAAATATAGCCATCGATGATAAGTTTACTTCCGTAAGCTTGTGCCATTTTCAGGGGAATTTTGTGAAATAGAACGGTGTAAATAATCTAAAATAAAACTGTCAAAAATTTTGCAAAATCGATGTCTGTAAATAAAATATGAAAATGAATGTCATGAAATGAAAAACTGTCGTCAAAAATTGTGAATCGTGAACTTTGCCGTTCGTGAAACATCGTTGTCGTGGAATTAGTCATTCGTGAGATTAGATTCGTGAAAATGGTGATCGTGAAATAGGATTTGGGATTTTCTCTCTCGTGAAATCAGCCATTCGTGAAAATTATCATTCGTGAAAATTATCATTCGTGAAATATGATTCGTCAAAATGGTCGGCAACGGAAATATCCTTCACTTTTATAAAGATTGGTTTCTTTGTCTAAAGTAATTTGACTGAAAAGTCATTATCACTGATTCTCAAATATATTCGAGACTATCGTTTGGTCAGTTATAAATTGTTATACATAACTATGATACATCGAACTTGAACAAAACGGGATTTTGATTTTCAAAATTTCGGGGGGTGCCGCAGCACCTTTAGCCCCCCCTGAATACGTGGCTGGCGTGGCGCGAATTATCAAAAAAGAGTTTGACTAGAGCAATTCGGCAGTGGACAGACTTGCCTTGTATTGCCTGGAACCGTGATTTGGTAAACAATTTTCATCCTCCTCGTGTATTTATTTTTGAAAAAATGGATAAATCAAGTTCTTCGCTTTGTATGTAGATATTATTGGATTTCGAGAAGAAATACGAATCTTCGTCTGGTATTGCAGAAACCTAGCCCCCCTTCAAAAACCCTCTTGTTAAATACATTGGTTCACGTCGCCTTGACGACGAGTCATTTGAACTTGCAAACGATATTGATAATTTGATTTCTGGTGAGTTACACGGAAAGAATATTATCTCATAAACTACTCATACAACACACCAGAACAGAGGGAGTTCATAAAGAATTCAATTAGGACTTGAAAAACTCATTAGGAGTTCTCAAGAATTCTCTTTGAACTTCTGTGCTGTGTGGGTACAATGTTGAATCGTAGTATAGGACCATACTTGGAGAAGTGATACTAGTTTTAAACACACTGTCACATTATAATGTAAAAACAATTTCGATATAATACAAAAACAGGGTTTTGCAAGGATTGTTTTCCAATCATTTTCTAGCACACTAATCATACGATTAGTCATCATAATAATAGTAACAGCAAAAATCATCATTTTGATAACGCATTTACTTGCTTTGAGGTATCCCTAGTGAAAATGGGAGCGTAAGAAGGGTAGAAAGCGACGTGGAAGAGGAAACGAAACAGTATCCAAGCGCGGAAAAAGCGGAAATCGAAACATTTTTACGCTTTATTCGTTTCAATCTCCGCTTCCAGCGAGCGGAAATTTTCACCAGGGATCAGGAATTTGGAAGTTCATAACAGTACTCACAAAGATTCGCCATTCATCCTTATCATAAGTCTACTTCCACCTTATGGTTATCGTCGCTTCTTTTCCATATTATTATCCTACCATCGTCTCAGTAAATCTTAACAATCTCTTGTTCCACTGGATTTACCGAGCAATATTCTAAAAACGGCTCTCTCTCTCTCTCTTTTTCATTTGTACATTGTGAATTACTTTTTGAATCCATTTTTGAATCTTAATTATTTTGACAGTATTTGAACTCACATGTCATTAGGCAGCTTATGGTTATAACAACAGCGGTGTTTCTTGAACGGGAAATCGCCTAAATTTGTGAATATTGAGGTAATAAAATTATTTCGATCGTGGAAATAATTCTCGAAAAGTATCGTGAAAATTGATTTAATTATAAGCAAATCAGTCTGTTGAGCACTGAGATGACATGAATATCAATGCTGATCGATTCCCAATGGAAATTGAATAATCGTATGTCATTTCATACAATGTACAAAAGTTGGATCTTATGCGTTATTTTTAAAGGATATAATATTGAGAAAATAATATTCTAGAAACGCTAGGCACGTAACATCATGTAAGATTGTGTGACTCGATCATCATTCAACTTCGTCACCAATGCGCATAACTGAGTGTTAAATGAGCACGTTACGCCGTATGTGACATTTTAAGATGAACGTCGTGATAGGAAGAAGAAATCTTCACCAATCCTAGCGATTGTAATGAGAAAGAACGAGGACATCGAAGAAGAAGGAAGAGACCTTTTCTGCTGAACTCTTGGGTCTCTTCTTCCTTCACCTCCTACAAAACGTATTACGCCACTGCTCCTTTCACTTATACACCTAACCCTTACCGGAATACTGGTTATATTAATATACACAAGTGGATTATAACGATAATCGGGTTATACAATGGAAGAGAAATTTATCGATGAATTCAGTGGAATGAATTTTATCCTGTTCTCTCCTTTTTTTCTTGTTCTTTATTTTATCTGAAGGAAATTACATCAACATCTATTATCTTGTATTTTTATAGTTGGAATCATGAAGAATACGTTTTCAACATATAATCGATTATTATTCCTGAAAAAACTGTTTTGAATCAGATAAGGAACACAAGGTTGTCAATTGAACATTCATTTTCATGCATTTTTGGATGTGCACGTATACAAACTCCGAAACTGAAACTGAAAATGAAAATAATGACTTTATCTTTATTCCTTGTATATTAAAGGAACACGCGATAACGTATTGCGATTCGAGATGAGAGTATCGATTTGAGTGATATCGATTGACGAGATGTGATCATTGAAAGAAACGTAATGTGCATGCGCGTTGCGAATAAATCATTTGAATTCTATCAATGAGAAATGATAATTTACTTTTGATTTTTACTATAAAATTGTAAATTGTCATGTAACATGTATACGTATTCAAGTCCTGAATTTATATTTTGAGAGGTTAGTACTGAACCGGTTGGGAGTGTTTGATGAATACCCAATAAACATGAACATCTTCAAGATATCTTGAAGATATCTTTTGAAAGACATCTACAAGACATATCAAGGAGACATCTTAAAGATGTCTTTCAACAGATATGTTTAAGATGTTTTGCCAAATGTATCTCTAAGATTAGCAGTTTTGAGGTTATGATTGCATATGGATAACACTTCAAATTTCTTTGTTCACGATCAAATTGCAGAGAAGGTAAATTCGTTCATAAATTAAGAGCTTGGATAATCCATGTGAAGGATAACAAATTCCGTGAAAAGTACGACTTTGTAACCTTGCAGTGTTAGCACTAGAAGTAACGAATCTCAAAGTCACAATATTTTGCGAATTATCGAACTTCTTACGCTGAATTTTATGTACGGCCTTCGTGTACGGTGATTTTATCAGATTCTCATTCACATTCACTAATAAGTTGTTTTTCAATAACAGTGAGAATTTTGTGAGAATCATAAGATGGTTATCACAAACACTTTATTTGAAAATCATCCAAGAAGAATCTACACTTGGAGAATGCCAGGAGATACAGCAAGATACCAAATTGACTACATATTAGTGAAACAAAGATTTAGAAACCAAGTGAAAAACTGTAAAACTTATCCCAGTGCATAGATAGATAGTGATCATAATATGTTGATGATGAGATGTTCTCTGAAATTCAAATCTCTGAAGAAGAAAAGGAAAATGCAGAAAAGATGGAATTTGAAGAATCTCAAGCAAAAACAAACACATGAGACATTCGAGAAAATGTTGGATGCAAAATTGGGAGATCAAAAAGAGAAAGACTTGGGAATAGAGAGGAGATGGACAAAGATGAAGGGGGATATGGGAGAATGTGCGGATAAGATTTTAGAGAATAATGGGGTAGAACCTAAAAACCCATGGATAACGGGAGAAATTTTAGAATTGATAAATGAAAGAAGAAAATACAAGAATAATGATAGCCAAGAAGGCCAGCAACGGTACAAATCATTGAGAAATATAATAATAAGAGAATCAAGGAAAGCAAAAGAACAGTGGTTAGAAGAGAAATGTCAGGAAATAGAAATAACATTGCATTTAGGAAAAATAGATGAAGCATATAGGATTATTAAAAGATTTTTCGGACAAATGAAATCTAGAAGCAATAAGATTAGAAACTCTCTAAGACGACAATTGATGAAAACGGAAGAGAAAATGAAACAGTGGATCAATCATTTGGAAGACTTGTACAAAGGAAACGATGATATAGCACTTTTAGAGAAGGAGGAGGATGTAGATGAGGAAGAATTGGGAGATTCGATATTGAGATCAGAATTCGACAAGGCTTTGAAAGAATTGAAAAAATTATGATAATGAAGCACCAGGCATAGATGGCATAAGTGCGGACCTTATAAAAGCCTCCAGTGAAGGAACTCGTGACGCACTGTTTGAATTGATGGGAGATATGTACGAAAAAGGAGAAGTACCGGAAGATTTCCGAAAGAATAAAATTGTCGCTATCCCGAAAAAACGAGGGGCAGACAAATGCGAGAACTACAGAACGATCACTTTAACTTCACATGCTTCGAAAATACTGACCAAAATTATATACAGGAGGATGGAAAATGAAATAGAAAGTAGATTGGCAGAAGATCAGTTTGGTTTTAGAAAAAATAGGGGAACGCGAGAAGCAATTTTAGCACTTACGACAGTAATAGAGAAAAGGATAGCGCTGAAGAAATCTGTGTACATAGGTTTTGTAGATACACAAAAGGCTTCCGATAATGTGGACTGGGAGAAGATGTTTGCGATCCTGAAGAAGGTGGGAATAAATCATAAAGATAGAACAATAATATACGAATTATATAAGAATCAAAGCGCAATAATAGACATAGAGGGTCAGGAAGGGGAAGCACGAATAAGAAGAGGGGTGAGACAAGGATGCTTATTATCGCCACTGATTTTCAATTTATATATAGAAGAAGCAATGAACGGAGTGAAGGGGGAAATTCAATCGAAATTACAGATTCAGGGAGAAAATATAAGTATGTTGAGATTCGCGGATGACATAGCTATATTGGCCACGAGTAGTACTGAGTTAGAAAATATTCTCAACATTATGAGAACAATATTATTGGAAAACTATTGTATGAATATAAATAAAGACAAAACAAAATTCATGATGTGTACAGCAGCGAAAACAGCTAGAAGAACGAAAATCAAAATAGATACCGAGACAATTAAACAGGTGAAAGAATTCAAATATCTAGGAAGCATAATTACAGAAAACGGCAAAAGCGAAAGAGATATAAGAGCAAGAATAGCACAAGGGAAACAGGCTTTTTACCAAAAGAAACAGTTGTTATGCTAAAAAAATATAAGCTTGGAAGTAAGGAAGAAATTCTTGAAAAGTTACGTTTGGAGCACATCATTATGTGGTTGCGAAACTTGGACAATGGGGAAAACTGATCCACGAAGACTTGAAGCTTTTGAAATGTGGTGTTATAGGAGGATGCTCAGAATAAAATGGATAGACAAAGTCAAAAATGAAGAAGTACTCGAGCAGATAAATGAGGAAAGAAATCTTTTGAAACACATCGTGAAAAGGAGAAGCAATCTCATAGGACACACATTACGGCATGAGAGTTTATTGGAAACAATATCGGAAGGGAAAATGAATGGTAAAACTGGTAAAGGTAGACCTAGATTGAGTGATATGAAGCAAATCGTACAAGACAAGGGATGTAGTAGATATATAGAAATTAAACGTTTGGCGGATCATAGACCGGGGTGGAGTGTTTCATCAAACCAGTCGTAAGACTGATTACTTCATAATGATGAACAGTGAGAATGAAATAATTTAAAAGTATCTATAATATTCATCAGACACTAACGATCACTGGATCATGTACTCCAATATATTTCACCAAATTCATTAAACTGTTCAAGTTTTAAGCACAATCAACTTATTTTATATTTGTATATGTAATAGACATCTTGTTCAAAAGCTTACTTTCACTCTGGAAATATGCACCGCCGACATTATATCTCACTATGTTATATTGACAATTATGAGTATCGTCATCAAATCGTCCGTATGGCTCGAGTCATTGAAGCGTAGGTACGTCGTGAAATGTCCGGGTTCGAATCTTACAACCCCAAGAATCCGGAATGAAGTGAAATTTGTAGGACTGAGAGGGGGGGGGTCAAAAGAAAAGAAAGGAGGAAGAAGAAGAAAAAGAGGGGAGAATTTTTTTATGCACGGTTCAAGATTTGCCTAAGATATTTTGATGAATTTTTCAAGACATCTTTAAGACTTGATCGAACACGTCTAAAACATATCGTCCGCAAAACTTCTTCGAGATATCTCAAACTTGTCGAAATCAGTCGCGTAAGACATCTTTTAGATTTCTAAAAAACATCTTCGAGACCTTCTTGCAAGAAATCTTTCAAAATTGCGAGATATCTTCTAGATATCTAAAAGATGTCTTTTTGGGTGATTGGATATCAATCCCACACGGCACCTCAAATTCCGAATACGTATCAGACACATATCAATGTTGCGTTCACGTTGCAATGAATTTTATTTGAAATATGAAGTATTATAATACCTGAGACATTGAAATGTTATAGGGGAGAGTTGCCTTGATTGGACCATCGTCTTGGATGGACCACCACCTTTTATTGTCAAAGGAAAAAACTTAGATTTCTTCTAATCATGAAGTGATAATGTTCATTAATGTGACATTATCGCTGTATGATTAGAAGAAATCTAAGTTTTTTCCTTTGGCAATAAAAGGTGGTGGTCCATCCAAGGCGATGCACAGTGGGGCCAAATGCCAAAAAGCTGGCCAAAACCCCAAAAATGAAGTTTGTAGTTGGGGATATTTGACCCTTGGGATAAGTAAGGTGATGTCCCAAGTATTGGAATTCTGATATAAGAAGATCTGATCCCCTCCCCCTGCCCTTGTGTACCAGTTGCAAAATACCCTCCTTGGAGTATAATCCGCGTGATTGAAAGACAGTAAAATAACGAGCATGTTCAAAAAGACGCTGTGTCTCGAAAAATGAACCGATTTAACTTTTTCAAATTGGAGTCTATTACTGAAACTATGTAGAATACACTAAGAATTAAGAGAATATCAATTTGATGAGTGGAAAATACTGACAGAGCAATGATTGGATGTAATTTCTATATCTATAAATGAGAAAATGTGTGTGGTTTTTGAAGGAATAGTAGAGAATTACGCAAAATTACGTCGTTTAACTTATTGGAGGTGGTAGATGGGACTCTTACCTAAACATCAGAGAAGAAAACGGCTGCCCATGTCTGCCCCTAAGCAATTCCGCCATGTTTTTGTACAGGAAATCACAAAAAATTAGACGGAGTGATGAGGAGTCCTTAGATCCGTCTGAAACTTGATATGCAGAAGTTTGTGGGGTCGCTGATTATGAATCCGTTGTCTTCATTTCGGAATTCGAAATGGCGGATCCAATATGGCGGACGAAAATTGAGAGAAATCATCGGATTTTCTTCAAATTCGTTACCCAGGGGTTTCTGAGGGCGCTGATTACGAATCCGTTGTTTGAATTTCAAAATTCGAAATGGCGGATCCAATATGGCGGATTAAAATTGAAAAAATCATCGGATTGCCTTCGAACTCGGTACCCTGAGGTTTTTAAAGTCGCTGATTCCGAATCCGGTGTCTGAATTCCGGAATTCAGAATGGCGGATCCAGTTTGGCAGAAAAAAATTGAAAAAATCATCAGATTTCCTTCAAACTCGGTATCCAGGGTTTTGCTGGGTCATTGATTACGAATCAGTTGTCAAATTCCAAGAATCAAAGATAGCGTATCTAATATGGTGGACACAAAACTCAGAATTCAGTAGATTCGCTTTGAATTTTATCTCAACGTTAGTATGTGTTTTATTTCCAGTGTACATTTGCTGCACGAGAAAAACTGTATGAGATTGATTACCATTCGTTTTCCTTCTCATCGCGGGTTTAGGGTACACAGAAGCCAGAAATCATTGATATTTAGGAAGATGATGGACCATTGAGAGAAAAACAGTATTGCTGGAGAATATTCGTAGTGAATTTACTATGAGTTGATAAATTCACTATGGGAAATGACAATAAAACTACCAACATTTAGTATTATTACTACGAATTTTTGGTAACTTCACTGCTAACATTCTTCAGCGATGCTCCTTTTCCCTAAAGTAACCGTCATTTTCCTAAATGTTTACAAATGTTATTCAAGTATTGATATCTCTTTCCTTTTCGTGAACTGAATCATGACTCGCGATTTGGTGATCGTTCTTATGTTAACCTATCGTTTCCATGGCAACGTGAATAGTTGGTTGTAATCGGTCTGATTTCAAATGGTGCTTTTCACAATTGTGCAATAGCTGTCACCGAATTCTTACTCTTGCTAGTAATCGTTGCCGTAAACTTTTTTCCGCGTGCAAGTTTGGAGCTTGGTGTATATTTTTCGTTTTTTAAAATCATTCAATTTTAACATACAATTCCAAATGAGATGGATTCCGCTGCCATAGGTGAGTGTTTCAACAACCTATATTTTCTTAGTAGTTTAATTTGAACAGTTGACTGCAAAAAAAATTAGCTTAAGAGGGTTTAATCCAACCCAAGAAAATTAGGAAAATTTTTAGAAACACATGGGGTTTCTGTAGCGAATTTCATCGAATTCTACAACGTTTGTAGATTTCAAAGATGATTCAATATCTATGACTCGGAGAGAGATGTACAATATTTTAAGGAGCAGTCCTCTACATACGTTGGATGAAAAGTTCACTTTCCTTCAAGGAAAAATCATCGAGATAACGTGTTGTCCGGATAACAAAACTACAGAGATCTCTAACCTTTTATCTACTCTTAAATGTGTATTTAAAAAGAGATGGGAATCTTCTCAAAGGACCGAAGAACGATTTCATCAAAATAATGAAGAATGGTTGAAACAAGAGGTAGTGTTCTGTACTTTCAGGAATCCCCATTCTGTAACTGTTCACACGCAAGTGGGAAGACCTCTTGTTGAATTCAACGGATGTTCAGAAAGAACGAAACGTAGGAAAACAGAGAATATCAGAGTAAATACTCCTATCTCAGAGCTGTCTTACGCCACACAAATGTGTTTGAGAGCGTCTGGACAGATCGAAGCCGCAAAAATTGTAAAGGATGTTACATCTTCTGATCCTGAGCTTGCCAAAATGTATATGGAAGGTTATCAAACTTTCAAGCGAAATGAGCCAAAGATGTTGAATGATGAAGATGCTCTAGCTCTCCTAGTAGATGCCGAGCTCTCAAAACATCAGTACTGCTTATTGCGTGAAGCTGATCCGCAGAAATTTCCACCTTATAAAAAAATTCAACTAGCCAAACGCATGTGTTTCCCTGACAAGGAATTTATTCAAATAACAGAAACCTGCGCTGTTGTGCAACTACAAGCACTTCTTGATCACACAGCTACACGTATTTTAGAGCTACAGAATTCGGTTTTGTCAACTTTATCTAATGAAGAGTTACAAAACCTGGTACTTATTTTCAAATGGGGGTTTGATGGGAGCTCTGGCCACTCCTCATACAAACAAGCATATCAAAGTTCGGAAGCTAGTGATTCCGCTGTGTTCATTACTTCACTTGTGCCTCTCCGCCTACACTGCAATTCAAAAATAATTTGGCAGAATCCAAGGCCATCATCAACCAGATTTTGTAGGCCAATCAAAATAGAGTTTGTGAAAGAATCAACTGAAGTTTCGGTTGCAGAGAAGCTACGGGTTGATAATGAAATAGAAAATCTGAGGGCTACTTCTTTCAGAACTGATGAAAAACATGTTTCAGTGAAACATGAGATGATTTTTTCTATGGTGGACGGGAAGGTATGCAATGCCATAACTGAGACAACCTATACCCAGAAGTGCTATATATGTGGTGCCACATCTGAGGAATTCAACAAAATTGATGATATAGTATCCAGGCCGGTCAAAACCGAAAACCTCCAGTTTGGTTTGTCTTGTCTACACGGCTGGATACGATTTTTTGAGGGCCCCCTGCATTTGTCTTATAAGCTACCTATTCAGAAGTGGCAAGCACGAAAACAAGATAAAGCTTTGGTGGAAGAACGAGAAAAGGTTGTACGGAAAAGTTTTAAAGAAAAATGTGGCCTCATTGTTGATGTTCCTAAGCCAGGGTTTGGGAACTCAAATGATGGGAATACCGCTAGGCGATTTTTCGCACAACCCGAAGTTTCTGCCGAAATCACAGGGGTGGATGTCAACCTAATACAACGACTTCATGTAGTATCAGCTACCGTTTCAAGTGGCCATGAAATAGACGTTGAAAAGTTTCGGAGTTACGCTTTAGACACGGCACGCTACTACGCGACAAAATATCCGTGGTACCCAATGTCACCTACGATGCACAAGTTTTCGATCCACGGACCTGAAATCATTGCATCTGCTCTTCTACCTATAGGCCAATTGACTGAGGAAGCACAAGAGGCTCGTAACAAAGATTTTGAAAGGTGAAAATGATGTATATCACTCAATAATAGTCTATATTTGTCACAGTGGACTCGACATTTTGAAGGGAAAAATTTGACTTCTCAAGTACTGCAATCAGTTTGATACATTGCACAATACGTTTTTGACTACTAGGCAAACTATATATTTATGGTAACCACGAGAATATACAGGGTGGGGCATTTAAAGTGTCACGGGCGTTTTTTCCGAAAATGAAATGAGATACGAGAAAATTTTTCGGACAAAAATTGTAGGGTATCAAGGGGGACATCCGATGGTGGCCTTGGCTTTGACCTCAAATCTCATCTTCAAGGGCATTCTGAGGTTAACTCTTGTTTTTTAAATAGCATCTCATATTTTTCACTGCAGATTTGGATTCTAGGTCAAAAACCAAGAAACTTTTGTCTGAACCATTCTCCTGAAATCCGCAAAGATGGCGCTCTAATCGATATTGTTCCATACTGAATCTGACATTAGAATAACTCGAAAACGAAGGGTCTTGGAGGAGAATGTTTCGGACAAAAGTTGTCTGATTCCAAGGGGGACCCCTTGAACCGAAACGGAGGTGATGGGGTATAACAGACAAAACACAACACATTTCAATCGTCTACATCACTTGGATAATTTTAATGCAGTAGATGCTCAAAATGATGGCTTTCGACTTCAATACACATTTCAAAACGTTTTACAAAAGATTGCTGAACTCGTGCTAAAATATCTTCATTGATGCTCGCGCATGCATTGATGATTCGTTGACGCATATTCTCAGGTGTAGTCGGTGCTTGTTGATAAACTGTATCTTTTATGTATCCCCATAAAAAAAAATCTGGAGAAGTAAGATCCGGAGAACGGGCAGGCCAATGAACTGGTCCACGACGTCCTATCCATCGTCCAGGATAATCTCTGTCCAACATTTCTCGAGCTGTGACTGCATAATGGGATGGACAACCATCGTGTTGATACCACATATTCAATCGTTCCTGAAAAGGTATGTCTCCAAGTAATGTTGGGAGTACTTGATCTAAGAAATGTCTGTACTTCTCTCCATTTAGCGTATCTGCAATGAAGTACGGTCCAATTACTCGAGATCGGAAAATACCACACCAAACATTCACAGCCCATTGTCTTTGATGCTCTACTTGACGTAACCATCTTGGATTTTCTGTCGCCCAGTAATGCATATTATGTCGATTTACTTGACCATGATTGGTGAACGTCGACTCATCAGAAAATAATATGTTGATGAAGTTGTTATTGTGCATTTGCGCTAAACCCCATCGACAAAACTGTACACGATTTTCGAAATCATCACCGTGAAGGTCTTGATGCAAAAAAATGTGATACGGATGGAATTTGTGACGTTTCAGTATTCGAAGAACACTTCTTCGAGAAATTCCCGAATGGAGTTCAATTTCACGAGAGCTCACGTGTGGATTATTGGCTACTGCAGCTAGTACATTAACTTCCGCATTTCCTCCGCTAACAGTTCTCATTCGATGTCGTTTTTTCCTTGTAACACTTCCCGTTTCTGGGAATAATTTTGTAATGCGTTGAAAATACCTAATGGATGGCGTTGTTCTTCCAGGAAATCGTTCTGCATACAAGTCATATGCTTGTCTGGGGTTCTTATGCACTTCACCGTCAATGTAGATCATATCGATCTTTTCAGAAACCGTGTATCGGATATCCATGATTTTCAATTTGTCATAAACCAAGTAATAATCAAATGTAACTGACAAACTGACTTCCAAAATCGTGAATTCTCACTGAACCCCGTCGTTTGTTTACATCGCGTGAGCTCTGAATGGTGGTAATGTAGACGATTGGAATGTGTTGTGTATTCACAACTCTTGTACGAAACATTCTTTTGCAAGACCCTTCGTTTTCGAGTTATTCGAATGTCAGATTCAAAATGGAACAATATCGATTAGAGCGCCATTCTTGCGGATTTCAGGGAAATGGTTCAGACAAAAGTTTCTTGGTTTTTGACCTAGAATCCAAATCTGCAGTAAAAAATATGAGATGCTATTTAAAAAACAAGAGTTGATCTCAGAATGCCCTTGAAGATGAGATTTGAGGTCAAAGCCAAGGCCACCATCGGATGTCCCCCTCGGTACCCTACAACTTTTGTCGGAAAAATTTTCTCGTATCTCACTTTATTTTTGGAAAAAACGCCCGCGACACCTCAAATGCCCCACCCTGTATGTTCGCGAAGATTGTTTTGTTCTGGTAAGGAATTCGGGGAATTATGAATATTCATATACTTTTTTTTATTAATAAGCCACATTGTTCATCCTCTGGAAACATAAATTCATAGACTAGAAAACAATTTTGAGAATCAAGTAAACTTATGAATTAGAGGATTTATTCAAAACTTTATACTGATGACCCCAAAGTGCAGCTGCTTTTTGTTTTTCCTTGATTTTGCTTGTCATGTTGAAATCAAAAGCTTCAACGGTGTCGATGAATAAATAATTATATTCAAATATCTTAACAACATACATCCCCAAAGGTACCGAGAGCATCACTCCAGGAAATGCAGTAGAGAAAAAACGAATGAAGACATTTTTAAATGGTTCCTTTTGAGTTCTGATCCAATGTTATCGAGTAAAAGACAGTTGCCCAAGAAAAAACTAAAGTTTCTCCCTAGAGACGTGTTAAGCCTGATCAAAACTCCGGATATACTTGATAAAGACAACGTAACTTTCCCATTATCTTCCTCTGAGAGTGAAGAAGAAGACTGATCTGAGTAAAAAAAGTGTGGCAAAAGTAAAAACCATTACGATTTCAGTTTTTTATATTATTGTATATATTGTGAATGTATATATCTTTCGATTTAACACATTTGGTGTGTTAATATCATTCGATAATTATATTAATAATGATTCAATGTTGGAAATAATAATAATAATGATCATAATAGGAACAACAAAATGGGCCGTTTAGTTCTTGTTTAATATTAAGTTATGAATGAAGTTTTGATTCTTGGCAGTCGCCATCCTGAATTTCGGAATTCTGACAACGGATTCGTGATCAGCGATCCCGAAAACCCCTGGGTACCGAGTTTGAAGGGAATCCGATGATTTTTACAATTTTCGTCCGCTGTATTAGGTCCGTTATTTCGAATTTTGAATTTCAGACCGTGGATTCGTAATCAGCGACCACAGAAACCCCTGAGTACCGAATTTGAAGAAAATGCGATGACTTTCTTAATTTTTGTACACCATATTGGATCCGCCATTCTGAATTTCAAAATTTTGACAACGGATTCGTAATTGGTGACCCCAAAAACTCCTGGATGCCGAGTTTGAAGAAAATCCGATGATCTCTTCGATTTTATTCCACCATATTGGATCCGCCATTTTGAATTTCGAAATGTAGACAACGGATTCGTAATCAGCGACCCCAAAAATCCCTGGGTACCCAATTTGAAAAGAATCCGATAATTTTTTCAATTTTCGTCCGCCATATTGGATTCGCCATTCTGAATTTGGGAACTCAGACAGCGGATTCGTAATCAGCGACCCCGAAAACCCCTGATCACCAAATTTGAAAAAAATCCGATGATTTCTTCCAATTTTCGTCCACCATATTGGATCCGTCATTTTGAATTTCGAAATGAGAACAACGGATCCGTAATCAGCGACCCCAAAAACCGTTGGGTACCCTATTTGAGGAGAATCCGATGATTCTTCAAATTTTCGTCCGCCATATTGGATTCGCCATTTTGAATTTTGGAACTCAAACAGCAGATTCGTAATCAGCGACCCCAAAAACCCCTGATCACCAAGTTTGAAGAAAATCCGATGGTTTCTTTCAATTTTCGTCCGCCATATTGGATCCGCCATTTTGAATTTTTGAAATTCTGACAACGGATTCGTAATCAGTGACCCCATAAACTTCCCGAGTACGAAGTCGCAAGCGAATTTGAGAGCCCCTTATAATTTCGTCCAGCTTTTTGGCATTTGGCCCCACTGTGCGATGGTCCAATCGAGGCAACTCTCCCCTATGTCATTAATCCAGCTATCATTAACGCAGTAAATACATGCGACATGTCATGTCACTCCAGTCAGCACAAATGATCAATTCGAATTCATAAGAACTTTCTAAAGACCTCTTGAATAGTTCCCGTTATTCTCATCGATATGTATTCATTATGAATATTTCGAATTCAGAATGAAAACGTGTCGAATGCCCGCAGAATTCATCATAAAATCTGGATATAAATTCTTTCTGAACATTAAGTTGTTCATTAAGAGTTAATTTTCAATTCAAAATATTCATAATGAATACGTATTGATTAGCATAATGAGAGCTCTTTGCAAGAACTCTTGTGATGTATGGGACTATGCTATAAATCATAACCTAATTCATGAAATAATAATCTTTGATATCATTTAAATATAATTGCAATGTTTGTGCTTTTACGGTCATTTAATGAATTTTCATCAAATGTTCTGTATACTTCCAGAAAAATAATGATTCCTGATCCTCAATTTGATAGAAAGTCATTACCAGATGGAAAATTAATGTGGATTGGAAAGTACGAAAATATCTACTTCTCCATTATTATTAAGATGCTCTCATCAAGGGAACATACACAGATAAATTTATATCGTTCCCCTGCTGAAAATTGCTGTCAGAAACGGTCAAAAAAATTTTCTGACCATATTAGAGCGGTTTTTGACTTCGCATAGCCGCATTGAAACACTCAAAAAATATGTAGTTAGTATTTGACTGCGTTTGGAAATCGCTTACACCGCTTAGATACGGTCAAAGATTTTCATTGAGCGTTTTTGACTGGCATTTCTATTTATGAGCAATGCCTGTTAGAAACAGTTGAAATTTGAGTCAGAATCTGAAAGGACGGTTATCCAATCACTAGATCCAAAATTTGATAGTTCCTGACAGTATTGGCGAATCCAGTATCCCACAGCGTGGACTGATCGAAAAGATGAAAGTTTCTGGCTGCAATCATCATATTTGAAAGAAGCCAGAATCACTTTGGATCCCCGCTTCAAAATCATGACAGTTTTCTAGAGGATTTACATATTTCATTAGCAGTCTGTTCTTACGCGAAATTACAGATTCATGATTCACGCGCAGTAGTATGGATTTCACCATGATGATTTTGATAGATCTTTATGGTGGTGACACATTGAAAATCATTATGTTTCTGTCAGTCTTTGTAGAAATGTGATAGTTCCTGACAGTATTGGCGAATCCAGTAGCCTACAGTATGGACTGTTCGAAATGATGGAAGTTTCCAACTGCGATCATCATATTTAGAAAAAAAGCCAGAATCACTTTGGAATCCCCCTTCAAAATTGTGACAGATTTTTAGAGGATTTACACATTTCATTATCAATTTTCTGAGTTCTTTAGTTTGGAAATTATATACTTCGTGATGTGATATCGAAAGTAGAATTACTTATTGATCCATCTCTACGATATTGATATTGCACTCAACAATACAATACTCATCTGATTTTCGTTACATTTTGAACTTTTTATAAATACAATTTGATTTCGGTACGAAGCCAGAGGTTCGACGCATGAAAACTTCACCCCAGCCCTGCTGTACAACGGGGAAACCTAGTTACGCCACATTTTGTACGAGAATGAGTTTTTTTTATTATCAATTAATATTGCAGATTTTACAGAATTAGTTCATATCAGGAAGACATTTCCGTTAAAAATGCGACTTGATGAGGTTTTGATTTTGTCCGGCAGTGGCGATCTGACGAATCAAAACTGAACTGTTTAATCAAAATATCAGTGAACTACTTTAGCGTTAAGTTGCTTTGAGATTCCTATCCATAAACGAGGTGTCTGTACTGGATAAATTGAGTACAAAGAGATGGATAATCATTATACTTATACAAATTCTGTAAATCACCATTTTTGCATAAAAGGATTCATTTTAACTGTGGATTTGATTTGAATCATTGATTTCAATGGATTTTCTCCGTCAGAAACTCTCACATTCAATAAATCATTTAATTTTCTCAACCGGTATACAACGAGATGATTTTCTTTCAGCTGATACCATCGAAAACGTCCAATAATTTTTTTTCTCCAAATTCGGATTGATTCGTTCAGATATTGGATCTGTAACAGCGTATAAGAGCAGACTTGTCGTTCAACATGTGAATCCTATCAGTTTCATGCTATGAATCAACTCATTGTTCAGAATACGTTTTACAACTATCAACATCTCAGACAGTCATTTCAATCTCAGTCCAATGATTCTTCATTATATCACGATTGCTGCAAGGAATTACATTTTTCAAGCTTGTGCATTCTGTTCGTTTCTGACAATCACAAATGCTGTCAGGAACTGCTTCTTTTTCAATCTGCACTCATTTTCCTTGGCAGTCGTACTCGCAGAAACACTCAGATGCTCACTGATACTGTTCGAAATCTTGAGCGTCCTCAACAGCAGTTTTCAGCAGGGTTCGTAACGATCAAGTCAGAATATCATGAATTTCAATTGAGAACGATTGCGTTCTTATTCCAAACAGCACTGGAGCTCCTGATATATTCATGAAGAGATGAATTCTCCTTAGTTCCTCAAGGATTCATTATGAATCCATCCTAAACTTGTGTGCTGTTGTGTGGTGCTGTCCGAGATAAACAATAATGGTGAAGATACACACGCAGGAAACTGGAACATCACCTAACTTTTCGTGACTTTTTATCTCGCAATTGACGTGAAATAAAATTAACCGATTGATGATTTTTTATCACCAAACTTTTTGGTTTCAGATCTCCAACTTCACGGTGAAA
Source organism: Gonatopus flavifemur (assembly GCA_018340375.1). NCBI lineage: Eukaryota > Metazoa > Arthropoda > Insecta > Hymenoptera > Dryinidae > Gonatopus > Gonatopus flavifemur. The sequence goes on from JAFFJZ010000009.1 coordinate 17,773,760, forward strand.
TAATATCACCAAGATTTGAGATTTATGGCCTCCGATATTGTCATGTTTTTTCATGCAGTCCAGATAAAAAATCACCTAATCGCGAGATGAATAATCGCGGAAAGGTTAGATGATGTAATATCTCGCGGATTTCCTGCGTGCATGCATGACGGAAACTACAGGAACCCCGTGATCAGAATCGTCGAACTAACATCAATTTAATAAATATAACACTTCCCCTCATGATTTTCAACAAGTTGGTTCCAACTAAATGCATTTTGATACAGTACGATCCCATACAGCACTCTGGTTCCGATGTGCTCATGAAGAAATCTTTATGAATTCATCGTGGGATTCTTCAAGAGTCCACGTTATTCCAGTTCAGAATGAACTCTTTATGAATCCCTGGTATTCAAAAAGAATTGTTGAAGAATTTTCAAGAATTCATTATGAATTCTCTCGGAACTGACATAATGGGAGTTCATTTGGAACATGCTCGTGCTGTTTGGGCCATCGCTGAACACTGATTTCGGTCCACTATTGGAACACTTTCCAGTATCAGAAAACTCTTCAAAAATTCTGTAATAACTTTCACAAGTATTACAATGGAATCGAGAGGAGAATTCTGAAAGAGCTTTGTTCTTCGGATATTTGCGAGTTCTCTGAGTGCTCCATAAGTATCAATTTGAACACTTTTGAAAGGCTTGAAGAATCCTTTTCGAGGATTCGTCATTCTTTTCAAATTCTTATAGAACTTCTTGTGCTGCCTGCCTACACAGCACCACAGCTCAGAAAGAGTTCATGATGAATTTATTCGGCTCTACAAGAATTGAAAATGAATGCATTGAGAACTCTTTCTGATTTGTGCCGCTGTGTGGGTGGGTAGAATCATAAAAACTGGGAAGCAACGGCGACCGCCAAGCGGTCGTCGACGCTCCTCAACTCATTATGAGAAAAGACAAGATTCTTTCCCCCATCAATATCTCACACAAAACGAAATTCGGAAAAAATATATGTGTCATCCAAATTTGATTTTTAGGATTATTGATTGAAACAAAACAAGGCGAACAATTAGTTTTTGCTACTCTCTAAATTTCTAAGAGTGAAATTCCCACTCCCAATTTGGGGTGGGTTGTGCTTTCACTCTTCAAGAGTGATAAAATCACTGTAATAGAGTGAATCTTCTCACTTTTTCAACTAGAGTGAAAAGTGTCACTCGTAATTAAAGAGTGATTTATACTTCACCCGTTTGAAGATTGAAATACCACCTCTCTTAGAGTGAAATATCCAAGTTCATTTATATTCAATCGACGCTTCAAAATTATTTGGAAACTCAACGTCTTTTGAGTGACGACGTGAGAAATATATAATTCAAATGAAAAAATTCCTTCTGTCCACAATGCGGGATGAATTCTTTACCGGAGGTGAGTACAATAATATTGCTGTAAAATTTTCCAAGCTCTTACATTACATCTCGTATACACGTGATCCAACAGTATTGAGGTTAGAAAATTACATAGGTTGAAAATTCTTCGAAGTCAAACTCAAATTCTACTCACTGGCATATTATTGATAAAATATTCACCCAAGTAGCACAAGAACATTTCAAATATTCTGCGTTCATTCCGTGATTATGCATAGAATATACAGATAAGACTATTTGGGATGAATTCGAAAAATATGTTCTGAGAATGTGCACAGAATATACTTATCCGAAACAGTCTCATTCGAAGATTCTAAAAATCTTCATAGAACATGCTCAGAACTTCCAAGAACCTTCTTAGCATTTCTAACCTGTTGTGCTACTTGGGCAATATTTTACACATTCATTACTGATGTTAGATTGATTCAAACATTCATTAGGTCTCATTTGGTCATTATTCTCACATACAGGTCCATAGGACATCTAACGAGGTACCCCACATACACACTTATTACAACTCTGTCGTTCGTCCAAACAAGTGTCGGTTTAGCTCAGGTCGGTTAGGCATGAGTTATGTAGGTCAGAATATAGGTAGGTAGGTTCTCTAGCGGTTTGATTCCTCCAAAGGTGGTGCATAATTTTTCTCACTGCAATAAGTGATTCAGGAACATGCGAAGTTCAGAATGTAGTGAGATACACAAAAATTCTTTTTTTTCATCCTCTCCACAAAAGTAATGAAAATTCGTCACAGATTTCACCTGAAAGACATATTACAAAATCACTCGCATTTGGAGTGAGACTTCTCACTCTCAGATATGCGGTGAATATTGTCAGTCTGATTCAGAGTTGATGAAATCACTCTTCCCAGAGTGAAAAATAACTCCAACATAGAGATATGTCATATCACTCTTCACAACAGTGAAGTTTCACTCTAATAGGACAGGCTCACTTCTGGCTGGCTAATGGAGTGATAGTTCACTCTTAAAGAGTGGAATTTCAGTCCAAGAAATTTAGAGAGTACTCATTCGTCTCTGGTATTTTTCTCAAACATTTTTATCACAAATAATTATGATGTAAATTGAAGACGACAATTTGGTAAGAAGGAAAATTATTCGGAAAAACTGGTTCCTTTATATCTCTAACTTTCGTTTGATTCGAAAACACGCAAGGTGGAAGTTGATCAAGAGTTGATTGACAATTCAAATTTGATTTCTTAGTACACGTGCATTTTAATCGACTTCAAAATGATCTTGATTCATCGATATATTTCAGTCTGGATTTCATTATGCTCAGACATAGTGTTAAATTCTGATTGAAAAATGCAAAGAAGATTGAAATTGAATGAGACTTTATCATGATATCAAGCAAAATATCCGGAAAGCCCCGGAAAAATAACAAAATTATTATTTTACTCTATAGAAAAGACTAAAATGAAATGGTTTTCGATTGTGTCTGTTTGATGAGACCTAATTGCTTAAAATTCAACGAATTCTTGTAAAAACACATTTACCGTACTCTTTCTCACCTGCTTCAACGCACTCCATACCATAAAAATTATTCTGCGTTCATTAGTTATCAATACCCACTTAAAGTCTCAGATGTCAAATATAATGCACAATCAAATATCACGGAATTTCAACTGATATCCTAGGTTAGAGGATGATGAGAGGCAAGGAAAGACGATCGGCTTCAATTGCCCAATTATTGAACAACTTCAAGCAATAATTCTCATCGACCCACGATAACTTTCAGGAAATTGATTTTTGGCTGGTTAAATCAATCGAATACCCCACTGTGCATGCATTGCTTTGCAAGAGAGCTCTATACAAAATCTTGTGTATAATTCGAGGTATTCAAATACGCATACTTGGAAGAACGATTCTTCCGTTTCACAATATAGAGCGATTATCTCTTTGACACATACGTAGTTGAACATCGAAGTATGTCTAATACGTGTGACCGTTCGTTTCACCTGTAACTAAATAACTCGTCGAATTGTATTCGAATTCTCTTTCAACGTCGAGAAAAAGATCTTCGATTTTCGGCTACGAAGAAAGTCTTCATGTTTTTCTGTTTCAAATGCCCTATAACAAATGGATGGAGACAAATGGTACATGGAAAGAAAATTGAAGATATTTTCGCAGAGAAAACAAAGATCTAATATCTTTAAATGAATTGGACTAGATTCTATCATTTTTGAAACCTTGAACAATTTGCACTTAAACTATAGATGACCGTTAACCATCAATCACGAGCCGGCAAGATCCGGCTCGAAGGACCATCTTAAATTTCGATTGAAGAATGCAAATAAGATTGAAGTTGAATGAGACAAAGTTATCTCTCGATAAAATATTTACCATTGAACCCGACAGAAAGATTCCCTGAAAGAAGTGTAGACCAACAGAGGTAAATGAATAAAACAAAGGAATGGACTGTATTGGGAGTAAACTGGGATAACGATCATGAAGGGAGTGCAAATTGTTCGTGGTTATAACAAAATTGAAGAGCAAATGGTTTGTTTCTAAGAATATATATTCGTGAAAAGGTGGTTCCGTGAACACGAGATCGTAGAAAATACGAGGTCAATCCGTCGACCGCCAACTAAGAGGTTGAAGGGTAAGATTGAAAGTGAATTCCCGTCGGGGAATGCAAAATATAAACTTATAGCTAAATACTTATAATCTGGCCAGATTCGATTAGATTACGCTTGGATGAATGATGATCGGAGTGCTGGACCCCCCTTCAAAGAATGTCGTCGCGGTGGAAAATGTCCAAACTCGATCACTCCAAAGAATTGACACGTCGGCCACAGAAATGTATTCGATGATCACCAGATCATATCGTCGGATGCACTTTTGATCGCGGTTATCATCCCGAAAGGAAACGAAAACTAAACTCGTTCAAGTACTCTGAACATAGAGATGGCACGGGGACCGAAAGTGAGACGGAATTTCACACGTCGTGCACGTAGAACAGATAGCTGACCTCTGAACTAGGGAGGGGATCAGCGAGGAAGTCAAGCCTTTGGTTTTGTAGAGTAAAGGAAGGGCGGTGTGAAACGTGGAAACGTTCCTCAGGCGTGAACACATAGTCTCGAGCGTAGTGGACTGATTTGGAAACAGATTATAGCGGATGGATGAGAGATGTTCAAATATATTTATTCGATATTTAAATATCAATAATTATGGGAATGTGAATATACAGGGTGGGGCATTTAAAGTGTCGCGGGCGTTTTTTCCAAAAATAAAGTGAGATACGAGAAAATTTTTCGGGCAAAAGTTGTAGGGTACCGAGGGGGACATCCGATGGTGGCCTTGGCTTTGACCTCAAATTTCATCTTCAAGGGCATTCTGAGATCAACTCTTGTGTTTTAAATAGCATCTCCTATTTTTTACTGCAGATTTGGATTCTAGGTCAAAAACCAAGAAACTTTTGTCTGAACCATTTTCCTGAAATCCGCAAAAATGGCGCTCTAATCGATATTGTTCCATTTTGAATCTGACATTCGAATAACTCGAAAACGAAGGGTCTTGCAAAAGAATGTTTCGTACAAAAGTTGTCAATACACAACACATTTCAATCGTCTACATTACCACCATTCAGAGCTCACGCGATGTAAACAAACGACGGGGTTCAGTGAAAATTCACGATTTTGAAAGTCAGTTTGTCAGTTACATTTGATTATTACTTGGTTTATGACAAATTGAAAATCATGGATATCCGATACACGGTTTCTGAAAAGATCGATATGATCTACATTTACGGTGAAGTGCATAAGAACCCCAGATAAGCATATGACTTGTATGCAGAACGATTTCCTGAAAGAACAACGCCATCCATTAGGTATTTTCAACGCATTACAAAATTATTCTCAGAAACGGGAAGTGTTACAAGGGAAAAACGACATCGAATGAGAACTGTTAGCGGAGAAAATGCGGAAGTTAATGTACTAGCTGCAGTAGCCAATAATCCACACGTGAGCTCTCGTGAAATTGAACTCCAGTCGGGAATTTCTCGAAGAAGTGTTCTTCGAATACTGAAACGTCACAAATTCCATCCGTATCACATTTTTTTGCATCAAGACCTTCACGGTGATGATTTCGAAAATCGTGTACAGTTTTGTCGATGGGGTCTAGCGCAAATGCACAATAACAACTTCATCAACACATTATTTTCTGATGAGTCGACGTTCACCAATCATGGTCAAGTGAATCGACATAATATGCATTACTGGGCGACAGAAAATCCAAGATGGTTACGTCAAGTAGAGCATCAAAGACAATGGGCTGTGAATGTTTGGTGTGGTATTTTTCGATCTCGAGTAATTGGACCGTACTTCATTGCAGATACGCTAAATGGAGAGAAGTACAGACATTTCTTAGATCAAGTACTTCCAACATTACTTAAAGACATACCTATTCAGGAACGATTGAATATGTGGTATCAACACGATGGTTGTCCATCCCATTATGCAGTCACAGCTCGAGAAATATTGGACAGAGATTATCCTGGACGATGGATAGGACGTCGTGGACCAGTTCATTGGCCTGCCCGTTCTCCGGATCTTCTCCAGATTTTTTTTTATGGGGATACATAAAAGATACAGTTTATCAACAAGCACCGACTACACCTGAGAATATGCGTCAACGAATCATCAATGCATGCGCGAGCATCAATGAAGATATTTTAGCACGAGTTCAGCAATCTTTTGTAAAACGTTTTGAAATGTGTATTGAATTCGAAGGCCATCATTTTGAGCATCTACTGCATTAAAATTATCCAAGTGATGTAGACGATTGAAATGTGTTGTGTTTTGTCTGTTATACCCCATCACCTCCGTTTCAGTTCAAGGGGTCCCCCTTGGAATCAGACAACTTTTGTCCGAAACATTCTCCTCCAAGACCCTTCGTTTTCGAGTTATTCTAATGTCAGATTCAGTATGGAACAATATCGATTAGAGCGCCATCCTTGCGGATTTCAGGAAAATGGTTCAGACAAAAGTTTATTGGTTTTTGACCTAGAATCTAAATCTGCAGTAAAAAATATGAGATGCTATTTAAAAAACAAGAGTTGATCTCAGAATGCCCTTGAAGATGAGATTTGAGGTCAAAGCCAAGGCCACCATCGGATGTCCCCCTCGATACCCTACAATTTTTGTCCGAAAAATTTTCTCGTATCTCATTTTATTTTTGGAAAAAACGCCCGCGACACTTTAAATGCCCCACCCTGTATATTAAATGTTAGGTGGCAGATGTCATTTGTGTACGCTAAAATGAAAGGAGTTTGCCGTGCTAAGAAAATCCAAATATCCATACTCGATACTTGACCATATTCCTGTACTACTGGAAAAAATTCCCAACGGGAGGGCTTTGAGGACCGACATGCTTCAGGAAAACATATTTTCAACACATTGGAGTCAATAGTTAGAAGCAATAGAATTAGTTAGAAGTAGAAGAAGGTTCGCAGTCTCTACACGGAGAAAAAAACTAACAATGATATTGCTGAATTGACAATAAAATATTGTTATATATCAACTCAGAATAAATACCGTAAAAATATGACCGTCACTATTGCTAAACTGGCAATAAAATTATATGGTCAACATTATTAACAATTAAAATATTCAATTTTGCAATATAATGTGGTTATATCAATAATTTATATTTTCTCATTTAAAAAATATTACCTTTGAGTGAGGAAAAAAATTCCTCGTCGGAATTTATCCCTACAAACATTCTATTAAGATGTAGTTTGATTCATGAGTGAAGGGAAAGCGATGATTGTAAGTTCGAATGTTGGAAACTTGCTTGAGCGGGATTCGAACCCGGGTCCTCCGAGTGAGAATCAGAGCTTCGATCAGGTCAGCAGATCTCCAAGGTGACAACTGAGTACTTGAATTGCTGTTTATGGTAATCCTCGACTTTGTTGAGAGTTAACGATGAAAATATATTCAAGACAAACATAAAATTGTGCACATTGAATAAATGAATCAGGGTTTGAATCACAGGAATTTTTTCAGAAACGAATGAAGCTCGTCAAATTTGTTTCTTGAACTCATGTAAGGTTTGTTAATCAATCAGAAATTGTGATTGATTTTTATGTTTGTGAATTTAAGAAAAATTGAATCGAAAAAGGGTTTGTAGAAGAATGTATATCACTTGGATCACATTTTTAACTGTCTCCTGAAGTGGATCAAAATTAATTTCTTACGGGAATGATTCTACCACTTTATACGTTCAAAATATAAAGCTGTTTCAACAATAAATGGATTTCGTTACGACCATTTTTTTGTTAATTTTATGATACTTATTGTTGTCGCTGCTTGACCAGCAATGTTTATTGTGAGTTGGAATTGCACCTAATATTGTCATTTTCACAAGTGATTTTCAGCAATACAATTCTTGGTAACGAAGCAATGTGCTGTTGCTGTACGAACAACAAATTATTGCATAACCAGCAATGAAATGTTGACAATTCTTATATTGCTAGTTCTACCATACACATTTTTCTCCGTGTAGAAATTGATACATTCTCTTCTCTCTTCATCCTTCTCCCAATTGTTTTGAGAATCATTAGATCGAGCCGGAAAAAATTGATTATCATTTATTCTTTAACAAATGAAGAAATCAGGAGACTTCTCAATGCTCTCAATGTGATCCAGCAGGTATGGAATCACTACCATTTTTTCTCTCTTCAATAAAGACCCGTATAACACGTGATGTGTAAAACATATGTTCGGCATGTGAAAAATGCATAATTTCATGGACAACGGAATATTCTAAACAACATATTCTTGGCATATATCATTTCACATCATGTGGCAATATTGTGAGAATTATATTCAATCCACATGGCTGGAAGATTTTCATGAACTCAGTAAACTATAACCTCTCATTTGCAAATAACCGATGAATTCATTGTTTTGTGTACGCGAGTCGGAATGAAATGGTGATCTTTATCAATCTTTATGAATTTGTATACTGTCTCAAAACTTTTTTTCAAGTTGTGTCGAATGCACGGAATTATCTCAGCCTTATTTAGATTAATTTATCGGATTTTTATCCAAATCACGGAGATACAGCGTGCACTTACGAAATATAGCTCTATGACTATGCAATAGGAAATTTTGAGATTTCGTCTACAGTAGCTCGACGCGTATTTTTAGTGACAATGTTGAGAATGTATAAGACAAAACCACAATTGATATTTATGAAAGTTCAATTATAGTGACGTGTAGTGTTTTTCGTCAGTCATTAGGAGCCGACAGAACTTTATAGGTTAAGCAATTCCAAAACACTTTTGAAAGATATCTCATACAACACGAGAAAAGCTATTAAACAGTAATTCTTCTTCTGGAAAGGATTATGATTGAATTATGATACTGATGCTGCATAAGACATCCTGAATATGTTGACAGAAGTCTTTTAGAAATACATAACCTCTTTTGTAACACGAAAACTAGATGCGTATGAGATGATCAACAGAATATGCCTCCCATATTCTTGAATTCAGGTCATTTGGGCGGACATTTCTATGTGCATGAATGTGCCTAGAATATGGATGGCACGATCTCACACATGTATGGCATGTTCCTATGTTCCCAAAAATACGTTCCTCCCATGAGCTTGACACGTCATGTGTTGTACGGGAAGCTATTCAACAGTAATTCTTCTTCTGGAAAGAATTATGATTGAATTATGATACTGATGCTGCATAAGACATCCTGAATATGTTGACAGAAGTCTTTTAGAAATACATAACCTCTTTTGTAACACGAAAACTAGATGCGTATGAGATGATCAACAGAACATGCCTCCCATATTCTTGAATTCAGGTCATTTGGGCGGACATTTCTATGTGCATGAATGTGCCTAGAATATGGATAGCACGATCTCACACATGTATGGCATGTTCCTATGTTCCCAAAAATACGTTCCTCCCATGAGCTTGACACGTCATGTGTTGTACGGGGAGTAACATTGGTAATTGATCAATGAATAGGGGTGCGTGGATATTGAATTCTGTTATTGGAAGTTGAATCGGATTGGGTATTTGATATTTCTAATCACTGAGAATTCTTGGGAACTTAAATATCAGTGGAATACCTGCAGTTTTCAGGTGATGGAATGGTGTCTTTCTCACTTTATCAAGGGTAAGCATTTGAGTATGAAATAAGTCTACGGCACTATTCAGAGAGCGCGCTGTATAGGAACTTAGTAGCTCGATTCCCTTAAACATCTGTGCCGCTCTTTTTGAACAAATCTTATATGACATACGCTCGCTCGTGACTGTGAAACTGGCATATCAAATGTTGGCATCTTACAAAAATGCCCCAGTCCTAGTGGCATCTGCTATAGTTCCTCACCTCTTGGTAGGTCAGAATGATAGTTCCACGCAAATTCATAAGAAAAATGATTTTTCAAAAATGATATTCTACGTTCTTCTACGATGAAGCAGCAGGGTGAGACGGATGAAAATGGACCAGATCGCAGAGTTCTAGGAATGATTGGGATGCGGAGAAGTCGGAAAGAGTTTCTCTGACCCTGAAAAAGCAGTAGGAATCTCTAGTATGAACTTAGGTGGAATGCCGGATTCAACTACGATATTGTAGCATCGCAGAGGAAGTGGATGAAGATGGGTCATATTTCGGGGTCTTAGGCATGATAGGGTTGACTGGATGTCAAAGAACGACAGTTTTAGTCCTGGGAAAACATTCGGAAACTTTCTTATAAAATTAAATGAGATGATAAACTGGATTCTACTATAATATGCCGGCATTGCAAGAGGAATGAATGGAAATGGGTTATATCTCGGAGATCTAGGCATGACCGGGAGAATGTCGAAGAAGGAGGGAGTTCCGACTCTCCAGCATATTGGAGGATTTTTATTGGAGAATTGAATGCAATGATATGTTGGAGAGGATACGTGAATGGAGGCAAATTAAATATGAGGGTTGGAGACATGATAGGGATGAGATGCATCTGGAGATTCTAGGGACAAAATATTTCTAAGCAGTATCTCATGAAGAGTCGAGAGTTCTGATAACTCGGGTGGAAAGCATACCGGCATTTCATGAAAAGTTTATAGAAATTGTGATAGTTTGTGTGAGAGTTATATATAATTCGATGTGAAGCTTGATGATTTCCCAATCTGGGCTGCGAATAATGGTGGATTGATGATCCCGTTAAGACTGCTACTGCCTGGAGCAAGTGAAAGAAAATGCATAGTTCCAGTCAGGATCTTATAGAGAATGAATAGTTCTGGCCAGGATCTGATGGAAAATAGAGAGTACTACCTAGCATTTCATAATTAATCGATAGTTTTGTCCGAGATCTCATGGAAAATCGACAGTTCTAATCAGCATGACAATGGATATAGATAGTTCTGGCCAGCAGAACTGGGTTGGTCAGAACTCTCGGTTTGCCTTCAGATGTTGATCAGAATCATCGAGTTTTAAAATGGCCAACTAAGGAAGCTATCTTGAATGAGGTAAACTTACACATTGTTAAAACGAAGGGATTTGGTAAACGCTTGATCCGTGTTCATCCTGTGAAAGATCGCTGTCTTCAATACACAGAATTTTTTTCATATCAGTGTGTTGCCTCAACTTCAACTGCATGAACTATAGCATGTTCGCTGTCTAGTATATCATGCAGGTGTCTGTGGATTGGGTACTCATACAACACAAGAGTGCGCGTTATGTTAGTGAACGTGAATTCATTATGAACACTTTGAATTCCAAATGACTTTTGATTGGACAAATTAATGTTTAGAGAGAATCTATATGGTGATTTCATATGGAATCCTCTGGTGAAAACGTGTCTATAAATCTCCCAGAATATTGTATATTTCAGAGAGATTCAGTAAGATTCATGGAAATTCAGAAAAATTGAGCGTTAGGCTGAAAACTCATGCTAGCGATCTTCGCGCGCGACATGATTGAAAGAAAAACGAAGTCCGAGTTAAAAACGGATGGGGGCCAAATCAGCAAAAAACCAAATCAACGAAATCATTAGTTGAAAAGAGTGCTATATCATACTGTCTCTTCAGATAATAATTTCGTTGATTTGGTCTGCTCTAAAAATATCCTTCCTCTTCTTCCTTCTAATGATGTTGCGTGCGACAGTCGCTAGCATAAGTCTGCGGCCTTCTTCGGAAAGATTCACAACAATACAGAGACACGTGAATTGGGAAAAATTGGGCATTGAACATCAGAAGAACTCAGAGGAATTCAGAAAAAATCGATGAGTTATGAATTAGGGAGAATTTTTGGATCAACACTTCGGAGGCATTCCGGAAGTTTCAGGAGGATATAGAGAAAGGTGAATGAAATAAATGTTGAAGTTTTCAAGAGAATTCAGAGGAATTCAGGAAAGTTCAGAAAGAAGTGAGTAGAAAAAAATGTATAGTTCAAGATTTCTGAGGCATTCAGGGAGTTTCAGAGGGAATCAGAGGTAGATAAATTGGGAAAAATTAGGTGATAAACTTTTCACGAGGATTTGGAGGGATCCAGAGTGTCGCAGAAGAATTCAGGAAAATTCAGAGACGAATACTTTGAGTGGAATTTGTGGCCCACAATTTGAGATGAAGCCGAAACGAGGGACGGTGGAGCCAACAACTGACTTTTGTAACTTCTGAACCGAATGTTGTTGAAGCCTTGTTTCCACCAGAAATATCTTCATTAGCATTCCACGAGATGCTTCAGATGTTTGAATACTTGATCAAATTATTTTATGAGAAGTTTATGAGAATCGGCTGCTTTTGCGGGGATAGAGAAGGCGAATAAGGGAAAGAGTTTGCACACTGATGCAATCAAAGTCAGTGAGTATCCATGTTTATTATCCAGGTGGAATGTATTGAATTTGAAGTGTGAGATTCGGATTCGTAAAAATTTCTTGTTTCACTACACGACCGGTGTATATAAAAGTGTCAACGCCTCCGCCATAGCGGGTGTGGCTATCAATTTGGAAGGTTATTGACCGAAATTGATAATGTCGATATGAGTCACAGCAAGTATGCAGAGCACGTTTGCTCTGCGTGTAAAAGATAAATCAAGAATGTGGTAGTAAAATGTAAGTCTTGTATAAAATTCTTCTCCCACCCTGGATGTCATTTTAAACAGAAGGTATATAACAGAGATCAAGGAACTGTGAAGGTTGACGGTCAACTTGAAGAATTTGTGATTGAAAGTCAAAAAACAACGATGAAGGAGTCAACTGTTGGCAGGGATAGATCGGGATCAAGGGGAGCTGCAGGATCAACAAGCACTCCGGAAAGTGATAGTGGACAATCAAATGTGGATGCAAGAACAGACTGGCTAATTGAAACAGTGAAGGAAATAGAAGATGAAGTAGCATGCAAGAGTGAAATCAAAACGATGATAAAGCTGATAATTCGTGAGCAGTCAGAAAACTTCAAGCAGGATCTGAAAGATTTGGAAAAAAGCATACAAGAGAGAACCACAGAAATCACAGGAAGTGAGATCAAAAATCATGGCGAAGCAGTGAAAGATAAAAACAAAGAAAGCATTTCAATTGTCAAACCGAAGAGAGATCAAGAGAGTGAAGCAGCTGAGAAAGCTGTGAAACATGAAGCGGATATGAAAAACCTAGTAATGGGAATAACTAAAATCAAGAAAGCTAGCAATGGATCAATTATTTCAGGTTGTGGGAGTGAGAGACAGATAAAGGAGCAGGAAGATACAGTATGTGAGACGTTGGACGGTGAATTTGATGTTACACTCTATGTTATGCACTCATCGTGGGGGAATTGTTTTTCCATAAAGAACGGATGGTTTTTCACCATTCTGAGGAATGATTTGGTGTTTTGAGTGTTGAATCCTCCACAAATTGGGGGAAATTTCCCCAGATTATGGTGAAAAATTCCCCGCTTGTGGAGGAGCTTCGCTGCCACCATTTTTTGGGGGAAAATTCCACAATCATTTCTCACAGTGTTGAACCAAAGAAAAGAGAGCCTTGGATGAAAATTATAAATGTTTATGAAGAAAAAATTAATCCGAAAGATGAAAATCTGATAGATAAGATCTTGAAACAAAATGAAATTTATGAGAGAGAAGGATTTCACTCCAGAATGGTAAAAAAGATGTTGGAAGAGAAAAAGGACAGCAGTGCGCGAACGAGAGAATATTGCGGGTGGAGTAGGACTCCCCATTTGAGCTTTGCCAGGTAAGTTTTAACGGGTTTGGTAACATGAGGCCGTGCGTTGTCATACAGTAGAATTACTTTGTCATGCCTCTGCTCGTATGGTGGCCGTTTTTCGCTCAGTGTTAAGCTCAGTTGCATCAATTGAGTTCGATACCGTTCCCCAGTGATGGTTTTGTTCGGTTTCAACGACTTGTGGTGAATAACACCGACCTTTCCCCACCAAATACACAGCATAACCTTCGCAGCGTGAATATTTGACCGAGCCGATGACGTAGGAGCATAACCGGGCAGTCCACATGACTTTCTTCTCTTTGGAATGCTGTGATGAATCCATTTTCCATCACGCGTCACGATGCGATGGAGAAAACCCTTCCTCTTCTGCCGCTGGAGCAGCTGTTCACAGGGGAAAAAAAGACGCTTCACGTTTCTTGGCTTTAGCTCATAAGGAACCCAAGTTTCTTACTTTCGAATCATTTCCAAGGCAAGCAATCGCTTGGAACTGGTTTGGCGGGTAACTCCTAATGCTGAAGCGAGATGTTTTTGCGCTTGGCACAGATCCTCATCGAGCATTTTTGGCTTTGCTTCACGCGGACAGTCGTCAACATCGAAATCACCGTCTTCGAAGCGACGAAACCAATCACGACATGTTGTTTCACTTAGAGCTGTATCTTCGTGAACTTTTTGGAGCTCTCGCTACGCTCCAGATGCCGGTTTCCTCGAATGAAATAAGAGAATCAAGACTTCCCGCAAATGATGATTGTTTCGCACAAAATCAGACATGTTGACACAATCAGAAGTACATGATGGGAAAACAAAATCACTAACGTCTCAACGTGTTCTGTTTCCCATATGTCTAAGCTTGGTTCATGACGTTTTGGATATGTCAAAATCGACCAGCAGTTACTGCTGGCGCTATCTATTGACAAACAGCGAGAACTGAGTTGTGCGCGTAATACTACATCAAAATTCTTGGATGGTACAGAGATAGATCGCGTAGAAAGTATTAAATATTTCGGAGTCGTCATCGTCAGTGAACTCCGGTTGAAAGATCATTGCATTCGTATGTTGAAGAAAATGAGTCTTCTTAAATAGAATAGGTGATGATATATCTATTCATACCGGATGTACGGTTTATAAATCAATCATAGCTCCACATCTTGAATATTGTGCGACATTGTTAATAGAAGTGAGTGAGACGCAACTGGAAAAATTACAGATCACGCAAAATCGGCCCATGTAGAAATTTCTATGTTCCGCCAATTTCAACGACGGAATCTAGCTTGGGGCGAGGCTGGTAGCCAAGGCTTGGCGAGCTATACTCAACCAATCTTGGTTAACAATTGAGAACAAGTTGCACCAGCATTGGGGATTGATGGAAGGCTATTATCAACCATCATGAATTGAAGACCGCGCCAAGTATGGGCCATTCTCGCTTTAAGCTAGAACCATTCACAATCCAAAATTGCACCAACCCTCAGCCCATCTTGGGTGGGGCTTGTACCAAGCAAGATTTGTTGTTACATCGAGTTCATGCCATTCTTGATTGAACATTGGCACAAGATTGAGCCAAGCTCTATACATCATTGGTTCATCATTGGCCGGACAAAAAAATCAGCTCCATCAAAGGGTGCACTGTTGAAAATGCCAAGCAAATAGCTTGTTCCTAGCAGTTCCTGGGACAAAACCGACAGAACCAGACAGGTCCAGGCACGGACTTGACCGGAACTGCACGGTTCTGCTCGGTCTTTGTCCCAGGAACTGCTAGGAATCATCTGAATTTGCCTGGCATTTTCAGCAGGGTGTTATTTATGATGATTGAATATCGAGTCATGTTCAATTAGTGATGAGTTTCCAATGCTAGAACTAATCAACATGTACAGAATGAATAGGAATGTACATTCTCTCATTTCATGTCGTTACAGTTACATACTTTTGTGTTTTGTTGATAGGAATAGAATCTATGAGAGAGAGAGAGAGAGAGAGAGAGAGCATACTTTTCCAACAACTATAATTTAATACCAAGATTGCACTCTGAATATCCGATTAAACCTGCATATGATTTCTGAAAAGTATTGAAACGATTATAAACATTATAACTTACAAGTGTCAATAATTTTCATAACCTAACTTTCATAACTTGTGTTCTCATGCTCAGAAATTACTCCAGATTTCCAGTTTATATTGAGAGCGGAATCCTGGTAGTGTACTTGAACGCTACATACTTGAAAATATTAATTCATTACTCAGTTGTCCCCCTAGTAAAAATATTCAATGAAATCACATTGAAGTTTCCATTGAGTACTATTAAATTTATTTGAAATTCGTTCAAGTCCTCATTCAAGCCAATGGCATTACGTAGAATATTTTTCAACAGGGTCAACAAGTTTATTAACAATGTTTCAACCTTTTTTTTTTTAATCTTTAGGGCCCTTAATTGTAACGTATAATTTTAATAAAAATTCCTGTTCTGGGCATCAAAATCTCAATCATTAATTTTTTTACACTCACAACAGATATCGTTATCATTTTCTTGTTGAATTGTATTTCAATTAAATCTTTGAATTACAAAAAAGAACAGCCAACGGGTAAAATCAGTACAACCAAACTCAAAACCAAAACCCAACGGAAAAGTGTTGAGAACTCAAAACATGAAAAACTTTCATATAAAATCGTGAAAAAAATAACATCCCCAACAGAACCAAAATCTGCGTACGTCCAGGGAACGTCCAAATACGTCTTTCAGAAGTCCGACGGACATTTGAACCTCCGATGGACTTCTGAAAGACGTATTTGGACGTTCCCTGGACGTACGCAGATTTTGGTTCTGTTGGGGATAAGAAATATAAACCCACACAGTACATATCTCTCAGCTACGTCCTCGGAAGATGCTGAAGAAATTGCTATGTCCCTAAGATAATCCAGGGTACCTCACCAGGAGATGTCTGCTGTGTGAGAAGAATTTAAAAACAATTAGGAACATTTGAAATCGACGACGTTTTGACGAAAAGACTCAAGTGCTAGAAAATACAAAATTGAATTCTAGATATCAATCGAAAGCTCTTGTGAAGAGCTTTTGAATAATATATAGAAAAGGAATTTCATAACTTGTAGCACTTACGCCTTTCTGTCAAAACATCGTCAAAATATACAACAGATTATAGTATTTGAAAATTTTGTATATCTGCATTTATTTGGCAAATTACACTTGTTTTTATAAAAAAAAACCATGGTTCTTAATCTTTGGTAATTGTAGTTGAAAAAAAAAATGTCCTTTAATTTATCATTTAAAATATTTCGTAGCCTCCAACTTACGTAAGTTTTTCATGAAATCTAACTTTAATTATTAAGATCACATTTATGAAAGAGTATATGACGCAAACTTTATAACAACCATATTTTTCCTAGCTTGAGCAGAATAATAATACTCTAGAATATAATTATACAATGAACTGTGAATATTTGAGTTAATGAACTTTATGATATTTAAAACAATAAAAACTCCATAAGAAATCAATTGTCACGAGGATTATTTTCACTTTCTGTTAATTTTCTGTGACATCTCCCACCGTCACGATCTCCGGCACCAGCAAAAAAGTTCGAAATCGCTGATTTTACCTCCTTTTGATTACAATCAAATCTACTGAATATAATCTCTGTAAATTGAAATAAAGACAGATGAATAAGTTATAATATTTTGATACCAGTCTTGACTTTACACTGTTAGAAATGTCTTTAAATTCAATATATTTTTCAAATAAATTTGTGAATGAAATTTCCAATTCTTGGCAATTGAAATGAGAATCCATTTATACGTAACTGAATTCCAAATTTTTGCTATGTTATATCATACATTAGTATATATTTCCGTAACTGAAATTTCATTCAGATGTAAGTAAAATTTCAATGAATTTTTCAATTACATAAATAACTTCTGCTTCCATTACATATAATTGGAAGTTCAATCAGAAATTTCTAACAGTGTATGTTAATTTTCATAGTTTTAATGAAAGCTTCTCTATTTTGTGGTGCCGACCGTTGATGAATTTAGATGCTTCTGTGCTGGAGAAATTGAGTTTTCCTTGTCCCCTAACAATTCTTCCCTGCCCACTAAAGAGTATCTGCACATCTTTAATCATTAAGGAAATCAACATGTACTTGATAGCTTCTTTGAAGGTAGCGCTACCCTTCTGTTGGAAAGTGAGGAAGTGTCGCTGAAAAAGTAAAAAAGAAGCCAATCAAGTTTTCATTTCGGAATAATATATCAATTCCCATATGATATTTGATATAAAAATAAAGATTAATTACATACAAAGGCTTCGATTTGTTCCTTCTGCCCTGTTTTCAAGCAAGTTTCTAATTCTTCGAAGTCTTTCAAAGATTGGGTGGGCAAATTTACATTCAATATTTCTTTTAAATGCGTCACATTCACAGTCACATCGTCATTATTGTTATTTATCTTGATTTGATGTTCTAATTTTTGGAATCCTTGAGTTATGTGATATAATATACTTCTTTTATATTTTAACATCTCGTCTCTGACTTCTTTTATTCCTTTACAACAGCATGATCCTAAGAAAAATGATCAAAATCAATACAATTAGAACAGTTAAATAGTAATCGTATTTTAGGTAGCTGAAAAAGTTAACATGGTACCATCTGATGAAATTTTTTTATCGTGTAAGATTACTTGGAATTGAATTTCTGAAATGTTCAACGATAAATATTCCATGTATCATATTGTTCTATAGAACTTGAATTTCAAATTTCGAGAAAATTTTTTTGCCAACTTTCCTCAAATTAAAAATTTTGCCTTCACATAACAATCAGCAAATATCGAAAGTATTCATTTTTGGAGAATTATAATATTTTCATGAGGTTGGTTTTAAATTACTTCACGCGACAAAAATTCTTAACAGACCCATGATTTGACCATTGTTATCCCCTTAACGTTATTCATAAAAAGAAAAGAATATTATGTTCTTTAATACCAGTAATTACTGATGAGTCATTTGTTTGATGTGTAACCTTTTCTTGTGCTTCATTTGGAACTGATGTTTTGATCGCTTGATTTGATGACTTATCTGAAAAGCGGAAACAAATTTTTATACGAGACGATTTTCAAGGTTTGAGATATGTTTAAAAATGTATACATTTCCGTGAGACGATCGGCGGGTATTGTGGTTTTGCTGAGGATGTAGTATCATCTTCCTCTGAAGAATCTGAAAAATATTAATGGGAGAGTCAACATTATGATATACATTTAAAAATCCTTAGATGTTTATGTGAGTTTGTATATAATAAAACTTTACTCCATTCTACTCAGAATAGTGAAATTTGAACTGATGAGATTTCGTATTTTTAATTCAAAATGTACTTTTATCAATATTCCTTGTGATATTATTGATGATTCATGAGATAAATAACTTCTAATCACATTAAGATGAATCAAACTAGTTTCAACGCAAATTTCAGTCTTTAAATCATGTTGAAATCAAAAAGAATGAGGCCTTTAATATTGATATAAAAACGTGAACGTGAATACGAGACAATTGTAATTAATATTTTATATCCAAAGTTATAATGAAAATTGATTTGCATCATTAGTCTCGTTGTTTATATACGAATACTGGACGTCGAATAACAATATCAATTTTTTGGAGGTTGATTAATTTTAAATTCATTGAAGTAATAACAACGCCATGAAGTATTCAAATATTA
The DNA here is from genome assembly GCA_018340375.1 of Gonatopus flavifemur. Lineage (NCBI taxonomy): Eukaryota > Metazoa > Arthropoda > Insecta > Hymenoptera > Dryinidae > Gonatopus > Gonatopus flavifemur. The sequence continues at coordinate 17,793,044 of JAFFJZ010000009.1, forward strand.
CCACATTCACCTTCAATGCTTTCCTGTTGATCTGAATCAACATCCGTTGTGGTAACATCAATCTTTCTGGTATAGTAAGATCTTTTGAGTCGTCGTTTCCCTTGCTCTAAGGTATCTATGAAATATCAATTAAGTCATGAACGATAATTGAAAGATTTTTTGCACATATAAAGTTCATAAACGTAAGAAATTCAAAAATGGATTCCCAAATTGAAAATTTCAATCATTTCAAACTGGGAATAAAGAAATAAAATTGAACTTTCATAACTTACTTGCTATTTGTATAATTTCAACCTTGTACAATTCCCAGTTATCGTCTGGATCCTTCTGTTGTTTCAAATATTTTTCCACGAATTGGTATTCTTTAAGTGGAGGATATTGACAGTACCATACATCCTCTCTCTTTGTGACCCAGGATCGACACACAACTTCGACATCTATTTTTTTATTTTTCTTTTTTGAAATTTCCTCAAACGCCACAATTACGTATGCTGTATCTCTGGTGAACTGTATTTCTGAAAATCAAGTGATATAATTATTTTAAAAAAAATCAATTGTTATATGAATTATGTGATTATATAAATAATTTTGGTGTTGAATATTTATTGGTTTGATAGATCAATTGAAACGGGATTCAAATGTAACAAATATCAAGAGAAATAATTAATTTTATTAAGAAAATATTGTTGCGAAAACAAATATTCCTATGTTTGTTTGAGAAACTGTTCTGATTGAGACTTAATATGAAACAATATTCTTCAATTCAACACAATAATATGGCATCAATCCAAGAAGAGTGCTGTTTATAGGAAAAATGTTTTGTTTTCTGCCGAGAAAATATTTCAAACCCAATATTATATTATTGTATAATTATTCTGTATTTGCATGAAATGATTTTCTTCACACGGAAAAAAATGTATAGCTGTCATAATTAAACGTGAGATATTGTACTCAAATGTTTGGTTATAATAACCTAACATTTGAGTGCAATATTCAAAGTTTGGTTGTGACAACCGTATTTTATTTTTTTCGTGTGGGTTCATAACTATGAGAAATGATTTAAATGTGATTTACTTACCTGAATTACATGTCATTTTTTGGTTTGAAGAACGATCATCCATTTAGTTGAATTCGTGTTATATTATAACAAACGGAGATCCCGGTATTTCAGTGTCTAATATGACGTTGCCGATGATGAGAATCGATAAATCGATACCAATCACAATATATGTGAAGGACTTGGTATTTTGTACGGGAACTATATCTATTTATATGTCGATTTTCTTGTAGTACCCTTGGCAGAGGGGCGAGTGTATTCATGTGAGAAGAACAGATATATCAACAGGTTTGATGAAAAAATCCAAGAAAAACAAGAGCCATTTATTATATAATTAGTGATACCAATCGACTAAATGCATTTGCAGTGGCAGCTCGAGAACGTTGATTCTCTCTCTCTCTTTCTTTCTTTCTCTCTCTCTCTCTCTCTCTCTCTCTCTCTCTCTCTCTTTCTTTCTTTCTCTCTCTCTCTCTCTCTCTCTCTCTTTCTTTCTCTCTCTCTCTCTCTCTCTCTCTCTCTCTCTCTCTCTCTTTCTAAGACTTCACTCTGCACTCACTTTCATGTGTAAAAGGGTGCAGTGAGAGACAGGTGTGAAAAATCGAATATCCAAACTCTTATGAGATTTTACATACCGGATTACATTATTATATTCAAAATATAAAAAAACGTCTAAAATCTTAGTTTGATGCAATTTTTAATTTTGAAATAATAAATTTCCCTATGACTTTTGAAACTTTTGAAACAAAAATTAGAACCGTATGGTGCAAAATGACGTTTCAATTTCCCTACTTGAGATAATGGTTTGAATATGGTTTCATTCAATCACTTTTGAGTGTAATTTTCGTGTAGTATAAAAAGTTCAGAGTTGGTGAAAACAGAGCTATCCAGAATTTAAGTTGAAATTGAGAAAAAATGTGATTTCGAAGAACTTGTTCAAACATAACAATTTTTCACGTCAGATTTCATAAATTTGTGAGATTTGTTGATTCTCTTTATCTAGGCCTTTATCTACATACATTTCTCCGCGAATTCAAAAAATTTTCACTCATGGAAAAGAGTTTATAATATCATGTGATCTTCAAAGTATTTTGAAAAAACAACAAGCATCCAAGTAAAAGTCAAGTAAAGTGAATGAAGTAGTAAAAATGTTAAGTATTTGACTTTACAAAGATATCCCATTTTTCATTAAGTGGATACCAGAGTTATCATCCCAGATAGCACAAGAATTCTACAAAAAATCCTATATGAATGCATTGTATTCGTTATGAACTCTCTTAGAACTCTTGTGCTGTCTGGGGTTGGAGCATATTTTATTGCGAGAAAATACTCGGAACTGAACTCATAAAAAAATCTGCAATTTTCAGGGATGATTCTTTGAAACTTTATCTAGACCTGTATCGAGCCCGAATTTTGAATTTCGAAATTTTTTTTTTCAAATATTTTTTTGCGAATATTTTGTTGCAAAAAAACGTGCTCCGATGGTAACTCTGGTATCTTCTTAAAATGCGTCGATTTGAATTGTGGATTAAAATATACTTTAGATCCATTTTTGAAGTATGTACAATAAAAATATGATAATAAAGTCATGAAGTACTAATGAACACTAACAATGGTGCAAATAATGCAATAAAAATGTCTCATTCACAAATCGTGAAGCATTGATACCACATATTCTTTGGAATAAAAGTTGAATTTGATACATTTCCTTTCAATTTCTTTTGCGAAAATTATTTTTGATCCATTCAATATTCCATTGGTGTGCCAAATGCCTATCTGGGAAGATGCACAAGGAGAATCAAAAGCATCTCCTTCAATATTCAAAATTTCTCCTTCAATATAAACCGCGCCAGTAGTGGATTGTGGGAAAGTATTATTTTCGGATACGTTAGCAAAAATTTTATTTATTTGAAATAATGATCCGTTTTGTAATAAAACTACGTTATCTGACCGACAGGCTGTAACATGGAAGCTATCTTTTATTTTAATAGATTTATATACTATTTCCTTGTCACAGAATTCAGCTAAACCCACTTGAACACTGAAATCGCGTAATTTCAATTTTCGTGATGAAACATCTTCCAGTTCCCCTAACCGTTTGATGATTTGTTTCCATGGTGATTTAGGTGATTTAACTAATTTTTTAAGAAAACCAATATAGTTTTCAAAGGGAAAAGTTGAGAGTTGTGTTATAGATGTTTCAAAATACTTCACGTCATCAACTACATGAATCAAATTATGAAAATTCATCACCTGGCTATTGGGACCATAATGGCAGATCATTTCGCTGAAAAATTCTCGCAGCAATACATTAGCAGTATTTATATTTTCTTCAACTGATACTTTTTTCGGATCTGATAATATGCGACACGCAACAACTAATTTAAGGAAATGTCTATATTTTTCTTCAGGGAGTATGTGATACATAATGGCACTCCCACAATACATTAAAAAAAACCGATACTGTGTCGCTTTCCAGTTCGAGAGATCATCAAAATCGAATGTTTTCCTTTGAAATTCTGCTGTCACGGCAGGGGTAATATGTTCTTTCACCAAATCTGTGAATAATCTACGATGCATGGTGCTCATGTAACGTGTTTTTTTCTTACCATGAACCCACATAGATAAAAGTGAATTCATAATACCGATACACAACAGATGCATATAGTCTAGAGGAAAATCCCGGACAGGATCGAATGCTGGAATTTTTAACAGATGTGTAGTAAAATTCGGAATATGATGTTCAATTTGTTTTTTTCTTTTAAAAGAAGATATAGTGCGCAAGGGAGCATTCGTTTCAGGAAAAATTCTTGTTCTTTCATAAGTTTCACCTTTGGTTTCACATCTTTCGCATGAAAAAAAACCAGTATGTCCTTTAGTATATTTTAAGAACGCCCTTGCTGGGGTATCGCAAATGATTGCCTTGATTTTCAGTTGAAATAATCTTTCCCCCAACAATATGCCATGGGATGAAAGATAAGTTACCTCTTCTATAAACTCTTTCAAAAGATCATTAGCAGATTTTGGTTTTGACTTACCGCAATACAAACCAATCAAAAAAACTTTTGATTCAAATTTACAATTATCTACTAAACCGAGAATAGGCCAAACAGATATTTTCGAATTTTGAAACACCTTTGCACCATCAACATTGATCAATAATTCGATACATTCCTTGTCATAAATTTCAGAGGGAATAATTTTTTGTAAATTATTTTCTACGCCTAAATATGCAAAATCTCCGGAGTTCCCATGTAAATCTTCCATTTTCCTTGTGCATTCTTTAGAAATGAATGGCGTTTCGAGAAGCGTGACTGCGGTTTTCGGTAGATCATTTAAACCCAAGTTCCTTAGAGTAATAAGTAAGTCATTTATTACACTGTGATTCAATGTTTTCATATTTCGCAGTGCCCAGTTTTTGATCTGTGAACGAGCTGATTCGCTATTTGACGAATCAATTGCCATTGATTGATCATTGTCCGAATCAACACTTTCGTTCAAATTTTCACTACATTCAATTTGATTCGATGAATTAGATGTATCACATTGTCCATCACCGCTGTTATTGATACATTCAATTTCTTCCGTTTTGAGATCCAGGACTGAATTATTTTTCACTTCACCGAGTTCTTGAAGATCATCATCATGATCGATGTCTATATCTTCACGTGCCATAAACCGATGTTTCTTTACACGTGTATATGATGAATTCATTTTGTTTTATTGTCTGACTTTTACGAATTACAAAATTCACAGTCTCACATACATTGAGAAATATAATAATCAAATATAAAATACATAAAGCAACTCTTGAAGAAGATTTAGAATACGCGAAACAAAATATAAAAACGTAGAAAGATAAAGTGATGAGAATCAAGTGATCGGCAAATGCAGATTGACACTTTTTTCATAAACATGCAATACTCGTTGCACTTCGCTCGTAAAACGACCGCTGCAGCAGAGACATCTGTGAGAATCTCTCTCAACCGACAAAAGTACTGTTTCGACGCGCTAGGTGGTTCAATGTCTCTTATTATGGCCATTGGTTCTCGCAACTGGCGGTGAAAGTACATGGTTAATATATAAGGCTCGTATACTGCGGAACTTTCATCACGTGTTTCATGGTTTTAGATTTCACCGGACAACATCATCAACGATTCACCGCGCCGCCATCGTTCTTCATGAGACTTCTCATCATTAAAAATTTATTTGAATTAAATGTTTTCATTCATATGTGAGATAATATGTTAATTAATTTGTAAATATACCGTTACTTATAATCTGAATCCAATTCCTTGACAGGACCACGAAACGGTTTACGCTCTTCCCAAATCGGAAAATGAAAACAGGAAAGGGTCTGGGGGAAAGGGGGGGGGGCCGACAGAATTTTTTAATTGAGTCGATAATGAAAATAATAATGATAAGAACTTGTATTTTTTACCACATTCCGAGATCATTCCACCATTGGCGTAAAGTTGATTCAGCATTGGTTCAATATTGGCCCAATAAGGATTCAAGTTTAGGGCAAGATTGGCACAATTTTGATGCAAGTTTGAATTCAAACACTTCCCAGCACGCTCCAATTAATTTTTCTAGCTGGAGCCAATCTTAGTGGAAAAGTTACAGTAGAATGTTTGAGACTTGAGAGACAATTGGGGAATTTATCCGCCAGTTTTGTTTCAAGCTCGTTATCATATTGATCCAGCCTTGGGCGAAGTCTGGGAGGCAAATCTTCCAATGGTTCCCCAATGTTGGGGCATTCTATTGTCACGCCATTACCAGCATTGGCTAATGTTAGCAAAATCAATTGGGGCGGGGAAGGCACTATGTTATTATTCCAAGGTTGCGCCAAGCTTGTTTGCCAAAGCTCGGCCAAGCTTCTTCAACGTTGCCCCATCCATGCGCCAATGGTTAATTTCTACATGGGGGGCCATAAGAGTCACAATACAATGTGACAGATATACTAAGGTAGAAAGAATGTTGCAAGCGTTGCGATTTAGGTGAGTAAGGCAAAAATTGTATTATAATATATGTATCAAGAGACGCGGTAGCGTCTCGACGCCAAGTACATGAAGAACCTGGAAAAAACGTAAAAGTCCTCGGGCGCTACCTTATATCTATACACTTGAACTGAGATTAACCTCTATTGAAAAATTTTCAATACAAAATAACTCGCCACATATAACACGTCACTGAAAAATTGAACATTCTTTATGTAATTGAAATATATTTCCGATTCATTTCCCTACGGATTTTGACAATTGATCCGATTACTGAAATATAAACGTTTTAAATTTGGATGCGATCGAAATATATTACGATTCTTTTCCATAAGGTTCTTGTAATCACGATTCTTTGTTATCCACATATTCGGCTGGGTTTCCAATGTTCGGCTATGTTTCCAATGATCCAGAAATAATCTATCTCTTTCTTTTTTCTAACATCCAATAGCGTTCCTCTTTCTTTTTCCGAAATCCAATAGCGTTCATTTTAGTATGTATATATATATATATATATATATATGTATATAAATAATTGAAACTTAAACTAATGTGATCTGTCAATGAGGCGGTGTGTTGGCAGGTTATTACAATATTAAGAGAATACTAATAAATGAATGAATTACAGGTGGTTACGGTTTATGTAATCAGGACAACAATAAAATACCAATAATTCGAAATATATATCACACAAAAAAATTAATGAAAAATGGATGAATGATGAGGGTATCTATAGAAAAAAAACATTGGAAAAGTTTGAGGGAGCTATAGATCTTTGTTACATTTGAGAAAATATAAAAAGGTAAGCCCTATGATGTATTATTCATACAATACCCTTGGTAGGAATTTTCGCTAGTGAATAATGAGGCAGTTACGAGTTTACCCCTTCTACTCATAGGGCACTAGTGAGGAGAACTCACAAGGCACTCACTAGAATGTAACACCCCAACTAACTAGATTCCATTTATCAAAACTAGTGGAACAGTCATCATTATCTAACGAGGAACTTATCAGAAACTAACATGGCACTTGTGAGAATAATTGGGGTAAAAATAAAAACTTATGATTGAATTTATAATTGATTCAGATATGTTCTTAGTTTGAACGAATTCGCTTCAACTCAGAGAATTTTTTCATTCGAGAATTTTGTTTCCTGGTAGTAACATTGTTTTCTTGCATCAAAAGAACACTGTTTGGAGAGGATCCTATTTTCAGAATAAAGAGACATGTTTTCAGTTTGATTAATTATTTGTTTTTGTGTACATGCATGAAACATTTTTTCACCGGTCATCCAGAAGAATTAATTAATCATTAATCGAGTAATGAAAATTTGACGAATCTAATGAATAATATTGATCTAATAAATGAAGCTGTTTATTAATGACTTTAGTTAATAATGTATACATCTAATCTCAGTAATGTTTGGATTAACCTTGCAAGGAATTCACAAGTTTTATTTAAACATCAATAGCCAGATAGGATTTACAAGTGATCCATCAGTCGCTCCCTAGTTTTACTTTATTGAGTTTTTCCCTGCGAATAACTCATGAGTCATGAGGAAGAAATTGTGATATTTCTATCAGGGACAATATGCCTTTACGTACAATATTCCTTGACAGACAAAAGCATAACAGATATACCGTAATCCCTGATGAACAGTCTGCTACTGTTGGTTCTTCCCACCAGAACCACAGGCTAATAATCGAATAAATAATACAAGGTCTAGTCGAAAAGAATGATTCAAATTTATACATTACTTTGAATTAGGTGAAATCTCGTTGGATGTACCATGACCCCCTTACAAACAATCTACTATCAGGTTCTCCTACTAGAGTCGTTGGCGAATGATCGAATGGATCATGTTGAGCATGCTCAAGGGAAAAGATTCAAGTTCATTCGCAATTCCTCCACACACCAGAAAGTCAGGGATATATCATAAGTTCTGACGGACAGTCAACTACTGAAGCCTTCCGAAATATCTGATCAAAACCAAATGACCAGCTACTTCGGGAGGCTCCACTGTCGATTTCTCCAATTAGGATCGTAGGCAATCGATGAAAAAGATCATACTGAGCCTGCTCAAGGGTGATAATTGAAGTTTATTTGCTATTTTTTTACAGGCGATAGTATAATGGATATACCACAATCTATATTGGACAGTCTGCTAGTATATATCATTTTGCAATCAGAATCGTGAACAAATAATAAAACAGAATAGTGAATAGATAAAATATTATCCTCCTTGCATACCCTTGATCGGTAATGACTACGCTTAAATCTGACTACAGCGACTGGAGTTGTAGTTCATTCTAAAATAACTGTTCCAAATCTTTCTCATCTCTCTTCAGGGAGGAAACTATAAAGAGATGTCTGATAAGAAAAGGTACGTTGAATATGATTCCATTGTTTGTGTAGTTTCGATGAAGAGTATTATATCTGATCACAATTCCAGACTATACAAAGTGTGTTTGAAGAAAACCGAGGATATGAAGTTATACCTTCTGTGTAGAGACTAGTTTATAACTAGTAAAGAATATTTGTAGTCCAGTTCAACCGAAGTAATTAGACAGATGACTGACAATTTAAACTAATGCTATATCTGAAATCAATCCTCCAAGTCACAATTTATTCACAAGTCGTCTAAATTGAAATTATGAAACGATTTCGTTTCTTGATATCTTGAGCCTACTATTATGAATGCCAAGAGTGTCTCTCGGCATAATCTGAAACTTGATATAATTCATACATCAGCAAGATGTTATTGTGTTGTTTCACACACATTAATTTATTCAGGTCATTTTAACATACGTCGCAACGTGTCCCCAGTCACTCTAGTCAGACTGGGTATAGTTAATCTCAACTAGTCTCTATACAGGAATATTGTTTCATGCTTCTGATTTCCCTTTAGAAGATTATATAATGGGCCGGGCCGAAGAACCCTAGTTTTGAATTCCGGAATCTAATAGTGCGCAAAAGTTGACTTGGAGAAATACAAATCGAGTCCAAACAGAAAAATTAAAATTGGTCAAGATTTGGGTCAGCGCATCGAATGTGAAAATCCTCATTCTTCACAATTTTCGGCGATTAACATGTATTTTCTCAAATATGTGTATATTTCACTATTCATTATCAAAAGGATAATTGTTGAGCATATAAATAGAGTACATGTACATATACAGGGTGGGGCATTTAAAGTGTCGCAGGCGTTTTTTCCAAAAATGAAGTGAGATACGAGAAAATTTTTCGGACAAAAGTTGTAGGGTACCGAGGGGGACATCCGATGGTGGCCTTGGCTTTGACCTCAAATCTCATCTTCAAGGGCATTCTGAGATCAACTCTTGTTTTTTAAATAGCATCTCATATTTTTTACTGCAGATTTGGATTCTAGGTCAAAAACCAAGGAAATTTTGTCTGAACCATTTTCCTGACATCCGCAAAAATGGCGCTCTAATCGATATTGTTCCATTTTGAATCTGACATTCGAATAACTCGAAAACGAAGGGTCTTGCAAAAGAATGTTTCGTACAAAAGTTGTCAATACACAACACATTTCGATCGTCTACATTACCACCATTCAGAGCTCACGCGATGTAAACAAACGACGGGGTTCAGTGAAAATTCACGATTTTGAAAGTCAGTTTGTCAGTTACATTTGATTATTACTTGGTTTATGACAAATTGAAAATCATGGATATCCGATACACGGTTTCTGAAAAGATCGATATGATCTACATTTACGGTGAAGTGCATAAGAACCCCAGACAAGCATATGACTTGTATGCAGAACGATTTCCTGAAAGAACAACGCCATCCATTAGGTATTTTCAACGCATTACAAAATTATTCTCAGAAACGGGAAGTGTTACAAGGGAAAAACGACATCGAATGAGAACTGTTAGCGGAGAAAATGCGGAAGTTAATGTACTAGCTGCAGTAGCCAATAATCCACACGTGAGCTCTCGTGAAATTGAACTCCATTTGGGAATTTCTCGAAGAAGTGTTCTTCGAATACTGAAACGTCACAAATTCCATCCGTATCACATTTGTTTGCATCGAGACCTTCACGGTGATGATTTCGAAAATCGTGTACAGTTTTGTGGATGGGGTCTAGCGCAAATGCACAATAACAACTTCATCAACATATTATTTTCTGATGAGTCGACGTTCACCAATCATGGTCAAGTAAATCGACATAATATGCATTACTGGGCGACAGAAAATCCAAGATGGTTACGTCAAGTAGGGCATCAAAGACAATGGGCTGTGAATGTTTGGTGTGGTATTTTTCGATCTCCAGTAATTGGACCGTACTTCATGGCAGATACGCTAAATGGAGAGAAGTACAGACATTTCTTAGATCAAGTACTTCCAACATTACTTGAAGACATACCTATTCAGGAACGATTGAATATGTGGTATCAACACGATGGTTGTCCATCCCATTATGCAGTCACAGCTCGAGAAATATTGGACAGAGATTGTCCTGGACGATGGATAGGACGTCGTGGACCAGTTCATTGGCCTGCCCGTTCTCCGGATCTTACTTCTCCAGATTTTTTTTTATGGGGATACATGAAAGATACAGTTTATCAACAAGCACCGACTACACCTGAGAATATGCGTCAACGAATCATCAATGCATGCGCGAGCATCAATGAAGATATTTTAGCACGAGTTCAGCAATCTTTTGTAAAACGTTTTGAAATGTGTATTGAAGTCGAAGGCCATCATTTTGAGCATCTACTGCATTAAAATTATCCAAGTGATGTAGACGATTGAAATGTGTTGTGTTTTGTCTGTTATACCCCATCACCTCCGTTTCAGTTCAAGGGGTCCCCCTTGGAATCAGACAACTTTTGTCCGAAACATTCTCCTCCAAGACCCTTCGTTTTCGAGTTATTCTAATGTCAGATTCAGTATGGAACAATATCGATTAGAGCGCCATCTTTGCGGATTTCAGGAAAATGGTTCAGACAAAAGTTTCTTGGTTTTTGACCTAGAATCCAAATCTGCAGTAAAAAATATGAGATGCTATTTAAAAAACAAGAGTTGACCTCAGAATGCCCTTGAAGATGAGATTTGAGGTCAAAGCCAAGGCCACCACCGGATGTCCCCCTCGATACCCTACAATTTTTGTCCGAAAAATTTTCTCGTATCTCATTTTATTTTTGGAAAAAACGCCCGCGACACTTTAAATGCCCCACCCTGTATATTATATATACAATATACACGCATTTCAAAAGTACCTTGCCGGTGCAGCTCTTGGCTCGACTCAAATATGTGACGCGACTCAGAACTCACCACGAGAAGGTGGCTGCACTTCGAGTTCCGCCCATGCCCTTCCCAACCAACCATCCAAACAGGGCATACATAACATACATATTATTGAGTATGTATTTTTCTATTATCATTGAAAATTAATCTCCTGCTCCTAAACAGGGAATTGTGCCTTGTTCGAGAACAAAGGTATACTTTTCCTGGACATGGAGGTGGCTCGGATAAAACCATCCCTATTCTTATACCCAACAACTGTTTTTGCTGACTCTGTCACTAACTTGACACAGCGCTCAACTGATTGTGTATGACAAGGAAAGCCTTGGATATCCCAATCTGGGATAGATCTTGTTTCAATCAGCGAAGCTATGTGTTCAGTCGAGACATGAGGTAAAAGGGATGGTGAAGACAGTTTAGTGGAATTCCAGTCGATACACTGTGAATATTCCATCGCAGCAAAGTTAATTTTTGGAATCACGAAATTACGAACTGGCTTCTTCTCCTTCAGAGTTGATTCTCTTGCTTCAATTATTCTGTTCAGGCCAAGTTTTCTTCTATTATCCATTGCCATTGACAACTCTAAGTTCTCCGGATGAGCAAAGTACGCATTTCGCTGAATAACAGGATCTATAATATCAAGGAGGTTTCCAGGTAAGTACCTTGAGGTTTCAATAACTTTGAACACGTGTTTAGGTTCATCTATAACAGAACTATTTTTCTTTATGGCAAACCATACAGGCACATAGCAAGTCAGTATAAACTTCACTATCTGTATCAGTTCATTGGAAGGATCGATTGTTGATATATATGACCTCAGAATTCGATTTGCAGCTGTTAGGCATCGGGCATAACACAGAGGACCAGGATCTGAAACAGCTTGATCTGGAGGACAGCATCCTGATTTGATCGTTCAAACGATATTCAGCATATACTTCTGATCCTTGCTAAGTTCTTTGAAAATTTCCTCATCGACAGGTGGAATGTGACAATCAATGCTCCTGAACACAACGACGGGTAAACTTTCGCAACCCAAAAGACGCTTACCAATTGGACCAGAAAATCATTTTGGACCCGTAGTTTGGCCACCTAAATGCTCAAATAAATGTCTGAATGGGAGTTCATTGAAGTGTAACAAATGATCCATTGGAGTGGTCTTCTAAGAATCATTTCTACATTGTGAATTACACCACCCTCCTATTCAGTATTAGTTACTGTTCCATCACAACCAATTACATCTAAGTCCTCAAGGGAAATTTCCAACTCTTTTAGATATGAGATAATGCTATCCGGAATGCTTCTCGCAGAGCCTAATGCTGGAGACACATGACGGATGTAATTGGACCCTGGCTCTTGAATCAATGAAATGTGTTCCTCTTTCGCAACTGCGAAAGTTTTTCGAATGTATAGTTTCAACAACCAGAGTATTGTCTCTCCCGCCATCAAAGTATAATCCTTGAACAATGATATTAGTACTTTTCTGTAAGTTCGATCTTAAACGTGCTTTTTCTCTCCTCAATTTATTCTTGTCAATGACGAGTGATTCCTCAGATTCATTTATAATCCCTATACCCTTGAGAACACTTGAGGCGATTGCTGCAGTTGCCCTATCAGAAATTCCGTACCTATGCTTACCAACGCAGTCGATTTGAGTTCAATTCTCATCTGTGTGCTTGATGATAGCTTGGATTTTTTGAGGGTGTAAAATCCTTATCCTTGTCATGCTGTTCAGAGTCAGAGCTTTGATGTTCCACTTTTTCTGAAGTCGATTCGAAAGCATTATCGGTCAAGACTATATCATCTGAGTTGATAGCATGAAATTGACTCGAAGACTCTGCCCTTCTGCTGACGGAGTGAAAAGGTGATCGCTCTTTTCTCATAACTTTTTAGGTGAGTTCCTCGGATTTTTTTTTGTCAACTGCTCTCATTTTTTCAAATATCCTATTCCTTTGTTCATACATAAATCTGATTTCAAGATGTGGAATCCGCTTTGGTTTCTCACAACAACACCTCCTGGGAATTGGACATGTACAATTCTGAATGCTCTCTCTACAGATGCAATTCAAAGTCATTGGACATTTCATCATCATCATGAAGTAATCAGTCTTATGACTGGTTTGATGAAATCCTCCAACCCTGTCCATAATCCGCTAACCGCTTAACTTCTGCATATCTACGACAACCCTTATCTTGTATAATTTGCTTCATATAACTTGATCTAGGTCTACCTCTTCGAGTTTTACCATTCATTTTTCCTTCCAATATTGTTTTCAATAAGCTATCATGCCTTAATGTGTGTCCTATCAGATCACTTTTTTTTTCACGACCTGTCTCAAAAGACTTCTTCCATTTACCTTCTCAAGTACTTCTTCATTTTTCACTTCCTCTATCCACTTTATTCTGAGCATCCTTCTATAACACCACATTTCAAAAGCTTCGAGTCTTCGTTGGTCCGTTTTTCCAATTGTCCAAGTTTCACAACCATATAATGCTGTGCTCCAAACGTAACTCTTCAAGAATTCCTCCCTTACTGCTAAGCTAATATTCTTCGAACATAGTAACTGTTTCTTTTGGTGGAGAGCCTGTTTCCCTTGTGCTATTCTTGCTCTTGCATCTCGTCCGCTTTCACCGTTTCCTGTAATTATGCTTCCTAGATATTCAAATTCTTTGACTTGCTGAATTGTCTCTGCATCTATTTTGGATTTCGTTCTTCTCGATGTTTTTGCTGTTGTACGAATCATGAATTTTGTTTCGTCCTTATTTATATTCATACAATATTTGTCTAGTAATGAAATGGTTTTCTCATAGTGTTGAGAGTATTTTCTACCTCAGCACCACTCGGAGCTAATATAGCTATGTCATCCGCAACTCTCAACATGCTCACATTTTCACCTTGAATCTGTAATTTCAATGGCACTTGCTCCTTCACTTCGTTCATCGCTTCTTCTATATACAAATTGAAAATCAGTGGCGATGGTGAGCATCCTTGTCTCCTCGCTTTTTGGCCTTCTATTCCTATGATTGCGGTTTGATTCTTATATAATTCAGATATTGTTCTCCTATCCATGAAATTAATTCCTACCTTCCTCAAAATCGTAAACATCTCCCAATCAACATTATCGAATGCTTTTTGTATATCTACAAAACCTATATACACAGACTTTTTTCACTGTAGACTTTTCTCTACTACTGTTCCCAGTGCTAATATTGCTTCCCGCGTTCCCCTATTTTTCCTGAAACCGAACTGATCTTCTGGTAATCTACTCTCTATTTTATTCTCTATTTTCCTGTATATGATTTTTGTCAGTATTTTCGAGGCATGTGAAGTTAAACTGATCGTTCTGTAGTTCTCACATTTGTCTGCTCCTTGTTTTTTTGGAATGGCGACAATTTTATTCTTCTGGAAATCTTTCGGTACTTCTCCTCTTTCGTACATATCTCTGACCAATTCAATCAGTGCGTCACGAGTTCCCCGACTGGAGGCTTTGATAAGGTCCGCACTTATGCCATCTGTTCCTGGCGCTTTATTATTTTTCAATTCTTTCAAAGCCCTGTCGAATTCTGATCTCAAAATTGGATCTCCCTATTCTTCTTCATCGATATCTTCCTCCCTCTCTGAAAATCCTATATCATCGCTCTCTTCATACAGATCTTCTAAATGATAAATCCATTGTTCTATTTTTTCCTCCGGTCTTATCAACTGTCTCCCTAGAGAATTTTTAATCTTACTGCTTCTAGATTTCATCTGTCCAAAAAATCTCTCAACCATCCTATATGCCTCATCAATTTCCCCTAAATGTAATCTCACTTCTATATCTTGACATTTTCTCTTCAACCATTGTTCTTTGGCTTTCCTTGATTCTCTGATTTTTTTATTCCTCAGTGCCTTGTATGTCTGCTGGTCTTGTTCACTATTCTTATTCTTGTATTTCCTCCTTTCATTAATCAAATCGAGGATTTCTTCTGTTATCCATGGGTTCTCAGGCTCTATCCCATCGTCCTTCAAAATTTCATCTGCACATTGCTCTATGTTCCCCTTCATATTTGTCC
The DNA here is from genome assembly GCA_018340375.1 of Gonatopus flavifemur. NCBI lineage: Eukaryota > Metazoa > Arthropoda > Insecta > Hymenoptera > Dryinidae > Gonatopus > Gonatopus flavifemur. The sequence goes on from JAFFJZ010000009.1 coordinate 17,808,419, forward strand.
ATCTACTCTCTATTTCCAAGTCTTTCCCTTGTCGATCCTGCAATCTTTCGTCCAACATCACTTTGAATGCATCCCGTGTTTCTCCTTGTTTGAGATTCTTCAAATTCCATCTTTTTGCATTCTCCTTTTCTTTTTCAGAGCTCTGAATTTCAGAGAACATTTCATCAGCAACGTATTGTGATCACTATCTTTATCCGCGCCTGGATAAGTTTTACAGCTTTTCACTTGGTTTCGAAATCTTTGTTTCACTAATATGTAATCAATTTGATATCTCCTGACATTTTCCAAGTATAGATTCTTCTTGGATGATTTTTGAATAATGTGTTGGTAATAACCATTTTATGGCTTTCACAGAATCAGATTAAACGTTGTCCTCTTTCATTTCTTTTTCCTAACGCAAAATCTCCTATCATGTTGCCCTCTTTTCCTTGCCCTACTACGGCATTCCAGTCACCTATGATCATTAAATTTTCTTCTCCCTTTACATATTCTATCACTCCTTCTATTTCATCGTACATTTTTCCGATATCTTCCTCTGAGTATGCAGATGTGGGCATGTATACTTGAACTATAACAGTGTCTACCGGTTTTGTTCTAACTCTGACCATCATTACGCGTTCGCTATGTTGCAAATAATTTTCTCTCCTATTCTCTACCCTTTTATGCATTATAATTCCCACACCTGCTTGACCATTCTTTGATCCTGTATGAATGATTCTATAATCCCCACTCCAAAAATCCCTTCCTTGCGGCCATCTCATTTCGCTAATTCCCATGACATCGATACCTAACCTTTTCATTTCTAATTTCAAATTTCCTAATTTTTCTGTTTGTCTCAGTGATCTAACATTCCACGCTCCGACTCGGAGAATGTTTTCTTCCTCCCCTATCTTCTTTGGCTCTCTATCTTGTTTGATGAGGCTCTCTCGAGCAGCCTCCACCCGGAGATCCGATCGGGATTTTACCTCCGGAATATTTTACCCGAGAGAACGCCATCATGTTGTTGTTGCCTTTTTTTCAATAAATTAAAATTAAAAATTCAAAATCTCACGCTCGGAGAAAAGATTTGATTTCCTCGGGAATATTGAAAGATATCAAGGAAGGTAGTTTCCCCTTGCTTTTCCTCCGTTTCTGCCGATGTTCCTGGCTTTGGGAAGATTTAGTTTCCCTCAGTTTGTATTCTCCCTCTTGAGTAGTTTATTCCACCCGAAAAAGAGACCCAAATCTGAGATACTTATCCTCCCCACCACGTAAAGGAAGCAGATACTATCAAGGATGGATAAAAAGGATATCAAGGATAGGTATCAAGAATATCCCCCTGGAAGACCCGCAATCATCCCACGGGGAGGCGAAACTCTTACAGCTTCGCTTTCAAATTTCATCTGCTTATCTTTATAAGTTTGCTTGTTTTCGTCTCTTTTGTAAGATTCCATTGATTCGCAATATGAATCATGGTACGATTGTATCACTTGTACGACTCGTGTTTTTGAAACTGTAGGGACAGATGTTAAATCGTACAAAGCCATAATTCTTTGTGCAACTGGCTGAGCTACAAAAGAAAAACATAATGTTCTGTAATTGATTCTTGAAAATAACATCTCAAATCGTTCTTCAAAACAGCATCTTAAAACTTCTTCGTACGTAGGAAGTGGGAAAGTTGGTAAATCTTTTGGATTATCGAAAATCGGACACTTCCATCTTTTTCTTGTCGCTTCCATCATCTATGGATGGCAAAGCCTTAGAACTACAAAATGCGGAGAGAACTTTATATAATATGATGAAATGAAAGTCTATGTTCTAAATATCGACAATATCAGTAACAAGAAAATCAAAGCGCTTGAAGTAGTAATTTTTAGATTCATACGAAAAAAATACACGTCCGCTGTTTTAACTACTTCCTGAAACAGTACGCGTTCACTCCTTGCCGAAACAAATGAAGTGCCTCTGATTTGAAGTGACAATATACAAGTAATCGTTCACACACCATTGGGATAACCGAATTTACTTGGCACCTCATATTGATTTCACATCTTTTTTCTCAGATGAAGCATATGGGGCATTCCACGTCAGATCGGCCGAAAAAAAGTGACATGTTTCCGATTTAGACCAAATTTGGTGGGGTCAAAGAGGGGATCGAACAAAGACGAAACCCTAAATATTAGCCTTTTTCATGCAGTTTCATAGATTTTACAGTACAGACAAAAAAAATCACATTTTTATTCATTTTCAATTATCTCAACAGGGAGATGAGGTAGATTCTGGAAAAATTCACACATCTGCTCAACTCAATTCTCTTTTTGGGGAAATTTTTGAAAATTTTTCTGGAGAAAAAATTATTTTTCTCAAAGAAGGCAATTTATCTCGAAAGGCCGGTCTTCGATTTTTTTAAAAAAAACATATGATGTAGCTGCATTCTTCACCAACATTTTCCATTTCTTAAATTTGAGGAGCCTTCAAAATTGTGGAAGTTATGAACGTTTTAGTGAAGCAACTCGCGTTATGGCATGATTTTGCGCGAGACTAAAATTTCACAGTGCGAGGAAATTATATAATTTTTGGCTTGATTGTCGATAATCATTTTGCACTCATTTTTTCTTAGTTTGTTATTGTGTAAATTATTATTTGAGGATATACCAATAAAATTTTGTAACTACCAAATACGTTATTTACACAGATGTTGAAGTTACAATTTCTTTATTGTTGATTTCACATCATTCGAAGTAGTCTTGAATGCAACAACATTTTCACGGATCGGGGATGCGTGATGGAACGGAAGTGTTCCTTTCACTGTTTTGCACTTTTTATGCCTAGTTTTCAAATACTCAGTTGCAACTTTGTAGTCACCCTGAGAACAAAAGCATAGATGATAATTTTTTAAACTATCTGGAGCCCACTCATATAGTTTTGCAGCTGTTAGAATCTCATTTCTTGTCCTTCTCTGTAGACTGTATCGTCTTGCTGGGCGTTTTAATGTACCACCAACACCATCGCAAGCTCCTTTCCCATGAGCAGTGGCGGGAAAGTTCCACTCCGCTTCTACTTCAAAATCTTTTTTATGATGACTTGGATTACAAAAATTTTTCTTATTTTTATACTGCTGTGGGAAAATAGATAATTTTTTCAACAACTGCAAACTTTTCTTTCAGAAACTGGATCATTTTTCTCTGGAACATGAACACAGCAATAGTATCATGTTCAAGACAATCCGATATTCCAACGTATTTGGAAAATCCAACTTGCAAATCCGGAAACTCAAATTTGAAGCACTGGTATAATTCTTGTAAGTTGCAATGAAGAAGTCTCTTCTGGGTTTTTCCTTTGAAGCCATCACTATTTTCCAATCAAGACATGATCTTTCATTCCTGGGAGTTCTCTTGAGTTTTGCTCACATAGATAAAACTGCTTTATTGCAGCGATCGTTTCATCTGGGAGTCCTTTTCCGATTTGTGCGTCAGGCACAGAAAGCACTTCCTTTTCATTTCTTAATTTCATCGCTTGATTGGCCATGTGTTCAGAGCAGTTAAATCGTTCTGTTATATCAGTGACTTTGAAAAAAGATGGCAAAGATGTTAAAATTCGGAAGTTATCGTCCCTGAAATAGTCACAGCTTATTTCATCAATCAAACTACCGAATCACAAATGGCCGTGGGTACATAATTAAGGAAAGTATTGGGATTCGATACATTTCCATTTCATGTAATTATCGTTCAACAATATTCGAAGTTTTCAACTTTGGAATATTACCCGGATGTATTTTCGGCCTGGAACTTTTCTTGGTACGTGGTCATGACTTCTTCGTCACCCAAGTACGAAGTGACAAACGTGCCGAAGTTGGTTGCATATCACACGAAAATTGGGAAGATATGAAAAATGATAACAGCGGTTCGATGTCTAACCGAAGATTTTTGTTGACATTCATTACAGATTTACGCTTGACATCAAACCAAGTTGATAATACCAAATCCCGCCGATTAACCGAATCGACTGTCACAAACGTCATATCGTATTAATACGAAGAGCGTATATTTCATGAAGTTTGTAAGATGTTCTCAAAATGTATCGATTGATCAGATATGTGTGAAATTATAAATCTTTTGATGAATATGGTGTGATGAAAATAGGATGTAACCCAAAGATAGTTCGCTCACCCATGATTGATACTCTGATGTTGCTCTAACACGTTCAACGGGAACACAGTCATCAAAAATACGTCAAGTTGGTGTTATTTTGATGATCGATACGTGATCAAAATGATTACATCAGAAAAACCTACTTCTGACAAAAATTTTGATGATATTTTGACCATCGGGAAGGAGTTTTTCAATCCTGATTAAAAGATAAAAAAGTTATTTCATTTGGAATCGAACTTGGATCTTCGTGATCTAAGATCCGGCTCCCTTGCCTCTCTCCTATGATTCTGTATGAATGTAGCTCCCCTTTGAAATTTATATTAACTTCACTTGATCAAAAATCATTCATAGATGAAATAATTGATCTAATCTACAGAAATCTACTGAATTCCATTTGATTTTATCAAAATTGACCGAAAGTGTGGTTGAATCTCATGTGATTATTCATCAATGAGCTTTGGTCATTTTTATATATTTGTCAAACGACTGTTTCATTGATTGTTGACAAATATCAATAAATTTCGAACAAACCGTTAAATTCACATCCCTATGATGAGTCATGAGTGATTCTTCAGAAAAATATCATTTTTCAATTATCTCTCAAGTTTTTTTTTTAAATAATCATCTCGCATATCTTTCAGAAATATCATGATCATTTGAAGTTGACTTTACTCATTTCGTGGTGAATTGGTGGAAACAGAACAAACAATACTGTTTCACCGACGATCATAACCCGTTCGGAATTGATTTGTATTTGATTTATAAGAGAAAATGTTTGTAATCATTTTTTCTCATTTAATAGAGCATAAACCTCAGTTATTCAGAGATATGTGAGAATAACTATGGTTGAATGAATCAGGCGAACATTTCAGGGGTATGAGAGAGATGTGATATTTACTGTCAACACAATTCCAGTAACAAAATTTTCTCCGTCGTATACATCGTATAGAAAATTAATCCATTGGAAGAAAGTCATCCCAGGTTAATTATTTTATTCATAAATGATTTTGAATCAAGTGAAATTCATATAAATTTGGAAAAAAATTCACAATCCTGAATCAAGAAGAAAAAATTTATTTTATTTTGGAATCGAACTTGGATTTTTGTGATCTGAGATCCAACTCCTTTGTCTCTCACCTATGATTCTGTATGAATGTAGATGATCTTTAAAATTTATGTGAGCTTTACATGATTGAAAATCATTTATAAATAAAATAATTAACCTAGAATGATGGTTATGTACGTTGGTAAAACAGTATCGTTTGTTCTGTTTCCACAAATTCACCACAAAATGAGTAAAGTAAACATCAAGTGATCATGATATTTCTAAAAGATATGCGAGATGATTATTTGAAGAAAAAAACATGAGAGATTGTTGAAGAATGATATTTTTCTGAATGATTACTCATGACTCATAGGAATGTAAATGGTTTGTTCGGAATTTATTTACATTTGGCAAGAGTCAATGACACAGTCGTTTGACAAATATATAAAAATGATCAAAGCTCATTGACAAATAATCACATGAGATTCAACCATACTTTCGGTCAATTTTGATAAAATCAAATGGAATTCAGTAGATTTCTGTAGATTAGATCAATTATTTCATCTATGAATGATTTTTAATCAAGTGAAGTCCATATAAATTTCAAAGGCGAGCTACATTCATACAGAATCATAGGAGAGAGGCAAGGGAGCCGGATCTTAGATCACGAAGATCCAAGTTCGATTCCAAATGAAATAACTTCTTTATCTTTCAATCAGGATTGGAAAACTCCTTCCCGATGGTCAAAATATCATCAAAATTTTTGCCAGAAGTAGGTTTTCCTGATGTAATCATTTTTGATCATGTATCGATCATCAAAATAACACCAACTTGACGTATTTTTGATGACTGTGTTCCCGTTGGACTTGTTAGAGCAACATCAGAGTATCAATCATGGGTGAGCGAACTATCTTTAGGTTACATCCTATTTTCATCACATCATATTCCTCAAAAGATTTATAATTTTAAACATATCTGATCAATCGATACATTTTGAGAACATCTTACAAACTTCATGACATATACGCTCTCCGTATGACGTTTGGGACAGTCGATTCGGTTAATCGGCGGGATTTGGTATTATCAACCAGTTTGATGCACGGTGTAAAAGAATAGGTGAACCAACTCCCTGGATTTTGAGGGAGTGGGGGTGTGATTATTTGTTGCAGTTTCCTCTAGTGTTTTCCAGATGTCGTATGTGTTCGAGGTAGGTTTTTGTAAACAACAATGGCGGAATATGGTAGCATCTATTTGAATTCCTTCTTCATCACAAAAATGTATTTTCATTCTCAAGGAATTGAAAAAAAATAAGTTAAATTGGTACAAAAGTGCTGTATTATTGAATGTGACAGTGGATATACGAAAGAAAAAGTATCTATGTTTCGTGCACCGAAAGACACTGAAACTTGGACTTTGAACTTTTCAAGAAATGATTTGATGTCATAAAAAAATCGGGTAATTATTAGAATGAGAATAGTTTTGTTTGTGAAAAACACTTTCAAGAATATGATATAAAACGAGGGAATATTGTACATGATGTGATTGGAAATGTGATTTATGAAGTAATCATTCGTGAAGTGCCATTCGCTACATGGTTGTATGTTCCAAATTTGGGAATTCTAAAAACCTATCATCTGCACATTGTGATTTTTGAATTTCTATTGGTGATTTATAAAAAATAAAATTGTTTTGCAATGTTATTCCCAAAATATCAATAACGATTAATCTTTTTCTATTTTTTTCGTACTCCCTGATTTATTTGCAAAAATACTGTTCTTTGATATCAGTGAGGATTTCTTTTATGGTGAAGAAAACATTGAAAAATTTTGTATTCCAATCCGGTTCGTTATTCAATATGAGTAGTAATTGACTTTATTGTTACAAGCTCAAGCAACGCCAGGAAGAATTATAATGCGGACAGTATCCTATGGACATTCTCAGAAGGTGATTATCCAAAACAGTCTCATTTGGAGGTTCTAAGCATGTTCATATCACATCCGAAACATCCGTGTGTTGCTTGGGAGTAATAATAAATGAAAAATATTATTCCATATGAATTTTTATGAGGTTATATTCATTTCATGGAAGCAGCCATTGTTGTTTACATTTGCCCACCAAAATCAGTAGCGCACTTATGTGTCATTATGTGTAAACTGCATGAAATAATCACAGCAGTTCTGAAGAGTTGGATCACCTAATTCTCTTACACTGTGGTTTGATGTCAAAGCGTAAATCTGAAATGGATGTCAACAAAAATCTTCGGTTAGATATCGAACCGCTGTTATCATTCTTCATATCTTCCCAATTTTCGTGTGATATGCAACCAACTTCGGCGCGTTCGTCACTTCGTACTTGGGAAGCTTTCACTTCATCGTCATTGTCGATAGCAATTTTCACATATCCTGATTTCTTCGAATTTTCGCTTGATGGTTGCTTGTGCAGATTCTACTTTTTCAGTCACATATTTCTTTTTAAAAAGTCTATCGAGATGAAGAAATGATTTGTTCTAAAGTGAAAGAATGATAAACTCCATTATGCGGGATGTACAATTCAATATTAGGATCAAATGATACAGTACATCAAGTAGCAATCGTGTCCGACTACATACAACGAACTAATGTCAGTTACGGTTCCACTCTACGAGATGCTTCTCGACGCGGCTAACTCAATAACTACATAGATGGCGCCACTCACACACTCTTCCATACATAAAGCGGGAAATACAAATGTATTCATCATTCCAACACACCTCCTCACAGTTGTATTTTCTTGACTTCATATTAGTTTCAATGATTCTCTACATTTAATAAAGTTTGTTTCACAAAGACTTTTGGTTAATACATCCGCAATATTATTACTAGATTGAATTTTTACAACATCAATGATACCTCTTTCACAGTTTTCATTTATATAATGATATTGCACTTCGATGTGTTTTGAATTTTTAGTGAAGTTTCCATACTTTGCTATCGCTACAGCTCCCGAATTATCTTCAAATATCATTACAGGTTCCTCAATATCGACTTTGAACGTTCCTTTGAGCATGTTGCGTACAAAATTGACATCGGTCACTGCTTCCGATAAGGCCACATATTCAGTGAATGTCGAAGATTTTGTTACAGAGTTTTGTTTGCGAGATTTCCAGTGAATAACATTATTGTACAGTCTTATTAAATATCCTATGGTGAATTTTCTATCACAAGTATCTCCTGTCCAATCGGAATCTACAAAACTATCTAGGATATCACAATTCTCTCTTTTGTTATAAATTAATTTCAGATCTTTAGTAGAGTATAAATACTTTAAAATTCTTAGAGCGTATTCATGTGTATCATTGAAACAGCTTCGGAACTTGCTCAGATAATTTACACTAAAAGCTATGTCAGGTCTAGTCCCTGTACTTATATATAGAAGTTCTCCTATGAGATTTCTATATTTTATCGTATCGTTTCTTCCGTTTGCAGGCTCTAACTTCAAATTCGTCTTCATGGGAGCATGATGAAGTTTAGCATTCTCGAGATTATATTCCTTCCCTAATGATTCAATATATTTCTGTTGGCTTAAAAACATAGTACTTTTCTCAACATCATAGTCAATATCTATGCGATATACGTTTCAACTTTCCCCATATCTTTCATATTGAAGCGCTTCGACAGTTTAGATTTTACATCATTTATTTTTTCCTTATCAACACAACATATAAGTACACACATTTTGTTTTCTACACATAAGGCACATTCAATGTATTCTTTTTCCAATTCTTTAGGTGAACCTCTCAATAATTGTTGTTTGCACAATTTATCCAAATATTGAAAATTCACGTGTCCTAATGTCCTGTGCCATTTCTCTTTCAACGTCATACTACTTTTCGCTACACTAGCACTTCTTTATTTTTTTTCTTATTCTCATTCAAAAAATTAGTCATATGATATAGATGCCCTTTTTTTGTGGATATTGCTATTGAGTCTTTGTATTCATCATATATTTTCGAATTGTTGCCATAAGAAACTATTTTGTTTTTGTCTGTTACCCTTGAATAACTGATTAAGTTCTGCTCCATGTCTTTTACGAAGTATACATTGTACAAAGTTATTTCACTTTCACTATCATAAACTGGAACAATGCCTTAATTTCACCTACTTTGGTTGCCTTTAGAGTACAACCGTCCCCCAATTTTACATCGATCGGTTTTTTTAAGGTTATATATTCATCGAAAAAAGAGTCATCATTGACAACATGATCAGTACACCCGCTGTCAAGAATCCAGTCTATTCGATTACGGTAACTTAACCCCTCTTCACTATTATTTACCTGAGACGTATTGACTTCAGTTATGAACGCATTTCCTAGTCCACTGTTGTGTTCGTGATTATTCGACGATGAATTTGTTGCGCCTCTGCTGCTGCTTCTTCCACGACCATAACCTCCACGATTATAACCTTTATTGAATCCTCCTTGATAACCTCGAGATTGACTGCGTCCTCGTCCTCGTTGTGGTGTCGTCCTTTGCGAGCATTCGAATTGTCTATGCCCGGGCTTACCGCAAGTAAAACATTTATCTCTCATCTCCGTTAAAAAAGCATTCGATTTTGGTTCGGTCGTTTCATTGAATTGTTTTCCTTCGACCGCTTTTAGTTTAATTTTTGATCTCAAAAAGTCAAAAGTCTTGTCTGCTACTGGCAAAACATCGATAAGATCTCCTATGTGACTATATGACGATGGCAGTGCTTTTAACATGTATCTGAGTTTTTCATCTTCGGTTACTTTTCCTCCAGATGCTTTCAACTCGTTTGTAGCTTTTTCGAGCTCATCAAGAAAAATATCTACGTCTGAGAAATCTTTCAGTCTTATGCTTTCTAATCTATTTCGGCAGATAATTTTTGGGGCAGTTAATTCCTTTAGATACATTTGATCGGATTTTTGAATCATTGCATACGCAGATCCAAGGGCACCAACGTATTCAAGTTGCTTATCCGAAATACAGCTATACAGGAAGTTCGTTGCTTTTACATCTGATTTTTGCCAGTCCTCATCTTCATCTGTTGCTACTTTCTCTCTTGTTACTACATCTTCACATCCCTTGTATTCACAAAATTTCAAGAATCTTTTTTTCCGGTTCACATATCCAGCCCCATCAGAAATAGGTATCACCACGTCATCGACTTTCACACTCGTCATTTTTCTGTTTCTTGAACACTTCTTGAATAACCGTTTTCTTTATTCTTCCAGTCACTTTTTTTTTCTTTCCTTCAACCACGCCCTGCTACCATGTTTTGAAGTGAAAGAATGATGAACTCCATTATGCGGGATGTACAGTTCAATATTAGGATCAAATAATACAATACATTAAGTAGCAATCATGTCCAATTACATACAACGAACGAATGTCAGTTACGGTTCCACTCTACGAGATGCTTCTCGACGCGGCTGACTTAATAACTACATAGATGGCGCCACTCACACACTCTTTCATACATGAAGCGGGAAATACAAATGTATTCACCATTCCATCATTATTGATAGATAGTAATGATTATACTGAGAGAAATTTATATAGTTACTGTAACTAGAACGTCTCAACTGAACATTCTTAATGAGATCTACTGAAAATTTGATTGATTCAATCAAAAACTCGGAGTTGATTCATTCCCCTGAGAATATTCGGTTGAGACCTTTTAGTTACAATAATCATATAAATCTCCCCGTGTATAAGAAGAGTTTTTCAATGGAATCAAAAATGTGATGCATTTACATACTTGCTATCGTCAATTCGGCTCTCATCTCAAGCAGCAAGTGCAGTATTGAGTTTTTGTTCACGTACACTCTGTTCTGTGAATTCTTGTGTTTGATCGTCGTTGTCCGACGAGCATAATTCTAAGTGTGATTGGGGAGCTTGTTTTCGTTGGACCCCATTAATTTTGAACCAACATCTGGTGCAAACTACTGCATTATCAGGTACTGATTCAAATTTCTGTTGATTTTCTTCCGATAATCTTCTCAAGTCCTAGTTTACACTACCTACAAGAAAGGAAAGAGATCACAACAATAGTGGAGCGAGCTAAAAAGTGCTACGTCAATACTGCAAAAGAGCGGTACTCAACAATTGGAAAGTTGAACTCGTAAAAAAAGACTACTGATATACGAGAACTTACGGCCACTGCAGGTTCCGAATGGATTCCAGCAAAGCTTTTTCTTTGGCGGACTCATATCGATTCATAAGTAAAGCCGAATAATTTGAATAGGGGAGACCGGGGAGTTATGAGACATGGGGAGTCATGAGACACACTCACGGCACCTATATTTCTAAAATCCGACATCTAGGGACCACTGTTAATTGTTTTCCTCGTTCAGATGTCACTTTTCAATTGACATTTGTTAATATCGACACGCATGCATAGTCTCTCCAAGTAGAGATTTGATTGCCGTTGGAAAAAGTTTTTTTGGGCGTTCGTTTTTGTGGTATCTTCAATTAGTTTTCCAAGCTATTCACAAAGTGAATGTATACAGAGTATGCCTTGGAAAACAGGCTCTCAACACGTAAAAGAATTTTTGCATAAATATTTGATGTAACCATGATGCAGTAACCATTTTGAGAATATAGGGAATGGGGTGTTGCGAGACAACATTTTCGGGGGGTTGTGAGACAAGGCATATCATACAGCTGTCGATTTAGAATCGTGCTTTATATACGTATGTCGCATTTTTTGTGGATACTTTGAATGTTCCATGCAATTTCAATGTTCGTCTTTTGTGAGCTGAGTGTTTCTCAAGATTTTTCTATGATTTCTTGTAATTTCTTTAATCATGCCGCGTCATAAGTATGATCCGGATGACAAACGATCAATTAATGTTCCTGCCTTTGTGCCTGCCATTGAAGAGATTATCATCCAAAACAAGCCGCTAAGAACCGTTGGTACCGCATACAACATCGATAAATCGAAATTGTCACGTTACATTTCGGAGCTGAAAATGGCCAACATAGATCCCGCAACCGCTTCATACGGAACATCAATTCAGGAGCAGGCTATTACACTTGCATCCATTACAAGTCGGAATGATTGAGCTGTTTTTCGATTTTTTTTTTCAAATTTTTCACATTCTTCTTATTTAAATAATTTCTCCTTCAATTTTTTCAAATGGAAGGAAGATACATCTACTTATTTTGTCATATTTTATTGTTGGAATGTAGAGGTTCCATTAAAATACGCCACTTTCTTTCATTTATAGGTGTGTCTCACAACCGCCCGATGCTTTGGAAAATGCTGGTATCGCGTCTTTTTGAAAAACCGTCATGATTTCCCAACCATTTAGAATTCTTTGAACTCCTTCAGCCAGAAGTTGTATCAGGAGTTGCATTGAAGATTAAAACCGCTCAAATGTAAAAAAACATTATTTTTATAGTATTTTTGCCACAAAAACAAAACCCGTCTCACAACTCCCCAGTCTCCCCTACTAAACGAAAATCCGCTATGAAAATTCAAAGGTTTCCACACAACTTTTGAACAAGAACAAACATCAGCCGGAAACAAATTGATTGTGATTTAAACAGACTAACCTAAGTCGCATCGACATCTGAATAACGCGTAACAACAATTGAAATCAGCCGGATACAAGTTGATAGTTATCTAAATAAACTGAAGTTGATCGCATCGCAGCCGAGTGGAACATTTTAAATGCACGGAGAAGTCATAACCACGTACCAAGAAAAGTTCCAGACCGGAAATACATTCCGGTAATATTTCAAAGTTGAAAACTTCAAATATTGTTGAACGATAATTACATGAAATGGAAATGTATTGAATCCCAATATTTCCCTTAATTATGTACGTACGGCCACTTGTCATTCAATAATTTGATTAATGAAATAAACTGTGACCTTTCCAAAGACGATAAGTTCCGAATTTCAACATCTTCGTCATCTTTGTTCAAATTTACTGATATAAAAAAACGATTTAACTGCTCTGAATACATGGTCAATCAAGCGATAAAATTGAGAGATGAAAAGGAAGTACTTTCTGTGCCTGACGCACAAACCGGAAAAGGACTCCCAAATGAAACGATCGCTGCAAGAAAGCAGTTTTATCTATGTGAGCAGAACTCAAGAGAACTCCCAGGAATGACATATCATGTCTTGATCAAAGATAGGGATGGTTTCAAAGGAAAAACCCAGAGAAGACTTTTTTATTGCAACTCACATTTGTGTCAATAACGTACTTGGTAGTTATAAAATTCTATTGGGATATCCTTAAATAATCATTTACACAATAACAAACTGAGAAAAAATGGTGGCAAAATGATTATCGATAACCAAGCCAAAAATTGTATAATTTCCTCGCACTGTGAAATTTCAGTCTCGCGCAGAATCATGCCATAACGCGAGTTGCTTCACTCAAACGTTCATAACTTCTACAATTTCGAAGGCTCCTCGAATTTCAAAAATGGAAAATGTTGGTGAAAAATGCAGCTACAACATATATCTTCTTCAAGAAAATCGAAGACCGGGCCTTTCGAGATAAATTGACTTTTTTGAGAAAAATAGTTTTTTTTACAAAACATTTTGGGAAAAAAAATTCTTCAAAAATTTCACCAAAAAGTGAATTTGGTTGAGCAGATGTGTGAATTTTTCCAGAATTTTATTCCATCTCCCTGTGGAGATAATAGAACATGAATAAAAATGTGATTTTTGTTTGTTTGTACTGTGAAATCCATACAACTGCATGAAAAAGGCCAATATTCTGAGTTTCGTCTTTGTTCGAGCACCTCTTTGACACCACCAAATTTGGTCTAAATCGGAAACATGTCAGTTTTCTCTCGGCCGATCTGACGTGAATGCCCCTATCCTGTTGTATCTTATCGAAATTCTTTTTGCAGAGAAATTTTCGTTCGCATGTTTTTCTGAATTTTTTCTCAGGATTGAATGCATTCCCATTCACTTGTTATTTTCCCACCTCTTCGGAGTGTTTTGTATTGTTACACCTACTACTTTCGTCGACTAAATGGACCGGGTACTATTGTCTCTGCCGACAAGATGGAAGAAAAGGGGTCCCATTTTCATATTTCGAATTATTCTTTCGTATACCTTGAAAAAAAAAAGATTTATTCATCAAGAATCTCTTACATTTTATTCATTTTTGAATTATTTGTTGTTGAATGATAGCTTAATATTATTCGTTCCATTTCTCCCATTTCGCATGTGTTGTACATACGTGCATACAGTTTCTATCATACCTCAGAGTGTCATCTCCGAGACCCTCATACCTGACCCTGTACTCAATGAAAGGGACCGACCGATCTTCTCAAGTCCGCCGATCTACTCTGCGAGGAAGGGTCATTTCACATGTTGGAACATTTTTCTGTTCTCTTTGCAAAGTATGTTCGTATACCTCTCGAGACATTCTTCCATACGTCTAAGGAGAGACCTTCGACTTTGATGCAAGAAGAAGAACATCTTTTCGGAAGGTTGATTGATTCTATTTTTTCATTTACTCATAAAATTTTAAACAATTATTCTTTTTTCTTATCATTCAATTTCCTCGATCGACATTATGTTCTGTGAACATTTCTTTCTCATTATCTTAGGAACTTATCCCTGAGATTCGTGATGTTCCTACTCCATCTCACTCGCCTCGAACTCTGGACCACTCCCCGCGGGGGATATGAGTGGACCCCCGAGAAGGCAAGTGGAGGGGATTCTTCATACCCCCACACATACTACTCTTATGCAGCAGTAAATGAGACTAGGTCTATGGGGTTTCTTCGAATGACTTTTCAATTATACCCGTGTGGTAGGTGAAGAATTCTGGAGCAGTGATCTGAGAATGCGAGAGCTGGTGGCCCCCCACCACGCAGTCGGTGGGACACCAATACTGTTTCACCGCGTGTCCGTGTGAACAGAGAAAGTCTATATTCTAGACTTTCTTCCTTCCTCATACGGACGCGCGGTGAAACGGTATTAGTGTCCCACCAACCACGTGGTAGGGGCCGCCAGATCCCGCCTTCTGAGATCACTGTTCTGGAGTATCAGATTTCAATTCTTCGCAATTGATCAATCTAATTGACCAAACTCTCCTTCACTCCTTCAATTTCCATATACAAGGAGAGGAAAATATTGTGATGGTGTGGGAAATTTATAATGCAGAAAGGAGTATTTCGCTTTTGCGAAACGCATCAGAACGTCGGAAAAATGCGATTCCCAAGAATGTATGTGTGTATGTGTGTGCACACCTGATTCTTTGGCGCACGATACTCTCCTCAGAATGCACCGATTGGAATAATTTTTTCCCCGCA
Source organism: Gonatopus flavifemur (assembly GCA_018340375.1). Lineage (NCBI taxonomy): Eukaryota > Metazoa > Arthropoda > Insecta > Hymenoptera > Dryinidae > Gonatopus > Gonatopus flavifemur. Next base: position 17,823,881 of record JAFFJZ010000009.1, read on the forward strand.
TATTGCTCTTAGAGAGGACTCGGAGCCTATCAATTTTGGTATGGATCGTATAACCCGTGTCCAAAATATCGCGGAATATCGTTTGGAAACCTTCCCGTGGGATAATTGCGGGTCTTCCAGGGGGATATTCTTGATACCTGTCCTTGATATCCTTTTTATCCATCCTTGGTAGTATCTGCTTTCTTTACGTGGTGGGGAGAATAAGTATCTCAGATCTGGATCTCTTTTTCGGGTGGAATAATCTACTCGAGAGGAAGAATACAAACTGAGGGAAACTAAATCATCCCCATGCCAGGAACATCGGCAAAATCGGAGGGAAAGCAAGGGGAAACTACCTTCCTTGACATCTTTCAATATCCCCGAGGGAATGAAATCTTTCTTCAAACCTAGAATTTTGGAATTTCAATTCATTGAATAAAAAGCAACAACATGATGGTGTTATCTCGAGTGAAATATTCCGGAGGTAAAATAGCCTCCCGTTCGGATCTCCGAGTGGAGGCTGCTCGAGAGAGCTTCATCAAACAAGATAGGAAACCGAATAACACTGGGAAGAAGAAGAACATTCTTCGAATCGGAGCGTGGGATGTTAGATCACTGAAACAAACAGGAAAGATAGAAAATTTGAAATCAGACATGAATAGGTTACGTATCGATGTAATGGGAGAAAGTAAAAAAACAACGCCAAGTACATGAAAAAGTATTACAAAAGTATTTCAGTTTATCAATTTTGTTGATAAACTTCATTTTTCTTTCTCATATTATTTGATCAGCCAGAAAAAACTTCAGAGGAAAAAAAAGATCTGATATCACTATCAAGTACCAAGTACACTTGACTGCATGAATGCTGCTTGAATATATCAATTAATATGTTGAATAAATACCATGAGTCAACAATACATAGATACCACCGATTTGCCATTCTCAAATCAATCTAAAGAAAACAGTCAATACAAATTCTTCTTCAATCATGACAATTTACCATCATCGGACACTTGGCGTGGCCGATAAATGCTTTGGTTTGATACAGATGTTTTCTCAATTGCTAGGTTCAAGCAAACCTTGGATAATCAAAAACCTAAAGAATCGGCCACGCCAAGTGTCCCATGATGGTAAATTGTCATGATTGAAAAAGAATTTGTATTGACTGTTCTCTTTAGATTGATTTGGGAATGGCAAATCGGTGGTATCTATGTATTGTTGACTCATGGTATTTATTCAACATATCAATTGATATATTCAAGCAGCATTTATGCAGTCAAGTGTACTTGGTACTTGATAGTGATTTCAGATCATTTTTTTCCTCTGATGTTTTTTTTGGCTGATCACATAATATGAGAAAGGAAAATAAAGTTTATCAACAAAATTAATGAACTGAAATACTTTTGTAATACTTTTTCATATACTTGGCGTTGTTTTTTTTTACTTTTTTGAAGTTTTTTGGGGGGATTTCACCCATTTTCTCAAATGCTCCTCAAGGAGTAATTCAATCTTCACATACTGTTTCAGTCCACGGAGGAAAGGGAACAGATAAATTCATCATGTAGGATCACAATGCGTTGCTTCAAGTCTTCAAATCGAAATTTTTACAAAATATATTCTGCAATAATGTTGGGCTATTATAAGATCTGTAATAACACTCAGTATGCATTGTTCTCCATTGGAGGGCCAACAACGGCATCACGTTTATTTCTTAAGTCAATGAGTTTTTGAAGAATTGTGATGATCCAATACATTGTCAATAATGGAAAATCATTGTACTGTCATCTGTTGCGATTCCTATGAACTTTCTCGTGATTGTTTTATACAATCAAACAGCTCATAAATATCCCAGATATTTGAAACATTTCCCATATAGCAAGAACACTCCAAAAGCATTCGAGCTCTTGAGAAACCTTTTCGAATTCTTCGGGAGCGAGAGTGCTATATGGATTGGGAGTTGCAAATATCGTAAATTGCACTGTCATTTTTGGACCTATCATTGATATCAGTGAAGAATTAAATTAACAATTCTCTAAAAAATAAATATATGTTTCTTTAGCATTACGTGGCCAACTTCGTGTTTCAACTTTCAAATCATTAACAGAGACCCATGTCGTACTTTTACCCCGCAACATACATGTATGATAACCTTCAGCAATGTTCTCACTATGATGGAAAATTACGGCTATCGCCCTGTAAAAGTTATCTCCAATCCATATTTTTGTGGTGGGCACTGCTTTGATATGGATATTTTCCTCTGTTACCTTTCCGGTATCAGCTTCATTGAACATCATGGGTTGTATAATCGCATGCTGTTTCGATGTTGTTACAACTGTTTTTTCAGTTTGATGTGAGCTTTCACAGTTAGTGCAAAATTCTTCCAATTCGAAAAATTTTAATTTATTATATCTCGTAATGTGAATACTTTTTTTGGAATATGAGGAATTGTGAGATGCCTAACACAACTTGTGCTAATAGTCTCACTCATGTATGTGCAGTTTGTACATCTACGTACTTTTGTTAATTGGTGTTCTACTGCACTTCCAAAGATGACTGAATTATTATATAGGGAAGCAATGAAATCTGCTGCATCTGGTGACTGATTTTGCACATATTCTATACCAGCAAATTGTCTCAAAGCCATGATATCAAGACTCTGCTGTGATTTCTAGCTATTAATTGAAATATTCATAATATCAGTCCGTTCAGAGGATAATAATTTTCCAGAAGAATCCAGAGAATCTATTATAACTCACTTTTTCTGAAAGGAAACATCTCATGGGATATTTGGTCCAATTGCTGCTATTGATGAATTTCAAGAGGTAATTGTTCAAGACAATCTCAATGTGGATAAATAAATGTCTGTAAGGAAATGTGATTTTATTTCTCGATTACAATAAAATGAATATTTTTTCCTAGTTTCATGATTGAAGACTGTATCATGAATTATGATTTATGAATTGATTTTATGTTCAATCATAAATTCGACAACGGTGAACTAAATTCTCACGTTAGGTGCATTTCAATAATATGTAGGTGACTGTGCTTAGCGGAGAGTGATCTCACTCTGACCATCTCCCAAGTCAGACCCCCTTATGTTCTTTGGAAACTTTTTATTCAATCAGCTTTTCCGATGTATCACCGGAGGCATCATTAGGTACTGATTATTCGTCAGTAGGTGTGACAAATATCTATAATGATACATCAAGCAAGCTGAATCGTTGACAAACATAATGGGTCCGGCTTAGACACAGTCCAAATTAGACCACTCCCCTCTATTTTTCAAATATGGGTTGGTATTTGATTCAATCCATTAGCTCATCTTCATCCTCAGGAACTTCCTGGATGGTGTCATGGGCAGGGAATTGCCATGAACCCATCATTTCTTCTGCATCCGCTTGACTGTCTCTTTCTGCAAAGACAGTGTGAAAAAAATTTCTTCTGCATTCACTTGACGGTCCTTATCTGTGAAGAAAATGTAAAGACGAAAGAATTACATCAATTGTCATATATTTTCTCAAGTATCATGCTATGAATCTCAGATTCTCTCCAACACACTAAGATAACTTAAATAATTCACTTACCAGAAGGGTCGCATGGTGGTTGTGGGGGCTGTACCCGCTACTGCTCTGGGTGTGATTATAAAGCATTATCCACTAATATTATGATTGCAGATTGCAAGAGCCAGAACTGTTGCTAATATTACCATAGTTGCAGAGGTTCTGATCTGAAACATAAAAAATTAACCACAAAGTGAATTTCTTATACGAAAACATGTTCTATTTTGTAAAAGACACGGAAATATTAGATAAACTTATCTGATTATGTGATCCTGTCCAGTTTTTCACCTTCATCCTTGCTATCTTCAAAATCTTCATGTGGAATCATGTGCAATTTCTTTTTCACGTAAGTGCACGCATAAAAGCACTCTTCCGCTTCACACAATAAATTTCACAACTGTTTTGATTTTATGAAAATAAATAAATTCCATACTTTAATGGAAAGAATTTATCAAATTCGGAATTTTGTATCGGCGTATGATAATAATTCTTAACCTTGATTCAAGAAAAAAAATAATCTCTCACTCTCTCACAAATTTGTTTGGGTTGTATTGACATTTCAATGAAACACGTGTCTTCGGATCACAGCTGATCGCGTTCAGGTTATGTTCCGAAATTGTGTTATCGATTGATACAACTGAGAGTCGAGTTTCGGAACAAAGTCGCGAAGAAAATATTTCGAGGCACTGAAGAACGCGAAGAGGAATCGAATCTGAAATATTATGATACAAAATAGGATCGAAATCAAGATATCTCAGTGAATACTTCACCGATTGGATTGGAAGATATCTCAATCGGGAGCAAAAAATTGTATCTACAGAATGAAATTGGTTTATATTTGAAATACGTGATCACATCGAAACAATTCAGGAAATAAAAACTGAACCTCCAAACTTCCTGTGAAAGAGGAGCGGCAGCGACATTTGCATTTGCACTTGATATACAATTTATATAAGAAATTTTTTTTCCATGTACTTGGCGTCGAGACGCTACCGCGTCTCTTGATTAGCGAAATTAGATGGCTGCAAGGAGGGGATTTCTGGAGTGTGAATTATGGAATCATCCATACAGGGTCAAAGAATGGTCAAGCAGGTGTGGGAATAATATTGCATGAACAGGTGGGGAATAGGATGGAGAATTATTCGCAGCATAGTGAACGCGTAATGATGGTAAGAGTTAGAACAAAACCGGTAGGTACTGTTATAGTTCGAGTATACATGCCCACATCTGCGTACTCAGGGGAATGTATCGAAAAAACGTACCATGAAATAGAAGAAGTGATAGAATATGTGGAGGGAGAAGAAAATTCAATGATCATAGGCGATTGGAATGCGGTAGTAGGGCAAGGAGAAGAGGGCAACATAATAGGAAATTTTGCGTCAGGGAAAAGAAATGAAAGAGCACGACGTTTAATCGAATCCTGTGAAAGCCATAAAATGGTTATTACCAACACATCATTCAAAAATCATCCAAGGAGAATCTATGCTTGGAAAATGCCGAGAGATACAACAAGATATCAAATTGATTACATATTAGTAGAACGAAGATTTAGAACCTGAGTAAAAAGCTGTAGAACTTATCCAGGCGCGGATATAGATAGTGATCACAATATGTTGCTGATGAAATGTTTTCTGAAATTCAAAGCTCTGAAGAAGAGGAGGAAGATGCGAAAATGATGGAATTTCAAGAATCTCAAACAAGAACAAACACAGGAGGCATTCAAAGTGATGTTGCACGAAAAATTGGAGGATCGACAAAACAGAGACTTGGAAATACAGAGTAGATGGACAAATATGAAGGAAAACATAGGACGATGTGCAGATGAAATTTCTTAGGAACGATGGAGTGGAGCCTAAGGAACTATGGACAACGGGAGCAGACATAAAAGGCACTGAAGAATCAAATGATAAGAGAATCAAGGGAAGCAAAAGAACGATGGTTAGAAGAGAAATGTCAGGGTCTAAAAGTTAGATTACATTTAGGGAAACTGGATGGGGCATATAGGATTGTCAAGAGATTTTTTGGACGAATGAAATCTAGAAGCAGTAAGATTGGAAATTCTCCAGGGAGACGATTGATAAGAACGGAGGAAAAAATAGAATAATGAATTAATCATTCAGAAGATCTGTATAAAGGAAGCGATAATATAGGATTTTTGAAGAGGAAGGAGGATGTTGATGAAGAAGAATTGGGAGATTCAGTTTTGAGATCACAATCCGACAGGGCTCTAAAAGAATTGGAAAATAATAAAGCGCCAAGAATAGATGGCATAAGTGCGGACCTCATCAGAGCCTCCAGTCAGAGAACTCGTGATGCACTGTTTGAATTGGTCAGAGATATGTACGAAAGAGGAGAAGTGCCGAAAGATTTCCAGAAGAATAAAATTGTCGCCATTCCAAAAAAACAAGGAGCAGACAAAGGCAAGAACTACAGAACGATTGGTTTAACTTAACATGCCTCGAAAATACTGACAAAAATTATATACAGGAGAATAGAGAATGAAATAGAGAGTAGATTAGCAGAAGATCAGTTCGGTTTTAGGGAAAATAGAGAAACGCGGGAAGCAATATTAGCACTCAGAACAGTAATTGAGAAAAGTCTAGAGTTCAGGAAGTCTGTGTACATAGGTTTTGTAGATATACAAAAAGCATTCGATAACATTGATTGGGAGAAAATTTCCACGACTTTGAAAGAGGTAGGAATTAATTCCAAGGATAGGAGAATGATAGATGAATCATATAAGAATCAAACCGTAATAATAGGAATAGAGGGTCAAAAAGGAGGAGCAAAAATTAGAAGAGGAGTGAGACCGGGATGCTCCCTATCGCCATTGATTTTCAATTTGTATATAGAAGAAGCGATGAACGAAGTGAAGGAGCAAGTGCCGTTGAAATTACAGATTCAAGGTGGAAGTGTAAGCATGTTGAGATTTGCGGATGACATAGCTATATTAGCTACGAGTGGTGCTGAGTTAGAAAATACTCTCAACACTATGAAAAAAATATTATCAGAAAACTATTGTATTAATATAAATCAGGACAAAACAAAATTCATGATTTGTACAACAGCGAAAACATCAAGAACAACGAAAATCAAAATAGATGCAGAGACAATTCAGTAAGTGAAAGAATTTGAATATCTAGGAAGCATAATTACAGGGAACGGTAGAAGCGAAAGAGATATAAGAGCAAGAATAGCACAAGGGAAACAGGCTTTCCACCAGGAGGAACAGTTACTATGTTCGAAGCATATCAGCTTAGCAGTAAGGAAGAAATTCTTGAAGAGTTACGTTTGGAGCACAGCATTATATGGTTGCGAAACTTGGACAATTGGAAAAACGGACCAACGAAGACTTGAAGCTTTTGAAATGTGGTGTTATAGAAGGATGCTTAGAGTGAAGTGGGTAGAGGAAGTACAAAATGAAGAAGTACTTGAGAAGGTAAATGAAAAAAGAAGTCTTTTCACACAGGTCGTGAGAAGGAGAAGTAATCTGATGGGACATATATTAAGGCATGATAGCTTGTTGAAAACAATATTGGAAGGAAAAATGAATGGTAAAACTCGAAGAGGTAGACCTAGATTAAGTTATATGAAGCAAATTATACAAGATAAGGGTTGTCGTAGATATGCAGAAATTAGGCGGTCAGCGGATAATAGACAGGGTTGGAGGACTTCATCAAACCAGTCATAAGACTGATCACTCCATGATGATGATGATCGTTTGAAAAATTGTGACTTTGCAATCGTGTATATCTTCGCTCACTGTTATTCGATTGCGAAGAAATTCATACCACGCTTCCAGTTTTGATCTGATACTGTACCCACATAAATTTCATCCCAATCGATGGAGAAATGTGGAAAATTCCCCTCCGATCCGCAGCATTTGACGATATTTAGAAAGCATGTTTTCCCCGTGTTTGTGTCATCCAAACGCCATAGGCACTCCATGAGATGTTGAGTGTGTGATATAAGTTCCAGTCAGATCGAAATTCAGGGAAAAAAACGGTGAGTGTTCAGCTTCAAAAAAAAATTTTGCAAATGCCGCGATTAAGCGGGCATCTTCCGTTCTTATCATCCGATCGTCATGAAATTCCCATCACAATTGTATGCAGTTCGGATCGTGGTTCCGTATAAATCTCAGCCTCATCCTTCCAAGGAAACGGTGGGGGAAAAGGAAACATCTTATCGAAACTTTCAATTTGACGACCGCTCGCATTTACGTTTCTGGTCATTTGATTGCAATGAAACTTATACCGCGTCTCGTTCACAATCCCATACATCGAGAGGAAGAATTTCTGAGGAATAATAAAATATTCAGTTGAATATTCCCCATAATATACTTGATTGATTTGGACAAACTTTCATTGACTCGATTAAAAATTTTTTCAATCAAACAAATATTTAATAAGCTATGAAATATTTCACCAATGGAAATAGTTATGCAATTGAATCGATGGAAGTTCATTCAAAACAATCAAGTATTCCATCGCGATTATTCACCTAAATAGTTCATTGTTCTCGGAAATTTTTCCTCTAAGTGTAGTAGTTCCATATGAGGTTCGTCTCAATTGGTGGACAACTCTGGAACAAAATGTTTCCGTAGTTTTGAGAAAAAAGTTTTTTCTCATTCTAGTGACTGTTTGATTGAAACTGAACAAATATAAATTGAACGTAACAAGCTTCCTATTTCAAGTTATTTGGAAACATCGATATATCGAACAGCAGTAATTTAATCCCTGACATTCTGTCACACCCTGTTACATCTACCCCTTATAAATATATCAAGAACATGGAAGTAATGTATGGTTCCCCATACTAATTTTTCAATCACTTTGTCTACATTGGATTTCATATAATGGACTGAACAAATGCTTACACTTCAGTGAATGAGGAGACTATCGTCTGAATTGAGATTATTATTCAAAATGGAAATCGTATTGATGACTCTTCCATTATTTCACGACACTGAACTTGACATATTAATGGAGTGGAAATCCCAGAATAATTATCGATGTTGTTGGGTTTTGTAGTTGAGAGATGGCTTTTTTTTCTTTACCTCTTTCTCTTTCTCCTCCTTCTTGTTCCGTCAAACCTTGTTCTATAGAGTTGATGAATTTTTAAAATTCATTCGAAGTCGTGATCGTCAAATTTTTCGCACACAATATGTTTAAGGTATCCAATAAAAATTCCCCTGAAGAAACAAGAATTTGTACCGTTTGGCATGGAGGTGAAAATAGTTTCCCAGCCAAAATGTTTCAATCACTCTTCAGGATTATTTTAAAGAGTATCTCAAAGAGATGTAAAATATTTATTCATCATGCAACAAAAAGAGATATCTTCGAAATATCTGGTAAGGAGCATTTTCCAGTACTGTACAAGAAATTTTTTAGAATTTTGTGAAATATCCATCAAAATCATTTTGAAAAATTCTACAAGAATATTTAGTCGATTATGGTATTATGAACGTACACTATGTTCTTCAAAATCACCCACAGAAGATTATAGTAATTGAATTGTGGTTTGATGAGCGAGTGAAATTATTGCTTTTATAACACTCCGAAATATTCTTTCTCTCAAATAATCGATTTTCAATTCAACATTCTCCATCAGAGATCTGTATTCTCAATCATCTCAATTCTCAGATAATTCTTTCCCACATATCACTGTTGATAAATATCTATCCTCACATATTTCTACTCTCACAAACCCTCATCATTAAATATATGTTGAAATGAGGAAAAAAATGGGCGGTTGAATGAGATTATTTTCATTTGTGACACATATCTAAGAATAATGATCTGTGAATATCAAAATATACGGAAATAAAGATATTCAATATTCATGATATTCGAGAATTGAATCATTTGAGAACAAAGGTAATGAAAGATAAAAATGAAAGTTTGTAAGAATAGAAATGTAATCTAGCTTGAATGGAACATCTGGGGAGATAGAACTTTGGAAGAAAATATTGAGTATGAATTGTATCTCCAATCATATCAGTCAGGTTGACCTGTAGTTATTTTACAACAATTTCTACAATCAGAATACTTTTGTATCTGCTCAATTTTCGTTGAGTTGAACCTACCAAGTCTGGGTACCCCCACGAAAATATATACATGCAAAGTAAATATGTTATACATATATGAAGAAGTATATGTGAAAATATTTATTGTTTCTGTTTCTCATATATTTGGAATAGATTACTTTTGGCCACATTTTATATAAGCCTTGCATATATATATTGAACATGCTGAATAGATATGAGATGTAAACATCACATACATGTATAATATAGATTTTTTCAATTCAGAGGGAAAATAAATCCTCTGAAAAAACATTATGACACAAAATTCTTGACCAAATGAAGTCGTAAAATACCCTACCTTCAATACCGACTATTCACATCTGGAAATAGACAACCGGGGGAGAAAAACCACGTGGAAAACGACGTTGTTTAACATGGTAAAATGGTCCCACCTTGAGAGAGAAGGAAACAACGTTAGAAACAACGTTGAAAACAACGTCGAGAACAACGTTGGAAACAACGTTGAAAATGTGACAACAAAAGTTAAATGAGAAAAAAAATCAATTTCCCTCGGAATCGAACTTGGATTTCTGAGATCTAAGATCCGACTTCCCTGCCTCTTGGCTACGGTTTTGTATGAATGTAGCAGAGCTTAAAAATGTATATGAACCTTCCTTGAATCAAAATCATCTAGGAATGAAATAATTAATCTAATTAGAAGAAACCAATGAATTTCATTGAATATCACTACAACAATTACCTTTGATCAATCAATAAAGCTCCTACACGATGCAGACAATTTTTTTACTGGAATTGTGTCTAAAATACGTATTACATGTTTCTTATACACCTGAAATGTGAAATGTTCATCTAATTTATTCAACCATAGGAATTCTCATATATCTTTGAATAATTTAGATTCATGTTCTATTGAATGAAAAACAGATTAATTGAAAAAATGTTATCTCTTCGATCGTCGGTAAAACAGTGAATAACCACTAAATAAATCAAGTCAACTTCAAGTGATCACATTTCAAGAGGATATCTGAGATGATTGTTTTCAGGAAACTTGAAGAATTATTAAAAAATGATATTCTTCTGAATCATTTCTCATGATCCATTATACGAATGAAAATAGTTTGTCTGAAACTTGTTGAAATTCGGCAACAGCCAATAAAATTGTTTTAAAGAAAAAGTCATGTTGTGGAAGTTTGAATCGTTCATCGAAACGAATTGGCAATCGACTTATGAAATATTCAGCTGGTAAAGATGCAGAATCTTGCATTACATTCTTGGAACGATGTTTCCAGTGCCAAGGAGTTGATTCGGACATAAAAAAAACACAAAAACATCTGTAAATCTGACCATATGTCATTGACGAATAATCAGATGGAATTCAACCACACCTTTCAGTTGTTGTAATAATTAATGGAATTCACTGGCGTTTTGTTAATCGGATTAATTATTTTTTCCCGAGATAGTTTTGATCCAAGCAAAGTTAATATACATTCTTGAGCTCTGCTACATTTATACAAATCCGTAGCCAAGAGGTGGGGAAGTCGGATCTTAGGTCTCAAAAATCCAAGTTCGATTCCGAGGAAAATCGATTTTTTTTTTTTCATTCAGGAATGTAACTTTTGTTGTCACATTTTCAACGTTGTTTCCAACATTGTTTCCAACCTAGTTTTTGACGTTGTTTCCAACGTTGTTTTCCACGTGGTTTTTTCCCCCCGGGAAGTTCAGAGTGATTTCTCTTACCAAAAATATTTACAATCACGTACTTACAAGAGTCAATTGTTAACCACTTGGGATCGTCTATTTTCAGATGTAAACAGACAGTATTGGAAGTAGGGTATCTTACGACTTCATTTGGTCAAGAATTTTGTGTCATAATGTTTTTTCAGAGGATGTATTTTCCCTCTGAATTGAAAAAATCTATATTATACATGTATGTGATGTTTACATCACATATCTATCCAGCACGTCCAATATATATATATGCAAGGCTTATATAAAATGTGGCCAAAAGTAATCTATTTCAAATATATGAGAAATATGAATGATGAATATTTTCACATATATTTCTTCATATATATATATAACATATTTACTCTGCATATATATATTTTCGTGGGGGTAATCATTCGTCAATTGGTCAGTCAAGTGCATCCAATGCAAAAATTTGTGTTATACCCACAGCGCTCCTGTCCTTCTTCATTTTCTTCCAACGCTACCTAATGATCATGATGTTAAGTGACATGATCAGAATATTTTCAGAGATTTTCAGAATTATTCTGAGTTTTGTAGAGACTTGCACAGATTCAGCAAATGTCCGAATTTTGAGAGTTTGTCAGAGATTTTCAGCAATCCTCAGAGAAATATTTCCACCAGGGAGATTCATAGTAACATCTGCGTCCTTCTTGCTTTCTCTCCATCTCCCAGTCATTTCATTGACAGAATCTGATAGTAGTATACTCGAAGCGAGGACCTGTTGCATATCCTCTGCGCTCCTGCCTTTTCTTCATTTTCCTTCTACGCTACCTGATGATATTGATCCTGCTGGTACATGACATACAGATGTATGATGTATCTGCATCTTGCCTGTTTTCACTGCATCCACCTGTAATTCTACTCGAAGAATTGAGGGATCCTATCAATTGAATCCACTTTGTAATCTGTAATGCAAATTGATAGTGATGATAGCAAACTCACAAATCTATGGTATATTCGCTTCATTTTGTTCCTTTCTTATCCCCCTGAAACACTACGCGAAGAATCTGATACCAGCATCGGATAGATCTGTGATATATCCACTGCACTTTTGCCTTTTTCCTTTGTTCGACTATGAGGCCATCGAATGAGATTGATAGTGACGATAGCTAGCACACAAATCTATGATACATCTGCTTCATTTCTGCTTCGTTCCCAGCCACCTATGATTCTACTCCAAAGAACTGATGAGCCCAGCATGTTGTAAGAACCTGTGACATATCTGCTGTGTTTTTGCCTTTGAGAAAATCGTTTTGAAATACTTCAATGTGACTAAAGTAACTGGAGACCAACTTCAACTTCTACCATCAGTCAAACTATTTACATCTCTTTGAGGTTTCGTTATGAACTTCACTTTCTAAAAACTTTTTATATTGCATTGGGGTTTTTTGATGAACTCCCCTTTCTGATCATGATTGATGATTCAGTTATTGATTCATTACATAATCTTTGATCATCCATTTCATGCCATTCATTATCAATAGAATCCACTTTGTAATCTGTAATTCATCCATTCAATACAAAATTTCCACAAGACCGACTATATGAAATTGATAGTGGTGGTAGACGACGTACAGGTCTATGGTATATCTGCTTCTTTTTCGTGTTTCCTTATACACCTGTGATACTACTCAAGCAATCCGATAACAACGCTTGGTCAAGAGAGTATCAGGCCAATGAGGAAAGACAAAAACGAAGCAAATATACCATGCGATCTGCACGTCGTCCACCACCACTATCCATTCCATTTAGGTGATTTCATAGGCAATTTTGTATTGAATGGATGAACTACAGATTATAAAGTGGATTCAATTGATAATGAATGGCATCAAATGGATGATCGAAGATTATGTAATTAATCAACAACTAAATCATCGCTTGTAATCAGAAAGTGGAATCCATCAAATATCAAATATAATCATCAGTCACATCAGTCAAGTTGACCTGTAGTTGATCTGGAACAATTTCTATAATCAGAATATTGTATCTGCTTAATTTTCGTCTAGTTGATCCTAAACAGTCTCTCTAATCATTCGTCAATTGGTCAGTGGAGTGCACCCGACGCAAAGATTTGTGGTATATCTATTATGCTCCTATTTTTTCTGCATTTTCACTCAACGCGACCTAATAATCATGGTAGGATTTAACGTAGGGGAACTCGGGGCAGAACGGGAAATCACACTTTCTGCCACTGAAGAGTGTTGCAACCTAGCGGACCGACGTTGAACTATGCTTACAGATGATAGAACCAACGCGGCCGCCATTTTGCTCAATTTGGACCAAGTCTCGGAAGTGAATTGTTCGTTTCGTGATTTCTGACGCGGTTTGTGTAACTGTTCGTGAATTTCATCGCAAGGTAAGTTTGTAACCGTTGATGCAATGCTTTTGTGTGTCACCTATCGTTATAGTGCATGTAATTAGCTATAAAATACGCGTGTCATATGTATAAATACGTTAGGTCTTCAATCAGATGAACACTCATAACCTAAAACATGCTCTCGGGGCAGAACGGGATACCCCGTCCTCCCCCGACATATTTTGATCGAAAAAGGTTTTTACGGAATTTTTGTGATTCTTGATGGTCCGTACGTACAAAAGAAAGACAGACAGGCAAAAATGGAACGTCCATGCTATGGAATCAGCAGTGAATGTCGTAGTGTCCGGTGAAATGGGGTTTTTAAAGGCGTCCAAGCAATTTGAAGTACCAAAGAGTACTCTTGAAAGATATGTGAACAAAGCTGGGGACAATCCTGACTATAAAATTGACAAATCAGATGGAAAATATAAAAATGTGTTCACACCAGAACAAGAAGAAGAACTGGTATCATATCTGAAAACAATGGAAAGTCGGTTATTCGGTCTAACTATGAAAGATCTCCGATCATTAGCATATGATTTGGCAGAAAGAAATGGATTAGCGCAAAGATCTAACAAAGAAACGGGTCAAGCTGGGCAGGATTGGATTAAAGGTTTTCTTAGTAGGCACCCAACCTTGACTATTCGTACTCCAGAAAATACAAGTGGCGCCCGAGCAATGGGATTCAATAAGATCGCAGTTTCGAAGTTTAATTCTCTCCTTAACGAAGTTATTGACAGACACAAGCTGACTGCAGACAAAATTTTCAACTGCGATGAAACAGGCGTGTCGGTTAATCCAAAAAGTCAGTCTAAAATAATAGCTCTCAAGGGGAAAAGGCAGGTAGGTGCTGTAACATCTGCTGAACGCGGAGGAACAGTAACAGCGGAGGTTTGCATGTCGGCATCTGGCTCATACATGCCACCAATGCTTATTTTTCCGAGAGTGAAGAAAAGGCAAGGGTTTGAACTTGGTTTACCCCCAGGAGCCTGGTGTGAAGTTCATCCTTCAGGTTGGATGACCACTGACTTATTTGAAGTCTGGTTTAAAGAGTTTATAAAGTTTTCAAAAGCCACAAAAGAATCGCCTGTTCTTCTCATTGTGGATGGGCATTCGACTCATACCAAAAATCTAAAACTGCTTGATATAGCAAGAGATGATGGTGTGGTTATTCTTTGTTTACCGCCTCACTGTTCCCATAGGTTGCAACCATTAGATGTAACGTTTTTCGAGCCCCTGAGTCTTTACTACGGTGAAGAAGTCAGAAAATGGCTTAGATGCCATCCAGGCAAAGTTCTTACACTCTTCCAAATCTCAACAATCTTTGGTGCGGCATTTTTACATGCTGCTACAATGTCAACTGCTATAGACGGCTTTAGAAAAACAGGGATATGGCCACCGGATCTCAACGTTTTTTCAGACGCAGACTTCCTGCCTTCTGCTACAACTGACATTCAGTTCATGAATAATGAATGTTCCGCTGAACAGCTTATTGATTATCACGATCTCGGTGTGACAGCAGGCTCTTCATTGGGCACTGAGTCACCGAACAAGAAAACAAAACACCAGGGAAACTCCAGTAATGAACCACAACCTGGATGTTCATGGAAACAAGATTCTCCGAGAGCTTGTGTGAATTCTCATAAAAAGTCAGCTTTGCAGACGCCACCTGAAGCTTTGATACCGATTCCATTAATCCAGCAGAATATAAAGAGGACTTCAAGAAAAAAAAGAAAAACAGTCATATTAACAGACTCTCATGATAAAAACAAGTTGCAGGATACTATTGCGAAAAAAAAGAAAAAGAAGAAATAAAAGAGCGCAAAAAGAGAGAAAAGGAATCAAAAACTGTCCCTAAAAAGAAGTCAGTTAGAAAAAACCTGTTTAAGAAATCAAAGTGCTCAAAAAAATCAAAGAAGATGAAGGTAAAGGATAGTGAATCTGGTGTAGACGATGAAGAGTGTCTTTACTGCGGTGAATGTTACTCTGTTTCTAATGGAGGATGGATTGCCTGTCAGAAATGTTGCAAGTGGGCTCACAATTCATGTGCAGGCATCGACAACGATGACGATGAAGTAATTTTAATTTGAGAACATTGCAAGGAGGCCAAGTAGGCGAAGTCTAGTTACTTGATAAAAAAAAAATAAAAGCGGCAAATTGTTGCGTCACAAAAAATCATTTATTTTCATTTGCGATCACTTTTTCATTGAATTTTATACTTTTAGTATCAGATGTAGACTAATAAATGTCTTTTTATAAGTTTCTGTCAATAAATCTTACAGTTTCTCAACTATTTAGTGGTAGGTATTGATAAAAAGGATCCTATCCCGTTCTGCCCCGGTTATGGGGCAGAACGGGGAATTCGCAACTTTTTTTAAAAGAATTTAAGAAACACGGAAGACGGTCAATTACAAGTGCTAATGCCACCGAATATGTTCGGTAGTGATATAAGGTCATGTTTTATGCTTCACTCTGATGTGAATTTTAATTCCTCAATTCTTAAACCATGGTCAAACCTTAAGTATCCCGTTCCGCCCCGAGTTCCACCACAGATGTATGGTACATCTACATCCTTCTTGCTTTTTCTCCATCCACCTATGATTCTGTTGGAAGAATCTGATAGTGGTATTATCAACGCAAAGACTTATATATCCACTGCACTTCTGCCTTTTCTTCATTTTCCTATGACGCGACCTAATGACATTCATCATGGTGGTACATAACATAAAGATGTATGGCATATATGCATCCTTCTTGCTTTTTCATCATCTACCTGTGATTCTATTGGAAGAATCTGATAGTAGTGTACCTCACGCAAGGACCTGCGGTATATCCACTGCACTCCTGCCTTTTCTTCATTTTCTTCCTACGCTACCTGAGAATATTGATTGTAGTGGTACGTAACATACAGATGTATAGTATACCTGCATTCTTTCTACTTCTCTTGATCCACCTGTAATTCCACTCAAAGAATCTAGGGAAATCATTTTGTATCATTTTGTAGATATTCATAATTTTGATCCAGGATGTCATATTTTTTTAGTATACCTGAAGTGCTCGGTGACTAACCTTATTTTCGAATGTTTTTCACACTTGCTATCATTCATCGATGTTTTTTCATGGACTTCAATTTTCAATTACAAGCCATCATTCAATGGTTGAATTTACATTCATCTTATGATAACCTTTAATAACCCATAATTCATCCATCTCGTATTGTCATAAATACCCTGTAATTCATCCACCTCGTATTGCCATAAATAACATGTAATTCATCCATCTCGTATTGTCATGTCATTTTTCTCATGTATTGTGATTCAGATTACAATAGAATCAGCTAACTCACATTTCGTATTATTTCGGATACCTGTCAACGCTATACATAATAATAACATTGAACATTATCTATATCTTTTACTGAAATGAACGTTAACGCTATTGGATGTTTGGAAGATACTGAAATGAATGCTATTGGATGTTAGAAGAAAAAGAACGAGACAGATATATCTAATATCTAAACTATTGGGAACGTAGCCAAATATTGATGAACACCCACCCGAATTCAGGATGACAACATTTTCGAGATTATAAGAACCTTATGAACAACATATTTAACAAGATATTTTGATCGCATAAAATTGATGACAAATTTATATTTCAGTATCGGATTATAGCTGAGAGTTCATAGTGGTATACATCGAAAGTGTATGTTTCAAATTTGAATAAAATTCAAATATTTTTCACTAACATGCTGTTATATGGTGAGTTATTTTTGTGCATTGAAGATTTTGTAAATGAGGTTAATTTCAGTTTAGGTGTATATATACACGGTAGCGCCTGACAAGAACTTTTGCGTCTTTCCAGGTTTTTGTCATGTACTTGGCGTCGAGACGCTACCGCGTCTGTTGATAATCTATCAGTATTTCACCAAGGTGATACAAGACATTTTTGCATCTATCGATATACAAAGTTTTCGAATGATCAGTATCGGAATAATGCCAGTGAATATGGGAATTTTCTCCAACCTGAAGTTGTTCAAATTTAACGAAGTAAAAATTTAATTGTCCCTTCCATTTTCTGCCTCTCTCCGCCCTTGAAAACCCTATCTCATCTACCCCTATCCTTTCCACTCCTTTCTTTTTCTCACCTTTCAGACTGCTTATTCTCGCAGGAGTGGCAGATCAGATCATTAGTTCAATATGTTGAAGCCTAGATTAATTGCTGTCAACAATCATATTCTTTCTTCCCTCTCCTCCTTGGTCGATCCGGGGCTGCTGCTGAGAATTCCAAATTTAACACATACATGTATTCACTGTACAATGATAAGACCTTACAGCTAATCATATGAATGTTCCATGCTGTCTCGAGCGCATGTCTTCATTTACTCACGCGCGGTAGCTTCATATAGAAAGAAAGTTTCTCAACACCACTCGTGAGAAGAATAATGTAGCGTTGATTGCGCCGCACCGTGGCGTTGAACATGAATCTCTTTGAACAGAAAGGCGGGTAAACGAGAATTTATACAAGCATAATCAAGAAAAACAATCCATTTCCAAATGTATCAAATGCTTTGAAACTCTCCCATCTCTAGCTCATTTCCATGAGAGAAGACGAAACGTTCGTTCGGGAATCTTCGGTAAGCATGGTTGACCGTATAAATGTAGAGGAGAAGATACAAATTTCGACTACTACTTTCTTTCCCACTTGTAACTACTGGACTATGAGCATACAAGTTGTCGCAATAATATGCACTCATAGCTGGAAGGGTTATACATCGAACCCATATCCTCAAACATTATAAAATTAAAACATTCCTTTTGCATATCAGTTTTTACAAAAGTGGTCATAATTCTTGATTTTGAAACTATGGTCTAAAATCCGACTGCTCGCTTCAAGATGTCAGGAGATAAAAAGGAACGATGAAAATAATAATATTCCTCTGTATTATAACATAATATTATGAAAAAAAATGTCAAGATAATTGTGTCTGCATTTCTAATCTATATTTTTGAGTGAAGGAATTGAGAATTCATCGCTTATTAACAAAAATCCACCATCACCACTACTCCCACTACTTATTTGGTAGTATTCACCAAAATACCACCAACCTGGTTCAACTGTTTTTTTTTGTATTTCTTAGTGTTTACTTCAAACCGCTAGTGTAGTCAGAATTTAGACCACTGCATGGTTAAATTCCCGAAGTTACGTACGATCTAGAAGAAGAGGCAATCGAATGAACTTTAATGGATTTCAAGAGTTCACAACATACGCGATGCTTCAACAGCCTCATAGTCGATAACGAATCACAGAGAGTAAAAAATTCAAGAACACGGACCTGAAAAAGTTTTGAAATTGTCGAAAACGAAGTTCTGATTCGTACACTATCACGATGGCGCGAGCGGAATTGTGGTTTTCACAAAACAATAACGATGCAATGGACCGTAGTTTCCTATTTTTCCCGCAAGGTGGCGGTGTCTCGGAGTACATTAAATCCTGCTAGTCGAATTTTAGGTTCTAGTCGAAATTTGGACCATCTCTCCTATGACCTTTAAGTACGGTAGCATTATTTCGCCCATATCAACTAGTACTTCAGAAAGATGAAAGAAACTACCATACAGGTAGAGTTTCATTGATTCCAATTGATGGGGAATTTTTTGATTATACTTTTCGTTTCACATGATTAATATAATACACTTCGAACATGTAACACGGTGATAATTATTTTTTCCATCGATATGGCAATTTTCTGAAAGCTGATCGTCTGAAATTGAGATTATCAATAATCAATTTCCGAATCACTATTGAATTAAAATCTTATTGGTTCAATACCAGCGCCAATTATTCATAAATTATGGTGAAACTTCATGAAAATAATAGCACTCTTTCCTACAATGTTTTCTCCGTTTATTAACGACGGGCTACGCTATTTTAAGATGCAAATAAACGTGAAATTAGCTATAAAACATCATGATCACTTTGATTATTAACAAGATTCATGTTAATTTTACAATGTTTCATAGTAAAATAGACACATTTCATACTATTACATTCCATGTGCTGATTTGTGCTTCCGCTGCTATTTTTCCATAGTAATTTTGAATATAACATTTTTCCAGTTCAATTAGAATAGTGGAAACAGGACATCTGTGGCATGTACAACTATCGAGATAACCTTGGGACTGGACTTGGGATAATTCTCCTGTTTTTTATGTGAATAATATATTCCTAAAGCACAATCAATATTGAAAATTCAGCAAAGAATACTATTGTAAGGTGAATTCCAAATTATTCCATCTAAATATCTTTCGCGTTTATCCCATGCAGAAATCGGCAGCCTCAATTACTTTTCGGACTTGAAGTACTTCTTCGTGTCAATTACTTTCTAATTTGACGTTCAAAATCTCGATTTTATGCGAATAGAAAAGTATTTGACAGAGAAAAGTACTTCAAATGCAAAAAGTAGTTGAGGCTGCTCAACCCTGGTCCCAAGTCCCTTGGACCCACAGAAGATATGATAAAATGAGGCTCTTCATTCACATCAAAAACATCAACTTGAATCAAATTTAGTAGGCCAAGTTCATCTTAGAACTCGATTTTGAGACATATCGTATCAGGGTACGTAATGTTTCGCTTTCAATAGAGGCCTTCCGCCTACTATACGGTGGTTTATAATTTTCATCCTGATAAACTGCACGGAATGATTTTTCGATTAGTTAAGTCTTTTCGTCATTCTTCTGCAACATAGATTTTTTTATGTTCTCATGATTTCAAAACTTGCAATACACTATCTTGTTTACTGTGCCTCAGTGCTTGTGTTGGTTTTTCCAACTCCTACATCCATTAGATTATCCCATTAAATTCACCAGAATATTTTTGTGCTTCTAACAACAAAGTTTTTTTGCTTTGTTTTGGAGTATTTGATTTGAACTTGAGAATTGAAATTTTCCAATACTATAATAAAAGAAAATGTGTGCGCCGTTTGTATAAATTTCAGTACCTCAAACTTTTTTATGAATATCAATTGAAAATAAGCTTGAAGCTTGTCCCCGTGATTATTTGAAATATTATTTAAACGGGAAAAACAACATAAGATAGTGTGTGCATGGAAAGAACTCAACAACTGAGCATTAATTTCAAAAGAGCATAGTTATGAAATTGTTTTTCAGAGTGTAGTACATAATTGCACATTTGCATTTCAATTGGGTAATATTGCAACACATTAATCGTGCAGTTGGAGAGTTTTTAGTGAATATCAATATTCGTTCAATTGTTGAGGACGAAGAAAAAACATTTTATCAAAAATTCGTATATAACCGAGACAAGAAGGGATATTGACAAAAAAGGAAGAAATATAAGAAGAGTGAGAAAAGGATCTTGAATGCCTGCATCGTCGTCAAAGAATGCCGTGTAATGATGCTGCACATCCGGGACGACGACAACGGTTGAAACACCTATCCCTCCTTATCTTCGTCACTTCTCTCTCTTTTCAGACTTTTTTCCTCTTTTCCTTCTCCATCCATCCATTCATTCTTTCTATCTGTCTATCTTTATTCCTGCCTCGTCCTCTCTCTTTTTTCTTTCTCAATTCTCCTCTCTCCGTCAAAGGTCTTCCTCTGTTGTAACGCTTCTGTGGCGCTTCTGCTGCAGTGCAGGGCAAACTACACTTCTCTCAGAGCTAGGTTTACAGAGGTGAGAGGCGTAGTGGCGTAATCGTTTGAGAGGAGAAGAAAATGATGAATCAGGAGGGGAAAGGTGGAAGCAAAGACCGGATTCCAGTAAAGGTCTCGTCATCGTTCTTATGCTCACACAATCGACCGGATGAAGAACATTTAACGGAGAATAGGAAGTGGTTGAAGTATTATATTATTTTTTGTTACATTCGTTCCAGTAGAGGTTTAATTTTGATTTGTCATTGATTGGAGAGGATGAATCAGATGGATTTTCTTGTTACGTGGAAATTAAGTGATGTATTTGCTGACATTCATGCGATTGATATCCCTGCTTTGAATGTCCAATTGATCTAAATACACAGTTCGAAATTTTTTGTTCAATTGAATACATTTCACATGTCCCAAACGGTCCACACAAATTTTCGTATCGATTCAACATAATGTGTTTGTGTTAGCTAGTAACTCAAGCTTAATGGCAATAAGTTTTGATTAGAATTTCCGGACGTGTAAATTCAACACATGAGTACTGTTGAATGAAATAAAAAAAAATGAGTCCCGGATTAACAGTTAATAAATGTAATTTATGGATTTCTTTACGTAAAGTGAATGTTAAAATCGCATTCTTTTGTGTGCTAAAACAATGTATAAGAATAAATTGGAAAAAATAGTCTTCAATGAGAATTGAACGCGGATCGTCGAGACTGGACGTTGAAGCTTCATCATTCAACCCACCGCTGGTTACTTGGATGGGGATACTTTCTGTGCATATATCAACTTGCACTCAATCTTCAAATTTGCATACCCGGGGAAAAATGATCAGATCTGACCAGATCTAAATTTTGGTCAGATCTAAACAGATCTATTAAGATCTGAAAAACTGCGACTTTGTCTTGTGTTTGTCACAATATATGTGCAGAATCAAATTCATATACAGACAGATATCACAAAATTTCTGACAATTGAACCACCAATTGCTCATTAAGATTTAATCTAATATTCAATTCAGATCTAACGAGATCTACTCAGATCTAACCAGATGTGCCAAGATCTGATCAGATCTACTGAGATCTGAACAGATCTAATCTGATCTTTTGAACCAGATCTGACCAAAAATCAGATCTACTCAGATCTATTTAGATCTGAATAGATCTAATGATTTTTTCCTGGGTACCTAAAAAACTAAGCCCCATTAGAATGAAAGTGAATGAATAGTTTTCCCAACGAGTACCAAAGTTGCATCTACATGGAACTCCCATCGAAAAGTACCTTCCACCACTGGCGATCTCGCCTTGGTGTTGAGGATAACACAATTTTTATGTTGAATTTTGAGTTGCATAAAATTTATGTGATTTTAACACTTCTCTCCACTTGTTTGAATGATTTCACATTATAAATCAGTTGAGATCTGATAACACAAGGAGCGTCTGTAGAAGTTAAACATGTTTGTGTTGAATATTTAACAAGAAATTCATGACACACGGATTTTCTAACAGATTCACACAAAATTTCCAACTGTGTAGAAGATATTTTCTATTTTCACTGGTGCGGTTTCTTTCCAGTAATATGCAGACCATTAGAAAAGATGTTCTAATGGAGTCTGAGTGGAAAAACTATTTTGAAACCGAACAATGATTACTCACATTTGCAAATATATTCCTTTACGGATTGTATATGGATTTACATTCACTAAGACCCTAGTAATTCTTAGAATATTTTATCTGTTCTTAAATGGAAAATTGAGTTGGAATATTGATGGTATCAATCAGGATTTCCGTTAAGAGGTCCTATTGGTTTGTAATTGTGTTTATTTGTCAAAATTAATCCGTATCAATACGTCTTTTCTAATGTTCATCTTTCAACAGAAAAAAAACAGATAAAAACATCAAACAAAAAAGTTGTCAGAGAATCAGGGGAAAAAGGGATTTTCAACTGAATTGGAATTGGGATACAACTATTTCCCATTTGTGACGGATGTACGAACAAGAAAAAATTTCGGGCATCTAATTAGGAGAATTGAACCTGCTTACCTATACCGGAATATCTAAAGCCTAACATCCTACCTACTTGAACAACAATAGCGATATGGAGTATTCACTCTAAATGGTAGCTTGAACACAGCAGCGATTTGAATTTTCAGACCGGTTTAATGTGGAAAACCAGACTAACATGCAGGCCGGAACAAATTGTTTTTCCAGACATTGGTTGAAATGAGAAGTGTTCCTTCGTAATTTTATCTCTCACATTACTCGGTTCAATTCAATCCAGCCCCAACACGTATTTGCAGATTGAGAATGTTTCGGAATTAATACGGTTCCCACATAAATTCATTGTCTCTGGGATCTTACTGGATTTCTGTATTGGGATTCAAGAGGTTCGAATCTGGTTTTCCGAGATAAATAATTATGTACAAGAATAATGGATCTTTAATAATCAATAGCCGATTGCGGTCATTATGGTATTAATCTGCCTATGGAAGACACTAAACTCACTCATTTCCACACGGATTTGTAGATTGAGAATATAAGGGAATTGATATGGTTTTTATCAAAAGTTGGTATTACTTGAATATAAGTGGATTTCCGGATCGAAATGCAAGAGGTTTGATCCTGGTGTGCCGAGATGATCAATTATGTAGAACAACAATGGATTTGATATGGAATGACCAATTCAAATCTTGATGGTTTCAATCTACTCATGAGAGACACTAAACTCAATCCGATTCGAAACAGATCCACAGCTTGAGAAAGCAATTGAATTAAAATGACTTCCACACGAATTGATTGCCACTCGGGTCCAACTGTATTCCCGTATTGGAATTCAAAAAGTTCCATACCAGTGTTATCAGATAATCAATTACGTAGAAGGATGGACCCTTCATTACCCGGTAGGCAAATAATCCGGAGCATAGTTGGCACGAAGTCTGATGTCCCGAATGTAGTTTGTCCCGAATGTTTTTAAACTCGAATGGAAATATTTATATTCTGTCATTTCAGATATTCATATTCAGGTTGGATGAGATTTGGGACATTCAACTTCGGACCATTCTCCATTCAAGTAATCAAGGGTCCACCCCGGACCCAAGTGAATTGCCGTGTTGGAATTTGACGCATTATAAACTTGGTAGTGCCAAACACATATATTTGTAACACACAACAGATTTTATTCGAAATCACAGACTCAAACTCTCATGCTCTGAACACAGCTGCTGATCATATTTTCTGCCCGTTCTATATGATTCCAGGGCGGGTCTTGGACAGACAAATCCCTGCCAGGGTCCGCTTGTGTTGATGCAGATCCCACCTTAAGGTCATAAACTCAACAGGATAATTTGTAGAATGAATTTCAGCACCGCCAAAGAGAAAGGTACTGGAAGTAATTCCACATGGATACACTGATACAAGTGGTTCAAAAATCATAAGATCTCCTGAAATAGTTGTAGTGTATTCATATAAAATTAGTTTAAGTTCCCTCTCACTCGGGGGCACTGAAATCAGTCTGAAAAACGTCTACTTGAGTCTGTCAACCCCTGATGCCATCCGGGTTCCGTGTCAGAACTCACGTGCTTTTCATGCGGATGCCCATGAGGGGACAGAGTTTACGAAAATGTGGGTTGCTATGTGAGGCTCGCGTAACAATAGCACAAGACCAATGTGGTGTCCAAAGGGACATGTCAGAGATCCATTCCACCCAGCTGGGAGTCTCAAACTCAGAGGCCCAATGCTGGAAAACTGGGTATGAAGCCAACTGGTATGTTGACTTCCAATACGGAGATCCAGTTATATACGATTCTCAATGTGAAAATCCGTACTGAACTGTATTGAATTAGGTGTCTGCCAAATTGGAACTG
The DNA here is from genome assembly GCA_018340375.1 of Gonatopus flavifemur. NCBI lineage: Eukaryota > Metazoa > Arthropoda > Insecta > Hymenoptera > Dryinidae > Gonatopus > Gonatopus flavifemur. The sequence goes on from JAFFJZ010000009.1 coordinate 17,849,088, forward strand.
ATAAGATTCAGATTCCATTTTGAATGTGGTATTATTTTATATAATTGTCCCTGTTGGAACGTCAGGTTCGACCGTTCTGCATTTCAATACGGAAAACCAGCTAGATTTGAGTGATATCGATTCCACGCACTGAGAAAAAAAATGTTTTTCTGTCAACCCCGCCGAGGGTTTGGCAGGTATTCGGTTGAGTCAACAGCATAACGCTTGATATAAATTCCCCGTCATTCGGTACAAAAATCCACGTTTGGTTGATTCAACCCTGTAGCGATATTGCAACTAAATAAGACGCGCGTTTCAGTCAATCACCATGTCTTGAATGGAAACACAACGAAATTTGAACGCCCCATCTTAAGCACTTGATTCAATCTCATATCGAGGTGATTGAAATGCATTAGGTGTAATTGGAAGGAATGAGCATTTCAGATGATATTCTCATTCAATTGCATCTGGAGAATTGGTTAATTGAACGAATATCCAATAAGTTTGGCTGAAAAGTGGCGGGGTTGAGACAACCTCATCAATGGGTTCGCTCTGATATGTCATGAAGTTTATTACAACCAAAGAAATTCAATGTAGATATAGACAAGCGTTCGTTGGAGAAAGAATTATTTTCTATTCATATGAAAAAAAACACGTGATTTTACATAGAGTAAGATCCACTTATATTCACAGATTCGATATGAACTTTCATCCATTTCATAAGACATTACGTCAATTGTATCTTCTAGATCGGATGAATCATGTTCAAAATGGCATTCTGGGGTTGAGGTTATTTGAACAGCCTCCGTAGCTCAGTGGGTAAAGCGCTAGTCTTCAATACTGGGAGTTGTGAGTTCGATTCTCGCCAACTGTGGAGCAAAATTTGCATTTCAGGATCCATCCAGACAGCATCGTCTACGCCAAAACACAACTGGTTGAGCATCACGGACGGAAGCAGCAACGACCCCCATCAACAAAACAGGGAGGAAATGACAGACCATAGTAGTAGGAAGGAGAGGAGAGCCGGTCACATTCTGACCACAACACTTAACACAAATTCTCAAAACATTGTGTAAATTTATTCGGAAAGCCACATGAAAAATCTTTTTTTTCCCTCATTCGATCATTGCATCGAATTGCTATATTCTATTCAGCGGACAACTCATGAAATTGAATAAATTGAACTACGATATTAATGTTATGGTATGTGACATTCAATCAAATATTACATGTCGTTATTTCAAACTATTCTGATTCAATACAAATATTTTCCACGCTCTTTTAGAGGAAAGAATCAATCCATGAAAATTACAATCAATTGCTCAAAGGATTGACTTAATTTCTAACGGGGTTGGTGCACCTTCCTTTTCCAAACTCATCAGGCACTTCAGCCAATTCCTAGATTCATTTCGCCGTATCCGAATGCGTGGCGGGTTGAGGTAACTGAAACTCAGTTGAATCAAACTATCCTTTCTCTTAGTGCGTGGGAAAATCACAATAATTCGTTGCATCCTCAATTTACAAATCTATGTCGGAATAAATTGGATCTAGTGTGTCTCATAAGCACATTGGAACCAATGAGATGTGCATCGGGCATTCCAGATAAGATCCGCTGTTCTTGTACATAATCATCAATCTCGGGGCACCAGTTTCGAACCTTTTGAATTGTTGTGGGAAAATCCAGTCAGACCCGAGTGGAAAACCATTTTTGTGAAAACCATTTTGATCCGGTAACATTCTCCATTTGTCAATCCATGTTGAATCAGGTTGAGTTGAGTGCTTCCCATGAGGAGATTGGAACCATGAGGGTTCGAATTGGTGATTCCAGATCGAATCTGGAATATCGGTCGCGAACCTGTTGAATTTCAATACGGGAATACAGTTAGATCCGAGTGATAATCATTTTGTGGGGAAATCATCTGAATTCCGCCACACTCTCAATCTGCAGATTCGCTTTGAATCAGATTGAATTGGGTTTTACCCATAAGCAGATTGAAGCACACAGGATTCGAACCAGCCATTCCGGATGAGATCCATCGTTCTAGAACATTCATTCTCATTCCGAAACACCAAGTTCCAACTTTTTTGATTCCAATGTGGAAATCACATTCTCAGCTTGTCAATCCGTGTTGAGACGAATCATGTTAAATGTTTCTCATGTCAGAATTGAAACGATGAGGTTTTGAATCGGTGATTCCCGATTGAATTGGGGGATCCTGTATAGAATCATCCATTTAGAACACCGGTTACGAACCCACTGCCGTCTCTCATAGTCGAGGGACCCTATGCCAAAAATGCTTGGGGGCCCAAGTAAGGAAAGCTTTGTGCTTACATATAGTAATATCTCTTTTTGAATATTTATTCATTGAAAATATATCAACATGTTTGTATGGCTGTGCAATAGGGATATCCGCAGTTAATGTGGGAGTCAATCTGTATGGGTATGCTAATCTCTACGTATTATATATATATGGGGCATTCTTTGTGAAATCAGCCACCCCCTCTGTCCAAAAATCGGAGCGACGTACAGAGATGGGCATAGGCTCATTTTGAAGCTACAGGTCCCTAGTTCTTGAAAAGATGCGGCCTTTTTGGAAATCCAACATGGCAGCCTGGGTGCAGCGTCAAACGTCATTGGAGAACGGTTGAGGGGGGACTAATTATCAAAAAAATAGCCAAAGATCCTTCTAATCCATCTGAGAATTCATCGTGGGGGGTTTTCTGGGTCGCTACAACGGACCTGTGGTCAAATTTGAGAAATTCAAGATGGTGGATCCAATATGGCGGCCGAAAACATGAGGATCAAGGAATCCCGTTTAAAACTCACTACTTGGGGGTTTTCAAGGTCACTGAATCCTAATCTGAACTCAGATTTTCGAAATTCAAGATGACAGATCCACTATAGCGGTCGAAAATATCAAAATCAGAGAATTTCGTTTGAGACTCACTGCTTGGGGGTTTTTGAGGTCGCTACACCAAATCTGTGGTCAACTTTCAGAAATTCAAGATGGTGGGTCGAATATAGTGACCGAAAATATGGAATCAACAATTTTTTTTCAAACCCATCACTCAGGGGTTTTTCAGGTTACGAAATCCAAATCTAGAGTCAGATTCCTATAATTCAAGATGGAAAATCCAATATGGCAATTGGAATTCTAAAATCAGACCTCATTCTATTCAAATTGATCATTTGTTGATTCTCGGGGTTGCCAAATTCGAATCTGAGTCCCCATGCTCAGAATTCAGGAGGGTGATTCCAATCTGGTGAACCATGAATTATGTGCAATTTTCCGAATTGCATAATGTTTAGAGCATGAGGAATTTCAAAATTTTCAAGGACAAAGAATTGAGTTTTCAATTCCCATTATTCAGAATTCCAATTCTCATGTTAATTTGTGTTGTCAAAAATCATATGATTGGAAATTTTCCGACACTGTAAAAAATCGACGATTCACCAGGACTGTGTACAAATAATATGACTCGATATGTGAAGGTGATTTCTATTCCCACAAATATAGTCATGGTGAACGTATATTACTTGAACTGATTTGTGAATTTATAAACACGATCTCTTGGTGATTCGACCATCCGTATGTGTGAAGTATGTTAAAATCCGACAGCGGTGAGTGTGAATTTATCAGTACCATGTACATATAATTCTACTAAATATGTTGAATGTTGATTCGACAAACATAGTCAGGGTAAATGCATATTATCTGAACCAATTTGTAAATTCACAAATACCATGTCATTGTCATTTCACTATCCAAATGTGTGAAATTGAAATCTCACAACAGTTAGTGTGAATGCACTAGTACTTAGTATTTGTGAAATCACCATCATGGTGTAGTGATTTCCCATGGACTGATCATCTCACATGCCACATGTACATCGCATGTTCGAAGTAAGCGAAGGAGCCATTACCCAAGATGAGATGAATTATTTATCTCAAACACACTGTAATTCATTCAGCGGGCTCTTAGGGCTAGTAGAGCGAATGTCTCCCATAGATTTGGAAGAAATCCTAACCGCCTTCTGCTAGGACTTCCACTCCTTCCACAGCATTTGAAAATCGTTTGATCATCACGGTCTTTGGATATGGGATAGTGAACGAGTGGTTCTTCAAAATTTGGGGAACTGGTAGAGCAGATTGAGATTGTCCATTCGAGTGTCGCGTTGATTTGTCATGATCTACTTTACTGTAAGAACATATCTGAATGTTTTGGGAATGTTTCTTAGCCCAATTGCAAAGACTTCGTGATGTTAGGATTGCTTCACATGGCTTAGCTAAGAGACTCACTCGATAAGCTTCTCGTTTGAATATGGCTCCTAAACCATCATATCCACTTTCATCATGTGCAGTCGCACGGTAATGCCATTCTGCATGAATTTCAAAATCCTCTTTATGGTTGCTGACATTGGCAATTTGGAACCGATTCTTAAAATGTCGCTTTGCACCATCCGTTATGGAGATCAGTTAGTGAGATTTCCAACAGTTTCTTTAATTCCTGGGATAATTCGTTTTTGAATCGTATGAACAGCAGCAGTATCATGTCTCAGACTATCTGATAGAACAATGCAACTTTTATGTCTCAATTCGCTATTCTCTTCATAATAATATATAATGGGGGATACAGTGCATTGTTCATTATTGAAATGAAATGCTTGAGAGGCCTCTTGAACCGCACAGGAATAATTTCCTGAAAAATTGAACATAACAAGTACTTCCCCATTTTTCAAATCCTGTTTTTTTACCGGAATAAAATTTGCCTGCTGTTTTACCATGAACGAGTGTGGCTTAAGGATCTCCAGTTTGTCACAAAATTCATCCACAGCGTCCGAAACGTCAGCTATTGCTATTTTCAATGTCGATCTATCCATCTCAGTCCACACACTGTATTGCACCTCATCAATAGAACATTGACGCAATAGTCAGGATTTTCAGCTCCATAGGGTCATCACTTTCCAAGCTTGCAAATTTGTCTCTCAATCCCTGCAAAAGTTCTTCCAATGCGAGTGATCGCGCAGTTACACTCTTCTTCAGTATTTGAAGAAGGGTTGGAAGGGCCAGGATTAGAGTCAGATGGATCAACTTCATATTCTACGTTATTTGTGTTATCACAGGAATCGGATACATGCGTACCGGTATGATACCGTTTCATCGGACGTATCAATCCACAATCATTACATACCATAGCAGTTCTCGGCTAACTTGGCTTTTCTTGCGAAAGAGCATTTGATATTTTCCTCAGATTGGAGCCCTTGTGATAAGGTAGGCCATATTCTTTGTAAGAATCAATAAATCTATCACAAAGAATTTCACCAGACATAATTACTGAATAAAAATGTCCACAATACTTTGATGAATTGAAAGTTGGGCGATGCACCGACAAAATTGTGATAGAGAATAATGTAATATCAGTTATGTTTGGGTTGACAATGTACGCGTTGCTGATTATGCTCAGAAATATTTTGAGGCCGGTAAATACTTACTAGAAGAATTTTCTTGCAAACTATCCTGAAAAGGACTGGTGGATATACGAAGACGCGAAATTTGAGTCCTGGCTAACTATCCTGACAAGGACTGTTAGGCCAAAAAATACTTATTGGAAGAATGTTCTCCAACTATTCCGAAGAGGACTGTTGGAGATACGAAGGCGTAGAATCAGAGTTCCAGCTAATTATTCTGATAAGGACCGTTGAGCCCGAAAATACTCACTGAAAGAATGTTCCTCAACTATCCTAAAAAAGACTGTTGAAGAGACGAGAGCAAAAAACTATGTGAGTTTTAACTGACTATCCCGAGAAAAGTTTGAGCCTACAACTGCTGATCGGAACAATGTTCTTCAATTATCTTAGCAAGCACTGTTGGAGGAACGACATCAAAGAACAACCTGAATTCTCGTCAACTATTCTGACATGGCGTTGAGAGAAGTATGTTTGAAAGTATGTCAGAAGCTATATCGTGGAAATGAGGTGGGTTGAAGGGAGAGATAACGAGGATTTGAGGTGGATGGAAGAGAGAAGTAACGGAGAACCAAGGTGGATCGGATGAAGGAGTAACGGAGAACTAAACTTGTCCTTGAAAATTTGGAAAACATTTATGCTCTAAATATCACGCAATTTGAGGAATTGCACAACATTCATGGCTCAGCAGATTGGAAACACCCCTCTGAATTCTGAGAATTAGGACTCACAGGAAAACCTTCCGAGGTGTCCGTCGGCAATTTGGTTGAAATTCAGATATGTGTAGTACTCGTGATTTTAGGGGACACGTATTCTTATATATGTGCCCAATCGCGTCTTGAAGGGGTGGACCCCCCCCCCCCCCTCAAAGAATTCCGGGAAAAGTAAAAAATTTTAAATTCCACATGGATAATTCTATTCGATCTACTTACGGATTTGCAGGGTCGAAGCATTCGGAGAGACGAAACATACGAGGTGGTCCCCATGTGGAGAAAGCCCCTTCCCTCCCAAGGAGGGGGCGAAATATACCTGGGAGGGGGTAGATTTTCACTGGTCTCCAATGCATTTTGAGTGGGATTCACGTACATTGCGTCATTTTGTAGAGCTCTCACAATGAGGAAACACGTGTCCCCCCATATTGCTCCGTTTTTACATCGAGGGGATAAGACCCCCCCGGATGCAAAAACTTCGAAAGAGTGACGGAAAAATTTTCAAATGTGCTGAAAATCACCACTTGGGGGTTTTCAAGGTCGCTGATTACGAATCTGGCATGGAAAATATGGAATTCGGAATGAAAAATCCAATATGGCGACGCCAATATCGGACAATCGAGCGGATTCATCTGGAGCTCGGGGTTGGGGGGTTTTTAAGGCTGGAAACGACGAATATGAGATTCCTCCCACAGTATCACAGTTCAGAAAGGGTGCTCAATGTATTCATGTTGGATTCTCATAGTTCGGAATGAATTCTTCAAGAGCTCTCCCTGGAATGTGGTGCCGTGTGAGTCACAATCCGAAATCCACGGTGGTGACTGGAATATTGCCAACTCCGATCCCAGATCACACTGAATTCGTTCAAAATAATGTATAGATAATGTAATATACTATAATGGGAAATAGTCGAGGAATATTCATCAACCATTGACCAATATACTGTGAAGTCGTTTTCCAACAGATACTCGTTATTTTACGATCGTAATTTGGAGATAATAGTAAACTGTTAGTTCTTCCTACAATGAGTTTTTGGTTCAGGACAAAAATGCACATCTGTCTCGATATAAAAATTCCAAGTTCCATTAGTTGTTTGCCTCATAAGTCGTCGTAATAGATCGGGCATACTAGTTCATTAAGAATCAAAAGCAAAACAAATACAGATCAAGACTCGGCAGCAAAAATAATGTCGATATATTGTAAACATCAATACTCATCCTGATCAATTCAGAGTCCGAAGCGGGGTCCAATTCATTTGGCTTATGGTATCTGGAATTGATTCCTTATTATTCGATATTTCCAAACGACAATTTCCTCGAATCTTGAAGGAATAATTTGGTTCCGCATTGGGTCTCCTGAGGTTAGGAATATTTTCCGCTTGATATATCACACATACAGTAGTACAGTCAGAACTTATCATTTGTGTATCTCATCGAATGGCGATGAACGCTTTTGAGGATATGTTCTCCTTCCGCATCTCACCCAACCACTTCTAAACACTCATTTCTTGTCACAGCTGTGAAAATGTATCATTTACCATGTATCATCTTGCATTTTGTCATATTGTTGTACTTCTCTCTTATCGGATGGAAAAAGGGAAAATTCCACGTTTTTCATGCCAGATTCGTAATCAGCGACCTCGAAAACCCCCGAGTGGTGATTCTCAGCACATTTGAGAATTTTCCCGTCACTGTTTTGTAGTTCTTGCATTTAGGGGGGAAATAGGAGCAATGTGGGTGAAAACAGGGTTCCTCATTCTCAGAGCTCTACAAAATAACGCAATGTTGGTGAATCCCGCTCAAGATCCATTGGAGAACATTGAAAACCTACCCCCTCCCAGGTATATTTTCTCCCCTCCTTGGGAAGGAGGGGGCTTTCTCCACATGGGGACCACATCGTATGTTTTGTCTCTTCGAATTCTTCGAACATGCGAATCCGTGAGTTGATCGAATGGAATTATCTATGTGGAATTTGAAATTTTTTACTCTTCCCGGAATTCTTTGAGGGGGCGGGGGGGGGGTTCACCCCTCCAAAACGCGATTGGGCACGTATAGAAGAATACGTGTCCTTCAAAATCACGAGTTCTACAATTTATCTCAATTCCAACCAAATCGCCGACGGACACCTCAAAACGTTTCCTTGTCAGATTCGAATTTGGCACCCCCGAGGATCAACAAGTGATTATTTTGAATGGAATGGGGTGTGATTTTGAATTTTTCAATTGCCATATTGGATTTTCCATCTTGAATTATGAGAATCTGACTCTAGATTTGGATTTCCTAACCTGAGAAACCCCTGAGTGATGGGTTTCGAACGGAATTCTTTTATTCTCATGTTTCTGGTCACCATATTGGATCCGCCATCTTGAATTTCGAGAATCCGAATCCAGGTGAAGATTCAGCGACCTCAAAAACCCCCGAGGTGTGAGTTTCAAACGGAATTCTTTGATTTCGATGTTTTGGGCCGCCATATTGGATCCGCCATCTTAAATTCTTCCAGTTTGACCACAGATTTCGTCTCAGCGACCCAGACTATCCTCCGTGATGACTTCTCTGACGGATAAGGAGGACCTTTGATTATTTCTTCGATAATGAGTCCCCCCTCAACTGTTCTCCAATGACGTTCGACGCTGCACCCAGGCCGCCATATTGGATTCCCAGAAAGGTCACATCTTTTCGAGAACTAGGGACATGTAGCTTCAAAATGAGCCCATCCCCATCCCTGTGCGTCGCTCCAATTTTTGGACAAAGGGGGTGGCTGATTCCACAAAGGATGACCCATATATACAGGGTGTCCCATTTGAATCTGTCACTAAGAATATCTCAAAAACGAATAGATTCAGAAGAAAATGTTCCGGGAAAAAATGTAAGAATCTGAGGGGGACATCCGATGGTGAATTTGGCTTTGACCTCAGATCCCACTTTCAAGGTCATTTTGAGGTCAACTCATGTTTTTTGAATGGAATCCCCTATTTATCACTACCGGTTTAGATCCCACGCTGAAAGCCAAGGAGCTTTTGTCTCAAACGTTTTTTCGAAATCCCCATAGATAGCGCTCTAATTGATGAGAAAATGAGAATTCTCAAACCCTCGGATTGTATTCTGTCTAACATAATGCTCAACTCTTGAGTGTTTGTCATTTCCCGGAAATTACCGTCGGCATCAGCGTTACCCAATGTGCAACACGAGGAGGTTGCGCGATCGGACTTTACACATCATTGTGGCCCTGAGAAAGGCCGATTGTTTGAACTGGAGCGGTATCTTCAGGGACGCATTAGGCATTCAAAAGATGTTCAAAATGAGCGCCGTTCCGCCTTTGACAAAGCGCGATTCTTTTATGAAAGTTTTCCACAGTTGCTTGCAACGTAGCAGGTGTTATTGCTGTGCATGCTCTTCTTATTCGATCTTTCATGTCATCGCGTGTTGTTGGAGGTTCACGGAATACAACAACATTCATGTAACCTCACAAGAAAAAATCAGGCGATGTTAGATCTGGCGACCTAGGTGGCCATCGCACAGGTCCACCACGACCAATCCACCTTCTGGGAAACTTCTCGTCCAGGAATTTTCGAACAATTCGCGTGTAATGAGGAGGTGCTTCATCCTGTTGGAACCACATCCTTGATCTCACGTCAAGATTCACGTCTTCCATAAGAGCAGGGAGATCAAAATGCAAAAAACGAAGATACTCCGCGCCAGTCAGGTTTCCTTCAAAAAAATACGGCCTATGATCCTGGAATCTACAATTCCGCACCAAACGTTCACACTCCAACGGTGTTGATGATCAATTGTACGGATCCAGTGAGGATTCTGAGCACTCCAATGATGGCAATTGTGCCTATTGAGAATTCCAACATTGTGAAATATTGCCTCATCAGAGAACATAACGTGATTAAAGGAAGTAGGATCTTCTTCAATTCTCCGTTGGGCCCACGTGCAGAAGTTCAATCTTGTTATGAAATCTTCAGCTGTTAGAGATTGCACCAAAGTGATATGGTACGGATGATAATCCAACGATTTCAAGATACGCTGAGCTGTGGATCGAGGAATCTCCGTCATTTTCTCAATATCCCGAAGACTGATATGGGGATTAATATGGATGGATGCCAGCGATCTCACATCAGAATCATTGTCATTCGCATGAACTTTCTTGTTCCTCTGTCGTTTGAGGAGACCTTGACGAGCACGTTGTTCAAGAAATCGGATCGTAATGCGATTAGGACACCTCCGATCCGGAAAACGACGTTGAAACGTTCTCACAGCTTCAACATTATTTCCCCGCGCTTCACCAAGACACAATAAAACGTCAACAATATCGTTTGGCGCGTAATCAGACATGATATTCAGAAATGTGTTTCCTCCTAATGATAACAGAGGACTGAGCAGTTTGGGAATGCTGAATTTCTAAGGTATTCACACGTGAATCAAAACAATAACAATTCCCGAGAACAAAACCAAAACAAAACACAACCGACGGCAATTTCCGGGAAATGACAAACACTCAAGAGTTGAGCATTATGTTAGACAGAATACAATCCGAGGGTTTGAGAATTCTCATTTTCTCATCAATTAGAGCGCCATCTATGGGGATTTCGGAAAAACGTTTGGGACAAAAGTTCCTTGGTTTTCAGCGTGGAATCTAAACCGTTTGTAAGGAATAGGGGATTCCATTCAAAAAACATGAGTTGGCCTCAGAACGCTCTTGAAAGTGGGATCTGAGGTCAAAGCCAAGTTCACCATCGGATGTCCCCCTCAGATTCTTACATCTTTTTCCCGAAACATTTTCTTCTGAATCTATTCGTTTTCGAGATATTCTAAGTGACAGATTAAAATGGGACACCCTGTATATATACTACTGTGATCAAAGAGTGAGGTGAATTCGTTTATAAAATAGGAATTCTTCATTCATTCTTCAAAATCAATTCCATCCCCTTCAAAGTCATCCGCGTCCGATAAAACGCACTTTTGCTAACACTTTTTCCGGTCCCCGAAACAGTCGGAATAGTCTTTTTTCGGTAAAGCCTTCAAGACCTCGTTCGATTTGGTTTCAATCTCCCTCATCGTGTCAAAACGGCGTCTCCGCCTTGGCCTTCCAAGTTTGCTGAATAGTCAGAAGTCTCACGGCATCAAATCAGGTGAATACGGTGGTTGCGGAACGATATGAATGGCAAAAAAGTCGCGGAGAACCAATGCAGTCTGAGCCGGTGCATTATCGTGATGGGGGGATCAAGATCTCTCCACCCATAATTCCGGCCGTTTCAGACAAATAGCTTCATGTGAACGACAGGTAACGCTGGAATAATATCCTCTGTTGACAGTCCGGCCCGGCGGAAGGAATTCATAGTGCACCACACCACGATAATCGAAGCAAACTTCCAACATAACCTTCATTTTCGATCGACTTTGCTGTGGTCTTTCCGGTCTTGCTCCACCTTTGGCACGATATTCACTGGATTGGTCGGTGGTTCCAGCGTCGTATGCGTGAATTCAAGTCTCATCCAGTAATGATGCATTTAAAGTGGTCCTGATAGACAGCAAAGTTTCACACACACCAACGCGACGCTCTTTTTTCAAAAAAATTGAGCGATTCTGGCACTAATCTAGGCTTAACTAATTGTCAATTGACGATTTCCGAGCACCAAATCTCTGATTCCTTGGACGTGGCCATGGTCGGTAAACGTTGGGGGTCGTCCAGAGCGCGGTTCGTCTACCTCCGTGAACTTGGCCGGGACCCGGAACGGATTTGAAACTTATATACGGCAATCGAAAGAGCATCGTTTGTACCTGATTGTACCGCAAAAATTTCCGTTTGTACCTCAAAGGGGGAGGAGATATGAGGAAAAATAGTTTTTAGCAATTTATATCGATTTTTTTGGGGATTTCTGATTAGGAGGACTCTGGATTGCTTCAGACTGTATCCTGAACTGTGTAAGATCTTGAGGGAGAGACCCATACACCTCGAAAGTTGAATCCCGTCGTTTGTACCTTCTCAGTTTTGCCACAATAAGCCCAGATTGCCCAAAAATCGATGTAATTTCACGATTGTTTTTCCATCAGGACCCGGGATTAGTCCGGGCTATGTTCTGAACGGCATGAAAACTTAGATTTAACCTCCTCACATACTAGAAAAATGATTTCGTCGTTTGTACCTCCACAGTTTTCCCACAATAAGCCCAGATTGCCCAAAAATCGATATACTTCCACGATTTTTTCTCCATCAGGACCCAGGATAAGTCAAGGCTATGTTCTGAATGGCATGAAAACTTAGATTGAACTTCCTCACATACTAGAAAAATGATTTCGTCGTTTGTACCTCCACAGTTTTGCCACAATTAATCTAGATTGCCTAAAAATCGATGTATTTTCACAATTTTTTTCCATCAGGAACCAGGATTAGTCCAGGCTATATTCTGAACTGCATGGAAACTTAGGTAAAACCTCCTCACATACTACAAAGATGATTTCGTCGTTTGCACCTCCACAGTTTTGCCACAATAAGCCCAGATTGCCCAAAAATCGATATACTTCCACGATTTTTTCTCCATCTGGACCCAGGATTAGTCCAGGCTATATTCTGAACTGTATAGAAACTTGGGTAAAACCTCCTCACACAGTAGGGGAATGATGTCGTCGTTTGTACCTCCACAGTTTTGCCACAATTAGCCTAGATTGCCCAAAAATCGATATACTTTCACGATTTTTTTTCTATTAGGAACCAGCATCAGTCCAAGCTATATTCTGAACTGCATAGGAACTTGGGTAAAACCTCCTCAAACACTAGGGGAATGATGTCGTCGTTTGTACCTCCACAGTTTTGCCACAATTAGACTAAATTGCCCAAAAATCGATATACTTTCACGATTTTTTCTCCATCTGGACCCAGGATTAGTCCAGGCTATATTCTGAACTGCATGGAAACTTGGGTAAAACCTCCTCAAACACTAGGGGAATGATGTCGTCGTTTGTACCTCCACAGTTTTGCCACAATTAGCCTAGATTGCCCAAAAATCGATATACTTTCACGATTTTTCCTCCATCAGGACCCAGGATTAGTCCAGGCTATATTCTGAACTGCATGGAAACCTAGGTAGAACCTCCTCACACACTAGAAAGATGATTTCGTCGTTTGTACCTCCACAGTGTCGCCACAATTAGCCTAGATTGCCTAAAAATCGATGTAATTTCACGATTGTTTTTCCATCAGGCCCCAGGATTAGTCCAGGCTATATTCTCAACTGCATGGAAACTCAGGTAGAACCTCCTCACATACTAGAAAAATGATTTCGTCGTTTATACCTCCACAGTTTTGCCACAATTAGCCCAGATTGCCCAAAAATCGATATACTTTCACGATTTTTGCTCCATCAGGACCCAGGATTAGTCCAGGCTATGTTCTGAACGGCATGGAAACTTAAAGGAACCTCCCCACATACTAGAAAGGAAGTTTCCATGCCGTTGAGAACATAAGCTGGACTAATCCTGATAAAATCGTGAAAATACATCGATTTTTAGGCAATCTAGGCTAATTGTGGCAAAACCGGGGAGGTACAAACGACGAAATCATTCTCCTAGTAGGTTTAATCTAAGTTTTCATGCCGTTCAGAACATAGCCTGGACTAATCCTGGGTCCTGATGGAGAAAAAATCGTTAAATTATATCGATTTTCGGGCAATCTGGGCTTATTGTGGCAAAACTGTGGAGGTACAAACGACGAAATCATCTTTGTAGTATGTGAGGAGGTTTTACCTAAGTTTCCATGCAGTTCAGAATATAGCCTGGACTAATCCTGTTTCCTGATGGAAAAAAAATCGTGAAAATACATCGATTTTTAGGCAATCTAGGCTAATTGTGGCAAAACCGGGGAGGTGCAAACGACGAAATCATCTTTGTAGTATGTGAGGAGGTTTGACCTAAGTTTCCATGCAGTTCAGAATATAGCCTGGACCAATCCTGGTTCCTGATGGAAAAAAAATCGTGGAAATACATCGATTTTCAGGCAATCTAGGCTAATTGTGGCAAAACCGGGGAGGTACAAACGACGAAATCATTTTTCTAGTATTTGAGGAGGTTCAATCTAAGTTTTCATGCCGTTCAGAACATAGCCTGGACTAATCCTGGGTCCTGATGGAGAAAAAATCGTGAAATTATATCGATTTTCGGGCAATCTGGGCTTATTGTGGCAAAACTGAGAAGGTACAAACGACGGGATTACACTCTCGAGGTGTATGGGTCTCTGCCTCAAGATCTTACACAGTTCAGGATACAGTCTGAAGCAATCCAGAGTCCTCCTGATCAGAAATCCCCAAAAAAATCGATATAAATTGCTAAAAACTATTTTTCCTCATATCTCCTCCCACTTTGAGGTACAAACGAAAATATCATTGGTAGAATCAAGTACAAACGAAGTCCTTTCAAATGACACCCAGATCGTCCCTATCGGTTCCAGTCACAGGCGGGGGCATAAGCCCCCGGGCCGTATCTCCGCCCCCTTTGAGGTACAAACGAAAATTTTTGCGGTACAATCAGGTACAAACGATGCTCTTTCGATTGCCGTATATAAGTTTCAAATCCGTTCCGGGTTCCGGCCAAGTTCACGGAGGTGGTTCGTCTTCAACGCGTTCTCGGCCCGCTTTGGACTCGTATCACTCATAAACGTTCTTTCGTGCCATCGTTTGATCACCAAAAGCCTTCCGCAACATTTTCAACGTGTCTGCACGAGAATATTCGTTCCGCAAACGAAGTTCGTTGCAAGTTCTTCGCTCAGGGATCGTCCATAAATTACGTAACGCTCCTTTTCTATCGTTCTTTTTCGCATCAACTTTAGACCAGATAAGTAAGATAGAGGAGGGAATAGTAAAAAGCGTTACGTGATATATGAACGATCCCTCAAGGAATTCACCGATTGTAAAAATCGGAAAATTCACTTTTGGTCGTTTACAATAACACGTGTAACTTGAGGATAATTGAAATTTTTCAAAAACAGACCCTTGTCGAATGTTTTGGACAGTCCTACCAACCTAGGGAGGAAAATTTACCTGCCTCCGTAATGCCCGGCGGCTTCAAAGGGTCTACCCTAATTAGAATTCTCGAAAAAAGACAGTTTTTCAGAATTTTTGGAACAGTGTTGCAATATAAATATTGATATGGAAGTGATCACACTGTATCGACACACTATCGAAATCATCATCATGAAGTAATCAGTCTTACGACTGGTTCGATGGAACCCTCCACCCCTGTCTATTATCCGCGAAACGTTTAATTTCTACATATCTACTACATCCCTTGTCTTGTACGATTTGCTTCATATAACTTGCTCTAGGTCTACCCTCACCAGTTTTACCATTCATTTTCCCTTCCAATATTGTTTTCAATAAACTCTCATGCCATAATGTGTGTCCTATAAGATTGCTTCTTCTTTTCACGATGTGTTTCAAAAGATTTCTTCCTTCATTCATCTGCTCGAGTACTTCTTCATTTTTGACTTTGTCTATCCATTTTATTCTGAGCATCCTCCCATAACACCACATTTCAAAAGCTTCAAGTCTTCGTTGATCAGTTTTCCCCATTGTCCAAGTTTCGCAACCATATAGTGCTGTGCTCCAAACGTAATTTTTCAAGAATTTCTTCCTTAACTCCAAGCTTATATTTTTTGAGCATAATAACTGTTCCTTTTGGTAAAAAGCCTGTTTCCCTTGCGCTATTCTTGCTCTTATATCTCTTTCGCTTTTGCCGTTTTCTGTAATTATGCTTCCTAGATATTTGAATTATTTCACCTGTTCAATTGTCTCGGTATCTATTTTGATTTTCGTTCTTCTAGCTGTTTTCGCTGCTGCACACATCATGAATTTTGTTTTGTCTTTATTTATATTCATACAATAGTTTTCCAATAATATTGTTCTCATAGTGTTGAGAATATTTTCTAACTCAGTACTACTCGTGGCCAATATAGCTATGTCATCCGCGAATCTCAACATACTTATATTTTCTCCCTGAATCTGTAATTTCGATTGAATTTCCTCCTTCACTTCGTTCATTGCTTCTTCTATATATGAATTGAAAATCAGTGGCGATAATGAGCATCCTTGTCTCACTCCTCTTCTTATTTGTGCTTCCCCTTCCTGACCCTCTATATCTATTATTGCACTTTGATTCTTATATAATTCGTATATTATTCTTCTGTCTTTATAATTTATTCCCACCTTCTTCAGGATCGCGAACATCTTCTCCCAGTCCACATTATCGAAAGCCTTTTGTATATCTACAAAACCTATGTACACAGATTTCTTCAGTGTTATCCTTTTCTCTATTACTGCCCCAAGTGCTGAAATTGCTTCTCGCGTTCCCCTTTTTTTCTAAAACCAAACTGATCTTCTGCCAATCTACTGTCTATTTTATTTTCCATCCTTCTGTATATAATTTTGGTCAGTATTTCCGAAGCATGTAAAGTTCAACTGATCGTTCTGCAGTTCTCGCATTCGTCTACCCCTTGTTTTTTCGGAATAGCGACAATGTTGTCCTTTTGGAAATCTTCCGGTACTTCTCCTTTTTCGTACATATCTCTGATCAATTCAAACAGTGCGTCACGAGTTCCTTCACTGGAGGCTTTCATAAGGTCCACACTTATGCCATCTATGCCTGGCGCTTTATTATTTTCCAATTCTTTCAAAGCCTTGTCGAATTCTGATCTCAATATCGAATCTCCCAATTCTTCCTCTTTTACATCCTCCTCCTTCTCTCAAAGTGCTATATCATCGTTTCCTCTATACAAGTCTCCCAAATGATTGATCCACTGTTCTATTTTCTCTTCCGTTTTTATCAATTGTCGTCCTAGAGAGTTTCTAATCTTATTGCTTCTAGTTTCATTTGTCCGGAAAATCTTCTAATAATCCTATATGCTTCATTTATTTTTCCTAAATGCAATCTTATTTCTATTTCCTGACATTCCTCTTCTAACCACTGTTCTTCTGCTTTCCTTGATTCTCTCATTATTTTATTCCTCAATGATTTGTATCGTTGCTGGCGTTTTTGGCTATAATTATTCTTGTATTTTCACCTTTCATTCATCAATTCCGAAATTTCTACCGTTATCCATGGGGTTTCAGGTTCTACCCCATTATTCTTCAAAATCTCATCCGCACATTCTCCTATATTCCCCTCCATCTTTGTCCATCTCCTCTCTTTTCCCAAGTCTTTCTCTTTTTGATCTCCCAATTTTTCATCCAACATTTTCTTGAATGCCTCATGTGTTCGTTTTTGCTTGAGGTTCTTCAAATTCCATCTTTTCTGCCTTCTCCTTTTCTTCTTCAGAGATTTGGATTTCAGAGATTATTTCATCATCAGCATATTATGATCACTATCTATATCTGCACTGGGATAATGGGAATAAGTTCATTGTTATGGGACTCGTCAGTCCATACAAACTGAGTCTCTACACTGAGAGAATCTAATACAAAACAGTTTTTGGACATATTCTACTTTTATATCATGAATTTCTCATAGTCTAATTCTATAGCTTTCAGTTCATTATTTTGGATATGAGTTTTTCCTTGTTAGTATATATCTACGCTAAGATAGTTTAGTATCACTCAATTTTTTTCCTCTTATATATTCTACTTTACATTGTGTTTTCCCTATGGAGTCTAATCCTATAGTTTAGAGTACACCATTTTGAATATAATTTTTTCTCTTATGTATAATCAGGTTTCTTAAGTTTATAAATTCATTGTAGTAACAGTATGCTCAATAGCAATCTTATCCGATATGCTTAAAACATAGGCAATTGTCTTTCTCACTAGTTTTGCAAAAGGTTCCTCTGAGATATTTACAAAGTATTCTGCAAAAGAAGTTCCTGAGTCATAGTCATCAAAGTAAATTTCGTTCAATCTATTGAATCGCTGGCACGCTATGATGTCATGGAAAATGTTAATATTACCTTCATTACAGTATTCACATGCCTTATAATTATTAAATTTGTTGATTTTAGATTGATAACTGAGTCGAGCAGCTATATGATCCATGAGTCTTAGCTGCGCAAAGAATTCCTTGTGATCTAATTTATTGGGTGAGGCAAGATATTTTTGAGCTTCTCCATTGAGTGCAATTGATGGTAAGATTATCAGTGGAGTGAATTCTTTATAGCTCTTCAGATCTTCAGAAATTAGAAATGTTTTGTATTTGTCTAATAGACGATCTACAGTAACGGGGAGAAACAGAGCTGAAAAGTCCTCACATATCTTTGCCTCCCCTATTGGATCTAAGAATTTACTCTTTATTTGAGCTATCCAGTTATATTTGTCAGGGCAGCTTTTTTTTATGTCATTTGCATAGTTTTTGAAAGATTATTCGTTGATACCTTCCGTTCTCCATTGAAAGTATTCTAACTATCCATCTCAGAATTAACTTAGGAACTATTAAGGATGTATGGGGCCTCCCCGTTTCTAAGCGTACCGCGTAATTTGGTGTGCATTGCACTGTAAAAAAAAACTGGAAATTTACTGTGCAACTGGACTGGAAATTTCCAGTGCTAGTACTGGAATATAGATATTCCAGTACATGTACAGAGATTTTGTTGTTACGTTACTGAAAATTTACCAAGCATAACTGAAAATTCAGTCATTGTACTGGAATTTTCAAGTTTGAGATGATGTACTGAAATTTTGCCATGATTTCGCGAAAATTTTACCGGCTCGTACTACAATTTTATAGTTCTTGTGCACCAGAAAAAAAAATCCCCTCAAAAAGGACTTGAGAAAAAATTTGGAATTTAGAAAAAAAACCTAATCGTTGGTATACTGGAATTATACAGGTTTTTAACTGCAATTCTCAGGTTTTGTGATGGAATTTTCCAGTTACTATGCAATTGAATTATACAGGTTTTGAACTGCAATTTTCAGGTCGTGTGATGGAATTTTCCAGTTGCTATGCAACGGAATTTAATCACTGTTGCACTGAAATTTTCCACTTCTATTGAACTTCGTCATTTCTGGCAGGAAAAATTTCAAGTCTTTATATTAAAAATTCCCTGATTGAGATTTTGAATAATAATTGTAATTGTAGCCAATAAAATTGATATATGAGGTTTTTCCAAGACTTATCCTCTTATGTATTCTAGATATGAAGCATATGTAGTAACCCAAGCTGGCCTTCCAACATGTCGCGCTATAGCTCATCGGTTAGGTCTTAGGTTTCAGTTGGTAGGCAGGTAGAAAAGTGTAGGTTCAAATCCCGTTAGGTAGACATGAGTTTCTGTCCATCCAAATGAACGATCAAGTTTCTCAATCATCTTGGAACACAAGGACCCTGCAAAATCACTTTGCGTAAGCTATTTTTTTTCAATTTTCATCGATATTTTCAGCATTAATTTTCCAGTACATGTCCTGGAAAAGTCCAGTTCGTGTACTGGAAAATTCCAGTACCGAGGCTCAGAAAATTTCCAGTTTTGATGCTGAAATTCCATAACGTTTGCACTGAATTTTTGCAGTACAAATGTGCTGAAATTTTCCGGTACATGTACAGGTTAATTGCTTCCAGTACATGTACTGGAATTTTCCGGTGAAATTTTTTTACAGTGTGGCTGATTCCTCAGAGCTTTTTAGTAAAGTTAATCTGCGCTCGTTCCATCATATTTACGTGCATGATGCCCCAAACGACACTTCTATAAGTTAGGAGAGATGATCAGCGAATCTAAGAGACTATTTATCTGTTCCCATGAGTTGATTTCCCCATTTTTCACCAAGGATACGGTGGACGCACACGCTACATTCGTTTCCGCTAAGATTTGTCTAGCTGCTTTTTCAAAGTGAGGATTTTTGTAAATAGTAATACCCAGATAGTTGTATTCCTTTTCGATTTCAATTTTGTTTGTCCCAAATTGAAATTTCATATTGCTTCCTTCACCAGCTCTGCTTCTTTTGAATTTTAAGATTTTAGTTTTATCTACATTCAAATTCAAATAATTTAATTCACAATATTCATAGAAGGCTTTAAGAATTTCCATCATTCCAGATGATGTCTCTGACATTATCACTATATCATCAGCATATGCAATCAATATAATTTCAATAACTAATGAGATGGAGATACCTCTTATATCTTTTGTGATTAAAAAATCTTCTAAGTCTGCTAAGAATAACGCAAAAATAATTGGATTTAGAATTTCACCCTGTAACACTCCCTGAGTTATAGGGATCGATTCTGTAAGTCCTGTGTTGCCTTTTATCCTCATTTCTGCAGGAGAGTATGAGTTCATCAAAATTTTCGTTAATTTAAAGCTTAGACCTTCTTTTGTAAGCTTTTCCCGTGATACATTATGGTTTATAGAGTCAAACGCTCTCTCGAAATCCACAAACAGTGCAAAGAGTTTCCCTTTCGTTTTCTGAAGTTGGATTTGTATCAGGGAGTTTAATGTGAATGTATTGTCAGTGCAGATTCTTCTTGTTCTAAAGCCTGATTGAAATTCAGGGATGATTTCATTTGTTTCACACCAGACTACTATTCTGGAATATAAGATCTAGGTGAAGATCTTAGTTATAGTATTGACAAGAGCGATAGGTCGATAATTGGCCGGATCATGAGTATTCCCTTCCTTGTGCACCATTTTCACGAGTATTTTTGACCAAGAATGGGGCACACTTTCTAAGTGCATAATCCTATTGAACAAAACGTTAATGTATAACAACCAATTATCCAGTGAAGCTCTATCAAATTCATTCAGTATGCCATCATCTCCTGGTGATTTATTCGTTTCGCATTTTTGAATACTTAAATTAATTCCGTCTATCGTTATATTTCCATCCAAAGCTGGAATATAAGAGTTTGAGATTTCCAATAAAGAAAAGTTTTTCGGTGGGAAGAGATTCTTCACGTACCTATGCCAAGTATCTAACGATACCGCTTCTGTCGAGGCTTTTACCGTAATTCTAAAGCTATTCAGTGTTTCCCAAAAAGTTTCTGCATCAGTAGTTGCAGCTAATTCCTCTATCTGTTTCAATTTAAACCTGTTCTTTGTGTCTGTGAGCATTGTCTTATAAGACTTCTTGTGCCTAATATATAATTCAGTATTTTGTTTGTTAAATGATGAATTTTTGCATTTATTCAAGATCTCTTCCAATTGTTTCTTACTATCAACACAATCGTTATCAAACCAAATTTTATTGCTTTTCAAATTCTCTATTTTCCAATATTTCATTCCTACTCGCTGCGCACAATCTTTGATGGAGTTTGTTAGATTGTCGTCCAATACATCAACGTCTCCAATGGTATAAACAATTTTTTCAGATGAAAGCATCGAATTATAAAAATCGTATGCTTTTGACTGTTTCCATTTTAAATTATTCACTGTCAAGTATGAGTTTCTAAGTTCATTATTTATTTGTTTATATGTTTGAAGTCTCGTTGGGAAATAATCTGACAAAGTAGGTATCTGTATAACTCGAAAATCCTTTATTTTATTCGATGACGTTCCAATACACCATACTAAGTCATTGACCGAGCAACCTATTTTGCTTGAGTACGTATAGTGCGCTGGCCTATCTGAAAGGGTTCTACTGTTAGTTACTACAAATCCGTGGTCATTCATAAAGTTAAGATACATACGGTCTCTTTGATTTACAATTCTATTTTGAGATTCTCTATTGTCAAATAGGTTTGTATCATCCAATATACCACAATCTGGGAGATCATTTAGATTCCCTACCCGTGCGTTCACGTCTCCTCCTACTGTTATGTTATCATTAGGGAATCTGTTTTGTAGATTATCTTGAACTCCGTCAAATTCTAACAATATTTCATCTAAGTGCTCATCTTGGTTTACATAGAAGGTGTTGATGATAATATTTTGATTTATCAGACGGAAAGATATATAATTATTCGTCGTGATTACATACTCTATTTCGTATGTATCATAACTCACAAAACAAATAATACCTCCTTTCGCTCTTCCTCTGTCAGCCATTCTTCTTTCCAATGAGTATATGTAATCAAAACCGCGGCCTTCATCGATGCTGGGATGTATGTTGGATCTTGTATCCCGGTCTCATATACACACACTATATCGGTTTTGTTTATTTCTTCGGCGATGTCCTCGATGTTTGAAATCCCTGCTACGTTCCAAAAAAACAATGTTGAGCGAAGACGAGGTCAGTTTGGGTGATTGTTATGAATTGTTAACAGAGTTTGATACGACTTCCTTAGGTGTAAGATATTTTCCAATATTGTTACTATTCTTTATTATTTTTTTGCAGGGATGTATCGAGTCTTTTGTCTTCCGTGCTCTTTTTCGGCTTGAGATTGAGCTTTGCG
Organism: Gonatopus flavifemur; assembly: GCA_018340375.1. Lineage (NCBI taxonomy): Eukaryota > Metazoa > Arthropoda > Insecta > Hymenoptera > Dryinidae > Gonatopus > Gonatopus flavifemur. Next base: position 17,871,541 of record JAFFJZ010000009.1, read on the forward strand.
ACAGCAGAGAAGTGTCACTGTCTTCTCCCTCGCTTTCTTCAACCGTTCTATGATCTTTCACAAAAAAAACAGCGCTGTTTGGTATTCTTGTCGTATGCGGTCTACCGGAGACTGGTGGTCTACCGGAGTAGACCACAAGGTGCTCACTATATGCTTCTTGTATGAGGTCTACGCTAAGTAGAGTGCATACGACAACGATGACGGTTGCAGTATGGGGTTTACTTGGGCAGACCGCAAGGTGCTTCCTTAACGACTGTTGTATGGGGTCTACCGTGAGAAAGCGGCAAAGCATAGGAAAATAAGCAGGCAAGTAGTACAGAAAACGAACTGTAGGAACTGAAATGAAGGAAATGAAGGAAAAAGCACAAGTAAACGGAGTAGTAAATGCGGTAACTGAAAAGTGAGCGTGGAAAGCAAAGGAAAGGAATAATAATAATAGTAATGCACCGTGATCGTTCAACACCATTTATTGTTCGCAATTACGTGCGAAAGAGCTGCTTGAGAATGTGCTCATCACAGAGGGAGTACAAAGCAAATGAACGTCGGCATGAGGAAAACCTTAATCGCATAAAAAAAACATCAACTGCGTGACCAAGTCATTAACTGCATGTGCAAATTACTAATTCTACGAGCAAACTGTTGATTGAATGCACAAATCATTGATTCAACGAGGAAACTATTAATTGCACGTTCAAATCATTAATTCCATGTGCGCAGCATTCGCAGCATGAATGAATCAAGGAATATATAAAAGAATAAACAATTGCATAATTGAATTCACGATTCCGTAAACAAACTTAGGATTCCATGATCAAATCAGTAATCGCATGGAGACATCGAGTGCAGCGAAGAATCATTAATTGCATGAATAAGTAATTCAGCAAGTTTCGGTGTTTCCACATAAGTACTAGACTGTTATTTCTCTGCATTTTCACCTGCACTTGAACTGCTTTTCATTACGCATGCTGCAGTTTATCGAGGTCGTTTCCCATCCACCGGGGTAGACCGCATAATACAATCCTTACCCTTATCGTATGCACTCTGCTCAGGGTAGACCCCATACAAGAAGCATATAGTAAGCAGCTTGCGGTCTACCGGGGTAGACCGCATACAGCAACCGTATGCACTGCAGCATGCAGTCTACCCCGGTAGACCGCATACGACAATCCAAGGACCTACGTAGACCGCATACGACAAGAATACCCGCTGTTTATATCGTGCTCTATATTATCGATAACAATTTTATTGCCTTTTATTTTTGAATTGATGTTGTAATTCTCCAGCAGCTTGTTAACACTCATAAGTTTTCCCTCTCCTCTCTCTGTAATGGAGATAGACCGTTCGAGATCAAAATTCCTATTTGTTTCAATTCCTCTCGCTTTTCAAAAATAAACTTCTTGTGCTCGGTTGAATTGAATGTTATCAAAATCGGTCTCTTGTTTTGTACTTTTCCTAGTCTTCTGATATCTGTGCTTGCGTTCCCCGGTATATTCATGTTGTGTTTTTTGGAAATATCGTTGATATAATCCGGGAGTTTTTTGTTGATTTCCTCTTCATCTTTGATTTCGAATAGTAGAATATTTCTGATTTTTTCTTTGCAACTCATCATATCCACTCCTTTTCTCAGCTTGTCAATCCCTTTTCTCAATTCCTGGTTCTCCATTTCCTAATCAGTTTGTTTTTTCTTCAAGTTTGAAATTTCTACGTTGTATTATCCCACTGTTTCATCGATATTGTCTAATTTACTGTTGAGTTCAGTTTTTACATCCATTATCAGTTGTTTCAACTCCTCGTTCGTTGTCATGTTGAATAAGAATATATGTATATATATATAAACGAACTGAGTTCACCGTTGACACGGACCGAGTAAAGTAAACACGTCTTACTTCAATCGCTGTTCGATCGAGACTGGGATAAGTTTTACAGTTTTCCACTTGGTTTCTAAATCTTTGTTTCACTAATATGTAATCAATTTGGTATCTTGCTGTATCTCGTGGCATTTTCCGAACGTAGATTCTTCTTGGATGATTTTCAAATAAAGTGTTTGTGATAACCATCTTATGATTTTCACAAAATTCGACTAAACGTTGTCCTCTATCGTTCTTCCTCCCTAACGCAAAATCTCCCATTATGTTGCTCTCTTTTCCTTGTCCTACTACCGCATTCCAATCACCGATCACTATCAAATTCTCTTCTCCCTTCACATATTCTATCACTTCTTCTATTTCTTCGTACGTTTTTTCAATAATCTCCCTCCGAATATGCAGATGTGGGCATGTATACTTGGACTATGACTGTGTCTATCGGTTTTGTTCTGATTCTAACCATCATCACACGTTCATTATGTTGCAAATAATTCCCTATTCTATTCTCTACTCTTTTATGCATTACAATTCCTACACCTGTCTGACCGTTCTTCGATCCTGTATGGATTATTCTATAATCCCCACTCCAGAAACCGCCCTCTTGTGGCCATCTCATTTCTCTGGGATGGATGGTCTGGAACAGGAAAATTGAACGGCTTTGGATTCAGTATGTTCATAGCTATAGCGCATATCGAGCGATTCCTGATTTTTCAAAAATTGACAAAATGGTGGACATTGTCCGAAAAGAAAACAAAAAAAAACACGTTCTTCCAACTGGTTTCGGCGGAAGAAAGAAAGTTGGAATTAGAATATCAAAAAACCCTCGACATGCGCTGTAGCTGTAGGAGGACAGAATATGTGGTAGAAATTCAATAAGAATTTGTCGGGTAGTCTCGGAGATTTCATCAACAGGGCACCGGAAAACGTTGTTCTGCGAAAGATGCGTTTAAAGTTTTTTTTCGAAGAAAAATCGTGGGATAATGCCACCTGTCCCTCATCAGCGATGCCTGCACCATATATTATGCCTTCCTCTCCTTCATAATGTTCATTTTGATACTTTCAAAGAATGGAAAAAGCAAAAAATCGGTTTCTTGACAATTCCAATTAGAGGGTAGACTCCTTAAATGACAATTTCACTTCACTTTTTGACCACGGTAGTATATATATTTATATCTATATCCTCCCCTGAAATTGAGATGTTAGCCATGTTTGAAGCGTCCATCCTCTCAATGCTGATTGGCTGTAGCGATCCCCGCGTTGCCCTTGCTCTTCCACAGCTTGTCGTGCGGAGTGATTCGTCGTTATCCCCACACTTTGCTTGTGTTGTTGTGAAGAAGAATAGCAGCTGGAGTAGTCAGTCAGTCTATCGTGAACGGTGCTTCCGACACGTTGTTCACTTTTTGTGCATATAATCGAGTTCGCGATTACGTCATGTAATATACCCAGGAAAGAATGATGCATATATAGTTGTATATGAGCGTATATGATTCATATATGAACATATATGAAATACATGTGAACATATATAAACATATATGAGATCATATAGGAGCATACGTGGATTTTTGCCATATATGATCAGTTATGAATGAGACTGTACATGGCCATATGTAATCATATTCAATCATACATTATCATATACATCCATATATGGACAAAAGGATGTCACAATTTTTCATGCAATGTGATGAAAAACCAAAGGAGAGAAAAGTGAGATCAATGTTGATTGATTCCCCACTTCCATATATGACCACATATGAACATATATGGCCAAAATCCGTATATGCTCATATATGAATGCATATATGGATCCATATATGGGTCCATATATGGAATTTTTTTCCCGGGTACATATGAATATACAGGGTGAGCCATTTATCTTGGGACAACTAAACATCTTGGTGAGATCACTTTTTTTGGGAAATGTATCATACAAAAGTTGTTAAACAAAAAGAGGGCCACAAAACTACGATATCAGTTCCATCATAGATGGCGTTATGATCGATTAAAATGGGGTCAACATCATTTTTTTGAACAGGGACCCCCACTTTTCATTGCATATCTTGATTCTACGCAAAAAACTGAGTAACTTTTGCTTGAAAAGTTTTTCCGAATTTTTGAAGATGGCGCCACAGTCGATGAAAAATGAAGTCTATGCAACAACATACGGATATCTCGTATGCATCCAAGAGCCGGAATATCTCATTCGAATGTTGTTGTTGAGAGAGGGGACGACAAAATGGCGATATTAGTTCCATAGTAGATGACGCTGTGGTCGGTCAAAATGAGGTCAACTTCAATTTTTCAGATGGAAACTCCTACTTTTTATCGCATATCATGATTCTACGCGAAAAAATGAGGAATTTTTGTTTGGAACATTCTTCCTCAATCCTTGAATGAGGTTGATGAAAAAAGTTCCACTGCATTATGTGTGAAGCAACGCTCAACAAACAAATCAAAACAATAATAATTTCAGAGAAGAAATCGAACACGAAACACAACAAATGTCATGTCCAAAACATTGTGAATGACTTCAATTCAATGTAACTCTTCTCATGCAGTAGAACTATTTCATCAACCTCATTTTCCACTGTTTGAACTCCAAGAATTTAGGAAAAATGTTTCAAACAAAACTTCCCCATTTTTTCGCGTGGAATCATGATATGCGATAAGAAGTAGGAGTTTCCATTTGAAAAATTGAAGTTCACCTCGGTATTACTGACCACAACGCCATCTATTATGGACTTGGTATCGCCATCGTGTCGTCCCCTCTCTTAACAACGACATTCGAATGAGATATTCCGGCTCTTGGATGCATTCAACAAGATGTCCGCATATTGTCTCATTGACTTCATTTTTCATCGATTGTGGCCCCATCTTCAGAAATTTAGAAGAACGTTTCAAGCAACAGTTACTCAGTTTTTTGCGTCGAACCAAGATATGCAATGAAAAGTGGGGGTTCATGTTCAAAAAAATGATGTTGACCCCATTTTAATCGATCATAACGCCATCTATGATGAAACTGATATCGTAGTTTTGTGGCCCTCTCTTTGTATAACAACTCTTGTATGAAACATTTTCCAAAAAAAAGTGATCCCACCAAGATATTTAGTTGTCTCAAGATAAATGCCTCACCCTGTATATAAAGGGCATAAGATAGAGGGTATTGTTCTGTGAATAATTGTTACCCAAACATCAGTGCAGAGTGCGTTGGGTTCGAGGTGCTGGATTTTGTTCGGTAAGTAGATATTTCGCATGTGTTATTCAAATCTTCTATTCAATTCCTGAATCTGGAATCCTAATAAGAAATTTTATATACTTTGAATTGGAAGATTCATTTCCTTCTGAAGAAAAAAAAATTCCTGAAATGATTTCTACTCCATTTCCGAATCAGGAATTGAATATATAAACTTCACTATACTCCGATCTACTATATACAAACTTGTAGAGAAGTGGGATGAGACATGTGAAACAATCGACCGGTTTCTTAATGTGAATGAAATTTCAATGGAACGTTTCAAATAAAATGGTAGGATGAGAGGATATACAAAGTGAACCCAAATTACGGAATTGATGGTTCAAACAGATTTGAAAGAACTTGAATAAACACGATGGAAGACAATTGGACGGTTTTATGCAATAAGGTCTTACCCAACGAAAATAAGATTTCGAGATTTTGACGTTCATAGATTTTTATTGAATTTTGTCTCTTATAAGAACAAAAACAATCATTACCAAAATGTTTCTGTTTGATCAACTTTTTTTCTCTAAAATGAGGAAGTACGAACGATCTGAACATAAAAAAATATAAATGACTCATTATGAACGCTGTTAATTCTTTTTTGCTTGAAGAGGTCTACTTGAATCATAACACGCAATAAGGTCTCAACCACCGGAGAATCAAATTTGCGACTTCAACCTAGGAATTTTCATAAATTATCACTTGCCAGCAACAATGGAATGATTTATTATTAACACTTTTTTTAATCTCTGTTGAAATGAATCAAAAGAATCCGGAATACAATAATCAAATAATGAAAAAAATAGTGAACTTGTTCAAGATTCATGTATTTTATCTTCTATTCCTGTAACTTCGAACTCAAAGTCCAACTCTCCATTATACCCATCAACATCTTCTTCTATCGTAGTATCTCCTATCAGTTTATTATAAAATTCATGATCAGCTTCAGGAATCAAATGCATGTACGATTTCATATCATTCAGTTTAGCTTGAGCCACAGCTTCACCATTGGGACATAATACGTTGAAATTTTCGGTAAAAATATTGTTCGTCGATGAAGTTTTTCCTCTCTTCTTTATATCGATTTTTTTTTACTTCTTTGTGTCATCGTATGACATCTTCACGAAAATATTGTAGGGCTGATCTTTGACGATTTTAATTTGTTTTATATGAAACCAATTCACTTTTTCACCATCAGAACATTTTTTTCGGTTGAAAATTTTTTTCAATCGATTGAGTACTAACGAAATCTTTCGTTTCCATTAAATTAATGATGAAAGGATTTTTTTTTCCGACACCGTCTCATGACGTCAAGGTAATCATTTGGAGTAAACAATTTGTGCTGCTTCTTAAGTGCACATTCTACATCGCCGAAATCACTATCGTTTGGTGAATAGCTGTGACCTGATACTGAAAATTTTAATCCAATACTGTTCAAAACACTGCTATTCTCAAGAATGGACTTCAATAATAATACCATTTTAATATTACGGTTTTGCCCCCCCCCCCCCCACATGAGTCACTCCACAGAATCAATTCGTCAATCGAAGTATCAACATGCTCTTTTATATATTTTCGCTAACATGAACCTACTTCTTGAGCTCCACGTCCTGCTTGTCCTTCCATCCACACATTGAACGTAGATTTTTTGTTTTTTCCAGCATAAATTCCACCCCTAACAGCACACTCCTTCGCATCTCCGTGGTCTCCACGTAGATATCACCTATCTCCGTGGAGACCACGGAGATGCGACGAAGTGTGCTGTCAGGGACAATTATATAAACACAGTTGTCTTTTGTAATAAATAATATTAGTACTTATACAAGGGAGTGGGTGAGTTTTTTCCATGTCAGAAGGTCAAGTTTCTACATTATTCTCTTCGACTGCGCGTCTTAAATCCGCCTTCATACAATTCCTCGCTATTTCAGCTTGTTCTTGATGAACGTCGCGCTCAAAAATCAGTTGTTCTTTCTCATTCCTATCATTAGTATTTTTAATTTTCATATCGTAAGAATCACACTCATTGCGCGTATCTTTTTGGAGAGCTTTTGCTTTCAAATTGAAGTCGGTTTTAAAAATTTGTCTATAAGTTGATTCGCTTACGGAGTTCGAATTTTCTCCTTTATATAAGTTGTACAATAAAGCAATCGTCATACCAACAGGTGAATATTCTTGTTCAGAGTTTTAAGCCCTACAATAATGAGATTTATACCTGCGAAATTTATTGATATGATTGATCACAGCAATTCTTCGCTCTCCTGTTATTTTATCATGACCACCACCAACTCCCCGGCGATCTGGTATTGAAAGAGATCTTGTTTCCGCAAAAGCGGTACTGATTCGTTCTTCTGATATTCCTAATGTATTGAGGAAGATACTTCCGCATACTGGAACTTTATTAATTCTATGGACACGCGAAAAATTCCTCGTATGGACGAAAGAGTCCACAGTTCTTCGTTTTACATGCGTTTCTTTAACGAAAATAGATAAACATGTTGTTTGATTGTTATAATCTTTTAAATCCCAAAAATGAGAGGAAAATCTTCGTCGATCATCCACAGGAATTCTTGAGTTACAATCCTTTGAACAGCCGCAAACAAAATCTTTGAAATTCACTGGTTCTATCAATGAACCATTTGATGAATAATATTGTTCGTTACAATTTCCCCTTTTTTTCCTCGAGACTCTATCTTGATTATCAAATTTGCGTTTCCTTCCTCTTTTCATTCGTTTCTCTGACGAACTCTTCGTAAATGATTCACATTGTGGGTCGAATTATTCCGCTACATGAGACTCATTTTTATTTAAAGTGTTATCACTGTAAGCATCATCCAACTCAACATTCAGATTCGAAATACATTTACCTGGAGCCTGTAAATGATTGCTCACATCATCTGAAGAATTCTGAAATAAATATTAATCAATTGAACTTGAATGTTGAAATCGGATTGATGAATAACCATTCAGGTTTTGAGGTTAGTTTCATAGTCTACTTACGTTTGGTTGCTGAGAAAGGAAAGCAGTATTTTTTTCACGGCATTTCTTAATTGTAGGCATAATGTAAAGGGTATAGCAGGATAAGATAGTGAAAAGTCCCTTTGAACCGATCTGACTCTGACCTGGGTCATTCGATTCGCCTTCAAAAATAAGCAACTCGGTCGAAATTTTGGGTACCAATTCCACTCCTATCGGCCACTAGAGCGAAAAAACGATTGTTCAGGGTTTTCCTGATATCTCAGGCCCTACTCCATATTTTGACATGCAGTTTGAACAAATCAAAAGCTTTTCCAAGTGCGCATAAATGGTATTTTTTCTTTAGATTTTTTGGCGCGAAATTTGAATTTCGGCGGCGTTTTTTAATTTACAAGCGCATGTTTTGGACATTTCCTCAAGAGGTGCCAATAAATAAAAATCAGGTTTTCGATGTATTTTCAATGTAGATGTAGAACAACTGAAGATGTTTTGGATTCAACGTCAAATAATCGATACTCCCTTCGTCCAGATTGTTCGTTTGTTTGAAATCGTCGATGTTCATGGTGCAACTATCAACAGTCAGAGATCGTTTTTCAGTGATTGTATCAAATCATCAAAAAATAATAGACTTTGTCCTTCTCCTATCCAATATCTGTGAGGTATATCGCGTATATTGTACTTTACTGAAAAAAATTCCAATCATAATGAGGAATTATTCCATTTCAGTTATCCAGAGAGCCCGTACAGTTCTTTGGTTCGGGATAATGTCCGACAATGGCGAATTTCGCGTAAGTCAGACAACAGTATTCTGTAAAGAGGAATGCGCGATTTGGAATACATATCTTCGTAAATCCAAAAATAAGAAAAAAGTGATTTTAAAAGAATTGTTTGATGTGTCGAAAGCTTGTATCTTGGAGAATAATGGAAAAATCACTGTCGGTGATGTGATCTGCAATTACTGTAGAAAGAAAATGTGGAAATTGAACCCCTCACGGAAGATATATTCAGCTTAACCCACTGAAGCTTGTGATAATCAAAGCTCTCATCGATCTACATCACCATTAACATTATTTTCCGAATCATCGTCAATATCAAGTAATCCGTCCGCAATTGTTCCAAGTTATGTTGGACGAATACAAAAACATAACGATAAACAAATCGAGCTAGTTGAAATGCCGTTCAATCGCGTTGTATCCACTCACTTCTATTGTTACATTTGCAGAGGTGAACGTAAAATCAATTCGGTTATAGTTCCATGGGAACCTCGATTGCAATTTTTTATAGCAAAACTGATCATTATTCCTTACAAAAATGTGTGTTGTCGTGATCACCTGATCAAAAAACGTTTTTATTCTAGTGACGTTGATAATTTCCAAATATATTCTACCACAACCACCCTCAGTGCTCAAGATCTTAAAAAATTCATGGAACAAATGGCTGGTTCAGTGGACAAAAATTTGATGGATCAACTGAGCGATTTCAATTTTCCCGAGGAAAGACTTCAAGCTGTCACCGGTTTTCCTTGGGAGCAGGTCATAGAAGTACGAAATATGTTGAAATCAATGAGAAATTCTAACGTTAGAACTGTAACTCAAGCTCTAATAGTGTTTTTGTTCAAGCTGAGGAGTGGTAACTCTAATGAAATGATTGCTTCAATCCTTGGCCTAGAATTCCCTCAACAAACGTCAAATATACAAAACTCCGTTATCGAATCGTTCGAAAAAGATATTCTTTCAGAAACTGGTCTTGGAAATGTTACGCGTGAGTTTCTGATGAAGCAAAGTTCTCCGATAGCGCAAAAATTACACGGTCCAAACAAACTAATTCAAATTTGTGATGGAACGTACATTCGTCACCAAAAAAGTGAGAACAATGTTCATCAGCGTAAATCTTCTTCTGGGCAAAAAAAAGTTCCACTGTGTAAACCATTTACAGTATGTACTACGAATGAGGACGTAATAGATATGTTGGAGCCTTACTTGGCAAATAAAAATGATGCCAGGATACTTGAGGGTATCTTAAAATCCTCGAGTCCAATGGGAGAATTGCTAAAGGAAGACGGAATTTCAATTTTGGATCGTGGTTTCAGAGATGTCGTGCCATATTTGGAAGAATTGAATCTTAAAGTTTTAATGCCTGCGCTGAAAGGTAAACGTGCTCAGCTGACAACAAAAGAGTCCAATGAATCTTGATATGTTACGAAATTGCGATGGTTTGTGGAGGCTGTGCATGGTATAATCAAGCAAACATTTTAATTACTGGATCACAAACTTGATAATAAGCTAGTTCCAAAAACAGGAATACATATGCGTATAGCGGCATTCCTTTAAAACAAGATTTGTAAAAGACTGAGTTGAGACGACGATAGGATTGATGAAATATTGACGATGATGGAATCTCGTGATGGAAATGAAAAAAGTTTGGCACTTGGAGCCGGAGAGGAACATTGGGGCAGACGGAAACTCCCTTTCAAAAACATCAGTCCCACAGACCTGCTAGATTTTCCAGAATGTACAAGAAAGGATCTGATAATGCTCTTCACTGGGACATATCAATTGAAACAAACCGTCTCATATCTTGCAGAAATGCCGAAGGAGGAGAATAAGATGGATATTGGATACTGCACAGAACGGGAAAATGTTATAAAAGTACTGGTGCACTCTCGACACAGGAATAGCAAAACATATCAATGCTTCATAGAATATGAGCCCAACGGGACTGTATATTCCAGTATTCTTAGGAATTGCTGTGACTGCCCTAATGGCAATCGAACTATAGGCTGTTGTTCGCATGTAGCGGCCATAATTTATCATTTATTTCATGCCAGATATCTGGATAAAATTGTAAGGCCGGCGGAAATATTATCCAAAATGTTCATAAATGATGGGATGACTGTTTGCATTGAAGAAGATTCAGATAACGGTGAATAATTAACACGTCCAAATCTTTGTTCTTGGCTGCGAATAAATCATTTGAATTTCCAAATGGAAATTGTTTTTTTTCTGCTCAAAAATATATGGAAGGCAAAATAGGCGCATTTTTAAACTAAATACAGTCATGCTTTGATTGAAAAAATGGTAATTGTCAACAGTATAAGTAAGTACAACTTCAATAGTACTGAGTGATACGCCTCTTTTGATACTTTTTTATTTAAAAGTCTTTATGAACGATTCTGGGTTCGGCGTTTTCTGGAAGATAAATTATCGTTTCTCATAAGCGATCGCATTCGAGCATATTCTGTCGGAGATAGATCAGGGAAAAAAAAGATTAGATCTAATTAGATCTTATGAGATGAAAAAGAATTGAGAAGTGAATATCTGCTTGAATGTAAACAATGTATGAGTTCAAATTGACACGCATTTGAATGATGGAGCTTTTGAATTCCTTCAAACTCACCAAGATTTGCAGATACTCATTCAGATTCATGAAGATCTAGATACGGAATGAGGTTTTATAGCCAGACAGATTTTCTTAGATTTATGTGCATTCATTTAAACCTGGGATTATCTCCATTCTTACATTTTTATCCAATTAGATCTGATGAGATCCGATCAAACTTCTTTTTACCTGATCCCTTACCTCTCGTCACTCAGTACAAACGCATTCCAAACCATTTTTCGCATTTTAGGATTCGAAAATCTAAAAAAAATGCCTAAAATTGGTGTTTTTCAATTTTTTCAGTGACTTGTCCCACTAGGATTCGAATTTCGTTTCTATAATGTGAAAGTACATTGAAAATACATCGGAAACCTGATTTTCATTTTTCTGCACCTTTTGAGGAAATGTCCAAAAAATGCGCTTGTAAGTTAAAAAACGCCACCAAAATTCGAATTCCGCGCCAAAAAATCTCAAAAAAAACCATTCATGCGCATTTGGAAAAGCTTTTGATTCGTTCCAACTGCATGTCAAAATATGGAGTAGGGCCTGAGATATCAGGGAAACCCTAAACAATCTTTTTTTCGCTCTAGTGGCCGATAGGAGTAAAATTGGTACCTGAAATTTTGGCCAAGTTGCTCATTCTTGAAGGCGAATTGAATGACCCAGGTCAGAGTCAGATCGGTTCAAAAGGACTTTTCACTATCTTATCCTGCTATACCCTTTATTCAACTTATAACTATCACATTAAGAGCTATGGAACTGCAGGTTCTCTGATATTTCTCGAAATATTTGTTAGATGTAAAGAGGAAACTTTGAATACAGCAGATACTACGTTATTGTGAAATGAGATATTCAGGTTACGCTATATGCAGTTACGACAATCGCCCAACAGATGATGTGAGTATCGATATAGCGGGAAAAATGAATATAATTTGCTTCAGTATCATTCACTGGATACGTTCCTCATAATAACTCAATTTTTTCAAAAATGTTGGTTAAGACTTTATTGCATAAGACCGTTCAATTGTAATTTGTTGATCTGAGAATTGATTGGAACAATCAAAACAGGATATTGCATGACAGTTTCTCGGAGGAAAAAAGTTCAATCATTCGGATTGCATCACGATATTCTCCCAGACGAGACGTACGAAGTCCACACAGCACAGCAGCTCAGAAAGAATCCTTGAGGGTTCATATCTGAACTGACGTTCCGTATGGGAGAAATCCGACGGTTGATAAAACGCACGTAGAGTTTCCCCAGTGAACATTATGAGGATATCTTAAAGCCCTCTTGGAGAGGTCTTGAATTCATCCACAGTCATTCAATGCGTCCATTTCGGATAATGTAGATTTCTTATTCAGGACCACTTCAATGGTACTTTGAAGAGAACATGTATCATATGAAGGCAACCCAAAGTGGTGTTGAATAAGAAATCTGCATGATCTCAGAAATTGACGCATTGCATGACTGTAAATATGTTCAAAATGTCTTCAAAAGGTCTTCAAGATACCATCTCCCTAATGTTTACTGGGTTGCCTTCGATTTTGAATATTCCACGTGCAACTTGTTTCCCTCGTTGTTTTTCCATCAGTGCATGGAATCATGATATTGTTCCATATTGTTTCATATAAGACGTGTTGTGCTCGTTGATAAAGAAAACCATCAGTGCACAACACGCGCGCAGAGCTTTGATTCGACTTTAGTATTGTTTACCTCATGTAGAAGTTTTTCTGTAGCTTGTTTGCATTAATGCATCGAATGACGATTTCTCGAATAACAAATGATATGGAGAGAATATTCTCAAATCGTTCGCAACATGTACGATATCGAACATCCTCAACAGAAGGGGAGATTTCTTTTTCTTTTGTATTATTCCCGGCTAGAAGAAAACGTGGTCTGCAAAAAATTCATGTTACTCCCTCTTCAACATGGATTATTTAATTTTCAATGGTTATTTTTTGATGAAAAAACACATGCATAGGAAGTTTTTCTTCTTTTGTATCTTTCCCGACCTGGAAAAGAAGTGTTTTGCAGATGATTTGTACATTCCTCTTCAATATGAATGATTTAATTGTCGAAAATGTGTTCGTGTTTTTGACGAAAAAGAACGTGCATAAAATTTCGCACGAGTCATTTTGGGATTATTTACTTCTTCTTCAATGCCGAAGAAAGATTTTTTACATGCATCATTTTTGCATATGGCTAGACGGAGGAATGAAACCTGATGAAAAGGGCATGATTGCCCTTCGGTTGAAGGAAGGATTTCGTTTTTGAACGATAATTTTGTTTCATAGCCAAGAATGTAAAAAGCCGAAATGAACATTTTCTGAACGAAGTCGAGCGTGGAAAACTGAGGATGAGGGAAAGTCGGATTTTGTGCGAGCTTTTTGCAAGAAGTACGTAATCAATGTACTTTCCAATGAATAATTATGAATCGCGTACCTAAGATTGCACATTGCTGACGCGAGTATTTCTAAAGGCTCCAAAACAGAATCGCGGAATTTGGTGGCGGTTGGAAGTTGAAATTTGAGAATTGTATTGTTTCAACTTTCAAAAATCAATGGGACATTGAAAATATGTAGCGATGCATAATTTTAGGTATTCAATTGATCATTATTCATCCAAAATTTGTAATAATTACGTACCCGTTGCGACAAGTCGACCCAAAATGTGGCTTTTCACCTCCCCCCTTCATCACGTCCGGGTCCCGTTAACGGTCATGAACGTTCATGAGATAGGGTCGGTGCAACAGTAAATGAGAGACGAAAGATTTGTTACTGTAGACCGCACCTTTTTTCGACAACGTTAACGAAATTCTTTGTTTCTGTATTCCGTGAGAACTGGGGAAGCTTTTAGCAATATAAATTCCTATTAATGTCCATGGCCAAACTTATTTCCAAAAATTCTCATGGAGATGTACAGTTTTTCCAATTCAAAAGAGGATCAACAGTCCCAAAGTTGCATGTTGTATATTTCTAAAGCCACAATTTATGATGTACGGAGTATCCTCTACACTATCATTCGGTGAGATTGAATCCATTTTGAATCATTTCTTGGTGCGTTTTACGGATGATGTTCATTCACAATCGCGCGTTCATTTACTGGTGCACTCACCCCATAAACAAATTTAAACTTTGTAAAAAAAGTGACTGACAGCATGTGGAATTTGTAAATCGAAAGAAATTCATAAAAAATCATCAATGTACTGTATAGCCATTAAGCAAATCCATTCCTTCGTCAGCGTAAGAGACCGATTGAATGGAATTGATGTTTAATTTTTTGTCCTGCCATCCACTATATTTTTTTTCATCGCTATGCAGATATCGAAATTCATTTACAGTTTACATACATAAGGTGTATACTCCCCTGGTCCCAACCCCAAAACATGTATGAAAGGAATTCTAAGATGATCGTATCCTCACAGCACATCTACCGTTGTGCACGTTGCGACTCCGTGAAGGCAAGGTGGATAAAAAGGACACGTACATACAAGGTGAAGTGAGGGAAATGCAAACGTGAAATGTCCAACGATCGGTAGTTGTGCTGTACGAGTAGATGTTTGTTGCATATCTCAAATTCAAAATTTAACCCTCTGGGGAAACGTTGAGTTCAAGTGACCCGTCGTTCACTCCGAAAAATTGTATAACTCTGAATAAGTACCTTTACATCGCTTTAGATATTGGAAAAACCATCAACTGTAAGGAGAGGCAGCTTTGAGATTTGTATTCTGCGGACTCCGGCGATGGGTCTGAGGAAAAAAGAACCTTGCTCTATAATTTTTGAAGCCGAGATGTGAGCAATCAAAAAACACTTGGGTCAAACCGATCCAGTGTATTCCATATATAAGGAAACCGTAAGTACATTCCTGGAGGGTTGAAGATTGTGTTCGAAGTCCGGAATTAAACATTCTGCTCTGTAAATTCGATTCGAATGTCATTCCTGGTCAATGACTTTGAATTAGATTTTTTTCAAGTATTTTCCTTTTTGGAAGTGTCATAGTGGGGTCCCCTGGACATACGAGCGTTGGAAATTAAGGAACGTTTGTATCGTCTAAAAGCTTGTCCTCATGTATCATTTAACATTGAATCCCCAACAGTCCCAAATATTCATCTTTGTCCACGTATTCACTTTGAATCAAGTCAAAATAGACGATTCCATTTGATGAGGTGCAATCAAGGAAACGTGATTGACGTAGATTACAGTGACTTGACGCGATCCTATAGGCTGTATTATGCTGTTTGGAAATATATTATTTACATTCCGGCATTGAACCAGATGATTCTGCACTTGAAAACGTTTCCCCGCTCTATGCATAGGAAGATTTCCTTCTCAAAGGTGGACGTTAAAATTTCGATGATCCTGCGTTCCATTTATTCCACGTTATTGTTGGTCATGTATGAACCACGATCCATACTTGAATTAAATGATCAGTTCGTTTTGATAACGAATTCAAAGCTCCATTATGATCACGCACCTCAGAGGAAAGTAAGGTATATCGCCTCATGTGGAGGAACATTTCGCTGAGACGTGGATTATTCTTCGATCTGTGAGGATCAAGAAAATATTTCTCAATCGCGTACCTTCTCCATTTAAATGCATGAGCGACGCGACAAAGCTACTGTTCTGAATTCCTTCCAATGATTGGTGTGTCTAAATCATATTTTCATCTATGTACGAATCAGGTAGTTGAAAAGTTCGTCGATTATTGTGAAGACCTGACGAAAACTCCGAACACGATGCCTTGGGAATAGTCTCCTCGAATGATGGCATGTAATACCCGTGTTGCGCGTTTTTCGTTTTTGAATTCACAATAACAAGAATGTCTATATCACAGTAATAACGGCGCGCGCATAGCTCGCGTAGGCCTGCTAGTATATGTATATTGTTGAACAAATGACTATTCGCACGGTGATTCTACGCTGAAAAAAAGAAAAGGGATCCGAAATCAAATTCCAGCACATACTATGCTATGGGAAGGAATTTTGGACGCGAGCGCGAATTCGAACGTTTCTCTATCAATTTCTCTCCAGAAGAATCCCGGAAATCACGAGAACCCGGACACGCCAGAAAAGAGCTCCGATATTCACATTCTTCTGCGATGTTCATATCTCATCTGCGAGGAACGAATTACTTCTTTGTTCAGACAGGGGGAAACGTATACCCCTGTCGGAACCCACTTGGTGATCACGGCCTATGCGTCACGGGAATTATTCGGAGAGGAGAAGAGAGACAAAGCGCGAACTTACAAAAAGAAAAACGTGGACGGTTTTACAGTCGAGAAAGAACTGATGTGCAGGGCGTTGTTGCGCGGCGATCTCAGGTCTTGAATAGGGTGACGAGATTATGGAAGGGGTTTTGTGAAAGAAAGTTAGAGGTAAGTCTTTCCCGGCGTGGTCAGCACTTCAACTCAACGTCGGAATTCGAAGCAATCCAGTGTTGAGGTACGGTGCCGATGAGTCCCACACGTGCCTTATCGCTGTCAAGGACAGATTTTTGCTGGCCTCAACATTGACAATGCACGTGTGTGACTGACCGAGAACAATGTATGGTATTCATAGAGGGAAAGAAGGTTAAAATATTATTCCAAAGTTGGGTGTAATTGTGGATATGATTGCATGGGAAATTCTAGGAAATTCAATCCGATATCGCCTCTCGACAACCGTGCCATGAAAGAAGATGTCGGCAGGGAAAGGTGAGGAAGAGAACGATAGAGGCATATTACCCCGTAATACATGCGATGAAGGTCACACGCGTACGCGGGTGACCACGTATGCGTGAGACTCTGAACAGCAATGTGTGGGAGTGAGAAATACAGGGAGAAGGACGTTCCCTACCTCGCATGTGCATATCTAGGTACACGAAATGGTTGCAAAAATTGTCAAACGAGCGGGCTAGCGGAAAGTCACGCAATCCACCCCGCGACATTGCATTTGAGAATGCAATGCAGAGGGGCGAAAAATTGCAGGACGTGACAATCCCATGAGTAGACTTGGACAAATTTGAGACCTGTTTCCCTTGCGTGGATCTCGAATTTATCGTGATTCATCTCATGGCCACTTGAAATTACTTGTAGAATGACGTGGAATCTATTCAAGAGTACCTTAACAAATCCAGTTATCGCAGCCACCTCAGATGTGTCTTGAGAGAAACGTCTAGCAGTATTGCGATCGTTCTCGACCATTCTCCTTTCATCCTTTCCACGTGCTTGACATTTCTTATCCTCAAGTTTGTAAGATACATGCAAACCGGATTCGAAGAAACGTATCCATGCATGAAGCACTGAAAGTCCGAATTGTAAATCCTCTTCTTCAATTGGTTTTTGTATAATTGCAGCAACATTATTACATTCTTCCGACGTTGAGTCACGCAAATAACAACGTTGTGTGGAGAGTGTAACTGAAATGACGTTGCAAAGTTTACCATCCACCATCGTTCAGGTCAACTGGAATTCGACAGATACTTTGGATCCGTTGATGAGTGTTTTGAATGGTATCAGAGATTGCATCTGATCTTCAATTTTTTGAACATAGTCCATTGTTTGCTCTGTCGTTCCATGCAGAGATTGTAGCCTGATTGGGCTGCAGAACCGTGGAGACAAAGTTCTAGGATTTTCCCACATCACAGTTAAAATGTTAGATTGTGTATCAAATAAAGTTAGCTGGAGAGAAACAATTGATGTAGAAAATAAATCAGCATCAGACAATTCTTCATCTTCAGATGATTGTTCATACCAACTTTGCCCTGGAGTTCCATCACAACCCCACTTACAGATCAAGAACATGCTGTGCGCTGCATTCGTTATATTTATTTGTGTATACATGTCAAATTTGTCACGAATTTCCGATCGAAAGGATACGTTCAAAAGTATGATTCAGTAACCCCTGCAATTCAATTTCAGCTGTCGATGCTGTGAAAGTCATGCTTGTTTTGATTGGATAACATAGAGTTTTTGCGTTACTCAACTTCTTATATGATGGATACAATTCACAACCCTTCTGCGTACTTGCGTTCCTCAGAGTTTCATACTGATCTTTCGATAATTCCAACTCAATAAAGGGTAACAGTGCTTCATCTGACAACATTGACCATCCGGATTTTGATTTTATCACACCTTTGTATTCTTTACCTTTGGTGGGCTCTATTATACAATCGTTCAAAATGTTCGACGCACATATTTGACCAGAAGCACGTCAACTCATTCTTGTAGCAAATGTTATTTCTTCTGCTGAATAATTAGTTCGAATTTCTTCCATCTTCCTCTTCGATCTGTAACTGGATGATGCAGAGGATGGGTGCCAAATTAACGAAAAACAAAATCAACGAAAAGTTGGTTGAAAAGAGAGATACGTCACACTCTCTCTTTTCAAACACTGATTTCGTTGATTTGGTTTTTCGTTAATTTGGCACCCATCCGATGCAGAATCGGGAGGAGGGCGACCACCTTTGGGATGGCTTGATGTCTCGCTCATTGGTTGAGTGACAGGAGAAAATACTAATACATCCATCCAATCTTTGTTCTTTGCGGAAAATCTTTCTTGAATCCTACCCTAGTGGAAAAAATTCAACGCAGAACTACGCCAATTAACGCGAAAAACTACGCACTTTGACGCGAATTTCTACGCCAAACTACGCAGAATAACGCAAAATAACAGTAATTGGCACAAAAAAATTGAATGCGAATTTTCAAATTCAACCCCAAATACAAAAAAAAATGTATACTCTTCGGAGTCGACCTTGGATCTTCAAGATCCAAGATCTGACCCCCTGTCCTCTCACCTGTGCTCCTGTATGAATACAGCAGACCTTTGAAATTTATATGGACTTGACTCAATTGAAAATCATTCATACATAAAATAATTAACCAGGTTTTGAGAAAACTTCACTGAATTTCGTCAAATCTTATCAAAATTGAATGAAAGCTTAGGTAAACCTCATCCGATCATTTGTCAATGAGACAATTTCATAAATCACTTGGTCAGTTTCATAAATTTTTTCAACGACAGACTCTTGTCAAATCTCAATGAATTTGAGGATGAGATGCATCTGGAATGTGAGATGTAGGCTTGATTTATCAAACACAGGGATTTTTATGTATCTCTGAATGATTTAGGTTCATGGTCTATAAAATAAGGAAAAAGAATGATTGAAAAAAATGTTATCTCAGGAATCGATATGCAACCCGAACAGAACAAAAGTCAAATAGATCTATTTTAGGTAGATTTAGATAGATTTACATTCAATGAACGTTCATTATACCTTCAAATATCCAAAGCTTCATTTTACATTTAAATAGGTATTTTGAACGTTGGTGTTCTCTTCGGGAATGAAACACAAATGGCCGATTGTCGGTAAAACAGAGACGGTTCATGCACCGCACGGAATGAATAAAGTCGACTTCACGTGATTATGACATTTCTCAAAAATATTCGAGATAATTATTTCCAAAAAAACTTGAGGAATGATTAAAAAATGATATCTTTCTGAATAATTGTTCATAATTTATCATACGAATGTAAATGGTGTGTCCGAAATTCTGATTCAATGTCGTTCAAAAACTTATGAAACTGACCAAATCTCATTGAAAAATAATCGGATGAGATTTGATCAGACGGTTGTTCAGTTTATATAAGACCTAACGCAATTCAATGGGTTTTCTTCCAAAATCAGGTTAATTGATTAATCTATGAATGAATTTTAGTTGAGTGAAGTCCATATGAATTTCAAAGGGCTGCTATATTCATACAGGAGCACAGGTGAGAGGTCAGGAAGTCAGATCTTGGATCTCGAAGATCCAAGTTCGACCCCAAAAAGAATAAATTTTTTTTGTATTTAGGGTTGAATTTGAAAATTCGCATTCAATTTTTTTGTGCCAATTACTGTTATTCTGCGTTATTCTGCGTGGTTTGGCGTAGAAACTCGCGTCGAATTGCGTAGTTTTTTGCGTTAATTGGCGTAGTTCTGCGGTCAATTTTTTCCACTAGGATACTTGCGCTTTGATACTTGAATCTCATTTTGATGAATGATGTTGTAAGTGATTTTCTTAAGGCTGTATTCACCTGCATTCGATGCGTATTTCTCTCTGACAAATATGTTTCAAGAGCTGCAATCATATCTTCAAAAGGCAAGTTCATTATATTTTTCATCGCCGGAAGAACGTCTCTTCTGGGAACAGCAAATTATCCATCCTGTGGAGCTGATACAGTTCATTTGTATGAATTTTTTCACATATCAATGGAATTTTTTGAAACATACATACGGAAGATTTATAATCATGGAATATCTTCAAATTACTGATATTGAAACCATTCATCTACATTTTTTCAAATGAGAATATTGATATATGAAATGTTCTTCATTGCATTGATGAAATGATCTGTAAATATATTACGAATTTTTATACTTTGTTATTTCACACAAATTTTCATTCGAACACATGTTCTCTATGTATTTTCCAACATCCGTAATGTTCCTGCTTTTGATGCATTTGTCAGTAAATTCTCTCCTCACACATGTTATGGAGCGCGGAGCAGATATGAGCAACTAATTTCATACGAATTATGGTTGAATATCCACAGAATGGAAATAAGTTAAGAATGACGTGAAATTCTTTGGAATTCGTAACTTCCCTGATAAGGTAGATGACCCCATTTATGAACGCGACCCCTTTAATGAACGTTTTGGTTTTTGATTCGTAGTACTTTTCATTTAGTGCTTCAATTTCATCCAAGCATGACTGACTGGATACTAAATCAACCGCTGTTATGTAAATAAATTCAGAATAATATGTGATAGGGAAGATATAATAGATAAACGATTGTTCGCTAATGGGAGTTAAGGTGTTCATTAATGGGACCGGTCACCTTACTTCCCTCCAATGGGGAACAATATATTCCTGTTAAACTTCCATTGCGCGTTGATGATCGATAGGTTATATTAACAAACTAAGTCATTCGTGGAAGTGCAGACAGTTATTCCACTGCCCTCCAGGAATCGATTCCATTTCACAATATACCGTTATGCATTGAGTGAACCCTACTATTCTGGAAATACCAAATATCAGGACACGCGGTGGCATCTCGACGCCAAATACGTGGGAAAAGCCCTGAAAAAATGAAAGAATGAGGAAGCAGAAGTCGTGCCCTACCCTGTATCTTCACAAGTTAACTAAGGTTTGATATCGTTGAAAAATTTTCAACTCACAATAACTTGTCACACATTGGATGTCATAGAATAAGAATTACACTTTTACTATATAATTCGATTGTACACTCTCGTTCAAACACACTACGAACCATCTAAGTGAATCCAGGGCCGGCGCCAGGGAATCCGCTGCCCCGGGCGAGAGCAAGTCCCGCCGCCCCTGCATCGGGGAGTACTTGATCGATCAAAAAAAAAGGTCCCTAACATACGTCGCACCGTCATGTTGAAATGAAATTCTGAAGATGCTATGAACATCGGTTGTGATTAGTTAGTTTATTAACAACTTTTCCATACAAAAGAACTTCTTCTTGCTTTTGCACTGGCAAAGTCTTTCATAGGGTTACCAGAGCACCGGCGGCCGAAATGAGGACGGCCCCCCTGTCATACCTGCTGACCTTTTTTTTTTAGAGACTTTTTGCAACTCTTTAAGAACTATTGTGGTAACCTGTATGATGATTGGTGGATCCCTTTTTTTTTGCCAATCATTATACGAGTCTCAAAAGACTGACTAACGGTTACCACAATATCGGAAACGTCCATTGGTCGTCGCAAAACAAGGGAAGGAAAATTGAAAATTTTTATGGAAAATTCATGAAAATGAGGACACTGACCGAAAAAGAGGTTGCACGACCTGCAACTAGTATAAATGAGGACGTCTGGTAACCCTATCTTTCAAAACTTCAGTTAAGTCCAAGTCTTCTGCCAGTTTGTGCCCTATTGAAATGATTGCTACGCCATTCAAACGGCTTTGAGATATCGTGGAGCGCAAGTACGTTTTCACCAATTTCAATTTTGAGAAACTTCTTTCTGCACTCGCTACCGTCATAGGGAGAGTCAACAAAATCCTCAAAGCTATGGCTGCATTTGGAGCGAAATCGTGCCGCGTAATGAATTGAAGAGTATCGAACTAACCTCACACGTATTTACCAATACAAGTCAAAGACCTTTCAGGACAATACAAGTTTAATACCCCAAAGTGGCGACCATAGAAACCCAATATGATTGGTCCATCAGAAAATCCACTAGAAATTACTAGCGATTACCTCTTATACGTACAATACATGTATTATACAGGCTATGGATTATACGTCAGAAACTGCACTCGACAAGTAAAATTCTCAACCTTGCTCCTGATGCCATCAAACAAACGATCAAATGAATTGAAGTGAGTATCTCATCAACAATGTCGAATCCCATTTTCATCTGCAGTAACAGAGAAAAAAGGAGGTCACTCGAGTCACGAGTTTTTCGACGAAGTACAATTTGAATACCAACGAAAAAATAGCCAGAACGAAAGTTATCGCGATATCAAAAAATGCTCGTAGTCTTCTTAAGAATATCAAAATTTGGAATTCACTCGTTGACTTCCCCCTCATGTGGCGGATAATCGGTTTGAAATAATGATTATAATTCTTGTGAAATTTGATTTTGACACTTCGTGTAATTCTCAGTTGGTGCTCATTGGAAATAATAAGGATGAAGACAATAAATTTCCCAACCACCCAAAGCATTTTTTTTCGAGAACTCGAATGGAATTGTCTCAAAATTTTTTTGAACTAATCAATTCATAAGAAGTTCTAAAGACGTTCTGTTTTGACCCTTAAACGGTAACACCTCTCAAAATCACGTCAGCCGTAAACCCCGGTCTAACAGTATGTGAGACCGATATTACTGTTTGAAGGTTAGAAGTTGGTAAATTGCTCTACTGAATATTCCTATTCTGAGGCTCAAAGCAGAAAACATTTCACTGTTTACTTACTGACATATTTATTGTGATATTTGAAATATATCATAGAAAAACATAAACCACACAATACCACAGTTCAGAAAGAGTCTTTGATGCATTTATTTTCAATTCTCATAGTTCTAAATTGATTCATTATGAACTCTTTCTCAACTGAAGTGTTGTGTGTAATAAAGTTGTAATAAGTTGTAACTCAAACTGTAATAAGTTGAAAAAACATTGATGGAATTTTGAAATTTTTCTACTGAAATCCTCACTATAGGCCTCACTTGAACTGAACCATGATATAACATATACGTTGATGAGAATTGCCTACAATGAAGATCCGAGCGAAAATAATCATGCAAATCCCCCCTTGTAATTTGTATTATGGAAAGAATCTTTAATAGAAAAATCTTTTCTCCTATTTTATTCCAAATCACGTTTTATTCAGCCAGGGTGTCCAGCGGTTATGGAATTTCAACGGAATGGGTCAATTACGTGGTTTGTTTGAAAAGAAGAACCAATAAAACAAACGACAAAATTCCAGATTCAAACACCCTGATTGAACTAATAAAAGGGCAAGGATGGGGACTTTTGTACTCCCGGAATACTTTTACTGGGAGTACTTTTTTTTCTTGTGTAAAATGTCTTTATGCCTTCATATGAGGTCAAAAATAAGTACTCCCAGTACAAGTATTCCGGGAGTACAAAAGTGCCCATCCCTGTGAAAGGCTTGAACTTTCCTTGCTTCTCCCTATGAATAATCATCATCATCATGAAGTAATCAGTCTCATAACTGATTTGATGAGATCCTCCAATCCTGTCTATCACCCGCCAAACATTTAATTTCTACATATCTACGGCAGCTCTTGTCTTGTATAATTTGTTTCATATGACTTAATCTAGGTCTACCTTTACAAGTTTTATTATTCATTTCCCTTTCCAATATTGTTTCCAATGAACTATCATGTCGTAATGTATGTCCTGGGTCATTCCACGTCAAACCAACCAGAAAAAAATTATTTTAGCACCCATGATCACCGATTTTGATGAAACTTCGTACAAATTATCTTTCCATAGAGATAGGAAACAATGCCGATTTTTTTGAAGATATCTTCGGTACTTTTTTTTTATGACCATTTGAATTCTCAGCTCATTTGTATTTTCTACGCTTGAAACAAATTGAAAAAAAAATTTAATCTCACTAAAACTGCTAAGAATTTAACTAAGAGAGCCCAATTCATAAATAAGTGACCATATCCAATTTTTTGACAGGTAAGTGGAAAATTGGGAACAGATGAGCTTACTTTTGATCTCCAGATATAAATTATTCGAAGTGAATCAAATACATGGGTAGGTTGTAGGGGGTGCAATCTAGAATGAATTTCAGTTCCCACTGTGTTTTTATCTGTATACATAATGTGGTCCATACTTCGTTACATGGAAAAAATGCAACTAATTTAATTGAATACAAGAATATTTTCATTTTGCTACAGGATTCAATATAATTCTCATCTCCTCGGGACTTTATGAGATAATCAATTTCTTTTGCGAAAACATAATACATGGCAATACCATTTCTTCACATTTCATACTGCATCTAGTATCATGAATTTCTTTTCCTTCATTTCTGATGTAGATTTTCGTGTTACGATACATTTGAAGCTCAAACTTCTGTCATTTTACCAGGTGTGTAAATATGAAACCGGAATTTTTGTACAGAAAGAACACGTTTATTGTAATGATATGATACAGAGTAACTTATTCGAAGTATTGTCCGTCGCTATCTATACATTTTTTCCATCTTTCTGACAATTTGTGGATTCCGCGCCAAAAGAACTGTTGCTCTTTTGAGGCAAACCAGTCATCGAGCCATTTTCGTACATCTTCGTAAGAAGTAAAGCGCTGCTCAGCAAGTGCGTGTCCCATCGATGCAAACAAGTAGTAATCGGATGTGGCAAGGTCCGGTGAGTAAGGCGCGTGCTGAAGAATCTCCCAACGGAACGACTCTATCGTTTCCTGGACCTGTTTTGCTTTGTGTGCTGGTGCATTGTCATGCAGCAAAATCACCTTGTGTTGTCTTTGTTGGTATTCTGGTCGTTTTTCACGCAAAACTCGATCCAAATCGATCATTTGTTGTCGGTAGCGTTGAGTATTGACAGTTTCCCCAGGTCTCAGCAGCTCGTAGTAGATTACGCCCTTCTGATCCCACCAAACACAGAGCATTGTCTTTCGTCCGTAGCGGTTTGGTCTTGCCGTCGATGTTGATGGTTCACCCGGAGTAACCCATGACTTTTTGCGCTTAGGATTCTCGAAATATATCCACTTTTCATCGCCAGTCACAATCCGATGGAGAAATGACTTTCTTTGGAACCTGGCGAGCAGCATTTCGCATGATGTTTTGCGGTTCTCCTGCTGTCTTTCGTTGAGTTCATGTGGAACCCATGTCCCCACCTCTTGTATCTTTCCCATGGCTTTCAACCGAAGGGAGATGGCTTCTTCGGTCACCTTCAACTGATCCGCCAGTTGTTGTTGTGTTTGAGCGTCGTCTTCGTCCAACAAGGCCTGCAGGTCAGCGTCTTCAAACTTTTTCTTCGGTCTCCCACGTTCTCCGTTCCTGACGTCAAAATCGCCACTTTTGAACCGTTTGAACTACTCGAAACCCTGTGTTCCACTGAGAGCATGCTCACCAAACGCCTCCACAAGCATTCGATGAGATTCGGCTGCGGTTTTCTTCAGATAGAAACAGAAAAGTAGTGCCGTCCGCAAATCGTCATTTGTTGGCACAAAACTCGACATGTTTATCTCTAATAAACTAATGCTACTGAATGAAACTCGTGTTATTGTGCGTTGGAAATCTTTGTCGGATATCAATACAATAACAAGACACCGCTGACGTGATGTGTCGGTAACTGCATCGACATCTAGCGCCACCTATGGGCAAATTCCGGTTTCATACTTACACACCTGGTATGCTTCATCAAACTCATGCATTCCATCGGGAAATGATATGTTCTCCCAGACGTGGTTTTTGGGGGGTCGACAATATCGAGTATATGTGCCAGCGGTACGGGACAAACATCTTCTCGCCTTGGTCAATAAAATGATGGTGAGGGTCCATTGGGATGAAGGAACTGAACAGTGACATCTTGTTCTTCTTCATTTATTTCCGTTATCATTCGGAAGTACCAAAAATCATCGTATTTACAAGCCAAGATTAGCTTGTTGTATTTCCATGTAACAAAGTATGGACCACATTATGTATACAGATAAAAACACAATGGGAACTGAAATTCATTCTAGATTGCACCCCCTACAAGCTACCCATGTATTTGATTCACTTTGAATAATTTATATCTGGAGATCAGAAGTGAGCTCATCTGTTCGCAATTTTCCACTCACCTTTCAAAAAATTGGATATGGGCACTTATTCTTCAATCAGGCTTTTTTAGTTGAATTCTTAGCAGTTTTAGGGGGATTAAATTCTTCTTGAATTCAGGAGAGATGGGGAGTGAAGGATAAGGAGATCTCGAAAATCCAAAGACTCTATCTTGAATTTTAATATTAGATTTGAAGTCAATTATGGTATCATTCCTTCACTGTAAAAAATTGCTTGCTAAATTCCATAGAAATTCATGTGAAGTAATCAACATATATACATTTCGTATTAATTGCCAAGACTTTCTGAACTTTTCATATGAAATTTCATGATATTGCATACAGAATTATGATTTTTCATGCATTTTCACATGAATTTGAACACATATCGCAGTGAATTCCAGGCAAATCCTTGGAAAAACTGTACTTAATCGCCCACATAGCACAAATGTCTCAGTAATATCTCCAGAATATTCTGGAGACATTGTAATATCGTCAGAATATTCTGGAGAAATTACTGAGACATTTTTGCCATAATGGCGCCGCTATATTGGATCCGCCACTTTGAAATTGGATATTCCGACATCAGATTCATAATTACTGACCCCAAAAACTTTTACGTATTGAGTGTTGAGCAAATATATCATTTTTAACATCCTGATCACTTACATAGGTTTTCGTATCAAGATTTAAAGGTGAAACAAAAGCATTCTGATTTATGTAAATTTTCCACCTATTGATGAATTTCGATTGTATGAAGAAACATGTGATATGATCGAATATGAGTTCCAAACAAATTTTCCTTCTGTTGTTAGTGTATTGTTCCGGCGGTATTTATTTTTCACTCAATAACTGAAATATTGAACAATTTTCCTTACATATGAATTTTGGATCTCTTACGCGGACATTCATTCTGTCAACGCGACGGAAACTTTGGTATGTAAGGTTCCAAGGAAAAGATGCTTGAAACCATCGAGAACGACAGTGAATATATTGAATTAATAAGAAATGCACGAACCCCTCCTTCCGGGATAATACAGTTGAAAGATTGTGAGATGAAAGATTTTGAGAATCGAATGAAAAACAAGTATAAAATACCTTTTAATAGATCTAGGTAGTTAAGATCTAGTATTTTGCCAATGGTAGAGTTGATGTATTCCAAGATTATACAGGTGAAACTCAGACTTTTTTGATTGAAACATCGATATCATTCAATGATTCTGAAAATATCTCGCAACCAGACCGGAATGGCGTATCACAGGGAAAAATTAATGATTCAAAGACTCTGATGCGATATTTATCCAGTGATAGTCGTCAATTTTTTGAAAACTACATCAATGAGATGACAATCCGGGTTGAGAAACGATAAACAAATGAAAAAGATGAAAAACAGATTTATCAAGTAGAACAAAACACCTAAGAATCCCGTAAACATTCCAAGTTGATAGAGAATCAGTTTGAACTATTACTTGTTTGTACTATTGATTGATTATGAATTGTGTTTGTGTATATTTGGCATACATATATTATAAAGTAAATAAATCCAATAATGTAATAATATCCTCTGTAATACTTGAAACTCGAAGGACTGAATAAATTTTAGAACATTTGTATGTAACGAAAATTGTTCGATATTTCAGTTACTGAGTGAAAAATAAATACCACC
Source organism: Gonatopus flavifemur (assembly GCA_018340375.1). Taxonomy (NCBI): domain Eukaryota; kingdom Metazoa; phylum Arthropoda; class Insecta; order Hymenoptera; family Dryinidae; genus Gonatopus; species Gonatopus flavifemur. The sequence continues at coordinate 17,899,969 of JAFFJZ010000009.1, forward strand.
GGAACAATACACTGACAACAGAAGAAAAATGTGTTTGGAACTCATATTCGATCATATCAAATGTTCCTTCATACAATTGAAATTCATCAATAGATGGAAAATTCACATAAATCAGAATGCTTTTGTTTCACCTTTAAATCTTGATACGAAAACCTATGTAAGTGACTTTCGATTTGGAAAAATTCAAAGCGAGAAAGTAGTTCGTCAATGTTCGAATAAGTTTTCCTCAAATTCTCAGATCAATCGAGTGAAAAGTGTGCAAAATATAAAATATTTGCCACGGTGACACGACTCTCTAATGAACCATCGAGCATAGTGTCCGTGTATCGTAGTTGGCGTAACAGCAAACGAGATGAATAATTGTAAAGAATGTGCAATATCTCCCACATTTTTCACTCGATTGATCTGAAACTTTCAGGAAAACTTCTTCGAACATTGCCGAACAACTTTGTCGCTTTGGGTTTTTCCAAATCGGAAATTCCCTCGATACTTTTTTTCATGGAAACTTACAAGCGCGCGTTTTCAACAGTATTTGTTTATTATTGAATATTCATTGGATAATGGAATATTTTAACATATGGAACCGACTAGCCATCTTCGGGGATCAATGATAAAGCCGTGTACCAAATTCAAGTCAATCCGGTGACTTTTCGTTGAGTAATCGCAAAATATGTTTTGAATTTAATTGATTTTGAAGAAATGAAAATTTTCACTTTCCAATTTCTATCTTATAAACTATTGATGGTAGAAGAAAATTGTTCACAGGAAATATGTGTGGTTTGATGAGCTCTAAAAGGCAGTATTTTTCATTTTCCATTTTGATGAAGTTTTTTTTTTATTATTCCACTGGTCGCTTGCATCAACTTTGAAATGCGTTCGAGCGCTGAGGCTGTTATTGAATCCGCGGCCTCAATTGACCAAAACTTCACTCTGTCCAGAATTCTACTTGAAGTGGAAGATATACTATTTAAAAAAAAAATGAAAATGTGAAATCAATAACAGCGACCAAGTATATTTGGTGATCCAAATGGTATGTGAAAAATTTTTGGGATATTGTAGTTCAATTTTTCAAAGATTCGTCCATAGTGGTATGTAATCCCTCACAAAACATTCTTATCTTGGGAACATGTATGATGGAAAATAGAACAGAAATTAGGTTGATCCATTTCACAGACTAGAATTCTGAATTTTTCGAAACAAAACGTGTTGGTCGGTTCAGATATGTTTTGAAATCAACTCCAATGCAGAGTACTTGGTGTGGCCGATAGCAGGAGTTTCCAGTGTAGATTAGATTCCAAAAAATGTCTCAAGGGCCTCAAGATAGAAATTCGAATATGATTCCACGAAATTATCACCGGCCACGCCAAGTATTTCGCATTGACGTTGATTTCAAAACATATCTGAACTGACCAACACGTTCGGTTTGAAAGGACTCAGAATTCTAGTGTATGGAATGGATCAACCTAATTTCTGTTCTATTTCCCTTCATACATGTTCCCAAGATACACAAAAAAATTTGCTGTGAAATTCACCTTATGCCCGATAAATATAGGGATAACATTAAATTGCTGTAATGTATACCGCAATATCAATTTGATTTATCGCAATTTATGTGACCACTGCAACAAATTTTCATTCTTATTGGAGACTTGGGTTGATTGAACAGAAATTTCGTTATATTCTACATTGATTTGATGCTGTCCGTGTAATTACAGCAATCTTTTCTCTATGTAAGCCCGTTTTTTTGGAAATAACAAACTACTATGAATGCATTTTTGACAAATTAAAGCTACAATATCCCAAAAATTTTCCACATACCATTTGGATCGCCAAATGTACTTGGTAGCTGTTATTGATTTCACATCTTTTTCTTTTAAATAGTATATCTGCTACTGCAAGTAGAATTTTGGACAGAGTTGAGTTTTCATCAATTGTTATCATGAGAGACCTACACTTTTTCATGTACTTGGCGTTATTTTTCCACTCGTTCGAAGTTTCTGTGGGGTTTGACGTACACTAAAAGTGGTACATGATTCGCATAGAACGGTGAGGTATGAAACAGTTTACTAGCTGTGACAGAAATGGAAAATCGTTTCCAATGTCGATAATCAATACTTGAAATATTACTGTTGCCATCCTAATAATTCAAAATTATGGATTTGATCATTTTCTCCGCAGGTTTTGACTTGTGCTTTTCAAGAGTGGCCCTATTGTGCATCTCTTCTACACACCGAAAAAATTTTTAGTTTTCATAACTCCAAATTTCGTGGAATAGAACCTTAAATGCAAAATTCAATTGTCTCAAACGAATATTGGTTCATGCAACTGAAAATTCTTGTCAAAACAAACATCATGGCAGTTCGGGGATCTTGAATGTTTTATTCGATTTCGTTTTCAGTCACAGCAACTGGAGATACTAACAGGTACACCTTCTGACCTTCACCTCCCATCGCCGTAGATTCTACGTGCACTGTGAAAAGTTTCTTTCTAGATTCACAAATAAATTTGGACGTTTTTTACATAACATTTCCTCTAAACTTTTTCGGAAATCTCACGAAGAGAATGTTATGTGAAAAACTTCCACACTCTTTCTGTTGATCTACAAAGCAATTTTTCAGTTTGGATAAATGGTCGGTAAGAAGATGAAGTGGATGAACGAAGATGCCACGCAGAAGCAACGTAGAGGCAACGTATAAATGTCCGCTGTTATACGGGGCGTTTCCTCAGTGCATTGATTTAAAGACAATGTTCCTTAGTTTTGCAAATTTCGACCCATCATATTGAATCCACCATTTTTGATTTGGAAACTTCAACAACAGATCCGTAATCAGCAACCTCAAACCTCCCGAGTATAAAATTTCAAGAAAGACCGATGAATTTCAGAATTTCGGTCCGTCATATTGGATCCACCATTTTCAGTTGGAGGAATTCGGACAATGGGTTTGTAATCAGTGATCCCGAAAACTTCCAGGTACTAAATTTCGAACAAATCTGAGAATTCTTCGTGATTTCATCCAATTTTGTGATTGCCACTGATCTGGAAGTCCCTTCTGTCACGAAACCATGGCGGAATTCCTTAGGAGCGGACATGAGCAGGTTTTTCTCCATTTCGTAGGTGAGGCTCTCATCAACAACCTCCAACAAGTGAAGTGATGGAATATTGCGGAGTTATACAACGTTTACTCCGAAAACCAAACAGATCTCCGAATGAAACATTAATTGCGAATGGGAAAGTGAAAAAAATTTATTCGAAGTATTGACCATTGCTTTCTACACATCTTGATCCTTGACCACCTTTCTGGCGATTTGTGGAGACCATGCCAATAGGAATGTCTCTCTTTTGAAGCAAATCAATCAGACGCCCAATTTTCGACTCCTTCGTAGGAATCGCAGTGCTGCTCAGCCAATGCGTGTCCCATCGATGAAGACAAATGGTAGTCGGAAGGAGCCAAGTCTGGTGAATACGGCGGGTCGGGTAGTAGCTCCCAGCCAAGTGCTTTGATTGTATCCTCAACAATCGATGAAAAACTGATTTTCTCTGGTGCGTTTGAAGCAAAATGTCACAGGTGTTTTTTCGTTTCCCCATCTGTCTTTCATTCAATTCATGTGGCACCCATTCTCTACACTTCTGGATCTTTCCCATAGCTTTCAAACGGTCAGGAATTGTTTGTTGTGCAACATTTAACATTGCTACCATTTGCTTTCGACTCAAAGTGTCATCTTCATCCAACATCGCTTGCAGTTCGGCGTCTTCAAACTTTTTTGGTGGTCTTCCACGTTCTTCATTTCTCACATCGTAATGATTATCTCTGAACCGTCGAAACCACCTTTTGCATGTTGCTTCTGATACAGCATGATCACCATATGCGTCGACAAGCGTTCGATGCGACTCTGCAGCACTTCTCTTCAAATGGAAACAAAAAATTAATGCTTTCCGCAAATCATCACTTTCTGGTACGAAATTCGACATTTTTAACACGATGGAAAAATATAATGTTTTTTTTCAATGACTTAATGTTCATTAAATATGTTTGGCAGATGTCATAACAACCAAACAGAACAAAAATTAAGGCTCGTCCACAATAAACGTTCCCTATCGACACATTTGTATTTCAACTCCCACTCCATACCCTGGTAGGAATTTTCTCAAGTGAAATTCGAGGCACTAGCAAATCCAATTTTTTTCACGGTAAGGGCCTTGCAAGTGAAACTTACAAGCACCTTGTGAGGCATGTAACGCTTGAAATGATGAGGCACTCGCTAGTTCTACTCACTAGTTACTCATCAAAAAGTAGTGAAGAACTTGAAAAAAACTAAACGGAAAAAAATAAACTGGTAATAGTACCGGAATTCGCGTAACTGTTACCGGATTCGTCGGTGACTATATGGGGGGCAAGGCAGTCCGGTCATATTCACAGAATAATTGGGGTACATAATTTACCATCCATTACTGTATATTTGAGGGAACTCAATGCATGTATCAACCATCTTGAGTCATCATGTTCACAAGGAAATGTTGTATTATTAACCCAATTTGATAATCCTGATCACAAGATACTGCAGTCAATTCATCCTAATGGATTTCACAATATGACAAAATCGAGGTTAGATGCCGCAATATATTCAATATTCCTCATAAAAGAAAAAAGGTTACCGAAAAAAGTTTACAATATCAAGATATAAACTTGGCTTCAGATTCTATTAGACTTTCATTGATTCATTCAAAGAGATAAAAAAACACGCACCAACCTTCGCTTCACTACGGTGTTTGGTGGAAAGGCAATGACACACATTTATCGTTATGGTCTGTGATAACTTTGTTGGCAATGGTGAAAAGTTTTTAACCTAACGGGGAACCGAACCTGCTCTACCTACCTACCTAACCTATCAAAACCTAACACCTTGCCAACGTAGCTATTCTGCACTTTGAAATTCAGAGCTTATTTGATGAAGACATTCGCTGGTAAACAGTTCCACCAGTCCCACAGTGTGGCAGAATGCCAAAAAGCTGGCTGAAACCCCAAAAATGAAGTTCGTAGTTTGGAATCCTTGACCGTCAGGGTGAGTGAAGTAATGTCCCGAGTGTCAGAATTCACATATAAAAAGGCCTGACCTCTTCTCCTTGCTTTTGTATGTCAATTCTAAAGGACCCTCTCTTGAGGTACCATTCGCGTGATTGAGAGATAGTAAAATAACGATGATGTTCCAAAAGACGCTGTATCTCGGAAAATGAACTAATTCAATTTTTTCAAAATGGAATCTACCACTGGAAGTATGAATAATACACTGGGAATTAGTGGAATATCAAGGCATTGAGTGGCACATGATGGCAGAGCAATGATCGGATGTGATTTTTATATCTCTGGATTTGAAAATTTTTTTAGTCTTTGTAGGAAAAAGTTGTGTTCCGCACCCTTCCGCATCAAGGTACTTATTGGAGGTTGTAGACGGGGCTCTTACCTCTGGGATGGATGGAAGAACGGTTTCATATTTGCTCATAAAAATTTTCTCGTGAAAAAATTGTTTCAGATCGCATAGTGACAGTCACGAAAAATTGGTTGGAATTGTATAGAGTCCTCAAATTACCCATACCGCACAGTAGTTCAGAAAGAATTCATAATGAATTCATTTCGACCTAAGAGAATTCAGAATGAGTTCATTATAAACTCTTTCTGAACTGGTTCGCTGTGTGGATAGCTTGAGACCCAGTTACCAGGGGTTTTGAGGTCACTGATTACAAACCCGCTGTCAAATTTTTCAAACTCGAAAAAGCGGATTGAAATTCTGTTAATTCAGGAGAATTTTCATTTGAATCACTTTGGGAGATATGATGGAGCGCCACAATGTGGCCGAAGTATGGATTCAGCGGCAAAGAATCAAAGAATGAAGTCCGATGGGAAATATTGAATCATAGATTTCCCTCATCTACAAACTTTTTTATGCGTCTACACGGGGAAACCAAGATTACTAATATTTTATCAAATGATTGCCAATTCAAGGAGAGAACCCATCGCTGAAAAATATTCGTGATGAGTTTACCAAAAGTTCATAGTGAAAATGTTAAAAGCCGATAGTCATTGGTATTTTTTGCAGTGCAACCACCAACAATAGCAAGTTTACTGGAATTGTTTTTCACGATGCTCTTTTTTCTTGAACTGATCGTCATGTTTTCAGAATATCAGTACAAGCTTAACCAAGAGAGGCATCGTAATCGTGTTGCGCGAAATTCCCTCCATCAATTGAAATCACTTATTGAAAAAGTGAATGTGTTTTATGAGTTTAATGAGAAACGATTCCTATAAAAATGGATTCACCATCTTCAGGGAAGTTTTTGATCATTTTAATAGTTTGATATTGATGAATGACCCTTTTTCAATGAGTTGTTAAAAGTACCATTTTGGACTTTTATGAAAGTCATGAGTTTTCAAATACCCGTAAAGGTGTAGTTCATTTCTACACGTTTCCGCATTCAAGTTTCTCCTTTTTCCAGTAGAATTGTTCTAGTTCAAGTATGCATCAGCACCTGGTACTTATAATGCCTCAATTTGAATATATTCTGATGTAGTTCCTCAATTGACAAAATTTCCGTATCAATTCGTTGAACACCACCGTTTCTGCAGGATCAAACTCGAACAACCTCTTTATCAGCAGAATGGATTCATGCAATTTACTCAGAGAATCAGGATACAATCCACTTGAACAGAAGTTCACTTTTTTGTAAGATCATCTCAAAACTTCAGCAAATTGCCCTAAAAAAGCACAGCATGATTTGAATCGAAGAATTCCACATTTTACATCACGCTTCAGAACAAAATGGGTGGAATGTGGTAGAGTGGAATCCAGATTTATCGAAAAAAATATAGAATGGTTGGAACATTCAGTTGATTCCAAGATATATCCTCTTGTCACTAAAAGAACCAGTCAACAGGGTTGTCCGTCCCTATCATTTGAAAAGAGTTCGGAACGTACAAAACGTGCTAAAACTGAACAACTCAGGAGTGATAATCCACTGAGTGCACTTTCGTATGCTACACATATGAAATTGCGAGCATCTGGACATTTCTCTGCTGCAAAAATAGTTCAGGACGTTGTGGATTCACCCGAAATAGCACCGAATTATATGCAAGCATATGAAAAAATGGAAAGTTTTCGAATAACAAAAATGTCTGGAGAAGAAGCTCTCTCAACTATGGTGGAGGCAAAACTCACTACTCACCAATATAACGTAATGAGATCCAAGGATCCTGACAAGTTCCCGTCATTTGAAGTGGTACAGTTGGCGAAGAGAGCCTGTTATCCTAATAGAGAAGAAATTACTGTAACATCCAGCTCTGCACAAGTAACGTTGCAAGCAATGTTGGACCACACTACAAAGCGCCTAATTTTTGTTCAAAAAGGCGAATCGCTGCATTGCAAACTGAACAGTTGAGCAACATGTGTCTGATTTTCAAGTGGGGGTTCGATGACAGCTCTGGGCACTCGTCATATAAGCAGAAGGTTTTCGGAGCAGATGCTGACGATTCTAGTGTCTTTATAACGGCCATTGTGCCTCTCCGACTGGTAATTGGTGATCCTGGTAGCAAAGATGCAGTTGTAGTTTGGCAGAATCCACGAACATCTTCAACGACATATTGTCGACCGCTAAAAATCTGCTTCGTTAAGGAATCATCAGAAATTTTGTTGGCTGAAAAAAACCCTGTTGATGAAGAAATGAAAAATTTGAGGAACTCTTGTTTTGTTCGAAATGGCAGGAATTTAACGGTATCCTATAAATTAGGTTTCACGATGGTTGATGGTAAAGTGTGTAATTCCGTCACAGGAAACACTTCCACTCAGAGATGTTATATTTGTGGAGCAAGTTCAAAGAAACTGAATTGTATAAACGAAATAGTAACTAGGGAGCATGACGTTTTACCTTTAGAATTCGGTTTGTCAGTTCTAAACTGCTGGATTAGATAGTTTGAATGTCTGTTACACGTGAGCTACCGATGACCAATCAAAAAATGGCAAGCTCGTAATAAGGACAAAGACATTGTGGCCCAAACCAAATCAAAAATACAAGAAGAATTTAAGAATCAGATGGGACTGATCGTTGATCGGCCTAAGCCGGGATTTGGAAATTCTAATGATGGCAATACGGCTAGGAGGTTCTTTGCGAATGCAAAACTATCATCAGGGATCACTGGTATAGATGAGACCTTGATAAATGAAATCCATACGATTTCGGTGGCTATTTCGAGTGGTTACGAAATAAATATTATTGAGTTTAGGAAGTTCAGTACCGAGACGGCTAAATTATTCGTTCGGCTCTATCCGTGGTATCGTATGTCACCTACTTTGCATAAATTACTCATCCATGGGCCTGAGATTATTGCAGTTGCTTCGCTCCCAATAGGTCAAATGACAGAAGGAGCACAGGAAGCTCGGAATAAAGATTTTAAGCGATATCGAGAGAATTATCCAAGAAAATCTCCACGGGAGAAATGTAATGAGGATGTGTTCAACATGATGTTGATCACATCAGACCCATCAATTACCAGCTACAGGAAACTTCCACGTGAAAAACTAAATTGCTATCCAGAAGAAGTGTTAAGAATAATAGTCGCTGCAGATGTTGAGATTTCTGACACTTCTATAACAGATTGAAATACAGGTGGAATAGTAATCATAATAATGAGAATAATAATCATTGATGAGTTCAATTCCATGATGTGAAAATACTTATCACGAAGCTTGAAATATTTCAGATTTGAGTTTTTACTTCAAAGTGAAATATATGGTTTGTTGGGGGAATCTGATGTCTAGTATAATGTGTTGGAAGCAATAAATAAGTTTGAAAATTATGAGACGAATTTATTTCATTCATTATAAAATTTTCCTTTATCATTCTAGCAAGTGAATTTGAAACACAACCACATTTCAGATTTATTGTTTTTCACTCCAAATTTGTAAGCAATCCAGTGAATTTGAAAATTCAAGTCCGTATATTACATATGCGACTATGAATTCGTGGGTGCAATTCCTACAAACCTATGGAATGACAGTTAGAAAAAACCAACGATTGAGGGAATAAAACCCATCACAGTCATTTTCCTATTTTGAATTTCGAAAACTTTCGTCCCCCATATTATATCCACCATGCTAAATATTGAAATTTTGACAACGGGATCGTAATCAGCGACCTCAAAAACCGATGTATGTAAAGTTTCAAGCGCATATGATGAATTTTCGGACTTTTATCTGCCATATTGGAGCCGAGATTTTGAATCTGGAAATTTCAACAATGAATTCGTAATCAGCGACCCTAAAACCCAGCGGATACCGGGTTCCAAGCGAATCCTATGAGATTTCGAATTTTTATCCGCCATATTTGAGCCGCCATTTTGCATTTGGAAATCTCGACAGTTGATTCGTAATCAGCGACCCCAAAAACTAGTGGATACCAAATTTCAAGCAAATTCAATGAATTTTCGGACTTCCGTCCACCATATTGGATCCGCCATTTTGAATATCGGAATTTTGACAGCGGATTCGTAATCAGCGACTTCAAAAACCCTCGGTCACTGAATCTCAAGCTAATCGGAGGACTCTTTATAGTTTTAGCCAACTTTTCGGCGTTTTGCCACACCGTGAGTCCCCTGGCGGTTGTACCATGAAAGTTGACCCGCTACATTTGAACTACACATTCTTCGTACTTTTACATATCGGAATCATCGCGCTGAAAAATTGTCAGAATTCATTCCCGTAAAATACCAGTGATAAAATTGACAGTGCTTAAAGAAATGATTTCAATATACATAACATAAAGACACGACCCTACTTTTGGAATTCGTTTTTGTTTTGTATCCAATAAAACATGAAATTCTTCATAACAGTGATAAATTAATGTGATTTTTGTGATAAGATTATATTTTGGTTTGAATTCATTATTTTGTGCTCTTCACTGAAAAATTATTCACATTATGTTACGTGTAAGAAGTGAACTAGAAAATATTACAAGTTATGGATGTATGATCATGATTCTTCAAGTGTCCCTGTTTTTCATCAAAATCGAATCCTGAAGGAGACTTTTGTGAAATCATGTTCATGGTATGTAAGAGTCACATATATCTATTTCATTTGGATTAATCAAAAAAAGAGCAGTCACGGTTTTTTCCAATGCTTTGAAGTGAAGTTCGTGTATCATTGGCATTCATTATTATCATTTTGCTCACTTATATATTTGAGCTTCCGATTAAGTTACCCTAATCACTTGAAGTGAAGTGGAGTGTTTTTTGATGAGTGACGTGGAATGACTTTCTCTGTCAAGCAATGTGTATAATATAAAATGAACTGTAAGTTTGTTGGAATAAATTGCTTACGAATAAGTATGACTTGAGACGTGAGGGATATTATTTTACACATATATTGAAAGTGCAGTGATTTTTCTCACTCTGATCAAGATCAACTACTGGCACAATTGATACTTAACTGTGATTTGCTTCCAAAGAGTATTTCTACATCACTTTACTGAACAATACATACATGTGGTTATAAATGGAGCCTGAGGGTTTTAGCAATAAAAAATCATCTGTCAAATTACGAGAACAGGGAATTCCCTCCATTACTTTAAATTACATGCGACATGAGAAATATTCAATTGATTTTCATTCTCACAAATTGACTGAATAATTTGTCCATATCTAATTATTTATAAATACATTTATAGTTCACAGGAGTTATTTTTAAGTAATTTTTGACAATCAATGTCTCCTATAAGTATCTATCGTGCCAATGGTTCATGGTAGTCAGAGTAAAGAAAACTCACTGCGCTCCCAATATATAAGTCAATTTCTTTATCGACTCAAGTTTTGTGGATACCTACTTCTTATTCGCAAAGATCTTATTTCAACCAAGTGGCTGGTCGTTTCACTTCATACATATTGTGGATTGAAGGAATGACATCACTTCATTCCACTTGATTACCTGAAAAATCATCAGAGGTTAACAAAAGTGGTAGTGATAGTACATTCTTCCAGACAATTCGCATGATGGATACTTGACTGTGATTTGATTCCAAAAAATATTTGTACATAACTTCATTGAATGATACATGTAGTTATAAATGGGGTTTGAGATTCTTACCGTTAGAAAAATTATCTCTCAAATTACAAGCGTAGGGAATTTCGTTCACTACCATACCTCACATGCAACAATATAAATATTCAATTGGTTCTGATTCTTGCAAATGGACCTAATAATTTGTTCATATATAATTATTTATAACTACATGCATAGTTCAATGAAGTTATTCTTAAGTAATTTTTGACAATCTGTCCCTTATAAGTATCCATCGTGCCAATAGTTCATAGTAATATCAGAGTGCAGAAAACTTACTGTGCTCCCAATATATGAGTCCATTTCTCCATCATCTCAAGTTTTGTGGATACCTACTTCTCATCCGCAGAGCATTCATTTCAACAAAGTGGCTGGTTATTCCACTTTATACAGATTGTTGTTTGGGAGAATACTATCATTCCGTGTGACTTGATGACCGTTTGGAAATCATCGGAGGTGTACAAAAGTGGGGCTGATAATACAGTCTTTCATAAAATCCAATACCTGTGTACCTTTGTCATGCTGTGAACAAATAAGAGAGCTGTTGAACATTGTTTTATTCATGTACTCATTATTTTGAATAATTTTCCACGAGGAACTAAATTACTGTCCGTGTTGAATGATCACCTGATCTGTTGCATTAATCAAGTACTTGTTGGAGAAGTATTTCAGAATACAGTACTTCAGTTCAATAAAAATATTGTTTCATATTGAATACCTTTGGAATTTGCAGAAAGAACTGTAGAAGATTTCTCACGTACGACTTCTGACGTATGTCTTGAATACTGATTCTCAAAGCTATCCATTCAGACATCTTTGAGAAGTGGAATAATATTGCATAAGACTCCTAAAAAATGCCTTGCAGATAACTTTTAGACAAGTTATTCTATAAAAGAGTTTTTCCTGTCCTTCAAACATTTCCTCGAATTTTTTCTTATTCTCTCCTCAAAACATGGGAAAATATATGGAAATTTTGGAAATCTGGGGGAATTGACAGGGCAAACTTCTCTAAGAGTATTTTTTTTTCTATCTGGGTAAATACCATCATTTCATTTAACTTCATCGTTTCATTTCATTTCATTGCTGGGTCAGGTGGATGGAAAATTGTGAAAAGTTCATGCTTGTGGGATATAGCCATCAGGTCTGCACCCATGGATTCAGGATGTCTTGAAACGAAATATCAATCACCAATCAAATTCACGGTTTCATGGTTATCCACAGTTTTCTCGTCTCCAACTACTCCAAAAAAGTGCGCTCAGAGTAGCAAATAATCTACCATCTCTAGGAATCGTGCGCATACCACGTGAATAACTCAACACATGTGTAGCAAACAAATAATGAACTACCTATTCCATTTGTTAATTGCACAAACTATACTTTTGTAACAGGCTGCTCACAAAGGAATGAGGTAATAGGTAAGATAATTATATACATACAAATGTTGTAATTCTTGGAGTCGGTGCCAGTCGAAGTTCAACGAAAATCAGTAAGTGTGATTCAATCACTTGCCTATCAAAGTGCGGCGGCAAACGTGTACGGCGCGGGTGAGGGAAGTAGCCTGTATGAGTGATCCGAAGGTACAGCCTGCGTCGACAATTGTGTCTGAAAACGGGACTTTCTGTGCGGTTTGTTTTTCTCTATCGTTATCTAATCGTGGATAGGCAGGTAAGTATGTTTATATTCTGGTTTGAGGAGTCTAGTTATGCATCATTGCGTAATCCTGAAGGTAATCAGTTTGTCATCTCAATAATTAGGTGGTTGACACGTTTATGTGTGAATAGTTTTTCAAATATTATTTTACGTTCAATTATGTGTCTGTTGCTTCGTTGGTTCACTTACAAAATATTTTATGTGGATTTGAGGCAATTTCTTAGGCTGGCACCGACTCCAGAAATTACAACGTTTGTATGTATATGTTATCTTATTTATTACCTAATTTCTTTGTGAGCAGCCTATTACAAAAGCATAGTTTGTTTGTGCGATTTAAGAATGAAATAGGTAGTTCATTATTTGTTTGCTACACATGTGTTGGGTTATAGTATACGTGGTATGCGCATAATTCCTGAAGATGATGGATTATTTGTTACTTTTGAGTGCACTTTTTTTTCGTCAATCTTTGGAATCGGTTTTTTTTTGTCAAAAATTGTATACTTCGGACTTATCTACACATATTGAATCAATTTTTTCCGTTGATGAGTGCACTTTCTTTGGAGTCAGTTTTTTTTTGTTAGAAATTTTCTTTCCGTTAATTATTGGAGTCGGTTTCTTCGTCAAAAATTGTATTTCTTAAACTGATTTGAGGATAATGAATTGATTTTTCTTGTTGATTGGTGCACTTTCTTTGGAGTTGGTTTTTTTTTGTTGAACATTTTTTTTCCTCAATATATCTCAGTTCAGATACAATCAGATGTTTTTCTTCGTTCCTGCGTTCTTCTTCTCCTTGTTCTTCACTGCTTGGTTCCTCAAAGCCTCAAATTGTTCGGAAATTCCACTGAAATAGCAATTATTGACATGGCTTTTCAGGACGAAGTCTCATGATCATCGCTTCTTCAAATATTCATTTCCATGAGGTGATGAAATTATAATTATGTCTAGATTAATTGAGCTGGTCACAATGAACATCAGTATCCAAAATTCAAATATTGAAGAAACGCCTTTTTTTACCCGTTAAGAACCGAACGTCCGTTTTTTCAACACCTTTTTCAACCACATTTTACGCTGTCGAATCGATTGTCAAAAAATTTGCGGATAATTATTTTCAATGTAAAATTATCTGGACTTCCAGAATATGGAAGCAGATTTTCGAAAAAATGCGAACTGGGAATGTTATATAATCGTTTAAATAGAAAAAAATACGAACCCCGATTGCAAAAAATTATTATCCGTTTATTTTCGTCTGGAATGAGGGAAGACATACATCTAGGGGATGAAATTTCTGCATCCATGGACCCTAAGCTTCAAAGTATGTGAGATGGTTTTTCGAAATTCAAGATGGCGACACTCAATATGGCGGCTAGAAACCAAAATATTTTTGCTTTTCCTTATTTTTCGTATTTGAGCAATATTCCTGAATGAATTCGATGTAAACACACGTATTATTAGGTTTTTGGGGTCGCGGATCACGGATCCGGCGTCAGATTTGCCGAATTCAATATGGCGGATCCAAAATGGCGGCCTAAAATTGTTGAAACCGTACGATTCCCATGAAAATCAGTACATGGGGGTTTTCTGGATCCCTGATGACTAATTGGAGGTCAGATTCTATAAATTCAAAATGGCGGTTCGGATATGGCAGCAAGAAGTTTCAATTTTCGTTCCTCCAGTTTTTTGTCAATTTATCGATATTTTCCTCCGCACATAGATGGATCTGAGTATTCTCCGGATCGCTGAATACAAATCCGGTATCAGATCTGCCAAATTTAATATGGCGGAGCCAATATGACTTCGGGAGAGTACTGGAATTGTCTCATTCTTCAAGTGTTTTTCGCCGTCGATGTGTTGATCGCCGTTGCTAAACTCTTACCACGTGGGGGTGACCATTCACGAGAGTCTTTCTTTTGAATTTTTCCTTATTTTATTCATTTTTTTGTGTTTTCTTTTAATTTTTCTTTTGTTTTTCTCATATTTTCTATTTTTTCTTGAATGTTGTTCGTCCAATCTCTTTTCAAATTCCAGAACTTTTTTTCAGGACTTATCTCTAATTTGTGTCGATACAGTGGGGAAGAGCATCAAATTCGGTGAAACGATTACGCGTGTGATGTTTTGAAACATGCGGAGCACATGTACGCATTACAGACTGCGCAAATTTTCTGCGTTCTCGTTGAGCATTCCGAGAAGGTGGTGCAGTTTCTTTTCTTCTCCGCAACAACAGTCTCATGTGCTACTGATCCTCGTGCTGGAGCTTTCACAAGATACTCCCGAGCGATAGCTAATGCCATGTCTTTCGTTCCAATCTTACTCGTCTTATCACGTACCAAATTTTTCAGTACTGTTGCATTTGTGACGGAAGCTTGGATTATTCTCAAGAAAATAACCCGAGTCCATTTTTTGGATCTGATAGAAGGTATCAAGTTACTGCAATGAAAAATCATGCTGGTCAACTCCACCCATGTGCTTGTTGTAGGTAGCAAAAGCTCTCGGGGAAGGTAATTCCATCTTTCCAGCATGTCCTTTGGATCAGCGTTTTATCGAAGATAAGGGTGTTACTCCTGCTGCTGTCGAAAGTAATGAGATTGGTTCCAAATCCATGATGGTGATATAATTCATACCACTATTTTTCTCATGCTTCACGATGAAAGAACCACGTGGAGCTTTTTCATCCATGTCGTTGCTGATACCAATGACTCTATTCGCTCTCACCGTGCCTGTGGCTCGTAAATCAATATTCTCCAGGTGAACCAATAAATCGGGATTGCAGAAGAAGTTATCAGAGTATAAATGATAGCGAACTATCTTCTTCGCTACATTCGTCCTTGGATCATTTTCAAGACGAGCCAAAGCACATTTTCCTAGTGCTGTGTCTTCTTGTCCGGAATGAGGATTGGTCCCTTCGCCACTAAAAATGTCGCAGTCGAATAAATATCCTTCTGGATTACATACGGACCACTTTTTTATGCCAAATTGCACTGGTTTATCCTTCATATATTGCTTCAAAGAGGTTCTTCCGTAAAACTGGATCATCGATTCATCGATTGATAGGGCAGTCGAGAAAAAACCGAATTGTTTTATATTCCTCCTGAAAATCTCGAGAAGATCACGTACCCGCCATGCTCGGTCATCAAGGTTTTCATCACTGGGTCGTAAAAATTTCATTCTTGATTTGATCGTCATGAAAGTTTCACGACTCATGATGGTAACGATGGGATTGCAAGCTGATAGAGGATCGGTAGACCAATAGTCTATTTTAGATTTTCTCCAGTTAAAAACCGACATCATTATAATTCCTACGAATATATTCAAATCATGAGGAGAGAGCTCGTAACCGTTATTGGCAGTACAATCAATGATGTGATTCTCCAAATCATCGGAGAAGAAATATTCAAAAACTTCCGTGAAAGATGCGTCCTGAATTTTCTTTCTCGTTGATTCAGACATGAGAAATTCATTCTCAGTGATGCCAATCGATTCTTTCTCACCATCCATCCATTCATGAATGTGATTCGGTTCAAGTTTTGTTTGACTGTCTGTGTAATTATCACGGACTCTCTCATACGAGATTTTTGGGATTATGTCTGCCTCGTGAATGAGAAAGTCATTATCATCATTTTCAAAATCAGATTCTCTCGATATTGATTCATCGGAACTTTCTGTTTCAGAATTTATACCTTCTTCAACATCATCATTGTCCTCATGAATTTCTGTACACCTTGAGCGTCTTGGATATTTTGCAGCCGAAGGACCCGACATTTCGGATTTTTCCCTTACTAATACAGAAAGCATCCCTGATTGATCTCATTCTCGATTTTATCTATAAGTCTACCGTCTAATGCGACTGAGCTTCATGCGAAAATAGTGCAAAGGAAGGGAAATGATACTGAACTTCGATGTCGAAAACGAAAAATTGTGAATCTGAAACAATTGACGGCTATGATTACATCCTAAGGAAGAACTCGGGTTCTCTTTCAGAGTGCTCAAAAGAACAGATGAAGGTGAGAATCTAAGAGGAAAAAGATGGAACTTTGAAAAATCGGAGAAACAGAGAACGAAGGATGTGGGACAGTTGAACAACTGCAATGAATATATAGTGCAGAGGAAGGGAGACGAAACTGAACTTCGACATCATGAAAGAAAAATTGCGAGTCTGAAACAATTGACGGCTTTGATTACATCCGAAGAATGAACTTGGGTTTCCTTCAGAGTGCTCAAGAACGACATAGGAAGATAAGAATCTGAGAGGGAAAAGATGAAACTGTGAAAAATTGGAGAGACAACGGAATATGTAATGACAGTTGAGCAACTGCGAAGAAAACACATCGACGGTACAAAACACTTGAAAAATTAGACAATTTCAGTACTCTTCCGAAGCCATATTGGCTCTACCATATTGTATTCAGCAGATGTGACACTAAATTTGTATTTAGTGATCCGAAGAATACTCAGATCCATCTATGTGGGGAGGTAAATATCGATGAATTGACAAAAAACTGGAGGAACGAAAATTGAGACTTCTTGCTGCCATATTCGAACCGCCATTCTGAATTCATAGAATCTGGCCTCCGATTAGTCATCAGGGATCCAGAAAACCCCCATGTACTGATTTTCATGGGAATCGTACAGTTTCAACAATTTCAGGTCGCCATTTTGGATCCGCCATATTGAATTTGGCGAATCTGACCCCGGATTCGTGATGAGTGACCCCAAAAACCTAATGATACGCGTGTGTACATCGGATTCATTCAGGAATATTGCTCAAATACGAAAAATAAGAAAAAGCAAAAATATTTTGTTTTCTAGCCGCCATATTGAGTGTCGCCATCTTGAATTTCGAAAAACCATCTCACATACTTTGAAGCTTAGGGTCCATGGATGCAGAAATTCCATCCCCTAGATGTATGTCTTCCCTAATTCCAGACGAAAATAAACGGATAATAATTTTTTGCAATCGAAAATTCGTGTTTTTTTCTATTCAAACGAATACAACATTCCCAGTCCACTTTTCTACGAAAATCTGCTCCCATATTCTGGAAGTTCAGATAATTTCACATTGAAAATAATCATCCGCAAATTTGTTGACAATTGATTCGACAGCGTAAAATGTCGTTGAAAAAGGTGTTGAAAAACCGGACGTTTGGTCCTCAACGAGTTCAAATCAAACAATTATTGTTTCTCCTGTTGGAAACCGTAAACTTTCTGTATTGTACTAATGAAATAGAATCGGTATTCGTGGATCCAGAATTTGTTTTTTTTGTAAAATTGATTATTGGAAAATTATCATCAATCGCGTGTGAATTTGTCGATGAATTTTTAATGAAAACGCGATTATCATTTTGTGGAGTGGTTCACCACTATTTTTATACACGTCTAATTTTTTGTAAATAATCCTCATATTTGAAGCAACTGAACCTATCTAAGTTTCCAAATTCTCGTACGTCTTGAGCTAATTGTATAAGATCACAAACGTTATGTGATATATACTGGTTGCCGTAAAGGCATTTATAATCGGATATGAACCAAACTAGTTGTGAATGAGCATAATCATTGGAAGACTGACATAAAACAGGATCTGATCAAATACGAATAGCAACGTGTAAAGATAAAAAATGAGCATATTGAACTGTAGGTAAAATAGATTTCAATACAACAGGACCGGTATACAATAGAAGTACACGAAATTCTGTTGCTTTCCATCAATAAAAATCTTCAATTCTTCTTGGTTTCCGTGCAAAATCTTGGGGGAGATCATATTTTATTCTTATCAAATGTTCTGATAATTCGCGTATGTTATCATCGGATAATCTTACACTTTTGTCTTCTTTAACCCAGAACTTGATCAGTCGCTTTATTACTCCCAAGCATATCAAATGCATACAATCAAGGGGAATTTGTGAAACCATACCAATATTCAATTCCTCTAATTTTGAAGTACCCTTGTGATGTTCAACTTGACTTCGGTTGTTGGAAGATTCATCAGATCGCAACTGACTATTCATTCCAGGGAATGACATCCGGTTACATAGATGATCCCCTTCCTGAATACATTTTGTACAACTAAAATGTCCGTGCTGCGCTATTGTTCAGGTTACAAAAGATTTCGTAGGAACATCACATATTATAGCATCAATGGTTATATCACATCTTGTGCGAGAAATATCAAGACCGTCTTTTTGAACAATCCCAAGTTCTTCCACAAAAGGTGTGAGGAAAACATTTATATCGACTGGTTTTTCAGGACCATGATTCATTCCGACGATGAATGGATCACAGACGACATTATTATTGACTACAGAAACTAAGATTGTCCAAAACACACTGTGAGAGCTTTTTGTAAGGGGTATTCCATCGACGTCTACATCCAATTCTATATTATTAGGAACCTGTCTGAAGTGCTTCAGAATCGATAACTGTAAATTATGTGGGAGTCCAAAATGTACAGACTGACCTTCACCCTGGGACTGAATATGGGAAGATATATTTCGTTTCAATTGTAACAAAGTTCAAAAATCATTTGGTAATTCATCATGACTGTGTCTCTTCAAGATTTTCAATAACTCATTCATTACGCGATAAGATAAATGGGATTCATCAAATAGCTCTTTTAATTCATCAGCTCAGTCAGTTGTACATTCTTGAATTGAATTTTCACCATAATTCTTGATGGGTGAACATTCTGAAGAATCATTAAAATAGTCTTCGGACGAAGATTCAATCGATGAAAATGATAAACAGGAATTTCCTTCATCATGGTGAGGTGAGGAATGTGTAAAGTCATTTACATCATTATCGAACGATGAACTATCAGTTAACATAATACATTACTGATTCCTGATATTTCGGAAGTAGGTGAGGTTTTAACCCTAGAACGGAGATGTGGGGTCGTTTAGGACCACAGGACATTCTTTTCTACCCCAGTATCTGAGCCTCTTTTTATCTCTGTAGTTTGTCACCCAAATATTTTCAAAGTATACATCCGGCCGAACGAAAACCGCCCATGGTAAGTTGAAATCCGCTTAGTTTCAAATGAGTTACAGCCATTTGAAATTTCCTGTGTTTTTCACGTGCCCGTTCTAGGGGTAATACAGTCATTAGCTAAGTCATCCGTATCACACAGTGAAGGTTGACATTCGGCTTCAATCAGTTGATATTTTTGTCTTTTCGATGAATATTGAGAATTTTCAGGCATGTTGCTTCTAAATTTGAAAATTAAATTCTGAAATGTAAGTTGTAACGCAAGTGTAAAAAATTACTTGTAGAAAATAATTCTTTAGAAGATTGAAATGTTACTTCTTCAAATTCGAACTTATGACTAATCAAATTTTTTGAACATACACAAATACAAGTATTGAGGTAGACTTGGTTGATGAAAGGAGTCGAGTTAGACCAGGGTTCAGATAGACTGAAATCAAACAATAACACAGGTCAACATTTGATCTACACTGGAACACCAGAACAGAGGTGGGTACCTATGAGTTTTGGGGGTCGGAGATCACGATTCCTGGGTCCATATGACCCCATCACGTCAGGATCAAGGTCAAACATCTCAAATCGAAAGATATAATTTTTTTGGCTCCGGATTCCGAATCAGCGGGGAATTTTACATCCAAAAACATTTTCACATTCAAATAAAAGTGATATTTGCAGGTCATATTGAGGTCATATGTAGGTGAAATCCCGTTTTTGAACCTTTTTTTCGATATTAGGCTAAACAGGCTCTTGTATTAGTTGACTTCTACGTTTTGGGGTTGGAGATCACGATTCCTGGGTCCATATGACCCCATCACTTCTGGATCAAGGTCAAATAAAGGTCAAACATCTCAAATCGGAAGATATAATTTTTCTGGCTCCGGATTCCAAACCAGCGGGGAATTTCACATCCGAATACACTTTTAAATTCGAATAAAAGTGGTAATTGCAGATCATATTGAGGTCATACGTAGGTAAAATCCTGCTTTCGAGCCTTTTTTTCGATATTAGGCTAAACGGGCTCTTGTATTAGTTGACTCTTACGTTTTGGGGGTCGGAGATCACGATTCCTGGGTCCGTATGACCCCATCACTTCTGAATCGAGGTCAAATCATGGTCAAACATCTCAAATCGGAAGATATAATTTTTGTCACCCCGGATTACGAACCAGCGGGGAATGTTACATTCAAATACATTCCTACATTCAAATTGAAGTCATGTCTGCAGGTCATATGGAGGTCATATTTAGGTAAAATCCTTTTTTTGAATGTCTCCTCTGATATGGGCTAGGCAGGGTCTTGAATTAGCCGACTTCTACGTTTTTGAGGTCGCAGATCACGATTCCGGGGTCTATATGATCCCATCACTTCTGAATCAAGGTCAAATCGAGGTCAAACATCTCAAATCGGAAGATATAATTTTTCTCACCCCGGATTACGAACCAGCGGAGAATGTTACATCCAAATACACTCTTACATCCAAATTAAAGTCATATCTGCAGGTCATATGAAGGGAATATGCAAGTGAAATCCTTTTTTTGAACCTTTTGTTCGATTTTAGTGGTTATTACGTGTGATTGCGCTCAGGGCACCTCCCCGTGGTGACGGCGGGCAACGAAGTTGTCCCGAGTTCCGGCTAAGTCCCTGGGTTATGGCTCCCATGTCGTCATGGCAACCACACGGGATAATGTTACGGGACAGGGTTTCGGAGACCCAGGACCGGCGGCTGGTCAGGGTGGGAAAGCGGGCCCACAGGCATCATCATCATGCGACCGCAGCTCTACCTTGGTGGGAAACTCGGCCTTTGTAGAGTCGAATGCGACAAGTCAATCCTCGTCTTGCATGAACAGGGTGAACAATTTCTGTATCGTGTGTGGGGAGTGTATTCCCCAATCGAAGAAATTTATGTTTCCGGATTTAATGACAAGAAAATATAACGATTGCTTCGATATCGATAGCTACACATTCGACAAGATTTGGACGCCTCAATCTATATGTTCTAGATGTCGCAGTGCCCTTGATGAATCTGATAAACGAATATTTTCGAGGCCAATGATATGGAGAAAACCAACAGATCATACTTCTGATTGTGACTCTTGTTTGACCAACGTAAAAGGCTTCAATTTTGTCAATAGACACGCCATTTTCTATGCGTGCGTGACATCTCTCACTCACCCAGTGTATATCAGCGCCAAAATCGATGGGAACGATAGTAATTACGACAGGAGGTCTTGAAAGACAGAGAATTCGAAAAAAAACATTCGACCTGCGGATGACCTCTATATGACCTGCAGATATCAGCTTGATTAGATTATAAGAATTTATCAAGATTCAAAATTTCCCGGCCGTTCAGGATCCGGAGCCATAAAAATAATATCTTCTGATTTGAGATGTTTGACCTTGATTTTACCTTCATCCAGAAGTGATGGGCTCATATGGACCCAGGAATCGTAATTTCCGACCCCCAAAACTTATAGGTACCCACCTCTGTTCTGGTGTTCCAGCGCAGATCAAATTTTGACCTGTGTCGTAAGGAAAAAACTAAATTTCATCAAACTAGTGGATCAAATATGAGAATTTATTGTTAGTGTCATCAATATTTGAATGAATGGATGTATAAGAAGAATAGCTACCCCCAGACAGTGATGCCAGCATTCGGTCAGCTGACCAATTCTCCTCTCTTCATCACACCCCATCTGTATAGAAATCTCACACACACAATGAAACCTCCAACAGAAGAAATTAAATTGTGTAGGGCGTGATGAAGGGGGTAAAACCGGGCAGCCGCATTACTGCCTCCAGATTTTATAAACAGAAAATTTATTTTCCTTTGAACAAAGTGTTCCAAAGAATGTTGCTGAAGTTTGAATAGTCTACTGAAACGGGTTAGTTATTGAATAACAAAATACTCGACTGTTGATGACCCAAAATCTTGCCATACAATTTTTAGACGATCTTTCCAATTTCAAGGAGTTGATTTGCAAATATGAATAACGATGTTCCATCAGATTCTGAGAGTTTGAATTTCCATTTCGTTTCTATAAATGAATAAAACTTCAAGAACATTTTCAAAGATTCATTACAGCTCATTATCGAAACTTTCTTTATATTCGTTAACTGAAATATTCAGTATGAAAATCTTTCACAAGAAGCTACTTCTTATTGAGGTCGAAATACAATGTGAGATCAACATTTATCAGAATCATTCAATAAAATCAACGTATTTGTAGTATTTAATGACATCGCAAGAAAATTCATGTGAATGGAACACGAAATAAAAATTGTACACAAATAGAATAAAATGAATTATCAGGTGAGATTATTTTCAGAGTTGTCAATTTCCAATGTACTCTCAAACTTTCATGTTCAAAAATACTTCAATAACTGATCATATTGTGCAATGATATTTCGTGAATTTTTTTTCCTCGTCTACATAATGTGATATAATACATTGATTGTGTAAATAAACTGTGACACTTACGAATGTTGAAATGCACACATAATTTGCTATTTTATTTCTTTATGGCAGCGAGTCCGTTGGGTATGGCTGGATATTCAGAAAAACTGTTGGATCTTTTGTTCACACTCCATGCGGTTGATGAAACAAGATGAGGGAAACCAGGGCTTAAATAAGCTGAAAGTAAATAATGATGAGCAAAGCACCAAATTTCATCACACTAGTGGATCAAATATGGATATTCATTGTTGGTGTAATAGCCATTCGTATGACTGACTTGATAACAACAATAGCCACCTCCAGATTATATAAGAGAAATTCTTTTTTTTTCAATCAAATTGTCTTGAAGATTGATTGAAGCCAATTTTCATAATTTCCATTATATTCATTGGCTAAAATATTCAATATGAAAATTTGTGACGAAAACTTACTCCTGACTGAGCTCAAAACATAATGTGGGATCAATGTTTGTCAGAATATCTCAATCAAATATCTTCGTGATGTTATATGATATTGAAATAAAATCCATATGAATAAAACACGGGATAAAGATCGTATATAAATAAGATGAAATCAATTAGAATGAAAGATTATTTCTCGAAGTTGCCATATTTCGATATAACC
Organism: Gonatopus flavifemur; assembly: GCA_018340375.1. Lineage (NCBI taxonomy): Eukaryota > Metazoa > Arthropoda > Insecta > Hymenoptera > Dryinidae > Gonatopus > Gonatopus flavifemur. The sequence continues at coordinate 17,923,765 of JAFFJZ010000009.1, forward strand.
TCAAACTTTTATGTTCGAAAATATTCCAGGATCATATCAGGTTTGCAATAATTTTGTGTGAATGTTTTTATTGACCTACATAATACGACATAATGTACTGATTGTGAAAACAAATTGTGATACTCATAAACATTGAAATTACCTCACAATTTGCTATTTCACTTATTCATGGGAGCGTGTAACGGCCGTTCCCTTGGATATTCAAAGGAAGTGTGAGATATCGTGGTACTTTGTTTCCACTTCACGTAGAGGGGCGCACAAGTAAGTACGCGCGTCGTGCCAGCATCGAAATCGCGGCAATTTCAAAAATCACGGATGTGATTTTAGATTGAATGTAAATGAAAAATACAACATACTGAGGAATAAATCAATTCAACCCTTTGCGGCATACGTTTTTCAGATGAACGGTTTTTCATGAAACTTGGTATATATGGGTTTTTGAGGTCGCTGATTACGAATCTGGACTCAGATTTGCAAAATTCAACATGGTGGATTCAATATGGCGGCAAAAAATTTTAAAATATTGGGAATTTCGCTGAAACTAACGTGTCGGAGATTTTCCGGGTTGCTGATTACGAACCTGAACGCAGATTTGCAAAATCCAAGATGGCGGCGAAAAATTTTAGAAATTGGGGGATTTCGCTGAAACTTACGTGTCGGGGATTTTTCGGGTCGCTGATTACGGATCTGAACTCAGATTCCCGAAACTCAGAATGGCAGATTCAATATGGCGGCGGAAAATTAGGAAAATCGTGGGATATCGCTGAAACTTGCATGTCAGGGGTTTTTGGGTCGCTGATTACGAATCTAGACACAGGTTTTCAGAATTGAAAATGGAGGATTCGTGATGGCGACAGAAAAGTTGGAAAATTGCGGAATCCCGCTGGAAAATGCGTGTCAGGGATTTTTCAGGTCGCCAATTACGAATCTGAACCAGATTTTGAAAATTCAAAATGTCAGATTCAAGGTGGTGACGGAAAATTTTGAAAATCGTGTAACTATGCTGAACCTCATGCACGGAGGGGCTTTCGGTTAGTTGATTGGAATTCAAACTCGAATTCCCAAAATTCAAAGAGCAAATTCGGACAGCGTTAGAAGACTTGGGAAACCGGGATTTTGCGAAAAACTTGTAAACTCATTGTTTTTGAATCAATCACCGTAAACCAACTTCTTTTTTCTGGAATTCAATATTTTTCATTCGAATAATGAACAAGGAATAAAAGAAATGAACATTTGAAGATCGAACAATTAAGAAAGAGGAATTTATTTATCAATCATTTGGAGAACCTTATTTTTCGACAATGAATTCTCATAGATTTAGGCTTCAATGAAAGTCACCGCGTTTGGTTGATTCCAGAGACACGGACGTGGACGTAGCGGCGATTGTCTCCATTTTTTTTTGTCTTTTTGTTTTTGAATTTTTTGATTTTTTTTATTCCGTATTTTTAATTGTTTTTATTTTGCATCCTTTTTTCATTTCGTATTTTTATATTTCTTTTATTTATTCCAAATTTCTCAATTTTTCATCAAAAATTTTTCAATCATTTCTCATTTTCAACTCTTCAGTTTCTACAGTTTTTTTTATATCATAAAGTTCCACAATTTTGTGTTTTCAATTTTATGGTTCTACAATTTATGTATAAGAATGTTCATGCATGGTAATTTCGAAAACAATTCCTATCATGTAAGTACTGCGAGTACTGCAGGCATATGAAGTCCTGCAAGGTTGACTCTCTGTACTACAAAAAGCACAACGTCTTGGAACGCTTACACATACGGGTATATGACATGCTTGAGATCGTCTTGTCTCAATACATACTGTAGGTTTTCTGACTATGTTTGATGGAGATGTTTTTTGACATTTTCTTCCCGTAGGTGTAGGTAAACGATGGCTCGCCAATTGATCTACTAAAAATAACCTGAATTCTTCTGATGCCATTGGATGTGCTGGATTTCTGGTATTGTAAATGATCAATGCATTTATAATGGCTACCTCCAAAAAATGCCAGAATATGCGGTGCCAACATTTTTTTGATTCCCTATCAATTTTGTAAGTTGATATTAGGTGATCAGATCTATCAACATATCCCATATTTTCATGATAGTCAGAGTACATAACTGGGCAAGTTACTTGTTTTAGAGAACCATCTTTTTGTGTACGATTTGTTACAGTAAACTCACAAGGATCATGATAGTTGGATCAAAAGAAAACAGCTTTCTTATCCATCCACTTGACCTAGCTAATTCCAGCACCACAAGTACGGTATTCATACTGCCCATGCGCTATTTTTTTATCAGGAATAATGCTTTTTGGTAAACCCTTTCTGTTGGAACGAATAGTTCCACAAGCGAACACTTTATCTTTTTTCAAATCTATCATAAGATCAAGACCGGTAAAAAAGTTATCGAAAAATACATGATGATTTTTTCCTACTAAGTTACGCGTCAAATCTTTCACTACTCGGGCACCCAATTGCTTTTCAGCACTTTCAGCTTTACCTGTGTATACCTGAAACTCGCACACGTATCGCGATGCATCTGCGCGCGTCCAAACTTTGTATCCACGTTTTATGGACTTGTTCGGCATGTACTGCTTCAAACTGCTACGGCCTTTGAACTTGATCATGGATTCATCAATAGATTGGTTTTGGCTGGGTTTCCAACAATTCTTGAGAGTTTCGGATAATTTATCTAAGAATGGTCTTAGCGTATACAATTTATCATAATTTTTATCTCCTTCCCTCGGTTCTTGACTGTTATCAGCCATGTGTAAATGACTCAGAAGAAATCCAAACCTATTAACCGTCATCAATTTGCATATAAATGGATCATTCAATTTTGGATCTGTCGACCAATAATCACGGTAAGAGGGGGATTTTTTCATGCCCATTATTATATTTATAGCGAAAAACACTAGTAATTCCTCTTTGGTTATCGAATCAGCTCTAGTTTTTTTCTGTCTCAAGTACAGGTTTGTTTGTTCAACAATTAAATCTCAAAGTTCATGGGGGAACAGACATAAAAATATGTCTAAAAGTGTGGTAACATCATCTGTAATATTCGGATCGAAAGTTTTAGTATATGGGGAATCATCTTGGGTTCTTCTTTTTTCCGCCCACATAAAATCATTATCATTGAATTCTATGTTATCATCATCAAAACTTTCTGAGTCAGGATAATCTTCAGAAAGATTTCTTTCGCCATCACATTCAGTATAATCATTCTCAATATCATCATCATCACACAACCCATCGATGGATTCAGCATCACTGGGAATATCAGTTATTTCATCCATATTTCGAAGTTATATGAAGTGATATGTCTTGTGCACCAAATAAAAGTGATAGATGAACTTTAGTCGTTTCCACGACTGATGGAGAAGAATGCCTTCTCACACAAAAATTTGCGGAAGACAGTTTTTCACAATCCGGTTAGCCTGCCACACAAACGCGATCTTTAACACGGATAAGTTGTCTTTACTCAATATTAAATAACAACAGACATATCTCAGTCAATACTAATATGTAGTACAATAATTAATATTTCGATTAGAGATACAAAAAACTAGTTGCGAAGTAGCGATGAAAACCCTAAGTCTATCATGCGTAGAAAATCAATTTTGAGTGGTAAAGCTTCAAATAAACATTATAATGGTATTTTGCACAAAAATAATAATATTTTGGAATATTTGTATGGATTATGGGATCTGTACATATTATTATCTTTGCGTGAGTAATTTACGTCCCAGATAGCACAAGAGTTCTCAAAATTTTTTCAATCGCCCGTTTGCCCTCACCAACCCCTTGATGGGGGTTGAATTTGAAAAATTCAAATGTACGTGTATTTCTATGTTTTTTAGGACGCTAGAACCAAAAACGATAGGGGGAAAGAATTCACATCCCTCTCCCACCCGCTAGCACCCTCCTCCCACCCCCTGATGGGGGTGGAATTTTCAATTTTCATAAAAAATTCCAATGTATGTGGATTTCTATGTTTTTTGGGATGCTTAAACCGGAAATGATAACAAAATAGAAATTCAACCCCTCTCTTGCCCGCTAGCTCCCTCCCACCACCCCCTGATGGGGGCTGAATTTGAAACTCACGTAAAAAATTTGAATGTTTATGTATTTCCATGTTTTCTGGGACGTTTGAATAAGAAATGATAACAAATAACAAATTTCACCGCTTTGTTACCCGCTAAGAGTAAAACCAAATCATGAATGCATCTGATATTTCTATTTCATGAAGTATTGACGTTTACAACATGGGATATTGTTTAACGTGTTGAATCAACAAGTGATTGACTTTGGATCACCGGTATTTTGAGTATTGAGCTCATGAAAGCTTTGGTTCTTCTGTTTTATCCTGAATCGTTAGCGTAATTCGCTGAGAACTGACTTTCATGTGGATTCTACTAGGTTCTTTTGAATGATTGTACAGGAGTGTGAGGAGGTAATCGAGTCAGTGGATATTGTTGATTGCAGTCGTTTATGGTCTCAGCATCTCAAAGGACATAGAAATACACATACATCTAAATTTCGTGAGAAAATTTCAAATTCAACCCTCTTCAAGGGGGTAGTAAGGGGGTACTAGCGGGTAACAGAGGAGTTTAATTTGTTATTTGTTATCATTTTTGATTAAAGCGTCCAAAAAAACATGGAAATACACATAGATTTGAATTTTTTACGTGAGTTTCAAATTCAACTCTCGTCCGGGGGTGGTAAGAGGGTGCTAGCGGGTGAAAGAGGGGTCGAATTTGTTATTTGTTATCATTTCTTATTCAAACATCCTAGAAAACATGGAAATACATATGCATTCAAATTTTTCTACGTGAGTTTCAAACTCAGCCCTCATCAGGGGGTGATAGGAGGTTTCATCACTGTGATAACTTGTGTTTGGTAGGTGTGTTCGAAGAATATTAGCTTAGCAGTGAGGAAGAAATTCTTGAAGAGTGACGTTTGGAGCACAGCATTATATGGCTGCGCAACTTGGACAATTGGAAAAACGGACCAACGAAGGCTTGAAGCTTCTGAAATATGGTGTTATAGGAGTATGCTCAGAGTAGAGTGGATAGAGAGAGTGAAAAATGAAGAAGTACTTGAGAGGGTGAATGAAAAAAAAGTCTTTTGAAACAGATCGTGAAAAGGAGGAGTAATCTGATAGGGCATACATTAAGGCATGACAGCTTATTGAAAACGATATTGGGAGGGAAAACGAATGTTAAAACTCGAGGAGGTAGACCTAGATCAAGTTATATGAAGTAAATTATACAAGATAAGGGTTGTCGTAGATATGCAGAAATTAAACGGTTAGCGGATAATAGGCAGGGTTGGAGGATTTCATCAAACCAGTCATAAGACTGATTACTCCATCATGATGATGAAGGGGCCTGGAGACAAACCTTATTGAAAGTTTTACAAACTCTCTGTGTTCCACGGGTGCCACTTCATAAACCTTAATTTCTGATCACAAACCATCATTCACCGTTTGATTCAAATTGCATTCAGTTTGTGATAACCTTCAATCATCCACTTTACACCAGACATTGTAATTTCAATCAAATTCATCTTATAATAATAACCTGTAATGCATCCATCTTCTATCTTTTCGTATTATGACCTGTCAACAAATTATTCACATAATCAACTCCATACTATACATAAAATTGAAAATCCACCTTGGAGGCCTAAATACACAAGCGAAGTAAACGTGAACGTAGGGAACGGAAGCTTGCGCAGATCTCGTATATAGTTTCTGCGCATCCGTTCCTCTCGTTTACGTAGCTGGTGTGTCTAGACTTTAAGATAGTGAGAATTTATTGTGTTCAAAAGAAACCGATGATGAACCAGAATCGTAATACTTTGATCGTATCAAAATTTGGAACCCCTTCATCTCGGTGTCGGATTAACTGAGATATTTCGTAGTGTGCTTAATCGAAAGTGTCTAGTTGAATTATATACTAGAAGTGTAATCATTTTTCCGTAAGATTCAATGTATGACGAGTTATTATGAGTTGAAGATTTTTTGACTACATCAAATCTCGGTTCACGTGTGAAGATATACGGCAGCGCACGACTTCTGCTTTTTCATTTTCTTTTCAGGGCTCTTTTCATGTGCTTGGCGTCGAAACGCTACTCGCATCTCTTGATATAAAATGAGGAGTTCAGATTGCAAAAAAATAAAAAGTTGGTTAAAAATGGTTCCAAAGCATTCTACACACTAAAAAGTGTGACTGAAATTGGCTGGGTCCTGATTTAAAAATTGGTTGGAATTCAGCCTTCTCCATTGTGTCAGCAATTGTTTTCTGTGCTCAATTCACACTTAGAATAGGTGTGTTTTGGCTGCATCTTGAATTAAGTCATGACAACCTGTAAATTAAAAACTTTCTTCTTACAGTGCACTTAGAGGAGAAAGTCATTGGAAAAAAATACTGCATCCAATGGTATCTATAAAATATTTCTTCAGATCAATGAAATTTCATTTCAATGGATGAAACACAAGGTTCACAGTCCTTGAATTCCTCCTCTTTTCTCATTGGTCATACTGTTCAACAGGCACATGTAATTGGTCAATTCTCTCAGACTTCCTCCACCCATCACATAATAATACTGTAATATAAAGAGGATATTAAAATTTTGCAGTCATATTGCAGCGATATTCCCGCGATATTTGAGCTCAGTGGGCCCTGACCACTGTGACCCATGAAATGGTCTTTCAGTTGATGAAATACTTCACGCGGTCAAAAACCAATTCATTGATCAGAATAATATTGAATTCGTTCAAAGAAACATTTTATAGGTACCCCATTGGATGAAATATTTTTTTATCTCATTGACTTTTTCCCCTCAGTGTATGTTCTGTCTTATTTTGATACATCAGAAAAGGTGGAATATGGCTGTAATGGATAATGAGAAATTATGAAACAATGATTCCCCAAAGTTGTGATTTTCATGTTTGGATTCTCAATGTTATGAAAAATTCTGTTCAACTACTCCTGTGAAAGTAGCGATCATGTGTTTGAACTTTTAGTTCGGAAGGTGTATATAATGCAATATTGAAGGAAAACATCCAACCCATCACATTTCATGCCGATATAATTTCCACTAATAAACTGAGTTTCAGATGCATAAATACAAATGCAGCATGGAAATTGAACCTTCGAAATGAATGCGTAGTTTCTAAAGTTTATTTTTTTACACCCAACCATTTGAGGTCAGAAGTCATGTCAGAAGGAAATTTTGTGGGAGGTGTGACAATCAGTTCTCAAAGAAAAGTATTTTCTGAAGCACCCTACTCAAGAGGGTCTCAAGAGTTCATCATAAATCCTTTTGGAACTTACATAGCCGAAGTTCATTTAAAACATGCTTGTGCGGTGTAGGTACCCAACAAATACAAGATTTAAAACTTGATGAAAAATGTTGCATAATACGTCTTTCAAATATCTATTAGACGTCTTCCACATGCTTCTCTCAAATGTCTCTATTGGATATCATGAAGACACCTTATACAACATATTTCGTCAAGTTTTAGACGTTACACAGTGGAGACGTTACATTCGGTCTCAAAAGCTGGCTAAAATATAAGATGTCATGCGATTTGTTTCAAATTTGACACATAGGGGTTTTTTAAGTTACCCATGTAGGAATTAATTCTTGGCAGCAGTTTGGGCCAAACTATACGTTCCTATTCTATTTCAGGCCCTGTTTTGGTCGCACTTATAGGGCCTAGACAGGATTGTCACGCACTTATCTTCAGGGCCTGCATAGTATTTCCAACTTGGGCCTATGTAGGACACTCATAATGAAGCCAATGCAGGCGCTGAAACAAGGACCTTCAAAAGGATAATAAATTGTTGCGAATATTATCAAATTCAATAAATATTGTAAGGAGAGAATCCCAGGTGGAAACTTTCTTGATTGACAATTGGGCTATCCAAGGCTCTATTTGAACCCAGATCACTTCAGCTCGAGCTCGGACAGGGTCTGGAATGGGTCGATTTCAATTTCTACTTAGATATCTCACCCAACATCACTTCGTTCATACATTATCGGACTGTATAAAAAGACAGAACAGCCTCATTATGTCTGGCAATTAACCATACAGTCATGGTTTTTCGATTTTGTTATATTGTTCACCGACAGTGTGAACACTGTAATCATTGATGAAATTGTTTTTTCTGTGCATATATCGCAACAAATCGATCACTCTGCATTTGAATACTCTTTGTTGAAGAAACAGTTTTTTATATTTTGCTATACGTGTATCTACACTGACGTAGCGAAACTGGAAGTCGCGAATACAAAATATTTAAAGCGAGTTGGGGTAACTTGGGACATCAGTAAACGAATTGAGCTAATCAATCACCTCTCTCGAAAACTTTCTCTTTTCTCTTATCGAATCAACTTTTCGTGAATTTTTATCTTGCAATTGACGTGGAACGACGTCAACCGATTTATGATTTTTTATTACCCAACTGCTTGGTTTCTAGACACTCATCGGTATATGTGGTACACCCAGCACGTAGTGCCTATTGCATCCGCTGTTGCACCCTGTGACAGAGCTGCCAGATGAGTTCCGACGCTGAGGGGAAATGTACCCCCACTATCACCTCATATATGTATGTGTTGTAAGTGTTACTCACCAATACTTACGACTATCATATACATGAAGTGATGGTAGGGGTACTCTTCCCCTGAGCGTCGGAGCTCATCTGGCAGCTCTGCCCTGTGACCGTATCTTTTGAAATATTTGAGTGATCCAATTGGGAGTTTGATCATTCTTCATCTCATGTAATACTGATTGATGATCCGTGGGGTTGCTGTGTGTCTGTCTGCCTGTGTTGAAAATATCTCGTGCCCGAATGACTGAACCGAATCGGCTGAAATTCATAGGGGGCCTTCTCCGATCCCTCACCCAGGGCCCATTCAATTTTCATGGCAATCGGACTCGTCCTTCTATTTTTTCATGATTTCTTCCGTCAAAAACAGGGGATCTCGGAGAAGATTTTCTCCGCTGCACAGTGGGGCCAAATGCCAAAAAGCTGGACAAAATTATAAGGGGCTCTCAAATTCGCTTGCGACTTCGTACTCAGGGAGTTTATGGGGTCACTGATTACGAATCCGTTGTCAGAATTTCAAAAATTCAAAATGGCGGATCCAATATGGCGGACGAAAATTGAAAGAAACCATCGGATTTTCTTCAAACTTGGTGATCAGGGGTTTTTGGGGTCGCTGATTACGAATCTGCTGTTTGAGTTCCAAAATTCAAAATGGCGAATCCAATATGGCGGACGAAAATTTGAAGAATCATCGGATTCTCCTCAAATTGGGTACCCAACGGTTTTTGGGGTCGCTGATTACGGATCCGTTGTTCTCATTTCGAAATTCAAAATGACGGATCCAATATGATGGACGAAAATTGGAAGAAATCATCGGAGTTTTCTCAAATTTGGTGATCAGGGGTTTTCGGGGTCGCTGATTACGAATCCGCTGTCTGAGTTCCCAAATTCAGAATGGCGAATCCAATATGGCGAACGAAAATTGAAAAAATTATCGGATTCTTTTCAAATTGGGTACCCAGGGATTTTTGGGGTCGCTGATTACAAATCCGTTGTCTGCATTTCGAAATTCAAAATGGCGGATCCAATATGGTGGAATAAAATCGAGCAGATCATCGGATTTTCTTCAAACTCGGCATCCAGGAGTTTTTGGGGTCACCAATTACGAATCCGTTGTCAAATTTTTGAAATTCAGAATGGCGGATCCAATATGGTGTCCAAAAATTAAGAAAGTCATCGCATTTTCTTCAAATTCGGTACTCAGGGGTTTCTGTGGTCGCTGATTACGAATCCACGGTCTGAAATTCAAAATTCAAAATAACGGACCCAATACAGCGGACGAAAATTGTAAAAATCATCGGATTCCCTTCAAACTCGGTACCCAGGGGTTTTCGGGATCGCTGATCACGAATCCGTTGTCAGAATTCCGAAATTCAGGATGGCGGATGCCAAAAATCGAAACTTCATTCATAACTTGATATTAAACAAGAACTAAACGGCCCATTTTGTTGTTCTTATTATGATCATTATTATTATTATTTCCAACATTGAATCATTATTAATATAATTATCGAATGATATTAACACACCAAATGTGTTAAATCGAAAGATATATACATTCACAATATATACAATAATATAGAAAACTGAAATCGTAATGGTTTTTACTTTTGCCACACTTTTTTTACTCAGATCAGTCTTCTTCTTCACTCTCAGAGGAAGATGATGGGAAACTTACGTTGTCTTTATCAAGTATATCCGGAGTTTTGATCAGGCATAACACGCCTCTAGGGAGAAACTTTAGTTTTTCCTTGGGCAACTGTCTTTTACTCGATAACATTGGATCAGAACTCAAAAGGAACCATTTAAAAATGTCTTCATTCGTTTTTTCTCTACTGCGTTTCCTGGAGTGATGCTCTCGGTACCTTTGGGAATGAATGTTGTTAAGATATTTGAATATAATTATGTATTCATCGACACCGTTAAAGCTTTTGATCTCAACATGACAAGCAAAATCAAGGAAAAACAAAAAGCAGCTGCACTTTGGGGTCATCAGTATAAAGTTTTGAATAAATCCTCTAATTCATAAGTTTACTTGATTCTCAAAATTGTTTTCTAGTCTATGAATTTATGTTTCCAGAGGATGAACAATGTGGCTTATTAATAAAAAAAAGTATATGAATATTCATAATTCCCCGAATTCCTTACCAGAACAAAACAATCTTCGCGAACATATATTCTCGTGGTTACCATAAATATATAGTTTGCCTAGTAGTCAAAAACGTATTGTGCAATGTATCAAACTGATTGCAGTACTTGAGAAGTAAAATTTTTCCCTTCAAAATGTCGAGTCCACTGTGACAAATATAGACTATTATTGAGTGATATACATCATTTTCACCTTTTGAAATCTTTGTTACGAGCCTCTTGTGCTTCCTCAGTCAATTGGCCTATAGGTAGAAGAGCAGATGCAATGATTTCAGGTCCGTGGATCGAAAACTTGTGCATCGTAGGTGACATTGGGTACCACGGATATTTTGTCGCGTAGTAGCGTGCCGTGTCTAAAGCGTAACTCCGAAACTTTTCAACGTCTATTTCATGGCCACTTGAAACGGTAGCTAATACTACATGAAGTCGTTGTATTAGGTTGACATCCACCCCTGTGATTTCGGTAGAAACTTCGGGTTGTGCGAAAAATCGCCTAGCGGTATTCCCATCATTTGAGTTCCCAAACCCTGGCTTAGGAACATCGACAATGAGGCCACATTTTTCTTTAAAACTTTTCCGTACAACCTTTTTTCGTTCTTCCACCAAAGCTTTATCTTGTTTTCGTGCTTGCCACTTCTGAATAGGTAGCTTATAAGACAAATGCAGGAGGCCCTCAAAAAATCGTATCCAGCCGTGTAGACAAGACAAACCAAACTGGAGGTTTTCGGTTTTGACCGGCCTGGATACTATATCATCAATTTTGTTGAATTCCTTAGATGTGGCACCACATATATAGCACTTCTGGGTATAGGTTGTCTCAGTTATGGCATTGCATACCTTCCCGTCCACCATAGAAAAAATCATCTCATGTTTCACTGAAACATGTTTTTCATCAGTTCTGAAAGAAGTAGCCCTCAGATTTTCTATTTCATTATCAACCCGTAGCTTCTCTGCAACCGAAACTTCAGTTGATTCTTTCACAAACTCTATTTTGATTGGCCTACAAAATCTGGTTGATGATGGCCTTGGATTATGCCAAATTATTTTTGAATTGCAGTGTAGGCGGAGAGGCACAAGTGAAGTAATGAACACAGCGGAATCACTAGCTTCCGAACTTTGATATGCTTGTTTGTATGAGGAGTGGCCAGAGCTCCCATCAAACCCCCATTTGGGAATAAGTACCAGGTTTTGTAACTCTTCATTAGATAAAGTTGACAAAACCGAATTCTGTAGCTCTAAAATACGTGTATCTGTGTGATCAAGAAGTGCTTGTAGTTGCACAACAGCGCAGGTTTCTGTTATTTGAATAAATTCCTTGTCAGGGAAACACATGCGTTTGGCCAGTTGAATTTTTTTATAAGGTGGACATTTCTGCGGATCAGCTTCACGCAATAAGCAGTACTGATGTTTTGAGAGCTCGGCATCTACTAGGAGAGCTAGAGCATCTTCATCATTCAACATCTTTGGCTCATTTCGCTTGAAAGTTTGATAACCTTTCATATACATTTTGGCAAGCTCAGGATCAGAAGATGTAACATCCTTTACAATTTTTCGCGGCTTCGATCTGTCCAGACGCTCTCAAACACATTTGTGTGGCGTAAGACAGCTCTGAGATAGGAGTATTTACTCTGATATTCTCTGTTTTCCTACGTTTCGTTCTTTCTGAACATTCGTTGAATTCAACAAGAGGTCTTCCCACTTGCGTGTGAACAGTTACAGAATGGGGATTCCTGAAAGTACAAAACACTACCTCTTGTTTTAACCATCCTTCATTATTTTTGAGAAATCGTTCTTCGGTCCTTTGAGAAGATTCCCATCTCTTTTTAAATACACATTTAAAAGTGGATAAAAGGTTAGAGATCTCTGTAGTTTTGTTATCCGGACAACACGTTATCTCGATGATTTTTCCTTGAAGGAAAGTGAACTTTTCATCCAACGTATGTAGAGGACTGCTCCTTAAAATATTGTACATCTCTCTCCGAGTCATAGATATTGAATCATCTTTGAAATCTACAAACGTTGTAGAATTCGATAAAATTCGCTACAGAAACCCCATGTGTTTCTAAAAATTTTCCTAATTTTCTTGGGTTGGATTCAACCCTCTTAAGCTAATTTTTTTTGCAGTCAACTGTTCAAATTAAACTACTAAGAAAATATAGGTTGTTGAAACACTCACCTATGGCAGCGGAATCCATCTCATTTGGAATTGTATGTTAACATTGAATGATTTTAAAAAACGAAAAATATTCACCAAGCTCCAAACTTGCACGCGGAAAAAAGTTTACGGTAACGATTACTAGCAAGAGTAAGAATTCGGTGACAGGTATTGCACAATTGTGATAAGCACCATTTGAAATCAGACCGATTACAACCAACTATTCACGTTGCCATGGAAACGATAGGTTAACATAAGAACGATCACCAAATCGCGAGTCATGATTCAGTTCACGAAAAGAAAAGAGATATCAATACTTGAATAACATTTGTAAACATTTAGGAAAATGACGGTTACTTTAGGGAAAAGGAGCATCGCTGAAGAATGTTAGCAGTGAAGTTACCAAAAATTCGTAGTAATAATACTAAATGTTGGTAGTTTTATTGTCATTTCCCATAGTGAATTCATCAACTTATAGTAAATTCACTACGAATATTCTCCAGCAATACTGTTTTTCTCTCAATGGTCCATCATCTCCCTAAATATCAATGATTTCTGGCTTTTGAGTACCCTGAGCCCGCGATGAGAAGAAAAACGAATGGTAATCAATCTCATACAGTTTTCCTCGTGCAGCAAATGTACACTGGAAATAAAACACATACTAATGGTGAGATAAAATTCAAAGCGAATCTACTGAATTCTGAGTTTTGTGTCCACCATATTAGATACGCTATCTTTGATTCTTGGAATTTGACAACTGATTCGTAATCAATGACCCCACAAAACCCTGGATACCGAGTTTGAAGGAAATCTGATGATTTTTTCAATTTTTTTCTGCCAAACTGGATCCGCCATTCTGAATTCCGGAATTCAGACACCGGATTCGGAATCAGCGACTCTAAAAACCTCAGGGTACCGAGTTCGAAGGCAATCCGATGATTTTTTCAATTTTAATCCGCCATATTGGATCCGCCATTTTGAATTTTGAAATTCAAACAACGGATTCGTAATCAGCGCCCTCAGAAACCCCTGGGTAACGAATTTGAAGAAAATCCGATGATTTCTCTCAATTTTCGTCCGCCATATTGGATCCGCCATTTTGAATTCCGAAATGAAGCAACGGATTCATAATCAGCGCCCCCACAAACTTCTGCATATCAAGTTTCAGACGGATCTAAGGACTCCTCATCACTCCGTCTAATTTTTTGTGATTTCCTGCACAAAAACATGGCGGAATTGCTCAGGGGTAGACATGGGCAGCCGTCTTCTTCTCTGATGTTTAGGTAAGAGTCGCATCTACCACCTCCAATAAGTTAAACGACGTAATTTTGCGTAATTCTCTACTATTCCTTCAAAAACCAAACACATTTTCTCATTTATAGATATAGAAATTACATCCAATCATTGCTCTGTCAGTATTTTCCACTCATCAAATTGATATTCTCTTAATTTTTAGTGTATTTTACATAGTTTCAGTAATAGACTCCAATTCGAAAAAGTTAAATCGGTCCATTTTTCGAGACACAGCGTCTTTTTGAACATGCTCGTTATTTTATTGTCTTTCAATCACGCGGATTATACTCCAAGGAGGGTATTTTGCAACTGGTACACAAGGGCAGGGGGAGGGGATCAGATCTTCTTATATCAGAATTCCAATACTTGGGACATCACCTTACTTATCCCAAGGGTCAAATATCCCCAACTACAAACTTCATTTTTGGGGTTTTGGCCAGCCTTTTGGCATTTGGCCCCACTGTGCGCTGTATACATACATATATCACCCTGTTTCTCCGCAGTGTTCGAGTATCTATCACTTTGGCTTGCATGGATGGATTTCTATGAAACATCGGTTCTAGGGGTTTTCGGGGGTGCTGAATCCGATTCTGATTTCAAAACCCGAACTCGAGATTTAGAGGTGCACTCGAGACTCTTGAGCAAAATTCAAAAATAGTAAAGATTATTCAATTTTACAAGCTTCGAATATAAATTTCTACATCAAGTCAAGTGTGGGCATGTCATAGTTGGCAATCACATGTCTAAGGGGAAAAAATTGATTGTTTCCAGGACGAAGAGCAATTTTTCTACACTCAAGACCAAAACAAGACAAGACAAGACGTTTTTCGAGACTGCAACAGTTTTGAATAAACCTTAGTGTTGAAAATCCAAAAAATATTTTCAAAAATTCTCTCACACTTCATTCTTCAAAGATTTGTACATCGACCCAACGAATGTTGCATTAGAACTGGTGAAATTCAGTTTTTTTGGTTTCACTCGAGAGTCTCGAGTGCAGCCCTACTCGAGATGGCGGATCCAAGATAGCGGACGTGAATTTAGTCATTTTCGCATTTACCCATGTAGTACAACAGGTTAGAAACCATCAGAAGGTTTTTGAAAGTTCTAAGCATGTTTTATGATCATTCTCAGAATCTTCGAATGAGACTGTTTCGGATAAGTACGTTCCACGTGCATTCTTAGAATGTATTATTCGCATTCATCCCAAATCGTCTCACTTGCACTCTCTATGCATGATTACAAAACGAATGCAGAATGTTTGAAAAATTCTTGTGCTACTTGGGTATGCACAGATTCATATGGGACATCATGGGTTCTAGGGGTTCCCGAGGATGCTGATCCCGGCTCTGAAGTCAAAAAACTCGAATCCACGATAGCGGACCCAAGATGGTGGATGAGGACTTAGTCATTCTCTCATTTATGGTTAGATTTATATGAGACATGGATTCTAGGGGTTCTCGATGATGCTCAATCCAAATCTGACATCCAAAAATGGATTCAACATGGCGGATTCAATGTGGCGAGCGTACACTCAGTTGTTTTGGCCCCCATGGACGAATTCTCAAGAAATATGGGTTTCAGGGGTTTTTGAGGGTGCCCAATCCGAATTTGACATCAAAAAGTGAACTCAAGATGGCTGATCCAATATAGCGGACGTGAATTCAGTTGTTTTGGACGTGAATACAGTCGTTCTGGCCCCAACGGACATATCAATATGGAACACGGTTTCTAGGGGTTTTCGAGGGTGCTGAATCCAAATCTGGAGTCGGACGAAAAATCAAAGATAACGGATCCAATGTGAAAGACGTGAATTTAGTCATTTTCGCATTGGTGGACAGATTCATAGGAAATGGGAGTCCCGAAGGTTTTTGAGCATGCTCAATCCGAATCTGACGTCAAATGGATGGAACAAAAATGGATTCAAGATGGTGAATCCAATACGGTGGACGTGAATTCAGTCATTCCGCCATTCACGGGCAGATTTTGTTGAAATATGGGTTCGAGAGGTTTCCAAGGATGTAGAATACAAACCTCAAATCAGGAAATGGATCCAAGATAGTGAATTCAATATGGTGGACGTGAATAAAGTCGTTCTGGCCTTAATAGACAAATCAATATGAAACACGTGTTCTACGGGTTTACGAGGGTGCTGACTCCAAACCTGAATTCAGAAAACGGATCCAATCTGAATGGCTCATCCAATGTGGCGGACGCGACAGTATGTAATTCATTATCATTCACTTCAAATTTGTATGAACTGCGTACCTTTTGGAAAAAGTTCGTGCAAAATTTGACAATCATCGCTTAGGTGTTCAAAGAGCACGTAGCAAAGTTTTACTCGTTTCTATGCATGTTCCAAGGCTCTTAAAATTGATCCAACAAGAACACAATGATAAGAATCCATCAAACTGATGTCATTTTGATGATGGATATTCCATCAAAAAATAAAAACGTCGAAAAGACGTTTCTGTGACAAAAATTATGAAGTTTTGATGATCAAGAAAGAAATTATAATCATGAATTGAAAGGAAAAAATGAACTCATTTCATTCGGAATTGGACTTGGATCTTCGAAATCCAAGATCTGACTTCCCTGTCACTGATAATGTAACTGATTTTCACCAAATCTGAATGAACGTCTGACAAACTGTTCACATTTATATGATAAATTACGAACATATATTCAGAAAAATATATTTCTCCGATGATTCCTGTTTTTCTTGATGACCATCTCGGGACATCTTTCAAAAATGTCATGATCACTTGGAGTTGACTTCACTTATTCCGTGATCAACAAGTGAAGAGAGGATTTTTCTTTTCTTTTCATTTGGGATTTCAGTTTTTTGCCCGACAGCCAGAATACCATCAACATTTTTGCCGAAATCACGCCTCTTTAATATAGTGAATTTTACGATACTTCGATCATCAGGAGAAGATCAACTTGATGATTGTGTTCCCGTGGAGGAACGGAAATATACCGAGTCGAATAGTCATTCCTTATATCCCCCTACTTATGGAAGATCAAGGAATTGTAAGCAGCAAGGAGGAGAATATAGCTTCTATTTTGCCCCTTACAGTGGCGCTAATCCCTTAATCTTCTACATGTAGGGGCAAAGAAGGAATCGTTTCTCGACCCGGGATGGTGGTCAAAAAATTCAGACCCAATACATGGGATGAAAACTGTGCCAATTTAGAGGCACAAAGCTTCTTCGGTTCTGGAAAAAATCCTAAATATGACAAATTGCAAGAACATTCCAACATCTCTCCACCAATTGGGACGAAACTCGTATGGAACCACTATACGATCATAAGTAGAACGTAGAATAAGTTCAATTCCCATCAGATAACTAGGAATATAGATATGCACAGTTTTTGCCAGAGTTGTCAAGAGGCGCAGTACTGACAAGGTTTCATTTGCCGAAGTCCGGCTAAAACAACGATATCTATTCAAGGTCATCACTGGGGTGGGTTGGAAGAAATTTTCTTTCTATCATCAAAACCTGATAGTGCGGGAAAGTCGTTCGGAGGGTTCAATATGAACCACCAGAAACCCCAGCTCGATCAGACAATATCTTCTGTTTCAAACCTGAGCTTGAATTTCCGATTTTTCAGCCGAAAATACATGAATATGCATAAAAATACATGAATCGCAACTCATTTTATTTTCATTCAGGAATGTTAAGGTCAATGTTATTCCCCTTGAATGACTTGAAATATACTTCTTTATATCAATAATTAACTGAAAGAATCAATTTTCCCTAATTCGTTCAATTATCATTAATGTAATGAAGAACACCCAAGTGACAATGAATACAACGATTAGGTGAAGTGCAATCAAGTTTGACTACGCACAATCCGTCTGAATCTTCTATTCACTTCTCCTGTGCATCAACTCTATCAGCGTCGGGTTTTAGCTAGCATTATAATATTTTATTCCCTGTTGTACATTCTAGTTTAATAAAATTCCTCTATTGATTTGATCATCGAGGTTTTACTATTCATCGAATACTAGATCGTTCGCATAATCCGTTTTAATCGTCTTTCCACTTTTCTCTGCTCCTTTTAGTTCGTACCATAATATCACATTTTTCTTTCTACATTATAGTTCGATGAAATCACTCAATTGATTTGGTCACCAAAGTTTTGTTATTCATCAGGTAATAGATCGCTTGCATTGCTCTGCGGGGTGGTTTCACAGTCATGTCATTTTCTAAATTCTCCTCACGAAAGTCGATGCCGTGTCCAATTTTTGACAACCCAAAATAGTTGGTTCATTTTCAGCTCCCCACGTACGAGGACGTGATAAGATGTTGTTTTCATGAACGTGAATCTATGGGTTCAGAAAATAATGGGAATCCAGAGCCGTCTTTTTTTATCATGACTGATGTAGTAGCAAACAAAGTATTAGGTGTTGGAATTAATTCGTAGCGTTATACAAAAGCTGACGTAGGTAGTACAGTATTCCGTTGTCACCTACAATAATCTATCCACCGTGAAACAGCTGTTATTGGACATCATTTGTTTTACATGACCTTTTTTTTGAATCGTAAATAACCCTTCATAATTCATTGAACATATCAAAATTTATACCGAATGAAGTGTTTTTGCGGGGAGTCTTACTCCATTACTTCAATATGAACAAGAGTGCTGCTGAAGCCCATCATATTTTAGTGTATGGTGAACATGGTCTAGCTGAGCGAACGTTTCGAAAATGGTTCGCACGTTTTAAAGCTGTTGATTCCAACTTGGATGATGAGGAGCGACCTGGCCAGTCAAAAAAATCTGAAGATACTGATTTGGAGACGTGGCTCAATGGAGACTCATGTCAAACCCTTCAAGAATTGTCGACATCTTCGGGAGTTGACTTATCAACGGTAGGACAACGTTTGAAGAGTTTGAGCCAGGCCCGTAATAACGAAGTGAAGCTCTTCCATAAGATTCATGCACTCCCAAATGGCCAGCTTGAGGAGCATTATGGCATTCGAAAAAGATTTTGTCTTGATCCGACCGAGGAACGACAAATTTCCATGCATTGGAATCTGAAACAACTTGATCAATAAGAGAATTCCGGATCCTGCGGTACAGCTGGTTATTCTGGATTCTCCAATTAGGCCAACGATGGGGATGTTCCGATACAGCTGAAAATCTACGAGGATACAAGTCTTCGTCGTTATCCTCGATGGTGGTAATAGCTACGGCTTCGTCCTCATACATCCGAGAAAGTGCATCTGACACCTGGTGTCAAGCCCCCATACGATGGATTATTTCGAAATCATATTCCGATAAGGCTAAGGCCCATCTACCTAATCTACCACTAGGATTGTGGAGATTGAACAGCCATCGTAAGCTAGCGTGATCGGTAATCACTTTAAATGAATATTCTCTGAGGTATTCGCGGAACTTGCATTAAAACTGCGCCCAACCTGAAACTACTCGCGTCCGTCTGCGGAGAGAATCCTTTTTCGAAATCGGAACACAATAATACCGGAGCAGTAGCGAGAGACTATGCAAGTAAAGTGGAAGCGTCATCCTGCTCCCCAATAATACGAGACATTTTTCCGTAATAATCGAGTCAACGGCTCCGGTAACGTGGCATAATTATCGAGAAAAGGACGGTACTAAGATGCCATTCCGAGACAACGACGCAGTTGACGCAAATTCCTAGGTGGTGGATATTCCAGAACGAAACGAACTTTTTCGGGATGAGCTTGTATGCCGTTAGCGTTGATCACAAATCTAAGGTACTCAACCTCGTCACAGCACCATTCACACCTCTTTGGATTGATCACGAGACCCACCTCCCTTATTCGATTCAGCACTTTTTCTAACCATGAGAGGTGTTCCTCAAAATTAGCGGTAACGATGATAATATCATCTGAATACGAAAAACCGTGATCTCCGAATTCAAGACCGATAATTTCATCTCATAGGCACTGAAATGTTGCAGGTGCTCCCGATAATCCATAAGGCATATGCGTGAACTGGAACAATCCACGAACAGGAACAGTAAATGCGGTTATATTGCGGCAAGATGGATCTAAGGTCGAAATATACAGGGTGTTTCAGGACTCGCTGAAACTGGCTGGAGGGATTGTTCTCTAGTGAGAACTAAGAAGATTGGTCTTTGGATCAAGTCGATCCGACGCTTAGTTCTCGAGATATGAGCATTTTTAGATTTTTTTTCAAACCCAAATCATCCAACAGCATTATGTGCTACGTACTGGAGCTTGATACCATTCGCTGAGTTGGAAAACAGCGGATCTCTGGAAGAAAAATTGAACTATCCTATCATTTTTTGTTCCAGAGCTACAGCGATTTGCAGTTGCTGAGTTCTGTTTGGCTGAGAGCTCAAAAATTTCAAATCGCTGTAGCTCTGGAACAAAGAATGATAGGATAGTTCATTTTTTTTTCCAGAGATCCGCCGTTTCCCAACTCAGCGAATGTTGTCAAGCTCCAGTACGTAGCACATAATGCTGTTGGGTGATTTGGATTTGAAAAAAAATCTAAAAATGCTCATATCTCGAGAACTAAGCGTCGGATCGACTTGATCCAAAGACCAATCTTCTTAGTTCTCACTGGAGAACAATCCCTCCAGCCAGTTTCAGCGAGTTCTGAAACACCCTGTATATGCTTGCGAAATATCGATGGTCGAAATATGATTAGCTTCGTCGAGCCTGTTCAAAATATAGCGAGAATATTTCAATGGATACGCATCTTCCTCGCATACTGAATTCACCTTGCGATAATGAACGCAGAAGCGGTCATCATAGTCCAGTTTCTCAACCATCACCACAGGGCTCGACCACTCACTTTGGGATGGTTCGATAATGCCTTCTTCTAGCATTGTATGCACTTTCTTGTGCATAATTGAGAGAATTCTCGGCGAAACGAGATAATGCTGTTGTTCAATCGGTACGTGGCCCTGTGGATCCAGTTGATGCGATATCCATGTCGTAGGTTTTGACAAACTAGCGGAATTATCGACACTTTTCTGTAATGTCGAGTTTAATTTTTCTCGCTCGGAATTCGATGAAGTTTCTGATCCATCACAAACTATTCCTGTGGTATTAATCTCTACTGGAACTAACGAGTTCTCTGGGTCAAAATTCAATCTCCATCGATTTCTCGCTCCATTGATCCAAATTCCAAAAATTCTCACGAAATCGATGCCTAAAACACAATCGATTTCTGAAGCGGGATATATTACGCAATTTGTACGTCTTTCCACGCATTTACATCTCAACGGGATGTCCACCTCCCCCCTCAGAGGGTCGGTATGGCCGTTAGCGACCCCAACGGTTCTGCAGGTAGGGTTTTGAACGGTAGCATTCAATTTCATCAATCAATTTGCGTTTAGATCACGGAAGAGGGTACGAGATGCTCCCGTGTCTAATGAGGCGTAGAAGGACTGACGCGCAACCTCGACATCAATATAGGATCCCCAATGCCAATCAGTTCTAACAAGATCGCAATATTGATACACTTCATGGTTGTTTCCCCTGTCGATATCGAGACCGCTCACTCTCGGAATTCCATCCTTGATCAAGAAAGTTATGAGACCCAATTCGTTCCAGACATACGAGATATTCTGGTAATTAACTTGATCATCCTCGACATTCTCCACAATACTAACAGTATTTCCTTCCGAATTTCCTCTGCTCACGGGATCGGGGATGTCGTCTGACGCGTGAATCAACGCCCCTACGGTGATACTCCCAGATGGTAGATCCGAATTAGGTATATCATCCTCAATACAACCCTTGACAGTTGATCTACGGTGATCATTCGCGATATATTCTTCGCTGATCGACTCGATTTTGTTGACCTCGGAACTAGAACTCGGTATTGTGGACAGGTCATATTCGTTGCTGCGCGGAATTCGTTTTGGGATCGTTTCCTTTACGATATTAAGCGGTATTGGGGTCCGGAGTTCTTTTGGGTGAGCCCTTGGAACCCTTTTGTGCTCCTTTTCTTGTTCCTCGGACTAAATTTTAGGCATGTATTCACATACACCCCTTCCTTTTCGCAGCGGTAGCAGAATATTTTCCGCTTGTCTCTATATTGCGAGAACCTATGACCTACTTTTCTGCAATTCCAGCAGTTTTCTTCAAATCGGACTTCTCGGGAGGACTGAGAACCAGCAGATTGTCGAGAACTCCCGCTAGGAGGGATAATTGCGGTACGCGCGCGAGATTTTTCGGGAATCTCTTTCGTGGGTTCAACCTTCAAGGTTGTTGGTGGGTCCACTCCGACATAAGTTTCCGGGATCTGTTTTGGTACCGTCTGGGGTGGTGGTGTGAGGGATTTGGTTTTTGAGTCTTCGGAACTATGAATCTTTTCGCGTTGCAATCGGCGTTCCGCCGGCTTGTATGCGGATTTCAGTACAGGGAGGGATTTCGGTGGCGGAAATTACCGATAGTCGATTGGCCGTACTCCTTTTGCAACCCGCAGGGCGACATTCATTAGTTCTCGATATGTTGAGAACTGTGTTCTCTAAATCTCACTGCAGTATTCTGTTGCAGGGTGTTATAGGCAAGGTTCAATTGCCTCTGCAAGTCGTACGGTGGCTGTACGTACTGTCAAAGTCCTCCGACTGCAGTGATATAATCATCGACATCCTCGTACGGACCCTGTGCCCTACTGGCAGCTTGTGAAGATAACTTCTGGTGGAACGCAAGGTCCTCATACCGGTGTCGAAAACTCTAACGAAGGACATTGAAGTTGTGGGAATATTTGACGGACACCCGGTACCAATTCGAAACCGTATCTTGGAAGAGTGGCGGGAGAATCGCTGAAAGTTCACATTCCGTGAGGCCCGGAACATTACGATATTCTCCTACCAAAAAGGGAAAATTCTCCGCAGACTCGTTGGGAGAACCCGGAAACGATAATTCCCAATCTCGAGCAATCGCGATACCTGCTCGAATATGTTGGGAAGTCTTGGTGGTTCGCGTGGTGGGTTGTGGTTGCGGAGGTTGAGAACCGGGAAGACTTGATGTCATCGGGAATATGGACGGTCAAACATTAGGAATGGCGTAACTAGACGCAGATGAGCTTGGATTGGCCCTATCTGCCGTAAAACTTGATACACTAGATGATGGTGGTACATTCATAAAATTTTGATTAAGGTGAGCATATGGGTTCATGGAATAACTCGCTGAATAGCCATACCCTTGGTAGTGAGGATGAAGCGGCATATTCGGTACATTCGATGTCGGAACTTTGTCAAAAAGGGGATAATTCGGGAGGTTGGTGTGTTCCGAAAGCACTCTTCGGTATCAATTCCTGCGAGGAGGTGGGAACGGCGTTGACGCCAACATAGAGGTGGTGATTGGTATCGTAGTACCAAATGACAAACGGTTCGTCGCGCCGCGATACTCACGAATCGAGGGAAGGCCAGTTGACATTGTGGATTGTGTCACGGTGACAGTGGTAACGGGCGCGGTAGTGATCGCCAAAGTTCTTACATCATTATCATGAAGTAATCAGCCTTATGACTGGTGTTCCGGATAATTGGAATGTATATGTATGTATGCATGTATGTTGGCATACATATGAGTTTACTGTAAGTTTGATCGCTGAGAGAGGCGTTTGAACAATACACTTGTCGTTACGAAAGTATATCCGGGTTCATCGTCCTCTTGAGTCAGGTGCCATCGATTTTGGAGATTGTCGTTTGAATTGAGAGCGATGGATCTTAGTCGCAACGCAACGTTCGTCACGGTGTATCAAGTTCGCGCTTCTATAGTGATCCTCTGATTTTTCGATGATTTCAGGTTCTCGATTAGTCCCGCTGACTGATCACAATCATCTTTTGTGATTTTGCTCGTGCACCGAGAGTTTTTTTCTGTGTATTTCCTGCTGTGCACTTACGTTGGATCTCGTGACAAACGGGTGCGTATGATGCTCATGAGTATTCTGCGAGCTGCGTACGCTAGTATTTGAGAGCTGTAAGTTTAGTTCTTCTTAGTAAGCTCCTTCTGAGCTGCGAATTGCGCTGCGTGCAATTGGTCGCGAAATCTACAACTTCGTGGAATTACATTGTATCTTGCGTCTTTCTTTCGTTAGACATTCGTCGCTCAGCCTGTTTCCATGAGAATTCCTTGATCATTATTCAATTATTAAACCAACTACTCTAGCATATTCGAGTGCTCTCTTTTTTCATCATTCTTTACATTTCTCGATTTCAGAATAACCTTAGAGATTCACTTCATTATTCAGCTAGACTTCCTTAGTTCCTTTTTCTTAGTTTTTTGTTGTAATGAAATCTTCGTCATTGAGCTGGTCCTTCGAGCCGGATCAGGCTGAAACGAAAGGAAGGGGTTGTTTACTGGGCTTTCTCCATTGATTGTATTTTTGATAGTTTGATTCCTGCTATCGTTGCTTTGTTTCGACTAATGCCCTTTTTTGGTGAGTCCTTTTCCGCGCATTCTCTTGTTTCTACGTGCATATGAAGTGTATAAGTTCACACGGATACAACAAGTGTATGTTTGTGTGAGCATACTCCCACCAGAACGTGTGACGTCATCAATCGTCTTCGTACATCCAAGAGATTCTCCTACTTTAGCAGAGGGGGAGATTCGCTCTGTGGAAGTGTCGCCTGCGCTAATAATTCGATGCGTACGATTCACCGTGCTTCGACGTTATCTACTGCTTCGATACAGGAGATGAGTATAATTCTGTGATGATTTGGTTTGACAGATCGATAATTTGGAATCAATTTCTCTCCTTTTTGCCTTGCGACTGATTCATTATATTGATATCATTACAAGCATAACTTTCGAATCGAAATGGATGTATCCGAAATGCTTGCAGCATTGCATACCACATTGGGTTTGATTCAACGCCATGTGAATATTTTTAAGAAATCAGGTGCTGCAAGTTCCACTGCTGCCTATATTAATAAACGTTCAGAACACGTCAAAACTTATTGGAATGAGGCGCGTGTCCTTCATGCAAAGATCGATGTCGCTACGACAGAGGAGAAAAAGAAAGAGCTCCAATATTTCACCCACGATCAATTTCAGATGGTTGAAGACGCATACGGAGAGTCCGTAAGGGACTACATACGGATGCTTTCCGACCTTGAGGGTCCGGCGGCTGCAATGAATGTTTCAGCTGCATCTCCGCACGGGCACTACGCTTCAAGGTCTTTCCATTTATCTCGGCTCGATCTTCCGAAGTTTGCTGGGTCTTATATGAAGTGGAACTCTTTCAAAGACCAATTCAATTCAATATTTGGTTCATTTCCGGACACGTCTGCAGTTCAAAAATTACAATTTCTAAAATCATGCCTGTCTGGGGAAGCGCTGTCGCTCATAGAGAATTTACCGATGACAGATTCGAATTTTACAACCGCTTGGGACGCATTGGTGCAACGGTACGAAAATGAGAGGCTCATCGTGGACGCATATTTGGACAGTTTCGTCTCTCTCGCTCCTGTTAGATCGCGCACTGCCAAGGATCTTCGTGTTCTGCTCGATTCTACAAGTGATGCGGTAACTGCTTTGCGTAATTTGACCATCTACAACGATAGTTGGGATTCAATGATTGACTTCATTATTCGAAGTAAATTGGATGCGCAAACAAGGCAAGAATGGGAATCCGAACTCAAAGGTTCTACTGAGATTCCGAGTTCCGGAAAACTCAAGTCTTTTTCGTCTGCTACCGTTCAAGCGCTCGAGTCTTCTGGTGCTCAGAGGTCTTTGAGTCAGTCACTTTCTGTCAAGCAGAATAAACTCACGTCGAAGCCCATTCGAGTCCTTCAAACCAATGTCTCTTCAGACAAATGTATTCTTTGCCATGGTAATCATAGGATTTATCAATGTGGAAAATTCAAAGACAATTCTGTGCAGAATAGGTTCAACATAATCAAACAAAATAAATGTTGTTTTAATTGTTTAAGTTCAGGTCATGTTACACAAAATTGTAACAGCTCTAATGTCTGTGTAACATGCAAGCGCAAGCATCATTCTTCATTGCACAGGCCCTTTCAGATGGAAAACGTAGCAATACCGTCAAATACACCATCATTTTCAGTTGGAACGGCGGGGTCATCTCAAGTTTTACCTGTAGTCAATGAATCTGCAGTTAATTCCGCAATATGCTCATCGCTTGCTGCGTGTGAGTCACGCACCTTGGTTTTGTTGCTGACAGCGATTGTTACGCTCAGATCAGACAGCGGCAGATACTGCCGAGTTAGAGCTTTGCTCGACCAAGGGAGTCAAGCAACCTTTGTCTCTCGCAACATTGCCGATAGTTTACGGTTACAAAAAACACGGGTTGATGCCACCGTGAGCGTGATGGACGGTGATCGTGTCAGTAAGGTTTCTTCTGCGGTATATATGAATGTCAAATCTGGTTCTGGAAAGAGGACTGAGGTCCAACTTGAAGCATATGTACTCCCACGTCTCACTTCTCATTTCACGGGGTTAACTGGGATTGGATCTTATTGGTCGCATTCACTTCAACTACAATTGGCTGATCCTGTGCCTCAGAGGAGTGATCCCATTGAACTGATCATCGGGTCCAGTTGTCTGGGTCAAAGTTTTCTGGGTGAATTGAAGGGTGGTGTGCAGGGCGCTCCGGTCGCTCAAAACACCATATTTGGATGAGTTGCGTTCAGAAATTGTCCCAGCTCAGCATGCAATCTTTCTTGCACTCTTTCAATTAACCATGCATGTGCCTGTGACGAACTCTTGCATTCTTTCAGCCGTTTGCGGGAGCCGGAAGATATCCCACAGCCTTCGCCGTGATCACAGGAAGAGGTTCAGTGCGAGGAGCACTTTCTTCGTACTCATCATCGGCAGGATTCGGGTAGATACGTTGTTAGGTTGCCTTTGAAATCAGATGGGATCCTGGATTTGCCCAACTCTGCTGAGATTGCAATGAGGTCGTTCCGTAACATGGAATCCAGTGTGAAATCCAACGCTTTGCACTATGAGGAGTATAGCCGGTTCATGCAAGGATATTCGGATCTGGGTCACATGCAACCTGTTCCGAGTACCTCTTTTCTTGATCATGCTGCTTATTTTCCCCATCACCCTGTATGGAGATGCGTTGATCCCACTTTCAAAATAAGAGTTATCTCCAACGCCTCTATGTAGTCAGCGAATGGCAAATCGCTGAATGATTTTCTAATGGTTGGCCCGAAGCTGCGGTCAGACTTGCCTGCTCTGATTTGCACATGGCGCAATCATCGTTTTGCATATTGCACCGATACTGAGAAGATGTTTCGCCAGGTATTAATCGATGCTCGCGATTTGGATTTGCAGAGAATTTCCTGAAGACCTGGTGCAACACCTGAAATAGTGTCTTGTCAGCTGCTAACAGTGACATATGGCACTGCTAATGCTCCGTTTTTGGCAAATCGCGTCATCCGTCAGTTGGCGCTCGACGATTCGAAGTCTTTTCCGCAGGCATCTCCTACATTGTGACACGATGTTCATGTAGACAATGTCATGTTTGGTGCGGATGACATCGAAACTGCGAAGGAGTTACGCCGTCAGCTCGTGGGTTTGCTCATGGCGGGCGGTTTTCAGCTCGAGAAATGGACTACAAATTCCTTGGAATTATCAGGTGGAATTGATGATGCGGACTCTAGGATGAATCCGAGAAAATGGCTGCAGGAGGAGGATTGTTTGAAGATGTTGGGGGTAGGGTGGAGCCCACTTTCAGACGTCTTCCGCGTGCAAATATCCCTTCCGGAGATCAGCTCTTTCACTAAGAGATCTTTTCTTTCTTTCGTACTGCAGAACTTCGACCCTTTAGAGTGGGTTTCTCCGGTGACAGTGACCGCGAGAATAATTCTACAGATTCTTCGGTCCCAGAATTTAGGCTGGGATGCCGCTCTCCCTGCAGATTTGGAACGCATGCGTTTGGTATATTATGAAGAACTTGCGAATCTGAATCATGTTTCAGTTCCCCGCTGGACTGGTTTTTCAGGTTCTTCGGGGCATGGATTCTCAGATGCCTCGAACGCCGCTCACGCAGCGGTAGTTGACCTTGTTGTCGAGAATTCTTGCGGAAACGTGCGAGTCTCCTCTCTCATTTCGAAGACTCGGGTAGCTCCTCTCAAGGTGATAAGTATACCGAGGTTGAAGCTATGCACAGCTCATCTGCTCGGAAAACTCATTGACTACGTTAGATCTGCATACCAGTTCCAAAATGCGAATGTTTGGCATTGGTCTGATTCTAGTGTCACTCTGTCCTGAATCAGACAATCGCCCGCAAAATGGAAGGTCTTCGTTGCGAATAGGATGTCGAAGATTCAGACTTTGACTGAACTCTCCGCATGGAGGTATGTTCCTGGGGCTGAAAATCCCGCAGACATGGCCTCGCGTGGCGCATTCGCGTCTAGTTCGAACGCGAATTCTCTGTGGGGGCAGGGGCCCGAATGGTTGAAGCTGTCTCCTGAATTTTGGCCGAAAGAGTCTCTCAGTACAGACTGCTACGAGTCAGAAGAGCAGAAAGATGCACAGGTTTCTTTAGCCATCGCTAGGGGAGACTTGTGGTCTCCATTTCGGCCGCTCTCTTCCTGGGCTGAGCTTTTGCGCGTTTTTTCATATTGCAAGAGGTTCTCTGACCCGACTCAGGCCAGGAATGTGGATTCTCATGATCTCACTGTATCAGTTGCTGAGCTTTCCTGCGCTGAGTCCTGGTGGGTTGAGCGGCTTGAAGGTGTTCTCTTTGAGCCGGAATTGGGAGCTTTAAGCCATGGAGAGTCGATCTCCAAGAAGAGCTGATTGCTGCGGTTGGATCCATTCCTAAGTGAAGAAGGTGTGTTGCGGGTTGGAGGTCGATTGAGGTGGTCCACATTACCTCACGCCCAGAAGCATCCGATATTGCTTCCGAAATGCGAAATGACAGAGCTCATAATCCGTGACTTGCATTATCGAACTCTGCATGGTGGAGTTCAATTAATGTTGCAAGCCTTGAGGTTAAAATATCGAATTGTAGGGGTGAGGGTTCTGATCAAGAAGTGTGTATTTGACTGCGTTAGATGCGCTCGTATTCGAGCGCCTGCACCAACTCAGCTTATGGGCTCTTTGCCGGCTTCAAGGGTGAATTGTTCACGTCCTTTTTTACACACTGGGGTTGATTTTGCTGGCCCTTATCTCATCCGTCCTTGGAAAGGCCGTGGGCATCAGACATACAAGACGTATGTATCACTCTCCGCATTTGATAGGTTCGTCGCACGAAGGGGTCTCCCGTCGGTCATGTATTCACACAACGGGACTAACTTTGTCGAGGCTGAGAGGGAATTGGTACAGGCCTTCAAGTCAATGGTACATGTTCCTGTAATCAGGAATCATATCGCTGGGAACTCGGTTCGCTGGCAATTCATCCCGCCGGGGGCTCCGCATTTCGGAGGGCCTTTGGGAGTTTTCTACCGTTCTCTGCAGGGTTGCGGCCTGTCTGAACAGCCGACCGATTGGGCCGGTGCATGACGACATTGAGTTACGAGATGCTTCAACTCCGGGTCATTTTCCGATTGGTTCGGCGCTGATCTCAGTGCCTGTTCCCTCAGTGCTAGATCTGAGAGAAGATTGACTCTCTCGTTGGCAAGCCGTTCAGCGAATGATCGAACAGTCCTGGAAACGGTGGTCAGCCGACTATCTGCACTCCCTCCAGCGGCGCACACGTTGGCATTTGAAACAGCGCAATGTTGCACAAGGAGATCTGGTGCTCCTTAATAACCCTAACCTGTCTTCATCTAAGTGGGAGATGGGTCGGGTTTCGACTCGTCACCCCGGATCTGAGCTTGGTGCGTGTGGTCACCTTTGAGACTGTTTCTGGAATTTATAGGAGAACCGATTTCGAAATTATCTATTTTGCCTACACGTCTGAGCAATGAATCTGATGCTTGCGGTTGACTGCAGGGCACCTCCCCGTGGTGACGACGAGCAACGGAGTTGTCCCACGTTCCGAGTAAGTGCCTGGGTTACTGCTCCCATGCCGTTATGGCAAGAACAGGGGATAATGTTACGGAACAGGGTTTCGGAGACCCAGAACCGGCGGCTAGTCAGGGTGGTGAAGCGGGCCCGCAGGCGTCGTCATCATGCGACCGCAGCTCTACATTGGTGGGAAACTTGGCCTTTGTGGAGTCGGATGCGACAAGTCAATCCTCGTCTTGCATGAACAGGGTGGACAGTTTCTGTGTCGTGTGTGGAGAGTATATTCCCCAATCGGAGAAATTTATGTTTTCGGACTCAATGAAAAGGAAATATAACGAGTGCTTCGATATCGATAGCTACACATTCGACAAGATTTGGACGCCTCAATCTATATGTTCTAGATGTCGCAGTGCCCTCAATAAATCCGATAAACGAATATTTTCCATGCGAATGATATGGAGAAAACCAACAGATCATACTTCTGATTGTTACTTTTGTTTGACCAACGTGAAAGGCTTCGATTTTGTCAATAGACACGCAATTTACTATGCGTGCGTGACATCTGTCACTCTCGCGTGTATATCAGCGCCAAAATCGATGGGAACGACAGTAAAGATGTAGATGATGAAGCCAACATTGACGAAATTCCCGCAGATGATATCACTATCGATACAGAAACGCCAGATCAAAGTTTGAATATTTCAGAAAATGGAGAAAGTGATAGGTTCAGTGAAAAAGGATCGGACATCGAGGAAAATGAATTGAATCGAGGAAAGATGAATCAAGATGAACTCAGTGACTTGTGCCGGGACTTGGGACTCGCAAAAGATAAATCTGAACTATCAGCATCCAGACTGAAAGAGAAACAATTTTTGAGTCCAGTGACGCGTGTAACACACTTTCGTTCAAGAGAACGGCCCTTTAGAAAGTTCTTCCCGAAGTTGCGAAATTGAGTTCATTGCAATGATATCGAAGGTTTGGTCGAAGAATACAGCATAAAGTATACAGCTAGGGATTGGCGCCTGTTCATAGATTCTTCAAAAAGAAGCTCAAACGCTATCTTGCTTCATAACTGAAATGTCTACGCTCCTTCACCAGTTGCTCATTCTGTCATACTAGATGAAAAGTGCCATAACTTGGAATGATCATTGCAGAAACTCAAGTATGAGATTCATAACTGGCAAGTTTGTGGAGACTTGAAGATATTCACAATTTTGCTTGGGCAACAATCAGGATTCACATCATATCCATGCTCCATCTGTGAATGGAATAGTCGGGCTAGAGATGGACATTATGTTCGAAAAAATTGGCCGTTAAGAGAAAAATTGATTCCTGGTGAGAAAAATATCAAAAGTCCGAGTCTGCTATCGGAAGAAAAAGTTCTCTCACCACCGTTACATATTAAATGAGGGCTAGCAAAGCAATTCGTCAGAGTAATAAGAAGAAATGAGAGTGCTGCTTCCATGTACATTTTTCGAATATCACCTCATCTTTCTGAAGCGAAAATGAAGATGGGCGTATTCACAGGACACGGGATGAGGACACTCCTGAAACATGAGGAATTCAAGAAGTGAATGAGTGATAAAGATGTTACGAAGTGAAATGACAAGTGTTGTTCATATCACCTCGTCACAAATTATTTATTCTTCGAAACAGTCCGAGCGGCTAGACCGAATCGGATGTGTGGGTCTGCTCACGTTCTAAGCTTGCCGAGGAACTCCGAATTCCAAGGCGGCACCCGTAAATATGTTCAATGTTTTCTTTTCAAAGATGAAAGGGAAGAGAAATGAACTGATAGATTGACCTTTAGTTTTTAACCTCCAGAGGACGGGGAATTCTCAGTACAAATCGACCTCTTCAAAATCGTGTATTTGATGCATAAATCAAATATATAACTCACGACCAACCTCCGACCAAACAGGTGGTCCCTTTTGGGACCAGTCCCGTCCGGAAGAGAAAGGTCAATGCAAAAAAATGTGTGAAATGATTTTTGGGTGTTTTTCATCATAATTCTTCGCGCTGAAAACGAAAAAAATAGTGGGAAGAATCAAAGATGCGTCCTTGACCTTGAAAAAGGTCGATCCAAGGTCGATCCAAGGTCGAATTTGTTTTTTCTCCATATATTGGACTCAAACTGTGCATATCTACGTTTTTTGATGTGCTGAGTGAGAGAAAGATGGTGAGAGAAATCCAGGATTCGTCCTTGACCTTGAGAAAGGTCGATCCAAGGTCGGTCCAAGGTCGAATTTGTTTTTTCTCCATATATTGCACTCAAACTGTGCATATCTACGTTTTTTGATGTTCTGAGTACAAAAAAAATGGTGAAAAAAAATCCAGGATGCGTCCTTGACCTTGAAAAAGGTCTATCCAAGGTCGATCCAAGGTCGAATTTGTTTTTTCTCCATATATTGAACTCGAACTGTGCACATCTACGTTTTCTGATGTGCTGAGTCAGGGAAAAATGGTGAAAAGAATCAAGGATGCTTCCTTGACCTTGAAAAAAGTCGATCCAAGGTCGAATTTGTTTCTTCTCCATATATTGAACTCAAACTGTGCATATCTACGTTTTTTGATGTTCTGAGTATGAGAAAAATGGTGGAAAGAATCGAAGATGCGTCCTTGACCTTGAAAGAGGTCGGTTCAAGGTCGAATTTTTTTTTCTTCATCTATTCAATTCAAACTGTGTAGATCGACGTTTTTTGATGTGCTGAGTACGAGAATAATGATGAAAGAAATCCTGGATGGAGCCTTGACTTTGAAGAAGGTCGATTGGAGGTCGAATTTTTTTTCTCTCCATATATTCAACTCAAATTTCGTACATCGACGTTTATTGATTCGTCAAGCACGAGAATAATGATGAAAAAGATCCTGGATGCAGCCTCGACCTTGTAAAAGGTCAATTCAAGGTCGAGGTCCTTTTTTTCTTATATTGAACTCACATTTTTTGTACGTAGTTTTTTTGAAATGCTGAGTACGAGAAAAATTAGGAAAAGAATCCTGAAAGCGTCCTTGACCTTGAAAAAGGTAATTCCAAGATCCAATTCATTTATTCATTTCATGTTTTGAACTCTCACCTCTGACATCTATGTTTTTTGATGTGCTGAGTGAGGAAAGAATTGTGGAAAGTCCTGGGAGTATTATTGATTCTACATGAAAACACTTCAAGGTGGAATATTGTTACCCTCATTCCGACCCAAGACATCTTGAAGTTCGTTGAGGATCTGGGTACGACAAAAACAGTACAAGATTCGGAAAATATATTTCAGCTGTAGATACAGTTTATCAAGAAACCAAAGCAATTATGTGACTGTTCGCTCTCAGCATGACCCAGGACCAGCGACGTGGACGCGGCGAAAATTTGATCCCTTCGGGGTGCTTGTTTTTCGTGAGTCCCCTTGCCTCTCACGTTGGGGTGCTCGATTTACGTGAGTCCCCTTGCCTCTCACGTCGGGGTGCTTCATTACCGTGAGTCCCCTTGCCTCTCACGTCGGGGTGCTTCATTACCGTGAGTCCCCTTGCCTCTCACGTCGGGGTGCTTTATTATCGTGAGTCCCCTTGCCTCTCACGTCGGGGTGCTTCATTACCGTGAGTCCCCTTGCCTCTCACGTCGGGGTGCTTCATTACCGTGAGTCCCCTTGCCTCTCACCTCGGGGTGCTTCATCACCGTGAGTCCCCTTGCCCCTCATGTGATCTTGAATCAATCAATCTCATGGCAATGTCACTTCAGTGTGGTACTCTCCAGAGCATGGCGTTATGCATAGAGGTATATCGCAAATGGAGCATATGTAGTTCGTTCGAGATGTTTTTTCACGCAAACTACACGATTGGCACCTTCGTTTTGTAGTACATTGGGGGAAGTGGCGACCAAGTAATCAAGTGGCACAGAGTTCGTGACGGGGAATGTTTTCAGGAGACTCCAGTTTCATTATTCCTCTAGCTACTTGTAAACGAAATGAAGGAAAAGATGTTTGTTCTTGATTTTTCAGTGTGTATAAAGCATGAGCATTACACAGGCATGAATCAATAAGGTGGAAAAAAGCTTCCTATACCACTTCATTGTTTTCGCACTGTTTCCGTTATCGAGAGTTGTCTATCAATATTATCAATGCTGCCCATATTCTTATTGTATTCATGAATACACGTTGGCTTTATAATGTCTTCTTTTGTTTCATAATTCTCTTTCCCAGTTGCACAGAATTCTGGTTCGTGTACACTTGTAAGCATGCGAACACTTCGTTTGTCTTCCCATTTCTTCGCCATCCAAGCATAATTATGAGCGACTTGTATTTCACCTCGCTGTGATTTGTTTTCCAGTTTTGGCATTCCCTTTCTATTTGCTTTGACTGTTCCACAAATTCCCGTATCACGATCATGCAGAAATTCAGCCAAACTAGGGGATGTGTATCAATTGTCTATATATATAACATGACCCTCATAAAAATAAGGTTGTAAAAAGTGAGCGACAATATCACCGGTCACACTCAAACCGAACTTCTGATACTCAGTATCTGATCCGGTGTCAACAATAAAGCCTAGAATGAATCCAGTATCGCAGTCTACCAACTCAAACAACTTGATGCCGAAACGATTCCTTTTCAACGGAATATATTGTTTTTGAATCGAAGCCTACCTTTCCACAATTTAACAGACTTTCGTCTATACACGGGTTTTTGCCTGGTATGAGAGCTGCCGAAAATTTACTTTGTAGGTGATCTATCACTGGTTCTATTTTCCGTAAAGGATGATTGACAAATTCTGAATCATCTTCATTATCTTGGAAGTGTAATTGTCGCAGAATTTGCAAATATCTATCACGATGCATTCTTTCTCGAAAAATCGGAGTATGAAGCAAAGGATCCGTAGACCAATAATCTTTCAAATCACCTTTCCGAACATGGCCCATGAGAATTGAGAGACCAAGAAACATCTCAAATTCATCTCTGGTCAAAGGGCACCAGTCTTTCATATGGGAAGATGAACTTTGAGGATTCTGGGCATGGTAACGATTTGTCTCGTCTACAATCCTTTGAAACAGGGAAGAATTGGGAATATAATTGGAAAAATCTATTGACAAATTTCCCGTTATAAGAGCGTTAGGATTCATTCTGGACTTCCCTTCGAAATCTCTGATTGATGGGTGAAAATTCGCATCATGAAAAATTTGAGTTCGGTCATAGGTGGGGTCTTCCAAATTAATCGCTTCAGATTCTTCATTCCCAGGATCTTGTTCTTCTGGTTCGGATTCACCGCTACTCCAAGCCTCTCTGTCAGTCATTTCATAAAACAGCAGCTACTGAATAAATAGGATCCGCACCTGAGAAGGAAGACCGTCAAATGTTCTAATAGGAACTGTTGGTGAAATAACCACAGCCAAATGAGGATCCGTTCGAAATATCTTGGAAAAGCCTGCGTGAGGTACTATCGCCAGACCTGTGGAGAGGAACGGCGAAATATCCTAAAGGAGAATGTTGATCAAATAACCACCGCCAAATGAGAACGCTCTTGAACTATCCTGAAAAGGACCGTCCAAGTTATGATCACCGTACCTGAGATGATTGAACGCGAAATTTGTATGTTCATATGGATATATTTATATTTATATATGTATATGTACCCAAGATGTCAAACGAACACAGAGTGGGTAATTTACTTCAAACACTGATTTTCTTAGAAATCCCTTCTGTGCCATAAGGCACACCCGGTTCAAGGATGAATCCGCAGGGTACCCAAAGTATAATGTAGGAACGAAAACACGAGTTCCAGCGCCGCCTACAACTTGGTCGGGAACTAAAGCTCATACACACAACGATACCACATATACGTTTACACTCATACTAAAGGCGCTATTAGTATGAGGGTAAACGTATATGTAGTATCGTAGTGTGTGTGGGCTTTAGTTCCCGACTTGGTTGTAGGCGGCGCTGAAACTCGTGTTTTTGGTTCTACATTATACCTTGGGTACCCTGTGAATCCGGTCTAAAGATGTAATCGAATAGTGGGTAACGCTCCTCAGCTGCATAACCTACGGTTTGAGGTTTTCATAGCCGTGCTCCGATTACCTTCCATGCTCTACTGGATCTGTCACATTGGATTCCTAAGAAGTTCAGTGTGTGAAGTAAATTACCCATCCCGTGTTCGTTTGACATCTTGAGTACGTATGC
Source organism: Gonatopus flavifemur (assembly GCA_018340375.1). Classification (NCBI taxonomy): domain Eukaryota; kingdom Metazoa; phylum Arthropoda; class Insecta; order Hymenoptera; family Dryinidae; genus Gonatopus; species Gonatopus flavifemur. Next base: position 17,960,034 of record JAFFJZ010000009.1, read on the forward strand.
ATATGTCCCAGAACACATGTCCGACCTTCCGAGAGCATATTCTGCAACCGAAGTGCAATTTTTTCCCGTTTGAAAAGAAAATTTTTGGAGGCTCCGTTCTTGAAATATGAGCATTTTCAGATTTTTTGAAAAATCCAAATAGCTCAGAAGCATTGTATGTTACATACTTCAGTCTCATACCATTCGCCAAGTTGGAGAACGGCGGATCTCTAGAAAAAAAATTGAACTATTATATCTCTATTTGTTCCGGAGCTACAGCGATTTGGAGTTGCTGAATTCTGATTGGCTGGAAGCTCAAAAATTTCAAATCACTGTAGCTCCGGAACGAATAGGGATATAATAGTTTAATTTTTTTTCTAGAGATCCGCCGTTTTCCAACTCAGCAAATTGTATCAGACTGAAGTATGTAGTATACGATGCTTCTGAGTTATTCGGATTTTTTGGAAAATCTAAAAATGCTCGTATCTCAAGAACGAAGCCTCCAAAAATTTCTTCTCAAACGGGAAAAAATTGCATTTTGGTTGCAGAATATGCTCTCAAAAGGTCAGACACGTGTTCTGGGACACCCTGTATATATATATATAAATATATCCACAAATATATATACAGATTTCGCGTTCATTCATCTAAGGTACGGTGATCATATCTTGGACGGTCCTTTTCAGAATAGTCAAAATATGAAAGAAATAAGTTAATTGGATCTTGGAATTATCTTTTCCAAAGTGAAGGACGCATCCAGAATTTTTTTCCACCATTTTTCTCGTACTCAGCACATCGAAAAACGTAGATATACACAGTTTGAGTGCAAAAAATAAAGAAAAGAAAATTCAACCTCGAATTGACCTTTTTCAAGGTCAAAGACGGATCCAGAATTCTTTTTCACTATTTTTTTCGTACTCAGCACGTCAAAGGACGGAGATATACACAGTTTGAGTTCAATATATGGGAAGCAAAGAATTTGACCTCGAATTAACCTTTGTCGAAGTCCAGGACGCATTCAGGATTTTTTTCACCATTTTTCTCGTACTCAGCACATAAAAAAACGTAGATATACACAGTTTGAGTTCAATATATGGAGAAAAAAAAAATCGACCTCGAATCAACCTTTTTCAAGGTCAAGGACGCATCCTGGATTTTTTTCATTATTTTTTTCGTTCTCAGCACGAAAAATTCACCCTTGAAAAACACTCAAAATCCTCTTTCCCCGGGTGGTCCCTTTTGGGACCAATCCCGTCCTCTGAAGGTTAAGGCGAGTGTTATTCGCATTGATATTCATTTCTTTTGGGAAGAGAGAGAGAGAGAAGAAAATATGAAAAATATTACAATAAAACGATTCGAATAGGATGAAATGACCGATACAATGACTTTTCAACTACAAGATTTTTAACAGTGACATCGAGATAGTTTTCTGATGGGAGAGAGCATGTGTATGTGTATGTGTGCGTATATATGAGAATAATTTACGAACCTACTTCCGTTCAAGCTGACCTTTGGATATCTGGCTGCGAGCTAGATCCAAAGTGAGCGACCAAGATCTTGTAGATGGTGGCAACTGGATCAGGAGTTTGGATACGGTCTGGATGCACTGAATTTAGTAATACTCTGACTTAAAAGTTAACTCGGAAAGTCCGAGTGCGAAGATTTAAATAAGAGAGTGAGAGCGGTACAAACGGGTTTGGCGGAATAGGTATTCCGTCAAAAATTGTTACCGGCCCGTGGAACTTGCGCGAGTTCGATCACGGTACCAAACGGGAACTTTGTCTCGTTCAACTTGGTAAATCCGCTTGTTATCGAGCTTGCTTTCGCAAGGCGTGTCCCCGATAGATCCCGAAAGTATACTCTGGGTTTTCATCGATTTTCTTCTTATTCAAGAAGCGATGATTTTTATCCTATGGGAGTGGGGGAATCACGCCATCGGTCTTTTGCTGATTTTGGCCAACGTGCCTTGGTTGCTATGCTCGTGCTAAATTTGATGGGTGTGAGAAGGATTGATTGACTGACAAAAGGATAAATGGAAAGGTGCACTGCACTTTGGAGTCAGCTCTATGCAGTCTCAGCAATTTTGCAAATATTTGTGTTATGTTCCTGCGTTGTGGAATTCGTGAATGAATATCGAAGTATAAATTTGTCTGTATGGATTATATTGATTCGCTTGATTCCTGAGAAATAAACTAGATAACTTCGTGTCAGGTGTCAAATGAAAAGATACGAAAGTGAAAGAGAATTTTGTCTTGAACTTCACCCCATGTATACGTGCTCTCATTTTCGCTTCGTATATATGGGGAGATAATTTTTGTATTCCTAATGTAACGAGTTCATCTCAAACGCGCTCTCAAATTACAATGATTTCCAATTTCCCACAGTTTCGATTGATTCTTTCTTTGAGAGCGTGGTTGAAAAGAAGTCGTTTGCAATTGTTCATTCGTGAACACGGAAAAAAAGATGATGTTGGATTCACAATGTTTCGTTCGATCACCATAGAAACATTAGGGGTTTCTATGGTGATCGAACGAAATGTTGTAAATCCAACATCATCTTTTTTTCCGTGAACCTTTGACCGGAATGTAATTTGCTGAGGTTGGATAATTTTGCGCAAGACAGTTCTCCTTAGGCTTCGGAATGTTGAACTTATTTTGAAATTTCTTGGATACATTATTTGTGTGCAAAAATAATACATCGCTGTTATGAAACTAATGAAACACCAATATTCCATAATAGAACTGGATGAAATGTTGAAGGGAAAATATTATAATTAATATCAACAATGTGTTGATTCTCCCACTTTGAAAATTCGAATAAACAACAAAAGAAAATGTTCCTATTCAACAGAAGAAGTTCCTCAATTCCTTTTCTGTCATGGGTGGTAATTTTGATTATCTGAATGTATCTAGGAGTATTTGATAAATTTAAAGGATGGATTAGAGAACCTTATCTTGTTGTATGGGTACTACGCAAGAAAAAACTGGAAAGTGAGGTTTTTGGTGGGTACATCACAAAGAAAAAGCAGCATGGTGCAGCTTTAGGGAGGTCACAGGAAAATTTTTAGGGAACAATGAAGACCCCGAGTATAAAAATATTGTGGCGAAAATGGTGGATGATTAAAAAGGAGTAGGATGTTTGATGAATCTCAAGCTTCACTTTCTTGATTCTTACCTTGACTTCTCTCCAGAAAATCTTGGAGCATTTAGTGAAGGACACGGTGAAAGAATGCATCAAGACTTGAGTGAGTTTGAGAGAAGATCTCAAGGTATTCGGGAGAAGAATATGTTGGCAGACTATTGCTGGTGTTTGAAAAGAGACACAACCGTGTCACATAAAAGGAAAGGCGTGAAGAGATCATTTTTAGAAAGTAAACGTGAGCGATTCAAGCGGTGACACCACATTGTACTTTTAAAAGAATCGAATAAATTTTTCTTGGCTTGGAATACTCTTTATAGATCCGGAAGTGAGAAGCCATGATCTACAAATCGAGATCTAAAGTGTGAAGGAAATTTTTGAAGCGTGGAAATGGAGGCGTGCACAAATGCGCTGACGTTCTAGCATGGTGACCTTCGGAAACCAAATATCTGTCTCATCACCTGCCTATTTTAACCTGTCAGAAGGAAGTGAATATCGATCACATAGATGTAGGAGAGATGCAATATGGGCCCAGTGAAGGAAATTATAGGTGATTTCTATCCAAGTCATCTTGATTCACAACAAACCATTATGAAAACTTTAAACGTTTATCTGAGAATTGTATCTTGAAAATCGGTGGGAACGTTAGCTCTGCCAACTTTCAATCAATTGCCTCGGTTTCTTTTTTTATTGTATCCGTGATATGGTAATCCAATGAAATACATACGAGGGTGACGGAATATCAATATTTACGTTTCTCTTAAGTCACGAATTTTGGGGTAAAAATCCTACGTTTTCCTTCAAATCGATGCCATTTCGTGAAAAAGCATATTTTTCGAAAGCGATACGTATTTCACTACGTTTGGGGTAACGAAAACAAATTATTTTTGGTGCATTGTTTTGGTTCAATCTTGGACTGGGTTATTTCTCCCACCGAACGACCATGAATTTCCGCAGCGCACCGATCAATCGCCTGTCAGGCCGCCATATTTGCAGATTCAATAAAATCTGGACAAAGATGTTATTCTGAACTTCAATAGTAGCATAACACCTTTCTGCATTTCAATTTGGATGGTGCCTTTCTTGTGATTCACAAACAAAAATCTTGAAAATTGACGTTTTTGGAGGGATCACTTCAGTCTTGTCCTTTAAAGCTGACTCTTATGACGAGCAAGAGTATATCGTTCATATTGAGGTTGAAGAGATTTTGAAAGACAGAGAATTCGAAAAAAACATTTTCCCTGCAGATGACCTCTATATGACCTGCAGATATCAGCTTGATTGGATTATGAGAATTCATCAAGTTTTCAAATTTCCCGGCCGTTCAGGATCCGGGATGAAAAAGATGATATCCTTTGATGTGAAGATGTTTGTCCTTAATTTGACCTTGATTCTGACGTGATGGAGGCATATAGTCCCCGCAATTGTGATCTGCGACCACAAACGTAGAAGTCAACTAACCCAAGACCCTGCCTAGCCAATATCAGAGAAAACATTCAGAAAAAGGATTTTGTCTACATATGACCTTGAGATGACCTGCAAATACCACTTTTATTCGAATATAAAAATGTATTTGGATGTAAAATTCCTCGCTGGTTCGGAATCCGGGGCCAAAAGAATTATATCTTCCGATTTGAGATGTTTGACCTTGATTTGACTTTTATCCTGACGTGGTGGGGTCATATGGACCCAGGAATCGTAATCTCCGACTCCCAAAACTTATAGTTACCCACCTCTGTTCTGGTGTTCCAGCGTAGATCAAATGTTGACCTGTGTAAGCTATCATCCCTCGATGTGTGTCCTATCAGATTACTTCTTCTTTCCACGATCTGTCTGGAAAGACTTCTTTTTTCATTCACCTTCCCAAGTACTCCTTCAATTTTCACTTTCTCTATCCACTTCACTCTGAGCATCCTTCTATGACACCACGTTTCGGAAGCTTCAAGTCTTCGTTAGTCCATTTTTCCAATTGTCCAAGTTTCGCACCCATATAATGCTGTGCTCCAAACGTGACTCTTCAAGAATTTCTCCCCTACTGCTAAGCCAATATTCTTTGATCATAGTAACTGTCTCTTTTGGTGGGAAGCCTGCTTCCCCCGTGCTATTCTTGCTCCTATATCTCTTCCGCTTCTACCGTTCCCTGTGATTATGCTTCCTGGATGATTAAATTCTTTCACTCGCTGAATTGCCTGTGCATCTATTTTGATTTTCGTTCCTCTTGATGTTCTCGCTGTTGTACAAATCATGAATTTTGTTCTATCCTGATTTATATTCATACAATATCAGGTTGGCAACTAAGTAATTGCGGATTTCACTCATAGATGGTGTCAGTTGAATTTTTGAGTTTGCAGACGTAGTACAAATGTAAGACACATCTTGTTATTTGATAGTTGGCAATTCAGCTGTCAATCAGTAACAAAAGTTTTTTGATCGTTCGCGTAGTTTTCGTTTGGCGTTCGTTGAAAAATAGAAAATCAAAAGGAACATTTTCGTCATATTTTGCTTTTTTATTTCCGCAAAGGGAAGAACGCATCGCGAGCTCATGAAGAGTTATATGCTGTTTATGGTGACGAAGCCTCAAAAGAACGGTAGTGTCAAAATTGGTTTACCAAATTTCGTTCTGGTGATTTTTCACTCAGAGATGAAAAACACTCTGGTCGTCCAGTTGACGTTGATGACGCCCTAATCTAAGCAATAATCGATTCGGATCGTTACAGTACAACACGTGAGATCGCAGAGAAACTTCATGTATCACATACATGCACTGACAATCACTTAAAACAACTTGGCCATGTTCAAAAATTCGATACATAGGTTTCTCACGAACTGAAAGAAACGCATTCAACGCGACGCATCAACATCTGCAATTTGTTGAAGGAACGTAATGGAAATGATCCGTTTTTAAAACGACTGAGAACTGGCGATGAAGAATGGGTTGTGTACAACAATATCAAGTGGAAAAGATCGTGGAGCAGGCCAAGTGAACTAACTCGAACAACAGCAAAAGCTCACATTCATCAAAAGAAGGTTTTGTTATCAGTTTGGTGGCATGACAAAGGAATTGTCTACTTTGAACTCTTACCACCCAACCAAACGATCATTCCTGATGTCTATATTGAACAACTAACGAAATTAAACGATGCAGTTGAAGAAAAGCGGCCCGAATTGACAAATCGAAAAGGTGTTGTATTCCATCATGACAATGCAAGGCCACACACATCTTTGGTCACTCGGCAAAAATTATTGGAGCTTGGTTGGGGTGTTTTGCCACATATAGTCCTGACCTTGCACCATCTGATTACTTTTTGCTCCGACCTTTCCAAAACTCCTTGAATGGTAAAAATTTCAGTCATGATGATGATGTCAAATCGTACCTGATTCAGTTTTTTGCTAATGGGAATCAGGAGTTTCATGAACGTGGGATTATGATGCTGCCTAGAAGATGGCAAAAGGTCATTGATCAAAATGGGCAATCCATTACAGAATGAAGTTATTTAGTTCCATGAAAAAAGTGTCTTTGATTTTCTGACAAAAATCCGCAATTACTTAGTTGCCAATCCAATAGTTTCCTAATAATATTGTTTTCATAGTGTTGAGAGTATTTTCTAACTTGGCGCCACTCGTAGGTAATATAGCTATGCCATCCACAAATCTCAACATACTTACACTTTCATCTTGAATCTGTAATTTCAATTGCACTTGCTCTTTCACTTCGTTCATCGCTTCTTCTATATACAAATTGAAAATCAATGGTGATAGTGAGCATCCTTGTCTCACCCCTCTTCTAATCTGTGCTTCTCCTTTTTGACCCTTCATTTCTATTATTGTGGTTTGATTCTTCTATCATTCATATATTATTCTTCTATCCTTGAAATTAATTCCTACTTTTTTCAGAATCGTGAACATTTCCTCCCAATCAACATAATCGAATGCTTTTTGTATATCTACAAAACCTATATACACAGACTTTTTCAACCCTAGACTTTCCTCTACTACTGTTCTGAGTGCCAATATTGTTTCCCACGTTCCCCTTCCTCTCCTAAAACCGAACTGATCTTCTGCCAATCCAATCTCAATTTCATTATCTATTTTCCTGTATACAATTTTTGTCAGTATTCTCAAGACGTGTGAAGTTGAACTAATCGTTCTGTAGTTCTCGCATTTGTCCGCTCTTGTTTTTTTAGGATAGCGACAATTTTATTCTCCTGGAAATCTTCGGGTACTTCTCTTCTTCTATACATATCTCTGACCGATTCAAACAGTGCGTCACGAGTTCTCTTACTAGAGGCTCCGATGAGGTCCGCACTCATTCCATCTATTCCTGGCGCTTCATTATTTTCTAATTCTTTCAAAGCCCTGTCGAATTCTGATCTCAAAATTGAATCTCCCAATTCTTCTTCATCGACATCTTCCTGCTTCTCTGAAAATCCTATATCATCGCTTCCTCTAAATAGATCTTCTGAATGATCAATCCAGCGTTCTATTTTCTCCTCCGTTCTTATCAATTGTTTCCCTAGAGAATTTTTGTTCTCACCGCTTCTTGATTTCATTTGTCCAAAAATCCACAATCCTATATGTCCTATCTATTTTCCCTGAATGTAATCTTACTCCTATATCCTGCCATTTCCCCTGTAACCGTTGTTCTTTTGCTTCCTTTGATCCTCTTATTATTCCATTCCTCAGTGTCTTGTATGTCTCCTGATCTTGTTCGCTACTCTTATTCTTGTATTCCCTTCTTGAATTGATTGAATCGACAATTCCTTCCGTTATCCATGGTTTCTCAGGCTCCACTCCATTGTTCTCAAGAATTTCATCTGCACATTGTTCTATGTTCCCCTTCATATTTGTCCATCTACTCTCTATTTCCAAGTTTTCCTCTTCTCAATCCTACAATTTTTCGTCCAAGATCACTTTGAATGCCTCCTGTGTTTGTTCCTGTTTGAGATTCTTCAAATTCCATCTTTCTTGCATCCCCCTCCTCTTCTTCAGAGCTTCGATTGCCAGAGAACATTTCATCAGCAACATATTGTGATCACTATCTATATCCGCGCATGGATTAGTTTTACAGCTTTTCATTCGGTTCCTAAATCTTCGTTCCACTAATATGTAATCAATTTGGTATCCTGCTGTATCTCCTTCCCGAGTATAGATTCTCCTTGGATGATTTTCGAATAATGTGTCGGTAATAACCATTCCATGGCTCCCACAGAATTCGAATCGAAGTTGTCCTTTCTCATTTCTTTTTCCCAACGCAGGATCTCCCATTATGTTGCCCTCTTTCCCTCGCTCTACCAATCTATTCCGATCGCCTATGATCATCATTAAATTGTCTTCTCCCTTTCCATATTCTATCACTCCTATTCCATCATACGTTTTCCCGATATCTTCCTCTGAGTACGCAGATGTTGGCATGTATACTTGAACTATAACAGTATCTACCGGTTTTGTTCTAACTCTAACCATCCTCACGCGTTCGCTATTTTGCAAATGATTTCCTATCCTATTCCCTACCTTTTTATGACTATAACTCCCACACCTGCTCGACCATTCTTTGATCCTGTATGAATGATTCTATAATCCTCACTCCAGAAATCCCCTTCTTGCGGTCATCTCATTTCGCTACTACCCATCACCTTGATACCTAACCTATTCATTTCCAATTTCAAATTTTCCAGTTTCCCTGTTTGTCTCAGTGATATAACATCCCACGTTCCGACTCGGAGAATGTTCTCTTCCTCCCCTATCTTCTTCGGTTTTCTGTCTCGTGTGATGAGGCTCTCTCGAGCAGCCTCCACCCGAAGGCTATTTGACCTCCGGAATGTTTTACTCGAGAGAACGCCATCATGTTGTTGTTGTTGCTTTTTTTTCCAATGAATTGAAATCCCAAAATTCTAGGCCTGGAGAAAGATTTGATCACCTCGGGAATATTAAAAGATGTCAAGGGAGGTAGTTCCCCCTTGCTTTCCCTCCGTTTCTGCCGATGTTCCTGGCGTTGGGATGATTTTGTTCCTCTCAGTTTGTATTCTCCCTCTCGAGTAGTTCATTCCACCCGGAAAAAAGATCAAAATCTGAGATACATGCAGGGGAATGAATTCCTGGTTGGCGAGATCTACGCGACAATTTTTAGCCGTCGGAACCGTAGCCTCTACGTTAATGATAGTGTTATGAGGCGACACTCCTGACCCTGTCCACCCTGGTTATTCATCCTGGTCAGACCAGAGTACATTGTTGTGTCCCTCTGTCCTCAAACAGTGTCGCAACAATCGGTCACCACGCACCTCAAGATCACTGGCAACGTTTAACCTTGATGTACGTAGGAGAGTCGAATAATTTCATCTTCGAATAAGCCATGTGCCCATCCTGCCGCGGTATTATTCGCGTGGTCGCTTCCATCGTTATTCGACATAATGAAGAGAGGAAGAAAATTGTTCACTCGAGTCATCGAACAAAGAAAAACCCAAAAATTCAAGGAAAAAAATCTTCTAACAGAAATCCCACTCGAGAATCTCGTTTCCCGAAAAATCACTGTGCGATCGTTATCAAGAGAATCGCTCGTATGAAGAATTACGGTATTGAATGTCAATACGACATCCTGTCTCGAAAATAACCATCAAAGACTGTGCGAGCTATCCGTGAGAGAACGTGAGTTCTTATACCGGTAAGCTGATCAAATCAAATCCCCCAGAATGCTCCGCACTCCCTGGCACATCTGGTTGAAAATTGTTGAAAGACACAAAAAACTGAAGAGAAACACCACGAAAGCAGACGTGGTTCTATTTCACCACAACACAAAATCTGATGGAATAACAAAGAAAATATAATATATAATCCAAAGATTTGCTTCTATATTCAGAATTGGTCGGAATTATGATCTGGTGGAGACTTCGGGATTGGTTTCGGAACAAAGTGGTACGCTGTAATGGTACCATCTCTCTTGGTATTATAATGGTCTGTCTCTTCGCCCAACCGTGAAATTAAAAAAAAATTCCGGAGCGATATTTAAGAAAGTATCTCACTGAATGAATACTTTTCTCTCACTTTTCTCTCATATAACAAGACATAAACTCCAGGTGTAAGTACCTCTTCATGCAAACTGTTTGGGAAGCTCAGATACTCGAGGCAACTCATGAATCGTTATAGGTATTCCTTCAGAATATGAAAAAAATAATCCACCAGCGAAGAGCGAAAGCAAAAGAGCAAAAGAGTAGTGAGCGGTATACCTATCAGCTAAACAGGGCAATGAAGCGAATGGAGATACAAATGGGAGGGGGGGAGGGGTTGTCGTTTCCCAATGCGGAAGAAAGAGATGTAGGAGCCGTAAGCAAGAGAGATAGTGAGAGAGGACTCTACTCGACTCGTTTCGCGAAGACCGTATTTCGTCGATGCCTTTCGTTGTTTCGCGAGAAAAAAAAGAAGCGCGGAAACAGAAGACGCCACGTCCACTGACGTCGCCGTGGAACGGAATTCTCTTGGCTAAACCAATCGTGCTCATCTCTCGTACAAGAGGTAATGGCGGAATTTGTCTCTCTCTTGCACTCAATTGATTTCCGGTATCGATCACCACGTTTCCACTACGTGGCCAGCGAGAATTTCAAATGTCCAAACTCCCCAAGAAAATGTCGTAACTCATGCCAGAAAGATGCTACGTACCAGCAAAAGGGAGCGTAAGGAATATGAGATGGAATGAAATATATCTGGAAATTTTCATCATGAGATCATCACTTCCCAGTTGGTAAACTGATGGAAAGTCGAGAACACACGTGTAGGAAAGAGACACAAATTTGAACCACACTCCAACGTGTGTGTTCGACTTTCACAAAATTATTCGAGAATTCAATGTGAAAGAACTTAGAAAGTTGCCCAAAAATCAACAATCCTCCAAACCAGAGAAAGAAGGAGGAGAAAGAAAAAGTAATCGCAAGAGAAGTTCGCAAAAGATATTCAATGAAAAACCAATATAATGTTGAACTTCGGAATCGCACGTGTGGTAGATCTTCCCCACGAAAGTTGCTCATGAAATGTCGGCAAATCAGCGTGAGAGGTCGAACTTCGTTAAAGAATCACAGATTCGGGGGAATCGGAACTCAATCACTGCTTTAACTAAGCCTGTGAGAAGGAAAGAAAAATGTTTCTCGCTTCTCATGAACGAAACAAGAAAAGGAATCAAAAAGCAAAAATGTCTTCGAAAGTCGAAGACGTGGATGATATTACAAACGATAACGTTTTCGAGTTTCGGTACATGGAAAAGACATGAACAATTCATCAAAATCTTCAAATGTGTGTGCGTAAAAACAAACTGTACGTTTCGTGCTCACGAGGAGCGTTAGCACGGAAGAAACAGAGGAAGCGTTACTTGTATTTATTTGCGATTACACGCTCAAACAAGCATTACGGATGAATACAAAATGCAAAAACGAAAAAGATAGAAAAAGGTAAATCCACGACATGAGGTGAAGGCCCCACGTTGGGTGCCAAAAAGATGTTACGTCGTAAACCAAAAATTGGAAGTAAAAGGAGGAGAGGCATCAATAGCCCCGTCAGTGACGGAAAGAAAACCATCAGTTCACACGTAGACTGGGGACGTCCAGCTCGAAATTGACGACACCGACGTATCATCTCTCCTTGGACTCACCTTTTTGACGGCGAAACAGGAATAACGTAGTGGCAACCACTCGTTCTCTCTCCCTCTCTCTCTCCAGCGATAATCCCGACGGCAGCTATAGACCGCGGAGAGGATGGGGGCCAAATCAACGAAATCAGTGTTTGAAGAGAGAGAGTGTGACGTATCTCTCTTTTCAATCAACTTTTCGTTGATTTGGTTTTTTGTTAATTTGGCCCCCATCCCGCGGAGAGGGCGTAGGTTTCCGAGATCTGGGCTCCAAAGGACGAAGAAACAACACATAAGATTACACACACTTTTGGTTTCCTTCATGAATATGACCACTCTCTATACAGGGTGGCGCAAAAGTCTGGAAACACCTCCATAACTTGAACGGGGCATGATAATTGGATCAAATTTTTTTTCAATTGAAGGAGGGATGGAGGGCTATGGTAACGGGGGACTTTGAGTTCCCTCGCCCTGTAGGGGGCGTTGGGGGGGAGGAGGGGGCCGAAATTTTCAATGAGATGGGAGGGCTTGTGATACGTCATTCGATAGTGTGTTCCAACCCGAACCCAGCGGTTTTTCGTTTTCTGAAATCAGACCATTTTTCGCTGAGTTATCGTAATTTTGATACTCTGATGTGGCCAAGTCTGGAAACACCCCCATAACTCTTGAACGGGGCATGGTAATTGGATCAAATTATTTTTGAATTCAAGGAGAGATCAAGGTCTATCATAACGGGGGACTTTGAGTTCTCCAGCCCTGTAGGGGGCGCTGGGGGGAGGAAAGGGGGCCAAAATTTTCAATGAGATGGGAGGACTTGTGATACGTCATTCGATAGTGTTTTCTGTTACGGAGTGAGCGAGACCTTTATTTTTTTGTCGAGCTCACCGCAATCTTCACCCCTTCCGGAGGAATTTGTGAAGTGCATCGGCCCCGAGCGGTGAGGCCGATCAAGGAATTGGACAACGGGAGAATAAATGAAGATACGCCAGGTTTGAATGATTCGATATAATTCTCAAGGGCAGAAACCCAAGGGAAAGATTTCACTCTTTCACAAAACGTGATTAGCACATGTTGAATTTGTCTGTAAAAATCCTCGAATCAATAACATATCTGCGGATGGTTTCATTCATTACAAATCCTAAATCAATTATATTCGAGTAAAATGATCTTGTGTATAATAAATCACACGTACAAGCTTATGAAGTGCTGGATTTAATGGAAAATAGTTTGACTCTGAAGCGCTTTTCAATATCTTCGTTTTAATTTATACAATATATGTATTTTCATTATCTTTCATGTTGCGCAGTGAGAATTGAATGATTATGTTAGAAACAACATGATTTGAATATTTTTTTTGTAATGTATTAGTCATGTATCAAACTTAAATATGAATGATTTGTAGGTTGGCGTAGGTTAGCGACGGGAGGAAATTCGGAAGAGAGGGGAAAGATAGAGGAAGAAAAGCATAATCAAGGGTAACCATAAAACTCACCGGTGTTTGAAGGACTTCTGACAGTTTCACTGGCGAATTGTACGAAAATTGTCGCTGTTGAAGTTCACGAAAAATAAACAATTTTGGCACACGGTTCACTATACTAAACAACAACAAAGAGGGAAATCATTAGAAGTTCTCACGCACGACACGAACGAAACTCTGCTTCCTCAATCTCTCCAGGAAAAACCCCGGAGACCATATGGAGCTCAACACGCCAAAAAAAGGTTTCTGGGATCGCATCTATCTCGCAAGTGAAAAAAATGATGGAATAAAGAAGGTGAAAGGAATATTTTTCCCGGCGTGGTCAGCACTTCAACCCAACGTCGGAATTCGAAGAAATCCGGTGTTGGGTTTCGGCGCCGAAGAGTCCCACACGTGCCTTATCGCTGTCTAGGACAGATTTTTGCTGGCCTCAACATCGACGATGCACGTGTGTGACCAGCCAAGAACAATTAGAGTGTTCTTAAAGGGAAGGAATGTTGGAATATTATTTGAAGTCGGGTATGGTAACATGGATGGACTATGGGAAATGCTGGAAAACTTGCCCGAGATCACCTCTCGACAATCCTATTCAAAAAAAAGGTGTTGAAAGAAGAAGGTAAGGAAGAGAACAATAGAGGCACAGTACACTCGTAACGCATGCAACGAAGAGTCGCACGCACACACGGATAAGCATGTATGCGTGAGACTCCAAGCAGCGATACGTGAGAGTGTGAGGGTGAAAAAGAAGATCTCTCTACTTCGTACGTGTAAACGCACGGGGCAGAGAGAAAGAAAGAATTTAGGACAGCGAGGTAGAGAGAGAGACGATGGAGAGAGTTGCGACATTCTCGCTTCCGGGTCCGCGAAAACGCGTGGTCGGGAGAAAGGCGGGCAAAAAGTCTCGCGATCCGCCTCAAAATGATACTCTAAGGAAATCATTCTGAGGTCGAAAAATTGCGGGACGTAACAGTTCCAACCCAAACCCAGCGGTTTTTTGTTTTCTGAAATCGGACCATTTTTCGCTGAGTTATCGTCATTTTAACACTCTGATGTTGCAATATCTGGAAACACCCCCATAACTCTTGAACGGGGCATGATAATTGGATCAAATTCTTTTTGTATCGGAGGTTTTTTTTTATCCCAATCTTGGCATTACCCAGAATCAACGGCGTGGACGTGTTGGGAACCTGATTCCTTGTGTGTGTGTGTGTGTGAGAGAGAGAGCAGGCTTGTGTGGGTGCGTGTGGGTCATCCAATGAGGATTCTCGTCGCTCCAATATCTGAAATTGTGTCTTTTGACGTTACCATTTAGGCAAAAAGTGGCCTCGTCCGGAAAAACGACCCTATCCAACAGGTGAGGATCTTCATCGATCATTTCCATAAAGGTTTCGCAAACTTGCAAGCGATGGTCAAAATCATCCTCAAGTAATTCTTGCACAAGTTTGATTCTGAAGAGATGGAACTGCGCAGTTCTAAGAATGCGCTGAATTGAGCGGTGACTAATATCATGAGCTTGTGAAACTTTACGGATGGAGGTGTGCGGTTCCTTGACAAATGATTGTATGACCTTCACCGCAATATCAGGGTCAGTGGTTTTGCGTGGCCTGCCACATTTCGGGCAATCCTTAACACTCCTAGTTCCTGAAAGACGTTCGATTGTTTTGGAGATAGTACCTTAGGAGACCCCCGATGTACCGACGCAATATTCATCGTTGAATAAGGTTTGTACCTCCCTGAAAGATCGTTGACGATCTCCGTAGCCACGCATCATTGAGATAATGATTCGTTCTCCCTCTGAAAGTGACATCTCCGATCAACGGATTATTCAAATACCGAATACCTTGGGTAAATCACCGACTTTGAAAATGAAAAACCTGAAATGAACCTGAGGATAATTGATCACAGCTTTGAAATGAACCTCAGAATAATCGATGCCGAATACGCGCACGTAAGTGAGTATCCAGAAGAATAGTCCTACGAAGGCCCATACGATCAAATCAACCACCCACTCACACTTACTCACTCCCACACACACACACACTTCCACACGAGCACACACCCACACCCACACAACCACTCTTGCATACACCGACACCCACACACACCCACACCGACACCGAAACACAACCGCCCACGCCCACACACACGCACATCAACACCCACACACAACCACTCACCTACCCATACCCACACAAACCTACTCACACACACACACACACACGCCGTTGATTCTGGGTAATGCCAAAATTGGGATGAAAAAAACCTCCGATTAAGAAAGAATTTCATCCAATTATGGGGGTGTTTCCAGACTTTGCCACATCAGAGTATTAAAATGACGATAACTCAGCGAAAAATGGTCCGATTTCAAAAAACAAAAAACCGCTGGGTTCGAGTTGGAACACACTATGGAATGACGTATCACAAGCCCTCCCATCTCATTGAAAATTTTGTAAAAGGAAATAAAAAAAATATTTCATTTCTATCTTTTCACCAACATCCCCAAACTCCGCAACATTCTGTAATTGCTCGTTGTACTGATGGGAAATTATTATGCACCTTCGAGGAATCAAACCGCTGTAAACAACCTACCTGAACGTGAACCTACATAACCTATGCCTAAACGACCTGAGCTAAACCGACACTTGTGTCTATGACAGGAAAAGTTGCAACAAGTGTTCCTGGAGTACCTCGGTTGATTTCCTGTAGAACGGTGTGTTACAATAATAATCCAATCAGACTCGATGAAATTTTGGATCATTATAATATCAGGGATAAATATAGAGAAGTATTGAAAATTCTCTAATGATGTGCCAGTGAATAGAATTTGATTCCGACGTTGACAAATTTCCAATCCATGTAATTTTCTAACCTCAAAATTTTTGAATCACATATACTTATATGATATATGTACTGTGAGAGGTTATATAATTTTCTCAATAGAATGAATTGAACTTACAATTATTGATGAATAATTTCATATGAAGTGAATTGTGAATTTGGAAGTGGATTTAATTCAATGTATAATAAATCGACGCTCGAAGTTTCTATTTTTCGCAATGCTTTGGTTTGAGTCTGTATCCAAATTTTTGTTGACTTTCAAGATCATCAATTCATTCGCTTGGAGACTTACAGAATTTCCTTATTGAAAGTGATTGTGCTGATCTGGAATACCTTTAGTTCTGTATGATACTAATAATTGATAATCCTAGGTGTCATTAGTCAATACCGCATATCTGAGTCACTGTGTCTGATACTATGTATTGATAAACAATAGTGAGTATACCCTGTAACAATAAACAGTACTGGATATAGTTGATAATACCATGTATCGATGAACAATATTGGATGTAGTTGATCGATACCATGTATTCATTAACAATATTGGATACAGTTGATCGATGCCATGGATCGATGAACAAAATTGGATATAGTTGATCGATACTACATATCCTTGTAGAAGATCATATTTAGGTTGTTTGAACTGTATATATGAACCTTAATGTTGATTTTATTTATGAAAATTGCAATTGTAGATCTCTTTCGATTTCATAAAACTATTTTTAATTAAATCTTACGAAAGCTTTTCAAATTGATATTTCAGTACTGGATGTAATGGAAATCATTGCAGTTCTTTGGGTTGATTTTTTATAAAAGAGTTTGTTTTTTGTGGTTTATTAAGTTATACAAAAAATGTTTACAAGACCCCAGTAATTTTACACTTTTGAATCATGAAACATTTATTCTGATACATAGTTTGAAGTGTTTTGTCTTCTCAGATACCCAAAAACGTTTGAAACAAAACATTACCCGGAAAAAAACATTCCATATATGGACCCATATATGGATTCATATATACATTCATATACGAACATATATGGATTTTGGCCATATATGTTCATATATGGTCATATATGAAAGTGGGGAATCTATCAGCATTGATCTCACTTCTCTCTCCGTTGGTTTTTCATCACATTCCATGTAAAATTGTGACATTTTTTGTCCATATATGGATGTATATGATAATGTATGATTGAATATGATCACATATGGCCATATACAGTCTCATTTATACATGATCATATATCAAAATCCATATATGCTCATATATGATCTCATATATGTTTATATATGTCCATATGTATTTCATATATGTTCATATATGATTCATATATGATTCATATACGCTCATACACGACCATATATGAATTATTTTCCCCCGGGTTTTATTCTAAGTATCTACATTTCATTGAAAACATGTAATTCAATAGAATATTTTGATCACAGTCTTCTTGTATTATAAGAGTTCCTTTCAGATTCATATACTCTTACTAAAATACGTTGAAAATCTGAATTATCCTCTGACTTATTCTCCTTTCATGGGCTCTTTTGATGGCTCATGTATGGCTCATGTTTAATAATCGTATAACACTAATATACAACTATCCAATTTCATTGTAAAATATGACACCTTTTCATGTATACATCTCATACATCTGTACCGTTTACTGTGAAACATTCATCATATTCCGAACATGTATCACAATTACTGAAATTATTATACATAATTGAACCTAACATAAACAAGATATACTGAATGTTTCGTAATGAAGGCCACAGACCACAGATATATGAGATTGATACATGAAAAGGTATTACATTTTGAAATAAAATTGGATAGTTGTATATCAGTGTTATAAGATTGGTAAACATATACATAAGCCATTAAAAAAGCCCATGGAGATTAAGCCAAAGAATAATTCAGATTTTCAATGTATTTCAGTAAGAGTATATGAATCTGAAAGGAACTCTTACAATACAAGAAGACTGTGATTAAAATATTCCATTGAATGGCATATGTTTTCAATTAAATCTAGATACTTAGAATAAAATGTTTTGTTTGAAACGTTCTTGGGTATCTGAGAATGAAAAAAAACTTCAAACTATGTATCAGCATGAATGTTCCATGATTCAAAGGTGTAAAATTACTGGGGTCTTGTAAAAATTGTTTGTATAACTCAAGTAGTCACAGAAAACAAACTCTTTTATAAAAAATCAACCCTAAGAACTGAAATAATTTTCAGTGAATCCAGTACTGAAATATCAATTTCAAAAGCTTTCGTAAGATTGAATTCGAAATAGTGTTATGGAAGTGAAAGAGATCTACAATTGCAATTTCCATAAATAAAATCAACATTAAGGTTCATATATACAGTTCAAACAACCTAAATATGATCTTCTACAAGGATATGTAGTATCGATCAACTATATCCAATTTTGTTCATCGATCCATGGCATCGATCAACTGTATCCGATATTGTTCATGAATACATGGTATCGATCAACTACATCCAATATTGTTCATCGATACATGGTATTTATCAACTATATCCAGTATTGTTTATTGTTACAGGGTATACTCACTATCGTTCATAAATACATGGTATCAGACATAGTGAATAATGAGTTGTGAGACATGAGGTATTGGCTAATGACACCTAGGATTATCAATTATTGGTATCATATAGAACTAAAGGTATTCCAGATCAGTACCATCACTTTCAATAAGAAAATTCCATGAGTTTCCAAGAGAATGAACTAATTATCCTGAAAGTAAACAAAAGTTTAGATGAATATTCAAAACCAAGCATTGCAGAAATAGAAAATCTGAGCATCGATTTGATATGAATGAGCTGGGATATTTTACTCTAAGACAGGTGATATTTTAATTCACAAATAGGTGAAGTATAATTCACTCTCTACTTACGAGTGATACTTTCCATTCTAGTTTGAAAAGTGGAGAGATTCACTTTACTGAAGTGATCTTGTCACTCTTGGAGAGTAAAAGTGCTAATGCATTTCACATTGAGAGTGGAAATTTCACTCTTAGAAATTTAGGGGGTATACTTTAGTAATAACTATAACTCTTCACTTAGAATATAGATGCAATTGAGAGAAATCACCTCTCGAGTCTTGAAATGAATAAAAAGTTATTTGCTCTTATGAAATATGCCAATATTGTTGCTCAATTCCTACTCATTTTTGAAGTTAATCCATAAAAAATGTCGTCTTTTCTGATGAAAAAAGCGAGGAACATTTTATTCATTTCAAGATTGAAGCTCATGTCTCTTCATTCAATTCATACCTGGAGTGAATACTTGTAATTCAGTAGAGAAGATTTTACTCTATTATTATTAATTAGTTCAAATTATCAATTACTGATGAGTAACTCATTAGTTTGTCCCAATCAATGCTAGTTGGATCCAACTCATCAGTTATTGACTAGCCCCTTGCTAGTTTTTCCTGATTAGTTCTTCCTTCTTACGGCCTCATCGGTCATAGGGAAGAACTTGTAATATTTCTACCAGGGCATATGCTATTCTGATTTGCAGACACGGATTTTTATGAAACATGGGTCCTAGGGGTTTTTCAAGGGTGAAGAAATCGAATCTGACATTGAAAACGGATTCAGGATGGCGGATCCACTATGGCGTACAATAATTCAGCCGGTTTCGCACTTGTGGGCGTGTTCTTATGGAACATGTGTTCTGGAGGTGTCTGAGGGATATAGTCATTTTAGCATTCATACTGGGATTTTCATGAAACACGCGTTCCAGGGGTCTTCGAGGGTAGGAAACCCAAGTTTGACGTCAGAACACAAATTCGAAATGGCAGATGCAATATGTCGGACGTGAATGGTCATTCTGGGATTCATAGACAGATTATCGTGAAATATGGGTTGTAGGGGTTCCCGAGGATATGTAATCAGAATATGACGCCGAAAAATGCATTCATCAGGACGGATCCAATATCGCGGACGTACATTCAGTCGTTTTGACATTCATGGGCTGACAAAGATCCTTCGGGGTTAGGAGGAAAGGAACCTTCCTCGACGTTTAGGAAGAGCGCTGGTTTATGGAAGTCGGTTCTATGTAGGTACGGGAAAAAATTTTCTTGGACATGGGATAGCAGATGGACTATATGGGTGATAGGAATGGAATAAACCCGTACGGAAAATAGCGGAGTGCACGTGGATTTATTCGAAACCGGGACGACTTAAGTGTAGACGAGCGGTCGGCGTACTCTGATCTCAAAACTCGATTCGTGTCAATGCGGTACATGAGTTTAGCGAAGCTTCACCATCATTGACGAATCGAGTTGTCGTCAAGCGATAGCACCGGTGGATTTGAAAAAGTGGCCTGATCCCTATCAACCAATTAGCAGGAGTTCCGCCCTTCCTAGAAGATGAGGCGATCTCTTGTCCTAGCGGACTATATATCCAGTGATACGGGAATCCCCATTTCCTAGTTCACTGGGTGTCTCTGAGATCAGGACTTTTTTGAACATGCCGCCCGCCTCACGTGACGGGGGAGCGCGAGATCATTCGACTGTTCTCGGACGCCCTAAGTAGCCGACCGCGTGAATGTACATTGGAGCTTAGGACTAAATCTCAAATCTAATATGTCTAAATTATGTACAGGCAGTGTCGGAGCTCCCACGAAGCTTGACTCGATACAATGCAAGCACTCAAGAACTGAATGGAAATTCACCCGCACTGCTTATTGGTAATTCAACGAGTTTCGTGATGGGCCGCTGCAAGGTTGTTTGAGCGGTTCTGACTGCAGCTACTTGGACATGAGTGTCTGAGCTAGGGTGGCAATCCAACACGCGCCTCAACCCCCATTGAAATGGTGGTAAGTTAGGGGCTTTGATTACAACAAGATCCCCTTGTTGGAGATCAGGCCGAGAAGTGCGCCATTTGTGACGCTGTTGAAGCGTGTTCAAGTAATCTGTAGACCATAGATGCCAGAAACGCTCGGACATCCTGTTGATTGTTTGCCAACGAGACAGTCTATTTTCATTGAGGTCTAGTGAAGACGGTTTCGGAACCGATTTTAGCGCGGGAGCCACCAAGAAATGCCCTGGTGTCAGGGCATCAAAGATATCCACATCGTCGCGGAGTGGAGCGATTGGCCGCGAGTTAAGGCATGCTTTTATCTCACAAACTAGTGTTGAAAACTCCTCCAATGTGGGAGTGGACCCAAACATTTCGTTGCGTGGACCTTCGAGTCTCCTAAAGCATCTGGAGAGTGATTTGCTCTGAAAGGGAGTCCTACTATGTACTTTCCATCAGGTTTTCTGGCATGGGTTTGCGAAAAGTTTAGCTCGGTAACTTGATTTGCGTCCAATGGTGGAATTTGATTTGGGAGTTCTTCGATCTCCCAGAACCTTTGAGGCGAATCATTCAAATCTATCTGTGTGAATGTACTCGGACAAAGGAGGTATGTGCAGTCATGGAAGAAAGGGTAAAGGACTCGAGATAACCCAGCCGAAGATAGTATCTTGAGCTACTGGCATGCCGGGTGGCCCCTTACGAAGTCCTTCTTTCAAGAGAGCTCCGTAAACATCTGCTCCTAGGAGCAACTGAACTGAGTCGTGAGAGAGAGGGTCACTGGCGGGGAGAATGCCTCTAAGGTGCGTAAATCTTTCAAGATCAACCTTAGCAGGAGAAAAAGCGGTGAGTTTTGGGTGCCACGTCTGAATATCCACGGTAAATGTTATTTTTTGTAAGAAATAACACAAGGAGTATCACTGCACGAAAATAACATAGTGGGAAATAACACCCTGCGAGAATGATATTTCCAAGAAGAACATAAAATTCAAAATCAAATGACATATTGAGTATGGCAATAATTTTCCGCCTTCTTGGAAAAAGTGTTGCTGCTGATACTATTTTTGAGTTCACTCAAGTGCTATACTTGTGATTTGGGAGCGTATATGTAAGGTGTCGATTGCGGTAGTTGACATTTGTTACAAGCGTGAACATCATTTTTTATCTGGTGTCAGGAATGACAACGTTCGTCCTGACAAAACAGCATCTGCGGGAAGTTATGCTCCATTATTTTATTTCGAAGAAAAGTGCCGCTGAAACGTATCGTGTACTGTTCACGGTGATCACGCCCCGTCTAATACAACTTGTGAAGAGTGGTTTCGACGATTCCAAAGTGGCGATTTTGACGTGAGTGATAAAGAACGCGGAGGGGCACCGAAAAAATTCGAAGATGTAGAACTGGAACAATTATTGAATGAAGGTGCATGTCGAACCCTAGATGAGCTGAATGAAGAGTTGGGTGTTGACAGGTCGACCGTCGGTGAACGCTTGCACAAGATGGGAATGGTCCAAAAAGCAGGTAATTGGGTGCCGCATCAACTGGAGGAGAGAGATATCGAGAGACGATTGGTAACGTGTGAGATGCTTCTTGAACGGCAGAAAAGAAAGAGTTTCCTGCATCTTATTGTCCCTGGCGATGAAAAATCGTCACTGGTCGCTTCCAATGGTGCATACTTTGAATAACATCATGTAATAATCCATTGTTTGATTAAAAATCAATTCTGCTTGAAAGAGGGCGGAAACTTATCCCCATACCCCATAACATAACATAACACAACAACAAGGATAGGATACCATTTTGATTTTTGATTGTGTTATCAAGAGTGTTATTAGGAATGTTCTTTTTTTTGGTGATATTTAGACGTGGAAGCGAGTTTTGACATTACAAGACCCTTCACAGGGAGTGGAGGTTCCGACAAATCAAGTGATTGCACAACGGAAGTAATAGCATCTTTGACTACATCCTTCGAACGCCCTCCAACACCTGAAACAGAGGTGCAAATGCGATCCCTGGGTAATCACAAGAATTGTACAAGGCTCTCGGGAACAAACGAAACTTCCGAGCCTTGATCTAGAAGGGCGAGAACCCTTTGAACTCGGCGAGTGCTGGTTCTTACTGAAACGTGAGCTGTAGCCATTAACACATTCGTATCACAGCGCAAACTCTCAATCAATCCAGTATGATTGTTAATAATGGAGCTAGGTATAATTTGCGAAGTCGATGGCGTAATGGTCTCGACTTTAGGCGATTCGTCCAATCTTGGGACGATTTGCTCTTGAGGATTCGTGTGTCCTCGAACCCTTCCTCGGTGCGGCGACGAGTGATGTCGCCCTTGGCAATGGGAACACTTGAATTCACTATTATACGCGGAAATAAGATGGCCCTCAGACAGGCAATTGAGACAGAATTGACCCGACCGGACCACAGCTTCTCGTTGGTGCATTGGAGGGACTGTGAATTTCTCACACGTATAAACCTTATGATTCGTGTTCTCAATATCTTCTTCTTCGTTCACTATCCTTTCATATTTCTGAGGATGTCCAGTAAGATCTGCAAAGGGTGCTCCAAAGCCGTTAAGGATCCATTATCCTGTAACTCTTGCGGCGTTATTTCTCATCCTGGGCCTTCATGTCTGTCCAGAAGTGGTCACCCGTGGCATGTTGGGATTTTGCTGGATTGCGAAATGTTGAGAACACCTGCTTTGTCATCTTCGCAGAGCGACGACCGTGACTCTGTGTTGTTATCGAACATTAGCTCGCTCTTTGACAGCAAATTTTCTGTTTTGAATGATAAGTTGGATCATTTCGAAAATAAAATTGAGGAATTGTCAACCGAAGTGTCCAATCTTAATGCGAGAGTTTGTATGCTTGAAAATGGGAGATCCGATGCTAATAATCATTCAACAATTTCTTGTGATGAAGAGGAGTTTTTCAGCGAACTGGAAGATCGTCGGAGTCGTTCTTTCAATATCATGATGTTCAATGTTCCTGAGAATGTTTCTTCAGGTTCTTCTGATCTTACTGAGGTCAATAAGGTTTTGTCAGCAATCAAACCCGATTGCTGTCATGATATACGTTTTCGTCGCTTGGGAAAACCCAATGATAATAAGGTTCGCCCCTTATGTGTGACTTTCCCGTGTAGTCGTACGCCTTTGGATATCATCAGAGGGAAGTCTGCTTACGGGGCCCTGTCAAAATCTCACTCGATCGGACTCCTCGGCAACGTGCACACTTAAGCAATCTTCGTGATCGTTTGAAAGACCTAAACGACCCGACAAAGACCATCAGATATCTCAATGGTGTACCGAAAATTGTTCCTCTACACAAAACCCGGAATCCATCATCGCAAAAAAACCTGTGACTCGCCCTTTAGTGTACTACCAAAACGTACGTGGCCTTCGTACCAAACTCAATGCACTTCGTTGTGCTGCGGCGGTTTCTGTCGATCATTACGACATTATCATCTTCTCTGAAACTTGGTTGACTGATGGAATTTCATCCTCTGAAATCGGCTTGGATGGTTATACTATATATAGGAAGGACAGATCTTCACTTACTAGTCATTATGAGAGAGGGGGTGGAGTTTTGATAGCGGTGAAGAGTGTCATTCCTAGTTTTGAGCTGTTCTCTGTACATACAAACGTTGAGCATCTGTTCATTAAGGCAAGATTGGGAATCTCGGATGTGATTTTTGGAGCCGTCTATATCCCGCCATCATCACCTGCGCATCTCTACGAAGATCACTGTAAGAGTGTGGAAGTTATTCTGAATGCCCATCAGGATCTTTCTTTTTACCTTTACGGTGACTATAATTTACCGCATGCTTCCTGGCATATGTCTTGCGCTGAATTATCGTGTGACTTACGTCCTGGAGCATCTTGTAATGAAGTGCAATCAGTTCAGTTTATTTGTGAATATTTTAATTTTTCTAATTTAATCTTAAAAAGTGATATTTGTAATGCTTTCGGGGTCATGCTTGACCTGCTGTTCACAAATGATATTTCTCTAGTTACGAGGTTATCTACTGAATCTCTTCTAGCTTGTGATATTCATCATCCTCCTATTGTTTCTACGCTGAGTATGGATGTAGTTAAGTTTCTTCCTAGTAACAGTGTTTCTCGTTATAATTTCCGTTTAGGTGATTATACTGCTATTTGTAATTATTTTAATCAAATTCCTTGGGACTCACTACTTGAAGGTTTGTCTGTTGATGATGCGACTGAGTGCCTATATGAACATATGTACCATGCTATTGATTTGTATGTTCCTAAGTGTTATTATCGCGGATCCAATTATCCTAGGTGGTTTTCACCCCAGTTGATTGATCTAATACGAGCAAAGAAAGTGGCGCATCGTACGTATAAAATCTCTAATTTGTTGCAAGATTACATTATTTTCTCCGATTTGCGTTCTCAATGTAAAAATCTAGTATATAAATGTTACAATGACTACGTTAGGTCAACTGAATTGCAGATCGCTGATAATGTAAAAGGCTTTTGGAACTTTGTCAACTCACACCGATCCGATAATGCTATTCCTAGCAACATGTTTCTAGATGGCGTTTCAGTTAGTTCTGGGCGTGAAATTTCAGATCTGTTTGCTACTCACTTTGAATCTGTTTATGTTTCTCCCAACGATCTGTTGCCTGATTTCGTATCTAATTTTCAATTGGATATTTCCGATCTTCATATTAACATTGGGGAAATATTTCTTGGGATCAATTCTCTAAGCATCAATAAAGGACCTGGGGATGACGGTATTCCTCCTTTATTCCTAAAATCTTGCAGATATATATTATCACGACCCTTATGGCTAATCTTCAATGCTTCCTTATCTTCAGGTCATTTTCCATCTCGCTGGAAAAATAGTCTGATTATACCGATTTTCAAGGCTGGCAGCAGATCTGATGTGAGAAACTATAGACCAATATCAATTAAAAGCGTGATTCCAAAATTATTTGAATCTTTAGTAACTGATAAATTATCTCCTCTATGTTCTAGCATCATCTCTGACATGCAACATGGCTTTGTGCCTGGTCGCTCAACAGGCACCAATTTGTCTATTTATTGTAATTATGTTTCGAGGGTTCTGGATGATAACAGTCAAGTTGATACTGTTTATACGGATTTCACCAAAGCCTTCGACACTGTTGATCATAACGTTCTTTTATCTAAATTAAATCATCTTGGTTTCCGTGGTAATATTCTTATTTGGATAAGAAGCTATTTGATGAATCGAACCCAAACTGTCAAAATTAAAAACTTTACCTCAAGGACTATCAATGTTTGCTCAGGCGTTCCGCAAGGGTCGCATTTGGGACCACTGCTTTTTACACTTTTTATTAATGATATTGGCAACAACTTCAAATTTGCGAAGCATTTAATTTTTGCGGATGATTTGAAATTGTTCATGAAAATTTCGTCATACGCTGATGCCATTGCTCTGCAGTCGGATTTGTATGAATTGGAATCATGGTGTTCCTTGAATAAATTGAAGCTGAATATAGTGAAATGTAAAGTTATGAGACTGTCGCGCAAATTGCAGCCCATTACCTTCTCTTATGAGTTGAGTGGCTCAAGCTTGGAGGTTGTGCAGAATATGCTCGATTTAGGTATTACGTTCGATTCCAAGCTTAATTTTACTTTTCACTATCATAATGTGGTTAACACAGCTATGAAGCAGCTCGGTTTTTTGAAGCGTATGTCTGCTGACTCCAAGGAGCCCTCAACATTGATTACGTTATACAATGCTCTCGTGAGACCTAACTTAGAATACGCGACTCACATTTGGTCTCCTCATCATGACAAATATTGTAAACTTATCGAGAGAGTTCAGCATAGATTTTTACGATTTTTGGCTTTCAAAAATCATACCCCCATGGCTATATCCTGCCATGATTATGGTCCGTTGATGGGGTTGTTCAACATGAACACTCTCGAAACTCGTAGAATGATCAATGATTAGGTATTCATTTTCAAAATAATCAATGGTCAAATCAATTGCCCTGAACTTCTCTCTCTCTTAAATTTCAATGTACCCTCCAGGTCTCTTAGGAACCCATTACTTTTCAATGTTCCTATGTTTAAGTCGCAATTCTTTTATACTGACCCAGTAAATCGAATTTGTTGTTTAGCAAATACTTATAGAGATGAGTTGGATTTCTTTTCTGGATCAGTTTCAGTATTCAAGACTTCTGTCTCTAGAGCATGTTCTAGTAGGTGTGTGAGATTGTAATATTCTTATACTCGTTATTTATCCTGTACAGGATGTTATATTTTGTACTATGTCTTTTTGTAATCCGTCTGTTCACTTTATATGTTTTCTTTTTTTTTTTTTATTTTTTATTTTATCTGTTAAATTTTCACTGTATTGTATCAATAATTTGGTCACTAAAGGGCGTTATTGCCCGTTGAATAAATAAATAAATAAATAAATAAATAAATGATTCGCATTGCGATACACGCATTTGTGCGAAATGAACGCGAGATGCGTCTGAATCGAATTAGAGTTCGACTTATTTCTAAACTCGGAACTACCGTGAAACTTGAAACTCGAATTTGATACGAAATTGGAGCTGGTGGAAACCGAATTCTGCGTTGAATTCACAGTTTTGCTTGGGAGAGTTAAGCTTGTAAGGTTCGTATACGTATGTCAAGAAATTTTGTCAATTGTTTGTATGTAGGGAATCCTTTTGAGTCTCCGAGACTCGTTTCCCATTCTTTTCGTGTTTGATTATCGAATTTTTCAACAAGAAGGTACACCATCAAATCATCCCAGTAATTCACTGGCCTCCTCAAATTTTTGAGCGCAGTTAATGATTCGTGCGCATGATCGCGTAAATGTTTTAACTCAGCAACTTCATCTTCTGTTATTCGCGGAATGCTCGTAAAATAATCCAAATGTGTTTCGATAATCGCGCGATTGTTCTCAAAACGAGATTTCAACAATTCCCAAGCCGTATCGAGATTAACACCGATTATCTTTGTATCACTTCAAACCGTTGAAGCTTCTCCCGTTAGACTACCCTTTAAAGGATGAAGTTTGTCTACCGTGGAAAGAGATTGATTATGAATAACGAGCGATTCGAAAAGATCATGGAACTCATTCAATCGGTCATGATCTCCGATGAATTTAGGCACGTCTATGCGGGCTAAACGCACAACCCCGCCCAACGTCGAAGGTGTTATTGCAGCTGGGAGCGGGGCGTCCGGTGTGGAGCTGGTGTTTGCTGTATCGGTTCCAATATGTGTTGCGATGTGATCAGCAGCCTCCAGATAAGCGTCTTCGAGAGAATCCAGAGTGGGGAACTTCAGCGTTTCCACATGCGCTTTCAAGGTAGGAGACGTGGTGAACCCGGGGATGGTGAATGGAGGCGGCGACAATCATTCCAGTTTTTTTCTACGATATCGAGTTGGCGCGTGAGAACTACGGGTGTCCCTTTGGCGCCCAATTTTTTGAGATTGGTGGTTGCTCTCAAGACAGAGTGAGAATAAGTAGTGAATTCGTTTGCTAAATAATTCACTTGATGAATATTTTCAACCACCGATTCAGCTGTCTTGGTTGCTGCCATGGTGGAAATTTCTCAAGAGAGCGAAAGCAAAGAAGTAGCGGTGACTATAATTACTGGTGAAGAATGCCGAATAATCAAAGGCAATAGTTCGATCAGGATGAAGAAATACATCAATTTGTGTCTGATTCTCCACAAAATCGGGCTGATAACGTGGCAGGTATTTCCAACCTCCGAATTATTTATTGATAAGAAATAATGTCACAGAATAATGTTGACTAGATCCAATTGCGTGAAGAATGCGAGATGATGTAAATAATGTAGATCTATGGAAACAAAGTTCTCAAACAGCTGATTTTGTATATCGTATCCGAAAAGATAGAAGTCCCGTTATCGTATGCGTATGAGTGCGACAGTTTTATGCGAAGTTGCTCGGATGCAAAGAAGGAAGCAGGAGTGTTTGATACTCGTGATATGTACGAGAGCAACACGATGATAGGTCTTCGTAGCAATGCGACGAAGACAGTGGAAGAAAGAGAATCTTCGTCACAGTGATGCATGCGGGAGAGGAGCACTTATGTCGGCTTGCAGCGGACCGACGAAGAAGAGCGAGTGAAGAAGAATTCAAGTTATTCGCAACGTGTATGATAGCGACGTTCGTATAGTCGCGGAAGTGTGACAAGGGCAACGAACTCAAGAATGGGTCGCAGTACTACGTACATGAATGTGAAATGAGAATAGGATTTTTGCGTATAGGACAGTGAACGAGACGATAAAATGTATTGAAATGGTGACTGGTTTAATGGAACGTAGTGTCACTAATTTTAAAAAACAAGGAGTGCAATTCAATACTCCAGCAAATGTGAAGAAGTGCATTGAGTTATTGCAAGAGTATTGGAATGAAGCGCGAGCGCTACATTTGAAATTGCTTACGACGCTTTCCGACGGAGAACGAAAAGAGCTCCCGTACTTTCAACTCAATCATTTCGGCATTACTGAGGGAGTTTACGATGAAGCCTCATCTGGTTCCATGGTGCTTTTGCCTGGATTTCAAAATGAAATTGTTGCACGTGCTTTTACTTCTGATGCAAATAAAAGTTCGCAGGTACGCGCTAGGCCGTTCCAGCTGCCTCGGTCAGATTTGCCAAAATTTGCTGGCTCATACTTGCATCGGAGTGCTTTCAAGGACCAGTTCCAATCACTTTTTGCCGCTTATCCGGAGACGACCAAGGTGCAGAAGCTGCAATTCTTGGAATCGTGCTTGACCGATGAGGCTTTATCACTGATTGATAGTTCACCTGTTACGGATGCCAACTACGAGGCTGCTTGGACCGCTCTTAAGGAACGATACGAGAATCAAAGATTGATTGTGGAGTAGTATTTGGATAGTTTCATAAGGACTCCTAGAATAACGACTCATAGCGCAAAAGATTTGAGAAAACTATTGGATTGCTCTAGTAATGCGGTTACTGCGCTCTCAAATTTGCAAATTCATAACCGAACTTGGGATCCAATTGTTGTTTATATAGTTGTGAGTAAATTGGATCTTCAAACCTATACTGAGTGGTAATTTGAACTCAAATCCATCGTAGATTATCCTGCTTTTTCTCTACTCAAATCTTTCCTGACTGCTACAATAAGGGCTGTAGGGTCCTCCGCATTACAAGAATTCTCCTGAACCAATTGCGAGCAAATAGAATGTGTATTAATATCAGGACTAGCAGTTTCGCGAGAAGAATGAGGATTATTTGCATTTATGCTTTGAGCATGCGAGCTAGAATGTTCAGGTGCAGTATTCTTGTGCAGAAGTGTATGATGTTTACGTTTGCGAACTGAACATACATTCGTACTATTGCAATTCGACAAGAAATGCCCTTTGCTCAGGCAATTGAGACAGCACTGATTCTGCTTTACCAAATTCAATCTATCTGTCACAGTTTTTCCCTTGAATTTTTCACACTGATATAAATTGTGCTCTCCCTTGCAGAGCACGGCAATCGATCGCACGGATCATACAAATACGCACTCATACACTTAAACTATTCGCGCAGAGTAATACATGTAGGCAAGCTCTACTTTTCAAATGTCAGTAATAGCCCGCATTCGAAGCTGTCGTTTCCACAACAGGACAGAAAGACCAATACTGAGAAATCAGAATAGACGTTGAGTAGAATGTTTCAACCGTCTATGCGAGAGTATGTGAGAACCCATGTGAATTTGCTAACAAGTGACAGAGAAAGTAATTGAGAAGAGAATGATTCTCAATAACAGAAAATTGACGCCTTTATACGAACGAGTGCGAGTGCGATGCTCTTATCCAAACTCTAGCGATGAAGACAAGGCGAGGACGATCCAGATGAAATTCCATGTATCACGTTCGCTGCTGGTCGTTACGTTACCCAAAAACGACGACTTTCTTCATGCGATAGTTTTCAGGCGATAATGGTGTGTAATACATAATGCACTTTGGGTTATAACTGCACTTCTCTCGGATTGAATAAACCGAATTACTTATTTTATCGGAAATTCAAACGGTTATACCGTATCTCTCACTTCACTGTGATTATTTTATCGAAATGGTTTTGAATAGGTTTTTCTGCACGAAATTTATCACTGAATTGTTCAGTGCACAAAGGTCAAAACGTGTCTCTCAAGTTTCCCAACGCGGAAAGAGCCGACGATCCGGCTCGAAGGACCACGACAAAGATCCTTCGAGCGTTGGAAGGAGAGGAATCTTCCTTGACGTTTAGGAAGAGCGCTGGTCTATGGAAGTCGGTTCTATGTAGGTGCGGACAAAAATTTTCTTGAACATGGGATAGCGAATGGACTGTAGTGTAGGGTGATAGGAATGAAATAAACCCGTGCAGAAAATAGTGGAGTGCACGTGGATCTATTCAAAACCGTGACGACATGAGCGTAGACGAGCGGTCGGCGTACTCTTCTCCCAAACCTCGCGTCGATGCGGTGCACAGGTTTAGCGAAGCCTGACTATCATTGACGAACCGAGTTGTCGTCAAGCGATGGCACCGGTGAATTTGGAAGAGTGGCCTGATCCCTATCAGCCAATCAGCAGGAGTTCCGCCCTTCCTAGGGGATGAGGCGATCTCTTGTCCTAGCGGACTGTATATAGAGTGATACCGGAATTCCCGTTTTCTAGTTTACTGGATGTCTCCGAAATCAGGACTTCATTGAACATGAGTCCTAAGGGTTCTTGAGGATGAGGAATCCAAATTTGACGTTATAAAACGAGTTCAAGATGGCCGATTCAAAATGGCGGATGTGAATTTAGACGTGATGGCATTCATGGCCGGATTCTCATGGAACACGGGTTTTGGGAGTTCCTGAGGGTGCTGAATCCTAAACTTGACGTCAAAAAATCGATTTGCAATGGTAGTTCCAATATGGCGGACGTGGATATAGGACGTGGATAGAGATTATTGTGTTTATGAACGCATTCCCATGAAACATAGATCCTGAAGGTTTTCGAGGATGTAGAACACAAATCTGGAATCAAAAAATGAATCGAAGATGGCGAATCCAATATGGTGGACGTGAATACAGTTGTTCTGGTCCTGATGAAAAGATTCATATGAAACATAGGTTTGGAGAGTTCTCGAGGGTGCTGAATTCAAGTCAAGGGTCAGACAACAAATTCAAAATGGCGGATCCAATATAGCAGACGCGAATTCAATCGTTCCTGCATTTATGGACGGGTTTATATGAAACATGGGTTTTGGGTTTCTTGAGGGCGTTGAATCCAAATCAGGAGTCAGAAAACTAATCCAAAACGGTGAAATGATTATGGCAGGTGTGAATTCAGTCATCTTCGCATTTCTGGATAGATTCATATGGAATATGGGTTCTGTAGGTTTCAAGGGGGTACTGAATCAAAATCTGGGATCAAATGTTCAAAAGGAATCAGAATTCCGATGTTCCTGTGTAAGCTTGTTTGCATCCGAACCCTATTCAGAAGCTGCTTGGCGTTACGACAACTATACACTAGTGAGAATCCAAAAGTGTAGGAAGTAGTTATTGAAACAAATGAATTGTGAAAATGTTCCAATTTATCCCTCAATTACGCCTAGATGATTCTCCGTCACGCTTTAGGTAGTTCTCTAGCAATATTCCGAATCAAATTTGGAAAACTATTATTCAGTGGGGGACCAAGGTCGAAGGGATTCGATAATCATATTCGTTGAGCCTTTCATCCGTATCTAGGATGAGAACACAACCAAGTCGCAACATGAACAAACAACTTTGTCACAACCACCAAAACTTTTTCATGGTTTTTCTGTTGGAAAATTTTTATTTCCAATCCGTTCATGACTTAGAGAACTCATTTCATTCCTCGTGAGATTTGAGAAACCTTTACCGTGGAGATTTTCCATATTCCATCGTCAGAACACTGTCACAGACTTCTATTAATGCGAATGTATTTCATTAATAATAAAAAAATGCGAGTAATCATTGTAAAAATTATGTATATGAAGAATTTCCACGGTGAAGGTTTTCCAAATCTCACAAGGATAAAATCAGCTCCCATAAGTCATCAACGGATTGAAAATCAAAATTTTTCAAGAGAAAAACTATGAAAAATTCCGTGTGGTCGTTACAAAGTTGTTCATTTTTATTTCGAGCTAATTCTTTTTCCATCATAAATACGAATATCATAATTTTTTCAATTGAACTTTGAATATTGCCAGAGAACTACCTGAAACGACTTTTCAGTACGCTCAAATGACTCTTAGCTCACCCTTTCATCGCACTTCCAGGCTCCATCTCCACCTGGACAGTTATCCCAGTTCCACAGTGGGTCAGAAACATGTACCTGAATCAATCGAATATGGTATGAAGAATGGCACCCAATTAGTTCTAGTCTTTCTGAATATTACACTCAGAAATCTTTCCAGTTCAGTGAAAAACCAATGATTGCCTTCTCATATACCCCTAGATATATAAACCGTTCAAGATGTGAGCGAAGCGAGCATATGTGGGCTGTGATCCATTTGAAAAAAGCGAAGCGAATTTTGAAGGGGGTCGGACTCTGGGAGCAAATACTACTGGAGCGAGCATTACCTATGATTTCAATAGAAATAAGTGTGGTTAAATTCAGACAGAGAGGGATCCAACTTTTAGGCAGTTGTCTCTCTTTTCATCCAATGAGATTTGAACAAAGATAGCACTGCCCAAAAGTCGGAACTCTCATTCTATCCTCAATTTAAACTAACCACACTTCTCCGTAGCCTTCGCTCGCTCCAGTAGTATATGCTGTAAGGTCGGACTTCTGAGCGGAGCGAAACACTCATGAGGTGAAGCCCTCTGGTTCCCACATGGGATGGTCAACCCGGAGATTGGCTGATGTGATAGAAACTCGCCCAAGTTGATAAGTGATTGCTCCTTCTACCCTACATATGGAAGATCAAACTTATATGCCTGAGGAGAACATGAACGTGCAACAAACGGTCCCTCGAAACGATCATAAAGCTTCCCTCTCACGAAGAAGCGAAGGGTATCTTCAAAAATATCTTATCGTATAGAAATTCAGCGCTGGTTCGATCTGAATTGGAATATTGATATCAATAAACCTTTAAAAGTGCCAAAATTGCCACAGTAGTAATGTAGTAGCTTCCTCAGGATTTTGGCACTGCTCACTACCTTAACATATATATAATGCAAACTGTAACGTAGCACTGCCTCAGGGCTACCAGTATTACCAGGAAGGGCTACCAAGTAGTGCTTCTAGTGAAATACTACTCAGTTGCTCCCATTCCCATACATGAATTTAGTACTTTATGTACAAGACGGTTCGGAATGTATAAGTGGATGGTACACTGTGAATTCATGTGTTGATTTTGATGCACTCAGAGTGTTTGAATCATGTAGTCACTTCTCAAACGCTTGAAAGCGTGTAAATATATCCATAAAATGGTCTGAATGTTTCATTATGAAACACCTTATTTGAGTTATTGATGTATTTACATAGTTTCAAGTGTTTCAAAAGAGACTACAAGATTCAAACACTCTGAGGGTATTGAAACAAAACACTGGGATCTGCGGTGTATTTAAGGGGATACCAGCGATCCCCGCTGATGCAACCTGCCACACAAGATTACCGACTGAGTAAACATTTTCTCGGCGAGGACACTCTGAACTGAATTCGTGAAAAGGGATGAAATTTTCAGGAATCAATCTTCAATCCTTTATCTACGGCTGTACACCGCCCGAATATTAGATTGAAAAAAAGTGTGTGTTACCGACGGAGAAAAAAATGTTTCTTCGAAATTCAATATTCGGGTAATGTACAGGGATAGATAAAGGATTGAAGATTGATTCCCGAAAATTTCATACTTTTTCATAAATTCAGTTCAGAGTATTCATGCCGAGAAAATGTTTACTCAGTCCATACGCTTGTATGGCGGGTTGCATCAGCGAGGATCGCTGGTATCCCCTCAAGAGAAATAAACGAAAGTTGAATCTGCTAACAGAGAGGAAATGAGAGGACTCACGGGCACCTTTTCAATAATAGTAAAAATTCCACTGCCCCTCTGACGGTTGAATCATGGAAGTTCACACACTACAATTTGATTTTTCAATAATACAAAATCGCGCATTTCTTCTGTACACTTATCAACCCGTATTTGATTGGAATGATTTTATGATTCGATATTGAATGCACATAATTTTTCATAATCATGAATAAAAAAAATGAAGAATAAAAGAGGGGGTTGATGGGCAAGGTACCGTGTTCCATCCGATGAGAGGGCGTTTCAATGTTCACTATCGATGGAACCCTGGCCGTAAGCTCTCTCATCATCTCTCTGCTGCTGATCGGAAAGTGAATTCGTGAATTTTGATCTAAATATGTTTCCTTGTCAACTATAATCGTGAATGAAGTGTCTAACACCACATGGGATACAATGTGACAGAAGTGTGTAAATTCTGACATCACATATCTAATTTCTTCTATTTGTGAAAATGAATCATGATAGATAATTATTCGAAAAGAAATAAATAGATCATCATTTCCCTGTGCTTGAACAATTCATATTGTTCTTGATTAATTCATAGGCCGTCACACTGTCTCACATAATCGTACTCAATTCCTCATGAGGAAGAAGTGCACTTATTTGGAATCATTCATAAATTGAGATTTCACCAACGTAATGTGAAACACAAACATATAATTATTTCCCTCTGCTTGAACAATTCAAGTCACTTCGTGGTACATACTGTTTCCTATCATTTCATACCCAGCAAACACTGCACTGGTGGCCCTGTGCTGGGTCTCCAATAAATGCCAGCAATAGCTTTGATGGTCTTCCATTGGCACCCTTTGATGGCCCAGCGCGTATATGTCCCACCGGCCAGCATTCGGCCACATAACATTCAACCAACACCGTATGCCTTCATTGAATCACCAAACTTTATCCACTGATTGAATATGAATGTCAAGACATGAATTTATTGTGAATTAAATGTTATTTTGAACAAGAATAAAAAACGATAAATTTATTGAAGACTATAAAATGAAAAAAAAATTTATTGGATGAATGGTATTCACCCGCAATGATTTTCTTATCCTCAAACATGTCGTTTGATCCAAAGTGAAAGAATCCTGAGAAATTCTTTGTGTCCACGGTCACCCATCCAAACTTCTGCCGCTCCTGGGAATGCTGCACATTCATAATCACGTTCAGAAGTCGTTGACGCGCTGCTGCCCGTCCTTCGTTCTCATTGGAGCACTAATTGGCGTTGTAGTGAATGAAAAATTATTGAGAATATATCCTGATCATAAATATACGGTACTTGAAACCACACACTGAGTCATTCCTACTTTTACACTGAATCAAATGTTGGAAAGAATATCTTCATCGCGAACAAATTTTTTGTCGGGTAAAGACGTCTATACTACTCAAAGTTTGATGAAATGTTCTCATGTGTTGTTATTGAATAGTGAATCACGTAACCTAATCACTTTGTTCATTCACATCACCTCACAATATATTCCAATAAGATAAAACCTGCATGATTCACTCGATACACGATATTAGGTATGATTTTATTTCCGATTCAAAATATAGAATGTCATTCTTAAATGAATGAAGAATTCTCATAAAATATTAATTCAATGGGATGGATTTGATCATCTGTTATAAAACCAACAACAACAAAGTTCATAAGAATCGCAACAGATGGCAGTACGATAATACGGGGAGCCATTATTGGCAACATATCGGGTCATTACAATTCTGCCGTAATTTCCTGGCACCAGAAATGAACGTGATGCCATTATTGGCCCTTCGATGGAGAACAATGTATTGCGAGCGTCATTGCACATCCTGTAAAGGCCCAATAAATATTCACCAAGGCCAGCATTTCACCGGCACTGCCAATGTTGGTCCTTCAAAGAACCCGACCACAGTGTTTGCTGGGTAGAGTGCCATACTGTACCTTTATACGCTGCAACATAGTAAAGGTTCACTGATGGGGAAAAATGTGATACTTTTTCTTGATATGGTTTCGTGAAGATTGAAAGTTCGCTGATGTAATAGTGTTATCTTTCACTATTTGTCCGTTTCTTCTGAATATCTGCACTGGATGATTCGTTTCCAAAAAACTAATAGGCCAATTAACATGGTGCCCATTATAACTTTCCATTCACTTTTTGAACAAAAGTTCTGGCTAGTGAGACAAGGCTGGCATGAAGCATTGTTATTGGTGAGAAACCGGGGTGATGACACCTTACTGAACACATCATGTTTACATTCTGTGCATTATCGTATGCTGAGCGAACTTCATGTTAGTGTGTTCATGGCACGTTATGTTGAAAAATATTTGGAGCATGATTTCTATCTGAGTGAAAAAAAGTGTCACATTGTACCCCACTCTCCATTAATCTCGGCATTCGCAAGTTCATAACACTTGCGCGGATGAAACACTGGCCAACTTACCAAATCATTCCAAACATTTCAAATGTCGAAATGGAATGCATGAAAATCATTAGCTACACACCTCCCATAACCTTCCAAGTAAGAATTTCTCAGAATCCTGAAATTTAATGAACCAGCAGGGGACTCATTCTCATACTTTTCGTCGAAGAATCATATTCGAATTAAAATACTTTTAAATGATTGCGTTCAATTTATACAAAAATCAGAATGAAAACCATTTCATGAATACGAAATTCAGTTGTCGCTCAACTGAGAGAACAAATGACGATTTTATCGAAAATATTTCCTTCTAAAGTGCGTTCTTCCGAATACAGAACGTGTTGGAATTTATATTTATTTCATTATATCTCTCCTCCTTTCCTCCGTAACATCGGTCGTGCAAAATATTTTTTTCTGATTTCCTTAGACCTTACACAATGACCTCAAATGGCCAGAGATGAAAAATGGTACCAAGACTTTTCGTGAGTGGCTGTCAGGTCGTACACCTGCTACAAGTCGTTACAAAAACCAACCCGAGAGGGCCTGGAGCGTCGATAGATGAGAAAACGAAAGAGAACGAGGGTTAAGGGACCCTTCTTTTCATGTTCTTCCTCTTTTCCCAGTCCTCGTTCGTTTGCTTTCCTCTTCATTTGTTGCCCTCATCTCGTCTGGCTTTCATCTTACGTGACGAGTTTCTGAAAATCGAATCATCACGGTTGCCCGCATACAAGGAACTGTCTTCCTTCTTCCTTCCTTTCTTCTCCTCTTTATTTCTATCTCCTAGAAAGAGAGAGAAGGGAGGGGATCTTAGACTTCTACAGTTCCATTGGAATGGAATTAAAAGAAAAGTTTCTGTTATCTTCATTTCCACGGGCTTTTGAGCCTGCAGAGAGAGATCAAGTGCATCGAATTTCGTGATGACATCGGGTATATATTTTTTAAAAATTCAGTTGATTTTGATATTAGGCATTTTCCATATCTGACTCACTCATGAAATGTACACAACTTTTTGGGCGACAAGTTTTTTTTGCGAACGACAGGAAAAATTGAATACGGTTAGAAGGTTGAATCACCGTCACATTTCGTAAACGAAATCCAATACCGTGTTGAATGCAATTCAACCACTTGTCGACACATCATATGAATACTATATAACATAGTTTTGATTGTTTTGTATGGGGAACGCAGAATGCAATTCATAGCGAAATGCACAAAACTGCACAAATGTTGTTGTCATGATGCTGCGAAAATGTTTGAATACATGAAGCTGTGGCATATGGGAGGAAACAATTTTCCAACAATAAAACACAAACTGGTGCATCAACACTGAAGCAACAGTTACATTGCAACTTTTGCGGTAGGGTTCAAAGCTCCACGACCCATTTCACCACCTATACAATCAACAATATCACTCGGAAAATTTTTCATTCAAAGATCACATACAAAACGATGGAAAAATATCCGCATAGAGACCCATAAAAACTAGAAAACTTATATGGTTGACGTTCGGTGGAATGCTTAAAAAAATGTGAAAATTCTATGGTGAACTTACGATACTACTTGGTGAGGAAAAATACGGAAATATCGTAAATAAAC
The DNA here is from genome assembly GCA_018340375.1 of Gonatopus flavifemur. Taxonomy (NCBI): domain Eukaryota; kingdom Metazoa; phylum Arthropoda; class Insecta; order Hymenoptera; family Dryinidae; genus Gonatopus; species Gonatopus flavifemur. The sequence continues at coordinate 17,998,938 of JAFFJZ010000009.1, forward strand.
GATACAAGTCCGGAAATTCCATATTCAGAAACCACATACAAAACAATAGAAAAATATCCACATAAATTCCGATAAAAACTAGAAAGTTTTAATGATTAAGCTTCGATACAATTCTGTAGAAAAAAATACGAAATTTGTATGGTGAAATTACGATGAAACCTTATTGGGAAAAATACAGTTATATCGTACATGGATGATATAATTCCGGAAGCTCCGTATTCAGAAACTACATACAAAACGATAGAAAAATATCCATATACATCCTCATAAAAACTAGAAAATTTTTATGATCAAGATTCGATACAATTCTATAAAAGAACACGAAATTTGTATGATAAAATTACGATACAACTTTATTGGAAAAAATGAAGTTATATCGTAAATGGACGATATAATTCTGGAAATTCCGTATTCAGAAACCACATACGAAACGATAGAAAAATTCTAAGATACAGAGTCATGAAAACTGTTAAGAAATTTTGTGCGAATCCACACAGTAGTTTTCCAATCAACTGACCAGTATGAATGCAGTAAATCATGAAATATTTTTATTTAGAAACTTTGTACGAATTCATACAGTAGTTTTCAAATCAACTGACCAGTATGGAATGGCTAGCGTTCAGGTGCTACACTGTAAAAAATCTTTCTTGTGAACTATTCATATCTGAATTGGAAGATCACAGTATTTTTGTTGAAGTACTACGTTCAGCATAGAGAAGATGAATTTTTATCGTAAAAGGCTTACGCTCAACGTACAAGAAATAAATTTTTTTAGAAAAGTCCTACACTCAGGGTAGTAATATTACACAAGTTTGGAAATTGTTCACGCTTTGTACAGGTATTAAAGTTTTCTACACTGAGCATGGGCAATTTACAAACTTTTGTGATATGACCTTCCAAAAAGTCTGAGTGCAGGACTCTGCAAAAACAAAATTTATTTCTTCTATTTTGAGCATAAGACTTCTACAATAAAAATGTATCTTTTCTATGCTGAACGTAGTTCATCAACAAAAAAACTGTGATTTTCCAATTCAAATATGAGTAATTCCCAACGAAGATTTTTCACAGTGTAGCACCTGGATGCTAGCCATTTCATACTGGTCAGTTGATTTGAAAACTACTGTATGGATTTGTACAAAGTTTCTGAAAATTTTTCATGATTTACTGAACCTTTAGAAATTACTTTGGACGAATTTAATCCATAATTACGCGATCCTCAAATCCCTATGGAACAGAATATGTTTCTTTTATTTTCAACATATATTGAGAATAGAAATTTGTGAGAATACAGATATTTGGGATTAATCATATTCATAAAATAGACTTATTTGAGAACAGAAATAATTAGGAATATAAATATTTGAGAGGAGAGATATTTACGAATAGAGATATTTGAACACAGACTGAATGGAGAATAGAGGAATATCTCTTTTCTCAAATATTTCTATTCCTATTCCTAAATAACTATATTTCTAATTATTTTTACACTCGATAGGTCTATCATTGAGGGTATTCCATTGGGCCCATAGTTACTAAATCTCTCAACCCAAAATACTCGGAAATAATCCGATAAAATAGAAAAAATCAACCAACCAGACCCTTTATTGGTACGTAACAAGGTCTAGCTGGTTGATGTGTTCAATTTTATTGAATTGTCATAGAGTATTTTGGGTTGAGAGATTTAGTAACTGTAGGGTCTATGAAATGTTCAGAATGTATTCAAAGTGATTCATGATCATTAAAAAGCAATATTGTATCGAACATCCAAACCATTTAATATTCATGATATTTGAGAATGGAATCATTCCAAAACCAAGACAAGTGAAAATAAAGATGAAGGTTTGTAAGAACACAAATATCACCCAGCTTGAATGGAACAACTGAAAAGATAGAACTTCGGGAGGAAACATTCAGAATGAATTGTCACATCCAGTCACATCAGTCAAGTTGACTTGTAGTTGTTCTGTAGCAATTTCTATAATCAGAATATTGTATCTGCTCAATTTTCGTCGAGTTGATCCTGAACAGCCTCTCTAATCATTCGTCAATTAATTTGCGATTTTCATTTCCGAACGAGAACGCATTTTGAGTCCAAAGAGGCCCCCAGTTTGCTACACTGTTGCAAATATGTAATAAAAGATGCACGTTATTCGTCATCCGTTCTTTGCCGAAATATTCTTGATAAAGGACAACATATTTTACCAGTAACTGTTCAGCTGTATCAAATTCATCAGGCGTGATTGTTTTTTGGCATAAAATATTAATAGCTGTCACCAGCATTGCCAGGTGTATCAAATATTTCTTTGGCAATACATCTTTGAAACATATTAAGCAGTAAAATATCAGCCATGATCGATACTCAGAAGCCTTCCACATGTTTCTGTCCTTAATGCTCCTTGGTGATCTTGTGATGCAATTCGGAGGTTTGATTTTTAGCAAACAAGCATCAATACGCTCCAACGATGATGGATTCCCAACATAATATGGTTGTTTAGCCGACGAAAGTGAGTGATCTGTGTGTTGCTTGATGACACCTAAAAATATACAGTGCATACTATCAGGTATCATCCCGTTAGCAAGATCAAAATATTCCAAATTTATTAAAACAGATGGTCCCCACACACCATCCACGTCTACTGGGTGAGCGTCTGCATCTACATTTTTTTCGTACGCCAGTAGCATGTCATTTTTTATCGAAACATCCGTTCGTAATTCTGGTACATTTTCCGACATGGTGTACTTACAACGACCATCAACTTTTCCAGTTGGGTGTTTACAAAACGTATATCCAAAATGCCCATTATATTGCTTCATATTCAGCAAAGCAGCTCGTGCAACTGAGTCCACGCAGCAACATATTGGAAACAGTTTACTATTAATCGTTTCGGCTTTATTTGTATTCCACGTGACACCATTATTTGATAAATTGTTCATCTGGTTAACGAAAGGAGTTAAAAACACATTCATGTTGGGCTTATGTTCATATACCCATATTCCAGCAAGGAGCATATGTTTAATTCGGAGATTTGGTGGTAATTCTATCAGCATTATATATATCGGCCAAATTGAAGTTTTACTGGAATTTGCTGTCTGACAACCATCTGTGTTGAACATACTAGAAAAATTCCATCGATGACTCAGTATCCCTCCATTTTTTGATAATTTTGTGTACCATCATATATATCTTCCAAGGTACCAGGGTTGTCTCTCTGCCTATTCAATCGATATGAGAGAGCATTCACAATATTCGGATTTTGAAAAAGATCTCGCAGTTGTTGTTCTAAATCGATTGTGATGAAAAAGGCCTCCATTTTCAAAGGCTGTATAAGTTGCTCACATTCACACGTGAATTCTTGATCTGAAGATATGTTTTCGTTGATTAATTTTCCACAGTTTTTGCAAAACGTATGATATTGTACGGCTTCTTGTCGATTGAGAAAGCTTTTAAATAAGGAGTACTTCGTTTGTGGCAAAATTTTCTCATCGTAGAATGTATTGATCATGTTCATGATGTCTTGTATGCAATCCCATGTACAATTATGTTTCATACATATGGTAATAATCATCAGTAAAGCCTCTCTACGTGTAGTTTGTGAACATGGACACAACAGTTCGTCTAGGTGCGAATTTTTGCCACGTGAATTGTCAGCAACCTGTATTCTAAAAAATAGAATGTTAGTGCATTATTCAGAACACACATTTTAGATGGATCTTTAAAACAGAAACAAGTGTTTTTTCAAATAACAGCACATTACATAATTGGGAAATGTGGCGATTTCCTATCAAAAATATTACCATTCATTTTCATATGTTCCATTGAAGGCCAAGGAGGGTATCTCATCTTTTAAGTCAACGTTTTCTTGATAAGAATCCTCCAAACTGAATTTATGAAAAGATCGGAAATTGTCAGGAATTAATTTTTAGTATTTCATCTACTGCAATAAAAATTATTTTTACAAATTTTGGAAAAAATTTGACTCGTGCAATCATCCTGTTACAGCAAACTCAAACGAGTTTTTCAATCTTCTTTCATTTTCACTGTTACTTGACATGTCTCACAGTGACTCTAGTGAAAATAAACCATATATGGAGCATATATGTTATGAATAATCTAAGGCATATATCACCCATATGTACCCACATATACATATGACCAATATATGGTTCATTTTCACTAGATATTGGGATAAATGGAAACAAACAATCCCGCGAGAGTTGAACAAAAGTTGTTGTGACCAGACGCTATCCCTTTGTCACTCAAGCTACCGCCGGTTGCTTGGATAGGGCTTTCTTCGCATATATCAAAGTGCACTCATTTTTTAAACTTGGATGTTTTGAAAACTAAGTTGCCCTAAGATGAAAACCATAATTTTTTTGCTGAATGATACCTAAAGCACACGTATACGTAATTTTAATTGAAAAATAGCTCCCGATTCTCGCAAACTTCCCTTGTTGATGCATTCATATATGCTTTACACATTTTCTGCATTACCATATATGACTCATATATGGATTTCAAATTGGTAGACCAACAAAAGCGAATCATGTATAAAACAAATGATTATATGTAATAATCAATGGAAGAGGGAGACGTCAGAGAAAAATGATTAGAAAAAGGAGGCAGAAGAGGTTTGCCAGAACATCTGTTTTTCAAAGAACATGTTTTTTTTTTACTTGAGATCTTTCTTCTTCTGTCCCTTTTTTTGGCTGAATCTTAGCTTTTTGTCCTCGTTTTTTGAAGTCAATGTTTAATTCCATACAAGATGCCAGATAGATTGCAGTGAAAAAATTTTGCTGGAATCTATGCGGTTTTTTTCCTGTAAAATACGATCTGAAACTGAACAACTTTTGAACAATTTCTATCTGATATTCCAAGTATGCATTTTCAATCTGAGACGGAGGAAAATTTTTTGATGGAATCAACCTGGACTTGCAGTCATGTTGGAAATCCAGGTAAAATCCATTTAAAAAATTCCCCTCCGACTCGGATTGAAAATGCAGACTTGGAATATCAGATAGAAACTGTTCGAAAATTGTTCAGTTTCAGATCGTATTTTACAGGAAAGAAACCGCATAGATTCCAGCAAAATTTTTTCACTGGAATCTATCTGGCATTTTGTATAGGGAACCCTTTTCCTCGGATGTGGCGTCGGCAATTTAATTTTGACAAACGAATGGCGACGCATCAGAGGGAAAGGGTTAAAAAATATTGATTGATAAAATCGGTTTATTTTTCCATTTCAATATGCACACTGGTGGAGCCATTTTGTTATATCATTGGTGCATGACAGTAATTCATATACTAAATGAGCCATATACTGATGGGCTATAGAGTCGACATTTTTTTCACATAGAATTATCAGATACTAGGGGTGTGCGGGTACCCGAGTCATCGGGTTTTTATCGGGTCGGGTACCCGTCGGGTCGGGTTTTTCAATTACCCGAGTTTTTCGGGTACCCGATTACATTCGGGTAATTCAAATATAGCAAACGTTTTCCTCAGCAGGAAATATTGTGACAGCAACTCGATCAAGATTGCTGACAAAACATGTGGAAGAGTTGTGCTTTCTCCATTCAAATTTAAAAATATGAAAAAAAAATGATATTTATGAGAAGAATATTTATTTTCATTGATGTTCAAGATTCTATATTGTGGTTACTAAATACGAAAATAGATAATATATTATTTATGAGATATAAATGTGATTATATTTTTTAATTGAATTAAAAAATAAATATAAACATTCCATGAAGCAATTTGGAGATTTCTTGATGCGCTGCATAATCAATTACATGGAGTATCAACCCTACTAGACTTGTAGTGAATATGGCATTCTTCATATTAGAATTGAGTTCATATGAAATCCCCTCATTCCTACAATCGCTCAAGACAATTTGTCCTTACAATATCAACGGCAATGGCAACTTCGAATAGAAGTTGAAAATACTAAATTCAAGCGATTTTATTATATTCGGGTACCCGACTTGGAAAACCCGATTTAATCGGGTACCCGACCCGACTCGACCCGAAAAGAAATACAAATACCCGAACCCGACCCGACCCGATAAAAAGTGCGACCCGCACACCCCTATCAGATACAGTGCATACTTAGCTGATAAACATATCATATCATACGATCAATTTTAGGGGTCACGTATGCTGCTATAAAAGTCAAGCAAGAACAATCTCATTGTGAGAAACATTGATGGACTGTGATTCCTATAATGTGGTTTATCCCTTTCCTACACACTTTTTCAAGAATGAATATAAAATATATAAATAACTCATCCAGACAGCAAAACGGACCATTTGGACGTTTATTGGTTTATAAAACGTAGGAGAAGTTCTCCAAACGTTCAGAAAATGTTCCACAGTCACATTTTGCTGTGAGAGTTACACACAAAAAATAATTTCCTACCCATGGATGTAACCGGTTATTATACAAATCTTATATAAATGCCCCTGGTGAAAAAGAAGCGTGTGCTTAAGCGTTCCAAAGAAGTGATGAAAAAATGATTGAAAAGTTGACGGAGAATGGATTAGGCGTGCAGACAAAGTTAACACGGTGTGAATTGGCGCTCTTAAGCGTGTACCAGAACAGCATGTATTGATTATGCCTATAGAAAAACAAAAAATGATTTGCTTTTCAAGCATAATCTAATACGATATACTTTTATACATTAAATTCTTTTTCTAATTTTTTCATTATTATATCAAAATCCATTTACCATCCAATATATGGAATAGACAATACATGAAGGTCCACTCATTTTTTCTCTTTTATGGTTACGTTCGTTTGTTGACAATCATACTGTAACCTCAAAACATCGTAAGATACTTTATTCATTTTCATGTATCTTATATTTTTCGCATTGAAATCAATTGCGAACTAGCTATCACATTTCATAACTCAGCCCTGATGAAAAAACCCGATATCAGAATTTCATCGTCAAGTCATCAATTGTATCAATACTATCAAAAATCTATCTTTTGGTTTCATTATCAGCCAAGTCCAATGAAAATACGAAATCTGCGATAATTATCCGATATAAAACCAATCAGCTCGCCGATGATTTCCCGATGTCGGGTTTACATTGGATAATTATCGCAAATCTCGTATTTTTATCGGACTTGTCTGATAATGAAACCAAACGATAGATTTTTGATAGTATTGATACAATTGATGATTTAACGATGAAATTCCGATATCGGGGTTTTTCATAAGGGAGTTCACTTTATTAAGCACTATTCAAATGTCATATACGCAACAATTCAATGAATTTTGAAGTGAAAATATAATACGAATCAAGTTTCGCAATCTGCTGTTTACAAACATCACAAAAATTCGGTGGAAGGTTTTTACAGCCCTTATGAAGCGTGCAGCATGAACGCTTATTACACTTTTCCAACGAGAAGAGTCAATCGGCGCTGACCACGCTATCTGCACGCTGTTGTTACTCTTGTGTACTCCAGTTTCCCGCTGAGAGCACGCTCTTTTTTTACCAGGGATGTTATATTACAAACATGAAACGTATATTACATACATAAAAAATATATAATATTCATAATATAACAAGTTACATCTGTGAATAGGAAATTACTTATCGTATGTGAGTTACAAACAATATAAAATGAGACGGAGCCAAAAAATAGAAATAAGAGATGAAATAAAGCCAAACAAAACCTGACAAATTTCGGCCAAAATTCTGCCGGTTCTGTCGGAAATCATCATGTCTGGGACAAAAACCGACCAAATCCTGACAGAAAATTGTTTGTTGGACATTTGGAATAGGGTTACCATGAGTGCCATAAAAGTATTGTAATTCTTGATATCAAATTTTCTCTGTGAACGAATAATGTGTTTGTACGAATCATTTTCCTTTGGTATAATAAACTTTTAGTTAATGATGATTTACCAGAAATGTATGGAAGTTCTAGTCCTTAGTTAATCAGATTTGTGTTCCCTAGGAATTATAGTACTTGACAGTAACATCATGAGGATGATGATTTTTTCCGAGGATTTCTATTTTATACAACGTAAAGTGATCTTGAAACGATCACTAATATGGATCACGCAATTTCATTCGTCAAAAAGAGAACAAGACGAGATGGTAAAAATAATGTGATAGCACTTAATTTCAGAAAAAACCACTTGGTTTTTTCCAGCAGAAAACCATTTGGTTAAAACCCCAGTTCAAACCATGGTTCAAGGGGATACGAGCGACCGGACTTTCATCAATTTTTCCGGGACAAAGTACGTCAAAATACGTACCTTAATTCAAACTATATCTCTGTGCAGCATTTCTTGAAACATTGAAGGAATGCTATACAAAGAGATATTCCGGATTAATGCCCGGATTTTTTTTGTAATTTGTCTCGGAAAAATCGCACCGCTCGTTAAGCCCAGCTGGTTTAAACCGAACAACCCTGGTCATTACAAAGTTTGAAGTGGAACTTATAGAATTATAGATACATCTTCTGTTGGAAAAAAAGAAAGAAAGAAAACAAAATTCCACTTTCAATGAATGATGAATTTTATAACACCCTGAACACGTTTTTTCTTGATTCATAAAATTACTTACATATGGATCATTGTCCGTAATTCCAAATGAAGACTCAGTTTCATCTGTTATCGATGAAGGCTTTTTATTAGAATCTTCTGTTGGATGTTCATTGGAAGAATTCATCAGATGCATTTGCGCCTATAATCAGGGTGTCTACTGACTTTGCAGTTCAAAATTCCAGTATATTTCCAGTATTTCCAGTATTTCCAGTATAAATTCTGGCAAAATTCCAGTATCAAAATATAAGTCATTGTTAATTCAATCATTTTCATTTCTTCGAGAGTCTTGGACACTTCTAGTGGATATTTAGTAGTAATTGCTGCATATTTATAAAAGCAATAACAAGAATCATGATTTCCACGTACACTGAGAGGAATTGCATAGTTGAATATTAGACAGCTAGGAAATATAGTCACCCTAAATAAAAAAGTCAGTTGCGGTAAATAAATTTTTTTTGTCACAGCTAAATATTTTATTTACCGCGACTAAATTTTTGTATTCGTAACAAATAAAAAAGTTTATCCAATGGAAATGAAATATTTAGCTGTGACAAATAAGATTTATTTACCGCAACTGAATTCTTTATTTAGGGGTACTATATTTCCTAGCTGTCTAATATTCAACTATGCGATTTCTCCGAGTGTATAAAAGTCGTGATAATATCTTCAAAATTGGGCCATTAGGTTAGGATTTTGAGATATTTAAGGACATTTACTCGAAAAATGCATTTTCTGCTACTTTTAAGGTCATATGTACAGGATGCACAAAATTTCCTCGATCTTTCTCTCCAACTACATCATTTTATACCACTTTTCCCCTTTAGGATGAGTTATCAAACGGTTACACTGGTTGGCAAGCAAACCTTCCCTCAAACAAAATTATCATAAGTATGAAGATTTCAACGCCTCGAATCTCCTCTTGGACCCAGAGGAGTGTTTTGATAATACAACAAAATCTATTAATAAATACAAGCCGGCTCAATATATTGTTGGCACACGGGAAAAAATAATTCACTGTGATAGCTAAAAATTAGCTGTGGTATTAGGTGTGGTGTTTCGTGTATTTGATATTTTTCGCTATGGTAGCTGATTTTTAGCTATCAAAATATCAACCACATAATTTTTCCCATGCACATGAAAATAATATCAATACAACAGCTCAAGAGAATTCATTCATATAATTTTGCCCTTACGACAGAATTATTTTACTGCGACAACCATTATTATTTTGCTGGAAGGAAGAAATTATTTTGATGAATTTGTTTTGCTTGTTTTATTCATATTATTTTGATATGTTGAAAAAGTATTGAGTCAGCTCGTATCCATCAATAGGATTTTGTGGTGTCAACCAAGTCGTTCTCTAAATGCGTTGTCAGTTTTTTGTTATCACATCTAGATCTTGTGAAATTTTCATATACGTTATATAATATTTTATGTATGTTCTGGTAAGTTATGAAATCTGTCCCAACAAATTGAGCATTCACATTATCACCCCTTTGAGGAATATATTGCTTCCTCGTAGAGCGAAGCTTTGTGATCGTTTCCGAGGACCGAAAATTTTTTTGTCTCCAAACTCAAAATCTCTTAGACCAAAATGTTCCTCGAGACTCGTCATATTTTTATCACAGTTGTGGACCGAGGTCAGGGTGGCCCTTATTTTATAAATGAAAAATTTATTTTCATTTTTCTTTGTCGACAAGAAAAGTTTTCTGTATTTCCCACTCTTTCATTGTGTTGTACATTATGAGGGAGTGCTACAGTATTTTTGAAAGAATTTCTTGAAGAGATTAAGACGGCCCTCGTGGCGTTTCAAGTTCAAAACTTAAAGCCCCGTGAGGGCCGTCTTAATCTCTTTAGAAAATTATGTAAAAAATAGCGTATCACTCCCTCATGATGTAACACAAAATGAAAGGATGGGACATACAGAAAACTTTTTTGTCTACGACAAAAAATGAAAACACACTTTTTATATATAAAATAAGGGCCACCCTAACCGACGTGATAGTGGTCCCATATAAGTTTCATCCCAGTGGGTTGGAAAATTTAGGAGAAGAATCTTTAGGAATCCACACTGTTTTCCAATACAAACAAGGAAGCCATGTGCCAGTTGGGCAGCGTTTTTTTTTTGGTGGAAAAGTTGCCTTGAACCAGGGTACCCAAAGTATAATGTAGGAACTAAAACACGAGTTCTAGCGCCGCCTACCACAAGTCTGCGAACTATAGTTCACCTACACAATTATACCTTATATCCTCGTGCTGACTCATACCAATAGCGCTCCTGACTTGTAAGTGAGCCAAATTTTCTCGCATCTATATACGTATTTTTTAGAAAATACGTAAAAGAGTAATATTTTTGACTCATAGGCATGATTGATGACAGTAAAAGTAGAATGCAATTAACGATATTGGAGGAATAAATATATCTTGTATAAAATAATTGAAATTGCATTGAAAGTGAGCATATGAATACACAGATTTTAATGGTTGAAGTCGTTTTGAAAAGAATACAAGAAAGTGTATTCATTATTCAACAAAAATTTATTCCGCACAATTTAAGGCATTAAAAATAAATTTTTTTAATTATCTGAGAACATAAAAAAATCAATTTCCCTTCTCAAACTTGTGTTGTGGAATTTTAGTTCATTACAACAATTCCACATACGGATCTAACGGAATCGTAATTCCAAGTTTTAGAGAAATTCAATCATTGAACAAATTTATATGCTTTTCCAAGATTTGAACTTCAAGATACCTTGCCTACCTATGGGGAACCTATTCAACCTAACCTAACGCCCTAACCGCATGAGCTGAACCGACCTATAAAATCCGGGTACGATAAAACGTAAATAAGGAACAAGTCTGATGCAAAAAGAAGAGAGGGGGTGCACGACGATGATAGGTGATGACGTCAGATTCTAAGTCAGGATCGAACTTATAAATATTGGAACCCTGGGATACGAAATTTTTTTTCGTCTGAAAAATAAAGTGTACAATGATGAAGAATACATGAATAAATTATGGGAATCAATTCATGAATAATTCATCAAATGATTGATTACTTAGCAATGTATCATGAATAAATTGATATGCCACGACTGAGAAATCAAGGAATACAAATGTATTATGCATAGATTCGGATAAATGCGGAAAAAAATAACAGGGATTTTGTTCTAATTTATTCGTTTCCCTGTTACAAATACTCCATAAAATCTCAGTGACGAGTGGGAAAATGTATAGGTTCCAATGGGATATTTGTACATAACTTCATTGAAAGATACATGTAGTTATAAATGGAGTGTAAGAATCTTACCGTTAGAAAAATTATCTCTCAAATTACAAGCACAGGGAATTCCTTTCATTACCATAAATAACGTGCGACATGAGAAATATTCAATTGATTTTCATTCTCACAAATTGACTGAATAATTTGTTCATATCTCATTATTCATGAATTCATGTATAGTTCAATTAAGTTATTTTCAAGTAATTTTTGACAATCCATATCTCTGATAAGTATCTACTGTGCCAATGTTTCATGGTAGGCAGAGTAAAGAAAACTCACTGCGCTCCCAATATAAAAGTCAATTTCTCTATCATCTCAAGTTTTGTGGATACCTACTTCTTGTTCGCAAAGAATTTATTTCAACAAATGGCTGCTCATTTCACTTCATACAGATTGTGGATTGAAGGGATGGCATCACTTGATTTCATTTGATCACTTGAAAAGTCATCAGAGATTTACAAAAGTCATAGCGATAGTACATTCTTTTAGACAATTGGCATGATGGATACTTGACTGTGATGTGATTCCAAAAAATATTTTTACATAACTTCATTCAAAGATACATGTAGTTATAAATGGAGTGTAGGAATCTTACCGTTAGAAAAATTATCTCTCAAATTACAACCACAGGGAATTGCTTTTATTACCATGAATTACATGCGATATGAGAAATATTCGGTTGATTCTCATTCTTACAAATTGACTGAATAATTTGTTCATATCTAATTATTTATAACTACCTGCATAGTTCAATGAAGTTAATTCTAAGTAATTTTTGACAATCTGTCCCTTTTTTGTATCTATCGTGCCAATAGTTCATAGTAATATCAGAGTGCAGAAAACTTACTGCGCTCCCAATATATAAGTCAATTTCTCTATCGTCTCAAGTTCCGTGGATACCTACTTCTTATTCGCAGAGCGTTTATTTCAACAAAGTGGCTGGTTATTCCACTCTGATTGGGAAAATACTATCATTGAAAAATCATTCATTCATAGAATACTATCATTGAAAAATCATCAGAGGTGTACGAAAGTTGGCCTGATAATAGATTCTTTCATAAAATTCAATAACTTTGTACCTCTGTCATGCTGTGGAAAAGAAAAGAGCTGTTAAACATTGTTTCATTCATGTACTAATATTTTTGAATAATTTTATGTATCTATATAATTTTGTATATATACTATAATTGATCAGTTACTTATAATTATAACTATAATAACTACTACAATACTATTATAATTATAATAACTATGTGACTGGTATCCTTTACAGAACACGACGGTAGTGAGTGCTTGATTTCTTGTTTTGGTAACCGAATTTTTCTTTTAGGAGTAGTTTTGTAAAATTAACTGGAATATTTTTTTCCGTGTAACAGCTGGTATTTATCAACCTGAAAATTGAGAAGAAAATTGAAGAATGTTGCTATTTCTACGGCGATTTACCTCTGCAGCACTACAAATATCTGCTTCTCCTCACACTTTGGACGTCCTTCTCACTTCCAGCACTATTTGTTGTTCATATTTGTGTTTAATAATTTTTTCCTTGCCGGAGCTTTAAATACCTTTCATCTGGTTGACGGCACAAGGCAGACAAATCAAATTTCGCGGGAATTTAACAAACATGGCGGGATCTCAAAAACACGGATATGGAACTATACATGTGTTAGTGAGAACATCATCGCCATCAGTGACAAAGCGGCGCGTTGGGCGAAACTCAATCCCCCCTTAGGCTTTGGGTACCCTGCCTTGAACATGTGTACTTGGAAGTTTTTGGGGTCGCTGAGTAAGAATATCATATCAGGAAATTGGAATTTTCATTCCCATTCATCCTGGCAGCAACCTCAGGAAATCTTGGAAATATTACAATCTTGAGGATATATTTCACAAATTCGAATAGTCTTAACTCTACAAGAAGAAATTGTAGATGACCTATCAATAGCTCATTTTGAAGAGTGAAAGTAGTACTAGATGAGACAATTACAAGGAGAGACCAAAAAAATGTTGTGCACTCAGTACATAAATTCAAAAGTGGCCAAAAAACCCATTTTTCGAAGATTCGGCCTCAAATATCTCAAAATTCTGACGTGATGGCCCAATTCTGACTTCAATCTCGAGTTCTACGATGCGCATTACTTCATAAAATGGTGATTTCACACTGTTAGAAATTTCTGCATGAAGCTGCAATCACATCCCCAACAGGACACTCCATCACATCTCCGTGGTCTCCACGTGGAGACTACGGGGATGCAACGGAGTGTCCTGTTAGGGATGTGATGGAAGCAATTTTCACTCACGTGATTGAAAAAGTTCTTGGAATTTCAATTACATATGAATGAAAATTCAATCACCAAACTATACTATCGTGGGGGATATATTATAGCAAAAATTGAAAATGCAATCCCATGTGATTGAATTTTCAATTCAATCACCCAGAATTGGGAATTTCATTCACAAATGTACTTGAAAAATGCATGAAATTCAAAGAAATTTTCAACAGTGATTTAAAGGAGGATTTCGTTGCCGACCAGTGAAATCGAATGCATTGAGATGCAAAGCAATGAATGCATCTTTATTTCAAGACTGAAAAATTTTTGTCGTTCATAGTTTGCTTAACTTGAAGATTTTTTCGATTTATTTTAACTGTCAATGGAATCATATTTTTCTTGTATTTTGGTTATACTTATCAGCGAAATAACGCCATCCATATTGGATTCGAAAATTGACTCGAATCTCATTTTGTAAATTCATCCAAATTACCGAATAAGAAAAACGATTAAATCTTAGATAAAACAAATCTACCCTTACAATGTATGTACTATTTTTTATGTATGTATGATATAACATCATTTCGTGCAAATGATTCAATTTTATTTATAATCATGGATCCATGTAGTTATGCATACCTACTTATGTTTTCGGAGATGTTTTCAATCCCCATATCAATAATGCCAAATTGAAAATCTTTCTGATTGTTACATGTTTTGTTACGTGGAATTTAACTAAAGTAAAATTTATAAGAATATTATTATGAACTACGTAGTTCAAGAATGGTATTCATCTGAATATCTTCAGTGTTATCAATATTTGATTCTGTTTTGTAGTGATGGCGATTCTAATAGAAGGGTTATTTTATAGATAATTTAGTAAGCACCAACAGAGAGATCACGCATTAATGGGTTCATAAGCATATTTTTTAATCAGCATAAGGAGAAATCTTGATGACTATGATATTATCCTATGGAATGTTCAGAAGATCGTTATTCAATAGTTTCATTTGAGGGTTCTAGGGATAATATCCATATCACGTCTGAATTATTCTTGAGCTACTTCAGCCGATTGGAGTTTGATTCGTTCATCGGACCGAAATGAAAATCAAAACTTACAAAACCTGACGAATTATTATTATTATTCAGTTCTTCGAATTGGCTCCCTGAAACTGGATCATTTGAAGAATGTAATGCAAGATTTCAGATCTCCAACAGCTGAGTATTCTGTCAATCGATCAATAAGTCGCGCTAATTCGTTTCGATAAACAATTCGGACTTCAGTCACATTCTACTCCAATCTTTCATAGCAAGAGAACCGTGTTATTTAATGAGAGGACTCGAATCGATATTTTGAACCCAAATAATTTTGATCGAAAACCATTTATAACATGGAATGAATTAAATGTATGTAACATACAATTAAGAGGTTATATTTCATATGAAACCTTGATCAAAATAGCTCAAAAGTTTAGAAAAGTTTTCTTTTTTTCCAATAAATATCCGTTTTGCCTGGAACCCACAATAGTATTCATATGGCGCTTTAAAACTGCATATTTCAACTCTTAAAACACTCGAATCCAAAGAGATGAAACCAGCTGTAGAACGATTGTAGGTATACAAAGGTCATCATAGATGTTTGATAATAAACTGAGCAATTCATTGTAAGATTATACGATTGAGGTGTTGATCGATTGAAACGATGAATTGTTGTCTGGTAATTAATTCATCAACTAATCGGTGAATTCCAGTTTGATTTGTTCTTTTTTATTGGTAGATTACGTTAATCGTTTTTTCGGTCGATTGATGAATTTTCATGAACAAGATATACAAGTGAACAAGAGGTGAGCGATCTTGTGAGTCACGCTGATAGTGTTTGAATCTATCATCAATCATCAAAATCAATTCAAATATGGAGTTTTGGAAATTATTTATGGCAGAAGGGTGCACCTTACCTGAGTAAATTCGAATTTTTCGCGAAACGGTTTGTTACCACAGTATACTTCTTCTGAAATGCGTGAACGATGCTGTCTATAGCTGAAGTGCATCACATATCACGTGATGTTTGGTTTCGTATATTTCGTACCCAGTGACCTTCTGATAGTACAAGCAGCGTCCCTTGCGGGCAGTTTGGGAAATAACGAGCGGTGAAGAATCGTTACGTGCATTTTGTATCAAGTTACACTCCACTGATGGCGCTGTCATGCGGTCACACATAGAGTACCTATAATAAGAGTAGCGCCAATAGACTCGAGAGTGGTGAGGGAAATGCCGCTACCGACTACCGCCATGTTGGGAGATATGATTGTGTACCATGTGTGATTCGTGTATGTCCGTGATTGATGTGGGTGAGTCACGCAGACAGTAACACACTACGATACACCGATAGTACTCACACAATCGCATACCCCAATACGGCGCCTGTTGGCGCTACTCTTATTATACGTACTCTAGTCACAAACTTTTTCTCGCGTATATACTGGCACAAACTCTCCAAGTTTTCTGGGTTTTCTGATTGGTCTTTTACTTGGTTGATGAATACGTGTGGCGTTAGTTCAAAAATGTGCACCCAGACAGGACACAAATGATAGACCCTCATAGTCCCGAAAGTTAATTTGCCCGAAGTTGCAAAGTCTCGAAATTCATATGCCCGAAAGTGCATTAATCTTAAGGTTTGTTGTCTGAATGATAAACCACATCATTTTCTGTGATTTATAATTTGGAATAATGCACTCTCTGAACAACAAACCTTTGGATTACTGCACTTTCGGGCATCTGAAATTCGGGATTTTCCACCTTCGGGTAAATGAACTTCCGGGACTGTGAGGGTCTACCGACACAAACATCTCAAATGGATTGTGGAATATTAACTCTTCAAGAACTCTCTTAGAATAGAACAAGTTTTTGAAGAGTTCCAAAAAGAACCCCTTTCGTCAGACATTTGCGAGTTCTGTTGGAATTCTCATAGCGATTTCCACTGATTGCACTCAGTGCGAACTGCCCTATTGTTATGTCTCTTTGACCCGTAATCATAATGAAGGATAGAAACTCTTCGAGGACTCTTTATATTCTAAGAGTTTTTGAAGAGGTCTTTTTCCGAAATTCATTCTGGATTCTTATGTGCTGTCTGGGCAAGAATGTCAATGCCACAAACTCTTTTCAGAACATTCAAGTTTCATTCCCTCAGGTTATCGAAATCATCTATGAGAAACACATGTTATGACAATCGCATCTCAGTGTATCATATGGAAAACTTATAATCATTATGAATACCTCAAATACATGGATTGATGATCATATGAAAAACTTATAATCATTATGAATACCTCAAATATATCGATTTATGATGAAAAAGTAATTGATAAATCCATGACTGAGCGTCTTGAAGATTTTTGTTTGATAATCAATCTGCTTCGTTCGTTCTAAGGTGTTCTAAGTTGCCCCAGCCTGCACCAAACCAGTCAATTCATTTCATAACTAAAAGAGCCGATCAAGAATATCCGGAGAAAGTTGGAGCAACTTGAAATACCTTCACACGAACGGAACTCATGTATAGGAAATGAATCTTGCACAAAACTTTTTTTATCAACTATTCAGATTTGTGCCTTTATAAGAATCTACCAATGGATAAGATGCCCCTTCAATCAGTAAATTTTCCGGCAAACAAACCTTTCGTACCATTGAAATACCTACCAAAAATAAAAACAGTTTTTAGAAATATTTTTTGAAATTTTTCCAGAATGTGATAAAAAATTCAAGTATAATTCCAGTATTTCCAGTATTTCCAGTATAAAAAAAAAATTCAAGTATAATTCCAGTATCTCCAGTATTTCCAGCATCAGTAGACACCCTGATAATGTATTAAATCATTATTCACGTTAGACATATTATTTTTCAGGATTCAGCATTAACCCATTAACCCACATAGCACGCTGGTCCCAATGAAGAATTCTTGATGAATATATTGTGGAATTCTTTGGGAGTCTATGTTATGACAATTCAGAATGAGATTTTTTATAAATCCCTGGTATTCAAATAGAATTCTTATGAATTCATTGAGAATTCTTTTGGAACTGACATAATAGGAGTTCATTTGGGACATGCCTGTGCTGTGTGGGAAAGCTTATGCCTGAAACAGCATAGATATGGGAATGGTAAATGTTGAGAAAAAAGTTCAAAAGTAATTCTTTATAAAAAAAATTGTTTAAGGAATTTATCGAAAAATTGATATTGAATAAAAATCGATACCCTCATTCGATTGTACAGAATAAATCACTATAGAAACATACATCACACTTTTAAAACTGTGTAAAAATTTTTTTTCACTCATTTTTTTCACATCATTTTTCTACTTCCAATCTTTTTATATTCTAATGTGCTATGTCTAAGATTAACCGTTTTGGTATCCATGCTGGTTTAGCCGTGAGTTACACGGATATAATTTTGTAGCATAGATTACTACGTTCATTTGTAATGTTGAACTATACTGACACTATGACTACAATCACTGAATGTTTGTTCATAAACACATTCATCTCTTTTCATATTTACATGCATGTCTTTTCACCAATATAAAATTTGAATTCTTCTTGGTTATATTTTCAAATTTACTATGTTCTCTCGTAATTTCAATCATTATCTACAGCAATGTTCATCGTCATGTCAGTATATGGTCCAAGTTCACAAAAAACAGTAATTTTGAATACTTTCTGATATAATTCATACTACAACATTTCCTTCGTGTATGCAACATGCAATTTGTGAGAAAGTATTGATAATTCTTTGATAACAAAATGCATGACATTTATAAAATGTCAGTACAATATGTATATAGTATTTATATACAGTTCAATATATAGTATGACAAAAAGCAGATTGAATTCTTCAAGCCCTGGCGGAACAAAATTAACGCAGAACTACGAAAAATCGACGCAGGATAAACGCCGATTAACGCAGGAACTACTCAACTTAACGCCAAATTTCTACACAGAATGATGCAAAACTACGCCAAATAACGGTAATTGGCACAAAATGAAATATTACGGAAATTCAAGTTCATAACATGTTCTAAGAATATATCAACGAATTTGAGACACACTTCAAGGCACTTTTTACTGCCAATTGTTTTATCAAATACTACAGGGAATGAAGAAACAAAACACTGGTCGTTGTAGAAAAAACTCTGCAAATTCGCACATGGCTCCCTCGTTCCTCCAAGAGAACCAAGATCTCCGAACGTTCATAGAACATTCACGTATATTCGTTGAGTGTTCCTTGAACGTTAAAATGTCCGTACACTTGTCGAATGTTTGTTGAATGTCCATTGAATGCCAAATCTAAATATACTTATGTCTCCGAAACTAATCCTGAAATAAATGAATTTTGAGAACCGCAGTATAGTTGTGACAACGTGAAATGTTTCGCTCTCTACAAAATTTCGTAATTTAATGATTTATCGTGCACACTCAATTCTTATTCTTCGTTATATTGTTGATTGTTCCATTAGTAGGCATATTGTGTAAATTTCTCCGAACAACTGGGTTTTTGCACGCGATTTTTAGTGAATCTATTCCTAATACATTGGTTTATTCACTCGTCGTTTCATATTGTTTCCACGAGGTCTATCCTATTTGTTGATACTTATACACATCTCGTGTACTCACGTATGATAAGACACTCTTCGTGTGTGCGTGTGTGTTTACCTCGGTACAGTGGATCTCATACTTGCCGTTTATTAGAATTCAAAAATTTTTGTATTATCATATAAATCATATAAACTTCAAAATGCCAAAAAAAGTGTGTAAAGGATGTTCCAGAGTTGTGGATAAACCGGTATCTTGTGCTTCATGCAGTGTTATATCACATCCTGGTTCGTCGTGTTTAGCGAGAAGTCACCATCCATGGCATAATGGAGTACTGATTGACTGCAAGGTGCCTCTTCCGTCTTCTGATACTTCTGTTGATCTTGCGGAAAAATTTGATGGCGTGTTGGATCAGTCAGGCTTTTTATCGGAAATTCAGAGCATCGTTGATTCTGCTTGTTCGAAACTCAGCAACCAGCTCAACGCGTTTGGGATCAAATTAAATTCTTTATCCGACACTGTGGCGGAATTATCCACGAGATTATCCACCTTGGAATCGTCTGCCCCTTCTTCTTCACAAGGTTTCTACAATGAGGAAGATCTGATAGATGAGCTGAATGAACGACATCGAAGAGCATGTAACATTCTACTCTTCAACGTTGAAGAATCTTCGAGGGATGGGTCTCCTGATCATGTTATAGTTACTGATCTTCTTCAAAAAATCAGACCTGATACTTACGACAATGTGCAGATTCGTCGTATCGGTAAAAAGAAGGATGCTTCTAAAACTCGTCCGATCTGTGTCACATTTGCATCACGGAACATACCCATTGAGATTCTTCGTAACAAATCGTTGTACAATGGTTCAATTAGAATATCGCAAGATCGTACCTTGAAGCAACGGAATCATCTGTCGAACTTACGTGAAGAGTTGAAAAATCTAAATGACCCTTCAAGGACTATTCGCTATTTCAATGGGATACCTAGGATAGTTCCTGCTCACCAAAGAAAAAACGCTTAATCGACCCTTTGGTGTATTATCAGAATGTTCGTGGCTTGAGAACTAAACTTGATCAACTTCATTGCTCTGTTGCTATATCAGATCCATGTTATGATATTATTATCTTATCTGAAACCTGGCTGCGCGAGGATATTCTATCTTCTGAAATTGGTTTACATGGCTATGCAGTTTATCGTATGGATAGAAACGGACTCACCAGTCAATTTTCACGGGGAGGTGGTGTCTTAATCGCCGTTAAGGATACCCATCGGAGCTGTGTCGTCTCATCTTCTTATTCAAAAGTTGAACATCTTTACGTCAAAGTTTATTTTGGTTCTTTGTCGTTGTTGTTTGGGGCTGTCTACATTCCACCTTCTTCGGATTCTTCAATATACTTGGACCATTGTAGAAGCGTTGGCGAAATCCTTCTCAAGGAGAACTTTAACTCCTTATACTTATACGGGGATTACAATTTACCTCATATTTCCTGGAGCAATATTGATTCCAAATTATCTTTCTCAGTGTTACCTGGTTCGACTCTCAATGAAATGACTTCTGCGCAATAAGTTCTCGAATATTTCAATGAATTGAATTTGTTTCAACTTAATACTTTCAGGAATTCTCATGGTAACATACTTGATCTTATTTTTTCTGATAACGATCGTATTGATGTCAATATTGCTCTGGATCCTTTTCTCGCGTGTGACAACTTTCATCCTTCTCTTGTATCTAAGCTCAACCTACGTGATAGTGTTTTACTGGTCCCCAATAAAATCATCAAATATAATTTTAATAAGGCGAATTACAGTGCAATTTGTGAATATTTAGGTTCTATCAACTGGGACGATGAATTGCGTAATCTTAATGTTATTGAAGCTGTTGATTTTTTGTATCTTCATTTATATAATGCAGTTGATTCATTCGTACCCAACTATGTATCAAGGAATAGTTCTTATTCAAAATGGTTTTCTTCGGAATTAATTGAACTTATTCGTCAAAAGAAAATTGCTCACAATAGGTACAAAGAGTCAAATTGCTTTGAAGATTACCTAATCTTTAGTCACTTACGAGCTCAATGTAAAGTTTCGACTCGCCAATGTTACTTGTCTCATCTTCATTACTGTATAGACTCGAACTTATTGTACGTGAATGTATTAAAACAAAAAATTCTTTCATTTGTTTATAATTATTGTTTCGTTGCGAACCATGTACGTACGATCCTGAGATTTGCTCCGCGCATGCGCGACTAAGAGAACAAGATGTAACGGTCACGGCGAGCCATTGTATTGTAGAAACATCATCACTGCGCACGTACTTGCTTGATCCGTGCTTAATGTTTTTTTTGTCATATTTCCCAAACAATTAAAATCGCAATAAATAGCCTTCTCGTAAATAGAAACGATTTCTTTATTTCGCTAGCCTGTACATGGTCCTTCGAGCCGGATCAAGCATTCGGTAATCGTTAATCGCAAGAATGCCAGTGTCTTTCGCGTGGTTGTTCGAGTTATCGTGTGAGAGCGTCGCCATTGCTCTATAGTCAGTTCTACGTTCGTATAGTACACAAGCACATCAAGTTCGTAAGCAAAATCTCGTGTTTTATTCGCGTATCATAATCCGTAAATCAAAATGGACAGTAACAGTTTGAGAAAACAGAGACGTTATGTCAAAGGCAAGTTGACTTCAATGGAAACATTTGCTAGCAAAGTTGTCGCCGGCAACACAACAATATCGAAAGAAGAAATTGAAGCCCGTTATGAAAGGCTCCAAGAATTATATGAGAAGATTCAAGAAATCACTAAACAACTATCAGAAATCGTTGACGAAAAAGAATTCGATGAAAAGGATTTCGGTGAAGAAAGAGAATTCGAAGATCGATATTTCGCTTTACGAGGAGTTCTCTCAGCATACATCGATCAACCAGAGCGACATCCTACAGAGGCTCGTCATACAACAACGGCATCGACCAACGAGGATGGCACGATATTACAATTATTGGAACAGCAATCGAGTAATATTCATCAGTTGGCAGCACGATCGAATGACGACGTGCACAATGAGGCGTTAACTCGTATTCTCGAACGACAAACAGAGCTCATGCAAACAATTTCGGTACAACCTGTGGCGCCACGAGAACCACAACTCAAGTTACCGGTGATTCAATTACCAACATTTGATGGTACCATCGAAGAGTGGAAAAGATTTCATGACACCTTTACAACACTAATTGACAAGCGTGACATTTCGAAAGTACAAAAACACCAGTATTTAGTTAGTGCTTTGAGTGGAACTGCTGCAAAAATAATCGAATCGATCGAGATTTCCGAAGAAAATTATACAGTGGCGTGGGAGTTATTAAAAAAGCGGTTCGACGACGAAAAATCTATTCGCAATAAACATATTCAGCGTTTGTTTGAAATGCCTCGTGTGACAAAGGAAAGTGCAAGTGTTATACAAGAGTTGGTAGATCACGTACAAAAACATTTGCGAGTATTAGGTGCAATGAAAAGACCTATCGATAAATGGTCAGATCTGATAATTCATATGATCGAGCAAAATTTAGATAGCAATACTCGAAAAATGTGGGAAGAACACATCGAAACCATCGAAGATAAGAATAGCATAGAAACAAATGCGATGATAGATTTTCTTCAACGTCGTTGTCAAATTTTAGAACGAGCTAACGTGCAATCGAAAGATACGAAATTCAAAACAAACGTGTCTATTTCAGAAAGGAATCAACACGCCAAGAGTTCGCAATCAATGAATTCTAAGTGGAATCGAACATCATTAGCAACTACGAGCAATCGAAGTGTACGGTGTTATTTGTGCGATGGTGCGCATTTGATTTATACCTGTGATCGATTCCTAAGATTACCAGTCAATGAACGAATAAAGGAAGTGAAACGTTTACGTTTGTGCATGAACTGTCTACAAAACGACCATTACGTCAAAAACTGTAAATCGAGTTCGTGTCGAGAGTGCAACGAGCGCCACAATACTTTATGCCATATTCAAGAGACAGCAGCGAAATCTACGAGTCAAACGCCATCAGTATCCGTTTCGTCTCCTCCAGCAGCATCATCGACTTCGTCAGAGAGTTCAGCGGTGCATCACAGCACAGATAAGTTTAGCCATAGTCATGTACTAATGTCAACCGCGATTGTATATGCTCAATCAAGTAAGGGCTCATTAGTTCAATTGCGAGTCTTATTAGATAGCGCCAGCGAAAGTAATTTCATCACTACGTCTGCTTGGAAACGGTTGGGTTTGAAATCCCGCGAAGTGCAAGAATGTATTAGTGGTTTAAGTGATATGAAATGCATGATTAAAAATAGTTGCGAACTAGAAATAAAATCTAGAGTCTCGTCGTTTGAATTCAATATTTGTTGTTTAATAGTTCCGCGAATAACAAAAAATTTACCTTCTACAAATATTTTACCAAACAAATTGCCAGTACCCACAAATCTTAATTTGGCCGATCCATTATTCTTTAATTCTGGTTGTGTTGACGCTTTAATTGGCGTGGAATTGTTTTTTGAACTATTGCAAGATGGAAAAATTCAACTCGGTGCTAAATTACCGGTTCTACAAAATTCAAAATTGGGTTGGATTATAGCTGGTCCTGTACCAGAACATACATTCGAAATTAGTAATTCCACACGTCAATTGTCAACTAATATTACTTGTTTATTTGCTCAACACGACACGATTGATAAACAAATCACGAATTTTTGGGAACTAGAAGAATATTCAGACAGTAGTTGTAAAAAATGGTCGGCAGGAGAACAAGCTTGCGAAACTCATTTTTCACAAACACATCAACGACGCCCAGATGGGCGATTCGTCGTACACTTACCATTTAATGAATTTAAATGTCAATTAGGAGAATCCAAGCAGATAGCCATGAGACGTTTCAATTATTTAGAGCGAAAATTTAGAAGCAATCCAACGTACAAAGAGTTGTATGCGCAATTCATTCAAGAGTATATAGACCTCAATCACATGACAAAAATTGAATTTGACACGGAATCAGATAAATTAGTTTATTTACCACATCACGGTGTACTTCGAGCGTCAAGTTCCACCACAAAACTCCGCGTAGTTTTTGACGCTTCGGCAAAGACAAATTCGGGCAAATCATTGAACGATGCTTTAATGGTAGGACCCAATTTACAAGACAATCTCATTGATATTATTTTGCGATTTAGACTACATGCAATTGCGATCACTGCAGATTTGCAGAAAATGTACCGACAAGTTTTACTCGATGAACAGGATAGAAGTTACCAAACTATTTTATGGAGATTTGATCCTGATTCCCCTATAGATAGTTATCGTTTGAATACTATTACATATGGTCTAGCCAGCGCTCCATTTTTAGCGGTACGATGCATTCGACAATTGGCTTCTACATGTGGCGAGGATTGTCAACTTGCGTCACGAGTGCTTCTTAACGACCTATACGTTGACGACATATTAACGGGAGTACAAACCGAGCAAGAGGCAATAACGTTAATATCTCAGCTTGAAAAATTGTTAAATCAAGCTGGTTTTTCAATTCACAAATTGCGGTCTAATTGTAGCGATGTTGTAATTGGACCAGACGCCAATAGTCAAGTATTACCATATATAGATTCAGAGTTTGATTCTTTGAAGACGTTGGGTTTAAATTGGAATTCAGGGGAGGACGTGTTGGAATTTTCTGTTCAATTGCCAAAAATCGTAAAAACAAAACGTCAAGTACTATCAACTATATCCAAATTATTCGACCCTTTGGGCCTTGTGAGTCCAATATTGGTTCGAGCAAAGTTGATTATGCAGGCAACCTGGAATGCTAATCTCGGTTGGGACGATCCTTTACCAAATACCATTCAGGAAGTATGGAATGCATACGTTCAAGATTTAGAAGAAATTGCTACCATCAAAATTCCTCGACGAGTGGTGCGATGTAGTAATCCGATCCAGTTCAATCTACACATATTCTGCGACGCCTCTTTAAAAGCATATGGATCGTGTATCTATCTCCAAACCGTCGGAGAAGACGAAATTGTTAATTCGACATTAATGTGCTCAAGGTCACGAGTAGCGCCAATTCGAGCAAAAACTATCACTTTGCCTAAATTGGAACTATGTGGAGCTGTCGTAGCAGTAAAATTGGTGAAAAATGTACAAGAAGCACTGAATGTTCAGGTGAACGAAATCCATGCATGGAGCGATTCAACCATAGTACTCGCTTGGATATCTGGGGACCCTTCTCACCAAAAAACCTTCGTATCAAATAGGGTAGCTCAAATTCAATCAATCTTGCCGAAAGAGCATTGGCATCATGTCAAGGGTAGCGAAAATCCTGCAGATCTATTATCTCGAGGTACCAATTTCAAAAACTTGAAGGAGAGTGAACTATGGTGGTCAGGACCACAATGGTTAAATGAATCCGTTGATGCCTGGCAAACTGCTGATATTAGAGGGTCTGCGACCACCGAAGAACTGGAAATCATCAGAGAAGAAGAAAAGGTGCAATCGCAAATTTACGCCAATGTACGAAACGAAAATCAAGTAATATCCACTTTATTGGAAAAGTACTCTTCACTTTCACGACTAGAGCGAGTCATTGCTTGGATTCGACGATTTGTTTCAAACGTTCAAACACCAAGATCAGAGCGGAGTATCGGTTGTCTTTCTGTAAAAGAATTGACTCAAGCACGTCAAATGATTACAGTGGAAATCCAAGATACTCATTTTCAAAGGGAAAAGTCAGCTTTAGCAACGAATCAGCAGTTGCATCCCTCCAGCAAGATATTGACACTAAGCCCCTTTTTAGATGCACATGGACTCCTCAGGGTGGGCGGAAGACTGCAACATTCGTCACTCACATTCGATCAAAAGCACCCTATCCTCCTTCCTTCCAATGATATATTTACGCAATTACTATTTAAACAGGAGCATCTTCGTTTGTTGCATGCAGGGCCACAAGCTTTGCTTACAGCAATTCGTACTAACTATTGGCCACTGAACGCAAAAGAGATGGCTAGAAAAACTGTGCATAGGTGTACAATCTGTTTTCGCAATAATCCTAAACCTATGAGTCAGTTAATGGGACAATTACCGTCAGATAGAGTTACACCAAATCAACCGTTTTTTGTAGTAGGAATTGACTTCGCGGGACCTATTGGCACACTGGTGAGCAGAGGCCGCAAACGAAAAATCGTACATTGCTTTATTCATTTGTTTTTCAACACGAGCCATTCATCTCGAGGCCGTTAGCAGTTTAACGTCTGATGCATTTATAGCATCGTTACGTCGATTTACCAGTCGTCGAGGTCGTCCCCAGAAAATTTGATGTGATAATGCTACTAATTTTGTTGGTGCGCGAAACGAACTTCGAGAAATGTTTGATTTACTTGAGCAACATTATACGGAAATCAATGATCGATTTTATGCACCACACAATATTCAATGGGGATTTTAATTGTTTGGGAAATATGACAAAAAAAACATTAAGCACGGATCAAGCAAGTACGTGCGCAGTGATGATGTTTCTACAATACAATGGCAATTTATTCCGCCAAGATCGCCTCATATGGGTGGATTGTGGGAAGCAGGTGTGAAGTCCTGCAAATACCACCTCAAACGAATAGTGGGTGAGACTTTATTGAGTTTTGAAGAATTGGCTACACTTTTGGTTCAGATTGAAGCTTGCCTCAATTCTCGACCCATTTGCCAACTCTCGTCGACACCATTAGATTTACAACCATTAACTCCCGGCCATTTTTTAATAGGGAAACCCCTTGTAAGCCTCCCTGATCCGGACGTCAGCGATATTCCGTTGAATAGACTTGACCGTTGGCAACTGGTTCAAAAGCTAGCGCAAGATTTCTGGTATCGCTGGAAAACCGAATATATTACTTCTTTACAAGGAAAGACGAAATGGTCAGTTGCAAAAGAGAATTTACAGATTGATGACGTAGTTTTGATTCAGGATGACAATGCGCCACCCTTGAAGTGGAAATTAGGCAGAATAATCGAACTGTACCCAGGGAGCGACAACAAGGTGCGTGTTGTAACCTTGAAAACGATGAGTGGAAACTGTAAGCGAGCCATCACTAAACTGTGTAAGCTCCCAATCAATGACCAGTCAAGTTAAATTAATTGGCATTAATTGGTGGGCGGTATGTATAGACTCGAACTTATTGTACGTGAATGTATTAAAACAAAAAATTCTTTCATTTGTTTATAATTATTGTTTCGTTGCGAACCATGTACGTACGATCCTGAGATTTGCTCCGCGCATGCGCGACTAAGAGAACAAGATGTAACGGTCACGGCGAGCCATTGTATTGTAGAAACATCATCACTGCGCACGTACTTGCTTGATCCGTGCTTAATGTTTTTTTTGTCATATTTCCCAAACAATTAAAATCGCAATAAATAGCCTTCTCGTAAATAGAAACGATTTCTTTATTTCGCTAGCCTGTACAATTACGTTCAAGGGTCCATTCCTACAAATGTCAAAAGCTTTTGGAACTTTGTTAATAGTAAGCGAAATCAGAACGGTATACCCCTGGTGATGCATTTAGACGGTACTATTGGCAATACTGGTATTGCTATTTCGAACTTATTTGCATCTTATTTCAGATCAGTCTATCAAAATTATCCCGTTGTTCCTTGTAATTTACCAGAATCTACTTTCAATGTCAATCTTTCCGATTTATCCATCAATATCGATGAAGTGTTCAATAAAATCTCATCCTTGAAAACTTCTTCCGGTCCTGGTGATGATGGTATTCCTCCTAATTTTCTAAAATCTTGCAAGTTCGTCATTTCTCGACCTTTGTGGTTGATCTTCAACAGCTCTTTATCCTCTGGAATATTCCCTTCTCAATGGAAATCCAGCTTAATTACTCCTATCTTCAAATCTGGGGACCGTTCTGACGTGAGAAACTATAGACCGATTAGTATCATGAATGTTATGCCGAAAATTTTTGAAGATATAGTTACTGATAAAATAACACCACTGTTTTCTGATATTATTTCTGATTTCCAGCATGGCTTCACTTCTGGCAAATCTACCGTAACTAACTTGTCTATTTTTTCTCATGTTGTGTCCTCTGCGCTTGATCAAAATGCCCAAGTGGATACTATATATACAGACTTCTCAAAGGCTTTTGACAGAGTTGATCATAATATATTGTTAAATAAATTAAGTAATCTAGGTATTCGAAGCAATTTTTTGTCGTGGTTACAGAGTTATATTCTGAATCGTACGCAATCAGTTCGTGTCTCTCAATATTTCTCTGATTCATTTTTTGTATCCTCAGGTGTACCGCAAGGCTCACATCTAGGTCCTTTATTATTTATTATTTTCATTAATGATATCTCTACGATTTTCAAGTACTGCACACATCTTCTTTTTGCTGATGACCTGAAACTGTTTATGATTTTAAGAACTTACAGAGATGCTCAAAATCTGCAATCTGATTTGGATCGGTTACAATCTTGGTGTGTGCTATCTAATATGTCATTAAATCTCACTAAATGCCATGTGATGAGATTTCATAGAGGTAAAAATGCTATTTATTTTCCTTATAACTTGTCTCATTCTCTGTTATCACCTATAGATACTGTTCGTGATCTTGGAGTTCCATTTGACTCTCGTTTTAACTTCTCAGATCATTACAATCACATAGTTGGTACTTCCATGAAATCTCTCGGATTCATCAAGCGCGTTTGTAAAGATTTTCGTGATCCTGTTGCACTTCGAACACTGTATTCTACTTTAGTTAGACCTCATCTTGAGTATGCGTCTCAAATTTGGAGTCCTCATCTAATTCGGGATTGTACAGACTTGGAAAGAGTTCAGCATAAGCTTCTGCGTTTTGCTGCCTATCAGATAGGCCGTCCGTTGAGCGTCACTTGTCATGATTACTCATTGATTAGGGCTCTACTTAAGTTGCCTCCCTTGGAATCACGTCGTTTGTTCAATGATTTTTCATTTTCGTATAAAATTGTTAATGGGAAAATTCGCTGCCCTCAACTGCTTGGACTTGTACGTTTTAATGTCCCTTCTCGTTTATTGAGGCGCCCTAAATTGTTCAATCCAATTTCTTATAAATCGAGACACGGTTATTCTGATCCGGTAAATCGGATATCTATCCTAGCAAATTCTTACAGTGATGTGCTTGAATTATTTTCATTTCATTCTGATCTTAGGAATTCTCTTTCTCTTATTTGTCAAATTTAATATCTAATTGTCCTTTTCACCTATAATTATACACGTTAACTGTTGTTGTAATATAAGATGCATGTAGTCGAGCTTAACATGATGCTTAATGCTTTGATGTATGATATATATAATGTGGTTCAAATAATTTATATTCTATGTACCAAAGGGTCTTTTATACCCGTATAAACAAAATAAATAAAATAAATAAAATAAAATAAAATTTCACAAAATGGAAAAGTCGTCGCATTTTAGCTATAAGATACACCTGTGAAATTCGATGCGTGAATTCTAATACACCCTGTATAATTTATAATAGCACAAAGTAAAAATAATAAGTGCAAAAAACAATCGCTGACACAATTTGAAAAGCAGAATTTCAGTTCGTTTTCAAATTGAACGCCGCCAATTTAAGTCACCCTTTGTACAGTGTAATTCAAAGTCTTTATTCTGGGAAAATTGTTCCCCGAGTTTTAAGAAGCATTTTGGTATCAGAAATTTTCATTTTGAAGACAGCTGATTTTTCGGTTCCTGAACATGATCACAAACCTTCCTCATTAATGAGGAAGCAATAAGAATATTCGGTTTTCTTTGCACCATCTTAATATATAAGGTGTCTCAGTACACTGAGAGAAAAAAAATCTCAAACCAAGAAAATATTGGATTGACCGAGTCCAATCCGATATTTTCTCGAATCAAGAACACTTTCCTCAAACGAAGGAAACATTCCCTCAGTTTGGAGCTATACAACGTGGTGTGGAGAAAATTTCCTTACCCCAAGTACGTACTTCATTTAGATAAGAAAAAAATTCATATTTTCAGACCAAGAAAATATGTTCTGAGGATTAAGCTAATTTTTCTCTCAGTGTATTTATTACGCACATCTCTATGGCATATTCTGCAACCAAAATGCAATAACTTCCCGTTTGAAAAAGTTTTTGGGAGCTCAGTTATCACGCTATTAGCACTTTTGAATTTTTTTTCAAATTCAAATCATTCAGAAGCACACATGTGTGTTACACATTTGAGCTTGACACTTCGTACAGCACAATTCTAAGAAATACGTCTTCAAGAGCTCTGCAGGAGCTCTGAGATGTCTTTTCGAGCTCTGGTATGGCTTTATGAGCTCTTTCAGAGGCGGTGTGCTGTGTGGAACCATTTGCTGAGTTGGATAACGGCCCATCCCGTAGGGACATTTTCTCCATTCTGAACCGAATTACTCCAAAAAATTGGAGTAAAGATGGAGTAATTCGGTTGAGAATGGAGAAAATTTCCCTACGGGATCTCTGGAGAAAACAATTGAAATATCCTATCGTTCTTTGTTCTGGAGCTATAATGATTTGGAGTTGCTGAATTCTGATTGGCTGGAAACGCAAAAATTTGGAATCGCTATAACTTTGAATTGAAAGGTCACAGGATAGTTCAATTTTTCCAAAGGGTCCACCGTTTTCTTTAAATGATTTCCATTGCAAGAAACAATCTAAACATGTTCATATCATAAAAACTGAGCCTCAACAAAAATTTTTCCAACAGAAAATTATTGCATTTTACTTGCAGATTATGCCATAGCAATGCGGGTAATTGATTCTGGGATAGTGATTTTCCCTAGAATGATGATTTCTGTTTTTTTGTTCTTGGTAATATTTGACCAAGCCATTGGCAGTGAAAAATGCCTCGAAGTGTCTCAAATTCGTTGATACATCCTTAAAATATGTTATAAACTTGAATTTCCGTAACATTTCATTACCGTTATTTGGCGTAGTTTTGCGTCGTTCTGCGTAGAAATGTGGCGTTGAGTTGAGTACTTCCTGCGTTATTCCTGCGTTGATTTTGCGTAGTTTGGCGTTAACTTTTTTCCACCAGGGAGGACTCTATTCTGCTGACATTTCAGTAGTTAATTTGCTGGTCCCGAAAGAATGCAATGAGATCTAGTTTTTGGAATTTTTGTTATCTGGGTATGACAGTTCCCGCAAGATAATTCGGATGAGTAAGTGTGCGAAGTGTACCTGTTCTATTCCTTCCAAAAAATCAATATAAGATAGCTCAGGATTCGAACAGTAGGCCATCTGCAATCAATATGAATATCGTACAATCAAAACTGACAAAGATGATCTTACAGAATCAGGAAGCATTGAAAGGAATAAAGGAACCATTTTTAACCTTGTCACTTGCATCAGATTGTTGTCCCGTTTCCTCAGCGATATTAGAATCTGAGAGTTCAGCATTCAAATCGATTGCCTGCAATATAACGAACATCATTCTGCTAAAATATTAATCTTTTTTCAATTATAATGTAAGTAACGAAATGTGAATGTAAATCGATAACTTTCGTAACTTTCGTTAAAATTTGAATTTGTGGTTTTACACATTAGTCGATCTGCTTCATATTGACACAGTGTCACCAGATAAATACTACTTCCAACGGAATTGATCAATCATATTCTTGTATTAGAAAGAATAGCCAATTGAGAGCGAATAAAAAATACTATCTGGTGCCACTGTATTGACAGTTTCAATCTTAGAGCATACAGGGTGGAGCATTTTTCTTGCAGGCTTCCGAAGTAGCTGACCGGTCATGACCGGATCACTTTGATTGGTTGAAAAAAAATTCTCAACCAATCAAAGTGATTTGGTCAAGACCAAACCGGTCTGGTCAGCCACTTCGGAAACCTCCCTTGACACAACGGAATATCTTGGTGGGATAACTTTTTTTCCAGGAGTAAAAAAAATCTCAAGATAAATGCCTCACCCTGTATACTACTGCAGCAAGCATTACCTATGATTTCAGTATGAATGAGTGTGGCTAACCATGAGAATAGTACATGCAGTAAGGTTTCAATCATCGACAGTACAAAAATTCCTTCCAATAGTTTAAAACAATTACTATTACCTGTTACAATAATTTTTTTCTAAATTTTCAGATAAATTTAACTACATTTTGATTATGAAAATTTGTTCTAAAAATTCAGCATAGTTTTACAAAATTCAAGAAAATTTGTCCGACAATTCAGAAAAAACATGGCTGTGAAAACTTACAATGACTATTTCTGAATTTTCAAAAGGAATCTTTTTAGTGATACTCTGTTTATTTTATATTCAAATTAAACTTGCCGATAAAACAATTAAAATAAGATGAACTCCCTGCTAAAAATTTCCTATAGAAACCGATAGGATGTTTCAGATTCCATATAGGATCCCCATAGGATTATATATAATGTCAGTTACGTATAATTGGTAACGCCGTGATTAATCAAAGACAATCATTTTTCATTAAAGTGGGAAACAGATACTATAATTCATTTTCAATATCTTCAAGGGTAATCATTTTCCCCAAATAACACGCGAAGAATTCTTTTTCCAGAACAATATTAGAATTCTTGAAAAACTCTTTTTGAACTAATGAATTCATAAACAGCTTTGGAGAAGTTCAATGTTTGGGACATTAAAGAGTTCTTTGAGAGGCCCGAAAGTATTGTTCCAGTATTTTCAGAGAACTCGTTAATGTCCTAAACATTGAACTTCTCCAGAGCTCTTTATGAATTCATTAGTTCGAAAAGAGTTTTTCGTGTGCTATCTGGGTAAGCACTTCTTACCCAGGTGGCACAAATGATGATTTCAAGTCCGCAAGCTTACCTCAAAGGATTGTTGAACAGTCCCTTAGGTGAATTTATGTCGTTTTGTCCAAAACGTTGCATTTTTTTCCAAAAAAATTGGAGATCATCAATTTCTAAGGGCTGTTGCGACGGTACAAACGAATTCGAAGTGAATAACACATGTTTAATGTCCAAAAAACACGGACAAGAAATTCCCGGGAACAATTAATTATTCTCTTGAATAATCGCAGCAAAGTACTCAATTGATTTGAATGAAGTTTTATTAAATCAACTGAATATTTATCTAATGAAACAAATATTCAATACACTATGGAATCTTTTGTTAATGAGAACGGATATTTAATGACTTCAATAACATTTGATTCGAATCAATTGAATATTCTATTGAGATTATTCAATTGAATATTTCATCGTTTTCGGTCATTTTTCCTCTCAGTATCCCTAACAGCACACCCACCGATGCTTCCGTTGCTTCCACGTAGACTCCATGAAGCTAGACGTCAACCACGTGGAGGCTACGAAGATGCGACGAAGACATTTGTGGGTGTGCTGTTCATGATATGATATCGCGGTATGAATTTTTTGGAAAAGAATGAGTTGTTCATTTTGAATTCTACGTATTTCTTAATGAGGGCTTGATGTTCATTGAAATGAAATCTGAATATTTCTGTCGATTAGTTACCTCGTTGCTCGCTGATTTTTGTGATGCGTTTATGTCTCCTGATTGGATGATTTCAGTCATGTTATTTTAGCCTTCTCCATCATTTTCGATTTCACTCATAGAATGACTGATAGAAGAGGATGTTCCATCGTCGCACTATCAAATGAAAATTCAAATCATACTAAGTCAGAAACAGTGTAGTATATAATGAAATAAAATTAATGTATTTCTTACTCAATCTTATGTGATTGTCAAAAATTTTTAAATAAAATTGCATTAAAATATTATGTCTCCAAACAATAATTCAATATTAAAGTCTATGATGAACTATGTTAATATCTCATAGGGCTTATACAAATTTTGAGAGACTTTATGCAAGTGTATTCACAATATGAATATGAGAAATACATTTGTATAAACATGAATTTATCGCTTAGACAAAAATGATTGGAACATTCATCATATTTGAAATAACGCAGTCGTATCTTTGCGACGGTCCTCTGAAAATACAATAAAAATTTGCTGCATACCGTGGTATTAGGGCTTGAAAACTCAGATTTCTGTTTTGCACGATGAATGGTACTCCTGGGTATTTTTGAATTTGTCTTTGGATCTAGATACTCCCTATACCGTTTATTTGGAAACATGATGGACGATAGTGGTCTTTGCAAAAACCTATTTTCTGAAAGACATAAGCGTATTTAGTTATGATATATTAAAAAATTCACCTGTATATCTTCAAATGATAGTTACATCAGATACGACCTTGTGAAATTATTATTTAAGAATTGTCACTTCCATCTTATAATCGATGTATACAATGTTATGTGTAAAACTCACTTACATAATGGTGAAAAATGAAGAAAATCACAATATTACCATATAAAATAAAGATAAAGAAGATTGTAAGTATCAACATTACAATTCAAAAATAAAACCTCAAAAAGCACTGTACCGTTGAGAAATTCAAGTTACCTAAATATTGCAATGAAACTGATTTTGATTGAAATAATCCATAACTTCGGTACTCACGTTTATCCCGGTGAATTTATCAAAACAATTCGATTCAAACCTATTCAAATTCATAAATAAATTGCAAACACAAGCCAATTTGTAGATGCAATTGTTATTGCTATCAAAAATCCTTGCAAATGGTTATTGCCACTTATTATTTTGATCAAACCGCAATCAAAGTGTATTTTTTTCAACGAAAAAAAAAACAATTATCAATACAACGAAGTTCTGAGATGAAAATTTAGATACAGTAATACGTTACACTATTATCGACAGTTTATATAAAATGATGCAGTTAGGGTAAACGGGAGTGATTCTATATACACAACATTTGATTCAATTTTCGATTGGATGACCTATTGGTTGATTGGACCTATGCGGGGAATAAGGGGAAGTACGATCGGAACTGAATTCCTCCAATGGAAAGCGTTCACAAAATCAAACACCAGTTACTTCCAATTCTTATAGCTTAGGTGGCGCTTTAGCAGAAGATATTAGCTAAGTTCGTTTACCCATGTCCCAAGTCACCCCAACTCGCTCCAAGTATTTTGGATTCGCTACTTCCAGTTTAAGCAACGAAATTATTGGTTTGGTACAAGTTGGAGCAACTCAGAGCACGTAGAACGAACGAACCTATTCATTTTCGTGATTGGTGATTCCAATGAATGTATGTGACGTATGTGATTCATGGATTCCGTTGGAGAAAAAACTGGAAAGTTTCATCGTTAACTATATTTATTAATAAATTTGTATTCAAACGTCTTTTTGTGAATCAACCAATGGGAATTAAGGAAAGTTCGAGAAGGAGAAGGTATCCTTTTGTTTCTAGGAAATTCTGTTTCCGTTATTCATGTTCGTTGAGATGGTTGATTCCGGATCGCAATAATGGTAGAAATCTAACGGTCTGAAAATTTTCAGTTAAAAAATCTTTATATAAAGTGTTTTGCTTTGGTCATTTAAAATAGTGCATAGTGCTATTCAGATTTAAATTCAAAATTGTTGTGTGAAGTGTAAGTTAATCAGCAGTCGAGAAAGTTTCATATTACGTACATATTTTCAACTTTGTTTTTATAAGCATTATTTATTTCGCAGGATTTATAATCCATTGAAATTTATAAAAAGTCAGGGAAAATTGGAACATTCGATTCCAGCAGAAAATTTTCAAGGTCCATTTGTGTATTTTTTACCCAGCCAGCACAAATGATCAATTTCAATTCATGAAGACTTCCCAAAGACTCTCTGAATAGTCGCCGTTATGCAACCAATAATGAATTCAATGAGAATTCAATGAAGTCAAAATTAAAATGCATTGAATGCACGCAGAATTCATTATGGAGTCTTGATACGAATTCTTTCTGAACATTAAGTTATTCATCAAGAGTTCGTTTTGAATTCAAAATATTCATAATAAATACATATTCATGAGCATAACGGGAACTCTTGTGCTGTATGGGTGGAGTATAAATTTCATTGAATTGCCTTGCGATTTTGTTTGCAAATACCATTCCTTTGGTTTGGTTCAAAACGCGATGTTAGGAGAATAAGTATTCACAATTGATCTATTGACTGTGCTTATTTTATTTCAATCCGTAGATCACCTCCAAACGTCTCAAAATACTGTAAGAAAAGCGGTGTCAGAATTAACACCGCGCGGATTCTATAAAAGTCCACTTCGGAATTCAGTGTTGAAATAATTCCAAATGGTATTAGAATGACACCATACGGTGTCGAAATAACACCGTCAGGTGTTGAAACAACACCATCCGGAGTGGACTTTCCCTAACACTGCCAAATTTTTTAGAGTGAAGTGCACGGAGAAAAGTATACGGTCATGGTTACTATGAAGAATAGTAATTTGATGACAGATATTTGAAAATTGTAACAAGTACCATTCAGAATCGGAGTCAATGCGATAAACTGTTTACGTTACCATGGAAACAATAGGTTAACATCGTAATGATCACCAAATCGCGCGTCGTCACTCAATTCCTGTTTTAAAGTTGCGACGAGAATTAGAGTAAATGGTAATCAATCCCATATACTTTTCTCCGTGTGTAATACCATTCAAGGAAATATCCAAAAATTCACTACCATACTTGATGCGAATAATAATAAATTACATGCCTAGAGTTCCACATCGCCGCAAACCTTGAATGGCTAAGTGATTTCTGAAGGCTGAAAAATAAAATTGTAAAATTTTAACCTCCAAACATTGACAAATTTGAATTTTTCCGTCCCCCACTTCCTTATGCTCGAGTCCCCTCAAAGGAGGATCGCGTGTTTCTGAATACGCCCTTGATACCATTATATGGATAGGGAAGTATACATATCCATCCTGTCAAAAAAGTACCGGGAATTGATCATTTAAAAAGTGTGGCTAACGGGTTTGTCAACATTCTTTTTGTTGTTAAGTTGGTACATTCGTCCTGTATATTGACGCGGAGTTCAATCTGTCATTCAGTTTGTTTATAGTGCTCGATCTTTTCAGTTCTCTCAAGTGTGTCCCGCGATTATCACAATGGATACAAAGATTGAACAAAGAATTTGTTTTAAATTTTGCATTGCAAATGGAATTTCGTGTGCCGAATCGTTGAAAATGTTGGAGAAGGCTTACGGTGAATTGACTCTATCAAAAACACGTGCGTATGAGTGGTACAGTGCATTCAAAAGTGGTCGAGATGTGGTGGAAGATTTGCCTCGCTCTGGTCGTCCATCGACGTCTTTGACTGAAGTCAATATCGATAAAGTGAAGGAAATGGTGACTGAAAATCGTCACTTGAGTTTGAGAGAGATAGCAGGTGAACTTTCTGTGTCTTACGAATCAGTTCGTACTATTTTACATGATTGTTTGGACATGAAACGCGTTGCCGCTCGATTAGTTCTGAAAGACTTGAATTTTCTCCAAAAACTGAATCGCGTCCAGGTCGCTGAAGACATGCTAGAACGAGTCAATTTCGACCCCACATTCATAACACGCATTATAATAGGTGATGAGACATGGGTTTACGAATATGACATGCAAACCAGTCAACAAGCTTCGCAGTGGTGGCTTCCAGTCAGTGATCCCAGAATGCGGGAGCTGGCGGCCCCCACCACGCGGTCGGTGGGACACTAACACTGTCTCACCGCGCGTTCGTATGAGGAAGAAAGAAAGTCTAGAATATAGACTTTCTCTGTTCACACGGACACGCGATGAAACAGTATTAGTGTACCACCGACCGCGTGGTGGGGACTGCCAGCTCCCGCATTCTGGGATCACTGCTTCCAGCTGAGCCGAAACCGAAAAAGCCACGCCAACGCAGAAAAGTGAAGGTAATGTTGACTGTGTTTTTTTATTATCGCGGTGTTGTACATTCGGAATTCTTGCCAGAAGGTCAGACGGTGAATGAAGAATATCATCTAAGCGTTATGCGGCGTTTAAGAGAGCAAATTCGTCGAAAAAGGCCAGATTTGTGGAAAGGAAATTCATGGATTTTGCATCACGATAATGCACCATCTCACAAGGCTTTCATTGTGAACCAATTTTTGGCCAAAAACTCAACAAATATCATCGCACAGCCACCGTATTCACCTGATCTGGCTCCAGCCGACTTTTTTCTGTTTCCAAATCTTGAATTACCACTTCGAGGCACCCGTTTTGAATCGATAAAAGATATTAAAGAGAATTTACGGCGAGAACTGAAATCGATTCCGGAAAAAGCGTAGAAAAAATGTTTCGATGATTGGATTGTTCGTTGGCATAAATGCATCATTTCGGGAGGGGACTACTTTGAAGGCGATACAATAGATTTGGAAGAATAACAAATATTTTGTGTTTTATTCAAGAATTCCCGGTACTTCTTTGACAGAATGTATGTACTTATCACACTCATAATCAAAGGAATTTGGTGACGATGCGATATACTGGTAAATTGTAACAATATTCCATCATAAATCATGACAATTCCACAATTTCATTTATAAGCTGAGTTTGCTTAGTGGCGTCCTAAGTTACCCCAACTTGCTCCAAGTATTTCGGATTTGCTATTTCCAGTTATAGAAACAAATTGATTGGTTTGGTACAATTTGAAGCAACTTGTGTGCTATCTGGGTATACTTATTTGAGAGTCAGGGAAAATTTTGAACTTGGTCAGTGAAAGTCAGGGAAAGTCAGGTAAAATGACTCTTCAAATTTTGGGGGAACCCTGAAGAATGATGGTAACAGATACCACACGCATAATATCCTTTTCCATACAATTCCTTACACATACAGTTTTAACCAGACATGTAGAACATATCATTCCTAACAGTACACCCACCGATGTCTAGGTTGTCTCCACGTAAAGTCTATATAAGGACACGTTTAGAGCTTAGTGCATAGAGATCGATTGGTGTTCTGTACGGATTGTATAACACTAAAATATTCATTATGGATACATCGTTGTTCAAAAAATACACCTTCGATATTAATGTATCCCTGGTCAAACAATCCGATTAAATCCGATAAAAAGAAATTTTATCGGAATGAATTGAGTTTCTGCATCGGAAATTTCCTATTGATACCAATAAGATAATTTTTAATTAGATTTAATCGGTCTTTCCCCTGGTTAAAAAATCCGATTGAATTCGATAAAAAAACATTTCATCGGAATGGATTGAGTTTTTGCACCGGAAATGTCCCATTGATACCAATAAAATGATTTTTAACTGGATTTAATCCGCATTCTCCCTGGTGAAAAAATCCGATTAAATCCGATTAAAAGAACTCATCGGAATGAATTGATTCCTGCATCGCGATTTTCTTATTGAATTTCATTGGTTGTTAACCCAACCAACGAACGGTTTATATACATTATATACGCGCATTTTATATCAATTAAACAAGCACATATATCATTTATTCAATCATTACGTGTGACAAATTATGGCTGAAATAAATTCAAACGATCATTTATGTGTTATTAACATGGTGATCACCCATCCACCTTGTACCGCAGTTGTCGTTGCTTAACCTAGAAGATCGATCTGGAACACCCGCTCGCTCGATGCCGTGGTTCGCTTCCTATCAATGTGAACTAAATGACTGTCTTATGTCAAGGATGGGTGTCCTATAGTAATGAGATCCAATTGGTCAAAGTCCATTGGACATATGAGGGATTGTATCGGTCTCAATGAGAGCATGGGAGTTCATTAATAATAAAAATCCCAATGAATACCAAGAAAATATTTTCCAATTGGATTCAATCAGTATTTTGTGATGGATGAAAAATTCCGATTGATATCAATACAATATTTTTCAATTGGATTCAATACCGATTTGATCAATTTGAATCAATACCGATTTGAGCAATTTTTTTGACCGGTATTTGATCAATTATGAAAATTCTAATTGATAAGAGTCAAATATTTTCCAATGGGATCCAATAGGTATTTTATCAATAATAAGAATTCCGATTGATATCAATGAAATATTGTGTGATTGGATTCACTTGGTATTTTATGATCAATGAAAATTCCGATTGACGCCAATACAATATTTCCCAATTGGATTCAATCGGTATGTTATTAATCATGAAGATTCTAATTGATACCAGTCAAATATTTTTCAATGGCATCCAATAGGTATTTTATCAATAATAAAAATTCCAATTCGTACGGACACAATATTTTTTAATTTGATTTAATCGGCATTTTATTAATCATTACAATTTTAATTGGTACCAGTAACATATTTTTCAATGGGATCCAATGGATATTCCATCA
The DNA here is from genome assembly GCA_018340375.1 of Gonatopus flavifemur. Classification (NCBI taxonomy): domain Eukaryota; kingdom Metazoa; phylum Arthropoda; class Insecta; order Hymenoptera; family Dryinidae; genus Gonatopus; species Gonatopus flavifemur. Next base: position 18,039,882 of record JAFFJZ010000009.1, read on the forward strand.
CTGATAAAAATTCCGATTGATACCGATGAAATATTTTCTAATTGGATTCTCTTGGTATTCTATGATTATAGTTTCCTATCCCAGCAACTTTCCCATTAGTTCCAATACATCGAGGTCACCAGGGTTTCCGATAAAAATTCCGAAAGAAATTTCAAAACTGAATCGGTTATTGCCGGTACATACCTATAGGACTTTATAATCTGTAAACTTGCCTATTATTTCCAATAAATTTGAGTGTTGGAATAATCCAATTAAAACCCATTGATCAATGAAATCGATACATTCTTAAATGCAGTCAGAAATCTCCCATAAGAAACCCATTCATCATTCAATTCCACAAATTTTCCCATTAGTCCCAATAGATTGAAATTGTGGAAACTTCCGATAAAAACCGTTTGCCTGATGGAATGGAGAAAATTTCAATCATCCAATCAGATATCACTTATACAGACCAATAGATTATGTGAAGTCTGATTGATTCCCATAAAATGCAGATTTTTTAATTGGTGAATCCCCGATGGAAACCTATAGAAAGAGATTCCGATAAACTCTTATTGATTTTGAATCGGGGATTGAACTGTTCCGATTGATCCTATGCAGTCCGATTAATTCTGAATCGGTTTCTATCGAATCTTATCGGATTTTTTAACCAGGGCTAATGCGGTGGAATAAAGTCTAAAATTGCATTGGACATTTCTCATTCAATGCTATTGAATATTCAATCCCGTAAATATTCCTTTTATTTCCCATGAATTGCACTGAAAAAAAATGTCATCGAAAATCAATTATATTTTGTTGTTAGGGTAACTGAATATCATAGTCAAGTCAACGAATATACGGTCAGATTGACAGTATAATCGTTGACTCGACACCATGATGGTTGATTCAACTGCATGTAGTTGAGGCAACAGTCAGATTCAGTTGGATATATCCAATCGTATTCTACTCTTGAATCACCTATATCCCCGTTGTCTGTACCCACCTTTTCTTTCAGTGTGGGATGATCGAATAATCCAATTGAAACCTATTGACCAATAAAATAAACAAACTCAAATCGAATTGGATATTCTGGATAGAAACCCAGTAAGTCTTGAATTTTGTACAATTTTCCCATTGGTTCCGATAGACCGAAATCACCGAAAATTCTGATCAAAACCTATGATTTAATCCGCTGAAAGGAATTCTGAATTCGAATTGGATATTTCTCATTCAATCCTATTCAATTTTCAGATCCGTAAATGTTCCTAGTATTCCCCATGAATTCGGATAGTGGAATAATCCGATTAAAACCTACAGACCGATCAAATCTGTACGAACTCTAATCGAATTGAACATTCTTCAAAAAAACCGATTGAATTTCCCATTACGTAACATTTACGATCGGTTCCAATAGCTTTAGGTCATGGAAATTTCCGATAAAAACCATTTGCCTCATGAAATGGAGAAATTTTCAAACTCTCAATCAGATATCTCTCATACAAACCGATTGATCACTGAAAGTCATATTAATTCCAATGAAACAAATATTTTCTATCGGTAAATCCTCGATTCAATCCTATGTATACCACGTTCCAATTAATTCCTATTCATCTTGAATCGGTAGTTGAGCCTCTCCGATTGACCCTATTCATTCCGATTAATTTTGAATCGGTTTTCAACGGTTTCTATTGGACCTTTTAACCAGGGATGGGTAAGAAATATTTTAGCGTTACATATAAAGGAGTAAGCACATGAATTCAGCAAGACGCAAAATACCCAAGTAGCAACCGAATGTTGTATACGTACTATGCAGGTTCATAGTGTATTCAGATGTACTATGAATGTGCGTAGTACGTATACAACATTCTGATGCTACTAGGGTAGTATAAGCATAAGCAGAACCTGTTCTCGAATTCTGTGCATCCCCCTTGTGCTTGTGTTCAATGCTGATACATTTATGTGTTCAGCCCTTAAGGGGATACTCGCATACCATCAGAGTCAACATTTTGTGTGTAAGATTTCTCCAAACTGAATTTATGAAACAGTCTGAAATTTTCAGTGAATAATCTTTGATACTTTATCTATTGCTGTATTGAGTCCGAATTTCAAATTTCGGAAAAAAAATTTTTTTCTCAGTCGGTCACTGATATTTTTTTTTTCGAAATTTGAAATTCGGACTCAACACAGCAATAGATAAAGTATCAAAGATTATTCCCTGAAAATTTCAGACTGTTTCATAAATTCGGTTTGGAGAAATCTTACACACAAAATGTTTACTCGGATGGTAAGCGGGTATCCCCTTAAGATACTTTCAGATGTCTTATTAGAACAATCTTGCCTTACAAAAGGCTGTTTAGACTATTACCCACATAGTACAAAAGTACAAAAAGAAGTCTTGACGAATCGATGTTTAATTCGCATAGTTCCCAATGAATTCATTATGAATTATTTTTGAAATGTGCTGTGTGTGTCATCACGATGGAGGGTAATTCCATAAGTGTATCAAGTGAACATGCAGTGAAAGAAGCTAGGTTCAATGGATCTCATGATTGGGTTTATTTGCTTTAAAATGAGAAATTTTGAATATTCCATACTATTTTGTGGACTGTGGGAATTATGTTTACGAGATCATTCAAAATGACTTGAAGAATTTAGAACATACGTATATATAATTAATAAATAATGAAAATTCATAAACATCGTGTGCTTTCCTCTTCTACAGCTGATACACCGCAATTGAAAAATATAATCGAAACTAGGAGACTGAAACTGCCTAAATTGAGCACTTCTGTGATAAATGAAAGTTTTAAGGAAAATGAATGCTCTGGTAGTACTGATAAAAAAACTCAAGTAAGTACAATTTTAATATGATTCGAATTGTCATATTCCATGTGAAATGAACATTCCTCAATGAGAAGAGCATGTCAAAATGACGTCAAGTTGACATTGATGTCATCTTGATTACAAATTGATCAAACTGACGTTAATTTGACAGCATTTCAACAAACTTCTTCTCATTCTCACAAAATATTATCCAACAAATTAAAATACAGTACATACAATTCAGTTTTATTCAATTGTTATACGATCATACATTTTTACTATAGTTGACTAATTAATTATATTCGATAATAATAGGTCATTTTTTGTTTCAGAAGAAAAAAACCAGAACACAAACTATTTCGCAGAAAAATGAAGAAATAATTGATAATTATTTATGTAAAAAAATCAAATTGGAATCCCAAGATTCGAATGAATCTCTCTCGTCTCATTCACTTTCTGTGAGTAGAAACAATTTTTTTGTTTTTATACAGTTGAAATAATATTTTAAAATTGTATAGCTACCAACTTTTGAATATTTTCTATTAGACTCAGCATTGCATATAATTTCAATGCAAATGAACTGTGGTTAACCCATTGAACTGTATAATACACTGAGCAAGTACTGTGTAGAGTGAGCACTCGTTATGTTTCTTATAAGACAAAAAAAGAGATATTTCGTTACATTGAAAAAAAACGGAAACGAAATTTCCGTTTGAAATTGTAAATCTACATTCACGATATTTTGTAATGCTACCGTTCTGAATATAGGAGAAATACAAAGGAGAGATCACAAATTTACAAACTTTTGTTGATACACAACTCAGAATGTTGACACATGACAATAAATTTGTAAACTTTCTATCAAATCAGTAAAAACTTAACATTCAGAGTAGGTCATGAAGTTATCAACACTGAATGTAATGTATTTACAGATGGTTGTTGAATTACAAATCTTTGAAAAACTGTGTTGAATGTAAGCAATTTACATTTCATTTTAGTAAAACCCGTAGAGAAATTTCTCCTGTTTTTTACCTCATTTTTTCCATGGAAAATTTAAGTATTTTTTTGCAAGGTTTTCCCTGTTTTTTCCCTCATTTTCTCCAGGTTTTTTTCTTCTATAAGGAAAAAACATGTATTTTCCTGTTTTATCCTTCTAGAGGAAAAGAACATGAAAAAGTGAGAGAAAAAGCGAGGAAAAAACAGGGAAGAACTTGCAAAAAAAATACCGAAATTTTCCATGGAAAAAATGAGGGAAAAAACAGGGAGAACTCTCCTACGGGGAGTTTAACACTCAAAGCAACGAATTTAAATTATCGCTAACGAAAGCTCAAGATTCAAAGTAGGGAATTTTTTGACCTACACTCAAAGTAGTAAAATGTAAAAAAATTTTGTACAGTGTAGTGTAAAATGCAAGATGAGATGGTAATACTGTTCCTGTTCAATATCTGTATTTTAAAAAGAGACGATGAGGTTAGTGGTGTCTGCTTATTTTTTCCCCCCAATATACAGCACATTATGTGCTTGAGTATCTGTTTCTGGCGAGAATGTTTTAGATGGTGCCCACTCCAGTATATTATAAAGCTCAATTGGTTAACATTAAAATCGCAGACTCGATTATGGTGCTGTTATTTCTATTATTTTATCCAATAAAATTCAAACAGAAATAGGACTTTCTAAAAGTCAGATCTAAGTAACCACACGTCTTCGTAGTCCGTTCGTTCCAGTAGATTATGTTCTAAGATACCATCCACACATTCAATAGCAATCTCTCAAAACCAAAATAAGTAACAATCAATTTGCAAGTGAGATCATGTGATGGGTATACGGATGAGTATCAATTTTGATATTTATTAATTATTGTAACAAAAAAAAGGAATGAGGTCTCGGAGCTAGTTAATTGTATAATTTGGGAAATTATGTATAGCATTTGTTTTCATACACATTTCATTACACGAAGTGTCCCAGAACAAGTTACTGATATTTTTATGGCATATTCTGCGAGAAAAATGCAATAACTTCCCGTTTGAAAAAAATTTCTTCGAGGCCTAGTTCCTGAAGTATGAGCATTTTTATATTCTTTTTCAAATCCGAATCATCCAAAAGCATCACGTGCTACGTACTTGATCGTTAGACCATTCGCTGTGTCAAAAAAGGAGGATCTTTGGAAAAAAATTAAACTTTTCTATCACTCTTCGTTTCAGAGTTATAATGATTCTAAGTTGCTAAATTGTGATTGGTTGAAAGCTTGAAAATTTCAAATCGCTGTCACTTCGGATGGAAGAATGATGGGATATAGATCAATTTTTTTCCAGAGGTCCACTTTTTTCCAACTTAGCGAATGGTCCAACACTCAAGTACATAGCACATGATGCTTTGAATGATTTGGATTTGAGAAAAATCTGAAAATGCTCACGTCTCATGAATTAAACCTCGAAAATGTTTTTTTCAAATGGGAAGTTAATGCATTTTTTTCTAAGAATATGCCATTGAAATATCAGCAACTTCCCTGACAGGACAACGTGTCTGTAGGACGTTTTCTGAACGTGCAGAAAACCTCCCCTACGTTTTATAAACCTTTCATCGACTGTATATGCGAAAATGCCAGCAAATTACCGTACGCCCAGATTATTGGCTCTTTCATTTGAAACCAACCAAGTAATGTTCTATCTCTAAAAAAAACCAGCCAATTAGCTCATTGTACAGTAATTTTGCTGGCAACTCTGTGTGTATGAATACACATGTCATAATAATTGATGATTTCAGGAGAAAATATCTGACGGTGAAGAAAATTCAAACAGCAGGAGTGTACACGAAACTACAGACGCTGAACATTCAACATTTAATTCTTCAAGTATCGATCCTCCAAATACAGTAAGGTGATTCAATGTATGAATGCTTTCTCGTACCTACTCCAAGAAAATCAACACTATAGATTCATTATAGATTAATTTTACATTCATAAGCATTGAAAGAACATTTGTTATACGTTTTATAACGTAGACGCAAATTTTTCAAATTTTTCCGCCTAACGTTTGTGAGTGCTGTATAGCACGAACACACGCGCACCCAATGATTCGCGGCATAGGGCCCAACTATGCCAATTACATAAAATATGCACACGATTTATCGAGCGTTGGGAGAGTGGTGTACTCACTTACCAACACCTATGCTCCATAGGTAAAAGAAACGAACTGGCTCGGCGCCCACAAGCACATTCAAGAGTACCGTTTTTTCCAAGAGATTGGAAAAACCGAGAACCCTCTCCTCACCCTCATTTATGACCTCCTTACTGGAACGGAGGCGCGCACTTCATTGCGCTCGTCATAAAGGGCCCATTAAGGATAGACACCTGGGCACTTGTTTATGACCTCCTTACCGGAACGGAGGCGCACACTTCATTGCCCCTGCCATTAAAGGTCATTAAGTGTAGACATTTGGGCATTTGTGCGAAGAATATTGTCGTCAATCCAAATGATAAAATTTGAAAAGAAAATCATCATCGCATTGTTGAGCGAGTTTTTTTTTGTTGATGAATCGTTCATCTTTACAAAAAACAGAATTCTTCCATCGTTTTCTAAAAAGGATTTCCCACACTAGATATAATCGATTAGTTTTTCCATACATGAAAGATTGTTTGTATGAATGCATTTTTACAGCCAATCAATAATTCACTTCATTATCCACAAACAATTCATGAATTTTCACACGCTTCTCTTCTTTAAAGTAACATCACCTTGTTGAATACAAACTTCAACCTTAAAATCATATGATATGTCATTTATTCTCACATATTATATGTTTCTTGCACTGAAATGAATTATTCACTGATTATTACATTGCATAATTCATTTCACTTCATTAAGCACTCTTCAAATCTCGTACACGCCCCTATTCAATAAATTTATGAAGGAAAATATACAATCAATTATATCTTGGACATTATTTTTATCCAAAAACGTTTACAAATTCAGGAGGACTCTGATTGAATTCTTGTTAATCGAAGTTCACGGTATTCGTTACAAATCCTTTTTGAGCGGAACAGGACTACCTTTTGAACTCCAATGGGGGTTCATGTTCACTGTCGTGACGAGTAGTCTTTACGAATACTTCATGCATTTTTTATGTGTAGAGTTCCCACATATATTCACTAAGAACTTTTCAGGAATTCTTTTGATACTCTGTGTATTCATTTGGAATACTTCATGAATTCATAGAAACGCATTCCATAGATATTCCTTACTCTGAATCCTCTGCAAACTAAAAAGGGACTTGTATGCTGTAAGCGTCTTGAATTCAAAAAAAAAACTATAGTTTTTGTATGAATATTATGAATAATGGTATATGCAAAAATAATCTTATAAGAGGTAGATATGAATATACTGGTTAAAACGACCTTTGATTTGTAATATATAAAATAATCGAAACATTATGGATATGGAGACGACGAAGAGGGAACCCGTCACCTCCGAGCGAGAGTCGAGCGCGAAGTGCGTTAACTCGCGACTTTCCCGACAGGCGGCGCTCGTGTATACCGCTAGGTTTGAATCAGCGGCAACCGTCGAGAGCAGATACCTCGACTTCTCATTGGCTTAGAGTTTGAAAAACCCCTCCAGGGAACCTCTAACCAATCACAGCGCTCACCAAGGAAATTCGTGTGTATAAATATCGCGACATTTCCTTCACTACACACACTCCACTTCACACACTTCACGAGACACTTCGCTCTTGTCAACAGCTGAATTTTCAACAGTCCTTTTCAGGATTTCATATCTCCGAGTCAACAAGGAAATTCATCGCTGATAGTCCTTTTAAGGACTCTACAGAGGACTCAACAATCAACGAGTGGTATTTTTAACTGGTGCTTGAACGGTGATCGAACGAAGTTCAAGCACGAATCATTCAAAATACCAAAGGAGAATAACTTGGAAGTATATCTCCGAATCAACAAGGAAATTCATCGCTGATAGTCCTTTCAAGGACTCTACAGAGGACTCAACAATCAACGAGTGGTAATTTGAACTGGTGCTTGAACGGTGATCGAACGAAGTTCAAGCACGAATCATTCAAAATACCAAAGGAGAATAACTTGGAAGTATATCTCCGAATCAACAAGCAAATTCATCGCTGATAGTCCTTTTAAGGACTCTACAAAGGACTCTACAAAGGACTCTACAAAGGACTCTACAAAGGACTCGACAATCAACGAGTGGTATTTCGAACTAGTGCTTGAACAGTGATCGAACGAAGTTCAAGCACGAATTATTCAAAATCCACGGACCAACTGACCAGTATAACGGGTCAAGCACGGATTTCTTCGATCACGCGGGAGGATCCATTTGGATTCCATTTTTTCCTCCACAAAAGGCGGTAACTGCGATCCTGTGCTACAAACAGCCAGGATCACTAGCAGTTTCAACAAATTACAACAGAACGTGAAGCGAGTTGCTAAGGCACTCGCGGGGTTTATAAAAAGTAAGTGTTTTACACTATTTGGGTGGGTGAAAAACCTAAGTTTCTTTACCTCAATGGTAACATTGAAATTTCGATGAAACCTTGAGTTTTTGGAATCTAAATTAAATTCAATCTTCGTGGGTTCAAGCCACATATTTGAATATGAATTCTCATTTTTTCTTTTCTCAACTTTCGCTCAACAAATGAAATCAGAAACTTTTTTTTTATTTTTAAATCAAAATTTCTATAGATTCAAGTTTCATACTAGAATACAAACCAAAATTTGTAAATCTTTCTTTTAATTCGTTTTTACTCTCTCTCTTTTATTCTCATATTCAGAAGTAGTAAAGAATTATATTTTAACAAATTTTCTTTTTCTGTTCCTCTTTCAGTGGAAACCAAGATATATGATAGGATAGAATATCTAGAAGACAGAATCCGGGGAACAAAGAACAGGATAAAAACTCATCATAGGGACGTTAGGGAAAATAGAATTCCACCCGCAGGAAAGAAGAGAAAACGTTCCCTCAATAATCTTAGCACCTATGAGGAATCCCTAATGAAATTGAATGAAGAATTAAATAATTTGAAATTATATTTAGCTTCATTGAAAATAAGAGGGGATTTATTTGTAGAAGGAGAAGATTGGGACGTTTAACCTCTTCCTCCATGCAAGGAATTATATGCATCTAGTTCCTGCTCACAATTGCAAATCATAAAAATTGATCTTCATAATAAATTAAAAATTTGTAATTATAAATATTAATATCAATATACAAAGTTAAATACTAAACCTCATTGTAATCAAAAGTCATAATAAATTAAATCTTGTAACTATATTTTAAACGAGTCAAACAGTTTCATTGAAGTATCCTTTCCCCAGGCCTTGTTTAGTCTAACTAACTGAAGTGGGGTAACAAAGGGTTTGTTAAACTCGATTTGGCAATTCCTAATAACTGCTGTCTTTTTCAGATAACCTATATGAAAGGTTTTGACGTAACAGTTTGAATGTCCAATGTTCAATTCAATCTACATTTATTGAACGTTTTTTGAATCTTCGGTTGTCTTGGGATAGTATTTAGTGTGTGACCACAAAAATAAGATACTGTTTTTCAAAAGATGTCTTCAACATAGGCAGGACATAAATTCTTCATCTTCGTGAAACCAGCAGTAGTATACTATGATCCCGAATGCTCATAATATCGAATTGTTCGAATCGTTTGCACACTAGTAACCTATAGTACAGTTCCTAAGAAGCCTTAGTTTTTCACCAATGAGTAAAATTCGGTGTTGTGAGCATTCGTAATTATGGTATACTACAGTGGGTGGATTTAACCCGTTCCCTCCTATCTTTGATGAGTTGTGGAAAACTAAGTCATAACTCACAATTTCTTGATAAAAATTGAAATTAAACCACCTGAACACTTAAGGAAAGACTCTTGTTGATCGATAATACCGTTGAAAAATTTCCATATTAAATATTACGATCGAAATCGTAATTTATTGGTAGGTGTTCTTAAATTGATGGAATTAGGAGGGAACGGATTCAATCCACCCACTGTACCAAATCGAAATTTATCGAGTACTCGATAGTTCTCAGAGTACTCCAAGCAACCTTGTTGCTTCGATAATGCGAATCTGCTTAGACAGCACACGAGAATCCCAAATGAATTCTGAAAAAAAACTTTTGAAGAATTCTTTCAGAATACAAAGTGTTCTTGAAGAATTAAAAAAAAATTCAATTCGATTCGTCAGGCATTTGTAAATCCTCTTGAAATTGTAAGAGACTTCATTGAGAACTTTAACTGAACTCACAAATGTTTAACGAATCGAATTCTTCTGGAATTCTTCAAGAACACTTTGTATTCTAAAAGAATTCTTCAAGAATTCTTTTTCCAGAATTCGTTTAGAATTGTTGGTAGTATGCAAAGTACTCGACCGACAGTACTCAGTAGAGCCCGACTGGCAGAACCAGAGGAAACCAGCCCGAACAGCACACCCACGATGTATCCGTTGCCTCCACGTGGACGGATGGATGCCAAATCAACGAAACCGTTGGTTGAAAAGAATAATACATCACGCTCTCTTCTCAAACACTGATTCCGTTGATTTAGTTTTTCATTGATTTGGCACCCATCCACGTGCACTGTAAAAAGAATTTTTTGTAAATTTTCTATACAAGACTTGAAAATCACAGACGTTTTGTGAAAACACTACATTTGGCGTAGGGAAAATGTATTCAAACTTGCAAAAATTCTATGTTCAGAGTAGTGATATTCACGACGACTAGTAAATTGTTCATACTCAGTATAGGTAATTTTTTTTGCTGTATTGAGTATGAAAAATTTACTAGTTGTCGTGAATATTACTACTTTGAACTTATAACTTCTGCAAGTTTAAATGCATTTTCCCTGCGCTGAACGTAGTGTTTTCACGAAACGTTTCTGATTCTCAATTCTCATATAGAAAATTTACAAAAAATTCTTTTTACAGTGTGGACTCCACGGAGCAAGACGCTATCCCCGTGGAGACCACGGAGATGCGACGGAGACATCGGTGGGTGTGCTGTGAGGGAGTCTATCGGTGGGCCCCCGATACACCGGATGGTTTTTACACCGAACGCTCATTGTGCCGGAAATGCAAATGCCGAACATCGATAGACCGAATGGTTTGTAGAATCTACAAGAAATTGCCGTTCTTATCAAATCGAATGCATTCAACAAAAAAATCTTTCGATCTATCACAGGGGGCATAATCTCAAATGTGAAATTTAAAGAAGCGTTTGTGGTGCCGCCTAAGTTACCCTGGTTAAAATGAACGATTGATTCTGACCAAATCTGATTGAATGAATAGTACGTACTTTGGAGCATCAATATTTGACGATTCAGCCTCAATCAGAATTGGTCGGATTTAATCAGAACCAATAGACATGCTTTGATGAATAGTACTGAATCAGGGACATACAGGTGAAACAAGGGACACTTCTTCACAGGTAAATGGGGGAAAAAACGTAATCAGATCGAATGCGATTTGAACATATCCAAGTTTCTGGATTCAATAGTCATTTGAACATTTCGATTTTCGCATGATATTTGATAGGATTAAATGATCGTTCCACTGATTGCAATCCAATCAGAATCAAATGGTGGACTGGAAATGGAAAAATCGGAGATTATATTGATTGGGAATTATTACGGAAATCAACGGATGGACGAATGGGGATGAATCGGCATTCGCCCAGTAATGTTGAAACGCAGTAGACGATGAGATTGAATAGGAGAAAGGACAATATAAACGGGGAATGGGGGCGATGAGAAATGAATGAGATTGAATCGGAACATCGTTGGATTTATTGAGCATGCCAACGAATCAACCAATATAAATACTTGAGAATCAATCGATAAATGTACGGAGTTGAGGAATCGCAATGAATAGGGAATTTGAACGTTGTAAGCGAATTTGATTCGTTGAAAGTTTCTCCAGTTCAAAATATTGTCAAATGGCTGTACATTCGGAATCAGATTCATTAGGAGAATAGCTGATTCGATTCTACAGTATTCAGTGATTCATGATAGAATTGAGACTCAAAAACTCACTGTAATACTGATATGCAATTTTTCATTTTTTCAAGGTAGATTCAACTGAGGTTGGAAGTATTCACCCATTCGGAGTCAATGAGACTTTTGCTAATTCTAAATCTCTCTGAGCGAGTGAGATTCCATCATGAATGGGCTCTGTTTCTCAATCGGTTTCGATATGATAATGAACGATTGAATGCTATAATATTCAATGAACTGCACAATTGACCGCATCGGATTCTCAATTCTATCAGAAATAGGCGCTACTACTCAATCGGATTTGATAAGAACATAACCAATAGCGTTCTATAGTATTTAATGATTTACATTACGATACGGGATGGAAATCACTCTCAGACGCTGATATACAAGGTGCACTACTGCAAGTGAGTTGTACACAGGAATCGCCTCATTCACCCAGTCGGATTGAATGAGCGTTCAGTCAATTTGAAACATCTGGAACCGAGTGGACCTTCATCAGTGTAGGATCTACTACTCAATCGGATTCAATAGTGGTATGACCGATGACATTCTATCGTATTCTTTGAGCCGTATCACGGTATGAAATGCAAATCACACTGAGACGCTAATATACGAGGTACACTATTCTGAGTGTTTCGCGAACAGCAATCTCACGATTGACCCAATGGGATGTAATGGGGGCCGAGCTGATTCTCAACATTTGTAGGCGAATGAAATTTTCTCAGAAATCAGGTCTACTACTCAATCAGATCCAATAGGGATATGACTGACTGGATTCTATCGTACTCGTCAAGTTATATTAAGATGTGGAATGGAAAGCATACCGAAACACTGATTATGCAAATGATACTATTCACAATGAGCTATGAAGAGGAATCGCACGACTGACCCAAGTGGATCCAATGGGGGTTTAACCGATCCAAAACATCTGTTTGTGAATCAAATTTCTTCAGAGACAGACTCTAGTACTGAACCGGATTCGCTACGGGTACGATGGATTGGATTCTATCGTAATCAATGAGTCGTATGACGATACACAATAATATCACGCCAAAACATGGTTTTGCAAATTACACCATTCAAAATAAGTTGTAAAAAGAAATCGCACAACTGACCCAATCGGATCCAATGGGCAATTAACCGATTAACAACATCGCTTTGCGAATAAAATTTCATCAAAGATAGATTGTACTACTCAATCGGATTCGATAGAGACATGACCAATTGGATTCTATAGTATTCTATAGTTCACTGGTTCATATCACGATAGAGGATGGGAATCATACTGAGATGCTGATGTACAAGTTATACTATTGCAACTAAGTTGTGAACAGGAATCGCTCAATTGACTCAATCGGATTCAATGGAGGTTTAGTCGACTCAGAAAATCTGCAGACGAATGGAATTCCATTAAAGATAGGTTCTACTACTCAATCGGATCCGATCATGGTATAGCCGATTGGATTGTATCTTATTCAATGAGTCATATCAATATACGAAATCTAAACCACACTGAACACCCTAAAAAGTATTATATACCTTCTGATCAAAAAGTACTCGGAATTCTCTATTCAAACAAACCGCGCTTGAGATATTGTCGGAATATTTTGTTTTCAATGTCATTTCATCTGTTATTTAGCGCTCAAATGTCTGTTTGCGCCTCATTCGTCAGAAGCTAGTGCGCGTTGCCTTGTAAATGAGTCAATTGGAATTTTAATTATTGATAAAATACCAATTGGATCCCATTGAAGAACGTTTTACTGGTATCAATTAGGATTTTCATGATTAATAAAACTCCGAATGAATCAAATTGGGGAATGTTGTATTGGTATCAACCGGAATTTTTACTATTGATAAAATACCTATTGGATGCCATTGGAAAATATTTGACTGGTATCAATTAGAATCTTCATGATTAATAACATACCGATTGAATCCAATTGGAAAATATTGTATTGCAGGCATGCTAGCGACTCACTTTTCTCACTTTTCCTCACTTTTTTCCATTTTCCTCACTATCCCTCACTTATTTTGTGAATTCTCACTTTTCTCACTTTTTCCATGATCACAGTGTCAATATTGTCCAATTTCAATCATTTTTTTTCATTCTGTCATATATCTCATCCAACAATGATGAGCGAGTGTTACTTCCGTTAGTACTATGGTTTTTGTGTTATGATTCACAGGAATCATTGAGAGTTATTCAATTTAGTCGAAGAAGATTATTGTATTATATTGAAAGTGTTACCAAAAATCTGACTGTGTGAAACAGCGAAGGAAAGGAATGAGAAGCAAACTTAAAGATCGAAATATCACTAATCATCGAACTAATCAAACTAACTTCCAAGATAACATTGACTGCGTGCAAAACTTGAGACCGTTATGCACGCGAAAATTTGCGTGTGATTTGCGTGCAACCCGCCTGTGATCCATACTGTTGCTCGCAAATCGCGCGCCATGATCTAGTGCATATCTTGTTTAAATTCTTCATGAATTCACGCTCACATCGTTTGCAAGAACCTGTGGATTGAGGGGGATTTTCTGAGAGTGGAATGATTGGATATTCAGTAAAAATGTTGCCCGCAAGTTGTGTACGATTGGGAGAAACTTGTTGAGTGAAAAATATATGTATATGCTAGGGTATATTCCCTACCCGTGGGATGATTGCGGGTCTTCCAGGGGGATATTCTTGATACCTGTCCTTGATATCCTTTTTATCCATCCTTGGTAGTAGCTGCTTCCTTCACGTGGTGGGGAGGATAAGTATCTCAGATTTGAGTCTCTTTTTCGGGTGGAATAAACTACTCGAGAGGTAGAATACAAACTGGGAGAAACTAAATCATCCCAACGCCAGGAACATCGGCAAAAACGGAGGGAAAGCAAGGGGGAACTACCTTCCTTGACATCTTTCAATATTCCCGAGGAAATGAAATCTTTTCTCCAAACCTGGAATTTTTAATTTTGATTTATTGAAAAAAAAGCAACAACAACAACATGATGGCGTCCTCTCGGGTAAAATATTCCGGAGGTAAAATAGCCTCCCGTTCGAATCCCTAGGTGGAGGCTGCTCGAGAGAACCTCATCAAACGAGATAGGAATCCAAAGAAAATAGGGAAGAAAGAGAACATTCTTTGAGTTGGAGCGTGGAATGTTAGATCACTGAGACAAACAGGAAAATTAGAAAATTTGAAACTGGAAATGAAGAGGTTGGGTATCGATGTAATGTGAATTAGTGAAATGAGATGGCCGCAAGAAGGGGATTTCTGTAGTGGGGATTATAGAATCATTCACACAGGATCAAAGAATGGTCAAGCAGGTGTGAGAATTATAATGCATAAGAGGGTAGGGAATAGGATAGGAAATTATTTGCAACATAGCGAACGCGTAATGATGGTCAGAGTTAGAACAAAACCGGTAGACACTGTTATAGTCCAAGTATATATGCCCACATCTGCATGCTCAGGGGAGGATATCGAAAAAACGTACGATGAAATAGAAGAAGTGATAGAATATGTGAAGGGAGAAGAAAATTTAATGATCATAGGCGACTGGAATGCGGTAGTAGGGCAAGGAGAAGAGGCCAACATAATAGGAGATTTTGCGTTAGGAAAAAGAAATGAAAGAGGACAACGTTTAATCGAATTCTGTGAGAGTCATAAAATGTTTATTACCAACACATTATTCAAAAATCATCCAAGAAGAATCCATACTTGGAAAATGCCAGGAGATACAGCAAGATATCAAATTGATTACATATTAGTAAAACAAAGATTTAGAAACCAAGTGAAAAGCTGTAAAACTTATCCAGGCGCGGATATAGATAGTGATCACAATATGTTGCTGATGAAATGTTCTCTGAAATTCAAAGCTCTGAAGAAGAAAAGGCAAATGCAAAAAAGATGGAATTTGAAGAATCTCAAACAAGAAAAAACACAGGACGCATTCAAAGCGATGTTGGACGGCAAATTGGAGGATCGACAAGAGAAAGACTTGGAAATAGAGAGTAGATGGACAAATATGGAGGGGAACATAGAGCAATGTGCAGATGAAATTTTGAAGAACGATGAGATAGAGCCTAAGAAACCATGGATAACAGAAGAAATTCTCGATTTAAATAATGAAAGGAGGAAATACAAGAATGAGAATAGTGAACAAGATCAGCAGACAAACAAGGCACTGAGGAATGAAATAATCAGAGAATCAAGGAAAGCAAAAGAACAATGGTTGGAGGGGAAATGTCAAGATATAGAAGTGAGATTACATTTAGGAAAAATTGAAGAGGCATATAGGATTGTCAAGAGATTTTTGGGACGAATGAAATCTAGAAGCAGTAAGATCAAAAATTCTCTAGGAAGACAATTGATAAGAACGGAGGAAAAAATAGAACAATGGATCAATCATTTAGAAGATCTGTATAAAGGAGGCGATAATATGGGATTCTTAGAGAGGGAGGAAGATGTCGATGAAGAAGAATTGGGAGATTCAATTTTGAGATCAGAATTCGACAGGGCTTTGAAAGAAGTGAAAAATAATAAAGCGCCAGGAACAGATGGCATAAGTGCGGACCTTATCAAAGCCTCCAGTCAGGGAACTCGTGACGCACTGTTTGAATTGGTCAGAGATATGTACGAAACAGGCGAAGTACCGAAAGATTTCCAGAAGAATAAAATTGTCGCCATTCCAAGAAAAACAAGGAGCATACAAAGGCGAGAACTACAGAACGATTAGTTCAACTTCACATGCCTCGAAAATACTTACAAGAATCATATACAGGAGAATAGAGAATAAAATAGAGAGTAGATTAGCAGAAGATCAGTTCGGTTTTAGGAAAAATAGGGGAACGCGAGAAGCAATATTAGCACTGAGAATATATAGGTTTTGTAGATATACAAAAAGCATTCGATAATGTTGATTGGGAGAAGATATTCACGATTTTGAGAAAGGTAGGAATTAATTTCAGGGATAGGAGAATAATATATGAATTATATAAGAATCAAACCGCAATAATAGAAATAGGGGGTCAAAGAGGAGAAGCACAAATTAGAAGAGGGATGAGACAAGGATGCTCACTATCGCCATTGATTTTCAATTTGTATATAGAAGAAGCGATGAACGAAGTGGAGGAACAAGTGCAATTGAAATTACAGATTCGAGGTGAAAATGTAAGCATGTTGAGATTTGCGGATGACATAGCTATATTAGCTACGAGTGGTGATGAGTTAGAAAATACTCTCAACACTATGAAAAAAATATTACTAGACAAACATTGTATGAATATAAATAAAGACAAAACAAAATTCATGATTTGTACAACAGCGAACACATCAAGAAGAACGAAAATCAAAATAGATGCAGAAACAATTCAGCAAGTCAAAGCATTTAAATATCTAGGGAGCATAATTACAGAAAACGGTGAAAGCGAAAGAGATATAAGAGCAAGAATAGCACAAGGGAAACAGGCTTTCCACCAAAAGAAACAGTTACTGTGTTCGGAGAATATTAGCTCAGTAGTAAGGAAGAAATTCTTGGAGAGTTACGTTTGGAGCACAGCATTATATGGTTGCGAAACTTGGACAATTGGAAAAACGGACCAACGAAGACTTGAAGCTTTTGAAATGTGGTGTTATAGAAAGATGCTCAGAATAAAGTGGATAGAGGAAGTAAGAAATGAAGAAGTACTTGAGAAGGTAAATGAAAAAAGAAGTCTCTTGAGACAGGTCGTGAAAAGAAGGAGTAATTTGATAGGACACACATTGAGGCATGATAGCTTATTGAAAACAATATTGGAAGGGAAAATGAATGGTAAAACTCGAAGAGGTAGACCTAGATTGAGTTATATGAAGCAAATTATACAAGATAAGGGTTGCCGTAGATATGCAGAAATTAAGCGGTTAGCGGATAATAGACAGGGTTGGAGGATTTCATCGAACCAGTCATAAGACTGATTACTTCATGATGATGAGGGTATATCCAAATGTACTCTTAGAATGCAATCATTGAAATAATTTATAAAAAAAATCAAAAACAAAATGAAGGATGGATGCAAATAATCAATATGCATAATGGAGATCTCGAATTGATGTTCTGTTGCAGAAGAGAATTTCTTATCGATTGTTCAAAAAAGAATTATTGTTTGAACAACTGATCGACAAAAAAGAGTGACAAAGAATTACCAACGTCTTATTATTTTCTTTCATTATGTACTGTTCCATATGTTTATCCTGATTTTGTTATAAAAAGTAATGAATTATTCAAAACATGAAATTTGTGGGTGATAAGTTCTCTTAGAGGACTAATGAATTATGAAAAAAGGATTCCTCCTGAATTCTCCTACCAGGTGTGTGAGTATGAAACCAGAATTTTTGTACAGAAAAAACACGTTTATTGTAATGATATGATACAAAGTAACTTATTCAAAGTATTGTCCGTCGCTATCTATACATTTTTTCCATCTTCCTGGCAATTTGTGGATTCCGCGCCAAAAGAACTGTTGCTCTTTTGAGGCAAACCAGTCATCGAGCCATTCTCGTACACCTTCGTGAGAAGTAAAGCGCTGTTCAGCAAGTGCGTGTCCCATCGATGCGAACAAGTAGTAATCGGATGGGGCAAGGTCCAGTGAGTAAGGCACGTGCTGAAGAATCTCCCAACGGAACGACTCTATCATTTCCTGGACCTGTTTTGCTTTGTGTGCTGGTGCATTGTCATGCAGCAAAATCACCTTGTGTTGTCTTTGTTGGTATTCTGGTCGTTTTTCACGCAAAACTCGATCCAAATCGATCATTTGTTGTCGGTAGCGTTGAGTATTGACAGTTTCCCCAGGTCTCAGCAGCTCGTAGTAGATTACGCCCTTCTGATCCCACCAAACACAGAGCATTGTCTTTCGTCCGTAGCGGTTTGGTCTTGCCGTCGATGTTGATGGTTCACCCGGAGTAACCCATGACTTTTTGCGTTTAGGATTCTCGAAATATATCCACTTTCTATCGTCAGTCACAATTCGATGTTTCTTTGGAACCTGGCGAGCAGCATTTCGCATGATGTTTTGCGGTTTTCCTGCTGTCTTTCGTTGAGTTCACGTGGAACCCATTTCCCCACCTTTTGTATTTTTCCCATGGCTTTCAACCGAAGGGAGATGGCTTCTCGAGTCACCTTTAACTGATCCGCCAGTTGTTGTTGTGTTTGAGCGTCGTCTTCGTCCAACGAGGCTTGCAGGTCAGCGCCTTCAAACTTTTTCGGTGGTCTTCCACATTCTTCGTTCCAGACGTCAAAATCGCCACTTTTGAACCGTTTGAACCACTCGAAACACTGTGTTTTACCGAGAGCATGCTCACAAAACGCCTCCACAAGCATTCGATGCGATTCGGCTGCGGTTTTCTTCAGATGAAAACAGAAAAGTAGTGCTGTCCGCAAATCGTAATTTGTTGGCACAAAACTCGACATGTTTATCTCTAATAAACTAATGCTACTGAATGAAACTCGTGTTATTGTGAGTTGGAAATCTCTGTCGGATATCAATACAATAACAAGACACCGCTGACGTGATGTGTCGGTAACTGCATCGACATCTAGCGCCACCTATGTGCAAATTCCGGTCTCATACTTACACACCTGGTACACTGTAAGAAAAACGGCGGTATTAGAGAAAGTCCACCCCCAATGGTGTTGTTTCAACACCTTGCGGTGTTATTATAACATCGAATTTCGGGGTGGACTCTTATAGAATTCATGCGGTATTGATTCTGACACCCTTTTCTTTACAATGTGAAACTCTGAAATTTATAACAAATCAAAAACTCTCCGAATAGAATTCGATTCGAGCTCTTCGAGAATTCTTCTGGGACTGTAATGCTGTGTGGGAATAGAGAGACTTCCCCCGATGGGGCTCTATAGTGATAGAACGATACCACACGAATCCATCTTTATTCGATTTCTATGGGTATTATTGTTTTTCACCAGTTATGCACGATACATCACTTGTACTTCCTTCCAGAATGCCCACTTCTGGGAAGTCAGGGAAAATTCAAGGAAGTGAAAATCGATCATGGAGAATTAGGGAGTGGGAGAAACAATTCTAGAAACCCCCACAGCACAAGCATGTCCCAAATAAACTCTCTTTACTCTCCAAATACGGAAAAGGCAAAATTTCACTTGAACGGAAAGACGGGTTCCCTTCTGGCTGCCTAAAGAGTGAATTTCCACTCTGTTCAAGTGATGATTCACTCTTCAGGCAGCCAGGAAGGAACCTATCTTCTCGTTCGGGTGGGAATCTGACTCTTTCTAATTTAGAGAGTAAGTCAGTTCCAAAAGAATTCATAATGAATTCTTGAGAATTCTTCGAGAGTTCTCTTCGAACACTAGGGTTTCATAAGAACTCATTCTGAACTGTCATACCGGGGACTCTCGAAGAATCCAACGATGAATTCATTAAGAATTCTTCAGGAATTCAACATTACCAGGGTGCTGTGTGGGAAGTCAAGGAATTATTGAAGGACTGCAGAAATTAATTCAAATGAGAAAGTGGAATATTTCTAGTGACATTCGAATCAATTGTATCGAGATCTTGACAAGAAAGTATTTAAAAAAGAGCCTTGATTGAGCAGCATGAATTAAATAACTTCATGTGTTCATGTGTTTCAGTATTCAATTTTTCGTAGTAATAGAGAAGATTGCAGTCACGCAAAACAAAAGATACTATTTTATGTAGTTGCATGCATTTTTTCATGATGGAACACAAACAAAATTTCTTTCAAATAATGATTGTTGCAATTCTTTCGGAACTATCGTGGTGGAAATTGATTTGGGACATGCTTGTGCTGTGTGAGATTTCTGGTAGGACATAAGCAAATGGATGCTGGTAGAATTTCTAAGATTGAAGCTCAATTATGATAACATATTCTCTCAGCGCACGTAGCACACAAGTTCAGGAAGAGTTCATAAAGAATCCAATTGGAGCTTGGGAAATTTAATATGAGTTCTCAAGATTTATTTTTGAACTCCTGTGCTGTGTAGGACATAACAGGTTGGTTATCAATTTCCTAATCGAAATTTATAGAACAAATCAAATTCTTCTCTCGAAAATTGTCATCTTACTCTATTTCTCATCCTATGATATTCAATTTTAACGGTTCAAGTACACACAAGTGCAAATTCGCACCAACCATTTGAAGACTTTTCGTTTTTCGTCAAAAATTGATTTATTCTCGTGTTTTTTCACTGATCAAATGAAATATTTGTGAATTTACTCGTTCGGAATATGAATTTTCGGTACAAAGAGGATTCGGTTTATCGGGGGCCCACCGAGTTTATCCCAACGCCAGTCGGGCTCTACCTACGGTCGGGCACATTGTCGGTCGAGTACTTTGCATACTACCTACAGGGCCGACCTAAGAAACTCGTCTTTCTCTGTCGTCGTACATTTGAACGTACCCGCCAGTAAAGGATAGCAATACAGGTGATCGTCTGGGTTTATGCAAAAGATTCGAAATTGGCAGTCTGAAGTTAGGGGTTCTAAATTCCTTGTTACACGGCGCATCCGATAAGTGATTTCATTTCATGGTGGATTAAGATATAGATTAGGAATGTAAATAAAGTCCACATGAATGTCTAAATATGAAACAGGATGGGTTATGAAAAGTACATACAGATATTTGTAGGTTAATATTGAAAAATTAATTATAATGAATAATCGGATAAATATTTGAAATACAATAAAATTATTATAAACAAAATAATTTGACAAAAAAGATGTGTAAATTGAATTAATCATAGATTTTAAATTGAAATATACAATATATTCTGAATTTAAATTTGCGCGCCATTTGACCAGCCAAATGATGTGCGGAATGTTTAAATGGGTTAGGTTTGTGTTCTCTTGAGGTGATGTAGCAATCAATTCCCTCAATCGGAAAAATCATCCCTGCAATGCACGATTACACCCTTGTTCGTTGTTTTGAAAAATATAAATACAAATACAATTGTGTCGGGTGATGAAAGTTTTACAAGAGTATGTAAACGAATGTGATGCAGCTTTTACCGGGGAGAGAAATATCTTATCGTTGCATAGGTAAGATTTCATTTGAATTCTCTAATATCTCAGAACTTTATCCGATTATTCATTATAATTAATTTCTCAATATTAACCTACAAACATCTGTATGTACTTTTCATAATCTATCCTGTTTCATATTTAGACATTCACGTGGACTTTATTTACATTCCTAATCTATATCTCAATCCACCATGAATATGAAATCACTTATCGGATGCGCCGTGTAACAAGGAATTTAGGACCCCTAACTTCAGACTGTCAATTTCGAATCTTTTGCGTTTCGAATCTTTTGCATAGACCCGATCGTCTGGCAACCGCCTATATTGCTATCCTTCACTTACGCGCACGTTCAAATACGACGAGAGAGAAAGACGAGTTTCTCTGTGTGATTAGTGGACAACAATCCCTTGTGTTGTCTAACAATGTTCTGTCCTTCAGAAATGATTTATTATGAGTCTCAACAAACCCGAAGGGAATATGAACCTGTGACGATCGTTCAGAATACATCAACATAGATCAGCCTAATGCTGCGTTGAAGCCAATTGTTAGGTTTGTAAACGTTCCACGAAGGTAAAATGAACACTGAAATGCTCGCTTGAGAATGGTTTTAAGAAAGGTTCATGGAACGTTTATTCAAGATTCTACGAAGATTCATTCGACCTACAGTTGATTATGTTCTACACGGAATTACAATTATAGTTATAGTTATAATTGTCTGAATCTTTCATTTTTTTGTGAAAAAAAATTTGATTGAAAAACTGAAAGATGAAGAAACCTTTAGAAAATATCCGATGAACGTTCCTTGCATCTTCGTCAAATGTCCAAGAACACGAAATTCAACTCCAACGGGGCTCCAGTCTGATCTATCATGATCTGTTCCAACGTTCGTCAGAGCTTCATGTTCTCTTTGAGCATTGATAAAATACTCGAAAATTTCAAGTAGTACAAAATACTCGACTCGTCTCGAGTATACTCGACAATTTCGAGTACTCGTACACCTCCAATTATTATCATATATATTCTTTAAATCCCTAATTGTTTTCCTTCACAGAGTTCAGCATCAAATGATATGTGCGGTTTCAATATAAATAAAGTAATGGGCCAATGAAAAAACACCGAAGCAGAACTTCAAAAATATAAATCGATGTACGAACAACTGATAAATCAAAAAGCGTACCCTTTGACTGGAAAAACTGGGAATGAAATACTTAATTTATTGAAAAACAATAATTGTAAGTTCTTTCCATTCGCATTCGATACGAACAATAGAAAATAAAGGAAGGAGTACAATCGAGATTGATTTTTCTGAGCAACAAATGGCAAAAAGTTGAAGTCTAATTCGTTCAACACTTGGTGTCCATGGTTATTTAGGAAAACATACTGGCGACCACGTAGAACAGCGCTAATTTTGAGGTCAATCTACTCATCTTTTATACAGGGTGTCCCAGAAAACATGTCCTTCCTTTCACCAGTGTATTCCTGAGACAAAACTGAACAACTTTTCCATTTACCATTTTCCGATCTGAGGCTTAGTTTTGGAGTTAAAAACAAAATAAGTTGACCATTCAGGTGGCAAGTAACATCGGCTACTTCAATGATCCAAGACTATACTTATGTAGCATGTCCTTGATTGGTTGAAGTCAGCTCTGAAACTAAGCCTCGAATCAAAAAATGATAAATAGAAAAGTTGTTCAGTTTTGTCTCAGGAATACGCTGGTGAAAGGAAGGGCATGTTTTTTGGGACACCCTATATATACTGGATACAGAGCTGCTAGATGGGCATAATTATTGAGGGGAAGTGTATCCCCAGTATCGTCCCATGTATATAAGTAACATGTATGTATAGGTGTCGTATGGAGGTGAGAGTATGTCTATGAAAGGTAGTAGGGGTACTATTCCCCTTAATAATTTTGCACGTCTGGCACCTCTGACTGGATATTGTATGAGCTTACCAAACCTGTTCGGGAGGGGTCAATTGGCCCGTATTCGAATAGGCCTGAAAGGCTGTTGATTCGAAAGAAAATACATCCGAACGGAATTGAACCATACCTTCCAATGTTGACGCTCAACGCAGAAGCTGCCATGAAATGAGCCCTTAAGAGGTCCGACAGGTCATATCTTTTCTTCTGATGTTAACGCTCAACGCGAAAGCTCCCATGAAATGGTACCTCAACGCTGGGCACTCGTGCGAACTTTTTGACTCCGCGTCCACATTTTTTGAAGCATGAGATCCCACAACTTGTCTTTTTTCAATCAATTTTGACGCGGTGTCAAAACGCTGGCATAAGTTCCCAGCGTAAAACTATGCTAGGCACTATTAGTGCGCTAATTTAGGGTACGTTCACGGGAGCACTCGAAAAATACTGCCATCGTACTCCTTTCCTCTGTTTTCCATGATATGAAATATTCGTGGCCTCACTAATTTATCCAAACGAATAATGAAAATCGTCAAACTTTACATTGCCAACAAGAAGAATGGTTTTTTTTTTAATTTTCAATTAGAATACTCATCACGAGCGGTGATAGAAGAGCCTTCCGAAGTAGCTGCTCACTACCAGATGAGCTGGACCAGGGGGCATCAACTCAATAATAAATGTTTTGGAACTAACTCTAGCGCCGCCGCACGGGAGACCACTAGAAATAATTTCACTTCTATTTACCAACACAAGGGATGAACCAATTATGAAAATATTAGAATTTGTGTTAGTCAATATATGTAAAATAATTCAGTGGTCTCCCGTACGACGGCGCTAGAGATAGTTCTGAAAATCTCATTCCTGAGTTGATGCCCCCTGGTCTGGACCATCTGCTCGAGGTCAGCTATTTCGGAAGCACGACTAGAAAACTGCTAGATGATTTCAACCGTTTCATGTCATTATTATTCAATTATTCTGAGGGTGGGCCCCCAATACACTGAATCCTCTTTGCACCGAATGCTCATTGTGCCGAAAATTCATATTCCGAACGCTGATAGACCGAAAGACTTTTGTACCGAATGCATTTGATTTGATAAGAACGGCAATTCCTTGTGGATTCTACAAGACTGACAGATCTGATTGGTTTCGGCATAATAAACATTCGATCTATGGACGTTCGGCACAATGAACGTTCGGTGTAAAAACCATTCGGTGTATTGGGGGCCCACGATCATAGAGATATTATATTACAGGGGGCGAGTCCATAGAGATATAAGAATACAGGAGGCATGCTGGGGCTGATCGCGTCATCGCAATAAACAGAGAGAAGAGATATGAGGGTGCCATAGTGTCACTGTCTTTCATTCATACGTCATCACATGGAAGACAGCGACACTTCGGCACTCTCATCTCTTCTCTCTGTTTATTTCGATGACGTTTCCACTTATGTAAAATCTCCATGCTTGCCCCCTCTATTCTTATATCTCTATGGGCGAGTCACGGCAAAACCTGCAAGTGGACGCGTCAGACGATTAAAAAAAGAAAACAAATATGGCGAGGTGAGCGTCCTTATCTTTCTTTTAGTTTAAATTCACCTCCTCTGTTTTTATTGTTCGCAACTGTCTGTTTTTATTTGAGTGACGCATATTTCATCAACTTGCTCCCTCTAGTATAATATCTCTATGCTAGTAATTCCTTGAAGGTGCTAATACATGGGAGCTTTCGCGTTTACTGTTAATATTGGGGAAATGGAAAGACTCAACAGCCTTCTCCTTTTCTTATGTCATTCGTGCTGACCACGGAACCTGTCATGAATCGGTACCTCAAGGCAGTGAGCCCAGAATGCGGGAGCTGGCGCCCCCCACCATTCACCCCTTTATGACTATTTCAAGCTTACTGCATGTTTAAGCGAAGTAACAAAGATTACACTGTGGTTCAGTATGGTCACTGACTACAATGTATTTTTCCTTACTTCGAATAAATGTTTTATAAGACTGCAGTAGTCTTCAAGATGTAAATGGTGAGGGGCCCCAGCTCCCGCATTCCGGGCTCACTGCCTCAAGGTCATACTAGCGTTTAGCGAAAAGAACACGCTGATAGGATAGAAAGCAAGACTCGATATCATCGCTGGGATCCCCTCAACCCGGTTCAAAATTAACGATTCTGACAAATTGTGAAGAAATTTAACCTTATGACGAAATTATGTGGCCATTCATCTCATAAAAGGTTTTCAGTACTTTTTCACCATATTTTCAAATGTTTTTAACAGGTAAACCCAATAACAAAGATAAAGCACCCAAAAATAGATGTACAAGCACGCCAATAAAAAACACAATTGTTCAAAGCATCAGACTACAAGAGGAGCCCAGTAAAGTGGCAATTACTTTGGCGTATGGAACGTGGGGTTATGAAGATTTGGCGACTCGCGTCGTAAGATCACAGAAGAATTGTGACCGAAAACCGTTAACCCCAGAGAAAAAATTGAGTGTGGCTAAACGCTTCAAAAAATGGCTGGACCAAAACGGCTATAAAGATAGAGCCCAGGACGTTCAGATGAAAAAATTGAATAACTATTTTGGTCGAGCAATATGTGGGGCTCGTCATCATGAAGGGTTGTCCACCAATAAAAAAATCAGGAAAGAAATTTTAGGAGGTAACGACGAGTCCGTAGCAGTAGATGAAGATACTGGTGACGATGGTATTGATGATAATGATAACGAAAGTATGAATGAAGCAGATTGAATGTACGAGTATATTAGCCATAACCGTCATAATACAGGTCTGTGTAACTGAGTTTGGAGAACTTATTAATAATTCATAAGAATTCTGTTTGAACTTGTGTACTGTATGAATATCAGTCCAGTGATGCTAGATTCAACGAGATTACCTCCACCGTCACGCTCTATACAATCAAATTTCTTTTATCGGCGGTTACATTGTATGCGTGAAATTTCTATACAAATGGGTGTCATGGAGGGGGTAATCTCGTTGAATCTGGCATCACTGTATCAGCCTGGTGTTCGAAGTGAATTGGGTCTTATGACCTCAATCTTCACAAATTTTCATAGATCACACCTTCAGAATTTCGAAACTCTCCGGCAGTACTATTTTATGTTCTTCGTGTTACAAAGATACTGCAAAAAATCCCTGTTTGTTCATTTTATATTCTGTACATGTAAGAATTTTGTTTTTGAAACGATTTTGTGTTAGTTTATGTTTATCAATCTATACGCCATAATCCGTTGGTTCCTCACTAAAAATTTCCAAATTCACACGCAAGTCTGAGATTAGACTACTCACGCCTTATCCCCTTACCGCAAAGTCGCAATGGGAATTTGCATGCACATGCAAAGTTAGGAATCTCGTCCATCTGAAAACTTGCAGTGAGATTGATTTTGCAAAATGCGCGACTGATGAAAAAAAGTATTATTCATTGTTTGGAGTAAAATTTTTATGCTGTTTTTGTTTATGAGATTTATTATTATAGAGTTTTTTTCCAAATCAAAGCGAATTTGTACCTGTTTTTAAAGTTTAGTTCCATTTCAGGAAATACAAGTGCGCCGACTGAACAAACTTTTTAGTATAAGATTACAATCAACCGAATTCATTAGAGAGTCTTCAATTGTGAGGGATGAATTTTTCATATTTAATGTACTTCAGTACAGAGCTCGAAATGCAAACATGCATAAACGTATTTCAAAATTTTGAGAAAGAATTTCTTTCTGTATTCCTAAATCGGGTTCTGTATTGTAATGCATAAAGTATTAAAGATTGATTCATGAAAGTTTTCGCCTTTTTCATGTATCCAATCCGGTGAAATTTCACACAAGAAATGTTTGCTGAGCCAATAAACTAGCATCCTGTTAATGTAGTTAATTTTCAATGAATCGTTTGTTCATTAACGGCACTCAAGCGGTGTGATAGGCGCTGATTGAAATAACAATTATATATATGAAAACATCGAGTAAAACTTTGCAACA
Organism: Gonatopus flavifemur; assembly: GCA_018340375.1. NCBI lineage: Eukaryota > Metazoa > Arthropoda > Insecta > Hymenoptera > Dryinidae > Gonatopus > Gonatopus flavifemur. Next base: position 18,067,636 of record JAFFJZ010000009.1, read on the forward strand.
AGTTCACGAAAATATTTTAGATTATATGAACGGTAAAATGATGTAGATGAATGGTACTGACTTGAGAATAGACTCTAAAACAGAATTCAGTGAATTTAGCATTGCTAAAGATGGTGAAAAGCATGAAGAAAATGCAAAGCGAGACCTATCAAATGTGAATCGCCATGATGGAGCAGGCAATAAGAAAGTTGTTCATTTCATTTATAATTTTAATAAATCGAAGAGATGCGAAGTGTTGAAAAATATTGAAATAAAAATTTGCCAAAAGCTTTTATTTGATTAAAAACAGTGTGAATATGACATGTTCACGGTGAGGAAATAAATAGATGTACGTGGACAATAAACGGGAGCAATAAAATTCTTGTAATTTCTCACTAAGAATACGCAACTTTCTGATCACCTGCTCAATCAATTCATCATGACAACTCACGTTTGACCGATCTCACTTCGCATTTTCTTCATGCTTTATATCATTTTCAGTATGATGTTAAATCAACTCAAACTTTGTTTTAGAGTCTATCCTGAGGTAATTACCATTTCTTTCCATCATTTTATTGTCCGTGTAGTCTAAATTATTCCTGCAAACTTGGCGCGAAGTGCTCTCCGTTATATAATTATATAATTATTTTTTCATATAATTTTTATCTCAATAAACGCCCATCGCACCGCTCAAGTGCTCTTAAAGCATCCGAATTTTGCTGATAAGAATCATTTTAAGCGTTTCCTTTGAGAGAGAAAGAGGTCTGAAAAATAAGTCTTCCAAACATCGTTGATTTCTTTTTTACGTCAAAAGAACTTTCCTCCCAAGGTTATAATTGGAAACGATACAATTATGACAAAAATTTAGTCCTTCAAAAAACAATCAAATAATAAGTAATTACTCACTAAGTAATAAGTCACTCATAAGTATAGTTTTTAATGGAGCCAGTGTTGCGAGGAACTAGCAGTTGGGAATTCACAGCTTGGTCACGTGACTACATTTCGTATTAACACACGTATGTACTCTTGTCAGTGAACCACTCACCGATAAGAGCGCTCATATGTGTTGGTACGGAATGTAGTCACGTGACCAAGCTGCAAATTCCCAGCTCCTAGTTCTTCGCAACACTGAATGGAGCAATCTTCTTTCTGCATCAAAAGCAGTCCCTCATCCATTCTCAATCCATTATTAATTTCCATGGAATCATAAGTTTTGATATTTATTTAATCTTTTGATTATTATGTTAACTTTGTAAGTGGCAAGATTGTGATTAATGGAAAAATACAATTTTATTCTTTAAAAGTGATTTTTTTCCTGATTTTATCAATTGATTTCCAATACAACTCTAGAAAATATAATATTATGGAATATCTTGCAATTGAATGGTGTCCCACAAAACACAAGTATCTTCCAAATAAATTCTTGTTATGACATTCCCGAAAGAGATTATTACACTGAAAAAAAATCCAAATGTAGTGGAGCCAACTACATTTGGATTTTTTTCTCAATGTAGGGATTCTTGTTGAATACTAAAAGTTCTGAAAGGATTCCTCCTGAATTGTCATAACGAATTTAAGAATATCACCTATATGTTGCAAACATTAATGAACTACTCTTTGTTGAAATAGGTGAGTAGTCTTTCTTGTTTCTACGAAAAGTCAAGATGATATGGAATATGAATTCGAAAACAAAATATGGTCATTCCTGAAGAAAAATTATGAGATTTTATGAGAAATTATAAGTCATATAAGCCAACATTCTTACGAAAATTATTGGAAATTTTGAGAAAATTATTAGAAATTTTGAAAAAATAATGAGATTTTAGCGAAACATCATTTCTCATAATATTTTCTCAATTCCTTGAAAAATTATGAATCTTTATGAGAAAAGTATGAGATAAAATTATGAACAAATATGACGAATTATGAGAAATTTTTTCGCCAGGGGAGACATTCCTCACATCATCAATGCCAGTAATGATAGTTTTGGGAGCCTCCGGTATCCTCGTTCTTTGTGATATATTGAAAGAGAAATGGCAATGGAACCTGCTTAATTTACTCCAGTCATGTTACCATAGGAGGGTTAGGAAGAAATACATTGGTGGGTAAAATTCTGAATGAAGGGGAAGATTATGTGAACAAATTAACAGTGGTCTTGGTGGAAAAATTTATGTGAAAATCTCTGAAAATTTCAGAGATTTTCAGTGAACAGTTTTTCACCGGATTTCAGAGGCATTCATAGTTTCTGAGAGATTTGCAGTGATATTCAAGAGAATTCAGAGTTTTTCAGAGATATTCATAGATATTCAGGGGAAAAACATGTCCAGTAAGCAAGAGTTCCTCAGAATTTTCCAGAAATTGACAGTTTTTGAGTTTGAAAAAATTTTCATAGTTTTTCAGTTTTTCAGATTTCTTCAGTTTTCCAGAATTTTTCAGTCAGTTTCGGAGTTTTTCAGGAAAATTCGAAGAAATTCTCAAAGATTCAGATTTAGATCTAGAGAACTGAGCTGCAAATCAGCTGAACAATTAGTCGAAGAGTATTTAGCTGATAGTCAACATTTCTGGTTGATTTTCGGCTTCCAGTAAACTTGAGCGAGAATTGCGACTGCTGTGATACGCAAGGTCTGTTAATTTTTAGTCAAGTTGATGAAATCTCGTCCAACATCCCATGACACTTGATCGGGTTGACCGGGAATTCATCGGAAAGGTTGATTCCCTGTCAACTCATCTAATCGCCGACTCAATGAGTTTTATAGTATGGTAATTTTAGGTTTTTTTTTCAAATCAAATTGACTAAAATACAGTTGGAAATTCATTCAAAACTCCTTTGGATACCAACTCTTCCACACACTCTACCAAAGACCTGTCACGTTCGAGGAAATTTTCACACAAAATTTTTCAAAAATGCCATACAATAATTTACGATACAATTATAATTCACCTTAAGTGAACGTGAACTTCATTTAAAAACAATTCGCCGACTTCACAGAATTATATTTCGTTTGGAAATTTCCTTGAACGTCGATTGTGCGAAGCAACTCGTAACCTTTCTCTCTTTCCCTCGTGTGTGTGCCTCGGCGCGAGCACACAACGGGTGCCTCTTTCTACTTTGTCACTCTTTTTCCTTTCTTCACGCCATCTTCAACCTTTTTTTTTTCCTCTTACGTTTATGACTCGCACGATGGCTGTCGCCGAACCCAGCTACAATAGCTATTCACATGTATGCGGGTGCATATATGTATTAATATATGCATTTGTATGCATGTGAATGTACGTAATCGCCAGAATTCTAAATTCTTATATTCCTTTCTTTTAGACACACGGTTGATTGTTCTCCGCGAAGCCACGTGCCGTGGCTTTCCATTGTCGGGGCCAGCAAAATGCAGGCCTCAGCAGCGATAAGCCACGTACGAAGGCCCATCGGCAGGGAAATTTGACACCGGATTTCCTAGAAATCTTGGTGGCATGTTGAAGTGCTGATTAGGCTGAGAACAATCAACCTCCCACTTTTCACGATAGATTTCCTTCTTGGCCGGCGATTGCCATCGGGCAGTCAGTCTTCACTTCAACCGCGTTTGAAACCGTTCGGAAAAAGTAAGTACCTTTTCTCTCTCCCTCTCTCTGGGGCGTTGTCCCTCATGGGTGAGGATACCGGCGCTACGAAAGCTCCACCAGGGGTTTATACTTTCCCCTCGTGAAAATCCAAAAAGTGAACTCGTGTATCCACCCTTCGAGCTATGAAGGGATGAGCGAAAAAGGAAAAGCTCAGGGCCCTTCCGCTCGGGGGATGGATATACACTGGAGCCCTTCTGATGGTGTCGGTTTATTCCTCCGCACTCATGGGTGCCATCGCTCTTGCGAGGGATTGAGAGAGAGAGAAGAACTCGAGAAATAGTCTAGTGCATAGGTGTATTGGTTCATTTTAGTTTCATCAGACAAAAAAACAGGGGAATTGGACAAGGCCTACACCCCGAACAATAAAACATCATAATCCGTAATAAAAAAAACCCATAGCCAAAAACAATTTTAAATAAATCAAAACTAAAACAAGTGCCATACCAGCTCGCAGAACGGTGAGTGAAACTTTTTCCATAGCTTTCCTTCCTCTTTCCTTCTTATTTCGCTCTTTCTCAATACTTCACCTTCTTCCTCCGTCATGTACATATATATATATATATATATAATACGGGTACAAATATATAATTGTCTATATGAGAAAAAAAAAAATAATAATACACGTTTATAATGTATGTATATATGCATATATATTATTATTTTTTTTTCTCATATAGACAATTATATATTTGTACCCCTTGATTACTCAAAACATGTATTAAATCGAATTTCTCAACTGTATTAGCAAACCTTCACTTTCTTCTTCTTATCCACCTCTACCAATCCTAAACAGGAAGGGCGTCACGATGCCAATTAAGGCAAAAAACCGAGTTCTATCGGTCTTACCGCTCGGGCCGATATAATTCATCCCAGAGGCCACGCTGGACCACAGTCATACAGCGATGGTTCGACGACCTCTCGTGTCGTCTCCTCCACCGTCGTAACAGACCAATCAAAGGTTGACTTTTTGTTTGCTCGAGTAATAGTGCTCGTAAATTCAGGTTTGATTTCAGTATAACCAAATTTACTGTGGATGAGATAATTATTTCAAAAAAGATTTTGTGGAACTTACCCAATTGAGATCAAGTTCATTGCTTGTGCCAGTACTAGTGCTTGGATTTTGGGAGACCTCATCAATTTCAGTCTATGAAACATTTTCATGAAATAATTTTTGAATTTGAAATATATATATGTATATATACAGAATGTTTCAAAATCCATCATTTGGATTCATGTGGCATATTTCGCAGCCAAAACGTAATAACGTTCCGTTTGGAAAAATTTTTTGGAGGGTTAGTTTGCAAGAAATTAGCATTTTTAGATTTTTTTCAAAATTCAAATCACTGAGTAGCATTGTGTGGTACGCACATGAGCTTGACACCATTCTCTGAGGTGGAAAACTGCATATCTCTGGAAAACATCGAACTATGTTATAAATGTTCATTTTGGAGTTATAGGTTACTTGAACTTTTTTGGTTCCCAGCCAAAGCAAAATCTAGCAATTTCAGATCATTGTAGCTCCAGAAGAAGCAACGATAGGATAGTTCGACTTTTCCCCAAAGATCCGCCGCTTTCCAGCTCAGAAAATAGCGTCAAGCTCAAATATGTAGCACACTGTGTTTTCAAGTAATTTTGATTTGTAAAAAAATCTAAAAATACTCAAAAATCTCAAAAACTAAGACCCCAAAGAATTTTTCATAACAGGAAATCATTGCGTTTTGGCTACGGAATATGCCGCAGAAATATGAGTCATGAATTGTGAAACACCCAGTGTATTACACCTGAGATTTAAGAATTATGCTGATGATTTATGATTGCAAAACACTTCATTTCCTTCTGTAAGTGACTTTATCAAGGCTTGACATCCTGGGTCTTATATGTTTTTGGCTGCAGAGACTTGTTTCATCAAATTCAATTGAGATTTTTCATTCAATTTCGATGTCCATATAAAGTAACATATACATTTGTAGCTGACAATGAAAAATGCAATACAACATCATCATCATCATCATCATTGTCATGAAGTAATCAGTCTTACGACTGGTTTGATGAAACCCTCCACCCCTGTCTATTATCCGCCAAACGTTTAATTTCTACATATCTATTAGGTGTACAAATAAGTTTCCGCGGTTTGTCAAAAGATGGCCCCACCAGAAGGTTATGGAGAAATTGTCAGATGTAAAACGTAATATCCCAAGTTTAGTCATCTGGCAACGCCATAACCTTGAAGTACTAGTGATTCCGTATCAGCATCACGTAATTTTTTCCGTGCAAAAATGTCAAGTTTTATTCCGAATAAGCATCATTTGCGGGAACTTTTGATTTACTTCTTTAATGTGAAAAAATCTGCAGCTGAGGCGCATCGATTGCTTCTAGAAGCATATGGTGAAGCTGCTTTAAGTGAGAGAAGTTGTCAGGAATGGTTTCAAAAGTTTAAGAACGGTGAGTTTGACGTTAAAGACAAAGAACGCAGTGGAAGGCCGAAAGTGTACGAAGACATGGAATTAGAAGTACTATTGGAGGAAGATTCGTCCCAAACGCAAAAAGAACTTGCACTTACTCCACAAGTGACTCAACAAGCAATTTCACATCGTTTAAAATCGTTAGGAATGATTCAAAAACCAGGAAATTGGGTTCCATATGAACTAAAGCCGAGAGACGTTGAACGCCGATTATGCATGAGTGAAATGCTGCTTGCCAGGAATTAAAAAAAGAGTTTTTTGCATCGTATAGTCACTGGTGACGAAAAATGGATTCACTACGATAATCCAAAAAAGAGAAAGTCATGGGTTAAGCCCGGCGAACCATCAACATCGACAGCTAGGCCGAATATTCATGGAAAAAAACTCATGCTGTGTATTTGGTGGGATTAGCTTGGTGTCGTGTATTATGAATTGCTGAAACCAAGCGAAACCATTACTGGAGCTCTCTACCGAACACAATTGATGAGATTGAGTCGGGCACTTAAGGAAAAACGCGCCCATTACTACTCCAGACACGACAAAATTATTCTTTTACACGATAATGCTCGTCCACATGTTGCGGCGCCGGTAAAAACATACTTGGAAACACTCAACTGGGGAGTTTTACCCCACCCGCCATATTCACCAGACTTAGCCCCTTCTGATTATCACCTGTTCCGGTCGATGGCACATGGTCTGTCTGAGCAGCGCTTCACATCATATGAAGACACCAAAAATTGGGTAGATTTGTGGATAGCGTCAAAAGATGAAGAGTTTTTTCGACGGGGTATCCGAATGTTGCCAGAAAGATGGGGAAAAGTAGTGGCAAATGATGGAAAATACTTTGAATAAAACGTAATGTACTTTTCCTTTACAATAAATTCCTAATTTTTTATAAAAAACCGCGGAAACTTATTTGTACACCTAATACTACATCCCTTGTCTTGTACGATTCGCTTCATATAACTTGCTCTGAGTCTACCTTTACCAGTTTCACCATTTATTTTCCCTTCCAATATTGTTTTCAATAAACTCCCATGCCGTAATGTGTGTCTCATAAGATTGCTTCTCCTTTTCACGATGTGTTTCAAAAGATTTCCCTCTTCATTTATCTGCTCGAGTACTTCTTCATTTTTGACTTTGTCCATCCATTTTATTCTGAGCATTCTCCTATAACACCACATTTCAAAAGCTTCAAGTCTTCGTTGATCAGTTTTCCCCATTGTCCAAGTTTCGCAACGATATAATGCTGTGCTCCAAACGTAACTTTTCAAGAATTTCTTCCTTACTTCTATGCTCATATTTTTTGAGCATAGTAACTGTCTCTTTTGGTAAAAAGCCTGTTTCCCTTGTGCTATTCTTGCTCTTATATCTCTTCCGCTTTCACCGTTTTCTGTAATTATGCTCCCTAGATATTCAAATGCTTTGACTTGCTGAATTGTTTCTGCATCTATTTTGATTTTCGTTCTTCTTGATGTGTTCGCTGTTGTACAAATCATGAATTTTGTTTTGCCTTTATTTATATTCATACAATAGTTTTCCAATAATATTGTTCTCATAGTGTTGAGAATATTTTCTAACTCAGTACTACTCGTGGCCAATATAGCTATGTCATCCGCGAATCTCAACATACTTATATTTTCTCCCTGAATCTGTAATTTCGATTGAATTTCCTCCTTCACTTCGTTCATTGCTTCTTCTATATATAAATTGAAAATCAGTGACGATAATGAGCATCCTTGTCTCACCCCTCTTCTTATTTGTGCTTCCCCTTCCTGACCCTCTATGTCTATTATTGCACTTTGATTCTTATATAATTCGTATATTATTCTTCTATCTTTATAATTTATTCCCACCTTCTTCAGGATCGCAAACATCTTCTCCCAGTCCACATTATCGAAAGCCTTTTGTATATCTACTTATATGTTTTTGGCTTATATGTTTTTGGCTACAGAGACTTGTTTTATCAAATTCAATTGAGATTTTCCCTTCAATTTCGATGTCCATATAAAGTAACATATACATTTGTAGCTGACAATGAAAAATGCAATACATGATGATGAAAAAGATTGGCATAAAAATAAGAATTAGCAATATCATTCTATTCAATTTCGTATTGATGCCACACAAACAACCAGAAATTTCAACATAAACCTGAATATTGTCGGTAAGAGCATTTTTCGAATACTTGGATGGATTGAATTTCATATATATTCTGTATTGAAACGAATGTGCTAGAAAAATCAATTATACGTTGCAATTTCACGTTTTTATGCATGGGAATGTTTATTTATTTGAAACTGAATTTATTTGTGTGATTGAAAAATCTCCAAAATATATTGACAGTGTAAATATCTAGTTCATTTTGGTTCAGAAAATGTGTTCATTCCAATAATGATTGAACGTGAGTTTTGTTATTTGTGCAAAATTTTATCCACTCAGATGAAACTTGGACAAGCTACATCCTTATAATATGGAATAGCTGATATGTATCTACTTCAGATATACAAGAATTTGTATTTCACATGAATTTGAGTACAAAACAGTGCCGTTTCTAACAGTTTTTTCTGTCTGTCTGTCTGTCTGTCTGTCTGTCTGTCTGTCTGTCTGTCTGTCTGTCTCTCTCTCTCTCTCTCTCTCTCTCTCTCTCTCTCTCTCTCTCTCTCTCCCCGACCATTTGAATGTGCACGGTAGGCAAGGACCGAACTAGAAGCGCTCGCTTGAACGGGCGGAGCAGTGTTGCCAGATATTTTCAACACCAAGTAGCCTAAAGCACATTTTGGAATAGCCCAAATCGCCTGAAAATTTTTTCTAGGAGCCCAAAAAGCGCCAATTTCAAATTTATTCTGATATAGTACGAAATCAACTCCTACACAACCCTCCGTTCTAATTTAGATTTAAAATTATAATCTGTCTCATAAAAATGTCGGTTTTCTGTCAAAATATTCATCTAGATCTTTATTAGAAATTTTTGTTCATATTTTTTGAAATATTTCGTAATGTAAAGTATGATCATGCATCTAATTAGAATGTTCGTGAATACTTAGACTCGTCTCTCATGGAGCCGGATTGTCCGGAACGGAACGTTCACAATTGGTGGATTCCTAGTCTTATTCAAATAAAACTATAACAATACTAGGATTCCACCAATTGCAAGCGTTCCGTTTCAGACAATCCGGTTGCATGGGAGAACAGCCTTAGACTGAATAAATCATATTGAGGAATCATTTGTTCTACAATTTATTGACCTTTATACAATCAAAGTTTAAAATTATTCTTCTGCTGCTTCTATAATATTTAGTGTTTCTAAAAACGCATCTTCTTCCCGCGAAAATCCAGGAAAATTCACAGATGATGTATCACTATTCGAATTTTTGTATATATCACAGTTGAATAAATTAAACATCAACTTAGATGGTTTGTACTCGATGCAACATTCTTCTAGAACGTGTAAATGGATACGTACACGTATAAGTGCAACAAGCATATCTATATGCATCCTATTTTTAAGTTTAGTTTTAACGACCGACATTATGCTGAAGACACGTTCCACAACGGCATTGCTTACGGGAAGCGAAAGGGCTCGTAAGGCGAAGTTAGCAAGCTCATTAAAAGATTTTTCACCTTTAGCATTCGTCAAATTTTTCACTTCCACCCAAAATTGCACCACGTCAACATCAGTATCATCGAATTCTGGAGATATATCATGAAGACGTAATGTTTGTAATCGACGCCACTGCATTTGTAGAACTTCTCTGTCGATATTCAATGCTGTAGTGAGAGAATTAAAAATTTTATTAGAACATCAAAATCTCATTAATAAAATACTTTGATAAAATGAAAATTTCAAATCACGTGCTAATTCCCATGGTGGATTTAGAAAATTCATGTTGCTTCTAGAGCTCAAAACCATTTTTGGAGAAAAATAGCGTAAACTGCTAACAACTTCTAAGTTACGTGGAAGCCGTTTGATCAACTCTTTACATAAACGAATAAGATAAAAAGTACATCTTTGTTTGATAGTTCTGATCATATCCTGTGGGAGAGTTGTTTTTTGAATGTAACTTGTAAATTTTCCTCCAAAATCTACGGCATCCAGTGGAAGTAAGGAAGTTCCAATCCCAGAATCTGAATTAGCTTTATTTATAGCTGTTTGCACCAATTCGATATCTTTTTGAGGGAGCATTTCATCGGGAAGTGATTCGTTGATTTTCAAGTAGCTTGGTTTGATAAATCTTCTCGCTACTGACAGCAGAAGAATACGTGTATCAGAATATAGTTTTGTGATATCAGCATTTGTTTGTTGAAATGCTGAGTTTGAATCGGTCACTTCAATCAAAATTTCGTTGAGAAACAATAAATATAAAAGATTGGTATCATCTTGGTACATTTCGGATGATACGCGTGCAGAGTAGCACTTATCATCTTTTGATTGAGCTGCCATCGAAAAAAGTGCCTTCAGTTCAATCCACTGTTTTAAAGTACTTGACACTGCTGAACTCCATGCTAACCAACGGGTTGCTGAAAATTATAATAATTTAGGAGATTGTTTTCCTCCATTATTGAGTTCATAAATCTCCTGATATCTTAATTGTCTCACAGAACTATGAAAAAACCATTTTCTTGTTTCTTTCAATAAGTACTCCAGTGCCGAAGGTAATTCTTCATTGGCTTTTGGGGCACATAGATGCAAAGAATGGCATACACAAGGCAAAAGTTGCAAATGTGGGACTTTTTGTTTCAGTAATGTGAATAGGCTGTGATTTTTGCCGCATAAAACATTGGCGTCATCTGTTCCGATGGCAATTAAATTTTCAATTGGGAGTTCCACACTTGACATAAATTCCAAAAAATTTCCGTGCAACTTTTCAGCTGTCGCTTCTTTTACCTCACTAAAACCTAGAAAGTCCACAACAATCTTTTTTAATTTTTCGCTATAATATCTCGCACAATACGCCATGTATTTGATAACTGATACGTCCGTTGATTCATCTAATATAATCGAATAAGGGGACTCCCCAATATCCTCAATCAACTCTTTTAAAAACGCTGGAGAAATGACGTTCAAGATAATCTTCGAACATTTTGTTCTACGCAATTTCAAATGCTCTAATTGAGGACCTTTTCCAACATTTTCCAACATATCTGTCAAATGATCAATAGCAGTAATAGAACTATGTGTACTTATGTACAGTGCTGATTTTATATCAATTTCTTTAAGCGTATTTGAGCTTTCAAAACCTGTAACATAAATATGAACCATGTTTTGCAAGTAAAATGGGAGCAATACGATGATTCCGAATAAAAAAAGAGTGTTATAGGGAAATTGCAAAGTAATGATAGATTCACCATGTTGTTTCAAAGATCTTTGCTTTGTTCTTACTAAAGCTTCAGATTTGGACTTATGAAATAGCGTTTTCGTATGTTTTGTCAAGTCAGTTTTCTGGGTTCTAAGAGCAGATTCACAAATTGTACAATACGCTTCACCCTTTCCTTGCAGAATTAATCCTTCGGGAGCTCGAGTAAGCCAGCCTGAAATGGGAATATTGAACATGGTAGATACGCCGCATCGACGTTCGATTCAGTATATTTGTTTCGTAAACATAAATGTGAACAGAATTTTCTTCATTCAATTCAAATTGTCCATACATTCCAAATATTTATCACACTCTGTGTTAGATTCAATTCGGAGAACTGTTGAAATTCTTTATACCCATCAGATAGCATAAGAGTTCTAAAAAATGGAACAATATCGATTAGAGCGCCATTTTTGCGGATTTCAGGAAAATGGTTCAGACAAAAGTTTCTTGGTTTTTGACCTAGAATCCAAATCTACAGTAAAAAATATGAGATGCTATTTAAAAAACAAGAGTTGATCTCAGAATGCCCTTGAAGATGAGATTTGAGGTCAAAGCCAAGGCCACCATCGGATGTCCCCCTCGGTACCCTACAACTTTTGTCCGAAAAATTTTCTCGTATCTCACTTTATTTTTGGAAAAAACGCCCGCGACACTTTAAATGCCCCACCCTGTATATTGCTTGCGATGTTTCTGAAATTCTAAAAGAGATCAGATGAAACAGCTTATGATTTCACAGATATTTTGAATGAGTTCTCTATAAATTTTTTCGAAAATGTCCAACAGATCTCATGTAGACATTTTGCAGAAATTCGATTCAGCATACCTTTGAGAGCATAAACTAATGCATCTGAATTTTCTTGAAATATAAAAAAACTTCCATCGACGTGTCAATAATCTTCTGTCTAGGCTTAATTGCCTCTTATGTGACAGTATTTGTCATTCATGCTTATTGAATTTGAATAAGAGAGGAATTTCTCTTGAAGATACAACTACTTGAAACTACGATGAAACGTCATGAGATGTAGTACTCAAGTGAATTTTACTTACCTTATGAAAAATCACTTCCCAATTTCCAATTTCACACAGTGTATAAAATTGTTCATGAGAAAATATAAATTATTCATTGAAATGAACTCTCCTAGATAATATTCTGCCAATATTTAGATGTCCTATAACAGATGAAGGATGTGGAAAGAAGTAAACAATGTTTTTTTGCAGGTTATTTCAAATCATATGCACTAAATGCTATAACTTACCAGGAAGAAATGATGTGTGTGGAACCATACAATTATTAGCTCTTGTTTATAATTCACTTCTGGCTATATCGTCGATAATTATTGTAGCAGAGTTTTCTCTTTATTGTCGATTCATTTCGATCTCTCTTGCAACAAGATTGAAATTGAAACTCGTTAACAATGTCGTACATTTTGAATATCAACGCACTTTGCGAAGAATCAATGGTATTAACCGACAAACACACAGGCTCATATTTATGAGAATTCAAAATATTGATTTACGTGTCCTCTATCAAGACCCAACTGATGTTTCGATAAATGATCAGAATAAACCACTGCTTTGGAATGGTAGTTCACCAAAATATTACCACACCTTGACATACACTAAGACTAATCTTTGGTGGCAGTAGTGCTCTCCTCAAGCTCGCACGCATCACAAGCTCACATGTACGTACCGTTACGTCCGTGTGAGTAACGTTTTGTTGTTACATCTAAAAAGTACTAGGTGGCAGTAGTGTTCCCACTCATACCAACTGTTTCTTATTCCGCGCGGATTTTTCATTCTGCGATCTTAACGGCCATCTAATTGAATTTTGTTGTGACTTGAATTAATGAAAAAATACTCATTGGCCTATGTACATTATTATACTTTTTACATTTTTATATGTCCAAATTCCTTTGGTTATTTTACCAACATGGCTCTGATCACTTGTTTACAACATATGTATATTCGTTGTTACTTGTCTGTAACCCTATTGGTTTATATGAGAACAGCATTCATTTGTCGTAAATTGTTGATAACCGTCAAGATAGAAGACCATGATGTTCAGTGGTTCACACAGAAATCATTACACTTGAAAAAGTGACCGCTGTTCAATTTTTTTCTCAGTGCTCTGAATATTGCACGCTCTAATGCCAAGTGGTTCGAAGAACAATTAATTCATAGAATTTCGAATTCTGCTTGTATTACTGAAAGCCAAGCATGAGTGCAGATGAATTAAATGAAGTGTGGGAAAGTTGGTGGGCTCGTGTGCGGTTCAATGATGATGAAATGACGGAAAATGTATTGGTGACTCAAATTAAGCATTTCAAACCATCATCGATCACATATTTCGATACAAACAAACTATATAAAGTCTAGACTTCCACATGGAGCGCGGATGGAACTGCGAAAAGATATTTTGCTTTTATCGAACGTTTAGCAGGGATGTACACAATATTCATTTTATAAAAGTTATTAATGAATTCGAGAGCATTGAAAACCCTTTTTGTTGTTTCGAACGAATTTTCATTTCTCTCTCTCCCTCTTGAAAATGTCAGCCAAACCCGAGCAAGGAAATACTTGTTCATCTTCGCCCAGGGTTTTTCTTAGAAAACGCAGTCAAAGACTGACAAAATTTCTGTATAATCTTTTGTCCGATTCAGTCGGAAAATCACAAGAATTCTTTCACTGGTTTTGTTTGGAATTTTCAGACTTTGACTTCAGCCCAAAAACTGACAATGATCCTCGTGCTGCTTTTCAACCAAATGATCCAATTTATAAATTTTGTGTAAAACCAAAAAATTCTTATTAGGAGTGTAATAATTCATATTCCACATATCCCCTAAACAAATAAAAAATATTCGACAGTGGACAGTAAAAAAATTTCTTGCATAACTTTTTTTCTTTTCACAACTACAGCAGTTGAGAATCACAATGTTTTGTAAAAATATCATTCTTGGTGTAAGGGAAATACATTGCAATTCTAAAAGTCTTACGCTAAACGTTGAACATCCATACAAATTCGTAAATTGTTCACGTTCAATGTAGGTAATTAAGTGTCTTATATTAGGCGTGAGCAACTCATGAAAAGTGGTGGAATCACCTATGTTTTTTGTCAAAATCTAGCACTGAGTATGGGGAATTCACAATTTTTATTTTGAATGGCCTACACTGAACGTAGGGCTTCTCATTACATATGCTGAGCATGTTAAAGAGCGGAAAACCTTTTTTACAGTGAGATGTTTAGATTGTTCCCACTAATAAGTCTCTTTATTAGGACCTTGCAAGCAAATATTTTGTTAATATTGTTTTATATCTCATTTCATGAGCAAATTTTACTACGTATTCCTTGTGAAAATAGAATGATTGAGATGACTTATTTTTTTTTAGATTTTTTATGATCGCACATGGGAAATATAAGTTGTAACTGCCCAGATAGCACCAAGACTCCAAAAGCATTCGACAAGGTTTCTCAAGAGCTCTTGAGAAATCTTTTCGAATTATTTTGGAGCGAGAGTGCTACATGGGTGAATCTATTCGTATTTGAATGAAAAAAGTTTCTAATGTTCTGTTTCAGCTTCTGGATCAGAATTAAATGAATCACTTCAACGTAAGAGAGCTGGAAAGGCTGAAAAAAACTATAAAGTAAAATCTGGAACTATATCATCAACCATGGATGAAAGTGATGATAACATAGCGAGATTAAAGGTGAATTTCATCATAGTGCAATAACATCCACATGTTTTACGCATTCGTTGCTTCATTAGAATGATCCATTCAATCAAAGCTAACTGCTTATCAAATGAATCTTTCTTACAGAATATTAAGTGCAAAGAAAACATAGAGCCTGGATTGAGCTTAACTGAGTTTTTGGTTGATCAAACATCAGAAAATTCTTCAAGTCTTCCAAACGTCGCAGAGGAGGAATCAAATGCTCAACAATCGAACGCAATTAGTAACATACACATTTTGCAGGAACAATTGAAGAACGAGAGGAGAGTTACATCTGTGTTAGATAAGAACGAAGATAAGTTTTTCAAGAGGATGGGGGCCAAATCAACGGAACCGTTAGTTGGAAAGATGAGGACATCATACATTATACATCTCTTCCTTTTCATCCAATGGTTTCGTTGATTTGTCCTTTCGTTGATTCGGCCCCCATCCTTTCAAGGAATTGGGAAAATTCATCAATGAACATATTGATAACAAGCTGAATAAATGTAAGTCCACTTGAAATTCATTGCCCATCAATCGTAATTCAAATACGTCTTGCGTACGTGGGTCTATTTTCTTTTCCATACAGAATGAAAGGTTTCATTTGAATTCATTATGACCACTTCACACTACATACTTCTGCACCGGTTGCGTTCTAAGATGGTATATTCTGAAAGGCAGCAAATTGAATCATAAAAACACAGAAAAAACCCTTGTAAAATTCTCATAGCCAGAACATTTTTTTACTATAAAACATTATGGATTTACAACAGCATATTCATAAAAAATCACGAAGTCTTATAAATCTTTTCTTATATATGATTCTTCATGAATACTTACAAATATACGTTTATAGGCATTCATGATGAATCATAAAAACAGATTTATAAGACTTTGTGATTCACTTATAAATATCCTGGTGCAAAATCCATAATCTTTCATAGTAAGAACATTTTCTTATGGATTGCTATGAGACTTCCACTAGGGACACTTGTTTTACATTTAGCTCAGCATAATGGAAATTCATGTAAAAGTCGATCAATTTTGTTGTTCTTTTTTGCTGGTTTTTGAAAGTTGGATGCATTGATTTGGAATGAAGTTCTCTCACATGAAATAGTAATATTTATTATTCAGTAATTTATTCTATATAACTATGAAGTCGTCAAATTTAGATAAAGGTGATTCATAAATCATAAATGCAATGTAAACAATTTTCATAGGAAAATTCATATACATGTATGTGAAGTAATGACACATACATGGATAGAAAATTTCCCGTAAATATCCGGAAAGATCTCATAAATTGAGAGTAAAAAAATCCCACAAAAACAATAATTTTCATGTATTTTCATGTGAAAATTCCTATACATGTAGGGGATTTTACTTTTCCCATAGGAGTATGAGAAATAGAGGTGTGCGAATCGTCCAAAATCGAATCTGCCAAGATTCAATTCGATTCGTTAACGAACATTAGGAATTCGTATACGTATTATTCAAAAATTTCGAATCACAAAGATTCGATTTCAAATTGTCGAAGGTAGAAAATCTGGGTGGAAAATTTTGTAGGATCTCATTCAATTCCCACTCATTTGGGGTTTCCTCCATTAGAGATCAACAAAATTCAACGGAATGTAGCAAAATTTCGGTGGAATTCAGTGATAGTCCGGGAGCAGAGCATAGAGAAATGAGACTAGAGGAGGCATGCTGGGGCTGATCGCGTCATCGCAATAAACAGAGAGAAGAGATATGAGGGTGCCATAGTGTCACTGTCTTTCATTCATTACGTATCGAATGAAAGAGAGTGACACTCTTGCACCTTTCATCTCTTCTCTCTGTTTATTTCAATAACGTTTCCACTTATGTGAAATCTCCATACTTCATCTTCCAAACGCTGATAGACCGAAGAATTATTTATTATGCCGAATGTATCTGATTGGATGGAGACTGCAATTTCTTGTGGATTATATAAGAATGAGGAATCTGATTGCTTCCGACCACGGAGTAAGAAAAGGAGACTCATCTCCGTAAAACTGAAGCGGCACATTTTTGTGGGAAGTATTGCAAGTCAAATCTCGTCACTCGTGGCGCTGTTGTCTGAATCAATTTTCTTTGTCACCGCTAACTTTTTTGTTACCCTTGGATAAATTGTTACATTCATACTTCAGACGACTAGATTTTTTATTTATGCTAGCAAAAATTCAGCTAGAACCAAGACAACTATATGGTAATTACCGCAGCTTATTAACTCTTCCACAGTGTGAAGATGTGGGAACAGTTATTGATAATCGAAGAATGATTTTCATTTGAGTGCGATAATTCATAAAATACCTTAGATTACTGGAACTGGATATTTTCAAATATTTCATGCACATTCAAGAGAATCAATTATCTGGAAGCATCTTCTCAAAATATGCCAATTACATTCAGAAAATGTCTCCTCGATTCGATTCGATTTAATCCGATTCGATTCGATATCGACGCTCCAAATTCGATTCGATTCGGATTCGAGATAATGACGAGAAATTCGATTCGATTCGAGGATTGAAAAACACGATTTGCACACCTCTGATGAGAAATTTCCTCCACGTGGGTATGGTAAAATTCCAAATATTCTTCACAATGTGGAATAATAAATAATTATCACTGTCATTACGTATTCAAGATTTCATGTAGGATATCAATTCAAAAATGTTGAACTTCTTTTGCTGAAAATGTTCTCAATATTCAATCATTTCTGATGCTGGTTTCATTCTAGGCTCTCGTGCAGAAGGAGATGCAAATAATGGAACAAATGCCTCAATTTTACATGGATTCAAAGTAACTAGTGATAAGGTACTGAAAGATGTTTATGACATGCGAAGTTGAATATTAATAATATGATATTGAACTATGAAATGATTGAAATATACAATGCTCTTACATTACAGGTAAATCTTGGATCCAATTGCATGTGTGATGCTGTGTGCTGGGATAGAATGAGTACTACGGAAGAAATCACAAACTGGTGCAAAGCGCTTTTAGTAGGAGTATTTGGAGAAGAGCAAGCCAACTTTTATACCCGAGTTGAAATTTTTAAATCGCTGAAATGAAAATATACGGTACTGTTACGGATGTGTTGCGGGCGCATCTGTACTGAACCCGCAATAATACTGTAAGCACCCGCACCACGCCCATAACAGTACCGTATATGCCTGCACCACATCTGCAACACTCCTGCACACAAAAATGATTACGCTCGCATCACGTTGGCACCAAGGCCGTTTGGCGAACCGTACACCCGCAACACGATTGCACCATAGCTGCACTAAACCCGCACACAGTGAATGACGATGGACGATAAATCCCGGAACGTGTTCGCACCAAGACCGCACCAAGCCCAGAACATGCATGCAATAGAGCTGTACCAGGTCCGCACCAGGCCCGTGAATGTCGAAATTACTGTTGCAATGCGTGCTTAAGGGCCCTCGAGCACAGTAGAACTGTGAATGCATAGGTACACACATATAGCACATGGGTATAGTTAAAGCGAGGAAAACTTTGCTCCAAACTTTTGTGCAAAATAGCAATTGATGTGAAATTTAAAAAATATTTCACCATAGTGCTTATTTGGGATTGCGCCATGAATATAAATCTAGCGGTGAAATCACTTTCCATTCTCTGTAAAAAATTCGTGAATACGCGAGACGATTTGACGTTTCGTCGTCACCATGTTGATATTGAAAATATTTCAAGATGCAAGTGGCAGCTGCGTTTCAAAGTAAACATTTGATTATTTCTTATTATATTCAAAATTTCAAGGTTTTCGAAATAATCAATCGATTGATGGAATTTTTCAATATTGCACGTGATTTATCGTAATAGAACTTATATGTATATACAAATGAAACTATTCCACATGGAAAAATTACATTACACTTCCCATGAACCTTTCATAAATGTGATTGAATTGAGATCGATTAGTTTGGTTATTATCCCGCATAAGATTTGATCGACAAAATTTTTATTCATTTATAAAAACAGAGGACCATTTGTTTAGAGAAAGAACGATCTTTGATTATGATGAACGATACATCAATTACCAATACATCGTTTTGATTATAATTCTACGTACGTTTATGTTAAAATTTTATGTCATTCAAAAAAGTATAGTTCACGAGAAATATGACATAATTTTGATACTGAAATGTATTTTATGATAAGTAATGTCAATTATATACGTTACAACACTTTTACAACATATTTTGTTTTACAGTGTGAACTTTTGAAGAGCTTTATAATCATGGAAAAAAACTTTGATATTCTGACCATAGAAAGAATGTTTAGGTTTCTCTAAAACGCAACCTCCAACTTTACTTCATGATGTTTCCAAATTTAACATGGCGGTGACGAAATGTCAAATCGTCTGACGTATGTACGAATTTTTCTGTATATATATGAATCGATGATGATTTCACCAAGGGCGTATCCAGAATTTTTTTTTGGAAGGTGCCTATGTTAAGGATGTATATCTATATATACGAAATATATAGATATATAAAAAACGAAAAAATGCTGGATTTGGGGAGGGGGGTCCGGACTCCTTGGACCCCTCCCCTGGATACGCCCTTGGATTCCACCGCTGGATTCATATTCAAGGCGTACTTCCAGGCACTATGGTGTAATATTTTTCAAACTTCATCTCAATTGCTATTTTACGCCAAAAGTTTGTGCGGAATAGTAATCGATACGAAAAAATATTATACCACTGTGCTTATCTGGGATTGCCCAGTGTTTACCTGCACTGAGAAGAATTCATCATTAAAAATTACTGGTTTTTGTCAGTGGACGAGGGATATACTTGACATGTGATTACAAATTGATGGGGAATATCAGTAATTTTTTATAGCGTTATTTTAATCGAAAAAAAAATTTTATCCTCACCGGCATCGAACATCATTGTTCGTGATCACAAACCTGGCTTATTTCCCCGAAGCCACGCAACAATCCTGAAAATGGGATGGTTTTCAATTCATATCAGTGTCATCAATTAAGAATTTTCGTTTACAACTTGTATGATAAAAGATTACTGTTTTTCAACATGAATTCTCATCTCTCTCTGGTTTTAATTTTCAAACTTCGGAGCATGAGAAATTACTGTTTTTTCTCATCAATTTGTGATCTCAAGCCAGGTATATGAAATCGTTATGTCAAGTATATCCCCCGACTAATGGGAAAACCAGTATTTTTTGATGATGAATATCTCTCAGTGTGGGCTTTACCTCTATTTCCTGTAAAAAATTCGTAAATACGTGAGACGATTTGACAGTTCGCCGTCGCCGTGTTGCTTTTGAGAATATCGCGAAATGCAGTTAAAAGCGACGTTTTGGAGTAAGTATTTTTTTTATTACCATGTTCAGAATAACAGAAAAAATTTTTTTCAATCGTGAATTTTCTACAATTTCACCCCATAATGTGCTGTGAAAGTGATAATGTATATCGTTGATTTTATTCCGCATAAACAAATATTCCAGTGTAAAAATTGCGTTGCATTTCCCGTGGACTATGCATGTGTGTATGAAATCAATATTTTACATAACCGTATGTAGAATAATGTGGAGAAAACGATGTATCGGTAATTGACCGTTACACGTACAATTCGTTCATCATAATCAAAGATCGTTCTTTCTCTAAACAAATGGTCCTCTTTTTTTATAAATGAATAAAAATTTTGTCGGTCAAATTTTATGCGGGATGATAACCAAACTAATCGATCTCAATTCAATCACATTTATGAAGGGTTCATGGGAAGTGTAATGTAATTTTTCCATGTGGAATAGTTTCATTTGTATATAAATATAAGTTTTATGACGATAAATCACGTGCAATATTGAAAAATTCCATCAATCGATTGATTATTTCGAAAACCTTGAAATTTTGAATATAATGAAAAATAATCAAATGGTTACTTTGAAACGCAGCTGCCAGTTGCATCTCAAGATATTTTCGAAATCAACATGGCGACGACGAAATGTCAAATCATCTCGTGCATTCACGAATTTTTTATAGGGAATGGAGAGTGATTTTACTGCTAGATTTATGTTCACGGCGCAATCCCGGGTAAGCACTGTGGTAAAATATTTTTTAAATTTCACATCAATTTCTATTTCACACAAACGTTTGGCGCAAAGTTTTTCTCGCTTAGACTATACCTATATTCTGTATTTGTGTACCTACATATTTATAGTTCTACTACGTTCGAAAGCCCTTAAGGGGATACTCAGCAATCTCGACGATGCAACCCGAGCCAAATCTTTTCTGACAAATTATTCGAAAATAAAGCAATAAAATCAAAATATCACTTTATACATACCATCTTCATTGATTGAGAAAGGTATGTATACAGCGATATTATGGTTTCATTGCTTCATACACTATAACACCATGCAACGACTGGGTCCTCACGTTCAAAGTTTGTCGGAATGTTTCATATCAAATTACAACTCCTACTCTTTGCGTAATAGATGTAAGAGGAAAACCAATATAAATTTTGGGAAAAATAATTTGTGTCATACACACGGCGTTGTTTGGGTTCCTTTGGATATGCACGCGTTCGAAAGCAGTAACACCGAATTTTTGTATGAGGAAGATTTCTCTCACAACTTTTACGTTTGAGCCTTAGAAAGTTTTCATTTCGCTTTATTCTTATTCTGAAATTTCACTAATTGCAAAATTATTAGAGATTCAGAAAAATTGTACTGATTTAATGGAGATGAGAAAAAAGCCTCTTGCGATATGCTTGCACCACGTCTACAGGTTGGTTGAAAAGTTTCTGCGCTCGAAATGAAAGAATACTGTTTTTGTTACGAAATATATTTTTTTATTCAATATAATCTCCTAGAAGCTCAATACACTTGTTCCAATGATCTTCCAATAATTTTATCCCATCCTTATAATGGTTTTCCGGAAGTTCTGCAAAATAACCGTCTACGGCTGCTATGGCCTCTTCATTCGACGAAAAATGCTTTCCTCGAAGGAATTGTTTGAGATTTCTGAAGAGATAGTAGTTGCTAGGAGCCAAATCTGGCGAATACGGTGGATGTTCAAGCAATTCGTACTTGAGTTCTTTGAATTTAGCCATCGTCAAAACACTTCTGTGAGCAGGTGCATTATCTTGATGAAAAATGATTTTTTTCTTCTCTAAACCAGGTCTTTTCTCACGAATTTCTTCATCCAGCTCATCCAAAAGGCTGCAGTAATATTCGGAGTTGATTGTTTCACCTTTCTGAAGATAATCAATGAACAAAATTCCCTTTGCATCCCAAAAAACCGATGCCATAACCTTCTTTGCTGATCGTTGTGACTTCACCTGCTTTGGAGCTGAACAACCAGCTTCGGTCCACTGTAAACGTTCTTGTTTCAATTTAGGATCATGGTGGTAGATCCAAGTCTCATCCATAGTTATAAAACAACGCAAGAAGTCGGTTTTATTCTGCTTAAAACGCTCCAAATTACGCTGAGAAATTTGTTTTCGATCCAGTTTTTGTTGAATTGTTAACGTTTGCGGCACTAACTTTCCAAACAGTTTTTTCATACGTAATTCTTCATGTAAAATATGGAGTACTCGTTCGTCTGAGATGCCTATGGCATTAGCAATTTCACGCTTAGTCGAACTTGGATCTTCACTGACCATATTATGTACATGCTCAATGATTTCTGTTGTGGTTGCAGTTTTTGGTCGTCCTTCGCGTGGATCGTCTTCAAGGCTAGTACGACCACGTTTAAATTCACCAGCCCAAAATTCAACGGTGCGTTTTGAAGGTGAGGACTCCTTATACACTTCTAACAATTGTTCATAAATTTCCTTTGCTTTTAAACCCTTCAAAACAAAGAATTTAATGACTGCACGATATTCAATTTTTTCCATATTAAGAAAAATCAATTACACGTCAACTTCAAATGGCTTGTAAACAAATAATGAATTGTCAGAATGACTCGTAACTTTGCATGTGTTCTCAGGACAGATATACCAACTTGAGAAAAAAAAAGTTTTGAGCTAGCAGTGCTATCTCTTGGTGAGCGCGGGAACTTTTCAACCAACCTGTATATAGTTTCAGAATAGGAAAAACGTACATACCTGTTGCGGGCGTGGTGCGGACATATATATGCGCACAGGTCTGGTGCGGGTATGTTATGGGCGCTTTGATTTTGAACCAAGAATCTCACGAATTTTTGGATCTGTTGCGGGAGTGTTACGGGCGTGAATATAAGTGCGGGACTAGTGCAGACGTGTTGCAGGAGTTTTCATTTTTACTCGGGTAGTGTTGCTCCAAGAAAACCGGAGAATAAAAAATTTCCAACAACTTTTTTAGAAACCGCAAGAAGTATGTAACTATGGAAGTCCTGTAACAAAATCTATCCGATTTCCCGAGCATTGTGATATTTCCCTATATGCATGGGTTCAATGATTCGAATTTTGGCTGATCGAGTGATATACTTTTTCCACCGAATAATTCTTAATAAATTCAAAGAAACATACCCACACAGCACAAGAGTTCAGAAAGAGTTCATAATGAATCCCATTTGAATTCTTGTAGTTCCAAATGAATTCAATATGAATTCTTTCTGAACTGTTGTGCTGTGTGGGATATTACCTTCCAAACGGTCGATTCCGATTCAGTGATGCTAGAATTGACACGAAACCGTTACTACACAACGATGCAACGGTACGTACGTGTTAACATGTTATACGTGCGTGTCTTCATACTCTTTCGATTCACTTCGATTCCAGTAGTTTCGTGACTTAGCCTGAACTTCATTTCTAAATTCATCCAGTGGAAAATTTATTCTCTTCACAGTTAAAAACAATAATCATCAACTTATTCTATGATCAGAGAAATATTGAATATTAGATGTATCTATTCAATGGAACGCTATTTCCTGTAACATGAAATGAATCAATCTCTGAAAACAATTTGACATTTTCAGCGATGAATCTCCAGAATCCAATTGATAATAAGCAATTTGGCTGCGAAATACAACTGTCCAATCCAGTGCATAAATTCTGGGACGCACTGTATACATCATTAGAATTAATTCTTATTGGATAATTATAGGCAGGAATATCAAAACATATCATCGAAATGAATCACTTATTTTACAGAACACTCCCGATCTTGTCTGGATCGAATGCAATATAAAATTACAGCCAAGGAACACGCTTTGAAAGCATTACCCGCGTGGCTATCTGACAGAGCATTGGATATGGCCGGTCAAAGAGGCAAAAAAAAAAGGGAAAAAGTGCAGTTCTACCCCTTCTCCAAAAGCAATTCAAAGTACTTTGAAAAAAGATGTAATAGAATGGTAAGCTTATTTTGAAAAATTTAGGAATATTAATTCCGCTTTTCTGGTTCAGAAGAAATCACACAGGGACAAGATTTCAAACCCGATAGTCTATACCCAGACAGCACAGTAAGTGTCTAAAAATGTCCCCGGGATTTATCCTTGGTTCCACGTTTTCTTCCAAGATCATAAAAATGTCACATGTCAGGTTTCCTGAATCAATAATTTTCGCTCTTTCGATAATTCAACGTAGAACCTTTTTGGAACGTTTCTTGAACATCTCAGGTACTTTTGGGAAGATTTTTAGAATGCTCTCGTGATATTTTCAGAGTAGGCGCCTCGAGAACCTCAATAAAACGTCATCAGAGTTTTGTCCTTGATACTTACACACAGCGTTTCAAGAAAGTTCTGGGATGCATCTTGCACTCTTAGTTCGTGACAAATCATATACTCTCAATGTTGCGAAAACGTTTCAATGCTGCTTGGGTAGTACTGCAGTCTTGGGAGGTTTTCTGAACGTTCAGAAGACACGCTTGATTACTCAGAGACGTGCAAATAACATCGCATGATTGTCCCAGGGACATGAATGTGTCCCGTTCAGTTTCATCCATGTTCACCGTGTGACAATGTGTTTATAAAGGCCAGTTGTCATGAAAGTACGTTAAGGAAACATAATGAGAACGTTGCGTATTGGATGATGCATCGTAACGTATATAAATAACGTAACGTTTATAACGTATTCAGGTGCAGCAAAAGTGGAGGTGCTCTTAATATTTGAAAAACCTACCTCCTGAGAACAAAGAAACCCCGGCAATCAAGGTTACGTTTCTGCAACGTTCAGAAAACATTTTGCACTGTCTGGGATGGTACATAACATATAATATCCAATCAATTTTCAGGTCCAAGATATCCCAGACAACATAATGCGCTCCCAAATGAACACCCGTTATGGCCGCACCAAATGAATTCGTTTTGAATTAATTTGGTGTTTCGGCCATTCTTTCTGAATTTATTTGGTACGAGATGAATTCATCAGGTATTCATTTTTGGCGGTCATAACGGGGACTGTTCAGGAATACCCATTCTGCAACATATGAATTCATCAGGTATACTTGTGCTGTATGGGATAATAGAATCTATGGGAATGAGAACGTTTGTCTTATAATGCGTGTATGAATGTATACGATAAAAATAGATATAAATTTATTTTTATGTATGGTTCAATTAACAGCTGTATTTATTATGTTACAGTGAATTACTATTGGATGCTGAGACAGGAGAATTGAAACCAATTAATAATTCAACCAAATTTCGGTTGGATAAAAGAATAGGAGAGTTGCTTATATACCAGCCACCTACAAACGATGTACAAATTGAAGAAAATTCTGGATAGAATATAATTGGCAAAATTCAAAGGATCATAGGAACAGAAGAATTGCGTAAAACGTGAGAACGTTACCAAAGAAAACAGGCACTACTGTGATAATAAGTGTCATCTACAAATTCCACTTGTTTGCCTAACTTTTATTGTTCATTGCTATTACTTAGGTATAAGATTGAATTGTTTTGAATTTATAATTGAATCATTGATGTGAATGATGATTTATCAAATCAGTGAATATGAGCGTATTGATATAACAATGGAAAATTTCTTTGTAGATTCATAAAAGACTGGGCAGTTTTTTATGCAAAAGTTTTCTCGAATGGATTCCCAAACAAAATGTGGGAAGCAACAGAAGTTTTCAAGTTCTTCCAAATTTTGTTTGGAAATCCACTGAAGGAAATTTTTGTGTAAAAACTGCCAAATTTTTTTCTTTTAAACCCACAAAGAAATTTTGTACAGTATTGTTTCATTTGGTAAAATTCTTCTTCTAAAAAATATTCGAAATTAAATGATTTTATAAAAAAGTCTTGAATTCTCATGGATTAATATT
This sequence comes from Gonatopus flavifemur, assembly GCA_018340375.1. Lineage (NCBI taxonomy): Eukaryota > Metazoa > Arthropoda > Insecta > Hymenoptera > Dryinidae > Gonatopus > Gonatopus flavifemur. Next base: position 18,094,015 of record JAFFJZ010000009.1, read on the forward strand.
TGAAACTTATGGTCTATGAAAAGTCGAAATTCTGAATTTCAAAGAAAAATTTCCATCTAAAATAATATTCTTCTCAAAATTTTTAATCCTGGTTTTTTACAGATCTTTATAAATCTCCAGATATTCATCTTTGAAAACCAGGGACTTCAGGCTATAGACTCTGCTATGAGTTTAGTGTCGAGCACTTCGTCCAAAATAATATTTTTCTTCGAAATTTGAATGAAATTTCGGCTCTTCATGTACCTTCGGAGATTCATTTTGGAAAATTTAGAATTCTTTATGAGTTTAGTTCCAAATATTTTCGTCTAAACAAATTCTACCAGATGCAACCACCTAAAGCTCGTATTTTCTTGAGGATGCAATAATTATTCGATTTCTCAACATCCACTGATTGTATAAAATGTTGAAATCAAATGATTTATTATTAGGGATTCAATACTTGTAATTTAGAATAAGTGATAACTAATTCCATATGTCCACAAGACGGAATCAGGCCTCTCCAATTACCTGATCCATCATTGGTTTCTAAATTTTCTAAACTTGACAAAAATGGATCTTATAGGAGGAGCCTTCCGAAGTAGCTGACCAGATCACTTCTCAACCAATCAAAGATGATCTGGTCATGACCAGATGATCAGGTCAGCTACTTCGGAAGGCTCCATAGTTTCTCGTACCTTCAGAGAATTTCTCACACTTATAATTTCTCCTGTTTCATCATTTTTCATGAAGTCCAAAATCATGGAGAAATTGTGAGAAAAATCTCATCTTCTCTCTTTGAATTTTGATTGAATGAAAACTTATAAATGTATGAAACTCATGTATGTATAAAATCTATTCTCAGCAGGGAACTCATTTCATTCATCAACCTCCTAAGACCACATAAGCCTTCAGGTATGTTTGACGAACAAGCAAGAACATACATGAAATGATCATGTACGTTCGTCGGACGTATTTGAGAGCTGCCGTTTTCCTGGAGGAAGCAACTAGTCGAAGAGATACATTGTCCACGTAAACATAAGACTCTAGATATATTTTGACTTTTAACTGAATTAGTTCAGAATAATATTGGGGTTGGGAAATATAATTTCAATGAAAGATAAAATTCTATCAAGAATTGTAGTTCTGTTGTTTGAAACAAATGGGAAATTTCGTTTGTTAAAAATGTATAAAGTGATTTTTATTTCTCACGGGGTGAGAACAAAGTTGAATGCGAAGATTTTGGTGTTTTTTGTATTTTTGTTCCATTCCATATGTTTATTTTCAATCGACGTAATGCTGATTTCAACGTCACAAATATTGGAGGACATACATTTCTTATAACGAAAATGATTATTTTAGGTACCTTACTGCGTTTCAATTGTGTCTCGATGCACTCTCAAGAATAATTATGGTGTTGTTTTTTTTTTTTTTCATAGAAACCAAATTGAATTGGTTTCTTGAAAAATGGAAATCTAATGTAAGTTTATTAGAAGAATGTTGATGTCATGATTATCAAACAGAACAAATTGAAACAGCATATTATATCTGTAAAACTTTTCATGATATATTATTATCATATCTTGTATATTATTTAATAACAGTTTATTTTGTATCAGTTTCAATAGATTCAGGTTTTTGAATCGCAGCATCTTTTTTATCTGATGATATGTGTGTATGTATCTATGTATATATGGAAACAATGAAGTGAACAATGAAAATAAATAATACTTGCATGAAATAAAATATGTTGAATTTTTCATTCAATTCGTTCATTTTATCCCTTCCAAAAAGGAAGTGTTATTGAAAGAATAATATGTGACTATGCGCGCGTATTCCTCCTATATTACATGAGCATAAAATTTTCTAATAACCTTCGTATACGTCAATATTCGAAATACACTTCATAACTTATGTACTTCATCCCCATAAACTTGTTTTTCAAAAATCCGGAATCGACTTTTGGCCAGTTTTCCTAGTCATCTGGCCTACTATGGCATGGTGCGGTATATAATATCTGAGTTTTGATCCATCATCGCGTATCTCTACCCTCTTCATGTGTCTTAACGACTCATATTCCTTCATAAAGCCTGAGTATTGATTTTCGAGAGTGGGATTACGATCCAACGATTTCTTCAAAGAATAAAATCTTCTGAGCGCGATTTCTTTGGGATCGCCTAAACTCCTGATTAAATCCTGATTGATAGGCAATTGAACAATGTATCTGCCTGAGTCATCTCTTCGCGTTGGTTTTGAGAAATAATTCTCACAATGAACTTCTTCTTCAGTCATTTTATTGCCAGTCGCAATATTTTCAACTTCGCAAAACTCTGTCAACGTACGATTTGAATCTTCAAGCTCAACAAAATTGCAACTAACGTCGCGTACCCATTGGTTTCATCACAAGTTCACCTGAAACTATCCATCCTAACGATATCTTGACTAAAAGAGGGTGATGTTCATCAATCCTCATACGATTAGAACATAATAACTCCCAGAATTTATCTGCACCGATTAAAATGTCAATATCCGATCTACAGAAGAATTCGGGATCGGCCAAATGCAAATTCGACGGGAGGTGAAAATCGTTCCGATTCAATCGAACCAATGGTTGTTGACTCGATATTCTGGGCAAAATGATGCACTGTAATCCCAACTCGAAGTTATCAAATGTGGAATGCACCGTAACGTCAACAGATTTATTTGCAGTAGTTATAGTCTCATTGATTCCCCGAATCATTACTAGAGATGTATCATCTTTCAGATTTAATCGCTCAGCTAAACTTTCTGTAATGAACCTCGCCTGCGATCCCGAATCTAACTGGACTCGCACCATACACCATTTGCTTCTATGATTTGGGATTTTAACCATCGCTGTCGAGAGCATAACACATGAATTCCGATTATTCGCACTCGAGCAGGAAAAGTTCGTGAGGATAGATGCTGACGGGACTTGAGGTTCATCAGAGGAATTTTGAATTCCTCTTGCTGTCACGTTGGATGTTGAGTTGGAATTCCGATCGATGTGAAGCAATGTGTTATGTTTTTGTTTACAACCCTTGCATCCACCTGCGCGATAGGTCCACAATCCTAATTGGAGAAATTGACAGTAGCTGGCTGTCCCTCAGGAGTTATGATATGTCCGATATGTTTTGAACTATAGAGAGATTGCGAATCAATTTGAATCATTCCCCTTGAGCATACTCTGTATGATCCATTTCATCATCTGCCAACGACTCTAGTAGGAGGATAGGACATTAGCGGACTGTCCGTGAAGAAATTATGATATATTCGATATGCTTTTGTCTCAGAATTTATAAATTTGAATTATCTTCCTTGACTCAACCTTGTATGATTGATTTGATCATGAGCCTGTGGTTCTGTTGGGAAGAACCAACAATAGCAGACTGTTCATCAGGGATTACGGTCTATCTGTTGATGATAAGTCTTCCAATGGTGATAGGAAACTTAATCCGTTCGATTTCAAAAACTATAACATGACATCTTTTGCACTATATGTGGACGGGACAGCTATCTTGGCGAAACCATTACAGACGAGTTTCAAGACAAATGATTCATTCGTGGACGCTCATCATACCTTGTTTTCCGGAACTGGAATACATTTTCTCAATGAAGGGAACTCCATTTCACGTCGTGAATATCCTAATGGCTACTGTTTATTTGCGTTTGATTCGACTCCTGACTCATCAGCTAACAGTAACACCCATTGGAACCTAGTGCAACAAGGTAGTGTGAGAATAGAAGTCCGTTTTGAAGAAGCTCTTGCATCAACAATAAATTGTATAGTATATGCTGAATACGATAATATACTGGAAATTGATTCTTCGAGACAAATCATTGCTGATTCCGCGTCTTGATTAGTATCACATAACACCGTTTAATGGATTGCAGAATCAGGGCAAATGAATATGACCACTATTGTTGAATCATCATTCTTTCTAGTATTCACCGAACCATTGTCAATGTAGCATCTATTTGAATCTCCGTTATCATCGTTAGAATGAATATTGTTATAGACATTCAAGGCTCCTTTCAGTGGATGATTCCGGGTCTTCCAGGGGGATATTTATGATACCTGTCCTTGATATCCTTTTCATCCATCCCTGGTAGTATCTGCTTCCTTTACGTTGTAGGAAGGATAAGTATCTCAGAGTTGGATCTTTTTTCTGAGTGGAATGAACTACTCAAGAGAAAGAATACAAACTGAGAGAAACGAAATCATCCCAATGCCAGAAACATCGGCAAAAACAGGAGGAAAGCAAGGGGAAACTACCTTTCTTGACATGTTTCAATACTTCCCGAGGGAATGAAACCTTTTCCTAACCTGGAATATTATGTAACAAAAACAAACTAAAAAATTGATAGATACATGATGGCGCTCTCTCGGGTAAAATATTCCGGAGGTGAACTAGTCTCCCGTTTGGATCTCCGGATGGAGGCTGCTCGAGGAAGCTTCATCAGCAAAGAACAAAAACCGAAGAATAGGATAGGGGGAAGAAACAAGATTCTTCGAGTCGGAGCGTGGAATGTTAGATAACTGAGGCAAGCGGGAAAATTAAAAAATCTGAAATTAGAAAAGAATAGGTTGAATATAGACGTGATGGGGATTAGCGGAATGAGATGGCCACAAGAGGGCGATTCCTGGAGTCGGAATTATAGAATAATTCATACAGGATCGAATAACGGTCAAGCAGGTGTAGGAATTGTAATGCACGGAAGAGTAGGAAATAGAATGGAAGATTATTTGCAACATAATAAACGTGTGATGATGATTAAAATCAGAACAAAACCGGTAGACACAGTCATAGTCCAAGTACACATGCCCACATCTGCATATTCGGAGGAAGATATTGAAAAAACGTACGAAGGAATAGAAGAAGTGATAGAATATGTAAAGGAAGGAGAAAATTTTATAGTGATGGGGAATTGGAATGCGGTAGTAGGACAAGGAAAAAAGGACAACATAATAGGGGATTCCGCGTTAGGGAGGAGGAACGGTAGAGATATGACAAACACTTTATCTGAAAATCATCCGGAAAGAATCTACACTTGGGAAACGCCAGGCGATACAGCAAGATACCAAATTGATTACATATGAGTGGAACAAAGATTGAGAAACCAAGTGAAAAACTGTAAAACTTATCCCAGTGCAGATATAGATAGTGATCATAAGATGTTGATGATGAAATGTTCTCTGAAATTCAAATCTCTGAAGAAGAAAAGGAAAATGCAGAAAAGATGGAATTCGAAGAACCTCAAGCAAAAACAAACACATGAGGCATCCGAGGAAATGTTGGATGAAAAATTGAGAGATCAAAAAGAGAAAGACTTGGGAATAGAGAGGAGATGAACGAAGATTAAGGGGAATATAAGAGAATGTGTGGATAAGATTTTGAAGAATAATGGAGTAGAAGCTAAGAACCCATGGATAACGGGAGGAATTTTAGAATTGATAAATGAAAGAAGAAAATACAAGGATAATGATAGCCCAGAAGGCCAGCAACGAAACAAATCATTGAGGAATAAAATAATAAGAGGATCAAGGAAAGCAAAAGAACAGTCGTTAGAAGAGAAATGTCAGGAAATAGAGATAAGATTGCATTTAGGCCAAATAGATGAAGCATATAGGATTATTCAAAGATTTTTCGGGCAAATGAAATCTAGAAGCAATAAGATTTGAAACTCTCTGGGACGACAATTGATAAGGACGGGAGAGGAAATAGAATAGTGGATCAATCATTTGGAAGACTTGTACAGTGGAAACGATGATATAGCACTTTTAGAGAAGGAGGAGGATGTAGATGAGGAAGAATTGGGAGATTCGATATTAAGATCAGAATTCGACAAGGCTTTGGAAGAATTGAAAAATAATAAAGCGCCAGGCATAGATGGCATAAGTGCGGACCTTATAAAAGCCTCCAGTGGAGGGACTCGTGATGCACTGTTTGAATTGATTAGAGATATGTACCAAAAAGGAGAAGTACCGGAAGATTTCCGAAAGGATAAAATTGTCGCTATCCCGAAAAGACAAGGGGCAGACAAATGCGAGAACTATAGAACGATCAGTTCAACTTCACATGCTTCGAAAATACTGACCAAAATTATATACAGGAGGATCGAAAATGAAATAGAGAGAAGATTGGCAGAAGATCAGTTTGGTTTTGGAAAAAATAGGGGAACGCGAGAAGCAATTCCAGCACTTAGAGCAGTAATTGAGAAAAGGATCGCGCTGAAGGAATCTGTGTAAGTAGGTTTTGTGGATATACAAAAGGCTTTCGATAATGTGGACTGGGAGAAGATGTTTGCGATCCTAAAGAAGGTGGGAATAAATTATAAAGATAGAAGAATAATATACGAATTATATAAGGATCAAAGCTCAATAATGGACATAGAGTGTCAGGAAGGGGAAGCACAAATAAAAAGAGGGGTGAGACAAGGATGCTCATTATCGCCACTGATTTTCAACTTATATATAGAAGAAGCAATGAACGAAGTGAAGGAGGAAATTTAATCGAAATTACAGATTCAGGGAGGAAATATAAGTATGTAGAGATTCGCGGATGACATAGCTATACTTGTCACGAGTAGTACTGAGTTAGAAAATATTCTCAACACTATGAGAACAATATTATTGGAAAACTATTGTAGGAATATAAATGAAGACAAAACAAAGTTCATGATGTGTACAGCAGCGAAAACAGCTGGGAGAACGAAAATCAGGATAGATACCGAGACAATTGAACAGGTAAAAGAATTCAAATATCTAGGAAGCATAATTACAGGAAACGGCAAAAGCGAAAGAGATATAAGAGCAAGAATAGCACAAGGGAAACAGGCTTTGTACCAAAAGAAACAGTTATTAGGCTCAAGAAATATAAGCTTGGAAGCAGGGAAGGAATTCTTGAAAAGTTACGTGTGGAGCCCAGCATCATATGGTTGCGAAACTTGGACAATGGGAAAACTGATAAAGGAAGACTTGAAGCTTCTGAAATGTGGTGTTATAGGAGGATGCTCAGAATGAAATGGATGGACAAAGTCAAAAATGAAGAAGTACTCGAGCAGATAAATGAAGAAAGAAATCTTTTGAAACACATCGTGGAAAGGAGAAGCAGTCTTATAGGACACACATTACGGCATGAGAGTGTATTGAAAACAATATTGGAAGGGAAAATGAATGGTAAACTGGCGAAGGTAGACCTAGAGCAAGTTATATGAAGCAAATCGTACAAGACAAGGGATGTAGTAGATATGCAGGAATTAAACGTTCGACGGATAATAGACAGGGGTGGAGGGTTTCATCAAACCAGTCGTAAGACTGATTACTTCATGATGATGATGATTCAAGGCTATAAAGATATTGGAGGCCAATTCTTCCCTGAAGAGATACCTGTATTGTCGTTGGATGGTTCATATATTGGCCATTGGATGATATCATCGCCTTGTGATTCTTGTGAATTACCTGCGAAATACAGAAAACAAAATAATTGGTTATCCAGACAATTTCATGGAATCGAATGGTTTGAAGGAGATGTGCGCTACAGTGAGTTCTTATTCACTTCCAAGAACATAGTCTCCGTTTGCAATAAAATTCTCGCTCGTGGTGCTGCCAAATCCAATTTTATCCAGTCGACGGTTTGTCGCAATCTCATTCATTTAGAAGACGAGGTGAATTGTCCTGCATTCCGATCATCACCATCGTGTGATGAACTTTGCATGTTTCAAAAAATGAACAAATCACAAAATCTTGATTTCGCATGCGCCCTGGATCACGTTCTCCAACTTAAGAAGTGGTTTGTAGAAACGCCGGATTATTTCGCTACTTCATGGAAAATTAATATAATCAGCAGCAACAGCAACACGGAGAATTCAAAAGACATACCATCAATGAGAGAAAACAATTCCGAATATGGACAGTGTTCAACTACATCGAGCTCTAGTCCACATACCGTTTCATACTGTGGGAGTCTATCCTGCCGACAAAATTCCGAAAGTTTGGACGAGACCAGTGGCAATTATTGTTGACACGGATATTCATACCAAGCCCGGAACGCATTGGATTGCAATGTACGTGGATAAATTTGGGCGTGGCACATATTTCGACAGTCATGGGTTACCTCTCATGATACCGGAACATCTTATTCGATTGAGGAAAAATTGTTCTTACTTCAGATTCAATACCAAACAGCTTCAAAGTGAAAACTGCGATGTATGTGGGCAATTTTGTCTGATATTTCTGCACCATATGTCCACAGGCTTCGGAATGCCTAACTTCTGTGACATTTTTCCAACTGATTCGACTAAAAATGATGAAATTGCCCGCGAATATTACAATACATTCATGGAACATCACCATCCTATGGAACGGTTCGAATATACACCGAACTCTTCTCACGGTGGTGGCAGTTCCACGGCAACACGCTCTCATTGTGTAAAGAACTGTTGTGCGAAATTGTGTTGATTTGATTCATTACTGTGTATTTTCAACGAGATATTGTATAATCGCGTATAACGAATAAACGGAAAAAAAGGTAGAAATGCTGTGTATTCCTCTTCACTTCCTTCACCCGCTCCGCATCCATAATAGGAAAACTTCTGCTTATCATATATATGGTTAATCTGAACATGATATTCAGCGTTTATTCATTTATTTATTTATTTATTCATCCGATTTGTTTTATCGATTTGAATATCCGAATGAAGGGGAACAGATTTGCATTATTTTCATTTGCCTCATTCATTCCATTGATCACGAACAATCATAACATTATGATTCTGCATATTTTTGTCTATCACGAATAGATTGGAATGCGGAAAATGCGGGGCAATGGTGGAAGAGGGGCAGAGGACCGGGCTATGCCTATAATTCACCGCCACAACGTATGCAGCTTGGGAGGTAGAGAGGGGGAAAGTGGTGGTGATGAAAATTGAGGGTTCCTATAAGTGTCCACTACTACTTTCAGATATTGGATCCGTAACAGCGTATGAGAGCAGACTCATTGTTCAACATGTGAACCCTGTCACAGCCCACGAACATTTCAAACCGTACTCTCCGTCAGAAACTCTCACATTCAATAAATCATTTGATTTTCTCAACCGGTATACAACGTGATGATTTCCTTTCAGCTGATAGCATCGGAAACGTTAAATGATTTTTTTTCCTCGGAATTCGAATTGATTCGTCCAGATATTGAATACGTGACAGCGTATAAGAGCAGACTTATTGTTCAACATTTTAACCCTGTCAAAGCCCACGAATATTTCAAACCGTACTCTCCATCAGGAACTGTCACATTCAATGAATCATTTAATTTCCGCAATCGGTATACAACGTGCTGATTTCCTTTCAACTGATACCATCGAAAATGTGCAATAATCTTTTTTCTCGAAATTCGGATTGATTCGTTCAGATATTGGATCCGTACCAGCGTATAAGAGCAGACTCATTGTTTAACATTCAAACCCCGTCAAAGCCCACGAACATTTGAAAACGTACTCTCCGTCAGAAACTCTTACATTCAATGAATCATTGAATTTTCTGAACCGATATACAAAGTAAGGTTTTTCTTCCAGCTGATACCATTGGAAACGTTCAAGGATTTTTTTTTCCCGAAATTCGGATTGATTCGTTCAGATATTGGATCCGTCACAGCGTATAAGATCAGACTTATTGTTTAACATGTAAAGCCCACGAACATTTCAAACCGTATTCTCCGTCAGAAACTCTCACATTCAATGAATCATTCAATTTTCTCAACCGGTATAGAACATGATGATTTTCTTTCAGCTGATACCATCGAACACGTTCAATAATTTCTTTTCTCCAAATTGGGATTGGTTCGTTCAGATATTGGATCCGTAACAGCGTATAAGAGCAGACTTATTGTTCAACATGTGAACCCTGTCAAAGTCCACGAACATTCCAAACCGTACCCCCCGTCGGAAACTCTCACATTCAATAAATCATTCAATTTTCTCAACCGGTCGAGAACATGATGATTTTCTTTCAGCTGATACCATCGAACACGTTCAATAATTTTTTTTCTCGAAATTCGGATTGATTCATTCAGATATCGGATTCGTAACAGCGTATAAGAGCAGACTCATTGTTCAACATGTAAACTCTGTCAAAGCCCACGAACATTTCAAACCGTACTCTCCGTCAGAAACTCTCACATTCAATAAATCATTCAATTTTCTCAACCGGTATACAACGTGATGATTTTCTTCCAGCTGATACCATCGGAAAGGTTCAATAATTTTTTTTCTCGACATTCGGATTGATTCGTTCAGATAATGGATCCGTAACAGCGTATAAGAGCAGACTTATTGTCCAATATGTGAACCCTGTCAAAGCCCACGAACATTTCAAACCTTATTCTCCGTCAGAAACTCTTACATTCAATAAATCATTTAATTTTCTCAACCGGTATAGAACGTGATGATTTTCTATCAGCTGATACCATCGAAAACGTTCAATAATTTTTCCCCTCGAAATTTGGATTGATTTGTTCAGATATCGGATCCGTAACAGCGTATAAGAGCAGACTCATTGTTCAACATGTAAACCTTGTCAAAGCCCACGAACATTTCTAACCGCATTCCCCGTCAGAAACTCTCACATTCAATGAATCATTAATTCTTTTCAACCGGCATACGACGTGATGATTTTCCTTCAGCCGGTACCAACGAAATCGTTCAATAATATTTTTTCTCGGAATTCGGATTGATTCGTTCACATATTGGATCTGTATCAGCGTATAAGAGCAGACTTGTTGTTTAACATCTGAATCCTATCTGTTCCAATTCAATTCCCGAACAGCTTCTCCAACCACATACAGTCTCATGTTATGAATCAACTTATTGTTCAGAATACGTTTCACAACTATCCACATTTCACACAGTCATTTCATTCTCAGTCTAATCATTCTTCATTATATCACGATTGCTGCAAGGAACTGACATCCTTCAAGCTCGTGCATCCTGTTTGTTTCTGACAATCACAAATGCTGTGAGGAACTGCTTCTCCTTCAATCTGCATCCATTTCCCTTGGCAGCCGTACTCGCAGAAACACTCAGATACTCACTGATACTGTTCGAAATCTTGGGCGTCTTCAACAGCAGTTTTCAGCAGGGTGCATAATCTGGATGAAGTTGATGTAGCGTCGGCCATGATTCAGCTATCAACCCAATAATTACATAATATCTGAACATCTTCTAAAATTGTCGTACAAGAATACGATAAATGTTCAAAACACAATGAAGCCAGTCGAGTTCAAATAACCAATAGACTGAAGATTTGAATCCCAGAATAATCTTGATCAGTATTGTTTCTCACTCCTATAGAGCATCATGATCAAGGAGAATTTCATTTGAGAAGAAATTCTTTTGATGCTTGATGATTTTGTTTTATCATCCAACACGATCATACTACATATGAACATTTGAAGGAAATCATCAACTTTCAATTATGTTCCAATTGATGAATCAAACGTAGACTGTGACCTCCATTTATTCACGAAACTTATGGGGTTATGCTACCATCGGAGGCAAAAAGAAAGCATATTTTCCCGACTTGGTTTGTCTTACTAAAAATTATTATTCAATACAATCTTTTCGGCATGCGAATATACTACTGTGAGCAGAAAGTAAGGTGAATTTTTTAATTTAAACTTCGCCGGCTCGACATTCCAGGGTAGTTATTCCTTCCTTAAGTTAGCATGACTGTTCATGACATCTGTGCCAAATTTCATGTCAATGTCATCATCAGTAATACATTTACGCTTGTGTTTACCAAACGACCAAGAGTGCATTTTTCGATTTTTACAATGTCTGATTTAATTGAGCAGAGAAGTACGATCAAATTTTTTTTGCGGAATGAAATTTCGGTTGCGGAAACTTTGAGGATGTTGCGGAAGGCCTTTGGTGATTCTACCATGTCGCAGAAAAATGTCTATAAGTTGTACAAAGACTTCAAAGAGGGTCGAGAACTTGTTGATGACTTAGAGCGCTCCGGACGACCATCGACGTCAACAGATGACCAACACGTCAATGAAGTGAAGGAATTAGTGCTCAAAAATCGTCGGTTGACTGTTAGAGACCTCACTGGTATGATCGGAATATCAGAAGGATATTGAGATCAGAATTATGGGCCAACAACTCTTGGTTTTTGCATCACGATAATGCACCGTCTCATACTGCACTCGTTGTTCGTGACCATTTCGCCAAAAATTCAACGCATATCGTTCCGCAACCACCGTATTCGCCTGATTTGGCTCCGTGTGACTTCTGGCTATTCCCAAAACTCAAGAGATCACTTCGGGGGAAGCATTTCGAGTCGATTGAGGAGATACAAGCTGAATCGAAGAAGGCGCTGATGGCTATACCGGAGAGGGACTATTTAGCATGTTTCGGTGATTGGAAGAAACGTTGGCATAAGTGTATTTCATCGAGAGGGGATTACTTTGAAGGGGATGAAATTGATGTAGAAGAATAAATGAAGATTTTTCATTTTACAAACAAATTCACCTTATATTCTGCCCACAGTAGTAGTATATGTTTGGAACTACTCTTTTTCAAATTTCGGTGGAGAATATTTCAAAGTTCACCCGATGGTGCTTGATTTCCGGAGACGCTCCGGAAAAAAGTGTCCCTGCCGTAGTCAAGATAACTCGGGATAGGATTATCTGAGATCAAGAAACCGAAAATTCTCTTGGAGAAGATGTCTGTTGCTCCTAATTGAACGAAGGAATTTGAAAAATGTTGGAAATTGAATTTTTGGCGATGTTTTGAGAAAAAAGTGTTGTGAAAGGAATTGCAAACCATGAAATCAAAAGTCCTTCATTCAATCACTGGCCAATAGTATTGAAAATACTTGTGCGAAATTTGTTGGATACCGAATAATTGGTTTTTGAGAAATCGTGACTACTGGCCTCAGAGAAGTAATTCCGAGAAAAAAGCGTTCGAAGATGTAAGTACATACGAATCGTACAAACATTTGAGTCAGAAAGCAAATCCTAGGTGGTTGGTACAATATGACGGACGTGAGTTGAGTCATTTTTGCATTCTTGGACAGATTCTCATTGAACATTGGTTCTAGGGATTTTGAGGGTGCTGAATTCAAGGATGACGTAAGAAAAAAGATCAAGAGACGCGGTAGCGTCTCGACGCCAAGAACATAAGAAAAAAACAACGGAGGAACATGTAAGTGAAAAAGCAGAAGTCGTGCTCTACCGTGTATCTTCACTCCTAAACCGAAATTCAACCTCCTGAGAAAATTTTTAATGCACAATAACTCATCACACATTGTATGTCACGAAAAAATTCACTCTTAATATACAATTCGACTACACACTTTCGTTTAGGCACACTCCGAACATGATCAGTCCACGCGATCTTGAAATAGGAAAGTATTCAAAATTTCATGCGATCAAAAGATCATCGGCCAACATTCTGGTTCAGATTAATCGATTTCTTTCATCACAATAAATCTCATCACTATCTAAAGGTCTAGACACACAAGCTATGTAAGTATGTGAACGTAAGAAACGTATGCGCAGACACCATATACGAGATCGACGCAGGCTTCCATTCCTCAAATTTACGTTCACGTAGCTTTTGTATTTGGGCCCTTGAGGTGGGTTTCCAATTTTCGCAATAGTGTAGATGTATCTATTTCTTTCTTTTCCCAACATCCAATAGCGTTCATTCCAGTGTAGTTTGGTCTATTGTCGAAACATAAACGTATAATCTGTCAATGAGGCGATGTGTTGATGGGTTATCATAATATTAAAAGAATGATGAAAAAATGCATGAACTACAGGTTACTACCCCAGGCAGAAATGGATAGTCGAGAAGATGTCAATTTGATATCAATTTGGGAACATCGAAATAATCTCGAAATCAAGATCGATTAGATCGTACAGCGGTCACTATTCCGAGCTCATTCTGATTTCGATCAACGCTGAATTTCGAGCTTTCGAGATACAATTGGTTTTTTTTTTCGTTAACCCGTTAAGAACCAAACGTCCGTTTTTTCAACACCCTTTTCAACGACATTTTACGCTGTCGAATCGATTGTCAAAAAATTTGCGGATAATTATTTTCAATGTGAAATTATCTGAACTTTCAGAATATGGAAGCAGATTTTCGAAAAAATGCGAACTGGGAATGTTATAATCGTTTAAATAGGGAAAGATACGAATTTTCAATTGCAAAAAATTATTATCCGTTTATTTTCGTCTCGAATTAGGGGAGACATACATCTAGGGGATGAAATTTCTGCGTCCATGCACCCTAAGCTCCAAAGTATGTGAGATGGTTTTTCGAAAGCCAAGATGGTGACACTCAATATGGTGGCTAGAAACCAAAATATTTTTGCTTTTTCTTATTTTCCGTATTTGAGCAATATTCCTGAATGAATTCGATGTACACACACGTATTATTAGGTTTTTGGGGTCGCTGATCACGAATCCGGGGTCAGATTTGCCAAATTCAATATGGCGGATCCAAAATGGCGGCCTAAAATTGTTGAAACTGTACGATTCCCAAGGAAATCAGTACATGGGGGTTTTCTGGATCCCTGATGACTAATCGGAGGTCAGATTTTATGAATTCAGGATGGCGGTCCGAATATGGCAGCAAGAAGTTCCAATTTTCGTTCCTCCAGTTTTTTGTCATTTTATCGATATTTTCCTCCTCACATAGATGGATCTGAGTATTCTTCGGATCACTGAATACAAATTCAGTGTCAGATCTGCTAAATACAATATGGCAGAGCCAATATGGCTTCGGAAGAGTACTGAAATTGTCTCATTCTTGAAGTGTTTCCTGCCTTCGATGTGTTTTCTTCACAGTTGCTCAACTGTCATTACATATTTCGTTGTCTCTCCAATTTCTCACAGTTCCGTCTTTTCCCTTTTAGATTCTTATCTCCATATGTTATTCTTGAGCACTCTGAAGGAAACCCAAGTTCATTCTTCGGATGTAATCAAAGCCGTCAATTGTTTCAGATTCGCAATTTTTCGTTTCTGATGTCGAAGTTCAGTTTCGTCTCCCTTCCTATGCACTATATATTCATTGCAGTTGCCCAACTGTCACCACATCTTTCGTTCTCTGTTGAAACATTGGCGGGTTGAAACTTCACATTGAGCTCGCAAGTGACTGAAGATTAGGTAATCTTCAAAGCAATTTGACTCTTTGTACGCATTGTGAGCAATTCTCTGTTGACGAATAAGTTTAATCAATTTCGAAGAGAACCATTTTGGATAAGAACTATTCCTCAATACATACTCCGGTACAAATGAATCAACTGCATCATATGAATGAAGATACAAAAAATCAACAGCTTCAATAACATTAAGATTACGCAATTCATCGTCCCAGTTGATAGAACCTAAATATTCACAAATTACACTGTAATTCACCTTATTAAAATTACATTTGATGATTTTATTGGGGACCAGTAAAACACTTTCACGTAGGTTGAGCTTAGATACAAGAGAAGGATGAAAGTTGTCACACGCGAGAGAAAGATCCAGAGCAGTATTGACATCAATACGATCGTTATCAGAAGAAAAAAGATCAAGTATGTCACCATGAGGATTCCTGAAAGTAATTAGTTGGAAAAAATTCAATTCATCGAAATATTCGAGAACATATTGCGCAGGAGTCATTCCATTGAGAGTCGAGCCAGGTAACACTGAGAAGGATAATTTGGAATCAATATTGCTCCAGGAAATAGAAGGTGAATTGTAATCCTCGTATAAGTATAAAGAGTTGAAGTTCTCCTTGAGGAGGATTTCGTCAACGCTTCTACAATGGTCCAAGTATATCGAAGAATCCGAAGCAGGTGGAATGTAGACAGCCCCAAACAACAACGACAAAGAACCAAAATAAACTTTGACGTGAAGATGTTCAACTTTGGAATAAGAAGACGAGGTGACACAGCTCCGATGGGTATCCTTGGCGGCGATTAAGATACCACCTCCCCGCGGAAATTGACTGGTGAGTCTGTTTCTATCCATACGATAAACTGCATAGCCATGTGAACCAATTCCAGAAGATAGAATATCCTCGCGCAGCTAGGTTTCAGATGAGATAATAATATCATAACATGGATCTGATATAGCAACAGAGCAATGAAGTTGATCAAGTTTAGTTCTCAAGCCACGAGCATTCTGATAATACACCAAAAGGTCGATTAAGCGTTTTTTCTTCGGTGAGCAGGAACTATCTCAGGTATTCCATTGGAATAGCGAATAGTCCTTAAAGGGTCATTCAGATTCTTCAACTCTTCACGTAAGTTCGACAGATGATTTCGTTGCTTCAAAGTACGATCTTGCGATATTCTAATTGAACCATTGTACAACGATCTGTTACGAAGAATCTCAATGGGTATGTTCCGTGATGCAAATGTGACACAGATCGGACGAGTCCCAGAAGCATCCTCCTTTCTACCGATACGACGAATCTGCACATTGTCGTTTCAGGTCTGATTTTTTGAAGAAGATCAGTAACTATAACATGATCAGGAGACCCATCCCTCAAAGATTCTTCAACGTTGAACAGTAGAATGTGACATGCTCTTCGATGTCGTTCATTCAGCTCGTCTATCAAATCTTCTTCATTGTAGAAACCTTGTGAAGAAGAAGGGGCAGACGATTCCAAGGTGGATAATCCCGTGGATAATTCCGCCACAGTGTTGGATGAAGAATTCAATCTGATTCCAAACGCGTTGAGCTGGTTGCTGAGTTTCGAACAAGCAGGATCAACGATGCTCTGAATTTCCGATAACAAATCTGACTGATCCAACACGCCACTAAATTTTTCCGCAAGATCAACAGAAGTATCAGAAGACGGAAGAGGCCCCTTGCAGTCAATCAGTACTCCATTATGCCATGGGTGGTAACTTCTCGCTAACACACGACGAACCAGGATGAGATATAACACTGCATGAAGCACAAGATACCGGTTTATCCACAACTCTGGAACATCCTTCACATACTTTTTTGGGCATTTTTGAGTTCATATGATAATACAAAAATTTTTAAATTCCAATAAACGGCAAGTATGAGATCCACTGTACCGAAGTGAACACACACGCACACGCGAAGAGTGTCTCATCATACGTGAGTACACGAGATATGTATAAGTATTAGGGGTGGGATTTTCTATCCGAAATTTTCGAATATCCGGATATCCGATTATTCGTAGAATCGGATGAATGATCCGGTTATCCGGATTCCATGGATATCCGGATAATCGGACAATCCAGATAATCTGATTGAATCGCATCATTTCCATGGATTTATTATCGATTGCATCAAGATTCGTCCAACAAGTGCTCGTAAACTCCCGGACTACACAATTTTGTTGGAATTCTACAACCTTTCCAACAAACTTTTCTTTGCCCAATGGTACAGTGTGAGTACTGGCAAGGTTGAAATGCCAGTACTGCGCCTGATACAAATCATCATTTTTTCGCTCCTGTTCCAGTATTGACAAAACAACTGGTCTTTGTGAAGTGCCAAAGTTCTATCACCGTAAGTTCACTCAGAATGCCAGTACCGACACAGTTGTAAATGTCATACTGATCCGTACGTTACATGATGTTATCATTTCGACTAGCTAGTAATCAATCAGTATCAATGATTCAACTGACCTTGTAGTGGTGAGTTTGGATTTGCTAGTGCTGGCAACTCTGGCAGCAGTACTGAGCCAGTAGCGGCCCATGTTTCCATTTGCACATGGAATCTTACATTTACATATGTTATATTGCTTTTTCAACACTTTGAATTTCGATGTTATAGAACTTTCTTTAATATAACAAGGTCGATGAATAGAGTACACGGAAAAAAAGAACATACTCGCAGCAGCTACTCGCGTAGTCGATTTTTGACCATCTACGAAAAATAGTGACGGCAACTACTTGGTAGTTTAGACAACCAACAAGCTATTTAACGTGAGCATCGTATTATTTCACTCACCTAATGAAGTATTTGTCTAATCTATTGAGTGATTGCTGTATCTATTTTCCGTAGATGGTCGAAAATCGACTCCACGAGTAGCTGCTGCGAGTATTCTTTTTTTCTGTGTATAAGATATAAATATGAGTGAGGTCACGAATATACGTGATGTCTTCATAGGGAAAAAACGATTGATGCGCTCTGCGCTAGAATATTGAAATTCTGATTTACAATATACAAAATGACATTGCCGCAATAATGCTGCGATATTATGTGTTGTGCGGGTGACTTTATTCACGCGGTGTTCAGCGAATACGAGAATCTAGGAAAAATCAAGGGGACATAAGAGAATTGGGTCATTTTTCACCCGTCAATATACTAGCCATCACAATTATACAGATTTTCGAATGTACCTTGTTCATGAAATCTTTCCCGTGGTGAATTTCTGCTCCTCAGCCTTGTTCAAAGCCATCGGGAGTTATTAAAGGGTCCGGCTTTTTTGCAAATTCGAAGAGGAGATTTTGACCACCACGGTTTGTATGAAGTCGACTCCAATCATTACATCCATTGTTTTGCACAACATAAGCGCAAATGATTTTCTCAATTCCATTCTAATTTCCAGATAACTCTTGAACTGAAAATTACGATACTCCAATACTAATATGAAGACAATTGGGATGCACTAAAAAGAACTTCCAATATGTAGGCAATCTGTTTTGCCTTCTCCATATCCGGCAGTAAATACCTGAACGATATTAAGAGTTTTCAAATCACTCCCGAAGAATTCACAGATTTTGGGTATGACTCTTCGGAAACTGAAAAAACCAAAACATCCTGATCACGCATATTAGAATTCAGACCATCATCTTCTTACAAAATTGCTATCGCTCTCCTATCAAGTGGATACATTATGTCTAATTCAGATATCCGGATATATGTGGATATCCGGATATTCGGATTCACGAATATCTGGATAATGTATCCGAGTATCCGGATATCCGGACCATATCCATACATCCGGATAATCCCAGTCCCAATAAGTATCAACAAATAGGATAGACCCCGTGAGAACAATATGTAAGGAGGAGTGAATAAACCAATGTATTAGGAATAGATTCAATAGAAATCGCGTGCAAAAACCCAGTCGTTCGGAGAAATTGACACAATGAGCTCACTAATGGAACGAGCAACAATATAACAAAAAATAAGGATTTAGTGTGCACGATACCCCATCAAAATACGGAATTTTGTAGAGAGCGGAACATTTCACGTTGCCACAACTATACTGCGGCTCTCAGTTTTGATGAATTTTTTATCTTACATTTTCAATGGCATCTCTAGTGTGACATCCTCGAACTACTTCCGTACAGAGAACCGAAGATTGTCATTCGTTCTCATGAATGAAGTGGTGAGTAACTGTGATGAGTCCCTCGTTGGCAAGAGGAGACCACATATCCGTTGATATAACCACAAATTCTGTGACACCAAGTCTAGCAGGAAGCGATTTGACCACTTTTGAATAAACTGCAGGAATTATACTTTTTGTCAAATGAGTGTAACTTGGCACACCATATTTTTTATCGAGAGAGTTGATGAAGGTATCAGATTCTTCTGGATAAGGGGGATAGCCACTGTGATGGGTCAAAAAATAAGTGATTGTAAACATTTTTTTTGACCGAATAAATAGAGGAACTTTTGGATCGGGTTTTTTCTATTTCATTGAGTACACATCTAATAGGTTTTCCACAAATTTTCATCGAAAAATATGACATAGTTTGAAAAATACAAATGATCCCGTAGCGCTTGAAAAAAATTCCCCCTCCATGGCGGCATCGATTTTTCAAAAACCAGTACTCTGGAAAAAAAAAAAGATTTTATTGTAATCTATATGAATGTAGTTATCATTGTACGTAGCCGTTTATTTTCATTTCGATTTTTCACAAAATGACGACCGATTGACGATATTTCCATTTTTTCGACCTCATTTTTTTGGTTTTGGAACAGTTTCAAAAATGGTAAAAAAATAATTTTCCAAATTGGCTACGCTTAACCTCAATCACTACTGAGACGAACAAAACAAAGAGAAGAAATCAGAAATCGGTTCATAATTGTTCGAGTCATTGATGCCGCCAGTTCAAAAAAAGTCGTTTCGAGAAAAACGCGTTCAAAGTTTTTAGTCCATTTCTCTCGTAATGAAATCATGTATCTCTTAAATTTCCATACCTATATTCAACTATATGGTCCTGGACCATATGACGGTCCTTCCCCTTCATCTCCAGGGGTCTTGTTGGATTCCTTAATTTTTTTATCAATTTTTTCGATGGGATCCTCAGCAGCTTCAATCCGGGCTTTGACTGAAATCATTGTCACATAGTCAATTTTGGAAATATTGATTCGAAATTCAGTACATATATTGTTGAATATATGAACTTTGATTCAAATCAAACAGAAAAATTTTTCTTGTTGACCCATCACAGTGGCTATCCCCCTTTACTATATTGAAGGATTGAAAATTCACGCGAGCAATCTGACCAATTTTCTGTCTAGATCTTGGTTTCGTGGAGAGTTCCGATCATACAGTGTGACAGGACTCATGTTCATTGTCAGTCTTGATGCCCTAGGTGGGGAAAATCGAACTTCCGGTCTATGCTCCTCTCCAGCAGCTGCATTTGCTCCAGTTGGATGTTTATTGTACGCGTGTTTGAACAGATTGGACGTATTTAGAGACGTGCTCTCAATTTCTTTGCAGGTTTCACATAATGCCAATCCCTGCCCTTGTTTTTCGAACAAGATCCACATTTTCGATGTTGGCCTCATATATTTGTGGACGTCGTAGTATTTACAAGGGGAAATGTACCTCTGCGTAATTGTAAATAATAATTTTCAGTTTTATTGAATATACAAAACGTTATTTTATTCGATCAAAGTGTTGTTCTTCAACAGAGCTGGATACACGGAGGGGAGGGGGCAGAAGGGAGCATGTTTCCCGGGTGCCGGAAGAGGAGAGGCAATCTCGCAACAGAAAACCTATGTTTTTCCGAATGGAGGAGCTTTTTTTTGTCAAGCAATTATGGTGGCGCCTTGATCACGTGCTGGCCCCCCTCAAACAATTCTCTAGATGCCGTTCTGTTCTTGAAAGAGAATGTGAGAAGAAATTTACGAGAAAATCGAGTTCTATCGATTCCCTACGTGTTTATTGAATTCTTTTCAAGAAGTAGGTCCAAATTTGCTCCGGATGCCTTTCTAAAATTGACATGTCACGGAGCATCCGTAGGAATTCATTCGTGACGCTATTGGTTACTCAGAATTTCTCTCTTCAACTCTCTCGGTGAAGTGGGAAATCCTTTCTTTTGAGAAGTGGTAGGTGAGTACGTGAAAAGTGGATGATCCCCTTCCGCACTCATTCGCGGTATATCAGTTGATGGGTTCACTTCCAAACTTCCGGATTTCGTGAATCAGTATATTATAACATCAGTATATTATAATATAGAGTTAAAGTTCGATTCGACATTGATCTCGGTGTTTTTGTATATAATCAAAAATATATTAGTCTAATACGTTTCGAGTTGAATACGGTGCGTGTATTTCCATATAAGAAAGAATTATAAAGAAGTGGTCACTTGTGAATAGTGTTAGTGTATGTGTGAAAAACATTTTGATTTGATTTTGAAAGTGATAATATACGTGAAGATTGGATTACTTCTCGATTATAAGGTATAAAATAAGAATTTATTGTTGATTTAATATTTTGATTTCGTGAACGAAAATTCATAATGGGGCATAGAAAAATTGAACGTACGCGCGGAGGAGAAAATTTTCAACGTATAAGGTGGGAAAGAAATGCTGAATACCAGCGTCGTTATCGTGACCGTAAAAGAAGCGCGGAAAATTCCAGTGATCATTCAGCGGTTTCACAGAATCAAATTAGGAATTCAGCAGAGGTTACAGGGAACACGACATTACGAAACAATGACCGAGCACGTCAAAACCGTTATCGATCACGTCGTAGAGGCATTGATGACAGTTCACAATTGAATCTTTCGTACAATAGTATTGTTGAACATTATATTGGTACAATGAACGTTTCTTGTATCTTTTGTAATGCAAAACATTTCCAAGTTGAAAAAGGAATGCAGCCGAAAGAAATTCTTTCAATGATTGTTGTAATCATGGAAATGTATTTTTGAATCCTCTACCTGAACCGCCTTTACAGTTGCGAGGTCCCTTCGATGGTTCTGACTCGCGGTCAAAATCATTTTATGAGCGAATTCGGAGTTATAATAGCACCTTCTCTTCTCCATCGTTTAATGCAAATTTGGTTAATGTTTCTGGATCACGCCGGGCTCCATATTTCTTCAAAATTCTAGGTCAGATATATTACCAGATTAATAAAGCTATACATCATGCTCCAAATGAACCACCAAGTTACGGTCACCTCTTCATCGTGGATATGAACGAGGCTGCTCAGTATCGATCAAATTATGATCCGGCTTTGAACGGTGATATACTAATGACGATAGATGACAAAATGAGAACACACAATATTTTCGCACAATCATTTGGAATGATGAGTGAGGAATTGAACCTCCAAAAAAAAAAGTCCATAGATCTGGGGAAAATATCCCTGATGGGCTTCACCTATTATTCACTTCAAAACCGGGTGTAGATCGAAATCGTTTTAATTTTCAAAGGTGTCATGAAGTTGCCGCGGTATTTTCTACCACAGTTGATGGAGAAATCCCCGAGTCGTACGTTACTGTACGTAATAAAAATACGAAAGAACTGCGATCGGTTAGTACCATGGATCCTAATGTTGAACCGTGGATTTATCCGTTATGTCATCGAATTGAGAGGGACAGGATGAAATTTTTATTAGATAATAAAAAAAAACTCCCAGTTGACAGTTTTGTAGGCTTACAAGACCATTTAGGAAACATAGGTAATACTTCAAATGTTCGCTTAGGTAAAGTTATTATATTACCTTTATCGTACGTGGGCTCTCCAAGAAGTATAATGCAACATTATCAAGATTCAATGGCAATTGTATGTCAATTTGGAAAGCCTGACCTGTTTATCACAATGACTCGTAACTCACAATGGCGAGAGATTCAAGAGAACTTCTTATCTGGCCAACAAGCACAAGACAGGCCAGACCTTTGTGCTCGTGTGTTTAATACTGAGAAAGATTATTTATTGGATTTCATTATTCGTCAGAATTTTTTCGACAATGGGGAAGCATTTGTATATGTAATTGAATTTTAAAAACGAGGATTGCCGCATATGCATTTATTGGTAACTTTAGACCGGAATAGTAAAATTGCGGTTGCGTCTGTTGTTGACCGGTATATTTGTTCAGAAATTCCTCATCCTAACGACCATCCTGTTTTGCATGCTATTGTTATGGAACATATGATCCATGGACCTTGTGGCACTTGGTATGAGAAAGATGGACAGTGTTCAAAACATTATCCAAAGCAGTTTCGTGAAGGAACCTCCTTAGGTAATGATGGTTATCCTTTTTATTGTAGACGAAAGACTGGAGTTGTTTTTGAACGTCTTGGTAATTATATCGTTGATAATCACCATGTTGTTCCATATTGTCCAACATTATCACTTCTTTCCAACTGTCATATTAATGTTGAAGTAGTTTCCAGTGTAAGGTCTGTTAAATATATATATAAATACGTGTTTCAAGGGCATGATGCCGCTTCGGTTGTAGTCAACGAATCTTCCGGTGACGATTCAGTTTTCGATCATGATGGAATACATAATTACATAGAAGCTTGTGATGTAGAACCTGTTGAGGCAGCGTGGCGTATTTTGAGTGAACCCTTACAAGCAAAAAGTCACACAATTATAAGGTTACCTGTACATTTACCGAATGAACATTCGATTGTGATTCCCGGAGATGTTGACGAGTATGCATTGAGAACTGCATTGAATGGAGTTACAATGTTGATGGAATACTTTGCACTCAATGTTCGTGATGCACAAGCAAGAAGATATACATATTCGGAAATCCCTTGCCATTATGTGTTCAAGAAAGTCAAAGAAGACGATCAAAATTTCTTCAAATGGGTACCGCGTAAGGCTCAATTTGATGTTATTGGTCGGATGTATTCAATAATTCCCTCACAAACAGAATTATTCCACTTGCGATTATTATTACTGAAAGTCAACGGAGCTGAAAGCTTCCAAGATTTGAGAACAGTGGGAGGGGAAGTTTATCCATCTTTTACTGCTACATGTTTACCTTTGGGACTGATTGAAGATGACAGAGAATAGGACTGAGCAATGCAAGAGGGTGTTATTTGGATGATGCCGGAGCGACTTCGGAGATTGTTTATGAGAATTTTGATTCACTGTCATCCTCTCAACCCACAGCTATTGTGGGAAAAGTTTCAAATCTCACTATCAGAAGATTATATTAGGCGATTGGGTGGAACTGAAGGTATAAAACATGCTTATGCTCGAATCAGTCAGTTACTGAATGCAGAAGGATGGAATTTGTCACAATTTCCTCAAATGGCACAAATTGAAAATGTGGATACTGAAGAATTTGTACTATATGAACAAAATACAGAAATGGGCATGGAACAATATCAACAGATCAATGAAAAACGAAAAGGGATAGTGGATGTGATTTTAGAGTCGATTGATAATATTAGTTTTCATCAGACTAATACAAACACAACTTGTTATTACATAGATGGACCTGGAGGATCCGGGAAAACATTTATTTATACTACTCTTTCAAAATTACTGAAAATCAGAACGAAAAACGTGTGCGCTATGACTGTCACTGGTATTGCTGCAACTTCACTTCCCAATGGTAGAACTGTCCATAAAATTTTAGGACTGCCGGTTCCCCGATTTCATGATTTATCTTCGAATATCAAGATCCAATCTGAAGAAGGCGAATATCTGGAAACTGTAGACGTTTGTATTTGGGATGAAGCACCTATGGCTCCCCGTTATGCTTTAGAAATTATGGATCGTACATTGCGTGATATTATGGACAATAATTTACCGTTCGGTGGTGAAATAGTTATCTTAGGAGGCGATTTCAGACAACTGCTGCCAATTAAGCTACATGGCACTAGAACTGAGACAATAGACCTTTCAATTAAACGAAGTGTTCTATGGTCACTGTTCCAAATATTTTCTCCAACGCAAAATTTGCGTGCTTTGCCTGAAGAAATTGAATTCTCACAATTCATTCTCAATGTTGGTAACGGAGATTTGAATACTGGAAATGATATAGTTCTTCCAGATACTTTAATAGCTCCACCAAATGCTGATATTGTTCAAGACATATATGGTGATTCGATTCGAAGAGAATTGTATAAACAAACCACCACATGTGCCATACTATCTGCGAGGAATAGTGATGTCGATGAAATCGATGGACAAGTTGTTGAATTATTGGATTATGATACTCAGAAAATATATACCAGTGTAGACACAATTTCAAATTCGTGAAAGAATGGAGAAATGGGTGAAGCTATTTTGCCTGAATATCTGAACACATTATCTCCTCCGTCTTTTCCAGTAAACGGATTACATCTGAGAGTTAATACCGTAGTGATGCTTATACGGAATCTGAGTATCAGTGAGGGGCTATGCAATGATACAAGGTTATTGGTACTTGAACTTGGGAATAACCTACTCTGATGTGAGATCTCAACAGGTGATAAACAGGGTGACATAGGGTTCCTCAATCGTACTACACTCTATTCCGAAAACGATTATCCTCTCACCTTCTCTAGAAGACAATTTCCAATAAAATTAGCTTTTGCAATGACCATGAATAAAGCACGAGGACAGACTTTTAACAAATTGGAATTGATCTTCGTAAAGATATTTTCAATCACGGACAGTTATACGTTGCTTTATCACGTGTTCGTTCTTGGGAATCGTTGAAAGTTTACCTTGGTAACCGAAGAACTGATAGAGCGGTTGAAAATTATGTGTACAAAGAGGCGTTCCTGTGAAAAAAGAATAACCACTGCAGTTTTATGAACAGAATTGGGAAATTTTTTGTTTCAAAAATCACCATTGGATATTGAAAGATTGTTGAAATTTTGATGGTTATTATCAAAGCAAGGAATTTTGAATTCTTGAATTGTTATTGAGACGAATTTGATGAATACAGCATGTATATTTGATGATAACGACAGTCGATTGTGATTGGAAAGGGAGAGAACGATGATGATCCATGATGCTGATTGATGATGATGATTGATGATGATTATTATTATTATCATCATCATTATCATTATTATTATTTTATTCGAAAGAATTGTGTGCTACATACTTGAGTTTGATACCATTTGCTCAGTTAGAAAACGGTGGCTCTCTAGAAAAAATTAAATTATCCTATTATTTTCTGTTACGGAACTATAATAATTCAAAGTAGTTCACTAGAAGAAATAGGTTTTCTTCAAATATTTTTGTAATTCAAATTTCATGTACTAGAGAAGTCGACGAATACAGAAAAATTTTTTCCAGGACCGGAAGCGGTGCTTGTTTTAAAAATATTGGAGCTCGAATTTTGAGGTTATTTGTTGTGAAGAATGAATCTTTCAGAACTTTTTCCATTTTCTTGACATTTTCTGGGAAATTTATTTTTCATAAAGAAAACTACTCCAAAAAAAGCACCGCTCACGGCTGTGAGGAAAGAATATTTGTGTATTCGTTGAATTGTCTGGAACGTTAAATTCCGAGTACAGGAATATTTCAAGAAAATCTATTCCTTCCGGTGAACTACCTTGATGTTGCTGAATCCTGATCGACTGGAAGCCCAAGCCTGCTAAAAATTCCCCATAGAAATCGATAGGATATTTCACATTCCATATAGGATCTCCACAAGATTATATATAATCCTATGGGGATCCTATATGGAATGTGAAACATCCTATCGGTTCCTATGAGGAATTTTCAGCGGAGAAGAATGTCACATTATCATCACTCTGGATTGAAGAATGGTAGGATAGTTTAATTTATTTCCCAGAGATCTGCCGTTTTCCAACTTACAGAATGGTGTCAAGCTCAAGTATGGAACATCCAGTTCTATTGAATTATTTGGATTCGAGAAAAAATTACAGAAATGCTAATATCTTGAGAACCAAACCTCAACAATAGTATATTATGTATCAAGGGTAGAAAATTGGCGATTGAAACGAGTGAGAGGTGCGATAGAGACGAGGAGATCAAAACGACCCGAGAGAATGGTGAAGGTCGCCGAGGCTCTATCGCACCCCCACTCGCCTCAATCGTCTTTCTGCCCGTGATACACACGATATTTTTTGTTGAACGCTGAGTGAACTACCAGAGATGAAAACATTTCCCTTTTACTGGCAAAAAGGTATACATAACAGTGATGCCAGATTCGAGACCGAGACCGTATCAATTCACCCTATTGACCGCTTCCCCTTTCTCCCACCATGCGGAATGAGTCGGCGAGCGAGGGAGTGATAGTTACTCTTTCTCTGTCGATCACTCGACTCAATCTGCATGGTGGGAGAAAGGGGGAGCGGTCGATGGAGAGGGTGAAAGCTGTCTCGGTCTCGAATCTGGCATCACTGATACATAATAGAGGATGTGTTGTTCAAACACTTTCAATTAGACAATCAGTGAATATTCTAGGAATCCAACGTTATTTATTGAATTACAAAGAAGTAGTTCTATATAAATGAGTCACATTATTTTTGTCATATTCGTGATGAAAAACAAAAAATAACAGATAAAAACAAAAAGCGCAGGTTTCCATTCATCATATCCAAATGAGGTGTTCTTTTTCGAACCCATCGAGCTCATGGCTAGCTCAACACAAACAAACAAACAAATATGAATTCAAACCTAACAAACAGAACGTATGAAACTTGTTGAAAAATTTCCGGTATCATAACAGAACTTCACATCCAGCACTGAATATTACATCCATATCACAGCAATATTTGAATATCGCAGTAATATGACTGCGATATTTATGTTGAGTGGGTTCTTATCTCGATTTTCGACAGTTTGGAGGTTCCATCGGAAAAATAATTAGTATGCACTAATACACATAATATCGAGACTCTTATAAAGAAATTACCCGCTCAATTCTTGTTACTTCAACATAATCAATAACATATGAATTTGATTATACAGGGTGGCGCGAAAGTCTGGAAACACCCCCATAACTTTCGAGCAGGGCATGATGATTGGATCAAATTTCTTTTGAATTGGAAGAGGGGTCAAGGGCTATCTCAACGGGGGACTTTGAGTTCCCCAGCCCTGTAGGGCACGATGAGAGGGGAAGGGGGGCCAAAATCTCAAATGAGACGGGAGGGCTTGTGATACGTCATTCGATAGGTTTTTCCAACCCAAATCCAGCGGTTTTTTTTTCCCAAAATCAGATCATTTTTCGCTGTGTTACTGTAATTTTGATACTCTGATGTGGCAAAGTCTGAAAACACCCCCTTAACTTTTGAACGGGGCATGATAATTGGATCAAATTTCTTTCGAATCGGAGGTTATTTCTACCCCAATCTTGGCATTACCCAGAATCAACGGCGTGGACGTGTCGGGAATCTGATTCCTTGTGTGCGTGTGTGTGTGCGTGCATGTGTGTGTTTGTGTGTGGGCGTCGGTGTGTGTGGGTATTGGTGGTTGTGTGTGGGTCGCACAAGCTCATATGACCGAACCACCCAACCACCCTCACACACACACACAATCCCACACATCAACACCCACCTACACTCACACACACCTCCTCACCCACACACACACATGCACACACCCAGAAGGCATCAGGTTCCCGCCACGTCCACGCCGTTGATTCTGGGTGATGCGAAGATTCGGATAAGAAAACCTCCGATTAAAAAAAAATTTGATGCGATTATCATGCCTCGTTCAAAAGTTGTGGGAGTGTTTCCAGACTTCGCCACATCGGAGTATTGAAATGACAATAACTCAGCGGAAAATGATCCAAAAAACAAAGAATCGCTGGATTCGGGTTGAAAGCCCCTATCGAATGAAGTATCACAAGTCTTCCCGTCTAATTTGAGATTTTGGCCCTCCTCCCCCTCTTATCATCCCCTACAGGGCT
Source organism: Gonatopus flavifemur (assembly GCA_018340375.1). Taxonomy (NCBI): domain Eukaryota; kingdom Metazoa; phylum Arthropoda; class Insecta; order Hymenoptera; family Dryinidae; genus Gonatopus; species Gonatopus flavifemur. Next base: position 18,123,070 of record JAFFJZ010000009.1, read on the forward strand.
GGGGAACTCAAAGTCCCCCGTTAAGATAGCCCTTGACCCCTCCTTCAATTCAAAAAAAATTTGATCCAATTTCATGCCCCGTTCAAAAGTCTTGGGGGTGTTTCCAGATTTCTGCGCCACCCTGTATATGTATATAGCTGGCACTAATCATTTCCCCGATAGAACCTTGAAACCCTTAAAAATCAAAATACGAAGTTCTAAGGTAGTAACATCGAAATGTTCCATAACACGTCTTCCAGATATCTAAAAGATATATCTGGAATCATTTTTCAAGAGATATCCATCAGATATTCAAGAAACGTCGTATGCAACATTTTCTGACAAATTTCAGATCGATTGTCATTGTTGGGATGTCAATATTTTCTCTATCTCCGTCGTCTTCGTCTATTCAAACACTACACTGAGAGAAGAGCAGTTTGGAGGTTCTGTAAATAGTAATATATTTGTTCAGTAAATCTAAATATGACTCAACTTTCAGCAGTCTTCCATGAAATTTCGATGAACATCGCTGAGATGTTGCTTCACGTTACTCACTGTTTTTCAACCGTTCCTAGGGGTGCACACGATATTCTCGTCGAGACTGAAAAAGAATACATCATCTTAATTTAAACGTGTTCCAATGAGGTATCCACCGCACAGAATTCCGACTTCGTATCTAATGAAACGGAATAATCGATCATTCCGATTTCATAAACAAGATCAACCAAGATATGCTTCCGGTATCGTTTGTCAGTCTCGTCTCGTCTCGGTGCAACGCTCAATGCAGATCTCGATATAGATCTTGATCATTTTCATTTGCAAGATCAAAACCTGTCACGAATTTGTTCCGTCTGATGCGAAGCTTCAATTGAGTTTAGTGAACCATGTCTTACAAACAGTAGAATGATGAATATAGATCATTTTCCAAGTTCTTGACGCGAGTCTCGTGTGCACCCCTAACCGTTCCTTTAAAATTCGATGTTTATGACCGAACTCGCTACGTGTCACTCGATTCCTGAACGGTTCAGTAACGTGAAGCAAAATCTCAGCAATGTTCATCGAAATTCCATGAAAGATTGCTGAAATTTAAGTAATATTTAAATTTACTGAACAAATATATTACTATTCATAGAACCTCCAAACCGCTCTTCTCTAAGTGTACCTTCAAGTGAGTTTAATGAAAAACAAAATTATGAGCAACACAATTGTGGGCACGTGAACTACAAGAAGTTAATTAAAATGACAATATTCGTTGTCTCTGTAGTTGGAAAAATAAACAAAAAAATGGAAAATAAACACAATGTTTTTGAAGAACAAATCATGTTTTCTGGACAGAAGTCTCAATTTTTCTTTCCTTCATGTAATAGTCCAAGGAAATATCATTTTGAAAATCCTAGCTGTTCCATATTAGTTATTTTATTTGATAATTTTTATTCGAAGACAATTGAATTAAACTGTGTAAACTGAAATTTCGAATATTCTATATACATTTGTCAAAATGTATGTAATTCAGATGAAATGTTTCCAATACATAATTATGAAATAAAATAACTGATATGAAATAGTAAGGGTTCTGTATTCAATACCTCATTTGATATAAACACAATGTTGTCATTGTCAATAAATTTAACAATTTGATAAGTGATTATTTTCTCACACAAAAGGAAAGTTATATGTGCTTTCTCAACATTTTCATGGAGATTTCCAGTGCAGACACCCGATTCTATGGACGTGTGTATTATGGAATACTCATTGATCCATGTTGGACACAAGTGTCCGTGTAAGTCTAAATTTAAAAATATTATTCTTCTTCGAGTGTACGTCAAATGGAAAGATTATAAAAGTTTTCAAAAAAAGATATCCATGTAGGTTGCAATATACAAGTCACTGAAAATCGTAGATCTAGAATGCGTGTACGATGAAAGTCATTCATATTTTTTGATCTTCCACATCAGACGTATTTTCTTCGGATGATTCCTCCACCGAGTGATTTGACACCAACTTCTGTTGCTACAATATGGAAGAATTATCATATAGCAATACATATGAGTACTCAATTATATATTGTTATTCCTATCAATCATATATTGTGAGTATGCCCTTTGAATACCTGGAATGACATTAGATGCATCTCAATATGCAAATTAAATTTTTGGTGTTTTGCTGAAATTTTAAACATTCAGAACTACTATCGGTGGGAGTTTAGTAATTGAAAACAAATTCGTTTCCGGGCATAATTTGAGTGGAATTTAGAAGTGGTCGAATCTTTGGTGATTGAAATTCTAAGAAGGAAAGGAGAAATTGGAATGGAAAAGTTTCCAAAGTTATGTATAATTTATATATAATTCAATAATTCAATATATTTGATATATAAATTATATTGGGAACGTGACATTATAGGAACTGTTCTCACGTTTGATAACTAACCGTTTTCTTGTATCACCGCCCCTCAAATTATGCCCTCATTCATATTCCGCTGTGAAGAAAATCAGAATGTTTCGAAAACTGAAAATTTCAAAACTATGTTGTTACTGTTCATCTCCGACCGGCGATGACGAATTTAATTACCATATCTATTATGAAGGTGATCGCAATAATCTTTACTACACTGAAAAAGAAATTGGTTCCTGCCAAATAAATTTTTTTTGTCCTCTACCCAATAAATATTCATTAGAATCAACAGAATTATTCATTATGACCATTTATTTAGTTCGAATCAATTATCTTGGTTACAAAGAATATTCTGTTGATTCTAATGAATATTTATTGGATAGAGAACAAATAAACATTTATTTGACTGGAATGAATTTTTTTCTTAGTGTATCTAACTGCATTTGCATTTATTTTTTGAAACGATCACTGCCATCCGCAATTACGATGACGTTTTATTTTTTCTTCTTGTATACAAGATGACCCAAACCGAACTCATATCTTTACCTCTTCACCGCATTGCGTATCATTTGTGATACAAACAGGGCCGAATTAATGCATGGACAAGACTGGACATGTGCCAGAAGCCCGAACGTTTTGGAAGGGCTCCCGTCAATCAAATACATGAAAAAATATGCTTCAACTTCAAGTCTATTAGAAAACTTGCCCTTACAAAGGAGCTCCCATGACCATGTCACACAATCACCAACGATATGAAACAATTCCTACCCATATGAAAAAATTTCTAAAATTCTGAACAATTTATTTACGAATTATATACAATTTTTCATCAAATGTTCACAATTTTGAATATTTTCTCCACTTGGGGCATTTCCGGTCGGAAAAAAATGGACGGTGACACCACGTTATGATGGGAACATTCAGGACAGATTTTTCCATCCAGACATATGCGGAAATTATCGTAATCAGATGAATGGATGAATTGAATGTCACCTGTGTATGAACTGGCGGGATCGGAGAAGAAGCACCTTATGGATGGAAATGGTGAAAATAAACTATATTTTCGATCTGATTTGACCACGTAGACTTAGGATCCAATGTTTTGTTCGTTGTTGTTGTAAATATTTATTCACTCTTATCTTGTGAATCTTGTGATACTTATGGATTAACAAATTGCAATAAAATCCTGTTTCCAAACAGTTATTATATTGTTCATTCACATTTTCTTATCCAACACAAATGAGTCCCAAATGAATTTCCGTTATGTTAGGTTTGAAAGAACTCATAATGAGCTCTCAAGAATGCTCCTTCTCGCGCGAATCGAAAAAAACTTACACGTCAATTATGTATGTAGATATTGATGAGATAATTCTGATTATCTGAATGAACGAGTACTTGGACTGTTTAGATATAAATAGTAAAGAGATATACCGATACAGATACTATCCCAGATTCATGTGATAATGGAGAAATCACAGAACCTATTTCACTGGAATATTCAAACACTTTATGTCTCTCATTTTTGCCAGCGTATGAATCATGTTTGAGAGTGGATAGTACAGTGATATTCATAAGAAATCTTTACACCAGTGGAAGTTTTTGTGATGGCACAAGGCAGTCAGTCTTAGAGCTTGGATCCAATCTGCTCAAATGTTAAAGTTTAACAGATGACATGAAGGGATGGATAGTTTTCCTCAACCGTATCAAGCTTTATTGTGAATGACGAATGTCTATTCACAGTGAAATATATCTGGAAATCAAAAAACAATTGATTGTGGAATATTACAGTGGAACTTCCTGAATTTTCAAAAGAAATTTTGTTACGGTGTTGAAAAATCATTGCAAATATGCAAGATTGATGCGAAATAATCATAGGAACTACACTGAAAGAAGGATGGACTGGTTAGAACATTCTGGTTGGAATACTTCGAAATCTGAATCTATTCACCAGGAGATATAATCATGACGTCCAGAAAAACTGTTTGAAGTAAAAAAAAAACTACATTCTCCAGGTTAGAGAAACCACATTCTTTTTCTTGGTGTAGTAACCAGATTGTGTGGTTGATTTTGGCTTCAACTACTTTTTCTGAACGTCACAATCACATTTTCTGGTGAACAGGACCAGATTTCAAGTTATTGCGACCACGAATGGCCTGGTTATTTCCAAACACGTCGTTCTTCTGTCAGTGTATTTTATGATTTGAAGTGAAATTACACGCGTACGTTTGCCGCATACGATGTCATTAGATGAAGGAGGAAGCCCTAGGGGAAAACGTGTTGCCTCTCCTTCCATCTAATGCTGTCGCATGCAGCGGATGCACGCATGTGATAGAGGCTTGGGAAGTGACTCGCGACAAAGGGAATGGAACGCGCGCGCGAAGCGCGCGCCGATGACTGCTAGTATGATAAAATTGACAAATTAAATCCTTCAAAATTTATTTATGAATCACTTAGAAATCTCACGGAGATTTGAACAAGATATCAACCGAAAATATGAGATACTCAATATATGAAACATAACTAATGTCGAACATATATACTAACAGCAATTCTGGTGAGATAAATCCTTTGGGGAAGATTCGATGGACCACAATAATTCCACCCGAGATTGAAATTTCCCAAAATTATTGCTTCAAATTTCGAATGAAGTTTCAAATTCGTATTTGTGATACGCAGCTCACGTGAGCGTAATTCGTAAAACGAGGACCAATCGCGTCCCTTCTATCACTTCGACGTCCACGATGTTGGGCATCGATACTAGTGCATCAAATGGCACACCGATATTCCATCGATGCTTAGTGAACACTACTCCTCGGGCCTCAGCGGCAAAGTCCAGCCACCCGAGAACGGATAGACACACGGCTATCATTGAAAGGTCAACCTCTCCCGACAGAATATACTCGTGGGAATAGCTGATACGCAAACTTCGCGTCAGAATCAACCCGTTGACGTCATTTCCCGATAGAACCAATGGTTTGGATTCATTCTTCCAGTAGAATCACTCTCACGTCGTAATGGATTCATGGATATCCTTTGGGAATTGATCAAACGTCTGAATTTCGGTAGAGCTCCTTCCGAGCCATTCAGGGTTTGGGTGAATAAAATTTCACCGGAATCGTATTAGAATCACGACTTGTCGCGTGGGGAACATCACGTGGGATAGGTCACGTGTGCACACGTCGTCAACTAGAAAGTCCGGACTGATGAGTCATAGGATATAAGAATCCTTAATTGCTCACTCAATTAGTTTGATTTATTATTTTATTCACGATTGTCTTCATGCTAAAATAAGCTTCTTCGACCATATTATAATCATTCTTGGGTCGGTGCCGAATCAACGAAAAACCAAATCAACGAAAAAAAATTTACAAGCAGTATGAAGTTGTCATTTTGTTGCAGTATGAAATGAAATTAGTCATAGATCATTGATTAAATTAAACGAAAAGTGAAAAACATTGATTTGCTAACACAACCCCACGGTAAACTTAATTCCCCTTTGTTATGTTTATGATTATGGTATGGTTATGTTTATGATAACAACAAACCGATTTTCGTTCTCTACAGACGTTTGAAACAGTTTGATTGTACCAATCGATTAGGAAGATCATTAATAATTTTATTAGAATGATGAATTACGTGTCTACTGTAATAAACGGGTGCAGTGAATAGGTTAACATAAAGAATTTTCGTTTAATTTAATCAATGATCTATGACTAATTTCATTTCATACTGCAACAAAATGACAACTTCATACTGCTAGTAAATTTTCTTTCGTTGATTTGGTTTTTCGTTGATTCGGCACCGACCCTCATTCTTCGTTGTTTTGGTTTCACTTGAATGAACATCTTGAGTCAAGTTTCAAAAACCGAAGTTGTCTCCTTTTATTGATCTGTGACACGCGTTTCCCGACCAATTCAAAACGTACCCTGGAACTGACGAGCCAGAGGCATTATCGGGGCCCAATTATTCCTTTTGATTAGAGACGAATGGAATCATCAACGCGCTAATCCAATGACAGTCTGAAACATCACATCTGACGTCAAAGAATGAGTTCAAAATGACAGATCCAATATAGCGGACGTGAATTCAATCGTTTTCGCATTTATGGTCAGATTCAAATGAAACATGGGTTTTAGACGTTTTCGAGGGTGCTGAATCGAAATTTGGAGTCAGGAACTGTTTCAAGATCGCGGAAACAATATGGTGGACGTGGATTCAGTCATCCTTGCATTCGTGGACCAGCTTATATCAATCACGGATTCTGTAGGTTTTTAAGGCAGTCTGGGTCAAAATCTGGAATCAAATGTTTAAAAGAAATATGAATTTCGATCTTCCCGTGTAAGCTTCTCTGCATCCAGAGACTCTTCAAAAGCTGATTGGAATTATGACAGCTGCACACTAGTCAGGATTTGAAGGATGTAGTTATTGAAACAAATGAACCGTGGAAATGTTCCAATTCATTCCTTATTCACGTTCAGATGACTCCCCGTTACGCTTGAGGTGGTTCTCCAGCAATATTCAGAATTTAATTCGGAAAATTGTTATTCATTAGGGAACCAAGGTCGAAGGGATCCAATGATCATAGTTGTTGGAGCTCCTATTCGTATTCATGACAGAAGAACAACCAAATCGAAATATAACCGAACAACTCTGTAACAACCACACAAAATTTTTCATGGTTCTTCTCTTGGAGAATTTTTATTTTCAATCCACTTATGACTCATGAGAGCCCATTTCGTTCTATGTGAGATTTTGGAAACCTTCTCCGTGGATATTCTTTATATTTCATCATCAGGATACTGGCACATACTTTTGTTCATGCTGTAACGTGATAATTCCACGTACAAAGAGTGAACAGGAACAGATCTCACCAACTAGTCGGACGTACAGTCTATCCTGTGTATTTACGGAGACAAGGAAGCGTTCGATGCTCAAGTCACCGGTCCACTCCTCGGCCACACACGGGACATGTAAAATAGGTTCAGATTAATTTTCGTATGCGCGTTTTTATTTTTATTTTTTTCATGGAGACCGACGGAAGAGAGAAATGATCGACGTGAAATGGAGTACACTTACGGACTTTCGGGTTGACAAGACGTGGATGGATATTGAAGATGGACGTTTATTAATTGATCAGGATGCAACTATGCACGACGATGAGCTTATACGATGAATGACCACTGAGCCAGCCCCCGTCTACTAACGACCGCGCACCGGAGGATACGGTATCAGGCTTCCATTTCCTTGGTCACTTTTTCCCGGACAAAATTTCCCCGCTGAAATTCCCCCGAAAGATTTTCCCTGTGAAAGAAATTCCCTCGGATATAATTTCCTATGGACAAAGATTCCTTGAGCATAATTTCCCGTGTTTCCCGTTAAATTTTTCTGTGCGTTTGATTTTTCTTACGTTCGTTTGAATTTCACATCGTGTGAGGTGGTGTCTGTAGGTTATTGGAATTCATTCGTTTGTATTTCACATCGTGTGTTGTGGTGTTTATATGTTATTCGAACGTAAACATATTTCAGTATGTCGTTTGTTGTTGTGCCCGTGTGCTTGTTGGAAATTGATTTGGTTTCTTAGTGCTCTGTTCTGTTGGTTGTAGTGAGACATCATGCCGTGGATTTTCCATGAAAGTAGTAAGGGGAATGTAATTTTGGAGCACGATGGTTTTTTATACTATAAACGGAAGTGCGGTGTTGGCAAAGTTTTTTGGCGGTGCACTTTGTATCCGAAAGGATGCCGTGGAAGGTGCGAGACCAGCAGTGACAATAAAGATGGTAGAGTGGTGTTTTTCTTTGTTTTGAGTTGCTGTGTGTGCTGGAGGATAAATGCTGCTTTTAAGTTCATCCAGTTTCATAGTAAAATATTGTATCCCAGAGTATAATTCGTATTGTTGAAAGTTTTGTGAATTTCCTGTAATGTTGTGAATTTTATTAATGGATGTTTTTGAAACTTTATGAACAATTGTTACAATTGGATAGGAAGTTTTGAAATTCCCTCTCGAACATTAAATTCAAGAAGTGTCGTTAAATTCAGTATGGAAGTATGATCTGGTGTGGAGAATTTCGTATTGAATGTGAGAATTTTCCTGACAGTGTAGTTCAGTGAGAAGCTTCATACGAAATTCCGTGAGTTTTGTTGTGAGGTCATGAATTTGATTGTTTACAATGAATCATTGGATTATTATGTGGATCGGTCGTGGTAGTATTGAAAATCCATCTTATCGAAATTGTTGATACTGAGTTCCTTTGATTTTCCATTGCCTTGCTTGTCAAGTTTACATCATTCTCTAACCTTGCATGTTCCGTGTACTGTGTACACTTTATATATCTGTTTTTTTTCTTCTTTATTGTATTTTTATTGTTCACGAAGAATTATATTGCATGCACTTATGATGAACATTGGTTTTTTGGTTTGATTTCATCTAAAAATGAAGGAGAAGGTGATGTTCGAGTGAAATTTCTACATCCATACGGCCCTTCTCCATCTTTCCACTGGCCATCAAAAGAAGACATTTGTTGGATCCCTATATGCAACATTATTTCATGTGTTAACCCACCGATCACAAAGGGATCCGGGAGAATGTATTATTTCTCTAAGGAGGCGATTAATTGGACTAATATTAAGCGCAATCAAATGCTGAAAAAAACACGACATCGTCAATAAGTTATCGACAGTTTCTTAGAGACACTGGTCTTGCATCCCATCACTGGAAATCCTACTTCTTGACCTATTGTTATTCTGTTGACTTGATATTGCTATAACAAGTGAGTTCAGAACACTGAAGGTTTTGAAATATGCATTACAGCCCAATGTCAGTTTTGGTCTCATTGTGTGATGAAGGCAGCCTCATAGAAGTAGAGCCTATTTGCGGATGTTGATATAGTTCAATGAATAAAGTAAAAGTATCTGAAATTTGTGTCATTGTTTTTGGTCTAATAAATATTCAACGCGTTGCTTCATCGAATGTGAATTAAAATCTGATTTTCCATATTACATCACACATTTCTAGTCAAGACACTGGTGATGTTCTTCTCCTTTGAATCAATTTAAACAAAATTTGATAGAAAAAATTATTCAATAGGACAAAATAGTCACTCGGCCTCCGAGCATATGATTGTGACCGAGCGAGTGACTACTGCTTCACCATAAAAAATTATTCATGTCACTCCTTCAAATTCATCCAGTTGTGTTAGCAGAATTAAAATCTTTTGAACTCGTGGACGGATTATCGAATTTCGATCCCCTACACTGTGCAAATTTTTCACTCACTTCATCAGTTTTTTTTTGTTATGTTTTTGTTGGATTCGCCATTTTGAAATCGTATTCCAATTTTCTGATAACACTTGTATACGCCAATATTCCCAAATATCCGATCATTTTTCAGGTGCGTTGATAAGGAACAGGTGATCGCACCGTATCGAAACGTAAACCATGACGCAAAATGATAAAAAATTAAAAAAACCATGGAGGCGATCAAAAAACCAGATTTTTTTTTTCATATTCCCAGAGCGGGCATCTTCAGCTTCCATTAAGAAAAACAGCCCTGTAGCTGTTTTCCCTCACCCCGGAATATGAATTTGAAAATTACCCGTCGAGATGGTCAAAAGTTCATAAAGTCTGCGTTGAGAACCCCCTCACAATGAACCCAACGTGATTTAACGTATATTTTCAGAATCCACATATCCCCACGAGACTCTCATATAATTTTGAGCATGAAATACCATTTGGATCGGAAGTTATTGGGATTTTTGTCACGCGGCGTGTGGTCTGTCGGGGAACTTCGATACGCAATTCCGTGAAACTTTATTATTTTATAACTCGAAAAGTATGGGATTTAAAAATACATGGTCTTGGATTTTTCGATAGAATGGTGATGAAATTCGATGAAAAAAATTTTATGGAAATCTGGGATGGTGGGTGTCATGACTGGATGAACTGACATGGAATGACTCTTGAGCAACTCTATACAATCCATGGCAATTGTGAGGGGCAGTTTCTGCCTTTCGTTTATATTTTGTCTGTTAATCGTATTATGGGAACATATCAAGAAGTATTGGAACAGTTGAAGTTGAAGAATTCGAATTTAAACCCGGAAGTGATGCTGGTTGATTTTGAAATTTCTTTCATTAATGCTTTTCGTAAGGAGTCTACGAATTGCACTGTCCGTGGTTGTTACTTCCATTCTCGTCAAGTTGTATGGCGTAATATTCAGAAGTGTGGCTTGGTTACAGCGTGTCGGGATAGCGCTCGTTTTGCAAGAGATTTGCGGAAATTGGCTCCCTTGGCTTTTGTTCCACCGCAAAAGGTTGTGGCTGCTTCCGAGTTATTGATTGGAACAGAGTTTTTTTTACGCAATGAGGATGTTTCGCACAAATTCATGAACTATTTTGAAAGTACTTGGATTGGTATGTTGTGTCAGCATGAAGTAGGTAAAAGCGGTCGTTTTGATGTTTCCTTGTGGAATCATTATAATTCTGTGATGGAAGATGGAGTTCACACGATCAATGCCGTTGAAGGTTGGCATCATTCTTTTAATGCCAAAACTGAAGCGACTCATCTATCTCTCTGGAAGTTTCTCAGTTTGTTGCAGTCTGAGCAAGGTTTAACGGAAGCTAAGGTTGTTCAGTTACGAAGTGGATCATCTCCACCTGCGAGAAGAAGAAGATACGTTGATTTTGATTCTTGACTGAGGAAGATTGTATCTCAGTTTGACGATAGTGATGTTGATGGTTATTTGGAAACGATTGCAGGTATTTGTACATTGTAATAACATGTAACAAAGTCATAGTTGGATTTCAGGATTTTTTTTCTTCCTGATTCTTTTTCAGAATGTAATGTATGCATTAGCCATCAAAAGTCGTATTATGAGTATGTTCATTATGCAATTTTGTGTTTTTTTTTTGCTTTCATTCAACGGGGTGTATAACTTGCTGATGAAGCTGTTTTTGAGTGTTCTGTTTGTTTGTTTCTACGTAGAATTTCATTGGGGAAAATTCTGGGTAGGGTATAATTGTTTGGAGGAGTTTTGTGCGGGTTTTTTTTTGGTTTGGGGGAATGATGTGTGGGGTTTTTTTCCGTAGGGGAATTTTGTTCGGGGAAAGACTTGCAGGGGAATTTTGTCCGGGAAATTTTGGATGGGGGAAAAGTGCCCTGGAACCGGAGGATACACTCCCCGCGACATGGTTTATACATGCGAATGTATCAAGAGAAAGCCAAAGCCAGACCGTTCAACTTATTGATCCTCTATCTATTACGAGTTGGAATCTCTGTATCCCCAGGATACGATGAGATAGATCTTGGCAAGGATGTTCTTAATATCCCGTGTATCTCAATCAAGTTCTTGGCACCAGATCGATCGTGGCGTCATGAAGCGTGATCCGCGACAGATCATCTGGATCTGACCGATATTGGTCGAATTTACAATTGAAACGTAGGAACAAAGAAGGACAGTAGAATACATTGTCGGATGTGGGCCAAATCAACGAAAAGACAAATCAACGAAATCAGTGTTTGAAAAGAGTGAGTAGGACGTATCTCTCTTTTCAACCAACTTTTCGTTGATTTGGTTTTTCGTCAATTTGGCTCCCATCCACATTGTCCGTCAGATCGTGAAATGAAGGTGTCCTCGTCTGTATATTGTTGTAGATCGAGAATAAAAATACGGTGTGGAGTCTGGTATAAGCGTTCCACTGTGGAACGCGAAAATTTTCATGTATGTTAATATATTACGAAGTTCCCGTCATATGCCGTGAATGATTATTTCAATTATCGTCGAATATTTGAGTAAAGCCGTCGAGTCTCAAAGATGAAATTTGTCGTTCACTCTGTTGAATTATTTGTTCTTTCTTTGTGAATATTGGCTTAGGAAAATATTGTAAAGGGCTTGCGCGTACGACGAAGGGATAAAAGACGATTCAACGCGCGCGCCGGGGACTTGTTTATTCCGTCGACGGGGAGAAGAGAGCAGCACCTTCTGGGTTAACTGAGTTTCGCTACGCGCAGCCGCTGTCGTCAAGCGAACGAACGAGGCCACCGGCGGTGCAAGGGATCATCACTTGAGTTTCGAACGTGCTGAGGACAACTGTCTGAGATCGTTATAGAAAAACGTGTTTTGTTTTACTGACAGTTATTTGTCCGAGGAAAAGAAAAGGAAGGATGTTGGATCGATTATAAGTGTATCTAATATTTCTTTTTGTTTTGTGGTTCGGTGATTACCGAATACATGTGTCGAAAACCGCGTGTGCCCCTCGAGTGCTTCCTTGATGCCGGTGAACTTCGTCGGGGAACCGTGTGAGTGAAAAACGCTGAGAGGGGATCCACATACCGGATTTCATAATCGTCGAGAGTAGAGTTCTCTCCCGACGAGGTTGACGGGCCGTATGAGTGATTGTGTCACGTTGGAAATATTCAATGTATCGCCCGAGAATACTAGACGGGTATTCTTCTAGAGGTTTTCTTCCTCCCCGATAAAAACGTGAGCCCTAGCGTTCGTTCCTGCTAGGAGCAGGCTTGTACAGATTGAAACCCTGTTGTTTTTTTTTGGTTGTTTGGCATATTGATGCCCGAAAGTCGGTTTTGTTCTTTTCTAAGTAAATTTCTTTACTTTTTCTAAAATATTCAGTGACGAGTGTTCTTTTTTCTCCTTTGTAGTCGACGTGGACCGTTCCTCTCTCCCTGGACAGCTGGCCAGCGTTCAGCCTTCGTCCCGATTGAATTTTTGCCCTGGATCAACTGGGATACGCCCCCGTGGTTCCTTTTCGTGTTTTTTCTTTGTTTTTGTGTTTTGTTGTGGAGTTCCGTTTCAGGATCTGGGAAGGGGACTTTCAATTCCTAACAAGTTCTCAGCTCACCAAGAAATGATCCAAAGTCATCCCTAGTAATTAGCCATTCTGCCTGAGCTTGAGAACTTTATTGAATTTCATTGACCAATAACATTCGATACAAATTTGCAACAGAAAGTGACCATTCACACTTGTTCAAATCCGTCGAAATTTGTTAGAATCGGTTGAGGGGACTCGTGTATTGAGAGGAAGGGGGGTATATTTAAATGAACTTCTCCCCAAAGGGATGTAATTATTACAAACGCAAAGTGAATAATGATACATCACATATCTGATATTGCACCCTGTCGTGAACTTTGAATTCCCCAATGATTTCTAAGAGCTGAAGAAACACTGTGAATCGTGAACAAAGTCCACAATTCCATTCTTCAGCTTTCAGAAATCATTGGCGAATTCAAAGTTTGCGGCAGATCGCAATCTCAAGTATATCATGTTTGGCTTTGTATTGATTACATCCCTTCGGGAAAAAGCTCGCGCAAAATTGGAATTTCACTCTGTTCCACCTGTTCATGCTCGGTCTTCTTGAATTAGAGATTCAATAGGATTTCAATAGGTTTCAATAATCGTTTGCCTCTAAAAAATTTGTCTCTAAAAATTTTATGTGTCAGACGAATTCAGAGCAATTTAGAACAATTTAGCGTGATTCAAACCGATTCAGCAGAATTCAGAGACAGATAATTCGAGAAAAAACATGCGTTGAATTTTTGAAAGGCATTCAGAGACATTCAGGATGAGTCGGGAGAATTCAAAAAGAAGGGAACTGAGTGAAATCTTTGGTTTAGAATTCCGGAGGAATTCAGGGAATTCTAGGAAAACTCAGAGATAAATGAATCAGCGCAAATTGTACGTCGAATTTTCCAGAGAGATTCAGGGAAATTCGAAGGAAGCTGTAAAATCTACTTCCCAAAATTTTTGGAGTGAGATTCCATTATTCAGCCAGTTACAAGTGAGCTTGTCAAATTTTCAAGGGGAAATTTCACTCTTTCAGAGAGATGGTCTAAAGTTTGCAATTAGAAACCCACAACAACTCTAATCACAGAGTGATTTTTCTACTCCAAAACAGTGGGAGTTCACTCAAACTAGATGAAACTCTCATTCGGAGCAGATAAGCTGACTTCTGAAGCCCAGTGGAGTGTGACGTGTGTTTCAGCACTCCTTCAAATTTCGAGAGTGAACGAAGAAAATTCTGAAGAATTCAGACAAAGCCAGAGGAAGTTTCGGAATGTGAATGAATCGAATTCTGAGAGATTCAAAGAGATTCAGAAGAACTCAGATAGATTCAGGCAAATTTAGAGAAAACTTTGGGATCTGAATGGATGAATGAAATTCCGAGAGGCTCAAGGAGATTTAGTCCGGTGCAGAAGAATTCTGAGGAATTCACATTACGCTTTGAACTTGAAATCAATAGAATGCTGAATGATTCAGAGAGATATAGAAAGATCCTAAAGGATTTTCATATCTTTATCAGCAAAGTTCATATGGATCCAAAAGGTATTGAAAATATTTCGAATGCACCACTATATGACAAGTTTCTCACTCCCTTTGAATTACTCTGAGATTGCCCTGAATTTCTCAGAAAAATGTCCCAAAACATGGAGACATTTAGCAAGATTTCAGAAAGATCCCGTGTAATTTCAAAGTGATTCAGAGAGATTCCCTTACCGAGGCCAGGTTCTTCAGAACATCGCAATGATTCATGTGTGAAGGAAGGGAGAAAATTCATTCCATTTGAATATCATATATGTGGACTGTTCCACCCGCTCAGTCTCATCCAAAGAAATCTGAAAGGAATTCAAATCATTCAGGAATGTATTTCCGATTCACTGTTGGGTCGAGATGCAGATGATAAGAGTAATGAATCTCATCTAACACGGAATATTCGTGTCCTATAGATCCCATGGAATGCTACGATGACACATGTCTGACGAGTTCAGTTTCAGAGGGGGAAATTGAATGTCGTATACGTGGACAGCTGCACACATCACATATCATAAGCGTTGATTGGAATTCCCTCCCTCGGAATAAAAGTTGTGCAATTAGACCATAATCCTTCGATGTCCAAGAGATTCAATTCCTTCGCATATATCACCTCACTCGTGTGTGCTGAATGTAGAGAAACTGTGGAAGAAAGCATATCGAACACAAAGCATCAACTTTCAAAACATAACCAACACACTCTGATTCAAATATTATATCGTTGGTGACATGAAAGGATGTAACAAATCACGTTATCAGATAGTTGTCATTTTTATTATGACAAATGTTCCCGATCCCAATCTCTCACAAATCTAGTATCAAATTATTCGTCTAAACTATAACTATTCTGATGAATTCATCTCGGACGATTATTCAACTTCCACAATAATGGAAATTGAGAAGACTCGAAGAAATTATAACGTGATGTATCACGTTTTTTTTTTTATCATCGAAGATATGCATTTACGAAAAACTCATCTGAGAATATTAGGAGCCACAAAGCACTCCCACAAAAACGATGGACGCGATAATATATTTCCCGTTCTAACGCTGAAAGTGTACAAATAAGAGCATGACGTCAGTCGTTCAAACGAACTAGCAATGAGAGTGGGAATAAATTCACACACAAATCAGAATACCCCGGATCCATGAATGAATTTCGATGAATATGTTTGAGATTTCACCGATCGGATCTGATGAACAATGGGAACAGATACATTATCGATTTCCGCATTCTTGATAACGGTATTGATCGGGAAAACACTCGAACAATCCGATTGAATCAGTCGTCAAGAGTCCAAATAAAGTCTATATTACATGCGAGTAGTGGTTCGGTGAATGTCCGAACAAATCCTAAACAATCCGTTGAGAATTCCGTCCATTGAATCCGAAAAACATTCACAGCAGAAACATAATTAATTCTCACATTCTTGACGATATTGATCGGAAAAATATTCACACAATCCGATTGAATCAGTTGTCACGAGTCTTTTTTGAGGTCCATGGCGCGGAAATCTTGAAGATCCTCATTGTTGGTTCAGTATAGAAATCAATAATTCCTATCAACAATGCCCCATTAACCCTGTAGATGAACCGAGATTGTGAATCAGCATATTACCAATCAAATCAAGTTGAATCAAATTGCATCCAATCCAATTAAATCCAATCGAATCCAACCCAAATCAACCCAATCGAATCCAATTCAGTCCATCTGGACTGAATTCTATGCAGTTGATTCCGATTGAATCCAATTGGTGAGTTCCTTACTCAGCATGATTGAAACCAACAGTCTATGACCAATCCAATCTGCAATATCTTTTGGTCATGTTCATCGGCCAAATGGTCATTGAATTCAAGTGAAAATAACTCCATATGACCCAAGGAATCAGATTGGCAACGACAGACATTGACTTCAACATTGTTCATCAAGTGAACTGAATCATTGTCAGATGACCACTCCAATCTCATTCAATCTTATCAACCCTCTTCCCAATGAATCTGATCCGAAAAATGTATTCCATATTGCATTCCATTTTGTATGTCAGGTATACCATCAATCGGGAAAATATTGATTCGCCCTGTCCTTCGTATTGTGATGTCATCAACTTACATCTTACTAGAAATGCGTCATCCGCATATAGTAGGTTCATACCTCTTCGATCCGAATAAATTAAATTGTCGGGTTCCTTATGTGTTCTCGTTCTAATGTTCACAATGACCCAAGAATCTTATCTCCATGTGGTGGTGTCAATGAATCAAAAACCTATTCATTCCTGTTCATGATATTTAATAATTCGACTGATCAGTCTCATATGATCCAATTCGTTTGATAATTGGATTTCACTCCGGAATTCACCGTATTCCGTTGGCTTACACCCTGTACAATGTTTTAGCCAAATCCTTTTCGAATAGCGTCACAATGAAAATGAGTTTCTATTATTCATAACCTTATCGCAAACTTAAATTGGCGTATAGGCATAACACGTGCCTAAGCCATTTATAACCAATAACGATTAACCTTATCGCATCTAATTGCTCATCATCGTCATCATCATCATGGAGTCATCAGTCTTATGACTGGTTTGATGGAATCCTCCAACCCTGTCTATTATCCGCTAACCGCTTAATTTCTGCATATCTACGACAACCCTCTTCTTGTATAATTTGCTTCATATAACTTAATCTAGGTCTACCTCTTCGAGTTTGACCATTCATTTTTCCTCCCAATATTGTTTTCAATAAGCTATCATGCCTTAATGTGTGCCCTATCAGATTACTTCTTCTTTTTACGACCTGTCTCAAAAGACTTCTTTTTTCATTCACCTTCTCAAGTACTTCTTCATTTTTTACTTTCTCTATCCACTTTATTCTGAACATCCTTCTATAACACCACATTTCAAAAGCTTCGAGTCTTCGTTGGTCCGTTTTCCCAATTGTCCAAGCTTCGCAACCATATAATGCTGTGCTCCAAACGTAACTCTTCCCTGGTGAAAATGAAGTGTGACACTGTAGTTACAGTGAAATGCGAGGTTCATCCGAATGTACCCGGAGTGGTGTTTCGCGCCGTGGAATGCGACGCAAATGTATTTTGTTACACTTCGTTTTTACCAAGGTTCAAGAATTTCTTCCTTACTGCTGAGCTAATATTTTTCGAACATAGTAACTGTTTCTTTTGGTGGAAAGCCTGTTCCCCTTGTGCTATTCTTGCTTTTATATCTCTTTCGCTTTTACCGTTTTCTGTCATCATGCTTCCTAGATATTTCAATTCTTTGACTTGGTGAATTGTCTGTGCATCTATTTTGACTTTGGTTCTTCTTGATGTTTTCGCTGCTTTACAAATCATGAATTTTGTTCTGTTCTTATTTATGTTCATACAATATTTGTCTAGTAATATTTTTCTCATAGTGTTGAGGATATTTTCGAAACTGAGCACCACTCGTAGCTAATATAGCTATGTCGTCCACAAATCTCAAAATGCTTACATTTTCACCTTGAATCTGTAATTTCAATTGCACTTGCTCCTCCACTTCGTTCATCGCTTCTTCTATATACAAATTGAAAATCAATGGCGATAGTGAGCAGCCCTGTCTCACCCCTCTTCTAATTTGTGCTTCTCCTTCTTGACCCTCTATTTCTATTATTGCGGTTTGATTCTTTTATAATTCATATATTATTCTCCTGTCCTTGAAATTAATTCCTACCCCTTCCAAAATTGTAAACATCTTCCAGTCAACATTATCGAATGCTTTTTTTATATCTACAAAACCTATATAGGGGAGCAAGGGGCTAGTTGTAACAGGGGTAAGTAGTAACACGCGAATTATTCGATGAATTTCAAGTATTGCCGCTGGATTTCGAATTAAATCTTCTATCCAAGACGTGCTTCATTAACTACAAACTATCGGTATCTCGTGAGACAGTGCTGGGAGTGTCTAGAAATATAAGATCCATTTGAGTCAGAAAATGAAAAAAACATCGTTTTGCAAACATTGATTTTAGTCCTATTAATCGATCCTCTTCAAATATGTAAGTGACTATTTATTTTGTCTATGTATTGAGCTTTGAAATGCTCAAATAACTTTGTCATGAATTCTGTATAGTTTTTCAATAGTCAATGAATATATTCGAAATCATACAATGGGGCAAGTTGTAACAAACTTTCGGGGCATTCTGTAACATGTTTCGGTTCGTGCTTATTCGACTTGGTTCGACATATTTCTTCAATTGTCGATATGCAAATGTCTTTATTCCATCCATTCTTCTTCCATCTAAAAATGAGAAATTATCAAAGAAAATCTGAAACCGGTTAAGAAAATGAAGATGTCCTGATTCAGATATTATACAAGAAACAAGTGAAATACACAATAACGCTGAATTTTGCTAGCATTATTGTGTATTACACCTGTTTGTTTGTGCTATGTTAAATGCCCGAATAATTCTTTATGGAATTGCGATGTGAATTATTTTTATACATTAGGGTGTTCTTCAAGAGTTCATTTTGAATTCAAAGTATTCATAATGAATATTCAATTGATAATTCTTATCAAGATGACGGATTTTGATTGATTCTATTTTGATCGATTGAATATGATTCAATCTTAGTCATAATCATAAGTGGCTACGAAAATTAACTGAATAATATCGGAGTCCCATAATGATTGTGGTAATAGGCTAATAAGTACAGGATGATTCTACAACCTTAAGCTTAATTTTTCAAAGTTTATTTTCGTAATAAGTGTTGTAAATTCGGATCAATAAAAAAATAGTCGGTACAGCTCATTTATCAATAAGTATCGTACCATAACAAGAAGTTGACATGTTTTCAATGAGCAGTTATTCTAGGTGTTACTACTTGCCCCAAGCCTGTTACAACTAGCCCCAAGTACAGGGTAAGTTGTAACAGCTGACTTGTTTTGGAATAATGTTTGTTGTGCTAAAATCAGCGAACTTTTCGATGAATATTTTTTTGCATATAATGAATGAATGTTCACGCTTACGAAACATTCAATGATGAGCAAGAAATTATGTATATATTTCACAATATTAGCATTTTTACAAAAACTGTTACAACTAGCCCCTCGCTCCCCTACACAGTCTTTTTTACTCTAGACTTTTCTCTACTACTGTTCTGAGTGTTAATATTGCTTCCCGCGTTCCCCTATTCTTCCTAGAACCAAACTGATCTTCTGCTAATCTGCTCTCTATTTTATTCTCTATTCTTTTATATATGATTTTTGTCAGTATTTCCGAGACATGTGAAGTTGAACTAATCGTTCTGTACTCCTCGCATTTGTCTGTCCCTTGTTTTTTTGGAATGGCGACAATTTTATTCTTCTGGAAACCTTTCGGTACTTCACCTATTTCGTACATATCCCTGACCAATTCAAACAGTGCGTCACGAGTTCTCTGATTGATCTAATTGCTCGATCGAGATTATCAAAATTGTGGTGACGCCACTTCGTTCCCATTTTTTCATCCTTCATAGAGCGTGAAAATTCTGATTCGTGGTCGTGGTTATTTCCTGTATCCGTTTTGTCAATAAACTTTGCCGAACTTCTAATCAGTCTAGTACTCATGAGAATTTGTAAGATCTAATGTACTGTCACAATGGTTGAAGTAACTAATCAATCTTCCCATTTTTTGATGTCAAAAACCTCATCATAACTGATTGAATTGTCGTACTATAGGTTTTGTTGAACAGGGGTCAGGTATTTTATTAGTCCACTTCTTAATCAATCTTGGTGACAAAATCTGATCCAGACGATCTCATAGATCCAAATTCAATCCCATCGGAGCTCAATCGTCCGTTGTCAATGTGCGCGAAGACATTCCAATGTTCCTATAAGATATGATTAGACACAATGAATTTTTCTGACCTGGGTTCCCTTTCCTGGGTCGAAAATTGTCCAAATATTCAATAGTATGTACGTTCCCCTGGAAACATATGTTCCTGAAGTTTGAATCGTTTATTGAACCGAATTGGTTATTCAATAACGAAATCCTGCGCTGTTGAAGACCCAAAAACTTGCAATAGATTATTTAGACGATGTTTCCAGTTCCAAGAAGTTGATTCGAGAAGATCAACACCGATGATTTCTCAGATTTTGTGAGTTCGAGTTTTCGTTTTGTTTCTGTGAATAATTGGAATTTCAACAACATTGGGAAGATCTCATTCCTCCGCATATCACTTCCTGGGGCTCTGAATGTCGAATATCTGAAAGGAATCATATCGGACACAAAGCATTGAATTTCACAACATAACCATACATACTTTGATTCAAATGATTATGACATGTATTTATGAACAACTTATCTAAAAACATCAGGAGCCACAATGCATTTTTATTATAACATTGAACGCGATGATGTTTTTTTTTTTCCCCGATACTAAATGTTTCCTTTTCTAGCAAATAATCACGCATTCATTATCATGATCCAAGAGAATGTCAAAACATTCTCCCACAAATTCAGAATTGTGAATAAACATACAGACGAGTGCGTGCCGTCGGTGGTTCCAACAAATCATCAATGACAATAATTATATGATTCAAAAAAGTACGAATGGGGTATAACAGTATCGTTAGATCTCTCCCCACTAATTCATCACGAAATGAGTGCGGTTATCTTCAGGTGATCATGACATTCCTAAACGATATCTGAGACTTATTTTCAGGGAAAGTTGAAGAATTATTGTAGAATGATATTCTTCTGAATGATTGCTTATAATTGATCATAGAAATGTGAATGGTTTGTTCGAAATTCCCTAAGATTTGACAAGACTCAATAAGATTGTCATTGAAAATATTTGTGTACCCAACCAAATCTCATTGACAAGTGATCAGATGAAATTGATCAGACCTTTGTTCAATTTAAATAGGATCCGGCGAAATTCAGTGGATCTTTTCTAATCACGATAATTATTTCATTTATGAATGATTTCTCATTCAATTGAAGTTCTTATGAAGTTGAAAGGTCTGTTACGTTGACACAGAATCATAGGCGAGAGGCAAGGAAGTCGAATCTTGAACACGATAATCCAAGTTCGATTCCGAATGAAACCAGGTTTCTTTTTCATCCAGAAATGTATTTTTCTCATTTACTGGTCAAATTGTCATCAAAATTGCTGCAATAATTTAACATTTTGATAACGCCTCGATCATCAGAATAATATCAAGTTGATGTATTCTTTAGTATATCGGTCCATTTTGGACGTATACACCAATGTTATACGTTATATGTAAGATAAATCTACACCCAGTCTTCATCTAAAAACCATTCTTACGAAGCTCAAGTTCTCTAAATTGCTGAATTCATCATTGACGTGGCACTCCGTCATGATTGTAAAAGAATGAGTTAGTAATAGTAGATGTATTAATTTTAGCTTTCTATATATCTAGGTTAGCAGTCTAGATAACCACGAATACAGTCATCCCTCATAATCAAGTCAATCATCAAACTTCACCAATATTTCAGACCAATACTTAAGAAGCAGCCTCGCTTTTCTTGTAGTAATAATTATGATGGGAAATGAAATTGGTTGGTTAGAAATCAATCGACTTTATATGTTCTTTTAATATTCCATAATTTGGAGTGATGTTGAAATTTATTCCTCAATTATGACGGCTGGAACACTAGATCAGGATGTGAAACGATTATTATGGTCCCGATTGGAGTCCGATGGATGCCTAATCAGGATCTGATCATTTGTGCGTCACATTCCATATCAATTCCTCATTTGGCCCTGATTTATTTGAATTGGGCCATGATTGATTTCTCCACGTAGTAAATTATTCACCTCTCCCAGACTAACGGAATATTTGTTTGATATAAATGATTGTTCTTGTCAAAGTAGCGATGCATTACAGAAATTGTTGAGAAGGATAAAATATACATTCCATCTGGAATCTCACACAAGCAATGATATCAGAACATTATTTTATTATTGATTCTGAAAAATTCATGTTGAAATTCTCTATTCATTCCATCGGAATTCTTCCAATTGTGCATCACTCCATATTCGTTTCAAATATATTTTTCATCGTAAATTTGAACGAATACTCAATATTCAACGGAACAATCACTATAAAAGGCGATTTGAATGCTCGTCGGGATGTATACGAGTTGGAGAGTTGAAATGTGGGAAAAATTTCTTCTCCATTAGTAAACGACATTTATGTCTGATGGAAACGCAATTTAAAGTATTGCACAAGAAACAATAGCAATACGTAGATATAATGACAAAATGAATTGATAAAATCTGTGTATGGAATTGAATACAGATAACAATAGTATAGGGATTCGGAAAAAACGAAAGGACTGTTATTCGACCTTTCTAATAGGGTGAATCAAGGTGAGATGACGCACTCTTCGGCTTCACTACAGCACGGAATAATTACTGAAGGAGAATGTAAAGATTTTGATTGAATCTTTATATTTTTCTTGAGTGGACGAGGTTTGAGAACTAGGAAAACTAGGAAGAAAACTAGGAAATTTCTCACTGCTTCGATCGAATAGAGAACAAGCACGAGGTACCGAACGCTTCGTAACGACTGATTTGAATTCCAAGCGTACAAGCAGTTCGTATCGAAAATTCACACACACACAAACACACATAAGCGAGTGGTAAGCGTAGGAACGGCTGGCCGTTTACAGACGCAACCAAGAAAGAGCCAGAATTCCACAACATTCCGCCCGCCTCGTTTCTTCGGAGAAGAAACGAAACTACTCAGATCCAGCCTCTAGGCTGACCGGCAACAGACATACCTTTGTAATGGGGCGTTTAAATAAACCAGAAGCCGTTTTAACGGTTACCACCCGCACCAAATTATCCGCACCCGGATGGCATCCAACTACGCGGCCGAGCTCCCATCTAGCGGGAGGCAAGTCAACATTTTTCAGCAGTACAAGATCTCCCGACTTAATATTCGACCTGCGCCAATACCAGTTAGAACGCTGTTGGAGCGAGTGCAAATAGTCACGATTCCATGATTTCCAAAATTGTTCTGTTAACCGCTGGACCGCTTGCCAGCGAGATAAGCGGTTCTCTTGCACATCCAGTACAGAGGGGGTCGGTCTTGCCTTGAGACTGGTACCGATCAAGAAGTGACCAGGCGTTAGCGCTTTCAACGACTCAACATCATCGAACAACGGCGCAATGGGACGAGAATTGAGACAAGCCTCGACGCTACACAGAACAGTTTGAAATTCGTCCCTCACTGGAGTGACGGAGCCCAATAAACGGCGTAAGTGAAATTTCACTCGTTTCAACCCCGCCTCCCAGATTCCACCAAAGTGGGGTGCCCCAGGAGGAATAAAATGCCATCTTATGCTATCGGTAACACATCTATCTCTCAATGTAGCGTCTCGCACGATACTTCTGAAACAAGCGGCAAGTTCTTTCGTGGCACCAACGAAATTTGTACCGTTATCCGAGTACATATCGGAGGGCATGCCACGTCGCGCCATAAACCGATCGAGAGCCGCGATAAAGTCCGAAGCGGAGCAACTGTCTACGAGTTCCAAATGGATGGCCTTGACAGAGAGACAAACAAACAAGCTAACGAAAACCTTCACCGTTCGATTCCCACGGCCTTTTGACAAGCGCACAAGAAATGGGCCGGCATAGTCCACCCCCACATGCGAAAATGGTCTTGTCGGAGTTACTCTGCAAGCGGGAAGAGCACCCATAAGTTGTTGTGGTGATGCCGCCCGATGTCGCGTGCAAACAACGCAGTTTGAAATACAGCGTTTCACCAACGTTTTGATCCCAAGAATCCAGTAATCTTGCCTTGAATGATGAATCATCAAATGAACGCCACCGTGTAATGTTTGATCGTGAGCTCGTCTTACTAGCAATATGGAAAGCTCACAGCTAGGCAGAATTATAGGGAACTTCTGATTATATGGAAGAGAGCTTTTGGCAAGTCGACCTCCTACACGCAAAACTACAGAATCATCCAGGAATGGATTCAACCTCAAAATGCTACTTCTCTTAGATAACGGCATACGCGCAGCTAAGCAATTCAACTCAGGAAGGAAGAACAGCTTTTGTAATTTCTTGCACCAGAACATTTCCGCCTCCTGAAACTCGTCGACAGCTATGCTTCGATCTTGGAAAACTGCAGATTTCAGACGCGCACGAGTAACAAAGCGAAAACAATAGCAAGTTATTCGAATTAGTCGCAACCAGGATGAAACCGGCCGGAAAGGACTCCAAATAACCTCAACGGTAACTGTCATCACAGTCTTCTCCACTTTCAATTCGGATAAAGCAACAGAAGAAGGCTCTACGACCACCGCAGGCCAATTATTCTGAGATTCCCTCAACCAGTGAGGCCCTCGCCACCACAGCTCACATTCTGGCAGCTTTTCTGCAGAAATGCCCCTAGACGCAATGTCTGCCGGGTTTTCCTTGCCAGCTACATGCTTCCAAACTGCATCCGGAACTTGAGATTGGATACCGGATACACGATTCGCAACAAAAGTTGTCCACCGGCTAGGAGCGCTGCATATCCACGACAAAGCGACTGTAGAATCAGTCCAACAAAACACCGGAACTTCAGTTAATTCCATCGACGACTGCACAAAGCAAACTAGTTTGGAAAGCAAATGAGCAGCACACAGTTCTAACCTTGGAATGGAAATGGACTTGAGAGGTGCAACCTTAGTTTTAGCAGCAAGTAATGAAATCCTCGGGGCGAAGCGATTATTGCATACCCTGAGGTGAGTTAAAGCAGCGTAAGCCACGTTCGAGGCATCCGCGAAACCATGTATAGAAATTTGATCGCCACAATAAAGCTGCCCAGTCCAGCGAGGGATAACCACATTTTGTAAATGCACAAGCTCATTATAATACCGTATGCATTGCGTGTTTAAATCAAGAGGGAGCGGATCATCCCAACCTAATTTTCTTGTCCACATAACCTGCAGTAGAATCTTTGCCTGAACGGTTACAGCAGCGACCCATCCTAAAGGATCAAAACTGCGTAGGATACACGATAAGAAGGTACGCTTGGTTAAAGAGCTAACTTCCTCAAGTTCAGCATGATAATAGAAGCAATCAGAACCTGGATTCCATAGAATCCCCAGCAAGCGTAGCTTCTCATCCTGCATTAGAAGTTTATCGCACGCCAAGCCATGATCATGCGTATCGATATCCAGCAACAATTCCGACGCGTTGCTGGCCCATTTTCTCAGGCGGAAACCGCCCGCCATGAGCAGCTCGGATACTTCGTGCTTCAAGCATTGAGCAGAATCAAGGTCTTCGGCTCCAAACAACACATCATCGACATAAACGCGATGCTGAAGAATTTTAGCGGCATTCGGAAATTTCTCCGCTTCATCGAGAGCAAGCTGCTTGATCACACGATTCGCAAGGAATGGTGCGCAAGCGATGCCGTATGTGACAGTCAACAACCGATACGAATCTAGAGTTGAGCCAGTATCAGCTCTCCAAAAAATCTTTTGAAAATCTACATCCCGGGGATCGATCCAGATTTGCCGAAACATTTTCTCAATGTCGGCACACAGAACATACTGAAAACTTCTCCAGCTGCAAATCAATGAAAACAGATCAGCCTGCAATTTGGGACCTACTAATAAGAAATCGTTCAAGGACTTCCGATTGGCGGTATGCATAGAAGCATTGAACACAACGCGTAACTTTGAGGTAGAGCTACTGTCCCTCCAAACTGGATGATGGGAGATAAAACACCCATTCTGCAACGAATCAATTTCTTTGACCAATTCCATATGGCCCTTGGATAAATATTCGGCCATGAAATCCCTATAAGCCTGAAACTGATCCGAATCAGCTGAGAGTCGCTGCTCATTTTTTAGAAAAAACTGCCGAGCGATATCAGCTGAACGCGGCAAATCTATTCCATTTTCAGATTTGAACGGTAGTCTCACTACGTATTTGCCATCTGCAGAACGTGAATGGGTATTCACAAAAAGCTGCTCGCATTCCATTTCTTCTAGGGTGAGTTTAGAAGCGACAGGAATGTCTTCCAACTCCCAAAATCTAGAAAGCGACTGATCTAGTTCCTGACATAGGCAGATATGATTCACGGAAACGGTCGCACAACTTGCAGGATATGTTCCGTAAACCACCCAACCAAATATACTGTTCTGTGCAACAGGAGCGTTGCTCGGTCCCTTACGCATTTCTGGTAATAATATATCCCCTAAATAATCAGCGCCTATGATTAACTCGATGGATCCTGGCCGTTGAGGGGCAGGATCCGCCAACGTAAGTTGTTCCAGATGAGTCCAACGCTCATTGACATTCATCAATTTAGTAGCATACGAGGTTAAGCACGGCAGCACCAACGCCCTGACCTCAACAACAGGCCCACGACGGTGAACCGGTTCGATTGAAAAGCTAGCAGCAGCTCTAACTGTTATCGTCGAACTGTCTCCAACAGCGCTCACCCTAGCTTCTATGCGCTCTTCCTTCAGGTTCAAGAGCCGGGAGATATTCTCTGAAAGGAAGGTAACTTGAGAACCTAAATCAAGCAACGCTCTGGCCTCAACAAATCTACCATTTTTCGTGCGCAGTAATACAATAGCAGTAGGCAATAGAATAGCACAAGGCAAGCTTTTGTGCACAACTTGCGAACAAGTCGATGAGTGAACGTTACTTCTATCACTCTGAGATTCGTAAGGAATATCAGAATCAAGTTCGGCCGAATGACTCGAATTTGACGCACCAGCAGGGTTAGGTTGTACAGATTTATGCAATAATGAATGATGCCTTTGATTGCACTGAAAACATACGTTACTGCTTTTGCAATTTGACAGGAAATGCCCTTCGCTCAAACAATTGAGGCAACATTTGTTTTGCTTCACAAATTCCAAGCGCTGCGCTACTGACTTTTGTTTAAAACGGTCGCAATGAAACAAGCGATGATCATTTTTACATAAAATACATTTATCAGAAAAAACATTGGTTTGGCATGAACGAAAAGTATTGTTGTTACTGCTATTATATTTGCTTGGTTTAGCATTTGCAGAAAAAGATGTTCCTACAGCAGAAGATTCTAACGCTCGAATTGTTGCGGAAAAAAAACTTTTGATTTTAGCAAAAGTTGGACTTGTTGTCGTGTCCTTTGAATCGAACTCCCATTCTGTTCGCGTTTGTAAATCTAATTTGCTAACAAGTAAACCAGAATAGGGTCCCATGTCTCGTTATATACCGAAAGATTAGCAAGGGCAGTAACAGCATTACTCGTAGAATCTAAAATATATCTTAAGTCATGTACGGTACGTGATTTTAAGCAAGGAATGCTAATAAAACTGTGCAGATACGCTTCAATAATCAGCCTTTGATTCTCGTATCTCTCCTGTAAAGCGGTCCAAGCAGCGTTATAGTTTGCAGCGGTAGTTGGCAGACTCTCAATGAGCAGCAAAGCCTCCCCAGACAAGCACGACTTTAAAAATTGAAGCTTCTGCACGTTCGAAGTTTGCGGATAAGCCTCAAAAATAGCCTGAAATTGGTCCTTGAAGGAATTCCACTTCAAATAAGACCCCGAGAACTTCGGTAGATCCAGTCGGGGTAGTTGAAAAGGTCTTACTTGCACCTGTGAAGTATCGAGTGAATTAGAGGTTGGAACAGCAGCAGGAGGATTCGAGGGCAAAAGAGCCAAAAATCCAGACAAAGCTTTCTCGTACGCTTCTTCAACTGAAGCAAATTTATCCGCTTTGAAATATTCAATTTGAAGTTTTTCCTGCTCGGTTAGAATCATACTTAGTTGCAAATGCTTTGTTTTAGCATCCTCCCAATAAGCATTTAATCGCTCTATACGTTTATTTATATTCACCGTATTGATATTTTGTGCACCTACTTTCTTGAAATTAGTTACACTCCTTTCGATAAAACCCTGAGTCTGGAGCAATGATGCTACGAGTTCATCAATTTCAGGCATGATTTTGAATTCGTTCTCTTAAAGTCCAACGAACGAATTTATAAGAATGACAGCTGATGTGTCACACAGACAGATACAAGAAGTCGAATGAATAGATGAAGTACTTATCTTTGTGTTGACGCTGCGTATACTCAACACATGTAGGTGATACCTGGTATAGACCTCCCCGTCCACACGTCCCGACGTCTCGTCTACAAGCAAGCGTGCGATGATATGACGACCAAGCTCACAAAGAGAGGAACGAAGATAGTCGAAAACGGCCGATGACGTAGCAAGCGTTTGTCGGGAAGCGTAGCACACGTGTATATGGACGAATATCATATAATATTATTTTCAGCGCACCGAATTTTGCACCAAGGTCAAAACAAGTAAACATCGACAAGAGTTCAATAGAAAAGCGGTTGAACGTATATATATCAAGAATCGAGCCGGCGAATCCGGCTCGAAGGACCATTAATGAAAGGGAATTGGAAGTTATATATAAAAAAAAAACTAAAGCGAATGAGTTTGAACCAAAAGTTTAATAATCTCAAACTCGTTAAATTTCCCTTCAACAAACAATAGCCGATTCCCGACTCGATTCCCAATTAGTTTATAACTAATCTGTTCAGTACCTTCATCTGAACAAGCTTCAATTCATAGATCACAACGATCACTTAAAAACTAAATTTTCGCAAACCAAACAAGCGGCGAGCCGTTACTCCACGTTCGAAACACGAAGCAGTGAGTTGCACGGTAAAACCCACTCCAGCACTCTCGAACAAAGGCTTCACACAAGGAGATTTTCCAAGCCCCTATTATCGAGCACGATTAAAGACAATAGAATATTTCCGCACGCAAAATACAAGAAAACTAGGAAATTCCTCACTGCTTCGATCGAATAGAGAACAAGCACGAGGTACCGAACGCTTCGTAACGACTAATTTGAATTCCAAGCGTACAAGCAGTTCGTATCGAAAATTCACACACACACAAACATACATAAGCGAGTGGTAATCGTAGGAACGGCTGGCCGTTTACAGGCGCAACCAAGAAAGAGCCAGAATTCCACAACAATCCTGAAACGAAAGAAAAATTTTATCTCGTTTCGTATCAGATTTTTTAACAAGGCTGCTCCTTCAGTCCTCCGCCGATTTTCTTATAACTTTGCATGATTTTCTCTTCACACTCAATTCAGAATGAGGGTTTTTTGAAGCCTCAGATACCTGTCTTATTGAGAAACCCATCGAAGTCAGAACATGTTCAGTAATATCAATAAGAATTTTGTCTTTCTTTGAGAAGGACTGTCTTCTCACATGTAAATTTTGAATTTCCATGAGAAATGAAAATCATACAATTTTGTTCTATTCGAATATCCATTCATTGCATAATACTCATTTCTCGTTTTTTCTTATTCTTATTTTCACCCATGCAAGACTGTCAAGACTGACTGTATTGCCAGGACTGAAAAAAACTCAAGCTTGTCCCAAGGTTAGCACATGTGTCAGAAACAAACTTCCGTGAAGAACAATTGGCCCAACATTGTTCCATGATTGTCCCGTTGTTCCCAATGGATAGTCAGTCATGGTGGATGGTACATTTGTTAATATTCTTGAAATGGTCACTACATTAGGTACAAGCTTGGCACGAATGTCAAAATCGAGCATTCGTTGAGAACAATTGTGCCAATATTGCCCACATGAGTGACACCATGTTTTTAAATAGCGACTGGATTTTAATAAAAATTATAATTCAACAATAGAATCAAAATTGATTGAAATATCAAAGAACGGAAATTTTCCAATGATCATACAAGCTTTTCCCAGTCTTATCACATTTTTTCTATCGTTTTAAGATGATTCATGTACGGTATTCTGAGGGAGAAAGTCATGAACTGAATGATGAATGGAATATGAAATATATGAATAATAATTACTTTTTTCATCCATATCTGCGATCAAAGAAGCATTGGTTGATGCTTGGTAAATGAATTAGACCGGGCCTGGCAAAACCACTGGCCCAAGCTTGTCCTGATCTTATCATTCCCGAGCCTAGGCCAAGTTTGGTAAATTGTTCAAGACAAGTCTCGGCAGGTCTTGTGCCAGGCTTGGTCCATAATTGGGCCATTGGTCCATACACGCATGGGTACTTCTTAATAAAATGAGCCAAAATTCTTGCAAACTGTATTCTGACAAATATAATTTATTTTTCCGTTTCTTTTCTCTTTAATATTTCATTCATCAGCTCTGCAAATATGACCAGCGTGGGTTTCAAGGTTCTACCTTCGTACGGAGAACAAAATAGATGATTAAATATTTGCGGATGTTCGATAATCATTATTGACAAATGTTGTTCCTATCTGATCAAAATAGAACACTCGAATCCACTATGGCTCTATTCTTTTGTAAAGCACAGATGATGAAATTAATTCGGACTAGTCCTTCTGATATCCTCCACATACTGTACTACATATGCATATATATATATATATCCGCGTGTGTGTGTGTATTTTCCTTTTGAATTTCTGAAATTGTATGAAGATTCCCAATATGGGATGAGCCGGAGGGAATCAGATCATTTCGTTTTCAATGAATAAAAATGATCAAAAGCATAGTGTTTTCAGTGGGTTTATGGATGAATTCTGATTGTACATCTC
The DNA here is from genome assembly GCA_018340375.1 of Gonatopus flavifemur. NCBI lineage: Eukaryota > Metazoa > Arthropoda > Insecta > Hymenoptera > Dryinidae > Gonatopus > Gonatopus flavifemur. The sequence goes on from JAFFJZ010000009.1 coordinate 18,154,321, forward strand.
TTTGGCTTGAAATATATGCAAGAGAAGAATATTAAAATACACAGTTCTTCATTTTGCAACGGAATGAACATGAAATGGCAAGTATTCCATCCGCCCCAAAATCAGGGGTAACAAGGATCAATAATAAACGTGCACTGAGAAAAATGAATTATGAAATTGACCGTTACTCCGTATATTTTTCATTCGTGAAATGATGAAAAATGAAGCCAGCTTTACACAGGTGAAAAATCCTTTTCCATACAGTGAGAGATAACCTATTAACCTGTGGTTAACCTATTTTTCACCTTCCCTTTGGTTTCATTGAACAATCGAATGATATTTATTCCCTCAGTTACCATGATACACATGAAATTCTGAATAATGTATTAGGTGTATAACTGTGCTTCTGCCGTTTTTTTCCGAAATTCGAGGCTTTATTGTGACAAACTGGTTATACATTTATGATTCAAAGTATTGTCCATCGCTGGCCACTACTTTTTTCCCATGTTTCGGGCAGCATGCGAATCCCGCGTTGAAAGAACTGATCATCTTTTGGAGCGATCCACGAATCGATCCAATTCTTCCCTTCTTCATAAGACCGGAAGTGCTGGTCAGCTAGGCCAAGTTCCATTGATCGGAACAAGTGATAGTCCGAGGAAGCAACGTCTGGAGAATACGGTGGGTGGGGTAGGACTTCCCATTCCAAAGTTTCCAAGTATGTCTTGACCACTTTCGCAACATGGGGTCGAGCATTGTCATGCTGTAAAATCACTTCATCATGTCTCTTGTTGTATTGCGGCCGTTTGTCTTTCAATGCTCGGCTTGAACGCATGAATTGCGTTTGATAACGATCGCCTGTGATTGTTTCAGTCGGTTTCAACAACTCATAATACACTACGCCGAGCTGGTCCCGCCAAATACTGAGCATAACCTTGGAACCGTGAATACTCGGTTTGGCCGTCGACGTGGAAGTATGGCCGTGATATCTCCATGATTTTCTGCGCTTGGGATTATCGTAATGAACCCATTTTTCGGCCCCAGTCACAATGCGATGCAGAAATCCCTTCCGTCTTTGCTTTGCAAGCAGGTGTTCAAGAACATACAAACGACGTACAAAATCTCTTGGCTTCAACTCGTACGGCACCCCATGTCCTTGTTCCTGAATCGTTTCTATAACTTTCAGGCGTTTTGAAATGGCTGTTTGCGTCACTCCCAATGATCCTGCCAATTCTTGTTGCGTTTAACACGAGTCTTGATCAAGTAATGCCTCCAAATCTGCATCTTCGAAAACCTTCTCTCTTCCACCCCCATGCTGGTCTTTCACGTTAAAATCACCGTTCTCGAAGCGTTGAAACCACTCTCCCCTAGTGGAAATGAATCATATATGACCCATATATGACCAATATATGATTCCCACAAAACTTATATGACCATATATGCCCCATATATGACACATATGAGACCCATATATGACCCATATATGCCCCATATAGTGGCCGAAGCCTCATCAGTGATACATATAAAGCATATATGGTACCGCGCGCAACATAAATGTTCGCAGGAAACGGTCAAAAACATGTATGACTCATATTTGGTATAATTCTTTGCTATGTATGGATCATTTCACATCGGATTTCCCAAGAGTTCATGAATATTTTTGAAATGGTTATCTCAAATTCTCTGTTGATAAATGTGAGATACGTTTAATTTGTTCCTTTTTTTCTTATTCTATTATGATTTCAGGTTTACAACATATGTCGAAGTTCTTGGTTTCTAAAACCCACTTTTTTTCAAATGCCTGTATCTCGGGAAGCTTTCAATACAAAAATTTATCACCAAGCCATGGAACTTGGGATTTTGCCTCAACTTTTCACAAAGTCAAGAGAAAATTTCTTTCCAAGGACGTATTTTGCCGTAATTCGACGATGGAGGTGGAAAAAGTATTTTATTCAAATTCGAATACGTTTGATTTTCAAACCTCACAAGCAAAACTAATTTCTGGAACATAACGATAATTTTCGTTTCGTTTTCGGAAATGTTACTCCACGGCATTCGAGATATCTAGATAAAATAAGGGCGGCCTGAGAACTCCGCGTGCTCGATCATTCAAGATTTGTAATGCAGCATAGATACGAGACATTTCATGGACGGATTGATGTGTAATTTCAAGTGATTGAGTTATCTCTTTTGTCTTGTTTTATTTATATTTCTTGAATGTCGTAGAAAATTACCATTCTCAGAACTGAACCAAAAGTATTGCTATGCACCATAGATCGATCGTGTTTGTTGAATGAGAAAATTAACCCGTTGAGGTCACACTTCAAAGCACTTACGTCAAGGTTACACAGGGTCCTTCGGACCCCAAACCAAAGCAACAGATGCCATTCACGCAGTCTTCCAAATATTGTTGCAGATTTCTCGGTAAAATTTACATCTCGGTGCCTTTGACGATAACAGAAGGCAGCACAAATTAGAATTCACGACAAGCACTGTAAGCTACCCTGACGAAAATTTTTTACTTTTGAAAAATTCTTTTGAAATTCAGGAACTCTATTGTCCTTCCCCATATTTTCTCCATGAATTGGGACAATGAGAAATTATGGAAGATTATGACAAAAATTTTCGTCAGGGAACGGAACCACAGACTCCCCCTGAAGCCTTTTGGACTCCTGGTGATCTCAAAGGGCTGAAAATGTCTAAATTCGAATAAACTACCATTTTCACTCCCAGCGTAGGAATTCCACTAGACACAAATTGGAAAAAAAAATTTCACTCGAATTTTTGAAAAGTTCAGAAAAAATATCAACTTTTATGCCTTATTAGTAATTCTGTGTGTTGAGACCTTTTCGAGATCCACGCATTTAAAAAGAACTGGATTTGTCAAAACTAAAAGCTCTGACACATTGTAAACCGGTGAACACAATAAAATAAAGAACAGCAAACAAACAAATGTGACAAGTATCTCATATTTTTCAACGCGGAATTCAAAAATAATTATTCTAAAAATATTGAGGAACTCATTGTGAATCTGACCTGCAATAACTCATGTATGTTTTATATGTGATCCACAATTGTTGATCTACCAATTCGGAGTTCATATATGAGCCATACATGGTTTTCAAGAATAAGCGGGAGTCCATATACGTGAAAGCAGTCGCTTCTTCCAAGCAACCGGCGGTGGCTCCAGTGGAAGGGGGATGGAGTCCGGTCCCAACGAACCGCGTCCAATTCTCGTAGGAGAGACTTTTTTTATACCGCTCAAGAAATGGAAATAATTCATATATGGGCTGTATATGGGTCATATATGAATCATATATGGTTCATATATGTTCGGATTACTCATAACATATACGACCCATTCATGGTTTATATATGGGGCATATATGGGTAATAAATGGTGCATTTCCACCAGGGTCGGCACGTTCTCTCACTGATAGCGGCCTCACCATAAGTATTTGAGAGCATTCGATGAGCTTCAGCCGCAGATTCCTCTTTATTGAAGCAGAAAATCAAATCTCCCGCATATGAAGAGAATTCGGCTCGTGAGCTGACATATTTAATCGAGAATAACCTTCTGATGCAGACACAAATCGACTAATGTTTCGATGGCGTTATGTTTACGAATACCACAGCTCATTGTATGACATCTATGATCTATTCATTTCAACTACCACTCACCGCTACAGCCATCTATTGCAAAATGGCGGAAGCAGAGTTATACACCTAATATATTCTACCGGCAAGTGCGTTACTATATCAACCCATCAAGTCCGGGAAATGCTGGATTTCAACTGTAATTTCAAACGTTGCACAATGGGGTATTCGATTGATTGAACCGGTCGAAAATCGATTCCATGAAAATTATCGTAGGTCGATCAGAAGTATTCCTTGGAGTCGTTCAATAATTGGGCAATCGAAGCCGATCGTCTTTCCTTGCCTCTCATCATCCTCCAACCTAGGATATCAGTTGAAATTCCGTGATATTCAATTGTGCATTATATTTGACATGTGAGACTTCAAGTGGGTATTGATAACTAATGAACGCAGAATAATTTTTATGGTATAGATTGCGTCAAAGCAGGTAAGAAAGAGTACGGTGGATGTGTTTTCACAAGAATTCGTTGAATTTTAAGCAATTAGGTCTCATCAAACAGACGCAATTGAAAACCATTTCATTTTAGTCTTTTCTATAGAGTAAAATGATAATTTTGTTATATTTCCGGGGCTTTCCGGATATTCCCCTTGATATCATGATCAATTTGAAGGTTTTAGCTTCAAGAATATTGGAACAGAGACTGCGGATTCGTGCGGAATTCAATGAATCACGTACATTTAAATCATTTCGTGTTTTACGAAATTCTCACCGAGTTGGTATCCATTCTTTTCTAATGATGATTCATCCCCCCTCAGGTCCTTCTGGAATAAAGAAAGTGAGTAGGAAGGAGTTGTTTGATGTGATGCGACAGCAAAATGATCTCGATACTGACGAACAATTAGATTTCGTTGAAAGTTCTGTACTTCGTTCTGATGCTTCCTCAGAAGAATAAATGAAAGAAATGGAACATAAGTTTTCCTATTTCAAATCAGACATGAAACAAAGGTGGACAGTATCGCATAGGAAAGAAGCTATTCCCTTAGAAAATAATGATACTTGGCTCCAAGGAACGATTGAGTTACCTAGAAAAACAGTGCAACCAGGGCGCCCGACAACAACTTTAGAAGAATCCAGTGACCGTAGCAAGAGACGTAAGACAGAGACGTTACGTAGCAACATGAACAGTGATCAATTAATTTCTGCCGTCCAAACTCAATTATACGTTGAAGGCAAAAGACAAGCTTCTGGGATATTCAGTGGAATTACAAGCTCTCCAACCCGAGCAAAAAATACAAAGCAGCATACGCAAAATCATTATCAAACCAACCGTTACAACTGACACCTGTGCAAGCATTAGCAATGTTCATCGAAGCTGGTCTCTCCAGGAAACAATATGACATAATCAGATACACTAATAAACAGATGTACCCTTGCTATTCCATTTTATATACAGCGAAATTGGAATGTTATCCACCTAAACAGTCATACTACGTGACAGCGACTCAAGCTGAAGTCAATTTACAGGACTTGGTATCCCATACCATCACTCGATTGTTCACGTATTTGGAGGACATGCTATGTACGGTGGATGGAGAAGACAAGAATACTTCAACACTTGTTCATAAATGGGGTTGTGATGGATCACAGCAAATGCAATTTGAACAAAAATTTGAAGACGATGCTGATTCTGACGCACATATTTTTCAAAGTTCTTTTGTGCCATTACAGTTGAATTGCGGTCAGGAGGAAAAACGTATCATTTAGCAGAACCCAACCCCATCTTTGCCCTGATATTGCCGACCTATCAGGATCAGATTTATTGAAGAATCCACAAATGTTATTAACGATGAAATTGAATGTGTACAAAATTCAATAACCCGCTTAGAAGATACTAAAGTCAAATCAGCCCAAAGAACATATTCTGTCAAACATTCCTTTATTCTAACAATAATTGATGGAGAAGTGTGTAACGCTGCCACCCAGACATCATCGACTATGAAATGCTAGATATGTGGGACAACTTCTAAGAATTTCAATGATTTATCAACGATTGAAAATGTCAATGAAGATGCTTTGGAGTTCGGATTATCGATTTTACACGCCCGAATAAGGCTTTTCGAGAGTTTATCACATTTGGCTCACAAATTACCGGTGAGAAAGTGGCAATTGAAAGGAGAAAATGATAAGAATTTCGTTGAAGAGAGGAAGGTGCAGCTGCAAAAAGAATTAAAAACTCGAATGGGTCTCCTTGTCGATATCCCTAAGCCTGGTTTCGGCAATACTAATGACGGAAATACAAGTAGACGATTCTTCACAAGTCCACACTTGGCAGCCGAAATAACAGGCTTAGATTACAATTTGATATACCGCATTAAGATGATTTTGGAGACAATACCTAGCGGCTATCATATTGATTTAGAGAAATTTGCGGATTATACGATGAATACAGCGAAGCTATACGTCAAATTATATAGCTGGCATCCTATGACATCCACTATGCACAAAATCCTGATACACGGACCAAGTATTGTACAACATGCTTTACTGCCCATGGGACAGTTGTCTGAAGAGGCAGCAGAAGCAAGAGACAAGCACTTTCGATTGTATCGGCAAAAGTTTGCACGGATATTTTCCAGAGAAGTGTGTAATTTAGATGTTCTGAACAGACTTCTTCTCACTTCAAATCCTCTCCTAACTAGATTGAGGCCGATACCTGAAAAGAGAACCAGACCCTTTTTGAAGAAAACAGTAGAAATGCTTCTCCTACCCAAAGATGTGAAAAAACACGACACAGAGAGAAACATTTCATCAGACGATCGAGGACTTCCTGACGAGCCAGATTCAGGCGAAATATCATCAGATGGAGATCAGTTTTGAGATTTTAATCCCTATTGAAACGATAAATTGAACTTTCCAGTTGATAGAAGTTTATTGACTCTATATTGTATTTATTGGAAGCTTTGTATTTGAGTTCATTTTCTTATGTCAGAAAAATTTTATAATTCCAATCGAAAATTGAACTTGTATGATTCCAAATAAGAAATTTATATTGAAAATGTCATTTGTTTATTACAGTGCTTGAATATATTCTTGTATTTTATGAGTTCTCTGGTCTTTAATCTATTTTTGTAATCTCAGGAATTTGTATTTGTATTTACGTATCTCAATTTTCTTGGTCGATTTGTCTATTCTTCATTCCATTCACATAATCTGAGAGAATTGATTATTCTCGAAACTGAACTCATTATGGAATCTAAATATTCTCGTTACAGAAATGAATTTGATGTCTGAGACATAACATACATTGGCTCTGATCCCTAATCAGAACCATACTTATAATAACAATGACAAATTCACTAAAGTCTCTGAAGAGGATTTCTATTGTCAATAAAACTGTCAATAACTGGAAGTGGATGAATCCAAAATGAATTTTTCACAAGAAATAATTTTGTCTGGCTGAATCAGACAAATATTCCACTGTGCGTTGCAAATGATATATGAATCATTGGAAACTCATGGCAAAAATACCTCACCTCCTATTTCCGAGGTTGTTCCCTCAATTGCTGAGGTCGAAATTGCATTCAGATGACGCTGGAATACCGATATGGCCGTTGGAAAATAGAAAGTCGACAGAAAATTGGAGGATATTTGACTTTGTGATCCTTTTACGAGTTGAAAATGCACTCAAAATTATTCAAAACATCAACCAAGAGTGTAAAAAATACCTCAACTTCACGATAGAATTTTTTCCCAGACTTGAAGAAGACCTAAGCTCTCTCAATTCGCCATATATTTACCAAAATAACTCGCAATTCTGAAAATCTAGAGGGAATTGATGGAACATATAATTTTGTTCGTTCAGTATTCTTCAAGAGAAGTACCCGGAGTTTTTTGAAATCGCTGACTACGCGTCCATCATCAGATTTTCAAAATTCGAAATGGTGGATCCAAGATGGTGGACGAACATTCGGAAAAAGCCTCGAAAATGGATGGAAATCGGTATACTAAGGTTTTTGAGGTCGCTGACTACGCGTCCCTCATCAGATTTTCAAAATTCATAATGGAGGATCCAAGATAGTGGACGAACAGTGAAAAAGAGCCTCGAAAAAGGATGGAAATCGGTATACTGAGGTTTTTGAGGTCCCTGACTACGAATCCGTTATCAGATTTTCAAGGTTTAAGATGGCTGATCCAAGATGGTAGATTAAAAGTGAGAAAATGTCTAGAAGATGGATTGGAATGGATATGCTGGGGGTTTTGTCGCTGACTACGAATGCATCATCAGATTTCTGGAATTCAAAATTTCGGATTCAACATGGCGGACGAAAAGTAAGAAAAAGCCTCGAAAATGGATGTAAATCGGTATGCCCAGGTTTTTGAGGTTCCTGTCTACGAATTCATTATCAGATTTCCAACATTCAAGATGGTGGACCGAAGATGGTGAATGAAGAGTCAAAAAAAGCCTCGAAAATGGATTGAAAACAATCCACCGAGGTTCGTGAGGTCGCTGATTACGAATTCAGCATCAGATTTCCAAAATTCCAGATGTTGGATCCAATATGGCATACCGAAATTCATGACATCACTCGAAATCATGCAATAATGTTTATACGTGAAGTTTGTGCAAAGAAATCGGTTTTTTCCGTCCGTTGATTGTTCCATATGCACGTTTCCCAAGTCAAACTACGTGGCAAGCTCAGATTCTTATATGTTCTCCAGTTCTTCATGCGATAAACTTCGTCTTCATTTTCTCCGATTTACTTGATGATGATGTCGAATTCAATTACCCTAATGATAACTGGTATTCACTCCTAATATTTTCATCACACATTACCAGGCTCATTACACTTTGGAATACTGATATTTCCTAAATTATTGAACTCGAAATTCAGACATACTATTCTGCATCCTATAAAACTATATGTTTTTCTTTTATATTCGAATATTTTCCTTCACCTGCCGAGGGTCATTGATTCTTGGCCCACTTTCTTTCTTCTGGCACCGAAACGCAAAAGAAAGTCAACAAATCGTGCAGATTATGAGGTTGACGCATCGGATGATGATTATGATCAAATATTACTCCTACCAAATTTGAATTATTCTGAAGACTCGGATGAAGAATCCGATATTGATTACGGTGGCAATTCCAATGAAATAGATGAAATTTTATCCAGGTGTTCATACAAAAAACTATCTAGGTGATATGATGATACCCAAACAAAGTTAGAGGAAGATCATGATTATGTTCTGATTGATGGTGAGAAAAAGTATAACAATGAACTAATTGGATGAATGTTTCCTCAGTAGGAGCCAAAGAAGATCTATACGTGAATCTGCCCATATTCAACTATTTGAACACTTCTCAATCAAGATGAAGAATTATATAGTGGGAGCCACCAAAGAGAATGAGTATCCTCTAAGTCTGGATGATTTGGACACTTATTTGAGAATTTTAAAATGATCAAGTTCCAATAAACGTGAATCTCAAAAAGATTATTGGTCCCTCGACCCTCTTTTGTGTTGCGAAATTATTCGATCTGCCATGCCATGTGATACTTTCCTTGAAATGAAATTGAACATACAGTATTCAAAGACTAGCGATGAAAAAAGATGATGAAACTCGGCGAGTTCGGGTATTGTTGGACAAGTTCCGTAAGAATATTCAAGAGTATTAGAATTTGGGTTCTTCGAATGTGGGTTATCAGTGGACGGAATGATGGCTAAATCTTATGCCAGAACCAGCTTGTAGCCATTCATCCGCGGAAAACCGATACGATTCGGTTTGAAATTTTGGGGACTTTGTTCAGTAAACGGATATTTGTTCGATCTCGATCTGTACTGTGGGAAGGGATCACGGGTTGATGAACTAAACAAATCCGCCTTTGGTACAAAAGTTGTCATACATCTATTGGATGAATTTCTCAAGGATACACCCTCCTCTAACATATCGAAATATCATTTATATCATGACAATTATTTTACTCGCGCTGATCGTATGTTACACCTGAAAAAATTGTGACTGAAATCCATAGGAATTATTCGAGACAATAGAGTATCGGCTAAGAACATAATTGATGAAAAAGCTCCCAGAGACACATTTGTTCCAAAACATGATCAAAAGCCATTGGTTGGAACCCTGAACTTCCTATCTGGAACATTTTTCTCGATCTCCACTAGTTTCTGAGATATTCCACTATATCACTTCAAATGGACCACCCTGTATAATTCAAGATGGTGGATTCATCATGGTGGATCATAATTCGGAAAATCATCCGTTTCGCTTGAAATTTGGCATCATGTGGTTTTTGGGATCGTTGATTACGGAAATTAACTGAGAATTCACGATTTTAGAATTGCGGATATATACTATTGAGTAAAGATTTCCATTCTAGAATCCATATATAACTTCAAGATGGCATATTTATAACCTCAGATAACACGAATTCCATGGATTATGTCGCTGGTTTTGCATGTACATATAGGGAGGAATTCCTAATTTCCTCCTGCAAATCATGGCTTATAGGAATCAGAAGGGACGGTTCATCCAATTTCTTACACTTATTACCGCAAATCGGATACAAATTTGGATGATCCTGGGATGTGGTAGCGAGATCTGTTCCAACCATGGGATACTGCTCTGTGCGTCTTCTTGCCGTCAAAATTGATCGTCGTTGCCCGTCTCTCACCACGAGGAGGCAAACGCGAAGCAGAGGGTCTTTTTTTTTTTTGTATTTTTCAATTCTTCTCATTACCTAACTTTTCATTAATTTTCCTCATTTCAAATCCTCAATTCCTCCGTTCTCCTCATTTTTTCATTCATGTTCATATATTTCACAATCTTGTATTCATGTTTTTGCATTTTTTACTCTCAATTTCCCTCGTATTTTTTGTTTTATTCCTACATCATTCTATATTCGAAGAACCAGTCTTGAAAGTAGGAGCAGGAGCTGAAAATATGATCTATTTTGTTCCATAAAGGGGATCGGAGCACTTTTCGCAAAAATATTCGTTACAAGTTGTACAGGATGACATGGTTCTTGTCTCACTTTTTTCTTGTGAACAATACTTTTTCGATTGCGATTCATCCATCACATGAGATTTCAAATCAACTTTTGATTTTCTTTGAAGGTATTATGATGCGACCTTTATCGAAAAATCTTCCATAGTCATTTTTCCCCGACCTCCAGTAGCGACATTCCATAAAATGACACTATTTGCGATGAGGAAGACGCAATCATCCCAGCGTCGCTCTAACATTTCAATACCATTTTTGTCACACGATTCATCTTCTGCCTCAAGATAGATAGATAGATGTTTATTCATGTTCAAGGATGGAAATCCTGTGGAACAATTGAGAAATAAGTAAAACAATAACAAAGATATTATATACAAGAATACTCATATATATACAGCATTAAGCCCACAGCCCGAAAAGCAAAAGAGGCACAATGAATGAACTCAAAAATAAAGATGAAATGAGAATGAGAGTGAGGATGAGATTACAAAGGTGTGAGAAATGAAAATACAGATATGAGATAGAGATACAATAGTTATAAATGCGCAGAATGAAGATGAAGGCAAATCAAAATACAGATATAAGATAGAGATACAATAGTTATAAATGCGCAGAATGAAGATGAGGGCAAGAAAAGCGAGAGATGAACCACGATGAACCTACTTGAAAAGGAGTTCATGTCTATGAGTGAGGAAGGGTGGAGGTGAGCAAGGAGTCATAATACCTCTTTTTGAAGACGTTAGAGGAAGAGCTACACTTGATGTTATCTGGGATCGTGTTCCAGAGTTTATTACCTGTTATCAAAAAAGATTTTTGATATGTGGTAGTACGATGCAGTGGTATTTTAAGGAGCCCCCTATTCAATCTAGTGCAACGAATTGCATCAGAGGTACCAAAATTGAAACGATCGTAAAGAAAAAGAGGATCCTTGAAAGCGAATAGTTGATGCAAGTACGACCCCAGGGAAAATTTCCGTCGTTCAGAAAGTTTGAGCCAGCCGAGGCGCGTGAAGGAAGAAGAGATGTGGACATCTTTCCTGGGATTGAGAATGAACCGCACGCAGGCATTCAGTTTACGCTGCAGACGTATACTGTCTCCTTCGAAGAGATCAGTGAGAACTAAGCAACAATAATCAAAATAGGGTATAACTAGCGTTGAAATCAGTTTGGTTCTCATCTGGATAGGAAGTGCGTTGCTATCAAGTCGCAATTGGTAGAGTGCGCACGAGACTTTCCTGCAGACAGGAGTTACTTGCTCATTCCAATTAAGAGAGGGTGTCAGAATCATCCCAAGCGATTCAAGCGAAGAGACAAGATTTTTAGGGGTGCCCTGAAGTATGATGTCCGGTAAGGAGCGAAGAGAAATATCGTTGACGTAACGTGGAAAACCAAGGATCATGCAATTGGTTTTCGAGGGGTTCAGAATTAGGTAGTTGGTGGAGCACCAACTGGCAATTCTCTGTATATCGTCATTCAATTCCGGGATACATTCGTCTATGAGAAAAGGTGAAGTATGCAGATGAATATAAGAGTCATCAGCGGATTCAAAGAGTTTACAATGGTGAATAATCGAATTCATGTCGCTAACATACAGTGCGAATAAGAGAGGGCCCAGGCGAGAGCCTTGGGGAACACCTGAGGTAACTGGAGTCCATTCGGAGCAACCTTTGGAGCTTCTAACTGCTTGCGTGCGACCAGATAGATAGGACCAAAACCACTTCGGCACGGGGGTGGATATATTGGAAGAAGCGAGTTTTTGTATAAGCAAAGAGTGATGAACGGTATCAAAAGCTCTTGAGAAATCAAACCCCACCAGAAGAGTGATCATGCGCTCATCAATCGCTTCACGAACATCATCAGTCAATTTTCAGGGAGCAGTTTGAGTGGAGCGGTGTTTGATGAATTCACACTGATATTGGTCGAGTAGAGAATTCTTGTTCAAAAAATCACACAAGAAGTGATGGACGATCTTTTCAAGTATTTTAGATGACTCACAGAGAATAGGGATAGGGCGAAAATCACGTGGAGTTTGTGGAGATCTTGTTTTAGGTATAGTTGTAATGAAGGAACGTTTCCACGCCATAGGAAAGGGAGATAGCATGAGAGAGGAATTGGAGAAGGTCAGTAGGAATGGAAAAATGGACGGAGCGATCAGGTTAAGGAATCGACCAGGGAGCCCATCTGGGGGAATAGTATTTGAGTGAGGAGGATTATAGGAATGTAGCAGATCATGAGGAGTCAAGTGAGGGACAAAGAAGAGGTTATCACTGTAGCCGAGACTTTGGTCGAGAATGGGCGGTGGAGGACAGGCCGGATGAAAGCCAGCAGAGAAGTGTGAACTAAGCCCGTTCACACAAAATTCATCCGCGGGCGGATGATTACTATTAGATTTAATTTTTCTCAGGGTACAAAGTTCTCTCCAAAGTGTGCGTGAGTCGGGAGTGCCCATCAATCTGTCGTTATAATATTGACGCTTCGCATTCCTGAGAGAAGTAAGAACGTTGTTCCTTAGTCGTGTGAAGAGTAGATGACATTCAGGATTTCTTGTGCGGAGATATGTCCTTCTCGCAGTGTTACGTTCACGGATGAGAGTACGGATCTCCTGAGGGATCCAGGGAGAAGGAGGACGTCCAGGAGTGAACCTTCTGATTGGTACTTCACTATTGTATAGATCAGTGAGATAATCATGGAGAACCCCAACACACTCATCAAAATTTGTAATACCCGAGTTCCCGATGTTCAGCAAAACCGATGATATATCAATATCTTGCCCATTGATACGCGAGTAATCACGCACAGAGACGATCTGCTGTTGACTCATGGGTAGATTGAAAGAGTATTCAATTGAGATCATGTCATGCCGAGATAGACAAGGCATTTCCTTTTGTTCATGGTCAATCACTTTGGAGAGATCGTCCACTACACATAAGTCAAGCAAGGTAGAAGAGATGGACGTGTGATGAGTAGGGCCGTAGGGGACAATGGCCAGATTCAGACTGGAGAGTATTTTACGGAGATAAGTACTATCAGGAGATGAACGGCGCAAGTCGGTGTTCCAGTCACCCATGATGATTCTGTCGTGATAGTCACTACTCAGTGTAGAGATCACCGTTTCCAAATCAGCAAATCCTATTTTCGGAGGTCTGTAAACTACACCAATGAGTACTTTGCGCATACACGTGCTGGAAACCTGGACGAATAGATATTCGGGTTGTGAACAAGTGGCATCGTACTCAGATTTCTGTATAATTTTGTATTGAAGATTCTGTTGATTATAGAGACAGACCCCCCCGCCAATACGACCCACCCTATCGCAACGAAAGACCACATATCCATCCGATGAGCAGAATGAGTCATCCATGTCAGTCCTGAACCAGGTCTCAGATACCGCAATAACATCGTACTTATTCGGATTCTTAGTGCAGAAAAAATCAGAGAATTCATCAAAATGAGCCATAAGTGACTGTGCATTAACATGACACATTTTTAACGAACGGAAAACTCGATTAGAGTGAGAGTTTGAGGGTCTCATCGGGAGTCACCTAAGTTGATCAAAGTCCCTGTTAGATGGGATGACAATAACATTTGAGGTTTCATCTTTTTTCACCAGAATACGTCCATTCATCGACCAAATATGGAGATATCCTTCAGACTTCTCAACTTCCTTAGTTTCTGCGAGAAGACAGGCCATATCAGACGGCAGATATTCATTAAGATGAAGCCTAGACTTAGGTAGAGGAGGATTAATATCAGACGCGTCGAATAATCCTGTAGAACGTTTGGCCTCAAGTATTTTCGTTCGGAGAGAAAGAGAATCAAGCTCCATAAGGATGGTACGTGGACGCGATGTAGTTTTGGTGGAGCGAAGACGAAATGCTCTCACAATGTTAGATTGGGTGATCTGAACATTAGGATGAGCCATGACATCCATGATACGGCTTGGAATGAATTCATCAGGAAGTTCAGGTAATCCTGAAAGAGTGAGAAGGTTCCTATTCGATTGAGAGCGCAGCGCTCGAAGTTCTTCCTGCAACTTGGTATTTTGTTGTTCCAATTCAGAGATGCGTGCTGAGTGAGATTGAGAGTTATCTCCAATGGTTATAACACGCTGGCTGAGCGATATGAGGCTGGCATCAGTCATTTTGATACAAGAGGAATTCTGTTCCAGTGAGGTTTTCAATTCCTGGTAGTTTTTAGTGAGCGATTTCACATCCTGATTGACTGTCATAACAGCCTGTTCAAGCCCCGCGAATTTGCTGGATGAAGAGGAGACATTGTTTTCGATGTTGTTGAAGTCGAGCATGAACCTCAGTATCATTGCGTCCTTGCCGTTCAATGAAATTATCGAGTCAATCTGAAGATATTTGAATAGCTCTCATAATATCATCTATAGTAGAGGTTGTATTAGGAGTAATACCACCACTGGTGTTGCGATCAACCATCGAAGTTGACGGACAATCAAATTCCATTGATGAGGGAGGGATATCTCCAGATTTCTTGAAGGATTCCAAGGGACCTTTGCGAAGTACAAGCTCGTTGTTGTGGTCATACGTTTTATGTAGTTTCACACAGCCAGGATGGAGATATTTCATGGACGGTGTACACCTAATGACATCCGTTTTCACAGATTTTCTGCAGATTGAGCAAATGTGATCCATTGTAATAATGGAAAAGAGGAAAATCTGGTACTAATATGTGTGAAAATCCAAATAAAAAACTAATTACATAGAATAGAAGTCGTTGTAAGAACGGTTAAGATGAGTATATGCTACTTTGGGTGAGAAAGAGTACCATCGAGTAGTTCGAGAGACAGAGATGACAGCAATAACGTAGAAAGAATACAACAACAGTGTGCACGTATCTATACACTCAGTATCATAGTATATGCGTGACACACACAACGCAGTATATGCGAACGAACGCTCTTACTATGAAATAATCGCGCATTATAATTATGCATGTAATGAAAGTATTATTGAGGAATGCATCACCGAATTATCATCTATGTAGACCGCAAATGAGGATAGAGAAAGCATGTGTCAAAAACCTCGTTGAAGAATGATGTGATACGAATAAGTATGCCAACAAAGATGTCGTCAAGGCTCCCGTTGGAAGGCAAGATTTATGCTGTGGAGTGTGGATGTGCTACGATGGCCAATATCTCAACGTTACCGTGATGACGTGTAGAGGAGACGGACCAATCAATGATAACAGGCGAATGATAAGCCCCACGCGCGAAAAGCACTTGTAATACACCAGCCTTGATCTTCCCGCTTGGCAGATGCTCCAACAACACCAGAAAAATGCAAATCACAAAACATCCACCATCGGCTGCCAACGAAACAGCTACTCATCGTGAGTTGCCCAAAGAATACCCGAGCCGATAAGGGATGCACTGAAACAAGGTCGACCCCGATAGAGCCACAAAATATGCAGTAAAACAGTTGACAAAGTAGAGCGAAGCAAGAGCGTGCAGGCTTGGTAGGGGGTCTTTTGGCCGAAAAAGTTTTTGGCCGAACCGAGATGATTTGACAATCGCTAGTCACTTTCAGAGAACACTAGAGAATGACTAGCGATTGTCAAATCATCTTGATTCGGCCAAAAACTTTTTCGGCCAAAAGACCCCCTACCGCAGGCTTATACTCACAGAGAGAGAGAGAAATAGGCCTCAGTTTCAGCGATAACCTCTTCATTCAAGCGAAACTCCTCACCGGTGAGCATTTTTTCTAGGTTTGCAAACAGCCAGTAGTCGCCGGGAGCCAAATCTGGCGGATACGGTGGATGTGGGAGCAATCCGAAGTGCAATTCATGTAGTTTTGCCATTGTTTTGATTGACTTGTGACGTGGTGCGTTGTCTTGATGGAATGAAATTTTTTTCTTTGCCATATGCGGTTGTTTCTCTGCAATTCCGGCCTTCAAACGCTCCAATAATGCGATATAATATTGACTATGAATGGTTTTTCCCTTCTCAAGATAGTCGATGAATATTACACCACGCACACCTCGAGATACCGAGGCCATAACCTTTCCAGTTGATTGTTGTGCTTTCGGGCGCTTTGGACGCGGTTCACCAGTGACTGTCCACCCAGATGACGATCGTTCCGATTCTGGAGTGAAGTGATGGATCCATGTTCCATCCATTGTAACATATCGACGCAAAAATTCCGGCTTGTTACGTTTAAATATGACCAATCCCACTCAGAAGCATCGACGCGTTCTTGTTTTTGGTCGACAGTAAGCAAACGTGGCACCCACTTTGAACAGAGCTTTCTCATAGTTAGATGCTCATGCAATATAAAGCCAACACGTTCTTTTGATATTTTTACGATGTCAGCTAACTCACGCAACTTCACTTCTCGATCATTCAAAACGATTTTTTGGATTATTCTGATGTTTTCTGGTGTTACCACCTCCTTCGGACGTCCACTGCGTTCTGCATCATCGGTGTCTCCACGACCACGTTTGAAGTCGGCAAATCAACGTTTCATTGTGATTTCTGATAGAGCGGAGTCCCCATAACACTTTTCAAGCCATTGCTTCGCTCGAACGGTACTCCTACCCATCAAGAAACCGTATAAAATTGAAACACGAAATTGTTTCCGATCCATTGTTTTGAAAAAAAAAAAGTAGCGTCACTTTAAGTACAATAACTCACAAACTGATGAATGGAATATCATGAAATTTCGACAGCTGTCTTTTGAAGGTTAGTACTAACTGAAAAACACTTGAATGCAGTGAAATTCGCGCCATCCATGTATTAGGCCTGCGACTTCCCAGCCCATATGTTATTCCAATCGACATTCGGTTGACTCAAGCGCGCGACACAATTCGCCGCACCCAAACCCTTACGGACTTGAAGCGAATTTGGTATATTTTCACACCGAACAGACATCCATCGGAAATTATATTTTTATTAGAGGTTTGAGAACACTTATTCATTCATCCATCTGTGTATCTGAAGAAAATTCCCATCGGCATCATCTGATTCATGCAATGAGCAGTGAATTCTGAATCTTCATTGACCCTCCGTTACTCGTGCTATGAGAGCGTCGTCGGTTTCTGAACAATTTGGAATGAATAATTCGTGAAGTTCAATCCATGTTCGTTCAGTGGCAAACAAACAATCACATAGAATAAAGAGAAACTCTGCTCTTACCACCTGATTGGGAGAAAATCCTCCCTCACATTTCTCTGCCAATTAGAATGAAACTCGTATGCAACTACTACGGAGTCGTAACTAAACCGTGGTATAAGTTTGATTGCAACGCGGATATCTAGAAACGGAAATACGAGCGGTGACAGAATCACAATTTTCGAATACATGTTTCCTTTCTCCCTCCTGTCCTTCCGTGAGGATCGTATTGGAACTTGTATAGGATACTCCACATAACTGTGATAGGAATTTCATAACGATCAAGTGATGCATCATGAGAACGGAAGATATCCGCACAATAGCAGTATCCACGGAGTTGCCAAATTTTCTCTCCAACTCCAGTGCTTACCCTCCTCTTCCTACAATTCCTATTTACCTGGAACCTACATCAGATAATCAGCATCTCATGAATCAACTATGCTGTCTGATAACAAAGAAACCTGAAAGGCATGCTTTTGGGTTATCGTAAAATAATGCGAATCGCGAAAGAAAACTTTCCACGGTTTCCAACCGAGTGGGATGAAACTCATGTGGGGACACTATCGAATGACAATTAGAATGTGGCATGAATTTCATTGCCATAGGATAACAGGAACCGAAAATATGTGCGATTGCAGAATCCCAATCTCTCAAACAATATTCCGCAATATTCCCGGAATGCGTCATCCGCCAAATATCGAAATGAATAAACCTCGAGTCCTCTCCAACACGAACATATTGGAGGAAAATTATTCCAATCGGTACATTCTGGGAAGGATCATTGCACGTCAAAGAAAAAGGTGCACACACACGCACACACACGAATTTTCGGGAATCGAACTCTCTCGAAGTTTTGAAACGTCTCACACAGGCGGAATCCCCCTCCTGCATGTTGCATTTTGACCCTAACACAATACCCACACTCCCTATAAGGAACACGGTAGTGAAATAATCGAAAACGGCCAATATGCTTATTTTGATCCGATTCGCCGCTGTACCCTATTGAGTATTCTTTTACTCCAAAATATTAGTTCATTGAATCGAAGATTCCTGACATGAGAATCCTGAACAATGAAAATGCTTTAGATACATAAAAAGATAATTCACTTCAGTCATCATTATCACGTAACATCAACGGTCGTCCATATATTGAACTCCAGTACAATAGTCTACACAGAGAAAACCTTGTAGTAAAAATTAATTTATTCATATCGTCGCCGTGAGATATACTCTATTGTGGTGGGAAGAACCATGAGTATGCGACAGATTACTACAACTCTTCTTGAAGTCAATATGCGGAGTCATCATCATGAAATAATCAGTCTTATGACTGCTTTGATGAAATCCTCCAACCCTGTCTATTATCGGCTAACCGCTTAATTTCTGCATGACTACGTCAACCCTTATCCTGTATAATATGCTTCATATAACTCAATCTAGGTCTACCTCTCCGGGTTTTACCATCCATTTTTCCTTCCAATATTGTTCTCAATAAGCTATCATGCCCTAATGTGTGTCCTATCAGACTACTTCTTTTCACGACCTGTCTCAAGACATTCCTTTTTTCATCCACCTTCTCAAGTACTTTTTCATCTCTTACTTTCTCTATCCACTTCATTCTAAGCATCTTTCTATAACACCACATTTCAAAAGCTTCAAGTCTTCGTTGGTCCGTCTTTCCAACTGTCCAAGTTTCACAACCATAGAATGCTGTGCTCCAAACGTAACTCTCCAAGAATTTCTCCCTTACTGCTGAGCTTATATCCTTCGAACATAGTACCTGTTTCTTTTGGTGGGAAGCCTGTTTCCCTTGTGCTATCCTTGCTCTTATATCTCTTTCGCTTTCACGGTTTCCTGTAATTATGCTTCCTGGATATTTGAATTCTTTGACTTGCTGAATTGTCTCTGCATCTATTTTGATTCTCGTTCTTCTTGATGTTTTCGCTGTTGTACAAATCATGAATTTTGTTTCATTCTTATGTATATTCATACAATATTCGTCTAGTGTTACGGTATGAGCGGGACTTTCAATTTCCCGTCGAGCTCACCGCAACCTTCACTCCTTTTTGACGATTTATGAAATGTTTGCTTTATATTATCAATGTTCAAAATGCATATAATGTTATTTTTGTGTGTTTTAATAATACAATTCCATCAATTCAATCAGGTTCGTTTATTTGAGAGTGATTTATTTTATATTATAATAATATTCATTTGAAGTTGGTTACAATAGTCGATTCTAATGGAATTAACAATGAGAATTATTATCAATGAGAATGGGCTGAACTTCCTGTTCTAAGTATATATAAAAAAAAATATTCGCGCGACCATTTTATAAAATTGAGAATCACCGATTTAGTGTAAATTTTCTATTATTTTCCGTTATTGATCTGACGGGAGGAAGGAAATTCGGGAAAAAGGGGAAGGATAGAGAGAGAGAAGCATAATCGAGGGTAACAAAAAAAACTCACCGGTGGTTGAAGGTCTTTTGACAGGGAAGGTCCTTTGACACGTTAGCTGGTGAATTGCACAAACATTGTCACTGTTCAAGTCCCCGAGAGAAAAAGAATAAACAGTTCTGGCAAACGTTACAGTACACTAAACAGGAACAAAGAGGAGAAACATTAGAAGGTTTCACGCGTGTCGCGAAGAGAACTCTGCTTCCTAAATCTCTCCAGGAAAAATCCCGGAGACCATATGGACCCAAACACGCCCAAAAAATGGGAATTCCGTGGGTCGCATCTATCTCGCAAGCGGAACGGCCCAGAATTCTCACACAAGAGCAATTCATCCCTTCATAACTTGGGAAATAGCTGCGAGTACACATTTCTCGTTTATTTATACAGGGGGGAACATAGACCCCTGTTGAAATCTTTTTTTGGCGGTTGTGAACCGTTGGTCACCGTGGTCCCCTGAGGAGAGAGAGGGAGAGAGTTTTAACGCGGAAAACTTACATCGCGGAAAACACACACGGTGGAGAGTTGAGCGGAGACTGACAAACAGGGCGTTGTCGCACGACGATCTCGGGGCCTGAAGGAGGTGGAAAGAAATGATGGAATAAAGGTGGGAGGAATATTTTTCCCAGCGTAGTCAGCACTTCAACCCAACGTTGGAATTCGAAGGAATCCGGTGTTGGGTTTCGGCGCCGATGAGTCCCGCACGTGCCTTATCGCTGTCAAGGACAGATTTTTTTTGCCGGCCTCAACACCAACAATGCACGTATGCGACCGGCCGAGACCAATATAGGATATTCATAAAAAAAGGAATGAGGGAATATTATTAGAAATCAGGTATACTCACAGGGAATACTATGGGAAACTCTAAAGAGGTTTTCCGAGATCGCCTCTCGACAACCCTGTCAAAAAAAATGTGTTGAGAGAAAAGGGTGAGGGAGAGAACAATGACGGTATAGTACACCCGCAACGCACGCAATGAAGAGTCGCACGCACACACGGATAATCGTGTATGCATGAGACTCCAAGCAGCAATACGTGAGAGTGTACGGTCGAAGAAGAAAAATCTCTCTGCTTCGCACATATACAATGCACGGGCAGAGAGAGGAAAAAATAATTTTGAGATAGCGAGGAGAAAAACGTGTGGCCAGGGGAAAGGCGGGCAAAAGTCTCGCAATCCGCCTCAAAACAATACTCTGAAGGTATTGCTTTGAGGTCGAAAAATTGCGGGACGTGACACCTCCCACCCCAGATGGAACATCCTCTGAGGAGGATGCTTCCATCAGAGATGCGAGTGTGCCCACCTCACGCCAGACCAAACGCTCTACCCGTTAAAGAGCTTTGAGAAGAGAAGAAAGGATGAAGTCCCTGTCCCGTCGCAATCCTTACTCTAAAGATGCGAGGCATGAGCCCCGCCATCGGGGCACACTTATGGGGGGGAGGAGAGAGCGTGTCCCGATGGCGGCTCCCGTGATCTGTAGTGTTCTGATTTGCTGATTGAAATGGTCCTTGATATATAGGAAATGGGGCGCGTCTAGAGGCCACACGCACACGCGGCAGTCTCTACGCCCATTCTCCCGCACCCCTTACAGAAGGGTACGTCGAGAGGGGTGGAGGGACAGTCGAGGTAGGAATGGCCCGGGTAACCGCAGTTCCAGCACCCCCTCCTAGGTGTCGGTCCAGTGGGCGCAGAGAAGGCGCAGGCTTCGCGCTCTGCACGGCGTTTGCGTCCTCCCCTGCGGCGGCATCGTCTTCGGGTGGTGTTGGGAACGCTTGCGGGACCCTCCTGCGCATTGGTTGGACCGGCCTCACGCTGAGTTGCGGGCTCCAATGGTGAGGGCTTGGGCTCGGATCGGGCAGGTGATTGAGGGCGCGGCAGGTTGAGCGGACCTGGGTGTATGTTATCACCGGGCCCGCCATCGTAGCAGGGCGTCCTCAGGAATTCACTCAAGGTGCGGCGGCTTGGCTCATGCCGGTTCTCGACGAACGCCATGTACGTATCCCAACCATCGTCGTCGTGAGGAACAGCAGCCCGCAACGCGTCGGATCTCAACGCCCCACAGACTGCGCGCAGCTCAGCGCTCACGGGGAGAGCGTTATTCCCCGTTGTAGCTGGGTCGTGGCAGTCGTCAGCGGGTGCCGCCCGCTCATCTCGATTTGGTTCGGCCTGGCTATGGGCCTGGACCACGGCCGTCAGGAAACGCCACACAGCGCGCAACTCCGAGGTGGTGAAATCCATGGCTACGGCAAGACAAGGCTGAAGGAGCACGGATTTGAAAGATTATAATGGTATCAAACTCGCTGGTAAGTAGAGGGAAAAAAAAGGATTTCGGCCAACACGTGCAAGAGGAATTACTTTGCTGCATGCGATTCTGATAGTCGATTTCTTGTATCCCGACGGTGGAGGGAGGTGAGGGCTCATGAGTGGAGAGATATAAACTCAAGCGTTCGGAAAAATTCTCTCGTGTCGAAAGTTGAGAGGAACCGTTGCAAGTTCATCGTTTGAGTTGCTTGTTCTCTAGTCCCTTGTTCAGGATTGGGGTCCAAAAAGCGTCTGGGAGTCTGGGTACGCTCATTCGTTCCCCTGGGTCGGGCTATTGTCCCTTTGGAAACCATGGTGGGGTGGGAGCGGCGAGAATGAGAGTCATTGACATTGCGGTGCCAGGTCCTGGTTTTCTGCATCGCTGGGGGGTTGTGTCTGGGAGCAGAGGTGGAAGGGCGGTTATGGCAACACTGTTCGTGCTCGCGGAGAGAACGGGTTGTCACTAGGCACTTCCAGTACATGCATGGCGAAGCATTTGATGCCATTGGGACCTGTACAAAGAGAGTTCCTAATGTTAAGTTAAATTTCCAAAGCTTCAATGTATATTGGAGAGCATGCGATGTCTTCATGCAGGGACGTTCACATGTCTATGGCCGTTTGCGAGGGCAGGTCCTTGAGGGGCGTGACCCCGCTTGACGAGGCACGAGTGCGCTTGCTTCCCCTTGAGGCACGCGGCGTAGCTCGCTTCTGTACCTCAGAGTACACGAGGCTCTCGGAACTTGTGTGAGGGGGTTTGGGTTTGGTCTTGGGTAACAGGCGAGCGAAGGTGACTGGTACATAGCGTTTTGCCAAGGTGGTCAGCCACTCTATAACCAAAGTGCCTACTACAGTTGCCAACCCTCCGGTAGAGTAATTCAGTGTGTCCAAGTTAGGTTGTATCCTTCGCTCCAGTTGTAAGTCTTCAGCATCCTGGATGACCTCTTTAAGAGGTCGCCCTTGTTCGGGCAGGAGTAGCAGATTGGAGTTGGACGTGAGAGGGGCCTCCATTCGTCTGATGGCGTCTTGGACCTCTGTAGTTTTAGCGCGTGGTACTAGATTGGTGATATTCAGGCTCGGTGGTGGAGCGAAGATGTAGACCTCACTGTGCTCGATGTCCATGGGCGCATGCAGTGACATATAGTGATTTTGAGTGGAGCATCCGGGGCTCAGCTGCAACAAGCCTGGATTCTTGAGTTCCACCATCAAGGTCTGCTTCTGGGGGCAAACTATCTCTAAATTTTCTCGTTGGGTCAACGGAAACAACCATCCATTCAAGGAGTCGACCCTGGTCCAATGTGCCTCCGAAGACGAATCTAGTCTCACATCGCAGGCGTTGAGTGTTGACTCGACAGGATTAGTTAACAGCAGGATCTCGCAGATTGGAGCACTCTCGACTCGATAGATAGGGCGGTCGAGATGGCAGATATGGTTATGGCGGTACTTCCGACAATCTTGGAGATGGCCTTCGTCGGTTATGAAGTAGTTTACTCGATCTCTAGAGACGGCCAGATATTTGGTTGGAGGGCGAATAAAGGCCAACTTGTTTCCTCCATCAGCAGACCCCTGGACCACAGGGAACGGGTGTAATTTGTACAGATCGGACTCTTGGCGGTCCAGCAGGGGTACCTCGATGACGAAGAGCAGCCTTCCGTCCATTACCATGACATGTACTTCAGAAATAGTCATCAACTCATCGATGTGCATTTTGTGCACTAGAGTTGGGAATTTGTACCTCCGGGTGACTTGCTGAATCTCTCCGGCGATATCACTCAGCTGGGCTGGTGCGAGTGTTTGGGGGTGCACCAACCCCAGTTTGCTGAAAAGAATGGCGTTGATCAAGGTGGTTATGGCTGCTTCGTATTCCATAACCTCCAATTCCAAATGTTGGATCCAGGGTAGGCCAGCGTTCATATGAGCCCGCAGATCTTCTTCCTTCTGTTCTTCGAGCACCCTTTTGAGCAAGAGATCGATACGGGTTCGCTCGGCAAGGGTAGCATTTCTCAATCTGTCCAGCTCGGCGTGGACTCCATGGAGTTCTGACTGCGTGATTATAGCCTGCTTTCCTGAAAGGTTGGCTACCCTCTCTTGTTCCACGTGCAATTGGTCGATCTCTTGGGAGAAGAACTGGGCGTCCTGGTGGGTTAAGGTCCCGAAGAGTGTTCTGGATATTTCCCCTATTGGGGCGAATGGTGCTCCTCGTCGATAGAAATTTTTCTCCTTATGGCCCGAGTTAGGGTCCATTCGGAATTTTTCCATAGGGTCAACGAGGTTAACCAGTTGGGCCTCCGATTGTTCCAAGGAATTCAGGCGGTGGCGTAGATGGTCCGCGGCGAGCCGGAATCCACACTCGAAGTCGAGTCTCTGGTTGCACTGGCTCACGACGTTTTCCAGTTGGGCCAGGATAGATGGCTTTTGTGCTAGGAGGGCTTTGATGTTCACGTAAGTCACTATCCTCCATTTGATGCGGATGAGCCGGATGTCCTCCAGTTGTTCGAAGTAGACGCCGGATCCATGTGGTAAGGGGGTAATGTAGTAGTCCTTTTGGTTGGGGGCGGCAGGGTCCTCAGGGACAGGCGCCGAGCCCACCAAGACTAACGAGAAGAAAATGCCAAGAGCGTACATGCTTGGACTGCAGGGTGAATTACAATATCAATACGCAGGTCTCAGCTTATTTACATTTTTAATAATTTGTTTCCCACATGGGACTCCGATTATGGCGTTATTTCTGTCGTGGGTTGAATAATTCTATATCGGCCAACGTAGGGACCCTCCAGTTTTTCACGCCGGGTCTCTCAATACATAAACGGGGTCACCGGCGTGAAATTCACGAGGATTTATGTGCCGATCGTGCAGCGTTGGCATCTGTGGGTCCAACCCAATTGGACCCAGTGGGTTTTTTCGGGTGGGTACGGATTGAAAAAACCCTCAAAAACCCACATGGTGCTCAATTGAGTGGTTATTTTATACAATGTATTTTTCCATGTTGTTCTTCTTTCTAAATTTGAATCAGTAGAATTTCATTTATTCTACAGTTAAAAGTATCCCACTGGATAGAATTGGATGAATTTCACTACGTTATCAATTAATACTCACTATTCAGTGAGTGAAAGCTTACCTAAAGCTCGAAATGATGATTGATCGAAATGAGCCATATTTCATCGGGAAACTCAACACCGAAAAAAATAATTTATTTGATCGAATGAACTGAAGTTAGTTGCGAAAATGAGTTCCGAGTAATGAAAGAATAGAAGCCGGTAATAAAAGCTGTAGTAAAGGCAACTTCAAATTAGTAACAGCAACTAAAGTCAGAGAAATTAAATTTGAATTCAGTTGAGCCAACGCCCGTTTTAGTTATCCAAATATCAACAACTGTATCCAGTTGCTGGAACTAATTTGGAGTGAGAGTAACTAATAATTTTTTTCGGTGAATGGATATTCACTAATGCAGTGCATTGGAGTGAAATACTAATAACTGCGATCCAGTGGAATTCCACTGATCTAAATACAGGAAGTTATCTTATTGAGATTCGTTCAAATGTTGCTCGAATACCGTTGGAAGACTTATTTATTAAAGTGTGATTTCTTTTATGAAAACGGATCCGTGAAAATTGCCCAGAACTTTTCATGCATATGTGGTACGACTAGCCATTGTTTTTGGTCGTCGTTTCGTATTCTCGAAACCTTCCAAAGCATTGCCTAGCCAGATTATGAACGCTTGAGGAATGTTGAAAAATTTCAAAAAACAAGTTTCCACTGAAAACCACACCTCCACTTATTGGTCAATAGAATGTGATAACTTCCTCCAAGTGAAGAAAAATATGGGAGATGAACATTAATAATTGAAAATGAATTCAATGGAGAACAATTTGTACAATGTGGATTTTAATTATGACGAGACAGCATTTAATATGATTCAATAAAATAGCATAAAATTATAATTTGAATATGAATGTTCATATTTCGGTACAAATACAACGATACATATTCATTCTCAATTTCTACATGATGAATGAGTTTGATAACTCTATTTGTTTATTCTTCATACATTGAGGGAAGAAATTCATTGGGACAAAAAAATATTACATCCAATGGTATCTATAAAATATTTCTTCAGATCAATGAAATTTTACTCCAATGGATGAAAACGTTTTTCAGTTGATGAAATACTTCATGCGGTCAAAAACCATTTCATTCGTTTGAATAATATTCAATTGGTTCAAAGAAATATTTTATGGATACCATTGGATGAAATATTTTCTTGTCTCAATGACTTTTTTCCCTCAGTGTACTTATATGGGGTTCTGTATTTTTTTTATTCAAAAAAAATATCACAATAAAAATTAGGGTGAACTACCTAGTAAATGAACGATGGCCTAATGGAATAAAGATTCACAACAGAAGTAACTATTAAAAATTTCTACTACTTTGAAATAATTCGGTTGTTTTCAAAATAGTAACAACCTCTTATGAAAACAATCAAATTACTTGAATGTAGCAGAAATTTTGATTCATTACTTTTTTCATACATCGTTCATCTACGGGGTAGTTCAGCCTATTCTAGAGAGTCTTAGTTGTGGTTAATTATCGTGTTGTTCATTTTGATAAAATTTATGTAGTTTAACTAATTTAGTGGCCCTTTCTGGAACTAATCTATTCCTCAGACTATTCTAAATATGCCCGAATGAAGAAAAAATTTTTTCAATCCCAGCACTGCTAGGTGGACACCTTAACAATTTGGCAAAAAACATGCAAAACCACTCGGTAGATTGTTTTGATGTGCAGTGTGGTCTTGCATCAGAATTAGAATGGACACAAAATACAAGGATTTGTAACTTCCAATTTTAATTCTGGCGATGCTGATCGAATTGCAGTAAAGTGCGTTAACGGTTGGAGTAACTTGCACTTGGAAATTTCACTAGTTTCAAACTTGATTTCAGCTCATGCAAACACAAATCTTGGTCCAATTCCAATCTGATCGAGACCCAACCTTGAAAGCTCAGGCCAAAGTCGAACAAAAATTGATCCCAGATTGGTGCTCACATGAGAGATTATATGAAAAGTAACTTCTTAGTTTATTCGGTATTTCTTGGTGACAATATAAAGTACAATGGAATATGATAGGGAGTCTTTTGGCAGAATCGACATGATTTTATAATCACTAGTCGCTTTCAGAGAACACTAGGGAATGACTAGCGGTGGTCAAATCATGTTCATTCGGCCAAAAGACCCCTTACCATGGAATATACATATATAAATATGTTATTCTATGTCATCATGTACGAAAAATGATAACATAGTACGATAAAAATGAAGATTAGTAGGTCATACTAAGAATCATCAGAGAAAACCGATGCCAATCAGCATTGCCAGTATTCCCTAGAAAAATCTTCAGCATCTGATGATTGGTCATTTCTTGCACAACTGGCCAATCATATTTTCAATTTGGAAAGAAATGACCAATGACAGAAAATCTGAAGATTTTCCTAGGAAATACTGGCATCACTGATGCCAATTTGATAAACCCCGAAAAAACCCGAAAAAACCCGAAAAAGCCCGAAAAAACCCGAAAAAACCTGATTGTACCCAGTGGGGCGGGTTTCAAAGAACAAACCCGGGTTTATTCCAACCCTGCGATCGTGATATTGCTTCGATCTTCGTTTCGCGCCGCGGGGTTAGTTCGAGCAATCTCGCGGATTTCGTCCATTCTGGTTATGAGGTCCAACAGAAAGGACCCACAAGTTTCCAAACTGTCGGCATCCGGGAAAGGAGTAGGCGAACGGGCGAGTTTACCGAATACGAGCTCATACGGCGTGAATTTAGTTCCCTCGTGTACGGCGGTGTTGTAGGAGAACATCGCGTAGGGAACCGAGTCGTCCCAATCGTGGCGTTCGTCCACAAATGATCGTAGATAATTATCAAGCACGGCATGGCTGCGCTCGAGTGCGCCGTTAGCTTGAGAAGAACATCCCGAAGTGGTAATGCGTGAGATTTCAAAAATTTTGGCCAATTCATGCAGCACCTTATGTACGAAGGATGTGCCGCGATCTGTCAATACTACGCGAGGGCTACCGTATACGGATATAAAGTTCCGGGCGGAGGCATTCGCGATCGTGGTAGACCTTATATCCGGGACAGGGACAGCCACGCAATACTTGGTTAATAAATCTTGTATGGTCAGTATATGGCGATTTCCCCTAGCCGTGGTGCGGAGGGGCCCCACAGTGTCGAGCGCTATTTTATAAAAAGCGTTCGATGGGGTATCGGTTATTAGCATGGGCTGCCGAGTTCTCATCCGCTCCATTTTTCCGAGCTGACAAATCGGACAGGTTTTCATAAAAGCTTGGACGTCCTCCCGCATTTTTGGTCAGTGGAAACGTTCGCGTAACCTTTTGTACGTTTTGGTGACGCCCTTATGTCCGCGTGACTCTCTTCCATTAGAGCATTCCTCTCCTTTTTTTCAGGCGTGATGATTTCGCCTGAACAAAGCGTTACAAATTTCCCGCTGCGATTGGAAACATTTTCAAGAGAGTTCCTAAGAAAATTCCTAGTGAATTTCCTTATGCTATCTTGCAAGTCAGACAGTCTCAGGGACGTCACTTCTGTTACCTCCAAGGATTTCTTCAAGTTGTACAAACACGACAGCACATCAGAAATCTCTGGTGCGCTGTAGCTCGCAGTTTTATAGAACATAGTGAGAACGCGGATTTCTCCATGTTTGGACACTACAATCTGACCAACAGTGGACTTGCGTTGTAAGAGCTCGAAAGTGTCAATCAGTCCCAAATCAGCTAAGGCTTTGGAGCTGCTTGACAAGGTATGACAATCGACAGCGAGGGAGTGCGCATAATTGCCCTTCTTGGCTTTCAGGAATTCTTTGGAAATTTTGACATTTCTCTGATTCCCAACGGGAGCCCCGCTTCTTCCCAGTGATGGGTATAACACTGAGGGATCGTAGGGCTCATCGTCGAAAATGAGAGAAGAAATATCGGAAATTGAGGCTGCAGTCTTATTTGGTGGCCCAATTGTAGGCTGGGGTCGACGCAGCGTGAGACGCGGAGTTGAGCTCACGACGGGTAAATTCGGGGCCTCACTTCGAATGGAAGAGCGAATACCCGCAGGAGCATTTCTGGATCCCGTGATAACAGGGCGTCAATGATAGTTTCGGCGGTGTCATCGGCGGAATCGTCGGAGTCGCTGCTGGATGGGAGCAGGAGAGTCTGATCGTTTTCTGAGCGACGTATGGAGGACTCATTCACCGATTCTGGCTGAAACTCCAGGGTCGGTCCGAATTCGTCGAAGGAGCTTCTATCTGAAGCGGCGTCATCGGGAAGTGGGTGTATTATGACTGGTCCCGGGTCATTATTCTCATCTCCCGATTCCTCGCTCAAATCAGAGAGCGGCGGAGAAAGGCTAACTCGTTCCCCACTAGGGAAGGCTCTATCACTAAAGCGAGGTTAGATTGGTCGACGTGGAGTCGTCTGTTCCTCGACAGGGATAGCTCCCGGGAGGTTTTGATCCCGACGTTTGACTCTGGCCGCGATCGTGCTTTCATTCAGAGCGTCCGGCATTCCCGAGCCCCTCGGAGTGATAGGGAAACTTTCAGCAACAGATTGGGATGCCGCCAGGTTCCTGGAGGGAGCATCGGCGTTCTTATTTATTTTGCCCGACTTATACACGACCCTATACTGATAGTCGGCGAGCTTGATGCGCCATCTCATGAGGCGGGAACTAGGGTCGGAGACCGAGTGTGACCACACTAAAGGGTTATGATCAGTCACGACCGTGAATTCGCGCCCCCATAAGTAGGACCGGAAGTGTTGCACTCCGAAAACAATCGCGAAGAACTCCTTCTCTATCGTAGAGTAGTTCAGCTCCGCGGCTTGAAGTACTCTGGAAGCATAGGCAGTTGGGAGGTCTTGGCCCAATTCGCCCTGACTGAGGATGGCGCCAATTGCTTCGTTGGAGGCATCTGTTGTCAAAATAAATGGCCTCTCGGAATCCGGGTATTGCAATATTGGCTGAGTGCACAGTACGTTTCGAAGATCCTCGAAGCTAGCTTGCTGCTCAAGCCCCCAAACGAACTTCACTGTCTGTTTAAGGAGGTTGGATAGAGGTTTTTCCCTCTTCGAGTAATCCTTGATAAAACGCCGATAGTAGCCCGTGAGGCCGAGAAATTGACGGATATTTGTCTGAGATCGGGGTACAGGGAAATTCATGACCGCGTGTATCTTACTAGGGTCAGGCCGGACGCCTTCGCTAGTCATGACGTGGCCTAAATAGACAACTTCACGTCTTAGGAATTGACACTTCTCCGTCTGAAGCATGAGTTGGGCTTGTGATAACCGCTTCATTAGACCCTTTACACGATTGCCATGTTCGTGGAGATCTCCGGCGAATATGACGATGTCGTCCATCATTATCATGAAGTAATCAGTCTTACGACTGGTTTTATGGAACCCTCCACCCCTGTCTATTATCCGCCAAACGTTTAATTGCTACATATCTACTACATCCCTTGTCTTGTACGATTCGCTTCATATAACTTGCTCTGAGTCTACCTTTACCAGTTTCACCATTTATTTTCCCTTCCAATATTGTTTTCAATAAACTCCCATGCCGTAATGTGTGTCCTATAAGATTGCTTCTCCTTTTCACGATGTGTTTCAAAAGATTTCCCTCTTCATTTATCTGCTCGAGTACTTCTTCATTTTTGACTTTGTCTATCCATTTTATTCTGAGCATCCTCCTATAACACCACATTTCAAAAGCTTCAAGTCTTCGTTGATCAGTTTTCTCCATTGGCCAAGTTTCGCAACCATATAATGCTGTGCTCCAAACGTAACTTTTCCAGAATTTCTTCCTTACTTCCAAGCTTATATTTTTTGAGCATATTAACTGTCTCTTTTGGTGAAAAGCCTGTGTCCCTTGTGCTACTCTTGCTCTTATATCTCTTTCGCTTTTGCCGTTCTCTGTAATTATGCTTCCTAGATATTTGAATCCTTTCACCTGTTCAATTGTCTCGATATCTATATTGATTTTCGTTCTTCTAGCTGTTTTCGCTGCTGTACACATCATGAATTTTGTTTTGTCTTTATTTATATTCATACAATAGTGTTCCAATAATATTGCTCTCATAGTGTTCAGAATATTTTCTAACTCAGTACTACTCGTGGCCAATATAGCTATGTCATCCGCGAATCTCAACATAATTATATTTTCTCCCCGAATCTGTAATTTCGATTGAATTTCCTCCTTCACTTCGTTCATTGCTTCTTCTATATACAAATCGAAAATCAGTGGCGATAGTGAGCATCCTTGTCTGACCCCTCTTTTAATTTTTGCTTCTCCTTTTTAACCCTCTATTTCTATTATTGCGGTTTGATTCTCATATAATTCATATATTATTCTCCCATCCCTGAAATTAATTCCTACCTTTTTCGAAATCGTAAACATCTTCTCCCAATCAATATTATCGAATGCTTTGTGCATATCTACAAAACCTATGTACACAGACTTTTTGACCTCTAGACTTTTCTCTACTACTGTTCTCAGTGCTAATATTGCTTCCCGCGTTCCCCTATTTTTCCTAAAACCGGACTGATCTTCTGCTAATCTACTCTCTATTTCAATCTCTATTCTCCTGTATATGATTGTTGTGAGTATTTCCGAGGCATGTGAAGTTGAACTAATTGTTCTGTAGTTCTCGCATTTGTCTGCTCCTTGTTTTTTTGGGATGGCGACAATTTTATTCTTCTGGAAATCTTTCGGTACTTCGCCTATTTCGTACATATCTCTGACCAACTCAAACAATGCGTCACGAGTTCTCTGACAAGAGGCTTCGATAAGGTTCGCACTTATGCCATCTATTCCTGGCGCTTTATTATTTTCCAATTCTTTTAATGCCCTATCGAATTCTGATCTCAAAATTGAATCTCCCAATTCTTCTTCATCGACATCTTCCTCCCTCTCTAAGAATCCTATGATATCGCTTCCTCTATACAGATCTTCTAAATGATTAATCCATTGTTCTATTTTTTCCTCCGTTCTTATCAATTGTCTTCCTAGAGAATTTTTAATCTCACCGCTTTTGGATTTCATTTGTCCAAAAAACCTCTTAACAATCCTCATCAATTTTTCTCTATACACCTCATCAATTTTCCCTGAATATCTTACTTCTATATCTTGACATTTCCCCTTCAACCATTGTTCTTTTGCTTCCCTTGATTTTGTGATCATTTCATTCCTCAGTGCCTTGTATGTCTGCTGGTCTTGTTCACTATTCTCATTCTTGTATTTTTTCCTTTCATTAATTGAATCGAGAATTTCTTCTGTTATCCATGGTTTCTTAGGCTCTATCCCATCATTCTTCATTATTTCATCCGCACATCGCTCTTTGTTCCCCTTCACATTTGTCCATCTACTCTCTATTTCCAAGTCTTCCTCTTGTCGATCCTCCAATTCTTCGTCCAGCATCACTTTGAATGCCCCTTGTGTTTTTCCTTGTTTGAGATTCTTCAAATTCCATCTTTTTTGCATTTTCCTTTTCTTCTTCAGCACTTTGAATTTCAAAGAACATTTGATCAGCAACATATTGTGATCACTATCTATATCCGCGCCTGGATAAGTTTTACACCTTTTCACTTGGTTTCTAAATCTTTGTTTTACTAATATGTGATCAATTAGATATCTTCCTTTATCTCCTGGCATTTTCCAAGTATAGATTCTTCTCGGATGATTTTTGAATAATGTGTTGGTAATAACCATTTTATGACTCTTACAGAATTCGATCGAACGTTGTCCTCTCCCATTTCTTTTTCCTAACGCAAAATCTCCTATTATGTTGGCCTCTTTTCCTTGCCCTACTACCGCATTCCAGTCACCTATGGTCATTAAATTTTCTCCTTCCTTTACATATTCTATCACTTCTTCTATTTCATCGTACGTTTTTTCGATATCCTCCTCTGAGTATGCAGATGTGGGCATGTATACTTGGACTGAAGCAGTGTCTACCGGTTTTGTTCTAATTCTGACCATCATCACGCGTTCGCTATGTTGCGAATAATTTTCTATCCTATTCCTTACCCTCCATGCATTATAATTTCCACACCTGCTTGACCATTCTTTGATCCTGTATGAATGATTCTATAATCCCCACTCCAGAAATCCCCTTCCTGCGGCCATCCCATTTCGCTAATTCCCATAACATCGATATCTAACCTATTCATTTCTAATTTCAAATTTTCCAATTTTCCCGTTTGTCTCAGTGATCTAACATTCCACGCTCCGACTCGAAGAATGTTCTCTCCCTTCCCTATCTTCTTTGGTTCTCTATCTTGTTTGATGAGGCTCTCTCGAGCAGCCTCCACCTGGAGATCCGAACGGGAGGCTATTTTACCTCCGGAATATTCCACCCGAGAGAACGCCATCATGTTGTTGTCGCTCTGTTTTTTCAATAAATTGAAATTAAAAATTCTAGGTTTGGAGAACAGTTTCCATTCCCTCGGAAATATCAAAAGATGTCAAGGAGGGTAGTTTCCCCTCGCTTCCCCTTCGTTCCTGCCGATGTTCCTGGCGTTGGGATGATTCAGTTCCTCTCAGTTTGTATTCTCCCTCTCGAGTAGTTCATTCCACCCGAAAAAGAGACCCAAATCTGAGATACTTATCCTCCCCACCACGTAAAGGGAGCAGATACTACCAAGGATTAATAAAGAGGATATCAAGGACAGGTATCAAGAATATCCCCCTGGAAGACACGCAGTTATCCCACGGGGATGCGAAGTAATAAGAAAATACAGAGTTATAGTTCCTATCGTCATAATCGGGTATATCCCACGGGTGCGATACTGTGTCTACTGATATTCGATATCAACTTTTCTCCCCGCAGTCATTTACGAGTTTGTGACGCTTGTGCCAGCGAGGAACTAGCCAACTCGCTGAATACTTACGAGGCACTCATCAGTCCAGTTTCTTGTGAGTGCACAGTGGGAAATTTTGGTGTCTCGAGTGACAAATGTCTGGCGACAGCTGCAGAGTTGACCCAATCGGATGATTTTTTGTTTAATACTCGTAAGACTTCTCTCTACATCGCGTAGGACCGAAAATTGAAAATCCTTATCCCTCCATTTTTTTTTATGATGCTGGAAGTTGAAATTCACCAATAATTTGCAAAATAATGTAATTCCAAGGCGAGGATTGGTATGTAAAACTGTTTGATACTGCCTTTTCATGCTCCAAACATGTCAATTGAGGTGGAATCTTATATATCTAATTGAGTAGACCGTGGAATTTTCTGTGGGATTCCAAAAAATTCGATAGATATACGATGGGAGTGTTCCTATGAGAATTTGTGTATATTCTCATGTCCGGACTGTGACATTACCTGATAATATCATATGAGGAAGTCATGAAGGATTGGGGTTTGGTAATGATAATTACAACAACAACAACAACGATCATAATCAGAATGATAAAGATAAGAACAATAATAATGATAATAATTTCGAAAATACGAATCATGTGAGTAATAATCAGGATGTTAGTGATCATATTCATTATTCCAATATTGCTTATAATGATAATAATAACAAAATGATAAGAATCAATATAATAACAATCACAATAATGATATATCCCGATTTTCATTTCCGTATTAGAAGTTCGAGTGCTTCAGACGATAATCCCTTTTTCTGTTATTTTCTCTAATACGGAAACCACTGTTCAAAGGAGCCGAATTGATCAACAAATGATACATAGTATCCATATGAGTGCATTCACGTGACTTCATCCTACTATTATTAGCACGCGCATTCCGAAAAATTTTGTTACTTGCTTCTTGAGCTCTCTCAGGAAAACAACCTATTGGCAATATCAATGATTCCATTATATCTGTCTCATGAATGAGAACTTTGTGGACTGAAGTTGGCATTATGTACCAAGGATATAGTTCAATACAAAAGGTGGCTGTATCCATGGCATATTTCCTAAATTTTTCACAATCAACCTCTCCACCAGATGCAAGCAGTTGCAACACATTCCCTAGCCTGGTGATTATATTTTTGTCAATGCCAAGTAGTTGCGATACGTTCTCAGATTCTGCAGTAAAACAGCCTTGCTTAACAACATCCATTGTAAGTGATAACTTTCGTTTTACGGATTGCTCAATCAATGATTTGCTATTTTTCTTCAGAATTTTATCGGGACCTCTTGCTGAACTTTTTCTAAAATCCACATTATATGAAATATGCGACAGATATTCCATAAATGAAATCCAACAGTGCGAATATGTAATTATCTTTCCCGTATTGGAGATTGTTAATATATGACAAGTCATTCATATACTTTGGGCTTACTCCACATATATTACAGCAAGTGGAAGTTTTCTGATGTGTTAATATATTGCACACCTTACCATCAGTCATAGTACATTGCAATTCAAAATTCACTTCGACCCATATACCATCCAATGTCAACCGTATCGTTCTCAATTCTGCGATTATTTTGAAATAAGAGTTGAACTTTTCAGTGGTATTAAGATCTGTCTCTTTAATGAATCGAAATTCGATTGGGCGACACTAGTTTACAGAACTGGGCTCAGCATTTTTCCATAGGGTACTGTTATTCGCAGTCAATTGGATTGGCACGAAGGAAATGATGAATACCGAATTGTCTTTATAACACTGCTCATCCTGTTGAGCATTGTTCGCCTCGTTATCACATGTATCATCCGTTTCATCAACACCTTCCATAAATTGGGCGGATCATTTTTGTCTGGGAGTGTGCTGTCCGGAAGCCCCATCCATACCCCACTTTCCAACCAGAGTTAATGTTTTTCTATGTAGATGATACCATTCCTCTTCTTATAAGCCTGGCAGAATTCTCTGTATTCTATGCACTAGTAATGATTTCATGTCCACACTTGCTCCGAATTCACTAACCACAATGTCTATAGGGTACCACATCTTCTCCCAGCACATTTCTTTCATCCCTTTCATCTTATCGTAAGGAGGGAATGACTTTGCACCATGTAATCTTTCATTATGATTTCGGAGTTTTCCATATTTCGCCTTTGTCAAACCCAAGTCCATGTACATTGCCAAATAATATTCCGATGCATTTCTCACGGTTTCACTTGACTGTGGTTTTGTTCCATAGTCGGAGTTCTCTGTTAACATTCTTGCGGCTCCTAAGATTTCTTCTTTACCACAATTAGCTATCAGGTCATGAGCACGTCTCCTTTTGGTCCATGCTGAACCATCTTCATAATGTAAATAGGGTCGACCTCGTTTTTCAGTCTGACTATGAGCTGATAGTGAATCAGTTCCGATACAATCATCCCCAAAAGAATTACCCTCAACAACAAATGATTTATTCAAAAACGATATATACTTCTTCCGAAGCCAATGTTTGTTACCTTTAACGCTTTTCCACTTCTTAGTAAAAGTCGGGAAGAAATTCTTTCTCAATTTTCGCTGGATTTTTTTCAACTGATTCTCATCAAAATCATCATGGGATTTTATACATTTCGAAATGTGAGTCAATTTGTTTGGTTCATTATCAATATTCCAGATTACTTCACATGAAGTTTCATGTTTTACACGAAAACTTGTTGTCGCGACATTGTTTTGTGGATGATTGGAACTCATTTTCACAATTATTCACGAAGACCGAGACTGAATTGGAAAATGAATATCATTGCACAATACATTAAAAACGTTCTCGAAGGAATAAAAATTGGTAGAGTTGAAATGAGACATATGAATCAACCATTGGATGCACTGCTATGAAAAGCTCATCATTTACGGATGTAACATGTTTAGCATTATTGAATCAATAAAATCTGACTATCTATGGAAACAAATATAACACGGTAAAACATTGTTCATTTCACAGCTATAGTGGATGGTTGATGTGTCATTATTCTAACAGCTTGATTGCCTGGCTATATTCACGTTAGTTTCGTGCGATTACAATATTCCGCGTGAATATAGCCAGACGACCGAGCTGTTGGAACAATGACGTATCAACTATCCAGTATAGCTGTGAAGTGAGCAAGTTTTTACCATGTAATGTTGATATTTCGAAAGATAGTCAGAATTTATTGATGTGGAAATGCGAATCATTCCACATCCGTGAATGACGAGATTTTTATAACGGTGAAGCTCATAGTTGATTCCCATCTTTCATTTCAACTATTGTAACTCTGTTTTCGTGAATAATTATGAAAACGAGTTCCATTGAGTCACAAGATAATGTCGCGACTAAAAATTTTAGTATGACACATGTGACTTTATGTGAAGTGATTTGGAATAATGATAATGGCCCAAAAACGGTAACTCACATGTTGAAATATATAAAATCGTATTATGATTTTGATGAAAATCAGTTTGAAAAATCCAACTCAAATTGGAGAGGAATTTTTTCCCGAATTTTACTGAGAACTGGAGAAGCGTCGAGAATAACAAATATTGGTTCAGGAAGAAGTATATATAATTTCTGAATGAATCATTTGTTGTTGAATTTGATCCTGTCGGTGATGATGGTATCGGAATTGACCCATTATCAGCTCTGGCTGAAAAACAAGGTCATTTACATTATCAAAATGGTTCAGTACGCACCCAAAGGAAACGTGAATTGCAGTAAAGAAGAAATTCTTGAACCCGCAAGAGTGTTAATATAAACTCTGACTGTGAAACGAACAAACAAGATGAGTCGAGTGAAACTATAGGAAATTCATCGAGATATTATTTGGCAATGTATATGGACTTTGGTTTGACAGAGGCCAAATATGAAAAACTCAGAAATCATAATGAAACCTGAAATAGTGAAACATTATTCCCACCTTATTATAAAATCAAAGGAATGGAAAAATGTGCTATCCCAAATACATTGTAGTTGGTGATTTCAAAGCAAGTGGAGACATTAAATCATTACCAATACACACAGTACAGAGAATCCTGCAAGGCCCACAAGAAGAGGAATCGTTTCATCTGCACAGAAAAACATTGACTCTGGTTAGGAAATAGGGTATGGATGGAACTTCCGGGCAGCAGACTACCAGACAAGTATGGATCTCTAGTTCATGAAAGATGCCTCAAGTAACAACAATGTTCGTAAGATATTCTTCGAACGTTCCTAGAATATTTGAATGTCCTACAAACATTCTCAAAACGTTTGATGAAGACTTTGTCCTACTGGGGTGTTCATGAAATAGATAATACTACTGTGATCAAAAAGTAAGGTAAATTCGTTTATGAAATGTAAATTCTTTATTCATTCTCCCAAATCAATTTCATCCTCTTCAAAGTAATCCCCGTCCGATAAAATGCACTTTTGCCAACGCTTTTTCCAGTCCTCGAAACAGTCGGAATAGTCTTTTTTCGATATAGCTTCCAAGACCTTTTTCGATTCGGTTTTTATCTCCTCAGTCGTGTCAAAACGGCGTCCTCACATTGGCCTTTTGAGTTTGCTGAATAGCCAGAAGTCGCATGGAGCCGGATCAAGCGAATACGGTGGTTGCGGAACGCTATGAATCGAGTTTTTGGCGAAAAAGTCACGAAGAACCAATGCAGCGTGAGCCGGTGCATTATCGTGATGAAGGAACCGAAAATTGTTCGTCCATAATTCCGGCCGTTTCAGACTAATAGCTTCACGCGAACGACGCATAACGCTCAAATAATATTCTCTGTTGACAATTTCGCCTGGTGGAAGGAATTCACAGTGCACCACACCACGATAATGAAAGAAAACTGTTAACATAACCTTGATTTCCGATCCACTTTGCCGTGGTCTTTTCGGCATCGCTTCACCTTTTGCACGATATCCGCTGGATTGGTCGGTGGCTTGAGGGTGGTAGGCGTCAATCCAAGTCTCATCTCCAGCAATGATGCAGTTCAAGTGGTCCTGATAGTCAGACAGCAAAGTTTTACACACATCAACGCGACGCTTTTTTCCAAAAAATTGAGCGATTTTGGCACCAATCGAGACTTGATGCGTTTGTGACACAAAGCATCCTCCAGAATGGTTTGAGCTGAGTCAAATGGTATTCCAACACTATCAGCGAGGTCTCTAATTGTCAATCGACGATTTTCAAGCACCAAATCTTTGATTTTTTGGAGGTGGCCCTCGTCGGTAGACGTTGATGGTCGTCCAGAGCGCGGTTCGTCTTCAATGCGTTCTCGGCCCGCTTTGAACTCGTACCACTTATAAACGTTTTTTTCTGCCATAGTTTGATCACCAAAGGCCTTCCACAACATTTTCAACGTGTCCACACAAGAATATTTGATGCAAGTTTATTGCTCAACATTGTGAGGATTGAAAAATTCACTCTTGGTTATTTACAAAAACACGTGTAACTCGAAGATGATTGCACCTTTTGACAAACAGACGCTTGGCAAATGTTATAGACAGTTCTACACGAAGAAAACGAAACATTAGTGAGTATTTTATCAGACACGATTGGCTCGTGTTATGAAAACAAAAGAAGTCTAGCAACATTGGTTACTGCGTAGACATGAACCAATCGTGTCTGCACAACAGACAATACCGTGGGGACATGACTCATTCATGTCTATACATCAACAATTAGTGTTAGAATTATTTTTAGTATATACTTTTAGAAAGTATATACGGAGTAGAAACGTTCGTAGAATGTACGGATGAGATACGAAGAACATATAATGAATGTTCATAGAATGTTCGAATGAGACTGTTTCAAATATACTTAGAACGTACGCAGTACATTCGAAATCTACGATATACATTCAATCGACGTTCAATCAACGTGCTGTCGTATATTCGGTTACATACGTTCGATAAATATGCATAACATCTATAGAACGGCCTCATTGGAATGTGCATAGAACATATTTCGAATATTCGAAGAACGTTCATAGTATATGCTGGTGCTGCTTGGGTATCTATAAAAATTTTTGGAATCCCACGGAAAATTCCACGGTCTACTCAATTGCATATACAAGTTTCCACCTCAATTAACATGTTTCAAGCATAAAAGGGCAATATCAAACAGTTTTACATACCACTACTCTCCTTGGAATTACATTATTTTGCAAATTATTTGTGAATTTCAACTTCGAGCATCATAAAAAAAATGAAGGGATAGGAATTCCCAATTTTCGGTCCCACAGGATGAGAAGGAGAGTCTTACGGGTATCTGAAAAAAAATCATTCGATTCGGTCAATTCTTCAGCTGTCGCCAGATTTTTGTCACTCAAGACATCAAAATTTCCCACTGTGAGACATTACAAACTTGTGAATGACTAGACCATTTTCACTAGGGTATTGAGATTGATTTAACGAATTAGAACCGTCGGAACGTTTGTTATCCATAAAATAAGGATTCAAATATTCCCTTCCAGTAGCTTTCATATGTCGTTCACGATACGTAACGCAACACGGC
Organism: Gonatopus flavifemur; assembly: GCA_018340375.1. Lineage (NCBI taxonomy): Eukaryota > Metazoa > Arthropoda > Insecta > Hymenoptera > Dryinidae > Gonatopus > Gonatopus flavifemur. The sequence goes on from JAFFJZ010000009.1 coordinate 18,195,211, forward strand.
AAGTCATTAAGGTAAGTAGAAGATAGTCGAAGAAGGTTTCTTATGTTGGAGACAGTTGTGATATCGCAAATGCATGTCGTTCTGACATACAAAAACGTGCTGTAAGACATGTGGAATGTAGACACAACCGCCATGAAGGAAAATCAGTGAGTCGTAGAGACGGGACAAGTACCTATCTACTAAGAGGAGGTGGAAAGAATTGTATAGGAAGACGAGAATGAGCGGAACTGAGGTCCGCAGAGCTTCCTTTCCTTCGGATATGCCTGGCTGACTGTTCATCCTCTCCCACAGATTACAACCGGTCTTCACTTTTATTCCTTTTTCTCTCTTTCTTTTTCTCATTCTCCTGTACTTCATCAATTGATCATTGAACAACAAAAATGAAAATAACAGAGCAGAAATATTCGATATTCAATCATGCTTTGTTTACATTGAAATACCGGGTTTCATCCCAGAAGTATCTTTCAAATCGACTAAGAAAGGATATTGAGGCATGCTAGCCACTCACTTTTCCCATGATCAGTGTGTGAATTTTTCAAATTTCAATTATTTTCTCTTTATTCCGTCATATATTTTATTCAACCATGATAAGCGAGTGTTACTCTCGTCAGTACTATGGTTGTTGTGTTATGATTCACAGGAATCATTTAGAATTATTCAATTAAGTCGAACAAGATTATTGTATTGAAAGTGTTACCAAAAATCTGACTGCGTGAAACAGCGGAGGAAAAAAATGAGAAGCAAACTTACAAATCAAAATATCACTAATCATCAGACTAATCAAACTAACTTCCCAGATAACATTGTATGTGCGCAAAACTTTGATACCGTTATGCACGCGAGGATTTGCGTGTGACTTGCGTGCAACTCACCTGTGATCCATAATGTTGCTTGCAAATCGCGCGCAATGATCTAGTGCATATCTTGTGTAAATTCTTCACGAATTCACCCTCACACCGCTTGCAAAAACCTGTGGATTGAAGGGGGATTTTCTGAGAGTGAAACGATTGTGTATTGCGTGGAAATTTTGCGCGCAAGTTGTGTGCAATTGGGAGGAACTTGTTGGAGTGAAGAATATATGTATATACTAGGGTACATTCAAATGTACTCCTAGACTGCAGTTATTGAAATAACTTATAAAAAAAAGTGAGAACAAAATAAAGTACGAATGCAAATAATTGATATGCATAATGGGGATCATGGGGACTCAGAGAGAATTGATTGTATTGTCGTGTTTTTTTCACTGATCAAATGGAATATTCGTGAATTTCCTCCCATACGATGTTTGAAGATAGTGAACATCGTTTATATGAATTACAATCTATGATTAGAATATTCATATTTATTGAAAAATATATAAATGAATCCAATAAATCACTAGTTCCAATCAAAATATTGTATTGATCCCAACCATTCTCTAAATGAAGGATATTTGAAATTTGAACTTTTGAACTGTAATTTTTTATCCAATTTCTGATGTGTCATTATTAACAGTATTTTCAACACAATTCATCATCATAGATAGTGATTTTCAGTAACTCTTGTGTGATTGGTCGCATCACAGATTCCATTCAAAATGAGCGCAACAAAATGTTTAATGCGTCACGTGGTGCTCAATCGTAGTTTATTGTTTTCGACTTGTTACCGGCGAGATCTATATATCACAAGAATAGAAGAGTTAGAAAATCAATCCCCTTACAAAAGTCATCATCTTGTTGGACAATCATCTTCATTGGACAATTTTTAATCTTAGATACAGCCACGAAATACTTTTTAGGATTGATTAAATTGAAGACTTTTCTTGTGATGATAACATATTGTAATCGCTAAATGTATTGGAAAATGTTGCATCTCAGGTTATTATGAATATTCTGTTCTGAAAAATAGTTAAGGGCACTTTATCAGAAGAATCGGGTGAAATTTGCGTTGATTTGTTTTATCAGTTACTTGATGAATCCGAATTTGAAATCGGTGGTTATTTCAGGAACTTGCACACCTAACATTGAACTTCGAATATGGGATTAGGTTTCCTCTTTGTTTGCAGGTATTAGAAAACAAATTCATAAACATTTTGATATCCGTAGGTTCTTACTTTTGAACCCCTCTTATACTCGCCAGGAATCAGTGAAAGACTAAAACTTATATTTAGGAACTGATCTTCATCGTGGATTTCATTGTTAAGCAGTTGAAATTTCCCGTGAATGCATAACTTATGGAAGAAAATGGCGCAACATTTGACTCGCTTCTTCTGATGCTTGGATGCCTTCAAGTGTCTTCCGAAACTCCCCAATCTCACAGTGGTGAATTGGCTCAGCGGTTCGCGTGTGATTTTTTAATCACTTGCGTGAAATCAGAGTTCGTGTCTCCCTGGGAAGCGAAATTTTCTACGAAATATTAGTGTACAAATTTCGTCAATGATACAGGTTAATTCAATAGTATGATTGAAGTACGTATAGTCTGTGAGACTTTGAATCCGTGAATATGGTATACTAAGTAGGTGTTGTCTCTGTAAGCTGAGGTGAATTTCCGATTAATTAGAGTCCAGTAGAATAACTACAACAAGTCCACTTTTTTATATTATTTTTTGAATCTCTATGATGAGATCAAAATTACAATCTTCGATTTCAAAATCTCAACCCTCTGAAGTTGACTCAATTGGATAAAAATTACTATCTCATCATCATGAAGTAATCAGTCTTATGACTGGTTTGATGAAATCCTCCACCCCTGTCTATTATCCGCCAAACGTTTAATTTCTACATATCTACTACATCCCTTGTCTTGTACGATTTGCTTCATATAACTTAATCTAGGTATACTTCTTCGAGTCTTACCATTCATTTTTCCTTCCAATATTGTTTTCAATAAGCTATCATGCCTTAAGGTGTGTCCTATCAGATCACTTCTCCTTTTCACGACCTGTCTCAAAAGACTTCTTTTTTCATTTACCTTCTCAAGTACTTCTCCAGTTTTTACTTTCTTCATCCACTTCATTCTAAGCACCCTTCTATAACACCACATTTCAAAAGCTTCGAGTCTTCGTTGGTCCGTTTTTCCAATTGTCCAAGTTTCGCAACCATATAATGCTGTGCTCCAAACGTAACTCTCCAAGAATTTCTTCTTTACTGCTAAGCTAATATTCTTCGAACATAGGAACTGTTTCTTTTGGTGCGAAGCCTGTTTCCCTTGTGCTATTCTTGCTCTTATATCTCTTTCGCTTCTACCGTTTTTTGTAATTATGCTTCCTAGATATTTAAATTCTTTCACTTGCTGAATTGTTTCTGCATCTATTTTGATTTTCGTTCTCCTTGATGTTTCCGTTGTTGTATAATTCTCGAATTTTGTTTTGTCTTTATTTATATTCATACAATATTTGTCTAGTAATATCTTTCTCATAGTGTTGAGAGTATTTTCTAACTCAGCGCCACTCTTAGCTAATATAGCTATGTCATCCGCAAATCTCAACATGCTCACATTCTCACCTTGAATCTGTAATTTCAATGGCACTTGCTCCTTCACTTCCTTCATTGCTTCTTCTATATACAAATCGAAAATCAGTGGCGATAGTGAGCATCCTTGTCTCACCCCTCTTTTAATTTGTGCTTCTCCTTTTCAACCCTCTATTTCTATTATTGCGGTTTGATTCTCATATAATTCATATATTATTCTCCCATCCCTGAAATTAATTCCTACCTTTTTCAAAATCGTAAACATCTTCTCCCAATCAATATTATCGAATGCTTTGTGCATATCTACAAAACCTATGTACACAGACTTTTGACCTCTAGACTTTCCTCTACTACTGTTCTGAGTGCTAATATTGCTTCCCGCGTTCCCCTATTTTCCCTAAAACCCAACTGATCTTCCGCTAATCTACTCTCTATTTTATTCTCTATTCTCCTGTATATGATTTCTGTCAGTATTTCCGAGGCATGTGAAGTTGAACTAATTGTTCTGTAGTTCTCGCATTTGTCTGCTCCTTGTTTTTTTGGAATGGCGACAATTTTATCCTCCTGGAAATCTTTCGGTACCTCACCTATTTCGTACATATCTCTGACCAATCCAAAGAGTGCGTCACGAATTCTCTGACTGGAGGCTTCGATGAGGTCCACTCATGCCATCTATTCCTGGCGCTTTATTATTTTTCAATTCTTTCAAAGCCCTGTCGAATTCTGATCTCAAAATTGAATCTCCAAATTCTTCTCCATCAACATCTTCCGCCCTCTCTGAAAATTGTATATTATCGCTTCCTTTATACAGATCTTCTCAATGATTAATCCATTGTTCTATTTTCCAATGGAGATTACAGTTAATTGCACTGAGGAGGAAAACATTACCATGAACAAACGGAAACATCGAGTCTCTACGCGATCATTTGTATTTATATATGTACTCCTTTCTTTTACATCGCTCAAGAGCGCCATTACTCCTCACCTGCATCATAAAACCATATTCTCCACCACTCCATTTCTTTGCATTCAATAATATAAGAAAAAATATATATATATAGCTTGGATCCTTTTCCCTTCCTCCTTATCTAACCTCCCCCTTTCTCTTCTACTCCTCCTTCTCCTATCCTATACTCCATATCTTCTCCTCTTCTTCCCAATCCCAAGAAAACACCCACATACTACACAACTCCTCATTCTTATATCTACTCAGACATAACAAAAATAAACATCTTCCCCTCTTCCTTTCCGTACAAACTCCTTTACATAATTACCTCTCATACAACTAAACTCCCAACACTACTTGCTACTACGTGAAAATAAACATTCCTTTCTCAAACAAAACGAACAAAATTTTATTTTTCTTCTTTTTCCTCCTCAACCACCCACTAAATACTCATTCTCCTTCCCTCCTTCTTCTTCACAACGCCAACCACTCTCTATTCCTCCGTTTCTCGCCTTCTTATCCTCTTCCCATACGTCCGTCCTCCTCCTTCCGTTCCTCTTCTTGTGCGCTGATCCCTCTCTCCTCTTCTCCTCTCTTCCCGCGTCTGTCTTCTCACCAGATCTTCATCTATGTATATCCCATGCATTCTCAGGATTCCCTTCCTCCCCCATATCTCTTCAACTATCTCCTCTTTCTCAAGGCTTATCCATACATCTTTTCCTTCCCTTCTTATTCTCTTCATCTCTTCTGTTCTCAACTCTAGCCCCATCTTCTCTTCCAGTACCTCCAGCAGCTCCGATGTGTCCCTTATCCCTCTCATCCCCCATCCTTGTACGATTATATTCTTCCTCCTCCATTTCCTATCTATCTCCTTCCATATGTCCATTCTCCTCCTCTCTTTCTTCGACTCACGCCCCTTCTTCCTTCTCTTCCTTCTCTTCCTCCGCTTCTTGCCTCTCGATTCTCCCTCCTTGCGGTAGATGACGCTTGTCCTCCGCTTCTTCTTCATCTGCTCTGTTCTCCCTCACCGTCCTCACTGGATCTTCTTCGCCTCCCTCCCTTACCATCGATGGCAGCACCTCAACTCCCTTCTCTTCTCCCTCTCTCAAGCTCCACCACAGCTTCTCCCAACATTTTCATTATTTTCTCCATAACTTCGATTTTATGGTCCTTTATCTCCTCCTCCAAACTCCTTTTCATCTCTTCTTCCCTTCGTTTCACCTTTGTTTCCTCCGCTTCCCCCACCAACTTCTCGATCTCTCCTTTTTCCATCGCTTCACCACGTTTTCACGTACTTTACTTGGAACACCTTCCTTCACTCCACTTTTCTCCCTATTCTTCCAATTTTTTTCGTCCAGTCTTTCTTAAACACCTTTCTTTCTTCCCTCACACACTTTCTCTTTTCTAACTCCACTTGAGCTCACACCACTTTATCTCTACCTTTCCTCGGAATTCTCGCAATCACGCCACTCCCGCTATCTCACCGGAAATCACTCTACCTGATAGTAATATCATTGATGGATTTTGTACTAATCAGGACATCAACTGGAAATTTATACCTCCAAGATCTCTTCACTTCGGAGGGAATCTGAAAATCGGCAGTAAGGGGCTCCAAGTATCATACGCTTAGAGTCTTGTAGGTATGCCTTGTTACCTTATGCAGAGTTGAATACTCATCCTGTGAAAATTGAGGGGATTCTGAATTCTCGCCCATAACGCCATCATCGTCGGATCCTAACGATCTTGCAGCCTTGACACCATTTCATTTCTCAATAGGCACATAGGGTGGTGAATTGCCAGAAATTGATCTCATGACGACTTCAATTAATCCCCTTCCGGTTTGGGAACAGGTACAGAAATCGAAACAACATTCCTAGCGAAAGGTGGTACAAGGAATATTTGAATGAGTTACAACAACGAACAAAAATGGAATGGATCAGTGACAGTTCGACTGTAATCGAGATCGGTAGGTTGGTTCTATTAGTAGAAGATGATATTCTACCTTTGCAATGGAATTGGCATGCAGTGCTAGAAATACCTCTGGCCAAGATGTTGTCGTGAGAGTTGTCAGTGTTGAAACTAAGGACGGAGTGTATAAGCGAGCGGTCAAAACGGTCTGTATAACCTTCAAATTACCAGGTGTGCCGGCATGGAATAAGCGTTTTTTTGTGAAAATGAAACACTAATTACGAATGAAAAAATAAAAAAATTCATTCGAAGTATTGGCCATTGCTTTCTGCACATTTCAACCACCTTTCTGGCAATTTGTGGATACCAAGCTAATAAAAATGTTCGTGTATTGGAGCAAACCAATCAGACACCCAATTTCCGACTTCTCCGTAGGAATCGAAGTGTCGCTCAGCCAATGCGTGTCCCATCGATCGGAACAAATGGTAGTCGGGAGGGGCCAAGTCTGGTGGATACGGCGGGTGAGGTAGAAGCTCCCAGCCAAGTGCTTTGATTGTATCCTGAACCGGTTTAGCTTCGTGTGCAGGTGCATTGTCGTGTAATGAAATTACTTTGCCGTGTCTTCTGGCCCATTCTGGTCATTTTTCGATCAATGAATAGTTCACATTGATCACCTGTTGTCTGTAGCGATTAGTATTAACAGTGTCACCAGGTTTTAGAAACTCATGATATACCACACCTTTTTGGTCCCACCGAATACAGAGCATTGCCTTCTTGTCGAATCGATCTGGTTTTGCAGTCGATGTTGATGGTTGTCCCGGATTAACCCATGATTTTCTTCATTTAGGATTCTCAAAATGAATCCATTCGTCATCGCCAGTAACTATTTGATGCAAGACTGATTTCCTTTTGTGTCTTTGAAGCAAGATGTCAGAATTGTTTTTTCGGTTTTCCATCTGTCTTTCGTTCAATTCATGTGGCACTCATTTCCCACACTTTTCGATCTTCCCCATAGCTTTCAAATGGTCAGAAATTGTTTGTTGTGCACCATTCAGCATTGCTGCCATTTGCTTTAGACTCAAAGTATCATTCCCATCCAATATCGCTTGCAGTTCGGCGTCTTCAAACTTTTTTGGTGGTCTTCCACGTTCTTCATTTCTCACATCGAAATCATTATCTCTGCACCGTTGTAACCATCTTTTGCATGTTGCATCTGGTAGAGCATGATCACCATATGCTCCAACAAGCATTCGATGCGACTCTGCAGTATTCTTCTTCAAATGGGAACAAAAAATTAATGCTTTCCGCAAATCATCATTTTCTGGTACAAAATTCGACATTTGTCACACGATGGAAAAATATGGTGTTGTTTGTTCAATCACTTGATGTTTATTGAATATTTTCGACAGATGTCATACCAACCAAACAGAACAAGAATTAAGGCTCGTTCACGACAAATGTTCCCTATCGACACATTCGTACCTTAACGCTCACTTCATACCGGTACACCTGGTAATTTGAGGATTTTCTTCGTTCTTGCTACGCTACACAATGATTTTGTCAATCAATTGAGGTGCATTTTTTATGTATGTGATTTGATTATAGTTGAATTGATGAAATTCACGGCGAAGTCTTGCTTTGTATGTCACATCTTCCAAATGGTAATTGTATGTTGGTGATTCAATTAAGATTATTGTATTGATGTTCATTCATTTTCGAACGTGGACCGTTCAAGGCTGGCGGTATGTGCCGAATTAGTTAGGAGGGAGTGCTCTCTTTCGAATATAGGAGTGAGCTTGACCGGCATAGTATCCTTGAAATCTTTCTCATTGGTCGTTTATAGGGGACTAATCCACTCGCGGTACGGCAAGCCACGAAGTGGGGTGAGTCAAGCATTGACGCTCAAGCGTTTAACATTATGTACAATATACAGTCCACTTTTTCAGAATCAGATAAAATGTATTCAGTTTTTCATTCATTAGAATGTGGAATGATTTTTGTCAACCCTCAATTGATTTCCTGGGAACATTCCCACAAGGATGAATTCATATAAAACAAACGTTCAAGAGGTTTTTAGGGTGCTGCATCCAATTCCGAGGCCGAAAAACGATTCATGATAGCGGATCCGATATAACGAACGTGAATGAAGTCTTCTTGGCATTTATGGACATATTCATATCAAACACAGAGTCTAGTGGTTTCGAGGGTGCTGATTCCAAATTCGAGGTCAAACTAAATTCCTCGAGACTTCTTACTAGCAGAACAAATTCAGTTTTCAATTCCAATTCCTTGTGCTCGGCCCCGTACGTACGTTTCGCTCACTCCGATGTTTTGACCCAAAAGAGGATTCTAGGATTCTAGGGTTGATAGGGACTGCATTTCTACACTAAGAGAAGGATACGTAACTGAAGCGAATGGAATTCAATTCGGTGGACAATTAATTTCAGGTGATCTGAATATTATATCTAAGGATTTTTGCAGTCGACTAAGAAATCAATAAGTGCCTCTTCATATATACCCGGATAACCGAATTCTATGAAAATTTCGAGGTACAGCATTATGAGATGAGAGCGAAGCGAGCATATATGGGTTATAATTTGTTCAAAATTGGCGGACTGAATTTTGAAGAGGGTCGGACTGCTGAGCGCAGTGAAGCGATGAGGAGGCGCACAGTGGTGCTAGACGAATGGAAAGTGGGACATGCAATGAAATTTCTCGTCAATCCATATGAAGACGTGTATAAAAGGGTTTCTGGGGTCGCTGATTACGAATTTGAGATCAGTTTTGTCCAATTCCGGTGGCGAATTCAATATGGCGGATAACTGGACGAAAAATCCTTGGATTCCGATGAAAATTGGTATTCGTGGGTTTTTCGACTTGCTGATTACGAATTTGAGGTCAGTTTTTTCGAATTCAAGCTGGTGGATTCAATTTGACGGTTCACTGGATCAATCAATTATTTTATATTTCCTATTTGATGTTTTGTAGTTATGACTAGGATTTTTGAGAAGATCGAAACGTCGACAATTCACTCATCAATAATGAATCATTGAAACATCAATACATAATATTATTCTCAATAATCTAATATTATTCCCTGATCATATCCAAACCTTCAACTGTTTCAATATCTATATCTTCTGTTTGGTCTTCTGAGTCGGATGTTGGTTCGGATTCTGATCCTTCATTATCACCCAAGACGGAATCGAGACAAGGGCTGAGTTTTAAAAGCATTTCTCCAACCTCATTGGACATGGTTAATCGTTTTCTATTATTTTTGTCACGTAACAAAGTCACAAGTGGGTCCGAATTTGTTAGGAGCCGTCGCAAAACATCTCGCATTGTAACCCCCTGGTTCATTTTTCGCGATGGATGTTCACGAAAACGGCGAATCAGTTGGTTACTCGTCTCAAGAGCTTCCTTGGATAACATACCGATACACTGAGAAAACGTTTGTTTTGGCGAAACAAAATTTTGGTTGAAATAACTGCGAAGAAACTTTTTGGTTGGCTGAAATAAAATTTATTTAGGATGAACAAAATTTATTTGTCTGTATGGAAGCCTTAATTATCGTGAACCAAATTTTGTTCACCCCAAATAAATTTTATTTCAGCTCACCAAAAAGTTTCTTTGCGTTCATTTCAACCAACATTTTGTTTGGCTGGAACAAACTGTGTTTTTAGTGTAGGCCCTGCGGCCTCAGCAACACTTTCCTTCCCATGAATTGGGATTTTGTGGACTGTTGGGGACATATTGTACCAGTCGTACAAATTTGCGAATTTTTTTGCAGTTTCAAGGCAATAACCTCCAAATTTGGTGGAGTGTATTGCATAACCACAAGTTATTGCCTCGAGTATGCATGCGAATCTCTTTACAATTCCCGCGTCTACACCTGTTATTTCGGATAATATTTGTGGATTCTGAAAAGCCCTGCGTGTGGTATTGCCGTCGTTCGTATCGTCGCTTCCTCGTTTAGGCTGGTCAAACTTCAAGTTTAATCTAATTTCAAATTGTCTTTGAACTGACTCCTTATGTTCCATTGATTGTTCGTACAATGGATTTTTTTGTTCCAGAGACCATCTTTTCAACGGCAATTTGCAGCCTAAATTGTAAACAGACTTGAAAAGTCGAATTCTAGCGTGAAAAGTAGACATACCATATTGCAACGTATCTTCATTTATAGGTACATTCCGACAATGATCGATGTCTTTGAATTTACTGCACGTTAAATTGCAGATATAGCATTGCTGACTTGAATCTGTATTGGTGATGACATTGATAGATTTGACATTAAATATTGTAGGATACATATGGTATGCGATTGTAACAGGTGTTGAATCGATGGCAAACTTCAATGGTTCAAGATTTGCAATTTGCTCGTCCATCCATGCCTTCTCAGCAACAATAACATCAGTTTTCTCTTTTAGAAACTGTAATCTAATAGGTCGACAATATGATGACGATGAAGGTAGTGGATTTCGCCATATAACTATTTCTTCGTCGGTAACTGCATCAATGAAAATCAACCGTGAAGGAACTGAACATGTCAAAAGCATATTCGAATCCTGATGCTCAATCCCATTTCCATCTGTAAAGATCTGCTCATCACTACTGTGTCCAGAAGAACCATCAAAGCCATATTTACTCTGTAAAATCAATTTTTGTCGGTTTTCTGTGGATACTAGTTGACAAAGCACTTCACTCAAGTCATCACAAATACGTCTGGTAGTGTGATCCAGTGCATTTTGCAAGGATACCTCGGCATGGTGTCCAGAAACACATATTTCAGCAGGATAACATTCTACTTTGGTTTGGAGCATGACCTTATAAGGTAGCAGGCTTGAGCATATTGTTTTTCGAGTATCTCCATGAACACTTTTTGAAATATTATCATCCAAAACTCAAGTTACTGCCAGGAGAGGACTTATGATTGGCTGTGTGTTATCAGAATTGTGCTGTTCCAAACATTTGAATTCTCCCAATACAGGATTACGCGAGACATCTTCAAGTATATAAACAGCCTCTTTCTTGCCATTTTCGTTGAATTTGAAGCTCGCAGCAAAGCATATTCCTTCAGCACTTGACGATGAGCTCCGCAAATGTTCAGACCTCCGATACTGACTTCTTTTAGATAGTTCGCCAAAGTCTTTCAAATTGGAAGTTTCATCCATTATTCCCGTTTGTTTCCTCACGGCTGATCCCTAAGGAGTTGTATAATTGATGAGAAATTGACAAATACTTTGTAGCCATTAATGATTCGATTTCAGGAAGGCTTCCAGTTTACTATGCTTATTTTCCCATCTGGTTCGTATCCCAGGTATGATTCGAATGAGTCGTTGAGAAAACTCCTGAGGAATAGTATAGGGGCTCCCCAAAATACTTGTGAGATGTTCTTGAAGCAATTTACTCGTGATTGCATAACCATTGAACAGATGGTTCTTGAGTATCTCAAACAGTTGGACATGACCCATTCTCAGACCTTGACAGGTATCATTGACATTGCTTATTCTCGAAGGACCATCTGAAATGTACAAAGTAACAGAGTAATATTTGAAAATGTTTACTTCGTAATTTTACTTTGTAAAGAACCAAATAAAAATTAGAATTCCATTGGAAAAAAATGGTTTTGGAGAAAAAATAAACATCGGACAAAAGACATGATATTCGCTTTTTTACATGAAAATTGATCTCGATATAATCGGTGTTTTCGGATTTTTCAGCTCTTCTGTGGAAATTATGATCATTCTGTTCACATCATCGTATTCAGTGGAGGATTTCGAATGAAAAATGCGTTTCTTGATACGTTTCTAAAGGATGTTGATCATACAATAGAACAAGAGTACCAAAGAATATTCAAGATATTTGAATTATTCTGTTGAATTGAATGAATAACTTCTGAATCTGACAATATGTTGGAGTTCTTCTGACACCTACGAATATTATTCATCACTTTCAATGAAGTTTTCGATCAAGTCTCACCGAATCCCTATACTTTGACTTGCATAACCTACATTTCTTTGGAAAATCTTCTTCATTTGTCATGACTTTCTATTCACGTTTCTTTCGATTGAATTACTCAATAAGTTCTGGCACTCAAATGACTGGAAAGTACTCACCTTCAAGAGGAAAATCCATCATCCAAAGTTGGAATCCATGGAATACTGTGTGCTATAGGCGGGTCCAAAGTTCCCGTGAGTTTGACACTTGGAAAGAAATAACGCGTATAGTGTACCCGTAGTACGTTCGCTTGTCTTGACTGTACCGAAGCCAGTGAGCGTTGTCGTACCAGGAAGTTTGAATTATATTTCGTCAACTCTTATTCTACTTAAATATGCTCAACAAATGACCTATTGAGAAACTTTATTTTTTCAACCATGTCCGAATTCTCCAATACACGGAACCACTGTGGGGTGGAGCCCTCTGGTCGCATTATCAGAGAGAGAATAAATCAATCCCCCAATACATCTATGAAGTACATAATTCTTACTCCAGTAAACGAAGACCTACTAAATGTCTTAATTTGTTCACAACTACTTAGAGTAACGTTTTTTCTTTTTTTACATCTATAAGGTGTAAATAGGGTAGATCGAGGCGAATCGGATCACTTTTCTTTCAATGGGTGCAAATGATCAAGAAGAGAGTTTTTCCAGCGGGTCTGTGGATATTTTTTGATTCTATGCATCTCTGGCTAGATATTAGCCCCAAGAGAGGGAGCGCAAAAGATCAATAATGAAAATGGAACGTATATTGATGGAAAACGGATTCACATTTGGAAACTCTCTTCTGAACCCTGGATACGTTTAGCAGATGAAAAAAATTTATCCCACGCACATATGGCGAATATACCTCTCTATGTGACTTTTTTTGTCAACATATTCTTCATAAGACCATTCTTTACATCCACTGTACTGAATCCAGTCTTCGTCGGGTGGATGTGGGAATTCTTCAGAGCAACAGATACCAGTACTAGTCTGTTTATGTACCATTGTTGACTTTGTTAGATACATTTTTGTTTGCACAAAATAAGAAAACGTTTTATGACAATTATAAATTACATGGAACGTAATACAATAATAATAAGCGAACCGTACACTAAGTGTGCGCGATGTGTGCTCGGATAAGCAAGACAAAACACACGAAGGATACCGTTACAATTCACTATTTACAATAACGTACACGTACACGGAAATATACCCGCTCGAAAAGTCGCTCATTACCACACCACATCCAACCACGCAGGTTGTCGACAGCACACCGTCCTCTTTCACCACTTCACGACACACATGCGGTCTCTACATACTATCGCGCTTGCGCGTTTCCGTGTATTCAACAGATTCAAGTTTCAAATAGCCTCTAAAGAATCATGGTCCAAATCACCTCAGGAAATGTGATCTGAATCACCACATAACTATTTGGGAGAAAACATTCATTTGCTCATGTAGGATGTCATAATATTGTCTGAACAATTTACGTATCCAATTCAGTACATCATGAACTATGTATGTTAATTAGACTAGCGTAATTTTCCACGTATCTTGTGATTGAAAATTTCAAAAATCGCGATAGCGTCTTGACATCAACGATAAAATTCTTCTCTATGCACTAGGGTAGGCCGAAAAACCAAGATTTTTGAAATCCGAAACGTAATAGTGCGGAAAAGACGGTCTGGAGGAACACAAATCGAATGAAAAAAAGATCATTCAAATCGGTCAACATTTGACCCTCGCGCATCGAGCTTGAAGTTCTTCAGTTTTTACAATTTTTGGCGAATGTAATATATTTTCTCAAAAAAGTTTATATTTCATTATTCAGTGTCAGAAAATGATTGTCAAGCATACAAACATAGTTAATGGTGTTGGATTGATGTATAAATAAATAAATAAATATATATATATATACATATAATATACATACATACATACATATACGCAATATAGAAGTTTTGCGTGTGCACCGTATGCGTAAGTTCTCGTATTCGTTGTGGACACGCTGATCTGAAGTGTACTGCTCAGATATTCGGATCGACTGCTTACCTCACTCACGTGACGCGAACGGCACAGAAATATACGAGCACAGCAGAGGCGTTGCATTTTTTCCAGCAAGTACTTCATTTGTTTTAGCAAGCGGTCATACTGGCGGTTGCTGATTTTCTTTCGTACAGATCCAGAAATTACTACCTCAACAACTTTGTCATTTTTTCACTGATATTCACGGTATTTAGAGCGTAGTAGGCCTTCATTCCATCTGATTATATTGGGTACATTTCGTAGTTCCAAGGCTTTCCCATCATTGAAAGATGGAAGCACCAAGGAAACACATGGGTCGGAAAGTATTTTCTTGTCCCTACAGTTACAGAAACAAGAATCATACAAATGATAAAATCATACCAGGATTCATATTACAGAATACGGAAATCTGACACCAGGGACAAAGAAAAAGAAAGTTATAAAGTTGAGTTGGGAAAGTTCAAGAAGGAAGCTGTACAACTTTTCGATGTAGCACACTGTAAAATTTACAAAATGAAGTTATAACGTTAAGAAGAAGAAAGTTATAAAGTTGAGCTGGGAAAGTTCAAGAAGGAAGCTATACACGGAGAGAAGAAAACAGCACTGGTTACTGTCCATAACAGCAATCAGTTTGGAAACAAAAGAAAACACGCTTGAATAATAGAGGTTAGCGCGATCACAATGATGTGTACTGCGGTGAAATTCGTCAATGCTGCTTGGACATTAACGGTTACTGGAAGACGCAGTAATGAACGGCGTGAATTTGATTTTTCATTTATTTTCAATGAATTACTGCGATTCACAGTAATCATTGCTGTTTTCTTTTTTCCGTGTACAACTTTTCGATGTAGCACACTGTAAAATTACAGTGTGCTACATCGAAGAGTTGTACAGCTTCCTTCTTGGACTCTCCCAACTTAACTTTATAACTTTCTCTTTCTTTGTCCCTGGTGTAAGATTTCCGTATTCTGTAATATGAATCCTGGTATGATTTTATCATTTGTATGATTCTTGTTTCTGTAACTGTAGGGACAGTTACCAAATCGTACTGAGCCATAATTTTTCGTGCAACTGCTCCAGCTACAGTGGAAGAACTAACTGTTTCGTAATGGACTTCTGAAGCCAGCTAAAATCGTTCTTCAAAACAACATCTCAAAACTTCCTCGTACGTAGGAAGTTGGGAAGTTGGTAGGTCCTTTGGACCCCCGAAAATTGGACAAGAAAATACTTTCCGACCCATGTGTTTCCTTGGCGCTTCCATCTTTCAATGATGGGAAAGCCTTGGAACTACGAAATGTACCCAATATAATCAGATGGAATGAAGGCCTACTACGCTCTAAATACCGTGAATATCAGTGAAAAAATGACAAAGTTGTTGAGGTAGTAATTTCTGGATCTGTACGAAAGAAAATCAGCAACCGCCAGTATGACCGCTTGCTAAAACAAATGAAGTACTTGCTGGAAAAAATGCAACGCCTCTGCTGTGCTCGTATATTTCTGTGCCGTTCGCGTCACGTGAGTGAGGTAAGCAGTCGATCCGAATATCTGATAGTGCGTGCATAGTGAGAGGTACAGAACAGGGAACAGAAGAAAAAATCAGCGTCTAGCATATATTGGAATAAAATAGGTAAAGTATGCAGGTTACTCGAGCGACCGAAGTTCATCGAAGTTACAGGCTGGTGTCCGAAAGAGACGATAGTAGCACACTTCTTTCGGCACATCTAGACATATGAAATAACATATTGAATCAGATCTTGGAACAACACACAGACGCAGGAGTAAACACATAGCACACAATAGTGGTAAAAATATGAGAAATAGCAGTTATCGCTATCTCTATTAATGTATCAATATTGATGACCGTAATTCTTTATGCTTTCACCGATATAAACATATTTCCAATGATTTCTTGTGGGCTGTGAGTTATTCCTCTCTCCGTGTTGTAGACCATGGCGATCACACTGTGCTTATGACCACCTATATATTGATTGGCGTGGACTGACCCGAACGCGTCAGCTTATTTGTTACTGTCCGAGGCGCCACTGCGAACGTAATCTTTATTTATCATGAAAGCATTATTAAGGATTTTTTTTACAAGTATCATTGAAACGAGATTAGGGACATCAAGTAGAGCGGGAGCGCTACGGCATGTTACCCTCAGCCTGGCAACCCGGCAGCCCTCAGCAACCGTGCTATTATATAGTTCTAATTTCGGCCAACGACTTCTCAAATCATAAATTAAAAGTATTTATACCCTCACTATTTTAACTTTATTCAACATACGTAATGCCTAACTATAGTTTCCAAAAAGAATCCTGGCTAAGAGTCTTTTTAAGTTATTTTTATAAAACTCAAATATATCATAAATGACGATTTCAAAAGTCTTCAATTCAGCATCGGGTGTTTCAGACCTACGGAGTCAGCTGCTTTTGATATATGTATATTACACATTACTTGAATCTCCATTGAAGTGGTAATTTCAAATGTACGCGAAAACATTATGTGATATTGTAAGTATGATTGATATCATGGAATCTCATTGTTGAATTTCTTAATTTCAATAATCGCGATATATTTGACAATAAAATACAAAGTCATGTTATTAACCAGTGTTAATCTAACCATTCGTTATAAAAGAAGGTTTTTACTAATATAAAGGCATTGCATATCGTTTACATGATTGTTTAGAGCGCTGATATCAATTTTGATTATTGGAGTGCAAAATAATGTTATTAAACAATGTTGGATAAACAATATGTTGTAAAAGCCGAGTTTTCGAGATACGAAAGCGTTGCATATTGTTACTATGGTTTTTGATATTGATGACTTAAATTTTGATTTTGAAGTGCAAAATAGTATTGTACAATTAATTGAAATAAGAAATTTGTTTTTTATGACTAAATAAATTTGAAAAAGCGTTTTTTGAACATCAACTGTTTATAAATCAGTTAGAACTTGATAATAATAAGATTACCTAAGTAACTAACGTGACAATTCATGGATATTTTTATAAATCTGTTTGATGCTGATTCCTAGTCGATTCGGATTAGATCGGGAATACCCAGGGAATAGAGCCTATCTTTATGGTACATTAACTTCAGAGTTGCGCAACTTCCAAGTAATAAATGAATGATGAATAAGTTTTTATACTTGGCTCATTACAAAACGACTAATCGATACCTCGATTTATTTCATTGAATCGATTGACGACCGCGTACTATTTCAAAGTCACCTAACCCTAATACTAACGTAAACCGACTTTTTTCTCATTCGGGAGTGAATAGTTGTTCTGTAAGACATGTTCGAACGAATCTATCATTATGCACGAAAAATACGTTTGCGTTTGACCACGATCTTCCATTATACGTCCCACTTATCCATTTTAATATATGAGAAAAAACGCGTTAACTACCACCTCGCCACCGCGAACGGCCTGTTCTACGGTAAAACACAACACTTTTTGATATCGTCATTTCAACCTTATAAAATTGATTTGAGAAGAAAAAATCATATTTTTCTCCACCTTAACCTCCACAATACACATTCAAATCAACAATAAACATTTATAGGAGCCTTCCGAAGTAGCTGACCTGATCATCTGATCATGACTAGATCACCTTGGATTGGTTGAGAAGTGATCTGGTCATGACCACATGATCAGGTCAGCTACTTCGGAAGGCTCCATAAAATAGCCCATTACTTGGTTTGATTACAATTTTTTGAAATTTCTTTCAACACTCAAATGGGACATTTTTATGTTTACAGGGCCAATAACAATGCGAAGCGCTACGCGTTGTAAAATATGTATTCGCAAATGAAAATGCATACAATGTCCATATATTTATATTAAATTGTAAATTTACATCATATCACTTGTTATTCCTCGCTTTTTCAACGTTTGACATTTCGTCGTTATGTTTCACCGTACACAATGATTATCTTCTCATCTTCATCGGTTGAATACTCGATAAAGCCCAGCCAGAAATTGATAATCTGCAATGGCATATCACGTGGTTACTCGCGTGAAACTGCGTCGTCACATGGTAAATATGAGACCATGATCATGATTGTGAGACCATAACATCACTTGATATTTTCCTTACAGGGAATCCTCCTCTTCATGAAATGTGATTGTGTATTAACGTATTGGATTTCGATCTAGATCGTTAACTTTTGAAAAATTATTGATCAACCGGAATTGTGTTTTCTCAAATTTCCACACCTTTAAGATTAGAATGAAAAAATTCGCCCAAATTAATGTGATAGCACTGCGTTTGTCCTGAGAAGAATGTTTCCGTAGTCATTCCTGTATGGAACCTTATAAGAAATCTGTAGAAAATCCTGCACTATTTTCGCAAATGTTTTCCTACAGAAATCCTTACTTTGAGTATTACTTACTTTGAGTGTTCAGAAAGGTAAAAAAAGATTTCACACTAATAAATCAAGGGACGCGGTAGCGTCCCAACGCCAAGTATATGAAGAAACTCGTGAGAAAAAAGGTTTCGAATGATTAAGCAAAAGTCGTGCGCTACCGGAGCCTTCCGAAGTAGCTGATCTGATCATCTGATCAATTACTTCGGAAGGCTCCACCGTGTACCTATACACCAAGACCAAGATTTTCTATAGTCAAAAAATCTTCAAATCACAATAACACAACACACACTGCATTTCACGAGAAAATACCCACATAACAATTCATGTCTTGCGATGTCCCTTAGATAAGTTTAAAGATGTCTTGTGCATTCATTTAGATGTCTAAAACTCTTCTTTGGTCTAAAAGATCTCTGAAAGACCTCTAAAAGACCTCTAAAAGAGGTCTTTAAGACATCTTTCAGACCAAAGAAGAATTTTAGACATCTAAATGTGTTGCGCAAGACATCTTTGAACTTATCTAAAAGACATCGCAAGACATGAATTGTTATGTAGGTAATCATACTGTTACTATATAATTCGACTATACAATTTCGATTAAGCACACTACGAACATAATAAGTTCACGCGATACTGAGATATGAAGGTTTTGAATTTAGATGCGATCAAAATATCAAGATTCTTTGCGACTATCGGTTTTTTCTGCCACGACGATTTTCACTATCTAAAGGTCCGTAAGCAACACACACGCACAAATTACGTAAACGTAAGAACGGATACGCAGAAGCTGTTGGCGAGATCTGTGTACCTTTACATCGAAAACAAGATTTTCTTTAGTCAAGAAATCTTTAACCCATAATAACTCGAGAAATATTATATCAAAAGAAAAAATAATGACACTTTTGCGATATAATTCGACTATACATTTCCGATTGAACACATTACGAACTTGAACTGAGACATACACGGTTCAAATTTTCATGTCATCAAACATATATATATGTATATAATATATATATATATATATATACCCGCAGGAAAGTTTTCCTTGTTTTCTCCCTGTTCTTTCCATGGAAAATTTCGGTATTTTTTTGCACGATTTTCCCTGTTTTTCCCCTATTTTTTCTATGGTTCTTTCCTATTTTTCCATGTTTTTCCCCTATTTTCCCATGCTTTTTCCCTGTTCCCTCCATGTGTGTACAGACATGGAAAAACAGGGAAAAAGCTCGGGAAAATAGGGAAAGAACATGGAAGAATAGGAAAGAACCATGAAAAAAATAGGGGAAAAAACAGGGAAAATCGTGCAAAAATACTGAAATTTCCATGGAAAGAACAGGAAAAACAAGGAAAACTTTCCTACGGGTACATATATATATATATATATATATATATATATATATATATATATATGTATGTGAATGGGCGTTTTTGACGACACGTTGAAATAATAGTATAGTTACATGTATTTCGCCAATATAGCTCGATATAGCAGGTTTTTATTCAGGTATCATGATTATTTTCTCAGATACTTCATAAATTGTACGGATGGGTCTTTTGACGACGCGTTTGTATAAATTATACATGGATTATACATGCATCATATATGGGTGGTTTTGACGACAGATATATGAATAATCAGAATGATGCTATAATGATTTTCCTACAGCATTATAGGGACATGAACTCTGAAATATGATGTGTTTGAATAGAAGTGATCGATGGAACTGATTTTTACATATGAATCGCGCTCATTTTTCAAAATATATGAGTAATTGGGTGAGGATGATTGAAGATATTTACGGATGGATGCTTTGTGAAGTGAGCTCTTGAGCAGTGGGAAATTCTTTTGTTATAGATGATTCTGAACAACGTGATAAGGTAATCTTATGAGTCCCGTGTATTCGACCAATGCATGTCGATATGTCAGGTTCTGATCCCCGTATACCAACTATTGCTGGGAATATTTCATTAGGTATCTGAATGCATGTTATTTACACTATGTGCGCATGGAATAATTTACTCAATTAACTGAGTGTCTCACGATATAGCAACAAAAAACATATTCAATTGTCACTTAGCTATCAACTATGAGCTTGATGGCCCGCTAATCATCCACGACCGTCGTCAAACTAACGAAATGTCGCCATAGTAGCCCATCGGAAACTTAGAGGGTCGTCAAAGTGGCCCATCCGTGACAAAATACACAATATATCACAAGTGATCTGTACTGCCGTCCTGAGCGAAAAGGCTGTATGTCAAAATTTTGATGTCTCGAGATATCAGGCATTTTATTCGAATTTGTACATGTTAAATGATACGAACGCCGTGATTTCTAAATCCGTTTTTCAAATGGTTTTCAATAGTGCCATGATTTTTGGAATTGAACCACACGTGGAAAACCTATTCGGATATGAATATGACAGGAACGGAAAAAAATTGTGTTGACATACGACCTTCTGGCTTAGGACGGCGGTGTAGCCGCATGTAAACTGATGGAAAATCAAAGAAAACTCAACAGATACAGCAATTCATTGAATCTACCACTATCATTGGAGGTCACTGATTCTTTCTATTAGACGGACGGTTAACCTGATTCAAAATCACTGAGTGATGGAGGAAACCAATAATTTTTCATAGTCACAAGTTTAAAAATCAATGTTCGTGAAACGTTATCTCTTTAGAACAATGTCACAAAACCCCCCTCGAAGAATGAATTTCATAAAAACTGGGAATCATAACAATCTCAATAAGGGCTTCGTGAACTGGAGAAAAGAAACAAAGCTCGCTTTCGCAATCAATCATTTTCGCCGTTGTTGACAATAACATGTTCCTACTTTATCCATGACATGATAATTTGAAGCGGTCACAATATCTGGTCGCAGATCCTGATGGCCCACGAATCATCCACGACCGTCGTCAAACTAACAAAATGTCGCCATAGTAGCCCATCGAAAACTTATAGGGTCGTCAAAGTGGCCCATCCATGACAAAATACACGATGTATTATGAGTGACCTGTAGAGCATGTGAATCGATGAAAAAATCGGAGAAAACTCAGCAGATACAGTGATTTGATTGAACCTACCACTATCATTGACGACCGCTGGGTTTCTCCCCTAGACAAGGAGTCAACCGGATTTTAGGTTACAAAGTGCTAAAGGAAACCAGTTATTTTACATAGTGACAAGTTTGTAAATTGAAACCATTGAGAAGAGATGTTCATAGAACTGGATCTCTCTTGAACAATTCCAGAACATTCCCCTCCAATAATGGAATCCATATGAATTGGGAATAGAAAAAGTCTCGATGATGGCCCGCGAATCATCCACGACCGTCGTCAAACTAACGGAACGTCGCCATAGTAGCCCATCCAAAAATTATAGGGTCGTCAAAGTGGCCCATCCGTGACAAAGTACACGATATATTGTAGGTGAACTGTAGCGCATGTAAATTGATGATAAAACAAAGAAAACTCAGCAGATACAGTGATTGATGAATCTACGCTATCATTGCAGGTCAATAATTTTTTCTATCAGACGGACGGCTAACTGGATTCGAGATCAGTGAGTGATGGAGGGACCCAATCCTGTTCCGAAGTGATGAGTTCCACAATTTATATTCGTGGAACGTTATCTCTCTTGAACAATTTCACAAAATCCCTCTCGAATAATAAATTTCATAGAAACTGGAAATCATATCAACCTCAATACAGGCTCTGTGCACTCGAGAAAAGAGACAAAGTCCGCTGTCTCAATCAATCAATTCCACCGTTGTTGAAAACAACATGTTCCTTCGTTATCCATGATATGATAATCTATTGCGGTCACAATAAGTGGTGCCAGATCCCAATGGCCCGCGAATCATCCACGACCGTTGTCAACCCAACGAAATGTCGCCATAGTAGCCCATCGAAAACTTATAGGGTCGTCAAAGTGGCCCATCCATGACAAAATACACGATGTATTATGAGTGACCTGTAGCACATGTGAATTGATGAAAAAATCGGAGAAAACTCAGCAGATACAGTAATTAAGCTTCAGTTACCCTATGGGGGTCAGAAGGAAACAAAAGATTCTCGAAAATTTGATCTTTCGTTCATAGGGGTGAAGAGGTACACAGAAAAAAGTATTTATTTGAATCTGAGAAATTGTTATTTGAATAGGTCCAAATAAATATTTCTTCAACAAAAATGAATATTTTCTTGATACAAACAAATTTGTTATTTGAATGATGGGCCAAATAAGAAATTCTTTTGAACGAACAAAATATTTATTTCTGTCAAAGAAATATCTATTTGGACCTATTCAAATAACAATTTCTTAGATTCAAAGAAACACTTTTTTCTGTGTACGATTTGGAACTAGAATAGGGATTAAATTCACGAACCATAGTACATTTTTCATCATTGAAAAAGCGTGATTCAATTGATTGCAATGCACAACGGGAGGTTAACGAAAACATGCGAAAATACGTGGAGTAACTGAGGGTTAATGAATCTACTGCTATCATTGAAGGTCAATAATTTTTCCTATCAGACGGACGGCTGACTTGATTCGAGATCAGTGAGTGATGAAGGGAACCAATCATGTTCCAAAATCTATATTCGTGAAACGTTATCTCTCGTGAACAATTTCACAAAATCCCCCTCGAATGATAAATTTCATAGAAACTGGAAATCATATCAACCTCAATACAGGCTCTGGGCACTCGAGAAAAGAGACAAAGTCCGCTGTCGCAATCACTCATTCTCACCGTTGTTAACAACAACATGTTCCTTCGTTATCCATGATATGATAATCTATTAAGGTCACAATAAGTGGTGCCAGATCCTGATGGCTCGCGAATCATCCACGACCGTTGTCAAACTAACGAAATGTCGCCATAGTAGCCCATCGAAAACTTATAGGGTCGTCAAAGTGGCCCATCCATGACGAAATACACGATGTATTATGAGTGACCTGTAGCACATGTGAATCGATAAAAAAATCGGAGAAAACTCAGCAGATACAGTAATTAAGCCTAAGTTACCCCATGGGGGTCAAAAGGAAACAAACGGTTCTCGGAAATTTGATCATTTGTTCATAGGGGTGAAGAGGTACGATTTGAAACTAGAATAGGGATTAAATTCACGAACCATAGTACATTTTTTATCATTGAAAAAGCATCATTCAATTGATTGCAATGCACAACGGGAGGTTAACGAAAACATGCGAAAATACGTGGGGTAACTGAGGGTTAATGAATCTACTGCTATCATTGAAGGTCAATGATTGTTTCTATCAGACGGACGGCTAACTTGATTTGAGATCAGTAAGTGATGAAGGGAACCAATCATGTTCCAAAATCTATATCCTTGAAACGTTATCTCTCGTGAACAATTCCACAAAATCCCCCTGGAATGATAAATTTCATAGAAACTGGAAATCATATCAACCTCAATACAGGCTCTGTGCACTCGAGAGACAAAGTCCGCTGTCGCAATCAGTCATTCTCACCGTTGTTGACAACAACATGTTCCTTCGTTATCCATGATATGATAAACTATTGCGGTCACAATAAGTGGTGCCAGATCTCGATGGCCCGGGAAACATCCACGACCGTTGTCAAACTAACGGAATGTCGCCATAGTAGCCCATCGATCACTTATAGGGTCGTCAAAGTGATCCATCCGTGACAAAATACATTGTATATTATATGTTATCTGTACTGCATGTATATCAATGAAAAATTGAAGAAAACTCAGCATATACAATAATTTAATCGAATGTACTCCTATCATTGAAGGTCACTAATTATTCTATCAGACGGATGGTTAAGCTGATTCGAAATCACGGAGTGATGAAAGGAACCAATAATTCCCATAGTGACAAGTTTGAAAATCAATGATCGTGAAACGTTATCTCTCTTGAACAATGACACAAAACCCCCCTCGAATGATAAATTTCAAAAAAACTGGAAATCATAACAATCTCAATGAGGGCTTTGTGAAGTCGAGGAAGGGAACAAACTTTGCTGTCGCATTCAATCATTTTCGCGGTTGTTGGCAATCCCATGTCCCTTCGTTATTCATGACATGATAATTCTGGGCGGTCACAATATCTGGTCCCAGATCCTGAGGGTCAGAGAATCATCCACGACCGTTGTCAAACTAACGGAATGTCGCCATAGTAGCCCATCGATAACTTATAGGGTCGTCAAAGTGATCCATCCGTGACAAAATACATTGTATATTATATGTTATCTGTACTGCATGTATATCAATGAAAAATTGAAGAAAACTCAGCATATACAATAATTTAATCGAATCTACTCCTATCATTGAAGGTCACTAATTATTCTATCAGACGGATGGTTAAGCTGATTCGAAATCACGGAGTGATGAAAGGAACCAATAATTCCCATAGTGACAAGTTTGAAAATCAATGATCGTGAAACGTTATCTCTCTTGAACAATGACACAAAACCCCCCTCGAATGATAAATTTCAAAGTAACTGGAAATCATAACAATCTCAATGAGGGCTTTGTGAACTCGAGGAAGGGAACAAACTTTGCTGTCGCATTCAATCATTTTCGCGGTTGTTGGCAATCCCATGTCCCTTCGTTATTCATGACATGATAATTCTGGGCGGTCACAATATCTGGTCCCAGATCCTGAGGATCAGAGAATCATCCACGACCGTCGTCAAACTAATGAAATGTCGTGATAGTAGCCCATCGAGAACTCATAGTGTCCTCAAAGTGGCCCATCCGTAACACAATACATTTCAAGTAAACTGTAGTGTATGTAATTTGATGAAACTCAAAGAACACTCAGCATAGACGCTGATTTTGTTAAATCTACTAGTGTCATTGAAGATCGCTGGTTTTCCATGAGATGAGGGGTAAACCTGATTCGAGATCACAAAGTGATGAAGAAAACCAATAATTTCCCATAATGACAAGTTTGAGAATCAAAACTATTGAGGAACCATGTTCGTAAAACTTGATCTCCTAAACAATTCCACAAAATCTCCTTCAAATAATTAAATGATTAAAAATCAGTTCATGACCACTCATCATCATGAAGTAATCAGTCTTACGACTGGTTTGATGAAACCCTCCACCCCTGTCTATTATCCGCCAAACGTTTAATTTCTACATATCTACTACATCCCTTGTCTTGTACGATTTGCTTCATATAACTTGCTCTAGGTCTACCTTTACCAGTTTTACCATTCATTTTCCCTTCCAATATTGTTTTCAATAAACTCTCATGCCGTAATGTGTGTCCTATAAGATTGCTTCTCCTTTTCACGATGTGTTTCAAAAGATTTCTTTCTTCATTTATCTGCTCGAGTACTTCTTCATTTTTGACTTTGTCTATCCATTTTATTGTGAGCATCCTCCTATAACACCACAATTCAAAAGCTTCAAGTCTTGCTCGATCAGTTTTCCCCATTGTCCAAGTTTCGCAACCATATAATGCTGTGCTCCAAACGTAACTTTTCAAGAATTTCTTCCTTACTTCCAAGCTTATATTCTTTGAGCATAATAACTGTCTCTTTTGGTAGAAAGCCTGTTTCCCTTGTGCTATTCTTGCTCTTATATCTCTTTCGCTTTTGCCGTTCTCTGTAATTATGCTTCCTAGATATGTGAATTCTTTCACCTGTTCAATTGTCTCGGTATCTACTGTGATTTTCGTTCTTCTAGCTATTTCCGCTGCTGTACACATCATGAATTTTGTTTTGTCTTTATTTATATTCATACAATAGTTTTCCAATCATATTGTTCTCATAGTGTTGAGAATATTTTCTAACTCAGTACTACTCGTGGCCAATATAGCTATGTCATCCGCGAATCTCAACATACTTATATTTTCTCCCTGAATCTGTAATTTCGATTGAATTTCCTCCTTCACTTCGTTCATTGCTCCTTCTATATATAAATTGAACATCAGCGGCGATAATGAGCATCCTTGTCTCACCCATCTTCTTATTTGTGCTTCCCCTTCCTGACCCTCTATGTCTATTATTGCACTTTGATTCTTATATAATTCGTATATTATTCTTTTATCTTTATAATTTATTCCCACCTTCTTCAGGATCGCAAACATCTTCTCCCAGTCCACATTATCGAAAGCCTTTTGTATATCTACAAAACCTATGTACACAGATTTCTTCAGCGCTATCCTTTTCTCTATTACTACCCTGAGTGCTAAGATTGCTTCTCGCGTTCCCCTATTTTTTCTAAAACCAAACTGATCCTCTGCCAATCTACTCTCTATTTTATTTTCCATCCTCCTGTATATAATTTTGGTCAGTATTTTCGAAGCATGTGAAGTTAAACTGATCGTTCTGTAGTTCTCGCATTCGTCTGCCCCTTGTTTTTTCGGGATAGCGACAATTTTATTCTTTTGGAAATCTTCCGGTACTTCTCCTTTTTCGTACATATCTCTAATCAATTCAAACAGTGCGTCGCGAGTTCCTTCACTGGAGGCTTTTATAAGGTCCGCACTTATGCCATCTATGCCTGGCGCTTAATTATTTTTCAATTCTTTCAAAGCCTTGTCGAATTCTGATCTCAATATCGAATCTCCCAATTCTTCCTCATCTACATCCTCCTCCTTCTCTAATAGTGCTATATCATCGTTTCCTCTATACAAGTCTTCCAAATGATTGATCCACTGTTCTATTTTCTCTTCCGTTTTTATCAATTGTCGTCCTAGAGAGTTTCTAATCTTATTGCTTCTAGATTTCATTTGTCCGAAAAATCTTTTAATAATCCTGTATGCTTCATCTATTTTTCCTAAATGCAATCTTATTTCTATTTCCTGACATTTCTCTTCTAACCACTGTTCTTTTGCTTTCCTTGATTCTCTTATTATTTTATTTCTCAATGATTTGTATCGTTGCTGGCCTTCTTGGCTATCATTATTCTTGTATTTTCTTCTTTCATTCATCAATTCTAAAATTTCTCCCGTTATCCATGGGTTTTTAGCTTCTACTCCATCATTCTTCAAAATCTTATCCGCACATTCTCTTATATTCCCCTTCATCTTTGTCCATCTCCTCTCTATTCGCAAGTCTTTCTCTTTTTGATCTCCCAATTTTTCATCCAACATTTTCTCGAATGCCTCATGTGTTTGTTTTTGCTTGAGGTTCTTCAAATTCCATCTTTTCTGCATTTTCCTTTTCTTCTTCAGAGATTTGAATTTCAGAGAACATTTCATCATCAACATATTATGATCGCTATCTATATCTGCACCGGGATAAGTTTTACAGTTTTTCACTTGGTTTCTAAATCTTTGTTTCACTAATATGTAATCAATTTGGTATCTTGCTGTATCTCCTGGCATTTTCCAAGTGTAGATTCTTCTTGGATGATTTTCGAATAAAGTGTTTGTGATAACCATCTTATGATTTTCACAAAATTCGACTAAACGTTGTCCTCTATCGTTCCTTCTCCCTAACGCGAAATCTCCTATAATGTTGTCCTCTTTTCCTTGTCCTACTACCGCATTCCAATCCCCCATCACTATCAAATTCTCTTCTCCCTTCACATATTCTATCACTCCTATTTCTTCGTACGTTTTTTCAATATCTTCCTCCGAATATGCAGATGTGGGCATGTATACTTGAACTATGACTGTGTCTACCGGTTTTGTTCTGATTCTAACCATCATCACACGTTCATTATGTTGCAAATAATTTTCTATTCTATTTCCCACTCTTTTATGCATTACAATTCCTACACCTGCTTGACCGTTCTTTGATCCTGTATGAATGACCACTATCACACTTTGAAGCCCAGAAAGGTTTTCATAATGATCGCACGTTTTATGAGTAACCACAAGCATGTTTATTGGAAGGAACCATAATGGAGATTGCAATAAACACATCTCACATCATTTTTACATATTTGCATCATCATATTGTTACGTATATATTGGAAGAGTTGTAATTATGCATAGTTCTGGGAAGATGATTGAATATTCAATCAAACAGTAACATGAATGATCATTTTTTATGAAATTAAAAAAAATTAACACGTTCCATTGAACAATCTTGAAAAACATCAATTTAGATGATTTTTGGAATATAAAATTCTCGAACAAAACATGAAAATCCAGCGAACGTTCACCGGTTTATAAAAATCTTTCAGAAAACAAAAAATAATAATATTATAAATGTCTCGAATAATAAATTTCCATAATTTCTTATGAAATTCAAAAATGAAATGAATGAATCTCATTCAACAATCTTGAAAAATATTAATTCAAATAATTTTTGGAATGATAGAACTCCGAAGGGAAATGAAGCTCCAGCGAACGTTCACCGGTCTATAAAAATCTTCTAGAAAACAAAAAATAATAATATTTCAAATCTCAAATGATAAATCACATAATTTCTTATGAAATTCAAAAATAAAATGAATGAATCTCATCCAACAATCTTGAAAAATAATAATTCGAATAATTTTTAGAATGATAGGACTCCGAAGAGAAATGAAGCTTCAGCGAATGTTCACCGGTTCATGAAGACCTTCTAGGGAAGAAAAAATCATAGTATATCAAATTTCAAATAATGAATTCCGATCATTCCTTATAAAATTAAAAAACAAAATGAATAAATCTGAATCTCATTCAACAATCTTGGAAAATATCAATTCAAATAATATTTAGAATGTCAGAACTCCGAAGAGAACATGAAGCTTCAGTGAACGTTCACCGGTTCATAACAAGCTTCTGGCAAACAAAAAAACAATAAAATCAGAAATTAAAATTGATAAATTTCAATGATTCTTTAATTTATTCTTCTGCGTGTGTAGCCACGTTCTCAATTGTGGCACTGTCCGATGAATTAAACATTCATTTTCGGTTATCACTTTTTGCATTTCTTCACCCGTTGGCATCTGGTTGTTACTCAACTGTCTTCCGAAAAGGTTCAAAAGAAGTCGCTTTTCATTTTCTCCCCAGGGTTTTCGAGTTGTACGTTTCGAAGTTTCTGTGAATCCAAATTACGTATTTGTATAAGTACACAGTTGAACAAATTTTTGGGGCTCAAAATCACATTATTTTATGAAATGAAAATGAAATCTCTTCAAACGTCACAGAACTTTTGATGAACAATTTTTATGACTATCAGTTATTTTTTATGAGCCCAAACCTTCGTCGGTCAATGTTCACGATATGGTTTTCACCATATATAATGATCGAGAATAAAGGTTCGTTTGTAAAGCTTTTCAATCAAAAAGTGACCAAAAAATGTACTCTGTTTTCGAAATCTTATTAATATTGTTCAAGTGAAGACCCAAAAATTATTATGAAATAACTAAATAATTGCTAAATTGATATTAATTCAGTTTCGACTCATTTGTGTTCACAGAAAGTTCTAAAATGACCATGAGGTCACTCAAACCATCATTTCCACCAAAGTGTAAGCGAAGGTTAACCGCATCTTTTGGTCGCTTCCCGGTTCACCCAGATCCGCAAGGGTTTGAAAAGATTTTATTCAAAATTGGAGAGGATATTTATGGCAATGAAACAATTCCCAAGTAGCACCAGAATACACAATGAACGGTCTTCGAATATTCGAAATATGTCCCATGCATATTCTAATGAGACCGTTCCATATGTGTTATGTATATTCTTCGAACGTATGTTATCGAACATACGACGGTACGTCAATTGAACGTCGATTGAATGAATATCGTACATTTCGAATGTACTACGTACGTTCTAAGTACATTCAAAACAGTCTTATTTGAATATTCTATGAACGTTCATTATGTTTTTCGTATCTTATTCGCACATTCTACGAACGTTTGTATTTCGTTTATGTATACGTTGAACTTCTGTTGCTGCTTGGGTTTTTTTCTGTATATAGCTTTCAGTTCTCTTGCGATCAAATTTACTCCCGACTTACCACGTGGAATTTTTTTAGTATGTATAGCTTCATATCGATTGGCATAACCATGCTTATGAGTCGAATCAACCTGAGCTGGGAATTCTGGAATCAATTTTGAGCATAAATATTAATGCGAATGATTCAACATTTACACTTGGAAATTCTCAAGCAACGGACAAAGCGTACGAGATTTTGCACAAATTTTTTTTGTGAAATACATGAGTAATACAAATTTTGAATATGTGGGGATCAAAAAATTCTACTGGAAAACCATGTCGTTTTGTTACAGGATGTATGGGAATCTATAGGAATATATTGGACTTTCTGAATGGGAATGAATTCATATGCACTTTGCGAAGCAAAAAATGGAAATACAACAAAGATATCTCGAATAAATTTCACTTTTATATCAAAACATTCGTTGAAGATGAGATTTGATCACATTTGTATGTTCTTTTTAATATACATATCACTATTCCAAGGGCATTCAAGCATCAGGAGACGCGGGTAAAATTTTCCTCCAACTTTTTTCATAAATTACTTGATAAATTTGGATTGAAAATAGATTGTAACTGAATATATACCAGAGATTGGACTCCAAATATAAATTCCAATTCCCCCATGATTTGTAGTTATTAGGGAACGAAATCATGAACAATGTTTGACAGTTGGAAGTCATTACTTTTAAAATCTCCTTATACTCGCCAGAAAATTAGTGAAATACTGAAACTTATATTTGGAGTCTGATCCTGGTCGCGGATTTTATCATTAAGCACTGACAATTTTAATTAAGGAGACATTCCAATGTGACGGTTTGAAAAAGGCGACCTTTTTTTTGGGGCATTTGTCGGTAGTTTTCACCCATAAAATTGATATCCTACAGACGGTTGAGGTGTTTCCTGTCTTGTAACGCTTCAAAAGGAAGGCTCAAACTGGGCGTGCTCGAGTTTTGGGACAGTTTTATGGATTACATGGCGCAGGTAATTTCTTAAAATCAACCGGGCGTATCAACTTGAAATTCCAATATCATATTCAGGACTATAATGGCTATCGTCTGTACCTCAAACTTGTTGATATTTTGATTTTAACTTATAATTTTACCAGATTTATGACGCAAAAAGGTGCTTTTTCACACTTCCGCCTGAACCGCCGCCATTTTGTTAGTTTTCGGTAAAATAGAATAATTGAGGTACGGTGGATAGGAGCGACAACATAGATCAAGAAAGTTTACAGTTTTCCTGTTCCAAATTACTAGAAGGGCTGAAATCACCTGCGCCAGCAGAAACCTTTTGTTCTCTAACACTCGTATGTTATTTTATAAGTACATAAATAAATATTTTTCATGACCAAAAAAAATTTTTCTCCACTCTCCTTGATCATACCTTTGAGGGAAAAAATAGTTTGTCCAATTATGTCCAATAGTTTCAGCGAAAAAAATTCTTGAAAATATGCTGTTTTCCCACGTTCACATTGGAATGCCCCCTTAAACGCATAATTAATGAAAAAAGTTGGCGCAAAATTTAGCTCGCTTCTGTCGATGCTTTAATGCCGTTGATGATGAAAAATCTTGGTGTTATGACTGTAGTTTCTGATGAGTAAAATACACAAACCGTTGCTTGAATTGAGAGAATTTTCCAATCCTGATTCATTTTCTACATCCTTCGACGTTCCGGTAGTCCTGCGCTCAGAGTTTTCCTCTTCTTCTTCTTCCTCTTCGCTATCGCTTTCTTCCACTATTTTTTCTTCGTCGTCTCTGACCATTTGAGCTTCCTCAAGGAATTGAGAAATTTCCAAAATATCTTTTCGAATCAAAGGTTGCTGATATATATCTTGATGGATTTTCTCGTGATGTCCCATAAAACCTGCAAGCCCTGATACTTGCTTATCGTTAAGATCAAGTTGAATTCCCACAGTTGCCATGTGTTTTCTCAAAATTGTGCCTCTTAATCTTTCGGGAAATTTTGCTCCACATAGACTAGAGAATTTGCGCATCGAATCGCAAGCTCTTCTGTGTCGTTGGAATAATTTGTCATTTCCGGGAAGTGCAAAAAGATACTTATTCTTCTTATGCACTCGTGCTTTTCCACGAAATTTTATGCATAATTCAAGGTTCTTATACATAAAATTATCAACAAGAACGGGAACAGTCCTGTTCAACTTTCCTCTGATTACAAAACGTCCGTAATTATCAGCAATTTTTTTTGACGCCTTAGATAATGCCCTGTATGTATCCAAATTACATTCATCGTTCAGTTTCTGGTAATGATTGAAATCTGTGAGAGTTAATAATTCCATTTCCCCTGCCCGACGTCGATTGAACAACTGGACTGAGGTGAGTGTTGCATCGCATAATTTATCCCAATTATCCATCGAAAAACCTGCCTGCAGGGCTTCAGATGCTTCTTTTCTTTGTGTCAGGAGATAATCTCGCATAGCTTTGATGTCTGCACTACATGGTAAAACGACTATTTTATTTCTTCTGAATTCAGATCGGGATTCCATTACTGTTTTGTTAACCAACGCTCCGAA
Source organism: Gonatopus flavifemur (assembly GCA_018340375.1). Classification (NCBI taxonomy): domain Eukaryota; kingdom Metazoa; phylum Arthropoda; class Insecta; order Hymenoptera; family Dryinidae; genus Gonatopus; species Gonatopus flavifemur. The sequence goes on from JAFFJZ010000009.1 coordinate 18,228,305, forward strand.
GTCTGTAGCATGTAATTTAAGGAATTTTTCAATTTTACCAATCAAATCCTCTTGATCTGTTTTCAGACATTCTCTGATATATACGTTGGCAACTTCTTTGATTCGTGTGCCCAAATCTGATGCATTAAAGGGTGCATTGAAAATTTTGTTTTCTTCGTCATATTTTGCCACAATATCCACTGCTTTTAGGAAAGTATCATATAGTGAGGGGTGAAAAACAGATGCGAAATCCGAAACTCTATTATCAAGTCTTTTCATCTCTATTAAACAGCGTGCAAGCAGTCGTAATCGACTTCGTATCATGGTCAAATGTTTGTTATCGTGACGATATTTGATGCACAACTGGTTGGCATACAGGATCAAAAGCTTATCGTACCGAATCAGATCTTTTACTGCACCTGAGTTCATGGGAGGAATAAGCAAGTCTGCAACTGCGGCAGACGCGGTTTTATCGATCCGCGATTCAATTCGTTGCCCCATAATTTTTCCAATTCTGTTTTTAGAGCATGACCTTTTCGTGCACTTGGCAAAGTGGTGACGATATGTGGATTTTGAAATGAACGCTTTGCAATGACCACGTGCTGAGAAATTCTTAGCAATCTTGCGTTTATGAATATTTGGGCGTCTTACAGGTATAAAACTTTTATTCTCGAAACGAGGATCTGTGTTAAACTTGAAGTTTCCTTCGTTTCTTATAACAGCTATTTTTTCTCTTCTTTCGTCACAACCTTTCGGAAGATGTACAAAAAGCTGTACTTCCGGGTCATTTTTGTGTGCGGTTTCCAAATGACGCCCTATTTGGGATATTAGCTTCTCACAATAAAAACAGAAATGTTTTTTCACCCCCGATTTGCTTGTGGGAACTTCCATGTTTTCATCCTTACGACAGCCTTCTTGAGGTTTTTGACCAGGTGAGATATGCATACCTTCAGATACATTACTGCTTTGCAGGGTGGAGTTTTTACTTTTTACGGCACTAATATTTTCTTTATCCTCTTCATCATCTGTATCCTCAGATGATTCTGTGCCAGACGGTGAATATCCATCACTTTCATCATCCATCTCATCTGAAATACCACTATTAACAAGTAATTCCATAAATATGGATTTTAATAATATTTTTACCTCTTTCAGACGTATAGCCGTTGTCACCCATCGTGTTTTTTTCCATTTGAATAGATACGCTTTCACATATTGTTATATCTCGAACCAAAGAAGTCTTATTCAATAAATCAGTCGATTCAGATTGATCAACACGTGTATCTACAAAATACTATGTATTCAAATGCAAAGCCACAGTGAAATGGATGATTCTGAGAAGATGCAGATCTCAAGCAGAAGTGAGATTATCGAAACATCAATTCCTCAGAAAATTAAAAAACGTGAAATGCAAGAAAATCTTGTAGGTCATGAAGATAAAATACGCATATTCGAAACTTTACCTTCTGCTGAATCCTGTTTTTCCGCTGTGATATCAGCCAAGGATATGCCTGATTCGCGACCCGGTTCGAATTTTTGATTCAATAAACAATTAACATCCATCTCTTGAGATAGGAGACTTTGATCAATTGGAATATCTGTAAAATTTTAGACGATTGGATGTTCAGTAGTTTTCATGAGTTTGAGAAGTAGCTGGCAGCCCCCCAATATACCGAATGTTCATTGTACCACATGCTTTTTTTTAACCGAACATCAATACAAAATTTTTTAACCGAACATCAATAAGCCGAATGACCATTGCGCCGAATTTTCAAAAGCAAATCAAAACAGCTGCTTACTTGTGTATACACAGTATATTCTACAAGACGAATCAATCAGAAGTTTTCGGCACAATGGGCATTCGGCTTATTGATGTTTGGTCAAAAAATTTTTGGTATAATGAGCATTCGGTACAATGAACATTCGGTGCATTGGGGGGGGGGGGCTACCGAAGTAGCTTGCGAACATGAAAAGAGAGTGTATGAGTATATCTACAAATTGTATATTAGAATAGTTTTTCGAGATTTACTCAAACAAGTTTTTCTCATTTTTTTTCTGGATATAAAATGTTAAAAAACACCCCTTCCGATTGAAAATTCGCGGACAATATATGAGCATCTGGATTGATAAGCAGTGCGTATGTGTTTCCCATAAAAAACGCCTTTGAAAACTTATGTGGATTCGAAGATTATTTTGATATATAGATCATTGAGAGACGAATGATTCCTACCTGGTGATAAACTGCGAACAGAGTCACTCAAAGATTCATCTTGTGTTCCAGAAGGTTGCATACGGAGGGGATGAGCTAAAATGTTGGAATTATCAACTTGACCATCAGGAGGCACACACGAATTAGATGATTCAGATTGAACCATACAAATTTTCACTGATAATTTCTCATCTTTCAGGATTCTAAGTTTCCCAACACCTCGAGTATTCATATTCTCATCACAATCCTCCATTGATATGCTGTCGTCTATGATAATTGAGAGTTTATTACATGCCTCAATTATATCTTCGTGATCAATATTATTCTCAACATTCTTCGGTTTCATAATTTCATCTGTAACGAATTTAGTTGAGATTAAATAATGAAAATGAAGGAATAAAATCTTGAATAACTCCATTACGTGAAGAAGGGAATGAAACAGATTGCCACAATTAAATGCATATGTCTTTGTTGAAAATTCGCTACATTTTGTTTTTCGAATTGAATTCAATAATTCAATAGACTTATTGAGGAACATTATTGATATAAGTTCTGGTGGAATGACTGAAGTTTATATTTATTGTTTGGTAAACATTGAAAAAACGGGTAGTATACCATAATACCGAATAATTATACCACCGAGTTTTCTTCACTGGTTGAAAACTAGGATTTTTAGTAACTCCACTGGAAGTTCCTAGTTGTCAAGCAATGAGAAAAATTCGGTGTCGTGGTATACTACCGAAAAAAACGAGTATGAATATCATTTCAATCTTCATCAATCACTCATGGATTAAGAATAGGCTCAGAATAGATTTCGAGATTCCATCACAGGAGGGAGAATATATGAAATATAAACTCATGTGAAGATTCCAAATAATTAGTAAAGATTACTCAAAGTGACATGAGTTTCTGCAAAGATATACGTTGGTAATCTCATTTGGTAGAATATGTTCATACAGGATGTCCAGTAGAATGTACCAATGAACTTCCCGACGAATTTCCCGATTTTCCCGAACAATTTGAAAAAATTCCCGAATTTCAGTCCTATCAACACAATACACCAAAAAAACTATACTCTACAATCAAAAATATACTTCATATACGTTGGTGAAATGATCTAAAATATGAGGATAGTGTATGGCCACTAGCCTTAGATTTTAGAGCCCCTCTATCTTTTAGAATATGATTTTTTCAGTCTAAAAAGAACACACGTTTATCGACACCCGAAAAATCTTCTGTTTGATACGAATGTACTTCGCTTCATGAACCGCTTCTTCAGTGTTACACTATTAAAAAAGTTCAGAATTTTCTTACACACCGAAACATATAATTTCCTTCTCCTATGTAAAGAATGCATTTGTATGTAAAGTTAATTACTTCTCATGTATGCATGTAACATTTTTTGCAGTGCACCAAAATTTAGTATAATGCACTAAAGCACTCAGTTGTAAGCAAATTCAAATTACGGAAGATCTCTTTTTCATTACATAAAAAAATTAAAGTTTTTCAGTGATAGGATGAATACAACCCTAACAGCAGAATGTGTCTCTGGGACGTTTCCTGAACTTTCAGAAGACCTCCCCTATACGTTTTATAAACTTTCCATAAACGTTCCAGTGGCACGTTGTGCTATCTGGGAAATAAGTGTGGAACAAAAGATAGGTCCGTTACTCACATAATATTCATCTAAATGTTTTACTTTCATAATAAAAAAAATTTCAACAATTTTTCGAAAATTTTAATTGGAAATTTTGAATATTCAGTGAAAGAAATTGAATAAGAATTCCATAGTACAATTGGAATCTATCAATTTGAATTGGTCAAAATATTGACCAAGTGGAATTCCATTATCAAATTGGAGTTTTATTATAATCGGCATTATTTATCATGGGCGTAAGTTCTCCAAATTTGGTAGCATTACGCCTCTTTTTTTTAGGTTCTGTTGTTTTTCAACGGCTAGCAGAATTATGTTCCCTGAACAATAATATTTGAGTAAACAGTACTCGTACTCATTAATTTCAAGCTTGAGTCTCCGTACAATTGTACTTTCTACGCTCAAAAAAAATTGAAAAAGGGAAGCGTTAAATATATCAGTGTCGTGTTGAATTTTCTGATTCTGCTCACTGGATACATGAGAAAGATTTCAATGATTAAAATGAACATATAACAGTGGTAAATATATTAGTATAGAACCAGCAGGATCTCATTGATTCAAATCTACAAAACAGGACATCTGGATTATCCATATTCTTATTTGAAGGCCAAGGTGATGCATAATTATTACTATCTGGATGAAATATGGTTTCAAAATAGTAAATAAACTTCGAATAACTGAATGGATTGAATAGTATCACTTGGATCTTATCTTGAGAAATCAAATTTTCCTGAGGTTAATGAATCATTATTCAATATTCACAACTCAAAACACTTATTTATGTGGATTCTAAATTCATTTTAAATAACAATTTATTTTGAAGTAGTGGATTTTCAATGAATTGAGATTCAAATTTCACTGCAAATAAAAACCACCCTCAATTTGTTATCGAATGAATTAATTAATTTCTATTGAATTCAATGAAAAGTTCACGTACAAGACAACCACCGATGGAGTCCGTCGCCTCCACATAGAAGTTAGGTTGAAAATTAGTGGATGAGGTAGATCGGTGGAGGAATGGTTGCTCGAAGGAAATGCGACGTGGTGGCAACAGAGAAATGTCCGGAGTAGGGCTGTTCGGTATTTCGGTATACCGAAAATATTTCGGTATATGTAGTTGAAAACTATTACGGTATTGTAATGATACCGCAACACCGATACCGAAATACCAAAGTACTGAAATACCGAAGTACCGAAGTACCGAAATACCGAACAGCCCTACTGGGTAGCAATGTACCATCAGAAAGAGTTTTCAGTTGTGCTGGAAACATTGTAACTGACACCCGAACGTGTTTGACTTCTGCTCATGTAGATCAACTCGTATTTCTTTCGATGAACAAAAAACTCTTATAAATGTATTAAATTTTCGAATGATTGTTATAAAATAAATGGCACAAATTTGGGTATTTGTATAACCACATGATTCAATGACATTTAATAATTCACTTTTAGGATTTCAGTTTGTGGGTATTGCAACATATCAATATTTCAGTTATTCGATATTTCGCGTTATTCGGTATTTCGGTTATTCGGTATTTCGGTTTTCCGGTATTTCGGTATTTCGGTAAACCGAAAATACCGAAAGAAAAACGCATACCGAGAATCGGTAAGAAATTCTCGATATCGAACAGCCCTAGTCCGGAGTCGATTTTCATTCGGACATTTCTCCGTTGCCACCACGTCGCATTCCCTTCGAGCAACCGTTCCTCCACCGATCTACCTCATCCACCAATTTTCAACCTGAATTCTATGTGGAGGTGACGGACCCTGTTGGTGGTTGTCTTGTACTTCAATTTATTTATTCGGATGATAACTTTACATCGCTTGAACGTTCGCAGTTATTGACTCGATGTATCAAATCACAAAAAGGTCTGATAGTCAGAAAATACACACTGGAAAAATCATTTAGAGAATCTAATAGAAATCATTTTGGGTAACCAAATTCTCATCTATGGTGATCAAATATTCCACCTGATTGATAATCAACTGGATCATTTCATCTGATGAACCATTCTGGTGATTCACCAGTGGTCAAAGTTCCTGACTTTTCAACATCAATAATCTAAAACACCTTTGGCGACATTCTGCCTATAAGAATTAAATAGTCGGTTTAGGAAAATCACGAGATGGCAGAAAATAAATTCAACTTCCATCAGTCCATACTTTATCTAGAGACGTTAACGTTCCGGGCCATCAGATGACCCATCTTCAGAACATTTAGGGGGAGATGGGGCACTTTCGTACACTGGGGTACATTCATACAGTGCATCGTACGTCGAATAACGATTCAAAATACAAAAGTTACAGATGTGTAATGATCATTTTGATATTGATTGAAAAGATTACGTGCAAATCTTTTGGAATTTGAGCCGTTATTCGACGTAAAATGCTCTGTATGAATCTGCCCCAGTGCACGAAAGTGCCCCATCTCCCCCTATCACATAACATAATTAAATGGAAGGAGTTTAACATAGAAAAGCACGGTTGGTACCCCCATAAAAATTCATCAATTTGGTGAGTATCGACACACGATGTAAAGTGCTCAAACGACATTGTTTTAATAACCAGCAAATTCGTGGAGTACTTCTAACATCCCAATGTCGTTTGAGCACTTTACATCGTGTGTCGATACTCACCAAACTGATGAATCTTTATGGGGGTACCAACAGTGCTTTTCTATGTTAAACTCCTTTCATTCAATCATGTTATATGATAAGTGTTCTGAAGATGGGTCATTTGATGACCCGAAACGTTAACGTCTCATAATAAAATATGGACTGATGGAAGTTGGATTTATTTTCTGCCGTCTCGTGATTTTCCTGAACCGACTAATCAATAATCTAATCACGCAGATTCATTTTTCATTAATTTATAAAAAATTATGCAAAGATGTTGACATCCAGAATCAATTGATGTTAAAATTAGTTTTATTGTCATCACAATGTTTGAGAGAAAAAATATCTCATTTTATAAATTAGAGATAAATTCTCCAAAATTGGAAACCAGGTTTCCCACCGGTCTTCACCAATAGGAAAAAGAGGTTGTTACTTTCTCTCTTTGTTAATCGCGCCGAGCAAGTGACCGCTCTTTTCAACTCGTGAAATTTACCAACCTTTTACTTGATGAAATAACGAATGAAAAAGAGATAAATTGAAGATCGTGGCATTTCAAAGAAACCAAAGTTGGAGAACCAAACACCAAGTTTGGACACTATAATGGTTCAAAATTCAACCAGTATCATACGTGGAGAAAAAAAATATGATAAATATTACAAGGTTTCTCTGGTGATGTTAGTAAACGTTTAACCATACAACACTGAAGGGTGCCTTATGCATTCTCAAAAAATGATTCTTCTTTCGCGAAAATTCATAAGTGATGCTTCTGTGTTGTATGGGTACTGATACCTCTGATTTGTTTCAATATCAGATATTCCAAATGTTCTATTTTGTGCTTTGTTTTCTTGACGCATGACATGAAATAGAATACAATTTACGATAATCACAATATCCACAAAAGTTCTTGCAAAAGTTACCGACGCTCCGATTACTATACGAACAGCAACATTTTTTTACAATTCAATCAAAATTTACGTCACATACACTAAATCTTCCGGTAAAATGAGAATTTATTGACTTCAATAATCAGCAATGGGTACAAGAATTTGAATATTGTGTACTTTAGGGCTGTTCGGTATCAAGAATTTCTTACCGATTCTCGGTATGCGTTTTTCTTTCGGTATTTTCGGTTTACCGAAATACCGAAATACCGGAAAACCGAAATACCGAATAACCGAAATACCGAATAACGCGAAATATCGAATAACTGAAATATTGATATGTTGCAATACCCACAAACTGAAATCCTAAAAGTGAATTATTAAATGTCATTGAATCATGTGGTTATACAAATACCCAAATTTGTGCCATTTATTTTATAACAATCATTCGAAAATTCAATACATTTATAAGAGTTTTTTGTTCATCGAAAGAAATACGAGTTGATCTACATGAGCAGAAGTCAAACACGTTCGGGTGTCAGTTACAATGTTTCCAGCACAACTGAAAACTCTTTCTGATGGTACATTGCTACCCAGTAGGGCTGTTCGGTATTTCGGTACTTCGGTATTTCAGTACTTCGGTATTTCGGTATCGGTGTTGCGGTATCATTACAATACCGTAATAGTTTTCAACTACATATACCGAAATATTTTCGGTATACCGAAATACCGAACAGCCCTAGTGTACTCCCAAGCAACCCGTCGGTCACAGTGATGTCGCAGTAACATAACAGTGGTACACGGAGAAAAAGGAGTAGTTGTTGCAACTATTCCTTCTTCTCCGTGTATAGTGAGTCACTGCGATGTCACCGTGACTTCGCTGTGACTAAGTGTGTTGCTTGGGCTATCTTCTATTCGGAATACAAGACTCAGATTCTCCTACAAATATGTATGTTATCGATCATTCAAGTAAATTCTCATTTTGCTGGAATATTTAGTCAGTACACTGTAAAAAAATTTTATGTAAAATTACACAATATATTATTCGTAATATGTTAGCCAATGATACATTGTGGAATTTTACAGAACATTGTAACTTTTCACATTGTTTGTTGTGTTAAATCACATTTTTTTGATAAAATCACATTATGTATCATTGAGAGAAGTGACAAATTCTCCGTAAATTCTAGTGATTTACAAAAAAAATGTTGCTCTCCATATAATAACTGAAGCGCCAGTAACTTTTACAAAAACTCTGTTCTCGTCTATTACCAAATACGTTGTAAGTCTGTCCACATTGTCAGTACAGTCTGAAATTATTCAAAGGAGTTATAATTTAATAAAATAAAATAATGATTTTCATCGCACGTATTTCTCCGTGTGGAAAATGAAAATGAAATGGATGACAGACAAAGTGTCTCAAAATGCCATCAATCGAATATTTATTACTTTGCGGTATATTCTTCATAGTATTGGTCCGAATATACTTAACGATCAGCTGACATCATAGTAGAACATGTTCATTATCTGTTGAGATCTTCACAGATATTTTGAATTGCATTCAATATCTATTCGATAATTTTTCAGTACAAACTTTTTCCTGAATAGTTTTTCAGTAAATTTTCAAATGCAAATTGAATATCGAATTCATGTGAAAATTTAAATCCCAATGCAATTCATAAAAGTCTTAATTTCAATCACATTAAACCACAAGAAATAGATGATATGAAATTGGATAGATTTTCGAATTTATAATTTTTGAAAATTCCCGAATCATCAACGAATTCCCGACGAATTTCCGAATATTCGCAAACAAATATAAATTCTCGACGAATTCACGGAGACTGGACACCCTGTGAAAATGACAAATTGATATGAGAAGTTGTGTGTTGTTGCCTTGAATTAGTTCTAACATATCTCACCAAGAAAGTGAAATTATTGCGAAATTAAAGGATCTGAATTGCCAGTTACGTTAAGTGGATACTAGTGCCGGGACGCTAGCCATTTCGTATTGGCCAGTTTATTCAATAGTTTGTGAAGAGCACCGAGACCGGAACACTGTTGCGATATTCGTCGAGCTGGGAAATTGCCGCTTGGTCACGTGACCACATGTCGCACTAACACATGTGAGCACTGTTATCGATGAACCGCTCACCGACAAGAGCGCTTACATGTGTAAAGGTGCTTCTACACAACGTGCGTTTGCGGCAGCGGTACTTCGATGCGCGCCGCAGAATACCATTGCGCAGGATATTGAACAAATCAACAATCTGCGCAGTGGTATTCTGCGACGCGCATCAGAGTACCGCTGCCACAAACGCACGTCGTGTAGAAGCACCTTTAGTGCGAAATGTGGTCACGTGACCAAGCGGCAATTTCCCAACTCGACGAATATCGCAACACTGGACCGGAATGTATTGGTCATTCCATGGAGAAAGGAGTATCAGGAGGGAGCATAGTTGTGGAAGGGGTTAGATTTGCTGAAGTCGGAAATTTCGTCATTAGGAAACACCAAACTAAGAATGTATTGATGCAACACGCTGAAAGTCTATTGATATGTCTAGATGACGCAGTTCAGAGACTGCGTACTGTGATATTGCGTATGGAGATAGTATGCGAGAAGCTCGACTGGTAATGAGCCCGACTGCTTGTCATTGGCTGAAAACTAAAGATTTCTAGTGAAATCACTAAACATCACTAGTGATCCACCAATGATAGTGGAGTCGGGCATGTTGCATACTACCCATATAGAGACATACATGAGCAGACACCAAACTTGGCTTCACCCCCTACCACCGCTATGTTCCCTCCTGTTACTTCTTCCTCCATGGTCTGTCTACACAGCTTACGCAAACCTTAAAGCTGCCAATTCATGAGGCACCAAGCATCGAGCGTTCAACTATTACCCTAGATTTTTTGACGCTGAATTACGAAAATTTCGCAGATACCGCTGGTACCTTTTCATGGAGCGTCACACTTCAAGCATCAAAATGACAAATTCCAATTTTTTCAATGCATTTTCAAAGCCAGAATGTAACCTAAAGATAAAGTCTCACATAAATCGAATATTTATCTGATTCTGATACATTTTAATCAGTGGCTCAGTTACGAGCTAGATCTCTTTTCCCGAATAGTTATGAGAACGTTAAAAATACGTCGAGCAGAATGAAGTTAGGATAATCCAACTTCATAGAAGTTGACGAGAAAGCGAAAAAAGGGCCTAGTGTAATGGTTTGACGCTCAACTCTTGACGCCCCATGAATTGGCAGCTTAAGGGGCTATTTCATGGGAGCTCCACCATCGAGCGTGAACATTGGAAGAAAAGAGAGAGCCTGTCGGACCTCTCATTTCTTCCAATGTTAACGCCCGACGCAGAAGCTCCCATGAAATGGTATCTTTAAGCCATAGATATCTCTATGGTCTGAGCCTTCATCTGGCTCATGTTCCAAAACCTTGCCCTCGTACTCTAGAGCAGTGTTCGGAACTCCTAGGATCGTACACGATTTTGATTGATCGCTTCTCATAGAATGTTGGACGTGATTGGTTACTCTATAAGAATTGACCAATAAACATCGTGTACGATCCTAGGAGTTCCGAACACTGCTCTAGAGTGTCAGTGCAGCTCTTTCCAATTCATGAGGAAAACAAAGAAAACCGATACACCAGAGTACGAGGGTAAGGTTTTGGAACATGAGCCAGGCCTTCATGTCACCACTCTGTCCATTGACCTCTCTGTCAACAGTGACTATATTTTTATCGGGCGCGATCCAAACAATATTGGAATTCCATTATTCAATCACCATTCCAGCATTATTTTGTAGAAAAATGTATTCGTTTGTTCAGTGGTCATTGCCTGTGATTCAGTCATAATTCAATTCTATTCCAAGTCCTGTATCTTGTTGAGCAGTAGTCAATGTGATGAAAGGTGATGAGGATTTATTACGATGACCAATAATTAATATTTGATGGAAAACACAAAAGCGCGGTGAAGATAATAAAGATGCAGTGAAGAGATTATAAAGGTGCAATAAAGAAGAGACAATAGAAATCTGATGAGAATTCTTTAAAAAAAAAAGTAATGAGAATTCTGAACAAATATTAGATTAGAATCATATAGAATCTACTCAAATAATTTTTGCATTCTGTATAAAAAATTTATTGGAACATTTTGCTTATATGTTACAGAATAATTGAGGAGCGAATAGAATGTTTTCTAACAATGTTTCAAATTGATCCAAATATAGATAACATACCGGAACATAGGAACCATCTTCGCTGCATGTAACTTCTAGAACGTCAATTTCTAGAATTAATCCCTCATGGAATTTGTGTTCTTTTTACATGTACTCAAAGTGTGTGGAATACAGGCTTCAATGACGTGAGAACTAAGAATATTTCTACAATCACAACTGCGAGGAACTTTTGATTTCCTGATTCTGGAGTCCTGGCTGGAAACGTCAGTTCAGACTCACTCAAATTTCTTAAATAAATTGGAAACCTGATACTTTTTCATATTTCAGATCAGTCGATAACCATACGACAGTTTGCTGGTTGAATTGATATGCAACAAATTCAATTCCAAGCCACATGCAAAAATATTCCTCGTTTTTAACACATAAGCTCCAAAATATCGAAGGATGAAAATGTTGGATAAAGTGAACTTGGAGACTTTGAATTGTCTATACCTTGAAGTCTTGGTAGAAACGATTGTTCCTAATTACTACAGTTTACTCTGACTCAAGTAACTACGAAACGTTTGAGAAAATTATTTTTAGATGAGATGTGTTGTCAATTATTTCAACCAAGCTGGCTAAAGTTATTTTAGAATAATGTCCATCATCAGGATTTAGAGATTCAAGAAATTCAAAGCCATTCCAAGTTTATATGATGCAGAGTTTTATTCGTTAATATTCTGCAATTTGTGGTAAATACTGATGGTAAATTCGACTTGCTGTGCTGGGGTGAACTCAGAATATCTCTGTCATTTGTTATTATTCTGAATCAAAAAGATAGCATTTCCCATTGGGCTACACTGGTTGCACTCAGTGCATACTGGAATATTTCTATCCTTTATTTCACTTACAAGTTTAAGAGGAATGAAAATATCCCAGTGTGCACTCAGTGCAGCAAATGAAAAATGCTAAGAGACAGAGATATCCCGGGTTCATCCGAATTTAGTGAGCCGAATTCGCCATGGGAGTATCGGTAAACAACACCTGAAATTCGATTTGGTATATACGATCAGAGATGAATATGGATCCAGTGAACTCAATAAACTGATATATACGATTACTGAGTTTGGATATATTTCCAGTTCGCTCAGTGAATGATTATCCATTTCAGATGATGTATACAAATTGAGTTTGGGCTAGTTTCCAGCTAACTTCTGATGTACACAAATCCAACCAGAAAGTGGTCCTTGTGTCATTATCAACAAGTTTCGTAAACTGAGTGAGCAGATTTTTAGTTTGCTCATTGAATTGAATATTCTGAATCAATTATCATCAATGATAGTAGTAGATTCGATCGAATTATATGTATATGCTGAGTTTTCTTTGAGTTTTTATCAATTCACATGCGGTACAGGTCATTTATAATACATCGTGTATTTTGTCACGGATGGGCCACTTTGACAACCCTATAAGTTTTCGGTGGGCTACTCTGGCGACATGTCGTTAGTTTGACGACGGTCGTGGATGATTCTCGGACCGTCAGGATCTGGGACCAGATATTGTGACCGCCCTGAATTATCATGTCATGAATAACGAAGGAACATGGGGTTGTCAACAACCGCGAAAATGATTCAATGCGACAGCAAACTTTGTTCCTTTTCTCGAGTTCACAAAGCCCTTATTGAGATTGTTATGATTTCCAGTTTTTATGGAATTCATTACTCGAGGGGGTTTTGTGGAATTGTTCAAGAGAATGACGTTTCATGAACATTGATTCTCAGACTTGTGAATATGGAGAGTTATTGACTTCTTTCATCACTCAGTGATCTCGAATCAGGTTAACCGTCCGTCTAATAGAAAAATTAGTCACCTTCAATGATAGGAGTAGATTCAATCAAATTATTGTATATGCTGAATTTTCTTTGATTTTTCATTGATTTACATGCACTACAGATAACACATAATATACCGTGTATTTTGTCACGGATGGACCACTTTGACGACCCTATAAGTTGCCGATGGGCTACTATGGCGACATTTCATTAGTTTGACGACGGTCGTGGATGATTCACGGGCTATCTGGATCTGCCCACACAGCACAACAGTTCGGAAAGGGTTCTCGATGGATCCATTTTGAATACTTTCAATTCCAAACTGATTCATTATGAACCCTTTCTGAACTAATGTCCTGTGTGGGTGGACCCAGATATTGTGGCTGCACTAGATTATCATGTTATGGTTTTCAATTTATACGTAATCAATCATTTGAGGAGGAGTTTGTGAAATCGTTCAAGAGAGATCATGTCTTGTTAACATCAATTCTCAATGGTTTCAATTTTCAAACTTGTCTCTATGGAAAATAGTTGGTTCCCTTCATGACTTTGTGATCTTGAATTAGGTTCACCCCTCGTCTTCTGAGGAAGCCAGTGATCTGCAATGATAACAACAGATTCAATCAAATCACTATATATGCTCAGGGTTCTCTGATTTTTCTATCAAATCACGCGTGCTACAGTTCCCTTATAATATATCGTGTATTTTGTCACGGAAGGGCCACTTTGACGACCCTATAAGTGCTGGATGGGCTCCTATGGCAACATTTCGTTAGTTTGACGACGGTCGTGGATGATTCGCGAGCCATCTGGATCTGGGACCAGATATCCCAATGAGAACAGCTTGTCAAAATGACATCAAATTGCCATCAAAATGATGTTAACTTGACGTAAATTTGACCAAAAATTGGTCAAAGTGACGTCAATTTGATGGCATCCTAACTGAGGTGTTCTCATAAGGATTGTTACGGCACTGAATTATCATATCATGATGCTTTTGGTCATCGATCCGAAAATTTGTCATAATTGACGCTATCCGTGTAGGGACGAACAATCAGACTTCCATAACACGTATCACAATTATATCGGTAACATGCACCCTACCTGTTATTCCGAGGGATCGTCATAAACTCAATAGAACGCAGCAGTGGAAATGACTGATTTTCTGTCATTAAATGGGGGATCTACTTGACGTGAAGCCACAGGTTTATCAGAATCACTAGTACTTCTCTATAACGTCATTTACAACTGAGGCCCATGTTAATGTCAACTGCCTCGAAAGAGATTGATTGCGACAGTGGATCTTGTCTCGTTTCTCAAATCCACGATGTTCTCATCGGGATTGTTATGGTTTCCAATTCATATGAAATTAATTATTTGAGGATGATTTTGTGGAATTGTTTAAGAAAGATCACCTCTTACGAACACCAATTCTCAATGGTTTCAATTCTCAAACTCGTCCCTATGGAAAATAATTGATTGCCTTCATCACTTTGTGATCTCAAATAAGGTTTCCTCTTTGTCTTATGAAGAAATCCGTGATCCTCAATGATAATAGCAGATTCAATCAAATCACTGCATATGCTGAGTTTCCTCACATTTTTCTATCAATTCACGCGCGCTACAGTTTACTTATAATAGATTGTGTATTGTCACGGAAGGGCCCCTAACCCTACCCTAGGGACGACCCTATAAGTGCTAGATGGGCTACTATGGTGACATTGGTCGTGGATGATGCGTGGTGATACTCTTGATCATCGACCCGAAAATTTGTCACCATTGACGCTATTCATGTACAAACTGACAATCAGACTCCCGTAACTTGTATGATGATTGGATTAGTAACATGCACCCTACATTGTTTTTCCGAGAGATCAATATACACTGATGGAATGCAGAAGTGGCAATTACTGATTTTCTGTCATCAAATGGGGGATGTACTTGACATAGAGTCACAGGTGATGGGAACCACTAGTACTTCTTCATAACGTTATTTCTAACGAAGGAACATAGTATTGTCAACAGTGGCAAAAATGATTGATCGTGACAGTGAACTTCGTTCCTTTTCTCGAATTCACACAGCCCTAATCGAGATTGTTATTGTTTCCAATTTATATGAAACTGATTATATGAAGAAAATTATGTGGAACAGTGTAAAAGACAACGTTTTACAAACATTATTTCTCAATGGTTTCAATTTCCAAACTTGTCACAATGGAAAATTATTGGTTCCCTCAATCACTTTTTGATCTTAATTCGGGTGTACCCCTCGTTTCATGGAAAACCAGTGCTCTCCAATGATAGTGGTAAATTCAACCAAACTACTTTCTATGCTGAGTTCTCTCCGATTTTGTATCAATTTACATGCACTACAGTTTACTTATAACATATCGTGTATTTTGTCACGGATGGACCACTTCGACGACCCTATAAGTTTTTGATGGACTACTATGGCGACATTTTGTTAGTTTGACGACGGTCGTGAATGATTCGCAGCCTCTCACGTTCTGCGACCAGATATTGTGTTCGCACCATCAAAATAAAAGAATCAGAAAGGAGCTTTCCTAGGATTTTGTATATTTTCAAATGAAATGGAAGAAACCATCTAGTAACCTAATACTTCATAGGGGTTTTCGTTGAAATAGCCAATAAGACTTGTTTGCAACCATAACTTCACCCGCACATAACCTAGAACTCAAATCCATCAAAGAGTCCCACAGTTGAATACAAGTGAATGAAGTGATTAATAACAAGAAACTGAATGTAATCAACCTTTTCAAATCGCACAATACCATCATTCCGTAATTATTTTAATTTCAATGTGAATCTCATTCTATTCGGCAGCCATCTCCATTGACCCATCGCCGTTTCACTGTGTCACTAAGAAAGCTCTTTCCTGATTCTCTTATTTCGAAGGTTCGCATTTATCATTCATTATTTTATGAATGATCCCTGTTTAACAGGAAAATCAGTTAAAAATTCCTCCTGACCGCAACGATCTCGCATAAATAAAATTTCTCAAAGCATTAGTGAGAATTTGCTCCCAGCAATTCGCATTTCCACAGAAATGATGAAGATGGCACTGAAAATTTTTCGGCGACAGTCGTTGGAGTCACAGGAACCATTGGTGCCGATGGTCTATTTTGACGACATGGTTTCGGAAACACCCATGTGCATAAAATAAGTGCTTCAACGACCGTCGTCAAAACAGCCCATCCGCATAAAAATTTTCGACGACAGTCGTCAAAGAAGCCAAAAGTCGCCGAAGGAGCCCATGAGTACCATATTTTGTCGTCATAAACGCCCATTCACATACATATATATATATACATGTAGGTACATGTATAGTCGGCAGGGTAGGGCTCAATAGGCCCGAAAGGCAGTAAGCCCGAAGGGCTGTAGACCCGAAAACAATAAGCCCGACCGAAGCTAAACCCGAAAAATCACCATGTGTTACTAGTCGTGCTCCAATTATTATAATAGTTACCAATTTTTTTCGGGTTTGATTTCATTCGGGTTTATTTTTTTCGGGTTGACAGCCCTTCGGGCTTACTGCCTTCCGGGCCTATTGAACCCTACCGTTGGCAGCATAGAGATATAAGAATAGAGGAGGTGAGTGGGCTGAAAACGTGTGAGACCAAGCAGGAAGAGAGAGAAATAGAGAAGTTTGCGACAACTACGCCCATTGGTTCACGTCTATCGCTTTCTCTTTTGCTCTTTCTTTTATTCAATGTAACACTCCCACCTACAGATTCCGGCCAACTCCCCTCCTCTATTCTTATATCTCTATGGTCGGCAGTATAGACTTCAACAGGTAGTATGCGAGAAGCTCGACTGGTAATAAGCCCGACTGCTTGTTATTGGCTGGAAACTCGAGATTCATAGTGAAATTACTAAACATTACTAGCGATCCACCAATGATAGTAGAGTCGGGCTCATTACCAGTCGGGCATGTTGCATACTACCACTCCAACACAGTGACTGTGTTCCCACCGTACCGGAATGAAACGGAAGCAAAATGAGATTATCAAATCGCTATGGGATGATGACCAGCATGTGTTTTCTGTTATAAGATTGGATCAGAGTTGCCAGATTCGAGGCATACGCAGTTCCTTCCCTCTCCATCCAGCCACTCTCCTTTCCCCCACCATGCGAATCAAGTTGGGCGAGCGAGGGAGAAAGTAACTTATTCTCTCTCTTGCTCGCCCGACTTGATTCGCATGGTGGGGGAAAGGAGAGTGGCTCGATGGAGAGGGAACGAACTGCGTATGCCTCGAATCTGGCAACTCTGGATTGGATGTGATTGGATAATCTCATTTCATTCCTATTTGATTCCAGTACGGTGGAAATATAGTCACTGATGCCAGCCTGGGGGTAAAACCTGGCATCACTGCTTCAATATGTCAACAATGCATTGGCAGGTTATAATACGAAAACTATTTCGTAGTACGAAATGGATGAATTGCAGGTTGTTGGCCGCTTTTTGAGCTAAAATTTATAGTTAATGTTACATAATGGATTTAGTTTAAATGATAATGAACGGTATGAAGTGGATGGATAAAGGTTATTATAAAATGAATGTATTCAAATTACAGTAAATTGATCTGAATTGTTAGACAATGACAGTTTGTCATCAGAAATCTGAGTTTAAGAAGAAATACGACTTATGAAATATAGGGAAGTTGGAAAATATAGGAAAATAAGGTTGATCTCTAATTACTATGATTATGTTGAAATATATCAGATATTCTGAATAAAAACTATGAACTGTATACAAAATGATTTCTCTATGTCCTCCAAGTAGAATCGCAGATGGATGCAGAAAAAACAGAAAGGATACAGAAACACACCTCCATCCCATAGCTACAACCATGATCAATTTCAGTAGGAAGGCTCGGAAGGGGGCAGAAGCGTAGTGAACAGACAACAAACAAAAATGAAGTAGATTAACCGTAGAACTCTATACGTTGGCTATCATCACTATCAACTTCATTAGGTGGCGTCATCAACAAATAGAGAAACAGCAAAAGTGCAGTGGATGTACCACAAATTCTTGCGATAGGTATCCTGCTACCAGATTCTTCCAGAAGAATTACAGGGGGACAAAGAACAAGCAGAAAAGAAGCAGATATACCATGAATCTGTACGCTAGCTACCACCACTATCGAATTCATTGGATGTAGTCGTAAGCAAATGAAGAAAAGACAAAAGCGCAGCAAATATGCTCCAGATCCTTGCATCAGGCGCAGTTCACAGACCCACTGACAAATCATTCAGCAGACTATTCAGGATCAATTTAACCAGAATTGAACATATATAACAATATTGTGATTATAGAAATTGTTGTAAAATAACTATAGTTCATCCTAACTTATGTGAATGGAAATACAATCCATTCTAACATGTTCTCTCCAAAAGTTTCATCTTTCCAGTTATTCCATTCAACCTGGATGATATTTCTATTCCTATAAACCTTTATTCTCATTTCAAATTATCCTTGTTTTCAAAGAATGAAATTCTCCAATATTATGAATAATAAATATATTTCTCCTCACATATTTACACACTCACATCGTTATGCCTAAATATGTGTCGAGAATGAAGACAATCCTATTCACCAGCAAATTTTTCTTTTCATTTCAACATATATTTAACAATAAGGATCTGTGAGAATGGAAATATAAGAGAGGGAAGATATTTAATATTCATAATATTTAAGAATTCAATTCTTTGAAAACAAGGATAGTTTTAAATAAGAATGAAGGTTTATAGAAATAGAAATATAATTCAGGTTGAATGGAACAATTGAAAATATAAAACTTTTGGAGAGAACATTTTAGAATGAATCATATCTCCAATCACATAAGTTGAGATGAACTATAGTTATTTTACAACAATTTCTATAATCAAAATCATTCATATTAATTTCTATGGCGCATGGGTTCAATTTTCATCAAATTGATTCTGAATGATCTGCTTAATTATTTGTCAGTGGGTTTCTGAAGTGTGCCCGATGGAAGGATATTTGCTGCGCTGCTGACTTTTCTTCATTTGCTCACAACTACATCCAATCAATTTGATAGTGATGGTAGCTAGCGTACAGATTCATGGTAAATCTGCTTCTTTTCTGCTTGTTGTTCGTCTCCCTGTAATTCTTCTGGAAGAATCTGATAGCAGAATACCTATCGCAAGGATTTTTGGTACATCCACTGCACTTATGCCATTTCTCTATTTGTTGACGACACCACCTAATGAAGTTGATAGTGATTATAAGTAATGTACAGATCTCTATGGTTTTTCCTACTTCATCTCTCTTTGTTGGTTGTCCAACTATGATTCTACTGTGAAAATCTGATAGCAGCATTATCTTTGTTTTCACAGAATTAAATTCCTGAATATTATGAATATGAAATATCTTTCTTCCACCATTTCTTCTCATTGCTTCTTTTCTTTCTTTTTTTTCCATTCTCACAGATCCTTATTTTGAAATATATGTTGAAATGGGAAGAAAAATTTGCTGGTGAATAAGATTATTTTCATTCTGGTCACATATTTAGGCATAACGATGTGAGAAGAAATATATTTAATATTCATAATATTTAAGAATTCAATTCTTTGACAATAAAGATAATTTGAAATGAGAATAAAGGTTTATAGGAATGGAAATATAATCCAGGTAGAATGGAACATTTGAAAAGATGAAACTTTTGAGGAGAGCATGTTAGAATAAATCGTATCTCCCAGTCACATAAGTTAACATGCACTGTAGTTATTTTACAACCATTTCTATAATCACAATATTGTTATATATGTTCAATGTTCATCAATGGATGGATCTTACAAATGTCTTATACAACAGTTTTCACTATCTTCAAGATATCTTCGATTGAGAAAACTAAAAAATGTCTTTTGATCTCTTTTAGGCGTATTTGAGATTACTTATCGAAGATATCTTAAAGATAGTGAAAACTTTTGCATAAGACATCTTTAAGATATCCAGTGGAACTCTTTCAGACAGTGACAAATATTTTTTTTGTCTGGGCGAGATATTTATCATCAGTGATACTGATCTGGAAATGAACAGGATTAAAAATACAAATATTTAATGAAGAATAAAGGGTAAGGATATTTCGGAATATTATATATGTGTTATAAATGAGATTATCATCACAGATAATGATACGTAGAATAACTACAGGTCAGTTTGACTGTAGGGACTGGAAATACCGTTTATTCTGAAATGATCTCTTCCAAAGTTCAATCTCTCCTGTGGTTTCATTCAAGTTGAATTATATTTCTATTCTTACAAAGCTTTATCCTAGATAGCATGAGAGTTCAGTTATGACAGTAAAAATGAATTAATTATAAATACTTTGAATTCAATCTGAATTCTTAATCAACACGTTACCCTAGTGAAAAAATTTCACTCAAAATCTCTGAGAATTTCAGACATTTTCAATGAAAAGTTTTTCTGAGGATTTCAGAGCTATTCATACTTTATCAGAGATTTTCAGTGATTTTAAGAGAAATTCAGAGAAATCTTTAAAGATTTTCAGAGAAATTTTTTTCGTCAGGGTAGTGTTCAGAAAAAATTTATATTGCGAGTTGGAAAATAAATTTATCAAGATTCAATACATATTCATTTTGAATTCATTCGAGTCATATTGAATATGAATGATCATTTATAATATCTCGGTATTCTTCAAAATTATCTATGTTTCTAGAGAATGCTGTTCTCAAATTCTAGATACTATGGAATTCGTAAAGAATCTTCCAAAAACTTTATTTCAACACTAAAGTTCTTGGAGAGTTGTTAAAAAATTTATCAATCCCCATACAGCACAAAAGTCCCCGTAAAGAGCTCCCGTTATGACAGTAAACATGAATTCATTATGAATAGTTTGGATTCAAAATGAACTCTTCACGAATAACCTAATCTTCAGAAAGAATTCATATCACGACTTCATGAAGAACTATTCAGACATTCAACATATATGCATTCTGAATTCATTGAGTTCATATTGAATTCATTTTTACTGTCATAACGGGGACTGTTCAAGAAGTTCTCTCAGAAGTTTTTGTGAATTCAAAATGATCATTTGGGCTGTCTTGGTCAACTTTTTCCTATCTGGACGTCATCCCCACATATTTTCACTCTTACAGTTTTTTATTTTTGCAAATACGTATCGAAAAAAAAAAGAAATATGTTTAACCCTTAATTGAGACCGCTGAAAAGACACTACTGAATCCTTGAATCTATTTGATTGGATTTAAGAACATCTTGTACGCATACATCTTTACCCAACACAGCACAACAGTTGAAAAAGAATTCATAATGAATCAATTTTGAATTCTTATAATTACAAATTAATTCATTATGAATTCTTTTTCAACTATGGTGCTGGGTGGGTACATTTGGTACGTTTTCATCTCTTTGATGTGGAATGAGCGTGAAAATAGAGAGAATTGAAAATACAGGTATTTATTGAAGAATAGAGTAATTGGAGAGTATGGATATGACGGAATATTATAAAATTTGGAAAAATTAGTGAAATCCCAATAAAACTACTTCACAACTGATATAATTGATAGTTTTTACTGTATATACAAAATGTAAGAAGACACGTATTCAATTTTCATTTTTTTTGTTTGCCGAGTCACATAAATTAGTACTCAAAATTGACAAATGAAATCTTTGAAATTTTTGAAGCAGCATATCAATTCTAGTATGCTGCACTTTTTATTATAAGGGCCATTGCCTTGATTCATCAACCAAAGCGGTCTACGATATTTCACCTTCATTAGACGTACTCAAGTAATTTGAAGATTTATTGCATTCGTATCTATCTACCGGAATAATTGAACATTCGTCTTGCGCGAGTGCTCTTAAATTCCACGATTGAACTAACCTTCTTTGCTTACTGATTAATAAGAAAAATATTGGGTCCGCCGTCTATGTTAAGCATATTATACTACATTGATCACCTGATGGTTAGAGAAAAAGCATAAAAGCAGCCGAAATCAAGCACCCCGACAGACAGCTTTTTCTGCCATTACACGCCTGATCAAGGCTTGACCAGGCGGCCTGGTGCAGCCCTCGTTTTTCGGCGTGGCAGCTTGATTTCATTCGTGATCGGAATTATATGCCTGATTTGTTAAAAATGTACAGATTAATTTGTTTGAGTCAAATTATACATCTAATTCGGTATAGTTCGTATATTAATATATACATCCAACTACATGTATATAAAAGCAACAAATCCATCTATATGTTTTAAATATTCCTGCGATATGCCCATAGGGGAACAATTCCGCGTCTGTGTTCCTCGGTATTCCTTCTTATGTAGAACGGGCCTAATATTCCTTGCGTACACATATTTTACTCAACGTCAACTCGGTATATTCAGGCATGACGATGAGGGATCGTCGTATCGCTGTCTGCCGCGAGAGTGCATAGTATTTCTATGTATACAATGTATATATATATATATATACTACGCATGCTCGCGGCAGACAGCGGTACGCTCCCTGATGACGATCTACTTACCGACATCTATCCCGAGATAACGAGATAACCAACTTTACATGAGAATGCACCAGCGTTTCGATCTAGCTACCGAAATCAGCTCGGAATACACCTAGATGACTACGTACCTATCACGATCTGCCCCGAGATACCGGGGTATCTCGAGATCATATCGACATAGTTCGAAAGCGCGGAGTGCTCGTGCCTTTCCGCGGAGGCTTCGCAAGATTTGGCAACGCTGCCTCTTCGCTGTCATGAGCTACCGCTACAGAATGATACAGAAACAAGCGCACAGTCCGTTTATAATAATCTTGTTATACTCAATCTTGTTATTGCGAGCTAACAGATTTTTCATTGGTAAATAAATTTGCTTGTACTTCTGTAACTTTCCTCACATTTTCCAAACTATTTTATTTGCATTACGACACCATTTCTTCAAGAAATCTTTACGCAAGAAAGCAACACTAGAAATCCTAACACTATAGACGTTATGTTCGGTGAATACAGCCGATTATTCCCGGACATAAAAAAAAATGAACAAACATCCGTAAGTTATTTGAGAATTAAAGTGGATACATCCGAGTATTTATTATCTAGAATAAGTAGTTCACTCTCAAAAGACTGGTGTAATCTTCACACTCGACCCATCTCGCCTGAAGTGAAACTTGTTTTGATGCTCAGGTAATTTTTCTTAGTCTCAATGTGTCTTTCTTCACACAATCTTCTCGTTTTTACTGTACATAAATTTTATTTTAGATTTTTGGCTACAGGAAGCTCATATAAACAACTCTCGTTTAATTTCAACATAGCTGTTTCAACTGTTTATACAGTCTTATTAGAAACAATGGAAATATTTTACAGTATTTTACAGCCAACCCACATGGCTATTCCCACAGAAAGTAACTTTATACAAATTGCTGCAAAATTTGATGAAAATCGGGGATTTCCTCACTGTTTGGGTGCGTTAGATGCAAGACATATAGCAATAATTAAGCCTCCACACTCTGGTACTCTTTATTATAATTATAAAAAGTTTTTTTCAATTGTTCTACAAGCTGTCGTTGATGCAGATTATAAGTATGTTTTTATTGATGTGGGCGGCTATGGTAGTCAGCATGACCCTACTACATTTACAGCTTCTCAACTCTACAAGGCAATACGTGCAAACAAAATTGAATTTTCCAGATGTCGAGTTCTGAAAAATTCAAATATTCTGATGAACTATTTTTTTATTGCTGATGGAGCTTATCCTTTATCAAAATTTTTCATGAAGCCATATCGTGGCACGCATTTACAGCAAGCACAATTGACCTACAACATGCGGTTATCAAAAGCTCGTGTGGTCGTGGAGAATTGCTTCGCTCAAACTAGCCAGAAATGGCGTATTCTATATACAACAATGGATAAGAAACCAGACACTGTTTCATTAATTATTAAGTGTACTTGCTTACTGCAAAACATCACCATCGACTTGGAAAGAACTACTGGATTACAAAATAATGTTCTTCCGAGTTCAAATGACATAGATTCAGATGACGTTTTAATAATTCCTCAAACAGGAGAAGAAATGCGAAAAGAACTGACAACATATTTTCTAAATAACTGATAGAATAAGAGCTGATTAATCCTCAATAATTAAGAGATGATACATTACTTCAATCTATATGTAATTTACTGTATTTTTGTTCAAGGAAAATTGTCAAGGATCTGGAATAAAAAATAAATTTTCTACTGACTAATAAATATTGATAAATTTTAAAATCCTCCTCATTGTCAAAATTTTTATTGATTCAACTATACACGTTCTCAGTATATCTATTAGGAAGAAAAACAAAAGCAATGCATCGAAGCTCTCTTTTTGATCTGATAAATGTACTTAATGTTCTCATAAAACAAAAGCAATGCATCGAAGCTCTCTTTTTGATCTGATGAATGTACTTAATGTTCTCATTACAAACAAAAATCTGATAAATCTACAACATAAATCAGTGTTTTGCTTGGCCATGCTCTGGCTTTCACTGTGCCTACAGTTACATCACGTAGCTCGATAAAGAGCTAAATCTTTGCGTATTTATTGGCCATTGGCGAGTTGAATATAATGTAATTAGATGCGACTCAAAACATATTATTAATTTAGATAAAAAAAAAACTTTTCCTGCACTAGATATTCTTAATTAAAAAAATAAGATTAATGTAATGACTTCTTTACACATATTTTTTTATCGTTTACATTACATAGAAACTTGAAAAGAAGAAAAAATTGTATCAATAAATGAAAGAAATAAAACGAATCATAAAAAAATTAATCTTCATATAAACTATTCGATGTTGAAGCATCTAGGTTCATCTCCATATCAACATTTCCCGTAAGATCACTTGCACCTTGGTTTGCAGATAGTCGTTGATAATTTATCATTCTCAATCTAGGTTGAGCAGATTGCTCTGATGTTTCACGACTATTTGATACGTTGACATTAGGGGTGGCAGCAGATCCAGACTGAACTGTACTAAACCCAGGTTGCATGTTCAGATTTGCAGGATAACCAACAGCATGAGTAGATGGACTACTGCGAAACTGAGGTTGAGTGTACCAAGCATGAGGAGATTGAGGAAATGACGGATGCTGATAATTAGCTTGGTTACGAGGATCATGCAACCTTTCGATCAACCGATCGTTTTGATTTTGCGTTTCTAGATAAATAAAAATTAAATAATTTACTGTAATGTTGTTTGAGAAGCAGAATATTAAGAAAATACCATTCCAATGTTGATAATGTGCGACGTCAGGCTTCATTTCTGTCCTGACAGAGACATTTGCGTAATTACCTTTGGATCCAGGGATAAAACCGACTATCTGACAGTCTGAAATGTTGAAAAGTTTAAATGATCAATCTTTACACTTACAAAAGAAGATGAACAAAATGGAGGCTTCCGAAGTAGCAGATCGTGATCCAGGGATCACGCTACTTCGAAAGCGTCGAATATAATATTGAAAGAAGCATGCTAACACTTACCATCATCTTCGTATGACCTACGTTTTTTCTGTTTTCGGTCTAATACAGGTTTAACATCAACTATTCCAGAATTATTACTAGATTTCGGCTTGTAGGCATATTGATAAACTATATTTGTAATAGCATTTCTACACAATAGGGTATCTGCTTGGCTTAGTTCTCTTAATGGTGGCAATAGCGTCTCAAAAAACGACATATTTAATTTATCAGTTTTTTCATAATTCGCTTGACCACTGATGCTGGCACTTGGGAGGAGTGATTGTCGGAGAAGTTGTGCGAGGTTATTTTGCAATTCAGTCGACGACATTGTGCAAGAGGGAGGAGCTTCCATTTTGATTACTTGTAGGTAAGAAGGGCTTCGTTGCGATTTCTCGTTTTCAATGAACAAATTATTTAAATTTCCAGTCGATGGCTTCGATTCTACTGAGGTTGACAAGAAAGACAAGGCCGTGAAGTAAGGCCAATTAGACACATAAGAATCTGCAAGACCATCACCAGATTTATTGCTTTTAACTTGTTCAAGTTCTTCTCGAAAGCGTTTGTCTAAAACCTTCCACTTCGCTTGAATTCGAGATTCTGAAAATTATAGTTTACTATAAATACCATAATAAACATAATATAATAGGCCTATACAAGAAAAACAGTGACCTAGGAGGGGGAACGGTTTTCGGCTGACTCGCTTAATACAGCGTAATAAAAAATAAAAATTATCGAATTCGACATAGAAGGTTATGTTGACAATTATTTTAGAAGATGTGCGCGGAACATAAGAAACATGTAATAAATTATTGAAATTATACAAAAGCTGGAAGGTATGGAGAAGATGGGAATTTTCAATGAGATTTCTAAGAATACTTACTGCTTTCGCGTAGAAAATTAGCTATCTTATCCCACTCGACACCTTTACGCTTTGAATTTTTATAATCGATGTCTTTCTTGTCCCAAAGAATGGGTCGCTTATGAACTTCTTGCATAATGCATTGCTTTTGTTTTTCTTCCTAATAGATATACTGAGAACGTGTATAGTTGAATCAATAAAAATTTTGACAATGAGGAGGATTTTAAAATTTATCAATATTTATTAGTCAGTAGAAAATTTATTTTTTATTCCAGATCCTTGACAATTTTCCTTGAACAAAAATACAGTAAATTACATATAGATTGAAGTAATGTATCATCTCTTAATTATTGAGGATTAATCAGCTCTTATTCTATCAGTTATTTAGAAAATATGTTGTCAGTTCTTTTCGCATTTCTTCTCCTGTTTGAGGAATTATTAAAACGTCATCTGAATCTATGTCATTTGAACTCGGAAGAACATTATTTTGTAATCCAGTAGTTCTTTCCAAGTCGATGGTGATGTTTTGCAGTAAGCAAGTACACTTAATAATTAATGAAACAGTGTCTGGTTTCTTATCCATTGTTGTATATAGAATACGCCATTTCTGGCTAGTTTGAGCGAAGCAATTCTCCACGACCACACGAGCTTTTGATAACCGCATGTTGTAGGTCAATTGTGCTTGCTGTAAATGCGTGCCACGATATGGCTTCATGAAAAATTTTGATAAAGGATAAGCTCCATCAGCAATAAAAAAATAGTTCATCAGAATATTTGAATTTTTCAGAACTCGACATCTGGAAAATTCAATTTTGTTTGCACGTATTGCCTTGTAGAGTTGAGAAGCTGTAAATGTAGTAGGGTCATGCTGACTACCATAGCCGCCCACATCAATAAAAACATACTTATAATCTGCATCAACGACAGCTTGTAGAACAATTGAAAAAAACTTTTTATAATTATAATAAAGAGTACCAGAGTGTGGAGGCTTAATTATTGCTATATGTCTTGCATCTAACGCACCCAAACAGTGAGGAAATCCCCGATTTTCATCAAATTTTGCAGCAATTTGTATAAAGTTACTTTCTGTGGGAATAGCCATGTGGGTTGGCTGTAAAATACTGTAAAATATTTCCATTGTTTCTAATAAGACTGTATAAACAGTTGAAACAGCTATGTTGAAATTAAACGAGAGTTGTTTATATGAGCTTCCTGTAGCCAAAAATCTAAAATAAAATTTATGTACAGTAAAAACGAGAAGATTGTGTGAAGAAAGACACATTGAGACTAAGAAAAATTACCTGAGCATCAAAACAAGTTTCACTTCAGGCGAGATGGGTCGAGTGTGAAGATTACACCAGTCTTTTGAGAGTGAACTACTTATTCTAGATAATAAATACTCGGATGTATCCACTTTAATTCTCAAATAACTTACGGATGTTTGTTCATTTTTTTTTATGTCCGGGAATAATCGGCTGTATTCACCGAACATAACGTCTATAGTGTTAGGATTTCTAGTGTTGCTTTCTTGCGTAAAGATTTCTTGAAGAAATGGTGTCGTAATGCAAATAAAATAGTTTGGAAAATGTGAGGAAAGTTACAGAAGTACAAGCAAATTTATTTACCAATGAAAAATCTGTTAGCTCGCAATAACAAGATTGAGTATAACAAGATTATTATAAACGGACTGTGCGCTTGTTTCTGTATCATTCTGTAGCGGTAGCTCATGACAGCGAAGAGGCAGCGTTGCCAAATCTTGCGAAGCCTCCGCGGAAAGGCACGAGCACTCCGCGCTTTCGAACTATGTCGATATGATCTCGAGATACCCCGGTATCTCGGGGCAGATCGTGATAGGTACGTAGTCATCTAGGTGTATTCCGAGCTGATTTCGGTAGCTAGATCGAAACGCTGGTGCATTCTCATGTAAAGTTGGTTATCTCGTTATCTCGGGATAGATGTCGGTAAGTAGATCGTCATCAGGGAGCGTACCGCTGTCTGCCGCGAGCATGCGTAGTATATATATATATATACATTGTATACATAGAAATACTATGCACTCTCGCGGCAGACAGCGATACGACGATCCCTCATCGTCATGCCTGAATATACCGAGTTGACGTTGAGTAAAATATGTGTACGCAAGGAATATTAGGCCCGTTCTACATAAGAAGGAATACCGAGGAACACAGACGCGGAATTGTTCCCCTATGGGCATATCGCAGGAATATTTAAAACATATAGATGGATTTGTTGCTTTTATATACATGTAGTTGGATGTATATATTAATATACGAACTATACCGAATTAGATGTATAATTTGACTCAAACAAATTAATCTGTACATTTTTAACAAATCAGGCATATAATTCCGATCACGAATGAAATCAAGCTGCCACGCCGAAAAACGAGGGCTGCACCAGGCCGCCTGGTCAAGCCTTGATCAGGCGTGTAATGGCAGAAAAAGCTGTCTGTCGGGGTGCTTGATTTCGGCTGCTTTTATGCTTTTTCTCTAACCATCAGGTGATCAATGTAGTATAATATGCTTAACATAGACGGCGGACCCAATATTTTTCTTATTAATCAGTAAGCAAAGAAGGTTAGTTCAATCGTGGAATTTAAGAGCACTCGCGCAAGACGAATGTTCAATTATTCCGGTAGATAGATACGAATGCAATAAATCTTCAAATTACTTGAGTACGTCTAATGAAGGTGAAATATCGTAGACCGCTTTGGTTGATGAATCAAGGCAATGGCCCTTATAATAAAAAGTGCAGCATACTAGAATTGATATGCTGCTTCAAAAATTTCAAAGATTTCATTTGTCAATTTTGAGTACTAATTTATGTGACTCGGCAAACAAAAAAAATGAAAATTGAATACGTGTCTTCTTACATTTTGTATATACAGTAAAAACTATCAATTATATCAGTTGTGAAGTAGTTTTATTGGGATTTCACTAATTTTTCCAAATTTTATAATATTCCGTCATATCCATACTCTCCAATTACTCTATTCTTCAATAAATACCTGTATTTTCAATTCTCTCTATTTTCACGCTCATTCCACATCAAAGAGATGAAAACGTACCAAATGTACCCACCCAGCACCATAGTTGAAAAAGAATTCATAATGAATTAATTTGTAATTATAAGAATTCAAAATTGATTCATTATGAATTCTTTTTCAACTGTTGTGCTGTGTTGGGTAAAGATGTATGCGTACAAGATGTTCTTAAATCCAATCAAATAGATTCAAGGATTCAGTAGTGTCTTTTCAGCGGTCTCAATTAAGGGTTAAACATATTTCTTTTTTTTTTCGATACGTATTTGCAAAAATAAAAAACTGTAAGAGTGAAAATATGTGGGGATGACGTCCAGATAGGAAAAAGTTGACCAAGACAGCCCAAATGATCATTTTGAATTCACAAAAACTTCTGAGAGAACTTCTTGAACAGTCCCCGTTATGACAGTAAAAATGAATTCAATATGAACTCAATGAATTCAGAATGCATATATGTTGAATGTCTGAATAGTTCTTCATGAAGTCGTGATATGAATTCTTTCTGAAGATTAGGTTATTCGTGAAGAGTTCATTTTGAATCCAAACTATTCATAATGAATTCATGTTTACTGTCATAACGGGAGCTCTTTACGGGGACTTTTGTGCTGTATGGGGATTGATAAATTTTTTAACAACTCTCCAAGAACTTTAGTGTTGAAATAAAGTTTTTGGAAGATTCTTTACGAATTCCATAGTATCTAGAATTTGAGAACAGCATTCTCTAGAAACATAGATAATTTTGAAGAATACCGAGATATTATAAATGATCATTCATATTCAATATGACTCGAATGAATTCAAAATGAATATGTATTGAATCTTGATAAATTTATTTTCCAACTCGCAATATAAATTTTTTCTGAACACTACCCTGACGAAAAAAATTTCTCTGAAAATCTTTAAAGATTTCTCTGAATTTCTCTTAAAATCACTGAAAATCTCTGATAAAGTATGAATAGCTCTGAAATCCTCAGAAAAACTTTTCATTGAAAATGTCTGAAATTCTCAGAGATTTTGAGTGAAATTTTTTCACTAGGGTAACGTGTTGATTAAGAATTCAGATTGAATTCAAAGTATTTATAATTAATTCATTTTTACTGTCATAACTGAACTCTCATGCTATCTAGGATAAAGCTTTGTAAGAATAGAAATATAATTCAACTTGAATGAAACCACAGGAGAGATTGAACTTTGGAAGAGATCATTTCAGAATAAACGGTATTTCCAGTCCCTACAGTCAAACTGACCTGTAGTTATTCTACGTATCATTATCTGTGATGATAATCTCATTTATAACACATATATAATATTCCGAAATATCCTTACCCTTTATTCTTCATTAAATATTTGTATTTTTAATCCTGTTCATTTCAGATCAGTATCACTGATGATAAATATCTCGCCCAGACAAAAAAAATATTTGTCACTGTCTGAAAGAGTTCCACTGGATATCTTAAAGATGTCTTATGCAAAAGTTTTCACTATCTTTAAGATATCTTCGATAAGTAATCTCAAATACGCCTAAAAGAGATCAAAAGACATTTTTTAGTTTTCTCAATCGAAGATATCTTGAAGATAGTGAAAACTGTTGTATAAGACATTTGTAAGATCCATCCATTGATGAACATTGAACATATATAACAATATTGTGATTATAGAAATGGTTGTAAAATAACTACAGTGCATGTTAACTTATGTGACTGGGAGATACGATTTATTCTAACATGCTCTCCTCAAAAGTTTCATCTTTTCAAATGTTCCATTCTACCTGGATTATATTTCCATTCCTATAAACCTTTATTCTCATTTCAAATTATCTTTATTGTCAAAGAATTGAATTCTTAAATATTATGAATATTAAATATATTTCTTCTCACATCGTTATGCCTAAATATGTGACCAGAATGAAAATAATCTTATTCACCAGCAAATTTTTCTTCCCATTTCAACATATATTTCAAAATAAGGATCTGTGAGAATGGAAAAAAAAGAAAGAAAAGGAGCAATGAGAAGAAATGGTGGAAGAAAGATATTTCATATTCATAATATTCAGGAATTTAATTCTGTGAAAACAAAGATAATGCTGCTATCAGATTTTCACAGTAGAATCATAGTTGGACAACCAACAAAGAGAGATGAAGTAGGAAAAACCATAGAGACCTGTACATTACTTATAATCACTATCAACTTCATTAGGTGGTGTCGTCAACAAATAGAGAAATGGCATAAGTGCAGTGGATGTACCAAAAATCCTTGCGATAGGTATTCTGCTATCAGATTATTCCAGAAGAATTACAGGGAGACGAACAACAAGCAGAAAAGAAGCAGATTTACCATGAATCTGTACGCTAGCTACCATCACTATCAAATTGATTGGATGTAGTTGTGAGCAAATGAAGAAAAGTCAGCAGCGCAGCAAATATCCTTCCATCGGGCACACTTCAGAAACCCACTGACAAATAATTAAGCAGATCATTCAGAATCAATTTGATGAAAATTGAACCCATGCGCCATAGAAATTAATATGAATGATTTTGATTATAGAAATTGTTGTAAAATAACTATAGTTCATCTCAACTTATGTGATTGGAGATATGATTCATTCTAAAATGTTCTCTCCAAAAGTTTTATATTTTCAATTGTTCCATTCAACCTGAATTATATTTCTATTTCTATAAACCTTCATTCTTATTTAAAACTATCCTTGTTTTCAAAGAATTGAATTCTTAAATATTATGAATATTAAATATCTTCCCTCTCTTATATTTCCATTCTCACAGATCCTTATTGTTAAATATATGTTGAAATGAAAAGAAAAATTTGCTGGTGAATAGGATTGTCTTCATTCTCGACACATATTTAGGCATAACGATGTGAGTGTGTAAATATGTGAGGAGAAATATATTTATTATTCATAATATTGGAGAATTTCATTCTTTGAAAACAAGGATAATTTGAAATGAGAATAAAGGTTTATAGGAATAGAAATATCATCCAGGTTGAATGGAATAACTGGAAAGATGAAACTTTTGGAGAGAACATGTTAGAATGGATTGTATTTCCATTCACATAAGTTAGGATGAACTATAGTTATTTTACAACAATTTCTATAATCACAATATTGTTATATATGTTCAATTCTGGTTAAATTGATCCTGAATAGTCTGCTGAATGATTTGTCAGTGGGTCTGTGAACTGCGCCTGATGCAAGGATCTGGAGCATATTTGCTGCGCTTTTGTCTTTTCTTCATTTGCTTACGACTACATCCAATGAATTCGATAGTGGTGGTAGCTAGCGTACAGATTCATGGTATATCTGCTTCTTTTCTGCTTGTTCTTTGTCCCCCTGTAATTCTTCTGGAAGAATCTGGTAGCAGGATACCTATCGCAAGAATTTGTGGTACATCCACTGCACTTTTGCTGTTTCTCTATTTGTTGATGACGCCACCTAATGAAGTTGATAGTGATGATAGCCAACGTATAGAGTTCTACGGTTAATCTACTTCATTTTTGTTTGTTGTCTGTTCACTACGCTTCTGCCCCCTTCCGAGCCTTCCTACTGAAATTGATCATGGTTGTAGCTATGGGATGGAGGTGTGTTTCTGTATCCTTTCTGTTTTTTCTGCATCCATCTGCGATTCTACTTGGAGGACATAGAGAAATCATTTTGTATACAGTTCATAGTTTTTATTCAGAATATCTGATATATTTCAACATAATCATAGTAATTAGAGATCAACCTTATTTTCCTATATTTTCCAACTTCCCTATATTTCATAAGTCGTATTTCTTCTTAAACTCAGATTTCTGATGACAAACTGTCATTGTCTAACAATTCAGATCAATTTACTGTAATTTGAATACATTCATTTTATAATAACCTTTATCCATCCACTTCATACCGTTCATTATCATTTAAACTAAATCCATTATGTAACATTAACTATAAATTTTAGCTCAAAAAGCGGCCAACAACCTGCAATTCATCCATTTCGTACTACGAAATAGTTTTCGTATTATAACCTGCCAATGCATTGTTGACATATTGAAGCAGTGATGCCAGGTTTTACCCCCAGGCTGGCATCAGTGACTATATTTCCACCGTACTGGAATCAAATAGGAATGAAATGAGATTATCCAATCACATCCAATCCAGAGTTGCCAGATTCGAGGCATACGCAGTTCGTTCCCTCTCCATCGAGCCACTCTCCTTTCCCCCACCATGCGAATCAAGTCGGGCGAGCAAGAGAGAGAATAAGTTACTTTCTCCCTCGCTCGCCCAACTTGATTCGCATGGTGGGAAAGGAGAGTGGCTGGATGGAGAGGAAGAACTGCGAATGCCTCGAATCTGGCAACTCTGATCCAATCTTATAACAGAAAACACATGCTGGTCATCATCCCATAGCGATTTGATAATCTCATTTTGCTTCCGTTTCATTCCGGTACGGTGGGAACACAGTCACTGTGTTGGAGTGGTAGTATGCAACATGCCCGACTGGTAATGAGCCCGACTCTACTATCATTGGTGGATCGCTAGTAATGTTTAGTAATTTCACTATGAATCTCGAGTTTCCAGCCAATAACAAGCAGTCGGGCTTATTACCAGTCGAGCTTCTCGCATACTACCTGTTGAAGTCTATACTGCCGACCATAGAGATATAAGAATAGAGGAGGGGAGTTGGCCGGAATCTGTAGGTGGGAGTGTTACATTGAATAAAAGAAAGAGCAAAAGAGAAAGCGATAGACGTGAACCAATGGGCGTAGTTGTCGCAAACTTCTCTATTTCTCTCTCTTCCTGCTTGGTCTCACACGTTTTCAGCCCACTCACCTCCTCTATTCTTATATCTCTATGCTGCCAACGGTAGGGTTCAATAGGCCCGGAAGGCAGTAAGCCCGAAGGGCTGTCAACCCGAAAAAAATAAACCCGAATGAAATCAAACCCGAAAAAAATTGGTAACTATTATAATAATTGGAGCACGACTAGTAACACATGGTGATTTTTCGGGTTTAGCTTCGGTCGGGCTTATTGTTTTCGGGTCTACAGCCCTTCAGCTACCTTTCAGCCTATTGAGCCCTACCCTGCCGACTATACATGTACCTACATGTATATATATATATATATATATATATATGTACCCGTAGGAAAGTTTTCCTTGTTTTTTCCCTGTTCTTTCCATGGAAAATTTCGGTATTTTTTTGCACGATTTTCCCTGTTTTTTCCCCTATTTTTTTCATGGTTCTTTCCTATTCTTCCATGTTCTTTCCCTATTTTCCCGAGCTTTTTCCCTGTTTTTCCATGTCTGTACACACATGGAGGGAACAGGGAAAAAGCATGGAAAAATAGGGGAAAAACATGGAAAAATAGGAAAGAACCATAGAAAAAATAGGGGAAAAACAGGGAAAATCGTGCAAGAAAATACCGAAATTTTCCATGGAAAGAACAGGGAAAAAACAAGGAAAACTTTCCTACGGGTACATATATATATATATATATACATGTAGGTACATGTATAGTCGGCAGGGTAGGGCTCAATAGGCCCGAAAGGCAGTAAGCCCGAAGGGGTCTTTTAGGGGTTCTCCGACTCGAAGAATGTTGTTTCTTTCCCCCATCCTATTCTTCGGTTTTCGTTATTTGCTGATGAAGCCTCCTCGAGCAGCCTCCACCCGGAGATCCGAACAGGAGACTAGTTCACCTCCGGAATATTTTACCCGAGAGAGCGCCATCATGTATTCATTAATTTGTTCGTTTGTTTTTGTTACATAATATTCCAGGTGAAGAAACGGTTTCATTTCCTCGGGAACTATTGAAACATGTCAAGGAAGGTAGTTTCCCCTCGCTTTCCTTCCGTTTTTGCCGGTGTTTCTGGCATTGGGATGATTTCGTTCCTCTCAGTTTGTATTCTTTCTCTTGAGTAGTTCATTCCACTGAAAAAACATCCAACTCTGACATACTTATCCTCCCCACCGCGTGAGGGGAGCAGATACCAGGGATAGATGGAAAGGATATCAAGGACAGGTATCATGAATATCCCCCTGGAAGACCCGCAATCATCCACGGGGAGGAAAGTAAAGTTCACGAATATCAAAACTACCCACTTCCGAGTCGATGGGTCCGATTGATAGTTGCGGCAGCAACGATTTTTCTTCACTACGATTTGTATTCTTGAAAAAGAGTCGTATCGGCTCGAAACGTCGAAGCGACGAGAACTGAAAAATTTATCGCTTCGAATAGTCCTTTACTTGGGACTTTGTAATTATCGTTTCTCCCCGTTGGAATTTGCATCCCATATCACCAAGTACTGTTCCAACCAATAATATATGAAATTTTGATAACATTTTCATTCAAATTATAGAATATGCAAGAAAAAATGATCCTTCAATAATCCTACCATTTTTTCCATGAATAATCAATACTTGAAAACCCTGATGTACGAGGGTGGATTGATAAGTTTCCGGCCTGACCAAGAGATGGCACCACTAGGCCTACCTTGAGGTGGCGTTCTATAGTACCATCCTTAGATAGCTTGTAGCTATAGTTTCAGTCCGATCGCCATGTTAGTTTAGTTTTGAGAGCACGCTGACCAAGACGCCTCTGTGTTTTTCGTAAAAATGGAAAAGCTGGAAAATCGTGCTGTCATCAAATACTTTTATTTGAAGGGGTTGACGCCGAAGGAAATTGAAGAAGAGATGGACTCAACACTGGGGACATCCTCCTCATCATATTCAACCGTTAAGCAGTGGGTTCCCGAGTTTAAAAAGGGTCGTGTGAGCACCTCTGATGAGCCTCGCTCAGGACGCCCCATTGAGGTCACAACTCCAGATATGATCGAAAAAATCCATCAAATAGTGCTGAAAGATCGCAGATTAAAAGTTCGTGAGATAGCTGAGACCTGTAAGATGTCATATGAACGTGTAAAAATATTTTGCACCAACATTTGTATATGGAAAAGCTCTGTGCAAGATGGGTGCCGCGTTTGCTAACAGTCGACCAAAAATTGATTCGAAAGAACATTTCTACCGCCAATTTGGCGTTGTATAAGCGTAATCCAAGCGAATTTTTGTGCGATTCGTAACCGTTGACGGAACTTGGGTCCACCACTACACTCCTGAAACCAAAGAACAGTCTAAACAGTGGATTGGACCAAGGGAACCAACTCCAAAGAAGGCAAAAACAATTTTTTCGGCGAACAAGGTTATGGCTACTGTTTTTTGGGATGCAAGAGGTATTATATACATTGATTACTTCGAAAAGGGTAAAACTATCACTGGTCAATACTACGCAGACTTATTGCAACGTTTGAGCCACGAAGTGAAAATTAAACGACCTCATCTGGCGAAGAAAAAAATCTTGTTTCATCACGATAACGCACCAGCGCACACGTCAATCGTTGCGATGGCTAAAATCAACGATCTGAAGTTTGAATTAATGCCGCACCCTCCCTACTCTCCAGACCTAGCCCCGAGTGACTATTATCTGTTTCCTAACCTCAAAAAATGGCTTGGCGGTAAGAGATTTGCGGACAATGAAGAAGTAATCGAAGCTGTAAATGGGTATTTTGAGGAGCTTGACGAATCAGTCTATAGAGATGGCATTACTAGACTAGAACACCGCTATGAGAAATGTATCAGCCTTGGAGGAGATTATGTTGAGAAATGAAAAAAAAAAATTCTTAAAAACGTTGTTTTTCTTGGTCAGGCCGGAAACTTATCAATCCACCCTCGTATCATGTACCGGAGTGTCATAAACGAATGAAGTTCGATTATTTCCTGGTGAATCAGTGACAGAGAGAGATGGAAATATTGTAAATCCAAATAGACGTCAAACAATGCATAAAACTCATGAATTCCGATTCATGGACTATCAGGATTTCCAAATCAGAGCACAATGATGGAGATTCCAAACAATATCCAATACCTCCATTGCTTACATTTTCTGTCCCCCAAATAGACCTCATGGATCCCAACAGGTCTTCTTCCGGAATCTATCGGAATCCATTGGATTTTCTCAATAGGGACTGAACTTCCAGGAGGCGCGTGGCGTTTTGGTTTCATTGAGATAGTGCGGAGTCCTAGGGTTCAGGAACACTCTCAGGTTTCGACAAATGTTCCAAAATTTTCATTGAAGATTACCAGGTTCTGGGCCTGTATTTTTCTCCGTGTACACGGAAAAGAATCAGCAATGATATTGTGCATATTCATCTGAACAAGTGATGTAGATGACCCCATTTATGAACGCGGCGCCTCCTATGAACATTTTGGTTCTCGATTCATAGTTCTTTTCATTTAGCGCTCCAACCTCATCCAAGCATGACTGAAGAGACGTCAAATAAACCACTGGATGTGGATGAATCCAGAATAATACAGGTTGGTTGAAAAGTTTTGAAAGCGACACCTATCAACCAGTACAGGAATGAAAATTTATACGCCATTTTTATATTTCATCCTTCATTTGAACACACAAACACAATTTCATTTTGATCCGTCAATTCATTCTTCGTTTACAAGCCATTCGAAGTTGATGTGTCAGTGTATTTTGTGAAAATGGAAAAATCCGAATATCGTGCAGTGATAAAATTCTTTGTTTTGAAAGGTTTATCAGCAACAGAAATTCATACTAGAATGAAGAAAGTGTTGAAGGAATTTGCTCCTTCATTTCCAACTGTACATCGATGGGTTTCAGATTTTGAACGTGGTCGTACAAGCGTTGAAGATCAATCACGTAGTGGACGTCCAAAAAGTGCAACGAAATCAGACATCATTGAGCAAGTCTATGATATTGTTCGTGAAGATCCGAGTTCGACTGAGCGTGAAATTGCTGATACCATAGGCATCTCGGATGAACGAGTACTCCATATTTTACACGAAGAATTACATATGAAAAAGCTTTCCGGAAAGTGAGTGCCGCATTCGTTGACAATTCAACAAAAACTGAATCGAAAACAAATTTCTCAGCGTAATTTGGAGCATTTTCAGCAGAATGAGACCAAATTTTTGCGTCGTTTCGTAACTGTGGACGTGACTTGAATCTACCATCATGACCCTAAACTGAAACAAGAACGTTCACAGTGGACTGAAGCGAGTTGTTCAGCTCCAAAACGGGTGAAGTCAGGACGATTGGCAAAAAAAGTTTTAGCATCGGTTTTTTGGGACGCAAAAGGGGTTTTGTTGATTGATTATCTCGAAAAAGGTAAAACAATCAATTCTCAATATGATTGCAACCTTTTTGACCGGTTGGATGAAAAACTTCGTGAAAAAAGACCCGGTTTACGGGAGAAAAAAATCATTTCTCGTCCAGACAATGCACGTGTTCACACAAGTGTTCTGGCGATGGCTAAACTGAACAAATTGAAGTACGAATTGCTTGAACACCCACCGTATTCACCAGATTTGGCTCCCTCCGACTATGACCCCTTGAGAAATTTGAAACAATTCCTCCGTGGAAAGCGTTTTTCGTCGAATGAAGAAGCTAGTGCAGTTGTGGAACGGTATTTTGCGGAGCTCCACAGTGGGCCAGAAATCTAGTTGCGTGGCCAAAAACGATTCTTTTTCAAATTGATTGAAATTAAATATAAACATCATAATTTGTTTCCATATACTTTGACACGCTGAATCACAAAATATTGTTACTTTTGGTAGCTTAGGTCCCTCATAAAGGGCATTTTTATTTCAAATTTATGTTGAAAAATGAATGCATTGTCATTGAGTTTATACATGCTCCGAACTCAATATCATTTCTCTAGACATTGCAGCAGTGCATATTCATCTTGTAATTGCATAGTTCTAATGATATTTGTGAAGAAATAACATTTTCCATGCTATATTTTTATTCTAATCATTTCAGTTTGTCTCATTTCATTAGGTTTTACTGCACTTCTGTACCTTTGAATTGAACCTTCCCCGAGCTTCCACTTCCAAATGGACAGAATGATATATCAAACTTTTCGTGAAAGAGTTCTCAACACTGTGGATATGCCCCTTTTTGCCCGTTTTCATTCAGAAGTCAGAACAATCGTATTTAATGTGAATGAAAACTCGTTACGTGAATGGGACAAATATTTGAACACGTGGTAAAAATTGAAAATTTCATTAGAACCGTCTGGATTCTGGTGTACAGAGGTTTTTAGGGTTGCTGATTATGAATCTGAGGTCAGATTTTGCAAATTCAAGATGGCGGATCCCATATGGCGGAATAAAATTTGAAAATTCATCAAATTTTCTTGACCCCATAAACACCAATTGTTGCCGTTTTAATGGACCATCAATGGTCCAACGATGCTGATAGCGGCCCTTTAATGGTCCTTTGAAACGCCAGTATTTGTGTGTGTTGGGGAGGTTCTTCGCTAGTGTTGCCGCGAGCCGCAAAACGAGCCGTAACGAGCTTTAGATTTCAACTGGATTCAAATAGGACTATGAGACGTGAAAATTGTCTGAATACTTGGTTGGATTGCCCTATAGTCTCATTCAAAAGTTCATATAAACTCGTAGTTCTGTAATTTGAATTTGCAACCGATTTCTACATCCAACAGCATAGGTCCAGCTCGAGTATAGATTGATTTAAAACTTTTTTCAATAAAGATATATCACAATTTGAACCTTCAAATTCAGTTGAAGGTCTGATAAATTGGATTTTGGGGCAATTTCGTTGTCTAAAGAGCAGGTCACTTTGGATTCAGATAATTTAAAACCTGGAATTCGTTACGGCTTATTTTGCGGCTCGCGGCAACATTACTCTTCGCTTATGATGCTGATGCGTTATATGCTATACAAAGATTATCGGAGAAGTTCGGTTAATGGCACTTAGTTTATCACATGATCCTCATCTTTCAGGATAAAGTGAGCATTTCATCAATATTCAGTCTTTTTCATTTTTGTAAGAGTCGATTCAATTTATAGCAGCTGGTGAATGTGAAAGTTTCGTTTCATGTGCATGAAATGAAATTCACCAAAAGAGAAATTCTTGAGTTGCTTTCAAATTCACCAAAAAAAGATTCAGTTGTTACATACATATTAAATAAGCTCAATAAAAACGTAAGTGATTTTGATGAAAAAAATATAGATTGTCTTAAGCTTGCATTATCAACTATCAAAAGAAAACGGGGTATAAAATTTGAGGCTGCAAATAGAATGACTGATAGATTTCTTTTGAAAAATAAAAAATGGCTTGATTCTGAATTTGTTTTACCTGATTTTATATTCAGATCCTCAGTAGCAGGTCCTGGTAGAAAATCTCTTGATTACACGGAGAAGTCTGATAGATCAAAAAGACGATATGTTTCAGCTATTAGTGCTGCCAATGCTAATGATCCACAAAGACTTCTATCGGCTGCACGTCATGCAGCTAATGTATCTGGACAAAATGATGTGAAGGTAATACTAAATGAAATAACAAAAAGTCCCTCTCGTGCTTCTAAGGTGATGAAATTAATGAATATGGCACCGTCTTCAATTATAAAGAAAACTCCTTTGGAAGCTCTAGTTTTTCTATTAGATCAATCTTTATCAAAGGAGACATACAATGCTATACGTCAAGAATCTAAGAATTGCGGAGCTGACATATGGCCAGCTTACAATAACTTAAGAAAAACTAAAAATATTTTGAGACCACCAAAAGATGACATTCTGA
This sequence comes from Gonatopus flavifemur, assembly GCA_018340375.1. Lineage (NCBI taxonomy): Eukaryota > Metazoa > Arthropoda > Insecta > Hymenoptera > Dryinidae > Gonatopus > Gonatopus flavifemur. The sequence continues at coordinate 18,269,709 of JAFFJZ010000009.1, forward strand.
TAAATGAACATATAGCACAGGTTTCCGTTCAATCACTATTGAACCATACAAGTAAACGAATAGTCGGAATGCAAGAAGAAGTTTTACTGAGAGTGATGGATACATATGCATTAACAGAATCAGAATTTGTTTTAACATGTTCTTGGGGATTCGATGGTAGCAGTGGTCATTCAAGGTATAAGCAACGTTTTAATATTGGTTCAGATAATGTCGGCTCAAATGATGGAAATATTTTTGAAAACCACACTGATTCCTTTACAATTAACATGCCAAAATGGAGAGGTAATTTGGTACAATAATGCTTCACAATCTCCAAGATTTTGTCGTCCCATTAAATGAGAATTTATCAAAGAATCAGCGGAAGTGATTCTGTCCCAAAAATTGGAAAACTCAAAATCAGATTGATCAATTAAATACCTTGAATATCGTGATGAGCAGTGGCCATGGAATAAGAATCCATTTTTCTATGCATTTAACTTTGATTGATGGAAAGGTATTGCAAATCTTAACAAACACCAAATCCTTACAGAGCTGCCCTATTTGCAAATCTACTCCAAAACAATTCAATATTATAGAGAATATTCTTGGGCAAACAAACACTTTTCCTCCTGATCAGAACTCACTTCAGTATGGTGTTAGTCCGTTACATGCATGGATTAGATTGTTCGAATGTTGTTTGCACATAGCCTATCGAATGAATATTAAAAAGTGGCAGGTCAGAACTTATGAGCAGAAAAAGCTGTTTGCAGAACAAAAAGCTTAAATACAAAAATCCTTACATGATAAATTAGGTCTAATAGTCGATAAACCAAAATCAGGTGGTAGTGGTAGTACTAACGATGGAAACACGGCGCGTAGAGCATTCCAAAATGCAGATGTTTTCGCTGACTGCTTGAACATTGATTATCAGTTGGTGCATAACTTTAAAATTATTCTCATTTCTCTTTCTTGCCAACTCCCTGTCAACGTAAAAAAATTCCAAGAGTTCTGTATGGATACAGCGAAATTATATATTTCCCTTTATCCATGGTACCCTATGCCATCCACAGTTCATAAGATATTAATTCATGCTGGAGACATAATGAAATACTGTGTTCTACCAGTAGGTATGTTTGGAGAAGAGGCATCCGAATCTCGTAATGAGGACCATAAAAGTTTCAGACTCAACCATAGTAGACATTGTAGCAGGGAAGCGAATTTGGAAGATTTGTTTTATCGCATAATGGATTCCTCTGATCCAATTGTATCCAACATGAGTATCATATCTCGAATTCGCAGAAGGAAACGATTGCCATTACCAGTGGAAGTCAGACAGCTACTTTCGATAGATGACAGAGATAGTGATGATGATGATAATGATGAGTGCAAAACAGGAGATGTGGAACAGACTGAATTTAATTCTTTCAATGAATTGTTAGATGGGGTAAAATTATCTGATGAAGAAATCAGTGATGATGATTGAATAAATATTATTTATAAATGATTGAAAAATGTTAACAAAACCACAAAAAAAACAAAAAAAAGACAAAAATGAAAAAAATACAAAAAATAAGTGATAGAAAAAATACAAAAAAAAGTAAATAAAAAAAATACGGGATGTCAATTCGGACTAGGAGCCTCCTTGTGGCACATCCTGGGTGCATAACTGCAGCGAATCTCAGCCGTGAATCAAGTTGTATAACTGAATTGTCGTTGCTTCAAAAAAGTAAAGTGTGTGTATTTGGAAGGTATCTTATAGAATTTTTTCTGTAAGAAAAAGACAACTTTCGACGAAAAATTCATTAATAATTCGTAATTGGCAGCCTAAAAAACTCTAAATAACGTTGTTCTCGCACACTTCATGAATTTCAATAATTTTGGATATCATATCGATTCCATCATCTCGAATTTCAAATTTTGTACCTAATGTGTAGAATCAACAACCTTGGCCACCACCAAACACAGGATTTTATTTCAAATCTTCGGAAATCATGTAGGTCTCACCATTTTAAATGAGGAATTTTGACATCGAATCCGAAACCAGCGATCCCAAAAACCTCTTAGTGACACAGTAAAAAATTTTTCGTCATTGTGTGAAGTGTTAAAATTTGTGTGTCAAATATTCCACATTTGCGAGTGTTGATTCAACACAATCATTGTGTTAACACAAATGGATTCAACACAATCGTTTGTGTCAACACAACGATTGTGTTGAATCAACACTCTAGAATGTTAAATATTCAACACACAAATTTTAACACTTTACACAATGACGAAAAATTTTTTACTGTGGAAGAGCCAAAGGGAATTCAATGGATTTGAAAATGAAAATCCGTCGTGTTGGAACCGCTATATGGAATTTTCCAAATCTGAATACAGATTTGAAATCAGTGACCTTGAAAACCCTTCAGGAAAAAATTTTCAGGAAATTCGGTGAATTTGAGCATTTAAGCTCGCCATATCAAATCCGTCATGTTGAATTCCCGAAATCTGGCAACAGATCCGTGATCAGCGACCCTGGAAACCCCTGGAAAAGAATTTCAACATTTGAGCCCGCCATATTGGATTCGCCATGTTGAATTTTCCCAATCTGACTGTAGATTCGGAATCAGCGACCTCAAAAACTCTTATATGCCAGGTTTAGAACAATTCCGACGACATTTTTAATTTTGGCCACTTTTCCAGCTACCTGGCCCACTGTGAGCTCCAGGAAAATCAATCCAGAGATGGTATAGAATTATTGGAGGATCGTTGGAATAAGTGTGTTGAAGTTGAGGGAGACTCTATTGGATAAAAAAAAAATCATTCCATCAAAAAATACACATTCGTTCATTTTTGCTTTCAAAACTTTTCGACCAACCTGTATGTCATAGGGAAAATATAATAAATGAATGATTATTCGCTGATAGGGACTAAGGGGTTCACGAATGGGGGCGTTCACTCCATGGACGTAAACGATGTCTGGCATACCAGCAATTTTATTCAAACGTTCCAAAAACATTCTAATACAGAATTAAACAAAATTCGATCCACTTTGAAACATTTTGAAATACTCGAATCATTTATTCATGGGTATTCAACACATTTCACGACATCTTGATGGAAATGAGAAGAAAATAGACGTAATAGATTCAAGCTAATGATCCATCTCGTAATATTCCACGCATTTGACGACGCGAGAATTCATTCTATTCTCCATGACCTCGTAACTCCATCCAAAACATTTTGTTTTCATACATGTCGTATCCTATGATAATCACGAACGTGCAAAGTTCTCATGTCGATTTTCCATGCAGGTGAATGAGGCACGACGAACGAGAAGCGAATTGCCTTGCCGGAAGAAGGTGCGCCAAGACGTAATTCCTTATTCTAATTCGAGCTCTTAGTGAGCACTTCAATCAGGCGAAGGATCAATCTCTTCACGTTGCCAATTCTCTCCTCCCCCTCTCATGCGAAAATGAATTCGGTGTTATGTTCTTGCAATTCGCATTGTTCTCCTAATTGAACCCTGATTCATCAATAAAAATGGCGAAAGCGAATCGAGATGACTCATATGTATTTATTTTTTGCTCAATACAGTAAAACCTCGTGTATTTCAAGTCTTGTTCATTTTAGCGCCAAACTTCTCCTTTTTCCCCCACGTTTGAACGGTCTCAAGCCGAGTTTCCAGTAACACTCAGTGTCACCCAATCAAGAGACGGTCATGTGAACCCGTCTTGAGCTTTATGCCGATGGGGGGAGCCCCTCTCGGCTTGAAATGAACGAGACTGTCACATTTCCGAGAGTTGAAATAAACGAGGTTTTACTGTATAATTTTCCAAGGAACTTTCCATGACCTCGCCATTTACGTGGGAATTTCATAGGTCATTTTGAAATTGAGCACAGATGAACTCCCCTCTGTTCTCAAATGTTCTATTGCACCGACTAGTATTTGAATATTGATAATATGGTGGAAAGTTTGAAACAAGTAATGAGAAATACTTGAATCTTTTAAAAAACCGCAGAATAGTATAAATAGTTTGAACTTCCCTAGTGGAAATGGATCATAGATGACCTATATATGACCCATATATGACCCATATATGACCCATATATGACCCATACATGACCCATACATGACCCATACATGACCCATACATGACCCATACATGACCCATATATGCCCCATATATGCACCATATATGTGGCCGAAGCCTCATCAGTAATGCATATAAAGCATATATGGGTCATTCCACGTGGTTTTTACACTCAAATTTCAGAATTCAACGGTATAATTTTTTTTCGATTCTTGGTAAAAAAATATTCGATACGTATTTTTTCTTTTTGTTTTTCAAAGCTTTCTTTCGAGAATATGATTCTTTGAAAATCTAACGCACTTGAAATCTCCTAATTTTCGAGCGCACATTACTCGAAATCTGTTTGTTGTATCAAGAACTTTCACAGACATGGAAGTTAGGATTTTTTCTCTAGTTTTCAATTCTTCGAGTTTCATAATCAGTTTAATTGATGTTCATTAAGAATTTCCCAATTAAAGAACAGAGAGTGAAATTTCTCAATATGAGGTAGTTTTGATTTTGTTCATATTTATACACATTGATCTGTGAACAATAACGAAAATTTATCAATTTTTTTTATCATGGCAAGTATTATAGTTAAGGCCAGGGATTTGGTTCCGTTAGAAGACAGAGGGAGAAGATAGGCGAGACTCATATTTCTGATTGGTTGTTATGGATTTGATGATTGTTTGTTTTCGCAATCTAGTGAAGCAAGCGATAAGTATAAAAATAGATGAAAAAAACAACTTCAACCGGTAAGGGTGGGTTCTGCAGAATAATCAATTTGCAGAGATTTCATTTTGCCGAAGAGTCACTAACTTGAAGTTCGATGACAATGCGATACATTGAGAGGTAACGGTCCCGTGGGATTGTAAACACAGATGTCTCTGTAGTCGCGTTTAACGGAAGATTATAAACATTGCAGGAAGATATGATACCGAAGAATTCAGGGGCGTACCCAGCATCTGAGAGGGGGGTAGCTGGTCACCCCTTGATCCGTTCTCAACATGTATGTTCACACGGACGGCAAGAGGGGAAGAGAAGAAGCTGCGTGAGCCCATGAAACGGATCGCATACATATATTCCACGAATTAAATATGCATGCGCACGTGGTTACGTCACGTAATTGGAAGAACCGATCATTTGTATACTGGGGAAAATGGATACAAGAATGACTGGGATGAAATTATATGTAATGCAAAGAGAAGTTGATGCTGGAGGTGCGATGTTTATTCTAGTGCAGGGAACACTGATAATAGGATACGCAACGCGATATTATTGGAAGAATTCCACATCAGAGGAGAAGGAATTGAGGAGGGCCGAACACGCATCGGAACCAACAATTTGTAGAAGCGACTCTCCGACTGTTTATGGGTAAAATTACCTTTCGGAGTGAAGCGATTCATCCGTGTGGTTTCCTTTTGGAATGGAATTGGATCACGGAACCTTCACAAAAAATCCTAATTCGGTCGGTTTGAGCATATATCCGGAGCACGAGATCGTACAAACAACCCTCTCCTTTCGAAAGGATGATTTCCATTGGTAAAATGAGTGAATCGAGCTATAATTTCTTCTTTAGGTGATGAAACGACGGGATCTTTACTAAAAATCGTAATCCGGTCAGTTCAAGCATATATCCGGAGGACACGGTCGTCAGAAGAACCCTGTTCTTTTTAGGGGATGATTCCGAACGGTAAAATGAGTGAATCGAGCTGTAATCTGTTCAATAGGTGACGGAACGACGGGATCTTGACTAAAAATCGTTTTTCGGTCAGTTCGAGGATATATCCGGAGCACAAGGTCGTCAGAACGCCGTTCTTCTTTTGAGGTGATGATGCCCATTGGTAAAATGAGTAAATTGACCTGTCAATTCTTCTATGGGTGATGGAACGACGAGATTCCCACTATGAATCCTAATCCAGACAATTCAAGCATATATCCAGAGCACAAGGTCGTCAGAACAACCTTCTCCTTTTTAGGGGATGATTCCAATTGGTGAAATGAGTAAATTGACCTGTAATTTGTTCTATGGGGGATGAAACGACGAGATCTTTACTAGGAATCAAAAATTCGATCAGTCCAAGCATATATCCAACGCACAAGGTCGTCAGAACAACCCCCCCCCCCCTTTTGAGAGGATAATTTTCATTCGTCAAATAAGTGAATCGCGCTGTAATTTTCTCCATAGGTCATGAAACCACGAGATCTTCACTGAAAATCGCAACTCGGTCAGTTCAAGCATATATCCGAGGGACACGGTCGTCAGCGGAACTCTGTTCTTTTTGGGGGATGATTCCGGATGGTAAAATAAGTCAATCGAGCTGTAATCTTTTCTATAGGTGACGAAACGACGCACAGTGGGGCCAAATGCCAAAAAGCTGGACAAAATTATAAGGGGCTCTCAAATCCGCTTGCGACTTTTAACTCGGGAAGTTTATGGGGTCACTGATTACGGATCCGTTGTCAGAATTTCAAAATTCAGAATGGCGGATCCAATATGGTGGACAAAAATTGAAAGAAACCATCGGATTTTCTTCAAACTTGGTGATGAGGGATTTTTGGGGTCGCTGATTACGAATCTGCTGTTTGAGTCCCAAAATTCAAAATGACGAATCCAATATGGCGGACGAAAATTTTAAAAATCATCGGATTCCCTTCAAACTCGGTACCCAGGGATTTTCGGGATTGCTGATCACGAATCCGTTGTCAGAATTCCGAAATTCAGGATGGCGGATGCCAAAAATCAAAACTTCATTCATAACTTGATATTAAACGAGAACTAAACGGCCCATTTTGTTGTTCCTATTATGATCATTATTATTATTATTTCCAACATTGAATCATTATTAATATAATTATCGAATGATATCAACACACCAAATGTGTTAAATCGAAAGATATATACATTCACAATATATACAATGATATGAAAAACTGAAATCGTAATGGTTTTTACTTTTGCCACACTTTTTTTACTCAGATCAGTCTTCTTCTTCACTCTCAGAGGAAGATAATGGGAAGGTTACGTTGTCTTCATCAAATATATCCGGAGTTTTGATCAGGCTTAACACGTCTCTAGGGAGAAACTTCAGTTTTTTCTTGGGCAACTGTCTTTTACTCGATAACATTGGATCGGAACTCAAAAGGAACCATTTAAAAATGTCTTCATTCGTGTTTTCTCTACTGCATTTTCTGGAGTGATGCTCTCGGTACCTTTGGAAATGGATGTTGTTAAGATATTTGAATATAATTATGTATTCATCGACACCGTTAGAGCTCTTGATCTCAACATGACAAGCAAAATCAAGGAAAAACAAAAAGCAGCTGCACTTTGGGGTCATCAGTATAAAGTTTTGAATAAATCCTCTAATTCATAAGTTTACTTGATTCTGAAAATTTTTTTCTAGTCTATGAATTTATGTTTCCAGAGGATGAACAATGTGGCTTATTAATAAAAAAAAGTATATGAATATTCATAATTCCCCGAATTCCTTACCAGAACAAAACAATCTTCGCGAACATATATTCTCGTGGTTACCATAAATATATAGTTTGCCTAGTAGTCAAAAACGTATTGTGCAATGTATCAAACTGATTGCAGTACTTGAGAAGTCAAATTTTTCCCTTCAAAGTGTCGAGTCCACTGTGACAAATATAGACTATTATTAAGTGATATACATCATTTTCACCTTTTAAAATCTCCGTTACGAGCCTCTTGTGCTTCCTCAGTCAATTGGCCTATAGGTAGAAGAGCAGATGCAATGATTTCAGGTCCGTGGATCAAAAACTTGTGCATCGTAGGTGACATTGGGTACCACGGATATTTTGTCGCGTAGTAGCGTGCCGTGTCTAAAGCGTAACTCCGAAACTTTTCAACGTCTATTTCATGGCCACTTGAAACGGTAGCTAATACTACATGAAGTCGTTGTATTAGGTTGACATCCACCCCTGTGATTTCGGCAGAAACTTCGGGTTGTGCGGAAAATCGCCTAGCGGTATTCCCATCATTTGAGTTCCCAAACCCTGGCTTAGGAACATCGACAATGAGGCCACATTTTTCTTTAAAACTTTTCTGTACAACCTTTTTTCGTTCTTCCACCAAAGCTTCATCTTGTTTTCGTGCTTGCCACTTCTGAATAGGTAGCTTATAAGACAAATGCAGGAGGCCCTCAAAAAATCGTATCCAGCCGTGTAGACAAGACAAACCAAACTGGAGGTTTTCGGTTTTGACCGGCCTGGATACTATATCATCAATTTTGTTGAATCCCTTAGATATGGCACCACATATATAGCACTTCTGGGTATAGGTTGTCTCAGTTATGGCATTGCATACCTTCCCGTCCACCATAGAAAAAATCATCTCATGTTTCACTGAAAAATGTTTTTCATCAGTTCTGAAAGAAGTAGCCCTCAGATTTTCTATTTCATTATCAACCCGTAGCTTCTCTGCAACCGAAACTTCAGTTGATTCTTTCACAAACTCTATTTTGATTGGCCTACAAAATCTGGTTGATGATGGCCTTGGATTCTGCCAAATTATTTTTGAATTGCAGTGTAGGCGGAGAGGCACAAGTGAAGTAATGAACACAGCGGAATCACTAGCTTCCGAACTTTGATATGCTTGTTTGTATGAGGAGTGGCCAGAGCTCCCATCAAACCCCCATTTGGAAATAAGTACCAGGTTTTGTAACTCCCCATCAGATAAAGTTGACAAAACCGAATTCTGTAGCTTCAGAATACGTGTAGCTGTGTGATCAAGAAGTGCTTGTAGTTGCACAACAGCGCAGGTTTCTGTTATTGGAATAAATTCCTTGTCAGGGAAACACATGCGTTTGGCCAGTCCAATTTTTTTATAAGGTGGAAATTTCTGCGGATCAGCTTCACGCAATAAGCAGTACTGATGTTTTGAGAGCTCGGCATCTACTAGGAGAGCGAGAGCATCTTCATCATTCAACATCTTTGGCTCATTTCGCTTGAAAGTTTGATAACCTTTTATATACATTTTGGCAAGCTCAGGATCAGAAGATGTAACATCCTTTACAATTTTTGCGGCTTCGATCTGTCCAGACGCTCTCAAACACATTCGTGTGGCGTAAGACAGCTCTGAGATAGGAGTATTTACTCTGATATTCTCCGTTTTCCTACGTTTCGTTCTTTCTGAACATTCGTTGAATTCAACAAGAGGTCTTCCCACTTGCGTGTGAACAGTTACAGAATGGGGATTCCTGAAAGTACAAAACACTACCTCTTGTTTTAACCATTCTTCATTATTTTCATGAAATCGTTCTTCGGTCCTTTGAGAAGATTCCCATCTCTTTTTAAATACACATTTGAAAGTAGATAAAAGGTTAGAGATCTCTGTAGTTTTGTTATCCGGACAACACGTTATCTCCATGATTTTTCCTTGAAGGAAAGTGAACTTTCCATCCAACGTAGGTAGAGGACTGTTCCTTGAAATATTGTACATCTCTCTCCGAGTCATAGATATTGAATCATCTTTGAAATCTACAAACGTTGTAGAATTCGGTAAAATTCGCTACAGAAACCCCATGTGTTTCTAAAAATTTTCCTAATTTTCTTGGGTTGGATTCAACCCTCTTAAGCTAATTTTTTTTGCAGTCAACTGTTCAAATTAAACCACTAAGAAAATATAGGTTGTTGAAACACTCACCTATGGCAGCGGAATCCATCTCATTTGGAATTGTATGTTAACATTGAATGATTTTAAAAAACGAAAAATATTCACCAAGCTCCAAACTTGCACGCGGAAAAAAGTTTACGGTAACGATTACTAGCAAGAGTAAGAATTCGGTGACAGCTATTGCACAATTGTGATAAGCACCATTCGGAATCAGACCGATTACAACCAACTATTTACGTTGCCATGGAAACGATAGGTTAACATAAGAACGATCACCAAATCGCGAGTCATGATTCAGTTCACAAAAAGAAAAGAGATATCAATACTTGAATAATATTTATGAACATTGAGGCAAATGACGGTTACTTTAGGGAAAAAGAGCATCGCTGAAGAATGTTAGCAGTGAAGTTACCAAAAATTCGTAGTGATAATACTAAATGTTGGTAGTTTTATTGTCATTTCCCATAGTGAATTCATCAACTCATAGTAAATTCACTACGAATATCCTCCAGCAATACTGTTTTTCTCTCAATGGTCCATCATCTTCCTGAATATCAATGATTTCTGGCTTTTGTGTACCCTAAGCCCGCGATGAGAAGAGAAACGAATGGTAATCAATCTCATACAGTTTTCCTTCTGCAGCAAATGTATACTGGAAATAAAACACGTACTAACGTTGAGATAAAATTCAAAGCGAATCTACTGAATTCTGAGTTTTGTGTCCACCATATTAGATACGCTATCTTTGATTCTTGGAATTTGACAATTGATTCGTAATCAATGACCCCACAGAACCCTGGATACCAAATTAAAGGAAATCTGATGATTTTTTCAATTTTTTTCTGCCAAACTGGATGCGCCATTCTGAATTCCGGAATTCAGACACCGGATTCGGAATCAGCGACTTTAAAAACCTCAGGGTACCGAGTTTGAAGGCAATCCGATGATTTTTCCAATTTTCATCCGCCATATTGGATCCGCCATTTCGAATTCTGAAATTCAAACAACGGATTCGTAATCAGCGCCCTCAGATACCCCTGGGTAACGAATTTGGAGAAAATCCGATGATTCCTCTCAATTTTCGTCCGCCATATTGAATCCGCCATTTTGAATTTCGGAATGAAGACAACGGATTCATCATCAGCGACCCCACAAACTTCTGCATATCAAGTTTCAGACGGATCTAAGGACTCCTCATCACTCCGTCTAATTTTTTGTGATTTCCTGCACAAAAACATGGCAGAATTGCTTAGGGGCAGACATGGGCAGCCGTTTTCTTCTCTGATGTTTAGGTAAGAGTCCCATCTACCACCTCCGATAAGTTAAACGACGTAATTTCGCGTAATTCTCTACTATTCCTTCAAAAACCAAACACATTTTCTCATTTATAGATATAGAAATTACATCCAATCATTGCTCTGTCAGTATTTTCCACTCATCAAATTGATATTCTCTTGATTTTTAGTGTATTCTATATAGTTTCAGTAATAGACTCCAATTTGAAAAAGTGGAATCGGTTCATTTTTCGAGACACAGCGTCTTTTTGAACATGCTCGTTATTTTACTGTCTTTCAATCACGCGGATTATACTCCAAGGAGAGTATTTTGCAACTGGTACACAAGGGCAGGGGGAGGGGATCAGATCTCCTCATATCAGAATTCCAATACTTGGGACATCACCTTACTTATCCCGAAGGGTCATCTCCAACTACAAACTTCATTTTTGGGGTTTTGGCCAGCTTTTTGGCATTTGGCCCCACTGTGCGACGGGATCTTGACTCAAAATGGTATTCCGGTCAATTCAAGCATATATCCGGAGCACAAGGTCGTCAGAATAACCTTCTTCTTTTTAGGAGATGATTGCAATTGGTTAAATGAGTGAATTGACCTGTAAATTCTTCCATGGGTGATGAAACGACGAGATCTGCTCTGAAAATCCTCATTCGGTCAGTTCAAGCATATATCCAAAGCATGAGATTGTACGAACTACCCTATCCTTTTGAGGGGATGATTTTCATCGGTGAAATAAGTAAATTGAGCTGTAATTTGTCCTATGGGTGATGAGGTGACGAGATCTTCACTTACAATCATAATTCGGTCAGTTCAAGCATTCTCGTCGTTCCATCATCCATAGAAAAAATTACAGCTCAGTTCACTCATTTCACCAACGAATATCATCTCCTAAAAAGGAGAGGGTTGCTCTCACGACCTTGTGCTTTGGATATATGCTCGAACTGACCGAATTATGATCTTCAGTGAGGATCTCGTCGTTCCATCAGCCATAGGAAAGATTTACGCTCAATTTACTCATTTTACGCAATCGAAATCATCCCCCCGAAAGGAGAGGGTTGTACCGACGACCTTGTGCTTTGGATATATGCTTGAACTGACCAAATTAGGATTTCCAGTGCGGATCTCGTCATTTCATCACCCATAGAACAAATTACATCTCAATTCACTTATTTTACCAACGAAAATCATCCTCTGAGGAGGAGAGGGTGGTTCTCACGACCTCGTGCTTTGGATACATGCTTGAACTGACTGAGGAAGGATTTTGAGTGCAGATGACGTCGTTTTATTCCCCATAAAAAAAAATACAAGTCGATTTACTCATCTGACCAACGAAAATCATCCCCTAAAAAGAAGGTGGTTGTTCTGACAACCTTGTTCTCTGGATATATGCTTGGACTGACCAAATTAGGATCTTGAGTGGAGGTTTCGTCATTTCATCACCTATAGAAAAAATCACAGTTCAATTTACTCATTTCAACTAGTACTTGAAATAGATGAAAGAAAAGAAAATTCAACCTGTTATCAAGAAAAAATCGAACATGAAAATTCATACTCCATGCATGAATTTCAGCGAGCCCGTGTGAATTTTCGGATGCCCGTGTGTCAGTAATCGAAAAGTTAATTACTCGGTCATAGTTTCTTTTTGGACCCGTTTCAGAATTCCAGCTCGCCCTTGTAGATGTTTTGGTACCCATGTACATTTTACGATGTCCACGTGTAGGCAATTCACACCTTGCGTGCTCGGGTATTCTATATCGGGTCCATAATAGAATCTCAGCTCGCCCGTATACGTTTCCCGTTTCCCGTTTGGATTTTACGAGGCACGTAAGAGAATATTCGATGAATTGATTACTCGAATATTTTTTTCCATGCCCGTGATGGAATTAAAGCTCGTCCTTGTATGTTTTCCGATGTCCCTATCTAACTGTTTGACCACCTTATAACTCTGATATAATTTTATCAATCCCGTATTGGAATGTCAGCTCGTGCGTAACTGTTCGCTAAATTTGCTAAATTCGCATGTACTCCTGTATAAACATCCTCGATCATAACTTTTATTTTTTACAACTTTCAGCTTCAAACGTTAAGCTTTTTTGGGTGTAATAATCGCGATCAGAATCCGAACATAATTACTGCCATAATAGAAATGATATTTATATTACGAATGGAAATTCACTCTTAACTTGCATGATTCAAGTGTTTTATAGTTTTACAAACCATGTAAGCTCACTTCGTTAAGTTCCCATGTCAAACTGTCAGATTTCCGAGTTACGCACATCTCTCATTATTTCAACCTCGATCATTCGTTTGCCGGTACTATCTAATGTATTCATTCTATTGAGTTTTCGGAATAAGGGATTGAATTTCCTTATATTACTTGTCTGCTTGCAAACTATTTGCTTACGTCGCGATTATCCCGAGTGTTATCTTGTGTTTAAAAGTTCGCGTGTCATTCAAATACCTGGTCAAGTTAAATCTTCGAAGTCTACAAATGCCAATACCAGCGCGAACTATTGCCGAACGTTGGGGAGATATTGCTCAAGTTTTAATGATACCAGATGGTATTTATCAGCTTATTGATAACCAATATATTTTTTGTTCGTTTTGTTCTGTCAATCTACATCACGTCACTGAAGCTCATGTACGACGCCATCATTTCTCTCAATTACACATAACTGATTCAGCTTCACAAGCCGGTGATTCTGATCCCAGTGAAGCTGCTAAAGAAGGATGTATGTCCAGGACACATGCATTTTATCATGATTTAGCAGAAGCATTCATGTCAGCCGATATCCCTTTTGTGAAGCTCAACAATACCAAACTAGTGCAATTTTTGGAAAATGATATGAAGAGGGAAATTCCTGATCCTTCAACATTAAGAAGAACTCACACCGATTTATTTCATGAGAGGAACTTGCAACAGATTCGTAATGAAGTTGGTAACAATTGTATTCATTCAGAGGTCGATGAAGCGAATGATCCATTAGGCCGTTTGATCACTCACCCCATTGCTGCTCCACTAATTGCTGACACTCCTGGCATACTACGTATTATTCATTGTGCCGGAATTCCTGAGGGCAATGCCCAAAGAATCGCTGACTTTGTCCAGTAGGCCTTAACGAAGCTTTGGCCAGGCGGGATTAGGAGACAAAACGTTTTGCTATTCATTTCTGACGCAGCACCGTATATGATGGCGGCAGGACGCTTACTCAAAACGGATTATCATTATGACCGACTTGTTCATGTATCGTGTTTAGTTCATGGCTTACATCGTGTAGCTGGAGAAATCAGGGGATCTTCCAGACTTGCTAATGACGTTATTGCGGTGTGATGGATGTTCCTTGAATCCATGCACGGAGGCGGTTTGGTTATTGAGCGCCTCCGCGACTCCTGTCGTGGATGTTTATATGTCACAGCGGGACCTGAAGAATATCGAGGAAGAACAAGTAACTTGCCCATGGCAATTTTGAGGGGTCAAGGGAAAAGGAATAGGCTCAGGGAGAGGGGGTGGGTTGATTCTAATCCACTAAAATAATCAAACTCCAAATGGGGTTAACCACGTGCCAGAGCACGTATATATTTTTACAATCAATCAATATTATACAAAACCAGCGACTTCGTCGCGCATAGAAAAATACAAACAATTCTCTCGGTCATCAATTTGCTTTGGGGAACACAGGGACTAAGAAAAGAGTACGGAGGGCGCGGCCGCGAGGGAACATTTATAGACGGACTATGCCGTTTACATTAATCAAAACGAAGGGAACTAGAGGGCAACCGCGACCATACAATTCAATCGAGGGGGGACAACCACGGGCGAAGGAGGTGACACGATGTCGAAATACGAAGGGTCAGGAAGGGACACGTGGAGGAGGCCACGTGAACAACACTGCTATTACCACACAAAATCCCGCGAAGGGAACACCGCACGGGCACTTGACACCGGTTAATTTCCTTGACAGGACGACGAAGAAAATTCCAACTGAAATCGAACCCCGATGGCACGACACACTCACCGTATCCAAAATTCGATAGCGCGCGAAGATCCTGGGACGTCGCCGTGGCTCAGTTACACGAGGAGTGATAGGCAACATGGCCACTTCCTTCTTCTTCACCGACGGGTGAGTTCACAAAATCATATACGAAACCCCGTCGGTGACTTCCCGTTGGAGCGCACTCTTGAGCTCAACTTGCGCGCTCGGATTGTGGTGGCTTCTTACTACTCGTTGGGTGGGTGTGCGCATCTGCGTTTTGGAGATCTTCTGGGTGCGGGTGTTCATGTCCTTTTCTCTCCTCTGGTGGGGCCGGGAGAAGGGGTACAGCGTGGTCGGGTTGGTCTCTGCCGTTGTTCCGCCGATCCAGGAACGGGGTGGCATCCTCGGAGACGACTCATCTTACTCTCTCTCTCTCTCTCTCTCTCTAGTCCAGGGTTGGAGAGAGATGGTGTTGTCCGCGAGGGATTTCCAGCCTCCTGGGGGTTGTCAATTTTCGAACGGCCGAAATGGCGTTGATATCGCCTCTTGACGTTGCACCAATCCTACCGAGCATCCGTGGTATAGGTGGCCTCCTTGGGGACGGGAAAGCTCAACAAATAGAAGAAGGGCCGGGATGAGAGGGGGACAGGAATAGCGAGGGAGAGGGGATGTGTTCCCGATTCTCGTGTAAGCGAGCGACAGCTGTGTTCTTACGAGTGAACTGACTCGTTATGAATGTTTACGATTACGATCGATAGGGATCGTGCGCGGTGCTATCCCGCGACTCTCTTTGTGATGATCTGGCACATCACAGCGGGAACAAAAGCAGTTTTCCTGAAATCTCCAAGAAGAAAACGTTCATTCTTGCAGATAGCACCAGGGGTTCTTTTACCCTCTAGGCCTATCATTACCAGATGGGGGAGTGGTAAAAAGCTGCTTCTTATTATTGCAATAACTTCAGACCAGTTCAAGCAGTCATTCAACAATGAGAACCAGATACAGCGGCAGTGGATCGTGCGCAAGAATTACGGGAAAGTCCTAACCTTCAACGCGAATTTGAATTCATCCATGAGGATTATTGCTGGATTACCGGAGCTATAAAGCGATTAGAAGAACGAGGACTGCCGCTTCGTGACTCTTCTCAAATCTTCACGCGAGTTGCTGCAACAATCCATAGAAATCCAGCCATTCCTGCAAATATCAAAGAAAAAATGCAAACCGTTTTTTCAATAGCGCTGGATTTTCGACGGATTTGATCAATATTTGTGGAATTTTACAAGGAGAACAAAATCAAAATCTCCCAAATGGGTGGAACATGGCTGACATCGACTGTATGACTCATGCACCTATGACATCATGCGAAGTTGAAAGATCATTCTCAAGTTTTAAGAATATCTTGCGTTCAAATCGACAATCATCAACAACTAGGAACTCGGAGAAATTTGTAGTCGTCTATTTCAATCGACTCGAATTCATCGGAGAACCTGAGTGGTGAAATCTATTCAATAATTTTAATGATTCACTGCTTCTTTTCCTCCTAGTAGAATAGTATATATTCTTGAATTCCATGGAATTTATGAAAATAACACATCAACATTGTACACACCACCGCTACCTTTATGAATTCAATTCATCCCGTTTCAGATAAAAATCGCTGAATGAACTGGTAATTTTTACAATACGAATTCCCACACAGGCCAGTAGAAATATTGGAATCACTCAATTTGAGCTGGCGAATCTTGTTCTCTCATTTAACTTTCTTTGATTTAACATTTTTGATGAATTTTTCATTTACTTTGTTGTGCTACTGTGTTATATTGTAGAATATGAGTGCATTTGAAATGTTCTATTACAATGTAATGGGAAATAAAATAGAATGTGATATACATTGAAATGTTCTAGTACATAAATTCATAAATTCCTAATGTTCTAGTACATAAATGAAGGGCAACTTCCATCTGGATGGATGATTGTTCAAGGACCCTCCAAGGATATCCGCTGCAAGTTCGATCGTTTGTACCTCCTTGGATCGGCAGTTATGAACCTGAGAATATATGAAAATGAGAATTTTCGAACTTTGGAGGATCATACAGAATTGCCCCTGACTGGGGCACTTTTTGTATGGATGAATTATTGTTGAGAGACTCCCGGAGGATATCACCTGCAAGTTCCATCGTGTGTACCTGCCAAATTTGGAGGTGAAGGGCTTCGGAAGGTCGTAATAGCATTTTTCTCGAAGTTTCAGAAATCATACAGAGTTTTTCGATATTCTGAAGCCTTAACTCCCGAATCAAGGGGGGACGAACGATGAAACTAGGAGGTGATATCCTTGAGAGGTCCTACAACAACAATTCCTGCATAGAAGAGTCGCCCCAGCCATGGGCAATCCTGTATGATTTTTCAAAGTTCTTAAATTCTGATTTTTATATATTCTAAGGTTCACAACTACCGAACCGAGGGGGGACGAACGATGAAACTCGCAGGAGATATCCTTGGGAGGTCCTCAGACAATTATTCTCCCATATAGAAGGTCCCCCAGTCAGGGGCAGTTCTGTATGATTTTTCAAAGTTCTAACATTCTCTTTCTTATATATTCTAAGGTTCATGACTTCCGAACCAACGAGGTACAAACGATGAAACTCGCGAGGAGAATCCTTGACAGGTCCTCCAACAATAATTTATGCATATAAAATTCGCCCCAGTCAGGGGCAATCCTGTGTGATTTTTCAAAGCTCGAAAATTCACATGTTTATATATTCTGAGGTTCATAACTTCCAAACCATGGAGGGACAAACGTTGAAACTTGCAGGGAATATCCTTGAGAGGTCCTTGGACAACAATCCATCCAGATGAAAGTTGCCCAGTCAGGGGCAGTTCTGTACGATTCTCCAAAGTTTGAAAACTCTCATTTTTATATATCCTAATGTTCATAACCGCCGAACCAAGGGGGTACAAACGATGAAACTTGCGGGTGATATCCTTGGGAGGTCCTTGAACGATTATTCCCCACATAAAAGTTGTCTCAGTCGAGGGCAATTCGGTATGATTTTTCAACGTTCCAAAATCCTCTTTTCTATCAATTCTAAGGTTCATAACTTCCGAAACAAGGGGGTACGAACGAGGAATTTGCCGGGGATATCCTTGAGAGGTCCTTGAACAATGATCCTCCCATATGGAAGTTGCCCCAGTCAGGGGCAATTCTGTATGATTCTTCAAAGTTCTCAAATCCTCATTTTTTTATATCCTGAGGATAATAACTTCCGAACCAAGAGCATACAAACGATCAAATTCGCAAGGAGAATCCTTGGGGGGTCCTCAGACGATCATTCATCCGTATGAAAGTTGCTCCAGTCAAGGGCAATTCTGTATGATTTCTCACAGTTCGAAAATCCTGATTTTTATCTATTCTAAGGTTTATAACTCCCGAACCGGAGAAGTACAAACGATTGAACTTGCAGGGAATATCTTCAGGATATCGTCGAACAATAATTCCCCGCATCAGGGTTCCCCTAGCCGGGGGCAATTCCGTATGACTTTTCAAAGTCCTAACATCCTCTTTTTTATATATCCCAAGGTTCAGAACTTCCGAACCAAGGATGTACAAACGATGAAACTTGCTGGAAATATCTTTAGGAGGTCCTTGAACAACAATCCATCTAGATGAAAGCTGCCCCAGTCAGGAGCAGTTCTGTAGGATTCTTCAAAGTTCGAAAATCCTCTTCCCTATCCATTCTAAGGTTCATAACTTCCGAACGAAGGAGGTACAGACGACAAATTCGCAGGGAATATCCTTCAGAGGTCCTTGGACAACGATTCTCCAATATGAACGTTGCCCCAGTCAGGGGCAATCCTGTATGATTTTTCGAAGTTCGAAAATTCTCATTTTTATATATTCTCAGGTTCATAACTTCCGATCCAAGGAGGTACGAACGATCGAACTTGCAGGGGATATCCTTGGGAGGTTCTTGAACAATCATCCATCCAGATGGAAGTTGCCCTTTATTTATGTACTAGAACATTAGGAATTTATGAATTAATGTACTAGAACATTTCAATGTATATCACATTCTATTTTATTTCCCATTACATTGTAATAGGGCATTTCAAATGCACTTATATTCTACAATATAACACAGTAGCACAACAAAGTAAATGAAAAATTCATCAAAAATGTTAAATCAAAGAAAGTTAAATGAGAGAACAAGATTCGCCAGCTCAAATTAAGTGATTCCAATATTTCTACTGGCCTGTGTGGGAATTCGTATTGTAAAAATTACCAGTTCATGCAGCGATTTTTATCTGAATCGGGCCAAGTTAAATTCATAAAGATAACGGTAGTGTGTACAATTTTGATGTGCTATTTTTGTAAATTCCATGGAATTCAAGAATATATACTATCCTACTAGGGGGAAACGAAGCAGTGAATCATTAAAATTATTGAATAGATTCCACCATTCAGGTTCACCGATGAATCCGAGTCGATTAAAATAGACGACTACAAATTTCTCCAAGTTTCCAGTTGTTAATGATTGTCGATTTGAACGCAAGATATCCTTAAAACTTGGAAATGATCTTTCAACTTCGCATGATGTCGTAGGTGCATAAGTCATACAGTCGATGTCAGCCATGTTCCACCCATTTGCGAGATTTTGGTTTTGTTCTCCTTGTCAAATTTCACAAATATTAATCAAATCCGTCGAAAATCCAGCGTTATTGAAAAAACGGTTTGCATTTTTTCTTTGATATTTGCAGGAATGGCTGAATTTCTATGGATTGTTACAGCAACTTGCGTGAAGATTTGAGAAGAGTCACGAAGCGGCAGTCCTCGTTCATCTCATCGCTTTATAGCTTCGGTAATGCAGCAATAATGCTCATGGATGAATTCAAATTCGCGTTGAAGGTTAGGACTTTCCCGTGATTCTTGCGCACGATCCACTGCCGCTGTATCTGGTTCTAATTGTTGAACGACTGCTTGAACTTGTCTGAAGTTATTGCAATAATGAGAAGCAGCTTTTAACCACTTCCCCATCTGGTAATGATAGGCCTAGAAGGTAAAGGAACCCCAGGTGCCATCTGCAAGAATGAACGTTTTCTTCTTGGAGATTTCAGGAAAACTGCTTTTGTTTCCGCAATAACGTTTCAGCAATGGCGTGAGCGATCGGACGGCCTAATGGATCATTCGTTTCATCGACCTCTGAATAAATACAATTGTTACCAACTTCATTCCGAATCTGTTGCAAGTTTATCTCATAAACTAAATCGGTGGAGGTTCTTCTTAGTGTTGAAGGATCAGGAATTTTCCTCTTCATATTATTTTCCAAAAATTGCACTAGTTTGGTATTGTTGAGCTTCTCAAAAGGGATATCAGCTGACATGAATGCTTCTGCTAAATCATAATAAAATGCATGTGTCCTAGACATACATTCTCCTTTTGCAGCTGCACTGGGATCAGAATCAACGGCTCGTAAAGCTGAATTAGTTATGTGTAATTGAGAGAAATGATGACGTCGTACATTAGCTTCAGTGACGTGATGTAGATTGACAGAACAAAACGAACAAAAAATATATTGGTTATCAATAAGCTGATAAATACCATCTGGTATCATTAAAACTTGAGCAATATCTCCCCAACGTTCAGCAATAGTTCGCGCTGGTCTTGGCATTTGTAGAGTTCGAAGATTTAACTTGGACTGGTATTTGGATGACACGCGAACTTTTGAACACAAGATAACACTCGGGATAATCGCGACGTAAGCAAATAGTTTGCAAGCAGACAAGTAATATGAGGAAATTCTATCCCTAATTCCGAGAATCAAATAGAATGAATACATTAGATAGTACCGGCAAACGAATGATCGAGGTTAAAATACTGAGAGATGTGCGTAACTCGGAAATCTGACAGTTTGACATGGGAACTGAACGAAGTGAGCTTACATGGTTTGTGAAACTATAAAACACTTGAATCATGCAAGTTAAAAGTGAATTTCCATTCGTAATATAAATATAATTTCTATTATGGCAGTAATTATGTTTGGATTTTGATCGCGATTATTACACCCGAAAGAGCTTAACGTTTGAAGCTGAAAGTTGTGAAAAATGAAAGTTATGATCGAGGATGTTTATACAGGAGTACATGCGAGTTTAGCAAATTCAGCGAACAGTTACGCACGAGCTGACATTCCAATACGGGATTGATAAAATTATATCAGAGTTATGAGGTGGTCAAACAGTTAGATAGGGACATCGGAAAACATACAAGGACGAGCTTTAATTCCATCACGGGCATGGAAAAAAATATTCGAGTACTCAATTCGTCGAATATTCTCTTACGTGCCCCGTAAAATCCAAATGGGAAACGGGAAACGTATACGGGCGAGCTGAGATTCTATTATGGACCCGATATAGAATACCCGAGCACTCAAGGTGTGAATTGCCTACACGTGGACATCGTAAAATGTACATGGGTACAAAAACATCTACAAGGGCGAGCTGGAATTCTGAAACGGGTTCAAAAAGAAACTATGACCGAGTACTTAACTTTTCGATTACTGACACACGGGCATCCGAAAATTCACACTGGCTCGCTGGAATTCATGCATGGAGTATGAATTTTCATGTTCGATTTTTTTCTGATAACAGGTTGAATTTTCTTTCCTTTCATCTATTTTAAGTACTAGTTGAAATGAGTAAATTGAACTGTGATTTTTTCTATAAGGTGATGAAATGACGAAACCTACACTCAAGATCCTAATTTGGTCAGTCCAAGCATATATCCAGAGCACAAGGTTGTCAGAACAACCACCTTCTTTTTAGGGGATGATTTTCATCAGTGAAATGATTGAATTGACCTGTAATGTCTTCTGGGGGTAGTGAAACGACGGGATCCCCACTAAAAATCCTAACTCGGTCAGCCCAAGCATGAATCCAAAGCACAAGGTCGTGAGAACAACCCTCCACTGTTTAGGGGATGAGTTTCGTTGGTAAAATGAGTACATCGACCTGTGATTTTTTCTATGGGGAATGAAGCGACGAAATCTGCACTCAAAATCCTAATTCAGTCAGTTCAAGCATGTATCCAAAGCAGAAGGTCGTGAGAACAACCCTCTCCTTCTTAGGGGATGATTTCCGTTGGTAAAGTAAGTGAATTGAGATGTAAATTGTTCTATGGGTGATGAAATGTCGAGATCCGCACTGGAAATCCTGATTCGGTCAGTTCGAGCATATATCTAAAGCACAAGGTCGTCGGTACAACCCTCTCCTTTTGAGGGGATGATTTCGATTGCGTAAAATGAGTAAATTGAGCTCAAATCTCTTCTATGGCTGATGAAACGACGAGATCCTCACCGTAAATCATAATTCGGTCAGTTCGAGCATATATCCAGAGCGCAAGGTTGTAAGAACAACACTCTTCTTCTCAGGGGATGATTTCGATTGTTCAAATGAGTGAATTGACCTGGAATTTTTCCAATGGAGAATGAAACGACGAAATCTGCACTCAAAATCCCACTACGGTCAGTTCAAGCATATATCCAAAGCACAAGGTCGTCAGCACAACGCTCTTTTTTCTAGGAGATGATTTTAATTGGTGGGATAAGTAAATTGAGCTGTAATTGTGTCTATGGTTGATGGAACGACGAGATCTTCACTGAAAATTCTGATTCGGTCAGTTCGAGCATATATCCGAGACACAAGGTCGTCAAGACAACCTTCTTCTTTTGAGGAGATGATTTTCATTGGTCAAATAAGTGAATTGAGCTGTAATTCTTTCTATGGGTGATGAAACGACGAGATCTCCACTCAATATCCTCATTTGGCCAGTTCAAGCATATATCCAAAGCACAAGGTCGTGAGAACAACCCTCTACTTTTCAGGAGGTGATGTTTGTTGGTGAAATGAGTGAACTGAACTGTCATTTCCTGTATGGATCATGAAACGACGAGAATGCTTGAACTGACCGAATTATGATTTTTAGTGAGATCTCGTCACCTCATCACCCATAGAACAGATTACAGCTCAATTTACTCATTTCACCAATGAAAATCATCCCCTCGAAAGGATAGGGTAGTTCCTACAATCTCATGCTTTGGATATATGCTTGAACTGACCGAATGAGGATTTTTAGAGCAGCTCTCGTCGTTTCATCACCCATAGAAGAAATTACAGGTCAATTTACTCCTCCTACCAATTGGAATCCCTTAGCAAGGAGAAGGTTGTTCTGACGACCTTGTGCACTGGATATATGCTTGAACTGTCTGGATTAGGATTCATAGCGGGAATCTCGTCATTTCATCACCCATAGGGAAAATGACAGGTCAATTCACTCATTTCATCAATGAAAATCATCCCCCAAAAAGGAGAGGGTTGTTCTGACGACCTTGTGCTCCGGATATGTGCTTTAACTGACCGAATTACGATTTTTAGTCAAGATCCCGTCGTTTCATCACCCATAGCAAAGAATACAGCTCGATTCACTTATTTTACTATTCGGAATCATCCCCTAAAAAGAACAGGGTCCTTCTGAGGACCGTGTCCTTCGGATATATGCTTGAACTGACCGAATTACGATTTTTAGTGAAGATCTCGTCGTTTCATCACCTATAGAAAAAATTACAGCTCAATTCACTCATTTCACCAATGAAAATCATCCCCTCAAAAGGGGAGGGTTGTTCTGACGACCTTGTGCTCTGGATATATGCTTGAACTGACCGAATCACGATTTTTAGTGGAGATCTCGTCATTTCACACCCATAGAACAAATTACAGGTCAATTCACTGATTTTACCAATTGGAATCATTCCCTAAACAGGAGAGGGTTGTTCTGACGACCTTGTGCTCTGGATATATGCTTGAACTGTCTGGATTAGGATTCATAGTAGAGATCTCGTCGTTTCATCACCCATAGAAAAAATTACAGGTCAATTCACTCATTTTATCAATGAAAATCATCCCCCAAGAAGAAGAGGGTTGTTCTGACGACCTCGTGCTCTGGATATATGCTTGAACTGACCGAATCACGATTCTTAGTGGAGATCTCATCGTTTCATCACTGATAGAAAAAATTACAGGTCAATTTACTCATTCGACCAATGAAAATCATCGCCTAAAACGGAGAGGGTTGTTCTCACGCCCACTTGCTCTGGATACATGCTTGAACTGACCGAATTATGATTTTTAGTGCAGATCTCGTCGTTTCATCACTCACAGAACCAATTACAGCTCAAATTACTTATCTCACCAATGAAAATCATTCCCTGAAAAGGAGAGGGTGTTTCGTACGATCTCGTGCTCCAGATATATGCTCAAACCCACCGAATTAGGATTTTCCGTGAAGGTTTCGTCATCCAATCTCATTCCAAAAGGAAACCACACGGATGAATCGCTTCACTCCGAGAGGTAATTTTACCCTCAAACAGTCGGAGAGTCGCTTTTTCAAATTGTTGGTTCTGATGCGTGTTCGAACCTTCTCAATTCCTTCTTCTCTGATGTGGAATTCTTCCAATAATATCGCGTTGCGTATTCTATTCTCAGTGTTCCCTGCACTAGAATAAACATCGCAGCTCCAGCATCAACTTCTATTTGCATTACATATAATTTCATCCCAGTCATTCTTGTATCCATTTTCCCCAGTATACAAATGATCGGTTCTTCCAATTACGTGATGTAATCACGTGCGCATACATATTTAATTCGTGGAATATATGTATGCGATCCGTTTCATGGGCTCACGCAGCTTCTTCTCTTCCCCTCTTGCCGTCCGTGTAAACATACATGTTCAGAACGGATCAAGGGGTGACCAGCTACCCCTCTCTTAGATGCTGGGTACGCCCCTGAATTCTTCGGTATCATATCTTCCTGCAATGTATTCAATCTTCCGTTAAACGCGACTACAGAGACAACTGTGTTTACAATCCCACGGGACCGTTACCTCTCAATGTATCGCATTGTCATCGAACTTCAAGTTAGTGACTCTTCGGCAAAATGAAATTTCTGCAAATCGATTATTCTGCAGAACCCACCCTTATCGGTTGAAGGTTTTTTTTTTCATCTATTTTTATACTTATTGCTTGCTTCACTAGATTGCGAAAACAAACAATCATCAAATCCATAACAACCAATCAGAAATATTAGCCCCGCCTATCTTCTTTCTCTGTCTTTTAACGGAACCAAATTCCTGGCCTTGATTATAGTTCCCGAGTTATTAAATTCCTTGTGGCCGCCTTCGAGTCAGATACCGCGTGCGCGGAGCGATACCGTGCCCCGTGTGTCGTGTGTCGTGCCGTGAAGCATCACGTCTTCCATCCTTGAAACAAGGCTAGCTAAAAGTTAATTGTACACTGAGAAGAATGAAATGTAAAGCAATAACTGGCTCAATGAAATTTCATTGCGTTGAACCTATTGACAACTATAGATTGAGTGTTAAACGATATTCCGACTGTGAGATTTTTGAAGAAGTTTGTTTTTTGAAAACTCACAAGGTTAAGGAGAGTAAACCAATTGGACTCAAAAAAGCCGTCCAAACAGTTCAACAAAAACGTAAGACTCGGGAACAAAATGAATACATTACTATCACTACTACTATTTTACACTTCTATTACAGTACTATCATATTGTATATCACTATTATTTTGTATGCTGAATAGCTTTAATCTATTCTCTTCAAAGATATGGTGCAATTTTCGTTATTGATTCTACTATTTTTCACGAATAAATGATACTGAAGTTGTGTTTGTGGCGAGTTATTCATGAATAATATGTTTCCATATGAATGATTCATTTTTCGATGATCATCCCTGATTTGATCATTGATCAATTGATTCTATTGATGCAAATTGAAATTAGAAGGATGGAAGACGTGATACTTCACGGCACGGCACACGACACACGGTGCACGGTATCGCTCCACGCGCGTGGTATCTGACTCGAACGCGGCCACAAAGAAATTTATAACTCGGGAACTATAATACTTGCCATCATAAGAAAAATTGCTTAATTTTCGTTATTGTTCACAGATCAATGTGTAAAAATATGAACAAAATCAAAACTACCTTATATTGAGGAATTTAACTTTTTGTTCTTTAATTGGAAAATTCTTAATGAACATTAATTATACTGATTATGGAACTCAAAGAATTGGAAACTAGAGAAAAAATCTTAACCCTCATGTCCGTGAAAGTTTTTGATGCAACAAACAGATTTCGAGTAATGAGTGCTTGAAAATTAGGAGATTTCAAGTGCGTTAGATTTTCAAAAAATCATATTTTCGAAAAAAAGCTTTGAAAAACAAAAAGAAAAAATACGTATCGAATATTTTTGGACCAAGAATCGAAGAAAAATTATCCCATTGAATTCTAAAATTTGAGTGTAAAAACCACGTGGAATGACCCATATGGTACCGTGCGCAACATATATGTTTGCAGGAAACGGTCAAAAACATATATGATTCATATTTGGTATAATTATTTGCTATGTATGGATATTTCATATCGGATTTTCCAAGAGTTCATAAATATTTTTGACATGGTTATCCCGAGTTCTCTGTTGAAAAATGTGAGATACGTATCATTTGTTCCTTTTTTTCTTATTCTATTATGATTTCAGGTTTACAACATATGTCGAAGTTCTTGGTTTCTAAAACCCACTTTTTTTCAAATGCCTGTATCTTGGGAAGCTTTCAATACAAAAAGTTATTACCAAGGCATGGAACTTAGGATTTTGCCTCAACTTTTCACAAAGTCAAGAGAAAATTTCTCTCCGAGGACGTATTTTGCCGTAATTCGACGATGGAGGTGAAAAGATTATTTTATTCAAATTCGAATACGTTTGATTTTCAAATGCCATAAGCAAAACTAATTCCTGGAACATAACGATAATTTTCGTTTCGTTTTCGAAAATGTTACTCCACGGCATTCGAGAGATCTAGACAAAACAATAAGGGCGGCCTGAGAACTCCGCGTGCTCGATTATTCAAGATTTGTAATGCAGCATAGATACGAGATATTTCATGGACGGATTGATGTGTCATTTCAAGTCATTGATTTATCTTTTCTGTCTTGTTTCATTCATATTCCTTGAATGTCGTAGAAAATTACCATTTTCAGAACTGAACCAAAAGTATTGCTATGCACCATAGATCGATCGTGTTTGTTGAATGAAAAAATTAACTCGTTGAGGTCACACTTCAAAGTACTTACGTGAAGGTTACACAGGGTCTTTCGGACCCAAAACCAAAGCAACAGATGTCATTCACGCAGTCTTTCAAATATTGTTGCAGATTTCTCGGTAAAATTTACATCTCGGTGTCTTCGACAAGAACAGAAGGCAGCACAAATTAAAGTTCACGACAAGCACTGTAAGCTACCCTGACGAAAATTTTTGTCATAATTTCTCATTGTCCCAATTCATGGAGAAAATATGAGAAAGAACAATAGAATTCCTCATATTTTCTCCATGAATTGGGACAATGAGAAATTACGAGAAATTATAAGAAAGAACAATAGAATTCCTCATATTTTCTCCATGAATTGGGACAATGAGAAATTATGAGAAATTATGACAAAAATTTTCGTCAGGGTACGGAACCACACACTCCCCCTAGAGCCTCTTGGATTCCTGGTGATCTTAAAGGGCCGAAAATGTCCAAATTCGAATAAACTACCATTCTTACTTCCACCGTAGGAATACCACTAGACACAAATTGGAGAAAAAAATTTCACTGGAGTTTTTGAAAAGTTCAGAAAAAATCCCAACTTTTATGCCTTATTAGTAATCCTGTGTGCTGAGACCTTTTCGAGATACGCGCATTTAAAAAGAACTGGATTTGTCAAAACTAAAAGCTCTGACACATTGTAAACCGGTGAACACAATCAAATAAAAAAGAGCAAACAAACAAATGTGACAAGTATCCCATATTTTTCAACGAAGAATTCGAAAATAATTATTCTAAAAATATTGAGGAACTCATTGTGAATCTGACCTGCAATAACTCATATATGTTCCATATGTGATCTACAATTGTTGATGCACCAATTCGGAGTTCATATATGAGCCATATATGGTTTTCGAGAATAAGCGGGAGTTTATATACGTGAAAGAAGTCGCTTCTTTCAAGCGACTGGCGGTGGCTTCAGTGAAAGGGGGATGGAGTCCGGTCCCAAAGAACCGCGTTCAATTCTCGTAGGAGAGACTTTTTTCATACCCCTATGTATATGGGCCATATATGGGTCATATTTGTATCATTTATGTTTGGATTACTCATAACATATATGATCCATATATGGTTTATATATGGGGCATATATGGGTCATATGTGGGTCATATATGGTGCATTTCCACTAGGGGGGTGTTAATTCATTACCATATTTGTATAACAGAGTTGTCCCTGTTGGTAACAGAGTGATTTCACATGTAGCCCAATCATGACCCACGAATCTAGATCAGTTCAAAATCGGGTGAAGAATACGGTGACTATAAATTTCAACAATCGCGAAATACAATTTTATCCTAATATCAGTATTTATACACTCATGCAATATGTGAGGAACATGATTGAATTACATGTGCAATCACTTTGTTACGAGGAATGGTTACTGTATTATTCCAAGAAAACAGTGACTAATTGACACTATTTTGAGGTTTGTTATAGAATTGATTGAATTCCTCAGTTCTTGTTTCAAATCTGTCACTTCATCATTGCTATGAGAAAACTAGTCGCTACACCGAGAGGAGAAAGTAGTGAAATTCACATCTTGCGAAGTCAATATGTGGACGATTTGGAAAAATAGTTTGAGCTCCACTGGGAAATACTAGAATCTTTTCTCAGTGTACCACAATTTCGATCGATTTTACCGCGGGGGATGCAAGATTGACATAAGCTATGGTATATTTCACATCTACTGTTATAAAATCAATCTCAATTGTGGTAACTCGAACTATTTTTGGAATCATCCAAATATTAAGGTGATACCAGCGACCCTGAAGATGCAACTGGACCCATTGGTCAGAAAAGGACGCAACCAAAAATATCCTGACAAATTACTCGAAAACGAAGAAATGAAATCGAAATATCACTCTGTACAGACCTTCTCCAATCAAGAAAGATGGTCTGTACAGAGCGATATTTTCCTTTTCTTACTTTATTTCCCAATAATTTGTCAAAAAAGATTTGGCTCGGGTTGCATCGTCAGGGACCGCTGGTATCCCCTTCAAAATTTCACCACTTCTTTTTCCTCAGTGAACAATAGAATATCTGAGCACAGGGATAAATGTATCTACACTGAAAAAATCGTATACTAGAATCAAGAATATTCCTCTAAAATATGAGGCTAATCCATATTCCTCTGAGTTTCAGAGGATTGATGTGGGAGTTCCTCTGAACGTCGGAAAAATTACCATTGATATTAAGAGGAAGATGCACTAGGCTCATATATAGAGTGGATTCTAATTTTTAGATTATGATTTTTTGGGTGTACACTAAATTTCAAAATAATCTCTGTACATTTTGTAATAAAAAAATGGGAACTCAATGAAACGTAAACTTCTAGCAAAATTCATTATCAGACAAAAGTGATATCCTAATTGAAAGAACGCCTTATGCACGGAAAAAATACTATTATATCTTATATGATACGCTAAGACCAAAAGTGATATTTCAATTGTTGTCAAGCAAAAACAGGGCAGAAACTTTTGAGAGCAAGAATGGGACGTCTCAAGTTCCAAGCAAAAGCGATCCATCTACAATCCGGAACAAAAGAGCAACCACAGAAATTTACGGGTCAAACTGAAACGCTGAAAAGCTCGGGCAAGAACGAAACAAACACACGACCCAATTTTCTGACAGATCTGAAACAATCGACTCTACGACCCACGACGTCAGCGTGAGAGAAATTGTTATTTCTCCTACTAGTGTGTGAAAATTGTCCACATCAGTGGGAGAAGTAACAATTTCTCTCACTCTGACGTCACTAGTGTGAAAATTTTTCACACGCTCATGGTAGAAGTAACAATTTCTTCCACGCTGACGTCATAGGTCGTGGAATCGATCATATCAAGCCTTTCCTGAGCAGTGATGCCAGCATTCGGTCGGTCGACCAGTTTGACACTCTCCATCATACCCATGTGTGTAGAAATCTCACACACACACACAATGAAACCTCCGACAACAGGGATTTGATTGTATAGAGCGTGATGGAGAGGGTGAGACTAGTTGACCGACCGAGTGATAGCATCACTGTTCTGAAGGTAATACTAGTGGCGTGGCAACAGCCAAATCGTTTACAACAAACTACGGGCAAACACTTCATATCAATTGAAATATCGCTCTGTATAGCACTCCTACTTCAATCAGAAAAGTGCTGTACAGAGCGATATATTGATTAAAATGAAGCGTTTATATGTATACTATGCGCTTGTATCCCCTTGAGAAATGCTCGATATCGCATTCTGCTTCACGGTATTTGAAGAAGATAGTATGTGCACCTCGTGAAAGACGGAAACTCCTTACTCGTGCGGTAACCGCACTCGCTATCCCCACGTTTTTAATAATAATATCCTTGAAATGATATACCTAATGATCTTCAATTAAGCTGAGCAGTGTCTTAGTGGCTCGCAAGAATCAGCTATGATTCCATCGTTAGGGGTTGTAATGCTTTGGCGATCCCGAATTGGTTTTCGGAGTTTCCTGACTGGAGTGTATCATCCTTCTTCTTCGATGACTTCCCTGACCCTGCTGCTGCTCGGTTCCGTGACGGATTGCGCTGCGCGAACTCATTGGCAGTATCCGACCAGAACATCCATGTGTCGTTCATAGTACATGTTTTCAGATATCCTGTTTTAGCCTGATGTCTTAGACTTTTCTGCTTCTTCACGATTTCACGCACCTTTTTCATGGTATCATGCTCTCGAACGGTATAATCATGATTGGTAGACACTTTCGTGCCGTGGAGGACTAATGCTCCGTTTGCCACCACTCTCTGTCCACTTTCCGAATTGATAAGTTCAATTTGAAGTAGATCTTTGTTTATGCCAATTGGATTGACATCCACGATCGCCGACAGCAGGTTATATTTGTTACACAAGAAGGAGTTGACATCAGCCGTT
Source organism: Gonatopus flavifemur (assembly GCA_018340375.1). NCBI lineage: Eukaryota > Metazoa > Arthropoda > Insecta > Hymenoptera > Dryinidae > Gonatopus > Gonatopus flavifemur. The sequence goes on from JAFFJZ010000009.1 coordinate 18,300,746, forward strand.
ATATTGCCAGGAAGCGGCTTCAATCCACCAACTATAATACTATTTTTTCCAAGTACTTTATTTTGCGATTCCACTATCTTCTCAAGGGCAGCGTTTTTACAGTTAGATCATCAAGGCTTTGTTGTGAGCGCTTTTCTCACTCGATGTTATCCTCCTTCATTTGTGCTATTTCTGTTCCCAAACTCATGAATTTAGCTTTGACCTCTGATCACCATCCATTTATATTCTGATTTGATTCAATTTTCCCTGATGTAAACTAGACCGAATGTTGGAATTTTTCTCAAAAGTTGACGTATATCAATTCAAGCTTGGCCTGCATTTTTCCTTGCCCATCAATGCGTTGTCTGCTGGAATCACTGTGAATAATGATGTTATTCTCAATATCTGAAATATTTCTTCTTCTTCTGGTAGGTGAGGAGTTTAGATGAAAAAGATCGCTATCAGACGAATTACTCGGTGAATGAAGTTTATCAGTAGAAATTGAAGCTGTTTCCATAAATACGTTGCTGTCTCCTCTCTTTCTTTCCGGTCACAAGTAATTCGACAACGAGCCACAACCACTCTTACGAGTCAATGACTTCGCCTTAGTGGGCCTGCCCTTCTTTGGTTTTGTTGATTTCGATCTGCCGATCTGTTGTCTAGCTTCAGGGTACCCTTGTTTTCTCCTCTTGCTGGGAATCATCCGGCATCGATTAATGATCTTAGAGGTGCTGCCTTTAGCGGATAAGATATGCGCTACCAGATATTTAATGGCCGTACTTCGCGGTTGCACAGAAGTGGTCAATAACGGATCACACTACACGTACAATACTAGAAAATATTATCAAAAAACACTTGAGAACAATAATTGAAGAGTCCAGGAATGTTTGACTCCGCAGCACAGACGAAGATAAGCTCACCACGTCAGAGTGGAATTATTTCACTCAACTACCCCGATAGAAACCACAGGTGAACGAGGAGCTTGTTAAGACACGTCAGGCTCACAACAAGGCACCGGAAGTTCTCCCATTTATTACCAATATTATCACTATTCAGCAATTGATTTAATTCAGATTAAAATTTTTACGATACATTAAATTTTGTAACGTTCCAAATCTGAGAACGCGCTAAGGGTTTTAATCGAACCTAATTGATACTTTGATTAGACTTCCTTGTGCCTCTAGCACGCCGGATCCAAGATTCAGAAGTAAGAAAACGCGGGCTACAGATTATCGAGAGAACACATAATGTTACACATGCACAATAAGTTGAATGCGAAGATTTATCAAACAAAGCACTGATATTCTGCGGATGGAAAATATGATCAGAGAAAGGACCGATGAAATAGCTATTCACAAAGCGATAACCTGGAATTATACGCGCGTGAGAGGTATTTTACAAACATTCATGCATCATGGAGCCCTACTAAGACTTTTATCATCGCTGCGAACCAGCGAGATGTAGTCAGAAGTCTTTGTTTTCCCCTAGTAACGAGTAACGTGAATTTGGGGTATCGCCCTCTCTTCCTAGCCACAATGAAAGTTGAGAGGAAATGAAAAATTTCACTAGGGATGTTTTGAGCTGGCTTATAATATGATCATCACCATGAAGTCATCAGTCTTATGTCTGGTTTGATGAAATCCTCCAACCCTGTCCATCATCCGCTAGATGCTCAATTTCTACATATCCACGACAACCCTGATTTTGTATAATTTGCTTCATATAACTCAATCTAGGTCTACCTTTTCGAGGTTTACCATTCATTCTTCCTTCCAATATTGTTTTCAATAAGCTATCATGCCTTAATGTGTATCTTATCAGATTACTTCTTCTTTTCACGACCTGTCTCAAAAGACTTCTTTTTTCGTTTACCTTCTCAAGTACTTCTCCAATTTTTTTTACTTCCTCTATCCACTTTATTCTAAGCATATGTCTATAACACCGAATTTCAGAAGCTTCGAGTCTTCGTTGGCCCGTTTTCTCAATTGTCCAAGTTTCGCAACCATATAATGCTGTGCTCCAAACGTAACTCTCCGAAAATTTCTTCCTTACTGCTGAGCTAATATTTTTCGAACATGGTAACTGTTTCTTTTGGTGAGAAGCCGGTTTTCCATGTGCTATTCTTGCTCTCATATCTCTTTCACTTTCACTGTTTTCTGTAATTATATTTCCTAGATATTTAGAATCTCTGACTTGCTGAATTGTCTCTGCATCTATTCAGATTTCGATTCTCCTTGATGTTTTCGCTGTTGTACAAATCATGGATTTTGTTTTGTCCTTATTTATATTCGTAAAATAGTTCTTTGGAATATTGTTTTCATAGTGTTGAGAATATTTTCCAACTCAGCACCACTCGTAGCTAATATAGCTATGTCATCCGCAAATCTCAACATGCTCACATTTTCTCCCTGATTCTGTAATTTCAATCGCACTCGCTCCTTCACTTCGTTCATCGCTTCTTATATATACAAATTGGAAATCAATGGTGATAGTGAGCATCCTTGTCTCACCCCTCTTTTGATTTGTATTTCTCCTTTTTGACCCTGTATTTCTATTATTGTGGTTTGATTCTTATATATTAGGTGTATAACTCTGCTTCCGCCATTTTTTTCCGAAATTCGAGGCTTTATTGTAAAAAACTGGTTCTACATTCATGATCCGAAGTATTGTCCATCGCTGGCCACTACTTTCTCTCATATTTCGGGCAGCACACGAATCCCGCGTTGAAAAAACTGGTCATCTTTTGAAGCGATCCACGAATCGATCCAATTTTTTTACTTCTTCATAAGACCGGAAGTGCTGGTCAGCTAGGCCGTGTGCCATTGATCGAAAAAAGTGATAGTCTGAGGAAGCAACGTCTGGAGAATACGGCGGGTGGGGTAGGACTTCCCATTTCAAAGTTTCCAAGTATGTCTTGACCACTTTCGCAACATGGGATCGAGCATTGTCATGCTGTAGAATCACCTCATCATGTCTCTCGTTGTATTGCGGCCGTTTGTCTTTGAATGCTTGGCTCGAACGCATGAATTGCATTCGATAACGATCGCCTGTGATTGTTTTAGTCGGTTTTAAGAACTCATGATACACGCCGAGCTGGTCCCACCAAATACTGAGCATAACCTTGGAACCGTGAATATTCAGTTTGGCCGTCGACGTGAAATGATTTTCTGCGCTTGGGATTATCTTACTGAACCCATTATTTGTCCTCAGTCACAATGTGATGCAGAAATCCCTTCCGTCTTTGCCTTGCAAGCAGCTGTTCATAAACACACAAACGCCGTTCAACATCTCTCGGCTTCAACTCGTACGGCACCCAATTTCCTTGTTCCTGAATCATTCCCATCACTTCCAGGCGTTTTGAAATGGCTGGTTACGTCACTTTCAATGATCCTCCCAATCCTTGTTGCGTTTGACACGAGTCTTGATCAAGTAATACCTCCCGTTCAGGATAAATGTATGTATGAGAGTTCATGATTTTTGTCAGTTGATACGCGCTTTGTATCAGCTCTAGTTCCGGGTTCAATGTACGCAGGGCCACCTGACTTTGGGTGGTTAATCGTACAAAGGTGACCGTTCAACGAGTGTCATATTCAAATTTAGTCTTCGCGCAACTCTCGTCACGGGCACAGGAACATAGTCGTTGGATCTACCGATCCTCTGCATATAAATTTTCTATGGTTGGATCCTCCAGGATTCTTTCGTTTGTTCCTTTTCCGCTTGGAATTCACAGTTCCTATCCTCAGTTCTTCACGGCAAATTTCAGTTGTGGAGAAGGTTCTCTTCTCAAGCTGACATTTCGGTAGGGGGTCTTTTGGCCGAAAAAGTTTTTGGCCGAATCGACATGATTTGACAATCACTAGTCGCTTCCAGAGAACACTAGGAAATGACCAGCGATTGTTAAATCATGTCGATTCGGCCAAAAACTTTTTCGGTCAAAAGACTCCCTACCGACATTTCATGGGGCGTCGAGCGGCAGCGTCAACATTGGAAGAAAAGGGAGGTCCGATTGGTTCTCTCTTTTCTTCCAATGTTGACGCTGCCGCTCGACACCCCATGGAATGTCAGCTTTATGCTGTCAAATTAGATAATGCAAGATAGCAGCCTTATCATAGCTCCTTTCGTCACGCTGTGCCGTGTGATACCGTGAGTTACGCGGAGTACTCATAAGAATCTGTGTGCTCGTGTGGTGAACTGAGTGAGACAAGAATAAATTTGTGATACATGCGTTATCCCTTTGTGAATGCTCAGCATGAAACTTCTGTGAAGTCCCTTCGGATGCGTGTGTCATCCCGCTCGCGGGGGTAATTTGGACCTCAAGCCTTGGTCTATGTGAAATCTTGAATGTTAACTGTCTTTTGAATCAGGCATCCTGCCGTACAACCTGATTCAGATTTTATGAATTCATTAAACTTCTTCTTGTTTAAGATTTCTGTGTTCTAAATTCTTGGAGTTCTTTCTGCTCCTCAATGTTTTCCTAGTCATTCACTTTCTCTTAGTTTGATCCGCTCTACCTCCAATTCTGCATCTTCGAAAACCTTCTCTCTTCCACCGTCATGCTGGTCTTCGACGTTGAAATCACCGTCCTTGAAGCGTTGAAACCACTCTCATCACGTTCTTCCACTAAAAGCGAGCTAACCATAGGTATTTGAGGGCATTCGACGAGCCTCAGCCGCAGATTTCTTCATATTAAAGCAGGAAATTAAAACCTCCCGCAAATGACGAGAATTTGGCTCGTAAGCTGACATGTTTAATCAAGAATAACTTCATGATGCAGACACAAATCGACTAATATTTCGATGGCGTTATGTTTACAAATACCTGAGCTTACTGAATGAAATCTATAATCTATTTATTCCAACTATCACTTCTCGCTACAGTCATCTATTGCAAAACGGTGGAGGCAAAGTTATACACCTAATAATTCATATATTATTCTCCTATCCGTGGAATCAATTCCTACCTTCTTCAAAATTGTGAACATTTTCTCCCAATCAACATTATCGAGTGCCTTTTGTATATCCACAAAATCTATATACACAGACTTTTTCACCTCTAGTCTCTTCTCTACTACTGTTCTGAGTGCTGATATTGCTTCTCGCGTTCCCCTATTTTTCCTAAGACCGAACTGATTTGCTAATCTACTCTCTATTCTATTCTCTATTCTCCTATATATAATTTTTGTCAGTATTTCCGAGGCATGTGAAGTTGAAGGCATCGTTCTGTAGTCCTCGCATTTGTCTGCTCCTTGTTTTTTTGGAATGGCGACAATTTTATTCTATTGGAAATCTTTCGGTCCTTCTCCATTTTCGTACATATCTCTGATTGATATCAACAGTGTGTCACGAGTTCTTTCACTGGAGGCTTCGATGAGGTTCACACTCATGCCATCTATTCATGGCGCTTTATTATTTTCCAATTCTTTCGAAACCCTGTCGAATTCTGATCACAAAATTGAATTCCCCAATTCTTCTTCATCGATATCTTCTTCCCTCTCTAAAAATCCTATATTATCGCTCCCTTTATACAGATCTCCTGAATGATTGATCCATTGTTCTATTCTGCCCTCCGTTCTTATCAATTGTCTTCCTGGAGAATTCCTAATTTGACTGCTTCTAGATTCCATTTGTCCAAAAAATCTCTTAACAATCCTATGTGTCCCATCTATTTCCCCCAAATGTAATCTTACTCGTATATCCTGGAATTCCTCTCCTGACCATTATTCTTTCACTCCCCTTGATAATCTTATTATTCTATTCCTCAGTGCCTTGTTTGTCTGCTGGTCTTGTTCGCTACTCTTATTCTTGTATTTCCTCCTTTCATTGTTCAAATCCAGGGTATACCTGCCATATGCGGTCTACCATCTCACTACGGTCTACCGGGGTAGAACGCATACTGCTCTTCTATGGTGTGTCGTATGCGGTCTACCCGGGTCCATTGCATATAACGCGGAAGGAGGATGTTGTATGCGGTCTACCCTGGCATGCATAATTTTCATTTTCAATTTCTTCCCCATTCTTGATTTTGTAGGTATTTCACACTCAATACCCAACCCCGACCCCAAACGGTGTGCGTTTTACTGCAGCAGAATGATTATGATATCAATATATTATGTGTATGACATGATATAATGTAACTGTTAGTGTGATAATTATCATGTTATGAATTAATATAATGTCCTTGATACATACACCATAGAACGTTTCGGGGTCAGGATAGAGTGGGGTAAAGTGGGGTGGGAGTGTTAAAAGTGAACTCCCATGTTTAATACCCACCCCGAAACCCAAACAGTATGCGTTCTATTATAATATAGGTATGTCATATTGCATGATACAATAGTTTCGAGTTCTGGGTGAATACTAAATGTACGTGCGTATTCTCGACATCTTCATGCCACCCTGAACCCCAAACGTTGTGGGTAATACGTAATAACTACATCAACAATCGCATCACATCATATTATACTTCATCAGTATGATCATATTATACTGTTACTGTAACAGTAAAACGCACCCGTTTCGGGTTCGAGGTGTATATCAAATGTAGGGGCGTCCTCTTAACACCTCCACCCTACCCCGACCCTCGAACATGGTGTTTATATGGAATAATTGTGAACATTATAATACTGGTAACATAATAATAAAAATACTCACAATTATGGAACATGTGATGGGTATCTCCTTTACCCATGCACAAAGGCGCAAGGTAGTTCAGTGCCTCCACGATCCCCGTCGTGGATATTCATAGAGAATGGGACCTGAAATATATCGAAAAGCAACTAGTAATATGTTCACGATAACTTTGGAAAAGTCAAGGAACAAGGGGAAGCTCAGGGAGAGGGGGTGGGTTGATTTCAATTGATCAAACAAGAAATATGGGAATACGGTTGAACACGTGTTACCACGTACATGTATATTTTCACTTCAATCTATGTAGTACAAATTAGTCAACTTCACATAACTCACACGACTCTGTCATGTACAAGGAAGTTATACAATCAAATAAAGTTCATAGAGGAAATGTATAAAACACGGGGGCACGACCGCGAGGGGAAATTCTACACGGACGAGGCCATTCACACTATTCAACAAAAAGAGGGCACAGGGAAACCGCGGCCATAAAATTTGTCCGAGGAAGGGCTAACGCGAACGAAGGGGATGCATTGAGGGTTGAAACACAAAGGGTGGAGAGAAAATTGAATGAAGGGACACGTGGAGGAGGCCACAAAAAGAACATCCTCACCAGCAAAAAAACAACACTATAATCCACCGCACCAGCACTCTCGCGCCGGAACCACTACTTTGGTGGATGCATGATAATGTGATTAATTGGATTTCGTGCCCCGATAGCACCCTCCACTCACCGTATCTATGATTTTCCTCAAACAAATTTCCTCGTGCACGTGGCTCGGTCACACAAGAAGTGACAGGTAAGATAGCCACTTCTTTCTTCTTCACCGACGGATGAGTTCTCAAAAAAATCCACGGAACCCCGTCGGTGACTCTCCGTTAGAGCTCACCCTTGAGCTTGTTTCATTGGTTTTGGCGATGGTGGTCTCCAAATAACCGTTGGGTGAGTGTGGGTATATGTGGAACGGGGGTTTTCCGGAGTGAGGGGTTCTGTCCTTCCCCAATTCTTTGATTTCTTCCGTGTGAGAGTGACAGGAAGTGTCGGAGTTCGTGTTGTCTCTCTCGTTCTTTTCTCCTTCTCTCCTAGGGGCATGATGAGTGGCTAGGCGACGCATGCGGCTTGCTTCTTTTCTCCAGTTCGGTAGCCTAGGTGAGAGGGCGATAGAGGGCGTTCCTTCCCCCTCTGTTCGTCGGCCTGGGGTGAGAGAAGGTGGACTCCTGTGATTGGTGGATCGTCCTTCGGTGGTGAGGGACCGCCGTGTCACCTCGTGGCAGGTGGCGATGCCTCCTCGGGGCGGGAAACCTCGACGAATCATAAGAGGGCAGGGAATAGAGGAGGACAGCTCGCGTAAGCGAGCGACAGCTGGGTTCTCTCATGTGAACCAATATTTTCTCTCGCTACGAGATCACTTTTCATAGGGGTCGTGCGCTGTGCCATCTCGCGACTCTTTTGTGACGATGTATCACGTCACAAACATAATTCAATTCAACTATGTTGTAATTATTCCATTACAATAGAGCGCAAACCGTTCAGGGTTCAGGTTGGGTATTGGGTGTAAAAATGGGAAAAAAATGAACATCGGGTTTGCCAGAGTAGACCGCATACGACATCCTTCATCTTTGTTATATGTGATCTACCGGGGTAGACCGCATACGACATGTGATCTACCATGGTGGACGGCATATCGCAGGTGTACTAAATCGAGAATTCCTTCTGTTACCCATGGTTCCTTAGGTTCTACTCCATTGTTCTTCAAAATTCCATCTGCACATTGTTCCATGTCGCCCTTTATATTCGTTCATCTACTCTCTATTTCCAAGTCTTCCTCTTGTCGATCCTCCAATTTTACACCCAACATCACGTTGAATGCCTCTTGTGTTCGTTAGTGTTTAAGAATCTTCAAATTTCATCCTTTCTGCATCTTCCTTATCTTAGCGTTGAATTTCAGAGAACATTTCATCAGTAACATATTGTTATCACTATCCATATCTGCGCCTGGATAAGTTTTACAGCCATTCACTTGATTTCTACATCTTTGTTTCACTAATATGTATTCAATTCGTGTTATTTCTCTTCATTTGAAATGAAATATTGAGAATATTATAACAAGAGGAATGCTAAATACTCAACATTGAATAATTGTTGAAGACGTGATTTAAATAAATTCAATGACAACTGAAGTGAGGTCTATACAGATATTTGATTTATTTACATGCGATCAACGATACTGCACAACACGTTATAATCTTTCGAATATTCAGCTGAATCCAGCCAGAGTCCACAAGCCGGACATGATTAGCTCTTCATAATTCAAACCACACATACCTCACACACACGGGAAAGAGATCCTTGTCAGGATGAAGCGTTTGTCGTGTTCATGGGTGTCCTTCTCAGAGCTAGTCAATTGGAGATCGATTTAATTAATCATCTTACACTCCCAGTATTTCAGTCGTCCTTCTTAGAATTCCTTAGATTGTCTTATCCAGGGATATTTATTCATTGAATAATGATACGTGATACATCGACGTCGATTGGATTTCTATTGATAGATCTATATATATGTATATAACTCGAATAAAATTTGTAGTCAAGTATGAGCTCTCTCCGACGACTGATGATCACTCATTTTTCACCTTTTCTACGTTCTTCCTTCGACCTCGGATGGAGGCCAAATCAACGAAAAACCAAATCAACGAAAAGTTGGTTGAAAAGAGAGATACGTCACACTCTCTCTTTTCAAACACTGATTTCGTTGATTTGACCCCCATCCTCGACCTCCTTACTCATCCCTCTTTTTTTCTCTCCCTCACCCTGGTGAAAAAAATCTCTCTGATTTTCCCTGAATCTCTCTGAATTCCTCCAAATATCCCGGAATTGAATGTATTCAGATTTCGAAGCTTCCTCTGAATTCCTCTGAATTTCTCTGAATCTCTCTGGATTACTCTGAATCTTCTTAAATTCCTCTGAATATTTCTAAAAAGTTCCACGCACAATGTTTCTTAATTCATCTTCCTCTGGAAATCTCTGGAACTTCCAGAAAGCCTCTGAAATGCAGGACCAAGAATTGTGCTGAATTCATTCCTCTCTGAATTTCCCAGACCCCCCCGGATCTCTCTAAATTCCTCTGAATCTCTCTGAATTTTTCTGAAAAATCCCACGCACCATTTTCCCTAATACACCTGTCTCTGTTAGTCTCTGACACTCCCTGAATACCTCTAAAATGGTGGGGGGTCTCTTTGCCGAAAACGTTTTTCGCCGAATACACTGTAATTTGACAATCGAAAGTCACCTCTAGAAATCACTAAGAGATTTCGTAGTGATCTCTAGAAATGATTAGCGATTGTCGAATTAGGTTTATTCGGCGGAAAACTTTCTCGGCAAAAAGACCCCCTACCCTTTGAAATTCTGAACCAAAAATTTAGCTGAATTAATTTCTCTCTGGATTTCTCTGAATTTCTTTGAATTACGCTGAGCCTTTCCAAATTCTTCTGAATATTCCTGAAAAGCTCTACGCACATATTTTCCCCAATTCACCTGTCCCTGTGAGTCTCTGACATTCCCTGAATACCTCTGGAATCCTGAACCGAAAATTCAGCTGAATTAATTCCTCTCTGAATTCCTTTGAATCTCTCTGAATTACTCTGAATCTTTTTAAATTCCTCTGAATATTCCTAAAAAGTCCTACACACAATCTTCCTGAATCCATCTATCTCTGAAAGTGTCTGACACTCCTTGAACGCTCCTGAAATGCAGGACCAAGAATTTTACTGGATTGGTTCTTTTCTGAATTTCCCAGAATTTCCCTGCATCTCTCTCAGTTCCTCTGAATTTTTCTGAATCCTTATGAAAAATTCGAAGCACAAGTTCTCTCAATCCAATAGTCTCTGGAATCCTCTGAACCACGCTAAATTTCTCTGGATTCCTCTGATTCTCTCTCACTCATTCCCTCTCATCATCGTTCGCACTCCCATTTGCCTTTATCCCCGTTACAAATTTGGTATCTTGCTGTATCTCCTGGCGTTTCCCGAGTATAGATTCTTCTTCTCACCATCTTATTGGTTAGATTCCAACTCTAACCATCATCACGCGTTTGCTATGTTGCACATAATTTTTCATCCTATTTTCTAACCTTTTATGCACTCTAATTACCACACTTGCTTGACCATTCTTTGATCCTGTATGAATGATTCTATAATCCCCACTCCAGAAATCCCCTCCTTGCGGTTATCTCATTCCGCTAATTCCCATTATACATCGATACCTGACCTGTTTATTCCTCATTTCAAATTTTCTGGTTTCTCTATTTGTCTCAGTGATCTAACATTCCACGCAGTGTTGTTTTGTGGGGAGATCTTTTCGTAACCGACAGTTGCAGATTTCGTAACAGGTTTTATGGAAACGTAATAGATTGAGGCTGAATTCCCTTTGGATGGGAATTCTAAGGGATTCTGGTGAGTAACCATCAATGAGCCAATCAAATCCTCGAATTCTGTTCTGGAGGATTTTTAGGGAATTTCAGTGAGTTACCACACACAAACTAACCCAATTTTTGGATTCTATTTTTTTGAGTTCAATCAATTAATTGAGATGAATGGAATAGCATTCAATCCCTAGTTTATATTACACTAGATCGTCAATCCGCGTTAACCAGTGACAGAGATAAGTTGGAGAGATTGCTAACGATATACGAAAACCGTGGTCCAGTTTCTGATTGGCGGTATCACGTTTCCTGCTCATCCTTTCACACTTATTGGCTTAGGAGAAAAATTTTACCAATCAAATAATTTTCTTCAAAAGAAAAAAACGTGATACGGACCATGATTCTAACATTGCGTTGGTAATCTTTTCAATTCATCTCTGCCAGTGGTCACCGAGATCCGAAACGCCGACCTTAACCCCGGACACTCGTGCTAGCGACTGTCGCGCGCGATATCATTAGAAGAAAGAAGAGGAAAGATGTTTTCAACTCGGATCTCTTTTTTCTTCCAATGATGTCGCGCGCGACAATCGCTAGCATGAGTATCCGGGGTTACTCACATCGTAAAAAACCTGCACCGCCCTGAAGAAGCCACACGGAAAATATCAGTGATCCAAATTTTCGTTGACTAGTATGTGACTTTTGGACGGAGCACAATTTGGAGAAGAATTCGTACACTGGATTTGAATAATTCGTTGACTCTTTCCATTATTCCGATGATGAAAATAAAAAGTGGATTCCATTGTTCGAATAGTGAACACAATTAACGAATTATTGAAATCCAGTATACGAATTCTCTTCAAACTTGTGCTCCGTCCAAATCTGGCATATTAATCAACGAAAATTCGGACTACTTATTTTTTCCGCGCAGCTGCAATGATGGCGAAACGTCGGCAACAAACCGATTCCAGACGCGGCTCCACTCCGGAAGCTCAAAATCTGTATCTTCTTAAAAGTCGCGAAAAAACATCCAGAGAACCATCGCTGAAACAATTGATCATATGAGGTAGTATTTCTTTAAATCTAGCTTGAACGCCCGACTTATTTCCCATCTTACACTACAGTTATCAGCAGCAAACCCTAACATGTTTTGTATGTTAATGTTGTTTTGTTGGAAAAAATGAATTATGGAATTGAATACACTTTCAGCACTACCGTCGTCCAATTCTACGAGGCCTAAAAATCTATCATGTATAATGTTGATTTTAAAATAATGAACAACCATAACCAATGATTTTTTGAAGCTCATATCAGGGGTTTCATCTATTATCAAAGAATAAAAAGTTGTATTCAAATCCTGTTTGATGAGATCTCGTTGAATTGGAGCGATACAATTAATGCATAAATCAACAGCTTTTCGTCTGCTCAACTCAATCCGCTTAGCAATTTCAGAATCTGGGCATGAACAAGGTAATACTTTGCTGAAATGATCCAATAACTTGAATGATAGATTATGGTCCGCTATGAATGAAATCATTACAACATGGGATATTTTAGTTCGTTCATTTATCTCATTTGATGGTGTTGATTCTAATGGTGGCATGATTTTTACTGTGGTTTGAGCTGATTTCAAATTTTTCAAATGGAACAGAGATTCACTATGCCTTCTAACGTGGGTAATTCCACCTCTTATAAGTTTTCGACAGGCTGAACAATAAGGCTCTTGCTTCTCTGTGGTGACCAACCAAGAATTTGTTTTCTCCAATCTGTTTTGAAACTTCGCTTATAAGATTTTTTTTCGTAGTGTTGGTAATGGAAGAATATTCTCTTTCGGTTATTTGAAGATCATCACTTTCTTCGGACCCAGAATCTGTTTCATCACCCTATGGAAAAGATCTCATAGAAACTGATACGTGGAATCTATGAGACTTTATGAGATTTTATATGAGCATGTGTCCAGGGGTTTATGAGATTTTATAATGCCATTATGCAAATTGACAAGCACAAAATTGGATTTTATCAGGTTTTGTAAGCAATCATGGAAAATCTCATAGAGACTTTTAAAATGAAAATTCCTTATGAGATTTTGTTGTGCTTTTGTCCCGGAGTTTATCAGAATGTATCAGCATTTATAAGACCTTTTCAACAGGGCATTCATAGTCTCGGATGAAGAAGCTTGAGGTTCAGTATGTTTATCAAATGAAATGTTCTCTCTATCTCCTGAATTGCAAACTATCTCACTTTTAGTAGTACGGATTACGAATCTAGGACAAATATCAATACGAAAATTGAGCGTCCAAGCACGAAATTGAGTTATTTATGAGATTCATTGATCGGAAAGCATTATAAATCTGGCAGAGATTTGCAATAGATCGTCAACATGAAAAAACCTAATCAAATCCACATAAAAGTTCGGAATATTGTAGGATTCTACAGAGTCCGATCCATTTTATATTTTGATGAACAGCTTCATGTAAAAACTTTCGATTTGTGTCAAGGCCAAATTTTTAAACCATGTATGAATCGAGAACATATGGAAAAAAACTGGGGTTATATTTGAAGAATTATTCAAGATTGTCAGTCTTGTGCTCCCCGTGGGATGATTGCGGGTCTTCCAGGGGGATATTCTTGATACCTGTCCTTGAAATCCTATTTATCCATCCTTGGAAGTATCTGCTTCCTTTTCGTGGTGGGGAGGATAAGTATCTCAGATTTGGGTCTCTTTTTCGGATGGGATAAACTACTCGAGAGGGAGAATACAAACTGAGAGGAACTAAATCATCCCAACGTCAGGAATATCGGCAGAAACGGACAGAAAGCAAGGGGAAACTACCTTCCTTGACATCTTTCGATATTCCCGAGGGCATGGAAACTTTTCTCCAAACCTAGAATTTTTAATTTCAATTTATTGAAAAAACAGAGCGACAACAACATGATGGCGTTCTCTCGGGTAGAATATTCCGGAGGTAAAATAGCCTCTCGTTCGGATCTCCAGGTGGAGGCTGCTCGAGAGAGCCTCATCAAACAAGATAGAGAACCAAAGAAGATAGGGAAGGGAGAGAACATTCTTCGAGTCGGAGCGTGGAATGTTAGATCACTGAGACAAACGGGAAAATTAGAAATTTTGAAATTAGAAATGAATAGGTTAGATATCGATGTTATGGGAATTAGCGAAATGGGATGGCCGCAGGGAGGGGATTTCTGGAGTGGGGATTATAGAATCATTCATACAGGATAAAAAAAAAGGTCAAGCAGGTGTGGAAATTATAATGCATGAAAGGGTAAGGAATAGGATAGAAAATTATTCGCAACATAGCGAATGCGTAATGATGGTCAGAGTTAGAACAAAACCGATGGATACTGTTATAGTTCAAGTATACATGCCCACATCTGCGTACTCAGAGGAAGATATCGAGAAAACGCACGATGGAATAGAAGAAGTGATAGAATATGTACAGAGAGAAGGAAATTCAATGATCATAGGCGACTGGAATGCAGTAGTAGGGCAAAGAAAAGAGAGCAACATAATAGGAGATTTTGCGTTAGGCAAAAGAAATGGAAGAGGACAACGTTTAATCTTCGATTAAATGGCTTCTGTGGAAGCCATGAGATGGTTATTACCAACACATCCATCAAAAATCATCCAAGAAGAATGTATACTTGTAAAATACCAGGAGATACAGCAAGATATCAAATTGATCACATATTAGTAAAACGGAGATTCAGAAACCAAGTGAGGAGCTGTAAAACTTATCCAGGCGTGGATATAGATAGTAATCACAATATGTTGCTGATGAAATGTTCTCTGAAATTCAAAGCGCTGAAGAAGAAAAGAAAAATGCAAAAAAGATGGAATTTGAAGAATCTCGAACAAGGAAAAACACAGGAGGCATGGACGAAAGATTGGAGAATCGACAAGAGAAAGACTTGGAAATAGAGAGTAGGTGGACAAATATGAAGGGGAACATAGGGCAATGTGCAGATGAAATTTCGAAGAACGATGGGATAGAGCCTAAGAAACCATGGATAACAGAAGAACTTCTCGATTTAATTAATGAACGGAGGGAATACAAGAATAAGAATAGTGAACAAGACTAGCAGACATACAAGGAACCAAGGGATAAAATGATCAGAGAATCAAGGGAAGCAAAAGAACAATGGTTGGAGGGGAAATGTCAAGATATAGAAGTAAGATTACATTCAGGAAAAATTGATGAGGTGTATAGAGAAAAATTGATGAGGTGTATAGAGAAAAATTGATGAGGTGTATAGAGAAAAATTGATGAGGTGTATAGAGAAAAATTGATGAGGATTGTTAAGAGATTCTTTGGACAAATAAAATCCAAAAGCGGTAAGATTGAAAATTCTCTAGGAAGACAATTGATGGAAACGGAGGAAAAAATAGAACAATGGATTAATCATTTAGAACATCTGTATAAAGGGAGCGATATCATAGGATTCTTAGAGAGGGAGGAAGATGTCGATGAAGAAGAATTGGGAGATTCAATTTTGAGATCAGAATTCGATAGGGCATTAAAAGAATTGGAAAATAATGAAGCGCCAGGAATAGATGGCATAAATGCGGACCTTATCAAAGCCTCCAGTCAGAGAACTCGTGACGCACTGTTTGGTCAGAGATATGTACGAAATAGGCGAAGTACCGGAGGATTTCCAGGAGAATACAATTGTCGTCATCCCAAAAAAACAAGGAGCAGACAAATGCGAGAACTACAGAACGATTAGTTCAACTCCACATGCCTCGAAAATACTGACAAAAATAATACACAGCAGAACAGAGAATAAAATAGAGAGGAGATTGGCAGAAGATCAGTTCGGTTTTAGGAGAAATACACAGGAGTTGAAAAGAGAGCCGGAAATGAACTGATCTTCCGTCTTCTGTCTCTCTACTGAATACCAATCGATTTTCTCTCTTATCATTCCGATTAAGTAGACGAAGACATATTGACCTGCAATCGCACATCTTCCTTTTTGCGTATGCGACTGTGGATTGTTCGTTCTAACGTGTTCTAAAATACCCCAATCTGCTCCAAATATATTTCGATTCGCTCTTACAGTTATAGGAATGATGTGTATGGTTTGGTGCAGTTTGGGGCAACTTGTAACACGTTAGAACGAACAAATCTTGTATCGCCATGTTCATTCACGAATGAACCAAATGTGTTAAAAAAAATTACTTTTTGGATTCCCAGGTAGTCACCAGTAATCTCGATACCACAGTGACCCGAAGGGCAGTTGATCCGAATGGAGATGTCCTGGAAGGTCGAAATCTCGAAAATCGGTGATTGGTTAATTCCTGAGGAACCTTCAGTAAGTTACTAGGAGTTGACCAATCAGCGAATTCTGGGATATTGACCTTCCGCAACCTTGGAATTCGGGTCAACTGCCCTCCGGGGCATTGAGGTGTTGGGATTACTCGTGATTACCGATTTTCGCTCGTTCGCAAGAAGATGTAATTGATTTTCATCAAAGTGTAATGACGTAATAGATTTTTGCTGAATGTAATAGATTTAGTACAAGTGTAATAGACATAACACCACTGATTCTACGTTCCGACTCGGAGAATGTTCTCTTTCTTCCCTATCTTCTTTGGCTTTCCATCTTGTTTGATGAAGCTCTCTCGAGCAGCCTCCACCTGGAGATCCGACCTCGAGGCTCTTTCACCTCTGTAAGATTTTACTCGAGAGGACGCCATCATGTTGTTTTTTTTCTCAATGAATCATAATTTCGAAATTCTAGATTTGGAAAGAGATTCAATTTCCTCGGGAATATTGAAAGATGTCAAGGAAGGTAGTTTCCCCTTGCTTTCTGTCCGTTTCTGCCGATATTCCTGACGTTGGGATGATTTAGTTCCTCTCAGTTTGTATTCTCCCTCTCGAGTAGTTTATTTCGGCCGGAAAAGAGACCCAAATCTGAGATACTCATTCTCCCCATCACGTAAAAGAACAAGCTACTACCAAGGATTGATAAGAAGGATATCAAGGACGGATCAAGAACATCCTCCCGGAACAGCCGCAATCACCCCATGGAGAGGTTATGATATGCCAACTATTTAAATGAAACTCATCTCAATGAACAGACAGACTCTGAATACACTCTCCGTCAGAGAGAGAGAGAGAGAGAGAGAGAGAACTTGTTCCTCGTGAGAATGTATTCAAGTTAGTCAATATGGAATAATATAATGCCCCCAGCCTACAAACAGGATGAGCGTGACCCAATAAGGATTTGAAACATACGGAGTTTAAAGAGAGTATCAGTTTCAACGTCTACATCTTTGAGAAGGGCAACTTCAGGATGAATTGATGGATTAGTACCACTTCATTATTGAGGGAAGAAATGCGAGCTTATATTGAATTTTCTTTACGGAAAAATAGGTCAATTCAGAGTTTGTAGGCTGAGAGTTGAGGAATCACGATGATCCAATAATGCGATCGTGGTATGGATGCGTGACGAGTACTTCCTAATATGATTGATACAATTCAGGTTCGCCCATTCTCGTTCACCCTTTGTGCCTATGCTACCTGACATGATAGATTACCCTACTTTGATCTTGGATGCGTGTTGTGTGTAGGTTTCAGATTCGCTCATCTACCTTTTGAGAATAAGAACCTTTGGTTTCAGGTCCGCCTATCCACCGAGATGCCGTGAGAGAGTGGCTACATAAAGCCGTCACATCAGCTCTTTTGTATTTTGAACTACCTGTATCGATAGGAGTGGTGCCAGCATTGAGTCGACCGAGTCAATTTACCCTCTCCATCGGACCATTTCTCGTCCCCACCATTGCAGCCGGGTGCACGCGCACAATGAAACCCGTATTCATGTGATTCGGAAGCGGTCGGTTCACTTCGAGTCAGCTCGGACAATCGAGAGAGAGCGTCGGTCTTTGTCTTCTCAATGTGTTTTACGACCGGCTAAATTCGTGCAAGATCGGAAAAAGTTTGAAGCCCACCGAGAAGTTTCACCGCTTTTCCTTTGCCGAGCGACAATTTTATTGTAATCAGTATCGAACTGACTCACCTGGCGCCCCGGGCAATTCTCGGTCGGGGCCCTTCAATATTTTTTTTGTTTTTTTCCAATTGAAGAGCCAGTTCAATACTGATTATCAAATTATCACGATGAAATATAGATTCAATGCATCTCATCATTCAATTGAATGGAATTTGGTATAAGTTAATAATTTTTCGATTATTATATATTTTTCATGAATTTTATGAGATTATTGGTTATTTTTATGACTGATTATGAAGCTTTCAAGAACCCTTATATGTATTCTATAAAAATTTTCTAATAGTTACACATTTTTTATAATTATCTCAAATCTTGATCATTTTCCAATGAATTTTATCAGAATTGTCAATCAAATGATGGTTGAAAAATTCTCGGATAGTTCGGGGATCTATGATAAATAACATGAGGTGGATTCCATAATTTGTCCTGATCAAATAATTATGTTCAGAAATGACTATGATATTACAATAAGGATAATCAAATCAACATCGGTTATCAGATGGAATATCGAAAGAATGAGACTGAATATTTAATTGATTGAGTGCAAATTATTTTCAATGAACTGAATAATTAGATTTGATCATTCAAATCAATATTTCATCATTTCACACACTATTAGTCTCTTTCCTTCGCTGCATCACTTCATAGAGGTGTGTATATGTGGATTCAAATACTTTGGGAACCCATAGCCTAGCGGCAGAAGACATGGTTCTTGCAAAGAAACGGTCGAGTTCGATTCTGTGTGGAAACATTGCATTTTTTTCGTCTTTTCTGTGGTGAATAATCAAGTTTCACATCCGATCATTATTTTTCATGTCATTACATCGTCATGTTATCAATATTCCTAATGTTTCAAAATGCAGTCCCGGATTCAACCAAGTACAGGTTCGAGTCAATTAAAAATTTCCCAAATATTCGTGTCCATGAGATGTAGAACGATTGATTCCAAATCTTCTAAAGAGAAAAATCAATATCACTTCGGAGAAACGTTTCTAGAAGAGTATACTCGCGCATTTCATCAAACCCTTTGACAAATTGATGAAGAAATTTCGAAAATTCGTCTCTATGGAAAAAAGACGGATCGATCCAAAATGTTCTGAAATGGAAAATGAACAGCACTTCAGAGGAACGTTTTAAAGAAGCTTCTCGTTGATATTGTGCAATTCGCCTTCCCTGTTGATCGGAATGTTCTGAGTGGTATAAGTGTTGACGACTTTCAATGTGTATATCTGTTCCGCAACAAATTGATTCTACAAATTGCCAACGAGGTGTTTTTGCCCAAGTTATTTCGAGCATCCCGGCGTCTTATTCATGAGCGAAACTCATAAAACGGTGGAGTATGAGCGGAAAGAACAAAAAGCGTCGTGACTCAAAGGGGAAGAGTATACCACAATCAGAGGTAAAGTTTTACGTGCGAAAGCTTCTCCTGCCGGACAGGTACGATGAAGATAGTCCAATATCATTTCGACTCGGTTCAGAATCCAAAATGGCGCATCCAACATGGCGGACACGAATTTAAAAATCACTCGGATTCGGTTGAAACTCGTTATCCGGGGGTTTTATGGGTCGCTGATTACGAATCCGTTAACAAAATCAACAAATTCAAGGAGGTATTTGTCATCAGCGACCTCGAAAAACCTTCTGGTATTGGGTGTGAAGGAAATCCGGTGAATTTCCAATTTCTGCCTACCATAATGGATCTACCATTCTGAATTTGGAAAAATCGACAACAGATACGTAATCAGCGACCCCAGAACCTCATGGGTACAGGATTTGAAGGAACTCCGATGAATTTTCGAAATTTGGTCAATCACAATGGTTCCACCATTCTGAATCTCGGAATTCTGACAACTAATTCGTAATCAGCGATCTGAAAACCTTTCAGAAACCAAGTTTGAAGGGAATACGATGAAATTTTCAATTTTGGCCCACCATATTGGATTTGGAAATTTTTATAGCAGATTCGTAATCAGCGACCCCAAAAACTCGAAGATTTTCAGTTTGAAGGAAATCCGATGGATTGTTGATTTTGGTCTATCATGTTAGATGCAGAATTTTCAACTTGTCAATTTTTACCGCGGATTCGTAATCAGCGACCTCAAAACCTTTTGGGAACCGAGTCTTAAGGAAAACCGAGAAATTTCCCAAAATTGGCCCACCCTATTGGATCCGTCATTCTGAACTCGGAAATTTCCATGGCGGATTCGTAATCAGCGACCACAAAAACCCTTAGATCACCAGTTTGAAGGAAATCCGATGACCTGTCAATTTCGGTCCACCATATTAGATGCGCCATTTTGAATTTGGGAATTTTCACAACGAATTTGTAATCAGCGACCAGAAACACCTTCCTCAAAGTAATTTCGTTGGCAAATGTGAGTTTCGATTTCAAAATTCTCTAATTATAACTCTCCACGAATCTTTCAACTGTATCTTCACATATTTATTTTCAAAAGAATTACGACTCATTAGGAAGTATCCATAAATGAGTATTATTCCAACATATAAAAGTCAATAATAACACGCTGTACTGATGGTTTATCAAGTTGAAAGCGGAACTAATCCCACATGTACGACAAGGCAAGATCAAGATCATGACTTTGTGGGTTAGGCCCTTTCGAACTCTCAAACTCCCTTGGGTTAGGCCCCTGAATACTTGAAGTACTTATAAAATGAACAAGAATGCATAAATTCCGGAACAATTCATACAGGATAACAGGATGGGTCGAATTAATTGTAAAATCACCCATGAATCTGTTGGTTTTGATGAATAAGGAGAATGAGAGCGTCCTTTCCACCTCCTGAAAAATCATTTTGATGTGGGTTAAGCCCTTTTGAACTCTTTGGTTCTCTCTCGATCGTCCGAGCCGACTTGAAGTGAACCGACCGCTTTCGAATCACATGAATACGGGTTCATTACGTGCGTGCACCCGGCTGCAATGGTGGGGACGAGAGAGGTCCGATGGAGAGGGTAAATCGACTCGGTCGACCAAATGCTGGCATCACTGGATAGTACCAGACTCTGCACCGTTTATTATCGTGCGAGCACTTATATCGGTACGAAGGGGGAGGGATTCGTTGGTGCCCAAGCCCCCTCATCTATGCCAGTAATGCCAGATTCGAGAACAAGACCGTTCTTACTCACACCTCATTGATCGCTTCCCCTTTCTCCCACCATGCGGAATAAGTCAGGCGAACGAAAGAGGAAGAGTGACTATCACTCTCTTGCTCGCCCGCCTCATTCCGCAAGATAGGAGAAAGGGGAAGCGGTCTCGGCCTCGAATTCGGCATCACCGATCTATACCCGGAGAAGAATGATTCTCACCGCGCGCAACGACACAACACAAGTTTTCACCTAGCTATTCGATTTAGAACTACAAGCTGTGGTGGCACTACTGATTCTTCGGGCAACGAGAAAGTGTGTTGGCATCACCCAGTATAACGCAACGATCGGAGCGCACTCGCTTGACCGAAGACGCTACTGCGTACTCACCACGCATTGACCCGTATGATTTACCGACGGGAGTTGTAGTTTGTTTAAAAACTGTCACGGGACAAGTTTTAATACTCAGTGACTCGTCACGGTTTATTATGTCGAATTTTTATTTATTTAATTCAAATTCTGACATTTTTCAGAAAAAATCATTCCAATTCTATTTTATTTCGATTTCAAACGAAGATTTGGGAATTATACTGAACTTTATCCCTCAAAATATTTGAACCGAAATTTCAATTTGTAAAATAATTTCATCAATTGAATTTATTCATGGAAAAAAAACTAGATATCAAAATTCGATTTCCATTTCATTATGCTAACCAAGAATTCTTGATAGTTTTCTTATATCAACTGTATATAATCAGGATCAACTCATTCCATTTCGAAATCGACTTCTAAATTGAGTCTTTTTGAAAATCCCGGATACCGGAGGTACATCCAATTGAAATTCCTTTTGAATATCGTAAAATAATAATATCATATACAATACTATATTGAAATGACACTACTTCAATGCATTTTTTCTCATTCAATAGTCAAAAAATTATTAGTATTATTCTTCCAAGCGAAAAATTTGAATCTACAAAATTTTGACACAATTGAAGATAAATGATACAAACACTTCCCAGTATTTTGACGTTGTTACGACTCAGTTCATCAATTCAACGGAATTGACGGGCAATATGAACATATTTCCGTATATATTCGAATTGCATAATTGATTAATTTTACTTTCACATCCATTTTCGAAATGTTTTTTAGAAATTATACCCAAATTTAATAATAATGTCATTCAGATGAATCTTCGTTCATAACCTTTATTCTCATCAGAACCCAGGTTGTTAGACATTTATGAAACCAATTTTTGAAATTTATCTTACACAGTAAAAAGCAAAACTCACTTCCAACCTTAATATCGGCTTATTTCAAGATGCAGCCAAAACTAGCCCTACTCAAGGGGCACACCTAGTGTGACCGCCTAGAAAAAAGGTGATTTTTGGGAATTTAAAAAAAAAAAACTACTGCATGAAATTCTTTAAAATTTGAAGGGTTTATTTATACATTAATAATGAATATTTAGTGAAATTTTTGGATCAAAATACTCAAATCGCAAGGAGTTATAAGGAATCTCCCGAATGGAAAAAAACAAAAGTTGCCCCACTGCTGGGGTGATTCCGGCCTTCCCGGTGGCTGAAATAAAAAAAAGTGGAAATATTATTAAACTAGAAGGTATTGTCCATACCATGAACCTCCACTTTGAAAAAAAATTGAAATCCAACAAAATGGCAGAGTTTTGAAAAAAAAATGTCGAATTTTGCTCGAAAATTAGATGATTTTTCGCCTGCCAAAATTATATTTTTCATGCAATCGAAAAACTGGAGGTTCATGGTACGGAGAAACATATACAAAATGCGCCGAGACAAAAATTAAAGCGATCGGACGATTTGTCTTGGAGTTACAACTCCAGCAAATTTGAAAAATGTAGTTTCGAGAAAAACGCGTTTGAAGATAAAATGATTGATTTCATTGTTATAAATAGATAAAACTCATACTTACAGCTAATCTGCTATTCCGTCATGAGTACCTTTTCGGTTTGAATATACAAGTTTTTCACTGATTTTTATGAAAATAACTCATGAAGTGTTCAGTGTAACGGTCATAGTAAATAAATGTATCTAGCTCCGAAACCCGAATTTCTGACTACTGAGCAGCTACTCTTTAAAAGGCTGTAACTCGAAAACTGCTTGAGATATTCGTTTGAAATTTTAATATGTTATTCTTGAAGGTACAAACTATCGAAATATGCAAAAAAAAATCGATTTTTTCAAAGTGTCACACTAGGTGTGCCCCTTAAGCTGAAAGTAAGCATCGAAAACAAATGCCGACACAATGGAGAAGAGTGAATTTCAGTCAAGTTTCCGAGTAAGATGCAGCCACTTTCAGTCGGACTTTTTACAGTGTATTGAACGACAATATATGAAATCATAGGATATGTTTCATTTATCGTGTAGCATTAATTATACATCAAATTCCTCTGATGAATTGGAATACCACCAAATTTTCTGCTTTCAATAATATATCTTATGGATGATTATCTTTTGAAACAAAATTGGATGAAATTTTTGAATTCGGAATCATTTCACTGGATCTTAGATTTTTTAGAATTTTTGTCATTAGAGATGAATTATTCCATTGATGAATATACTCGATTGATTGATTCATGATGTGTGCCCGGGAGTGCTGGCACAGTTCAAATTTGAATTATAGATTTCATAGAATTTGAAATGTTCCATTTTTGATTGTTATAAATCTCATTGTCGATTACACTAGTTTACAAAATGAAGAAAATTTTTCGTACATTTGATTACACTATTTTTTTTCTGGAGCATTTCGGCTCCCTGAACTCGAGAATCACAGTAAAAACTTTTTTTATGGATAAGTTTTCGAGATATGAATTTTTGAAGTTGAAAAAAAATTTTTTTCTATCGAAGTTTCACTATTAAAGGTATATCCCAAGTCAGAAGCGATCAATCTAATCGTGGCAGGTGTCAAAATGGACATCATCGAACTGCCTACGGATATCACTGTTGTTGATTAATCGAGTAGTTTAAGTGCAATGAATCGAAATATTTGGGAAAAATACTGTTTTTCGACAAAAATGAAGGTAAAGAAGTTACATTTTCGCCAAGGAAAAATAGAAAACTTGGAAATATACTGCATATCAAATTTTTCACGTGAAGTGCGCTCTTTTATGAAGAGAATGATGTATTTGTGAGAGGAAATCTATGAAAGATTACAGAAGTTACGATCGTTCATACAAGTGCCAAAATCCAACATTTTTTCAATTCCTCAAGTTTCACCTCATTCCACAGTGGGCCAGGTAGCTGGAAAAGTGGCCAAAATTAAAAATGTCGTCAGAATTGTTCTAAACCTGGCATATAAGAGTTTTTGAGGTCGCTGATTCCGAATCTACAGTCAGATTGGGAAAATTCAACATGGCGAATCCAATATGGCGGGCTCAAATGTTGAAATTCTCCGAATTCCTTGAAAATTCTTTTTCAGGGGTTTCCAGGGTCGCTGATCACGGATCTGTTGCCAGATTTCGGGAATTCAACATGACGGATTTGATATGGCGAGTTTAAATGCTCAAATTCACCGAATTTCCTGAAAATTTTTTCCTGAGGGGTTTTCAAGGTCACTGATTTCAAATCTGTATCCAGATTTGGAAAATTCCATATAGCGGTTCCAACAAGACGAATTTTCATTTTCAAATCCATTGAATTCCCTTTCGCTCTTCCACAGTAAAAAATTTTTCGTCATTGTGTAAAGTTTTAAAATTTGTGTGTTGAATATTGAACATTCTAGAGTGTTGATTCAACACAATCGTTGTGTTGACACGAACGATTGTGTTGAATCCATTTGTGTTAACACAATGATTGTGTTGAATCAACACTCGCAAATGTGGAATATTTGACACACAAATTTCAACACTTCACACAATGACGAAAAATTTTTTACTGTGTCACTAAGAGGTTTTTGGGATCGCTGGTTTCGAATTCGATGTCAAAATTCCTCAATTAAAATGGTGAGACCTACATGATTTCCGAAGATTTGAATTAAAATCCTGTGTTTGGTGGTGGCCAAGGTTGTTAATTCTACACATTAGGTACAAAATTTGGAATTCAAGATGATGGAATCGATATGATATCCAAAATTATTGAAATTCATGAAGTGTGCGAGAACAATGTTATTTAGAGTTTTTTAGGCTGCCAATTACGAATTATTAATGAATTTTTCGTCGAAAGTTGTCTTTTTCTTACAGAAAAAATTCTATAAGATACCTTCCAAATACACACACTTTACTTTTTTGAGGCAACGACAATTCAGTTATACAACTTGATTCACGGCTAAGATTCGCTGCAGTTATGCACCCAGGATGTGCCACAAGGAGGCTCCTAGTCCGAATTTACATCCCGTATTTTTTTTATTTACTTTTTTTTGTATTTTTTCTATCACTTATTTTTTGTATTTTTTTTGTCTTTTTTTCATTTTTGTCTTTTTTTTGTTTTTTTTGTGGTTTTGTTAACATTTTCCAATCATTTATAATTAATATGTATTCAATCATTATCACTCATTTCTTCATCAGATAACCCCAGATTCTACCCCATCTAACAATTCATTGAAAGAATTAAATTCAGTCTGTTCCACATCTCCTGTTTTGCACTCATCATTATCATCATCATCACTATCTCTGTCATCTATCGAAAGTAGCTGTCTGACTTCCACTGGTAATGGCAATCGTTTCCTTCTGCGAATTCGAGATATGATACTCATGTTGGATACAATTGGATCAGAGGAATCCATTATGCGATAAAACAAATCTTCCAAATTCGCTTCCCTGCTACAATGTCTACTATGGTTGAGTCTGAAACTTTTATGGTCCTCATTACGAGATTCGGATGCCTCTTCTCCAAACATACCTACTGGTAGAACACAGTATTTCATTATGTCTCCAGCATGAATTAATATCTTATGAACTGTGGATGGCATAGGGTACCATGGATAAAGGGAAATATATAATTTCGCTGTATCCATACAGAACTCTTGGAATTTTTTTACGTTGACAGGGAGTTGGCAAGAAAGAGAAATGAGAATAATTTTAAAGTTATGCACCAACTGATAATCAATGTTCAAGCAGTCAGCGAAAACATCCGCATTTTGGAATGCTCTACGCGCCGTGTTTCCATCGTTAGTACTACCACTACCACCTGATTTTGGTTTATCGACTATTAGACCTAATTTATCATGTAAGGATTTTTGTATTTGAGCTTTTTGTTCTGCAAACAGCTTTTTCTGCTCATAAGTTCTGACCTGCCACTTTTTAATATTCATTCGATAGGCTATGTGCAAACAACATTCGAACAATCTAATCCATGCGTGTAACGGACTAACACCATACTGAAGTGAGTTCTGATCAAGAAGAGAAGTGTTTGTTTGCCCAAGAATATTCTCTATAATATTAAATTGTTTTGGAGTAGATTTGCAAATACGGCAGCTCTGTGAGGATTTGGTGTTTGTTAAGATTTGCAATACCTCTCCATCAATCAAAGTTAAATGCATAGAAAAATGGATTCTTATTTCATGGCCACTGCTCATCACGATACTCAAGGTATTTAATTGATCAATCTGATTTTGAATTTCCAATTTTTGGGACAGAATCACTTCCGCTGATTCTTTGATAAATTCTAATTTAATAGGACGACAAAATCTTGGAGATTGTGAAGCATTATTGTACCAAATTACCTCTCCATTTTGGGATGTTAATTGTAAAGGAATCAGTGTGGTTGCAAAAATATTTCCATCATTTGAGCCGACATTATCTGAACCAATATTAAAACGTTGCTTATACCTTGAATGACCACTGCTACCATCGAATCCCCAAGAACATGTTAAAACAAATTTTGATTCTGTTAATGCATATGTATCCATCACTCTCAGTAAAACTTCTTCTTGCATTTCGACTATTCGTTTACTTGTATGGTTCAATAGTGATTGAACGGAAGCCTGTGCTATATGTTCATTTATCAGAATGTCATCTCTTGGTGGTCTCGAAATATTTTTAGTTTCTCTTAAGTTATTGTAAGCTGGCCATATGTCAGCTCCGCAATTCTTAGATTCTTGACTTATAGCATTGTATGTCTCCTTTGATAAAGATTGATCTAATAGAAAAACTAGGGCTTCTAAAGGAGTTTTCTTTATAATTGAAGACGGTGCCATATTCATTAATTTCATCACCTTAGGAGCACGAGAGGGACTTTCTGTTATTTCATTTAGTATTACCTTCACATCATTTTGTCCAGATACATTAGCTGCATGACGTGCAGCCGATAGAAGTCTTTGTGGATCATTAGCATTGGCAGCACTAATAGCTGGAACATATCGTCTTTTTGATCTATCAGACTTCTCCGTGTAATCAAGAGATTTTCTACCAGGACCTGCTACTGAGGATCTGAATATAAAATCAGGTAAAACAAATTCAGAATCAAGCCATTTTTTATTTTTCAAAAGAAATCTATCAGTCATCCTATTTGCAGCCTCAAATTTTATATCCCGTTTTCTTTTGATAGTTGATAATGCAAGCTTAAGACAATCTATATTTTTTTTATCAAAATCACTTACGTTTTTATTGAGCTTATTTAATATGTATGTAACAACTGAATCTTTTTTTGGTGAATTTGAAAGCAACTCAAGAATTTCTCTTTTGGTGAATTTCATTTTATGCACATGAAACGAAACTTTCACATTCACCAGCTGCTATAAATTGAATCGACTCTTACAAAAATGAAAAAGACTGAATATTGATGAAATGCTCACTTTATCCTGAAAGATGAGGTTCATGTGATAAACTAAGTGCCATTAACCGAACTTCTCCGATAATCTTTGTATAGCATATAACGCATCAGAATCATAAGCGAAGAGTAATGTTGCCGCGAGCCGCAAAATAAACCGTAACGAATTCCAGGTTTTAAATTATCTGAATCCAAAGTGACCTGCTCTTTAGTCAACGAAATTGCCCCAAAATCCAATTTATCAGACCTTCAACTGAATTTGAAGGTTCAAATTGTGATATATCTTTATTGAAAAAAGTTTTAAATCAATCTATACTCGAGCTGGACCTATGCTGCTGGATGTAGAAATCGGTTGCAAATTCAAATTACAGAACTACGAGTTTATATGAACTTTTGAATGAGACTATAGGACCATCCAACCAAGTATTCAGACAATTTTCACGTCTCATAGTCCTATTTGAATCCAGTTGAAATCTAAAGCTCGCTACGGCTCGTTTTGCGGCTCGCGGCAACACTAGCGAAGAACCTTCCCAACACACACAAATACTGGCGTTTCAAAGGACAATTAAAGGGCCGCTATCAGCATCGTTGGACCATTGATGGTCCATTAAAACGGCAACAATTGGTGTTTATGGGGTTAAGAAAATTTGATGAATTTTCAAATTTTATTCCGCCATATCGGATCCGCCATCTTGAATTTGCAAAATCTGACCTCAGATTCATAATCAGCAACCCTAAAAAACTCTGTACACCAAAATCCAGACGGTTCTAATGAAATTTTCAATTTTTACCACTTGTTCAAATATTTGTCCCATTGACGTAACGAGTTTCCATTCACATTAAATACGATTTTTCTGACTTCTGAATGAGAACGGGCAAAAAGGGGCATATCCACAGTGTTGAGAACTCTTTCACGAAAAGTTTGGTATATCATTCTGTCCATTTGGAAGTGGAAGCTCGGGGAAGGCTCAATTCAAAGGTACAGAAGTGTAGTAAAACCTAATGAAATGAGACAAACTGAAATGATTAGACTAAAAATATAGCATGGAAAATGTTATTTCTCTACAAATATCATTAGAATTATGCAATTACAAGATAAATATGCACTGCTGCAATGTCTAGAGGAATAATATTGAGTTCGGAGCATGTATAAACTCAATGACAATGCATTCATTTTTCAACATAAATTTGAAATAAAAATGTCCTTTATGAGGGACTTACCAAAAGTAACAATATTTTGTGATTCAGTGTGTCAAAGTATATGGAAACAAATTATGATGTTTATATTTAATTTCAATCAATTTGAAAAAGAATCGTTTTTGGCCACGCAACTAGATTTCTGGCCCACTGTGCATTCATAGCCTATCCTTGAGTGTAATTGATTTCATTTATTTTTATTGTGATGTGTTGATACAAGATGAGTCTATTACAAACAAGGTCGTATATACTGGCCTGGAAACTCTTGTAATTCCCGACGGTGGGGCCAAAGAGAATCAAATAGAGTGGAAACGGTCATAGGAGAACAGTACAACTTTCCGTGGTGAGTTTCAGCGCCTCCTCGCATCTAAGTGGCTAAGTATTCCAAAGAGATACACATGATGAATAAGAGTAGTTCGGCACTGAGACTGCAGATGGCCTACTTAGTCGAATACACAGTGCTCCTACTCTATCTGATTCTCTTTGATGGGGGTGACTCGCTTATACTGTGTATACGGCCGCAATTGCGGAATAATTCCAGCTCATCGCTTGTCTTCTGTTTTTTTTGCGTCCTTTCTTCCTCTGACATTTCACATACGTCTGTTATCAGGTTTCATGATATTGGTCAATTCGATATTCTGCCTTCTGATTATATCAGAGCCCTTTTTCCGATTCATTCGACACACAATGAATGAAAGAAAACGAAGTTTCGAGTGCACAAATCATTCAGATAATTTTTGCGATATGTGTGGTAATTATGTGGTGAAGAGGAATCAACGTCAATCCACCAACTCTCTTCAAGAGCATTATCTTCAATACTTCCAAATAACACCTGATAATCTCGATGAAGGATGGACACCAAGTATCGTATGCCTTTCATGTCATATAAATCTTGTAGGATGGGCTTCCGGTTCAACAGAGTATGTATTGGATGATCAGTCAATGTAAAATCCATACACAGTTCAAAATTTTGTGTTAATAATGGTCCACTCAGAATTTGTGTTCGAAATCAACACAAAAGAGTATCAAACTGTTAAGTTTTCAATGTACACTCAACACTCTTGTGTTGATTCCTCAAATGCTTCCCCTGTACAAGAAAAAACTCTCAATTGCCATGAATCGGATATTTGCATCGTGAATTTACAATTGAATAGATGAAGCACGATGTTTGGTCAGGTTCAGAAAACTTCATGACCATAAACAGATGAAATCGTGAGAATCTTAATTCCACCCTGGAAATGGATATGCCATTGATCACGATTGATCAAATGTTTTTCTGATACGCTTCCGATCAAAATTACCATCGGAAATGAATTTTCCTAATCGGTTGACCCGGATTTTTTTCACAAGGTTGTATCAATATTTAACAACAATTTTGAATGGACCATTTGGGACTTGTGCGTTTGTTAAAAATACACAAAATTTTCCACTCTCTACCTTACATGACTATCTCATACATTCAAATTCTTTTTTTCAATTGGACGGCACATGACATTCGGTGTACAGATGATGTGGAGGAAACCATTTTGTCACGTTACCGACTGCTATTTTTGTTCAAGCACCTACACGGGTTTCGGAAAAAGTATGCGATGGGCTTATGCAAATGTACAATCTGTTACATTTCCAATACCCCACTCAAACACACTTCCAATTCCTAAGTGCCCCAATTCATGTAACCCCGAAACATGTGATGATTCACTAGCTGGTCTGGAAGCAGATAATGATAGCGATTCTAATGCTACAGAAGAGTACCACCTCTTAACTCAGGCTGAATTGAATGATTGGGTGAGGAATTTGGAGCTCTCAAAAGAAGCAGCAGAATTACATGCATCTCGAATGAAACAGTGCAACTTTTCAGCTGCGAATGTGAGAGTAACATACTACAGAGACCGTGATAGGGCTTACTCAAAGTATCATACTATGAGAGAGCAAATATGCTTCTGCGAGAATATTCCTGGTTTGTTCAAGAAACTTGAACAACCTCACGATGCAGAAGAGTGGTTATTTGTTGACAGCAGTAAAACTAGTTCGAAAGCAGTCCTCTTACATAACAGGGACGAAAAACCGTCAATACCCATCGCACATGCTGTCAACGCTGAAGAATCGTATGAAACAATGGTCAAATTGTTGGAATACGTGAAATATGAAGAATACGATTGGGAAGTTTGTTTTGATTTCAAAGTAGTGGGCCTGTTATGTGGAATGCAGCGAGGATATACGAAATATTCCTGTCTTTCATGCCTCTGGGATAGTCGTGCTCGCGAACATCACTACAAGAAAAAACAATGGCCACAAAGAAGGAACCACATATTGGGTGAGAACAGCGTAAAATATATGCACTGAGAAAAATTATCTACTAAAAATGACTAGACTCACTGGTAAATTGAGGATATACTTGCATTTTGAGGTTATATACCAAACATTCTCATCAAAAGCATCAGACTTTCTATCATAAAATGTCATTATCCTACCATTAACTCGGTAGGGGGTCTTTTGGCTGAAAAAGTTTTTGGCCGAATCGACATGATTTGACAATCACTAGTCGCTTTCAGAGAACACTAGGAAATGACTAGCGATTGTCAAATCATGTCGATTCGGCCAAAAACTTTTTCGGTCAAAAGACTCCCTACCCATTAACTCCAAGAAAGTCTGGTACTTTTGGAGAGAATGTTTTGTATATAACTTTAGAATGCAAGTATATCCACAATATACTAGCGAGTCTAGTAAGTCATCACCTCACGTTGTGGATTTACCTTTTTTCGTTGTTCATTCTGTCTCTTTGTTTTCTGAGTAACGTTTTCAATGAAATTTGAATCAGTTTGTTTCACTTTGTACATCTCGCTAACGTTTTTTCTTTCGCTACCGTAGAGATAACGCCTTCTCTCTCAATCTTTCGTGTTCTCGCTTCCCGTGAACACGGTATCTTCTGAGAGAACACATCCACACACGTGCTTTTTGCGACGCCGGTCTTGGTTTAATTCACTTTTTCATATTATATATCTATGTTATTTTGCACACGAAATTTCCTAACGCTATCGGGTGTGTTCGAAACTCGGAGACGGTTGAACATGTCTGAATAACACGCGTCTTCGACTTTCGAGCACATGGTTGCGGTCTTCTCGTCAAAGTATGGATTCATCCGCGAGAATTGAGAGCGTTGTTTTCTGTTCCTCTTTCACCTAACGAGGGAGCTGTCGATTCTCGTGAAATCTTGAATGATCTGGTTTTTTTCCCCGATATTTTTTTCATGCATTCAGAACTTTTTTTTTATTTAGACAACTATTCACAAAGTCACGGTAATACCGTGCATGTATCGATTTATTCTTGTTTTGTGGAAAAATCTCTTCTGAACGTTTCGGAACGTCGTCATTCCCTTGTGCATTTTCCTTTTGCTTTACATCCTCTTCCCTTGTTCTTCCTTCTTCTCCCTTTCTGTAGTTCGATATCGATCGTCATCCAGACACGTGGCGATCCATAGCGAACAAGTACGAGAGAGAAGTCGGAAGAATCGGTTCCGCCATTACCGCTCGTACAAGAGACGAGCTAGGTATAGATATACGCAAAGTTGCTTCGTCGTGTCGTGACGTCACCTAACGTGGCGTCAATTCCTCCCGTTCCTCTCGTTCCGCGCGCGAAGCTGAATAACGTAGAGCTGTGCATACGCGTTGCGTGATGCTTCCAACCTATACACTCACCATATGTTCTTGGCTCTACCTATCTCTCTCTCCCGCATGCTTGAATGGTACCGCTTTCTTACGCTTCTCTCTATTTCTAATTTCTCGCATTGTTGCTTCCGGCTGCATTATTGGAAAGATTGCTCGAGACTTTTTGAATAAATGAATGATTGTATGAACATAAGTTTTTGTTGTCTATAGATTGATTGATGAATAACATTCAACGAGCTGTCCGAACAGCTGGGCTCCATAAGCGAGAGAGAGAAAGAGAAACTGTAACAAGAAGGATTCCTGAACCATTTCAAGCGAGAGAGAGAAAGAGAAACTCTAACAAGAAGGATTCCTGTACCCTTTTTTTTGGATTCCTCCCCTTCTTTTTTCTCTTCTTTCCCTTGCATATGTTTTTTTTGCTACGCCTTTACGGCGCCCGAGATCTTTCTTCTCCTTTTCCTTCTTTTTTTTTGGAAATTAAATCCATCGGCTGGAGATATTATTCCGGTTGAAATTCCACCTCTCGACGTAAGGGGTGAGACAGAGAGAAACCCTCACCGCCTCTAAGGGAGGAAATATCGAATCTCTTCTGATTTTCGATTCGAACATTATCGTTGGGAATACCTGGTTTTCGGAAGACCGAGAGTATCTCGAAACGGATTTCGATTATTGTGTCCTATTAATTACCGTATCACATTTTTCTTGCATTTTGTTCCTTCTTCCAAACTTTTCAGAAGAGGGTGTCAACGTATGGGCCTCTCAATTGAGTTTACGGTTCGAATAATTCACCTTCCGCGAGTAATACATTTGTTCCGCGCCTCATTTCGTAACGTTGTCAATACGTAATTCCGTTATAGCGGTTTGTCCCTCGCGGAGAGAATTTTCCGGATCACGTTGAGTCCTCTGTCTTCACTTTATTGTTGGTTTCTAGCGCGTTCCTTTATCGCGACCAACCGCTTTACAACGGGAATGCAACCAAACCACCGGGTATTCTACAAAATTCCCTCACGTTGATTTCATGCACCAGTCTCGTTGTTTGAAGAGTTTCCGCGCCCATTGAACGATCATGTCGGGAGAGGAAGTGTGCAAGATTGCACAGCCCTTCGAGCAGTTTTTATGATTCAGGAGATGAAAGTTCACGAAGAGCCGATATGAGCCGGCTCGGTCGAATTTATAAGAGAGGTATAATTGTTGTAAAGGAAAAGATGGTGGAATTGTATAGAGGAGATGTAGAAATTTTGAGGAAAGATGAGATTAAGGATAGAGTGGACTGTATTGACAGGAAAAGATTGATAGGGGATAACAGAGAGGTGCAAACTCGTTTGATTTCGAATTTTACTCGATAGATTTATCCGATACTCTGTTACCCAAAGATAGGGCGTGACTCGATAGATAGATTCGATAGAACTGTGTCACGTAAGACTTTCGCACGCTTTCTGTTTCTAAGGGCTCGTTACATGGTTTTCGATGCCCATTAGAATAGAGAGGGGATTTTTCGCGCGTGAATATACGACAACGTAATTCACGTGAGAATCTTCCTCCTTGATACGGAACATGCCGCCCGCCTCTCGTGCACACACGAAATCGGTCCAGCTGTACTGTAGAAATCTCGGCGTGTCTCTACATCTTAAGGCTAACATTCTCGATCGTTCAAAGCCGCGTTAAACAATACAATATCGAACGAGAGTGGTTTTCTAGTATGCGTCGCTGATTGCCTTAAAGTTGAAGGCACGTTTAGGACATCCTCGTGCTCAATTTCCCTAGAAATCCTACGGTAAGAAGCAGAACAGATTGTAAGTGAAAAAAAAAAAAAAAAATACACGCCAACAGTGGGTGGCGGATCCCAAAGATTTAAGTGACGTGGATTCCATAATCAGGATTCGGTTTTAACTTATAAGCTAGGCTCTATGTACAAAATTCACAATAATTTACAAAGTTTGGTGATTGGTCGAACGTACAGGGACTGAGCGGTCTTGACAGTGACCACTCTGGTGAGATGATCTGGTCCTGGGTGACAATGAGTGATTCGACCCAATTCCCATTTAGATGGTGGTAGAGTCGAATTTTTTAAGAGAACCAGGTCCCCTTCTTTGAGATTCTCATTCACCTTGGTCCATTTCCCACGCTGTTGGAGCGTGTTGAGATAGTCGCTCGACCACAATCGCCAAAAGCGCTCGGTCATTCCTTGAACGGACTGGTCGGCTCGGTCGAATTTATAAGAGAGGTATAATTGTTGTAGAGGAAAAGATGGTGGAATTGTATAAAGGAGATGTAGAAATTTTGAGGAAAGATGAGATTAAGGATAGAGTGGACTGTATTGACAGGAAAAGATTGATAGGGGATAACAGAGAGGTGCAAACTCGTTTGATTTCGAATTTTACTCGATAGATTTATCCGATACTCTGTTACCCAAAGATAGGGCGTGACTCGATAGATAGATTCGATAGAACTGTGTCACGTAAGACTTTCGCACGCTTTCTGTTTTTTAAGGGCTCGTTACATGGTTTTCGATGCCCATTAGAATAGAGAGGGGATTTTTCGCGCGTGAATATACGACAAAGTAATTCACGTGAGAATCTTCCTCCTCGATACGGAACAGGAAGACAACGATCGGGCCAACACTACCACGGCTGAGTGGGCAGGGGGGTTGTCGGGAGAGGAAGTCAATCGTTCGCTTAAAATATCGCGACTCAACCTGGCGGGTGACCTCGGAACCCGTCGGGATCGACTGCTTCGACATTTGTTCGGGTTTGGTTGGGTTTGCGTCCCATTACTGGGAAAGCCAGGTGGACCGAGTAGCTTGGTGAACTTGTTGATGGCTCGTACCCCTTCCATCTACCTGTTCGATGGAAATTCTACCGCCTCATCGTGATAGAGAGTCGCGTGCGAAATCTTGGAGAGAGCGGACGGGCAATTCTTCTTTCTATTCCGCGTCTCCAGCCTTCTCTACTTCGATCAATCCGTTTTCCCAACTCGAATCTAACTGTAATCGTGACAATAAATGCCGTGTTCTAGATTAATTTCAGTGGCGAGCAGAGAAGCATTCCGGTACTCCTTTGTTCCTTGGCACACGACCGACATATTGGATTCGCAAACGAATTAAATCGACTATTCCTTTTTCCTTTTCTCCCTATTCTGTAGAATTTCTGATTTTTCCTAACATATTCAATGATCCTCCGAGCCGGATGCTTTTCTGGCTCGTTCGCGCTCGGTACCGTGAAGTGTTGATAAACATTAAAATCTCGATTGTTCGAACACATTTCGTGGATTAATTGTCGAAGGAAGTGTCTCGTGATACAGTTGTGTTGTGCAAATTCATGTGGTTCCCGCGTGACGTGATGGAACTGTTCTTCTCTCGTTTCCGCCTCACCGCTCATCTACACACGAGCGCTGGTTCTTCAACATCGAGTTGGATCGGAGCTCTCTCGTCTCTCTCATCTTCCCCGCTGGCTACCTCGTTCAGGAATCTCTACTTCTCATCGGGGGAGGGGGGGGGGATCTCTGCTTCTCACTCACTCGACGACGTCACTCACTCTCCGCTCATCGTTCTTCTTTTGATCCTTCTCCACGTTCATCACCAAGGAATGGGCAAGTCAGAACATTGTATTTCAAATTGATGTCATCCGACCGATTTATTGAGTAGAAAATTCAATCGATTTTAATTTGAAATTTCTCTTCGAAAATTTTGTTGATTCTCTGTGACCAAAGGGTCCGTAGTTGTTATTCAGTATCGATACAGGATCAATGAATGTCCACGGTGCACACGAGAATTCGAGCGAGTTATAATTCGATCTCGTCATGTAATGTTTGATACCTTCATATTTGGTATCAATTCATACGGTCACTTGGACGTGAATATCTTCTCCGTCCCGTTCGAGCGTGATTCTTGTTCGAATTTCGATATCAAGCATTCGAGTTGAATGTTTTGAATCGTCAAGTCTACGTGTACAATAATCTATCGTTATTCAGTTACACGTATCTATTGATTACAGGGTGAATCTCGGGATTCTGGAAGTTCTTCAGTGTGAGTGACGAATTCTCCGCGAACGTTCTGGGTTTCCTTTTGTTATTAAGGTTCAACAGTTGGTGACGGGTGTGAATGATATGGAACGTTTAATCGTCGAGCAAATGAGCGCTCATCACTAATTGATGCGAATCGTGGTCAACCGGAAGAAGAAGGGAGGAGGCAACATCAACAAAGGATCAATCGAATCCCGAATGGATAGATTGAGTGCTCTATGGGATGAGTTCGTTGTTCGCTATTATAAGATTCTAGCATACCATAACGCGAAGACGGAGGGTGTCCCATATTTCAAGAATGATGTTCACGGCGAAGCAGGAGAAGGATACACTTTTTCCGAAGCTAAGGGTGAGAGCTCTTCGGGCAATTCGGGACAGGCGATATGTTCCGCGAACGGATCCTCGTTGCCCCGTATAAATCTACCGAAATTCTCAGGAGATTCCAAGCAGTGGCGAAGCTTTAGGGATTTGTTCGATTCGATTATTATCCGCAGAACGGATATCGATAAGGTTCAAAAGCTGCAACATCTAAAGACATGTTCGATTGGAGAACCAGCTCAACTCTTGAACAACCTTGCCGTGACGGAAGACAATTTCGATTTGGCATGGAAAAGGTTGAACGGGCGCTACGAGAACAAGCGTTTGTTGATCAACGCACATGTCGCTGAACTCTCCAATATAAAATCGACTGTGAGTGGATCATCGGTAGAGTTGCGCTGCATTTACAATACGACTACAGGGTCACTAGGGGTGCTGACCACATTAGGTTGTCCTACACGATCGTGGGACGTACTTCTCGTATTTTTTATTTTGCAGCGGTTAGACTCACAGTCTCGTCGTGATTTGGAAATGGCAAAGGGAAGCGAGACTGAGGTTTCTACCTCTGAGGAGTTGACGACGTTTCTCGCGGCTCGGATGAGGGCGTTGGAGGCGTTGGAGAGCGCTTCTAAAACGAGGTCAACGGCACCATCGGGGGGTTCTACGGCTCATAACTTTCCGGTACGGAAGCCACAGGGAAAATTTGAGGCACAGCACGCGGGTCCGAGAGTGCTGCACTCCACTCCATAAGCTTCTGCACGGAACAATGGGTTTGCAAAGCGATGCTCGCTCTGCCAGGGTGATCATTATATTACTGGCTGTGGTGAATTCAAGGGAGAATCCGCTCCCGAGCGCAAAGGGGTCGCCTCTCGTTTGGGGCTTTGTTGCTCAAACGGTAGATGTATGATTCGTATGAGGCGCCACAATTCATTACTTCACTCGGCTGATAGTGAGCACGAAGAGACATCATCGACCCCAATGGATTCGGCTCCGATTAGCTCCACTTCCGGCGCTCTTCCAGCTGGCGCGAATGTTCTGATGGCGAATTCCAGTGCCTCCGCTCGACCTATACTATTGGCCACGGCTCACGTGGGGATGCGTGGCCCAGGAGGGAATTCGGTTACTGTGAGATGCCTGTTGGATCAGGGATCTGAGATTTCTTTCATTACGGAAGCAGTTACGCAGACGCTCAGATTGGGCCGGAAGAGAACATGTATACCGTTGTCTGGCGTGAGATTGACCTCATTGGGAAGTGCTCGCTCTTATACGGAATTTACTTTGGTTTCACGGGTTAATCCTGAATTTTCATTGGACGTGGAGGCATACATTCTCTCGAAACTCACAGGTAGGGTTCCATCCCGCGAGGTGCTGAGAGTTTGTTTGCAGGGGCTCGAGGGTATTACACTTGCCGATCCACATTTCGATCAACTATCGGAGATTAATATTATTCTGGGGGCGGAGGCCTATGCGTCGATGTTCAGGGGAGGGGTTGAGAACATTCCGGGTTTGGAAATCATGGCACGAAACACGGCGTTGGGATGGGTTTTGTCGGGGAGAATGCCATTTGTTCCGTCATGGCGGGCGGAATAATCTTCATCACGCAGCGCTTCCTCATTGCATTGCTGTCTGGATCAGGATTTATTGAGCGCAGTGCGGCGTTTTCGGGGAATTAGAGGACGCTACTGGCACCAAATTCTCCATCAAACCAGAGGATGAAGAGCGCGGACAGCATTTCAGGGGAAATTTATGCCGGGATTCTGCGGGCCGTTATATCGTACGACTAACTTGGGAGGAGGGTCGTCGGCCTGGCACCAATTTTATGCATGAGACGGCTCTAAGAACTCTTCCGTCCGTCCGCAGACGACGGGATCCCTCCTCATCGGTGCAATATTCCGATTTTTCAGATGAATATCATCGCTTGGGTCGCATGGAAAGGGTGGCCCCCGGGAGAGCGAACTTCAACACCTGGTATCTCCCTCATCATGGCATAGTGCAGTCCAATGGGATTGTCACTAAGTTGGGGGTGGTTTTTGACGCGTCAAGACGTAATGGGGATGGCAAATTCCTAAATGAATTTCTGTTCTCAGGTCCAGCCTTGCAGAATGATTTGACGCTGGTTTTGTTGAATTGGAGTAGGGAAAGGTTCGCTTTTACAGCCGACATAGTCAAGATGTTTCGGCAGATTCTGGTGCAACCCGAAGATCAGGTGATGCAGCGGATAGTTTGGCAGCCACCGGGAGAGGATGTAGTTGTTGACTACCAATTGACAACGGTGACCTATGGGACCTCTTGCGCGCCATTCTTGGCAATCCGGGTGCTCCGCCAGTTGGTAGAGGACGAGGGTTCCGAATTTCCGTTGGGTTCCAGGTGTATCCTCCACGAATCCCACGTGGACGACATTCTGTCTGGGGCGGATGATCTGTTCGGGGCGCTTAAATTTAAGGCTCAGCTCATGAGCCATAAAATGGGCTACAAACCATCCTGCTATCCTGAGGGATAACTCTCAAGTGCATTCTCCGGGAAACGGAGTCAACTCAGTGGATTTGGGGAACCCGGGGGCAGCACTGGGCATAATTTGGCTACCGTCGACAGACTCCCTTAGCTTCCGCTTCGACATGACTCTCAAGTCGACAGTTACACTCACGAAGCGAACCATCCTTCCTGATATTTCTTGCGTTTCCGATCCCATGGGTTGGATTGCGCCTATCACGGTTGTCGTGAAGATCCTGATGCAGGATCTCTGGATTTCAGGGGTCGGTTGGGATAGTCCGGTTCCGGATGAAATTGCTAGACGTTGTGAGAATTATGTTCGGGAACTCCCCTACATCTACGAGATCAAGATGGACAGGTGGGTAGGTTGCTTTTCGACAGTCGCTTAATACGAAATCCACGGACTCGCTGATGCCTCATCACGAGTATACGCTGCAGCGGTATACTTTAGGGTGGTGAATTCCGAATCAAATATAAGGGCCTCACTTCTCATTCCAAAGACCAAGGTTGCGCCGGTCAAGACGGTCTGCATTCTCCGACTGGAGTTGTGTGCTGCAGAGTTGATGACCCGTCTCGTGAGCAGATTATGTCCTTTCGAGGCATTCGCCTCTATGCCTGTGTTCTACTGGTCGGGCAGCCAAGTCATCTTGGCTTGGCTTCGTCGTCATCCGAGTTCATGGGAGACCTTCGTGGCCAATTGTACCTCTTTCATTCAGTCTTCGCTTCCATCTGCGGTTTGGCGCCACGTCAATACTCGTGAGAATCTGGCAGATTTGGCTACACGTGGCCTCTTACCTAAAAACGTGTCTCAATCCTTGTTGTGGTGGCATGGACCACCCTGGCTTCGACTTCCTTCGAATGCCTAGCCTTCTGTAGAAGTTTCCGAAAATTCGGATATTACCAGTGAGGAGATTACGCCGGTTCTCACCACGGTAGTTTCGCCTGATCCCGAACCTCGAGAGAACTTGTTGCTCCGGTTTTCTTCTTGGACTCGACTGCATCGAGTCGTAGCGTATTGTATGCAATTCAACAGATTATGTGAGAGGGAGTTAATTTCAGCATCGGACCACCTAACAACCGAGGAGCTGGACGATGCCAGGAGGAGGTTGATCGGCCGCGTCCAGCAGATCCATTCTCAAGACGAACTGAAATCTTTTCCCCCTACAGCTACGGTATCTTCTCGAAGTTTGCTTCGTCGATTGGATCCCTACTTCAATGATCATGGAATGATCCGCGTGGGTGGCAGGCTTTCCTCTTCTCGATTGGCCTTCGATGGCAAACATCCTCCGATATTACCTAAGGAGTCCCACCGCAGTTCGTTATATGTGGCCAAGGCTTATTCCGATGCATTGCATGGCGGGTAAACATTGACGCGGAGCATATTGCAGGGCAGGGTTTGGATATTGGGCCAAGGGCAATTAGTGAAATCTCACATCCATCGTTGTGTGCAGTGCGCTCGGGTTCGTCGACGATTCGGGTTCCAAAACATGGGTGATCTTCCCGAGAATCGAGTTTGCCCAAGTAGACCTTTTTCCACTACCGGGATTTATCACGCAGGTCCCTTCCAGATACGATTTCCTCCGGGCCGCGGGTCCAAATCACACAAGGGCTATCTATCCAGATTCGTCTGCTTCGTGACCAAGGCTCTGCATTTGGAGGTAGTGAGTGATTGCACCACTCAAGCTTTTCTGGCTGCTTTCCGCCGCTTCACGGGCCGACGCGGCCTCTGCAGGGAGCTTTGGAGCGACAACAGTACGACCATCAGGGGTGTCGACGCAGAATTGAGGGCTCTTTTCATGGCATCATCCGCATTCTATGAGGATTTGGCTTCAACGCTGGCCAACGACGGGGTCGATTGGCGATTAATTTCCCCCGGATCACCGCATTCCGGTGGTCTCTGGGAGGCTGGAGTTAAGGCCGTGAAGTTCCATCTACCACGGGTAGTCGGTGACTCAGAACTGACCTTTGAGGAGTTTTCGACCGTGGCAATACAAGCCGAGGCTTGCCTCAATTCGCGGCCCCTTGTGCCCTCTATCTTCGGACTCGGATGATCTCTCCGCACTCACACCCGCAACATTTCTGATTGGCTCTCCACTTTTTGTGGCACCGGAACCGCCACAGGACGATGCAGCTCCCCTAGCCCGATGGAAGCTGGTCCAGAACATGGTTCAACACTTCTGGACGCGTTGGAGTCGAAAGTATCTCCATTATCTCCAGCAGCGGTTGAAATGGAGATCTCCGGTTGGGAATTCCTCGGTGGGACAGCTTGTATTGGTGCAAGATGAGCGTTACCCTCCTTCAAAGTGGCCACTTGGCCGTATCATCCAGGTTCCTCCAGGAAAGGATGGGCTTATTCGAGGGGCAGATGTACGCACTGCAACCACCACTTTACGTCGATCGATAACACGTCTCAGCCCACTGCCAGTTCCAGTTGAACCCATCGATGGAGGCTCGACCTAGTCCATCGTTCTCTCTCTTCTGCATTGTTCTGTGTTCTGCTTGCATGTTTTAGGAGGCTTCTTTTTCGTCAACGACGAGGCGAGCGACATGTTCGGGTTTGAGTGGATTTGCGTTCCATCACCGGGAAAGCCAGATGGACCGAGTAGCTTGGTGGACTCGTTGATGGCTCGTACCCCTTCCATCATCTACCTGTTCGATGGAAATTTTACCGCCTCATCGTGATAGAGAGTCGCGTGCGAAATCTTGGAGAGAGCGAACGGGCAATTCTTCTTTGTATTCCGCGTCTCCAGCCTTTTCTACTTCGATCAATCCATTTTCCTAACTCGAATCTATCGATCTGACATATGTAACGTTGATGAATAAATCAATTGTGTAATCGTGACAATAAATGCCGTGTGCTAGATTTATTTCAGTAGCGAGCAGAGAAGCATTCCGGTACTCCTTTGTTCCTTGGCACACAACCGACACATTGGATTTTTGAACGAATTAAATCGACTATTCCTTTTCTTCCTATTCTGTAGAATTTCCGATTTTTTCTAACAACATTGTTGACGAGCCGAAGGAGACGAGACGGTACAGTGGTCGGATCAGGATGAGTTACCGTGGTGAGCCCGATCCGTCATAGCGCATAACAATACCGCAGTCTCGGAAAATCCCGTGCCGTCGACTGAGAGTAGCCGCATTGATTACACCCCTGCCGATCTGGATCCACCCAATGTGACCACCGTCGCTATTTCTACCGCTACCGTGACCACCGTCACCTTGACGCAGTCGGTTATGTCGACGGGACTTCCCTCAGTTCGGAGTATCGTGGGCCAAACAACCCCTTGTTTTTCGGTGCTCCGGTCCCAAACATGACTTCAATGCCGATCTTGAATCCGTGTCCATACTGACGTGAGAATTTGTACCCCACGGTTCCTTTAGAACAAGGAAATTTCCAAGAATTGGGCCAAACAATGGGTTATCCCATAAACCCATATTGGCACCGCTACTCGTACCCTCCGAATGCACCAACGACTATTTCGGTGCATCCGGTGAATTTGGGCCCTCCAAGTTGGTCTTCGGCCAATTATCGGATCCCGACTCCCGTATCGCAAGCGATACCGTCAAGTCTCCTAGGCCACACCATGCCGTCATCTCAATCCTATATGCGATCGCACAATACATCGCCACATATACGTGCCGCGATCGCGATTGCTCGCGATTGGGAACTTTCGTTTGCTGGTTCGCCTAACGAGTCAGCATAGAGTTTTCTCCTTATATCAGATGGATATCGAAACGTTCCGGGCTTTACCGAAAATGAGCTTCTGGCGGTTGTTTGGAATATTACAACCTAATATTCGAATCCCCTACTTTCTTCATACATATAAATTTTCTTCTAATATACCTTTGATCTTATTTTAATTTATGCAAGGAATGCGAGATTTACTTACAACCTTGAAATGGTATACAATGGGTATCGCTCATGCTTTTCTTCCCATTCCATTCATTAAATTACTCGTCTACAAGAATCATCATTGCGGGGAAGAGGAAGGCATGAGTCGATACCTTGTCACACGTATTATTATTAACCGCTCTGTTCGCCTTTGACTTTCTTCACGTGAAGTACACTTGCTTTATTCGTGTACCGCGCAAACTGAAATCTTGCTTTCCTAAAATACCTTACAGTAATTAATGTTTCCTGGTATTAGTTGTATTTTCAACAGTGTAAGTGGATATTTCGAAGAGAACAATATATGTGTTCAATTTGAACTTCGTTCTAAATCATTACATGTGCCTTATCTTCTTATTCCAACGCGAATCCGAGCTTATTATCCAGAACCTTTGCCGTTCAGTGCATTTGAACATTCGAATTTTCAGCGATAGAGAAAAAGGATTAAACAGCGGTCTCACCTTCAATGTTCCAAGACAAACCCTTGAACTGATAGCGCGTTTCCACCAAGTATTCCCGCAGTTTCGATGAGTCTCGCCAGAGCTTCCGACAGAGATACGAGGACCCTTCGTTCCACCAAAAGGTAGCACTGCAAGCTTCGAGTAGAACCCAAGGTCCCGATGAGGACGTCGACGATTACATTATCGCCGTCGAAGGACTTTGGCGGTATGTACAGCCACCCTACGACGTGCAGCGTCAATTGGATGCAGCTTATAACAACCTGCAACCAGCCTATCGCAGCAAAATTGAACGAAACCAGTTCTCGACGTACCGAGAATTAATGAGTATCGCCTTGCGGGTTGCGAAGCAGCTCCGACCAATTGATTATCGCTCGTTCCCGCCGCCGAAATCCCTTGCCGTTTCGAAATTCGCGTACAAACCGACGGAACGTCGGACCCAGCGTGAAGAAATTCACAGCGTCGAAGATTTGCGAATCTCAAGTCTCGTACGAAAACCACCCGTGAACTCGAAATAGACCAACCAAACATACGGAAGTAACCCCTCCGAACAATGTAGATACCGTCAAAGCCGCAGTTAAGAATTTTGAGACATCTCGGGAGAATACCTCCCGCACGCGTACCGTATCGTCCTCGTCTACCGCAAGTTCGCAACAATCCACTGATTCTAGGACATCCCGTGAGGACCGTTTCCAGGAAACCTGCTGGAGATGTGGAAAATCAGGCCACCGATTCTTGCAGTGTAAGGAAAAGCGAAAAATATTTTGTTATCGCTGTGTGAAAAAGGGAGAATATGTTAAGTTTTGCCCAAAATGTAATCCGGGAAACATGAAAGGGGGCCCAGACTGGTCCTAAGGGCCATCCCTACTCAATACCGGACCACGATACCGCCGAATAGGGTAGT
The DNA here is from genome assembly GCA_018340375.1 of Gonatopus flavifemur. NCBI lineage: Eukaryota > Metazoa > Arthropoda > Insecta > Hymenoptera > Dryinidae > Gonatopus > Gonatopus flavifemur. The sequence continues at coordinate 18,345,585 of JAFFJZ010000009.1, forward strand.
GGGGTCGACTTCCGGAAAAACTTCGCAGAATAGTCTAACCAATCCTTCAGTATTACCGAGTTCAGATCCCGACTTCAACCAAATCGAGTCGATTGACGAGAATTATACCGTGAATGATCTTCGTAGAGGAAATTTGAAGGGTTGCATTGAAGATGATACCGGAACTTCGAACAGCACTTCCGGAAAATTTATCGTTGAGGCGTTAGTCCATGTGACTGACAATATTTCCCGTCTCGAAAGCAGTGTGAGCAGTGATGCCAGCATTTGGTCGACCGAGTCGATTTACCCTCTCCATCTGACCATTTCTCGTCCCCACCATTCCAGCCGAGAGTACGCACACATTGAAACCCGTATTCATGTGATTCGGAACCGGTCGGTTCACTTCGAGTCAGCTCGGACAATCGAGAGAGAACCAACTATCCGTCGGTCTTTGTCTTCTCAATATGTTTTACGATCGGCTAACTCCGTGCAAGATCGGAAAAAATTTAAAGCCCACGCGGTCGACTTACCGAAAAGTTTCACCGCTTTTTCTCTTCCAAGCGACAATTTTATTGTAATCAGTATCGAACTGACTTACCCGGCACCCCGGGCAATTCTCGGCCGGGGCCCTTCGATATTTTTTTCGTTTTTTTTTTCAAATCAAGAGCCAGTTCAATACTGATTATTGAATTATCACGATGAAATATAGATTTGATGCATAGCATCATTTAATTGAATTAAAATCGAATATGAGTAAATAATTTTTGAATTATTATTTATTTTTCATAAATTTTATAAGATTATTGGTTATTCTTATGACTGATTATGAAGCTTTCAAGAACTCCTATATGTATTGTATAAAAATTTTCTAATAGTTGCGTATTTCTAATCATTATTTTAAATCTTGATGATTTTTCAATGAATTTCATTAGAATTGTCAATCAATCGATGGTTGAAAAATTCTAAGATAGTTTGGGGATCTATGATAAATGTCCTGCAGTGAATTCCATAATTTTCCCTGATGAATTAATTTTCAGAGATCACTATGATATTCCAATAATGAGGATAATCAAATCAACATCGATTATCAGATGTTGATCAACATCAAAATAATAAGACTGAATATTCAATTGATCGAGTGCAAATTATTTTCAATGGACTGAATAATTAGATTTGAGCATTCAAATTGATATTTCATCATTTCACGCATTATCAGTCTCTTTCCTTCGCTGCATTACTTCATACACGTAATATGTGGATCGAAATACTACAAGACCCCATAGCCTAGCGGCAAAAGACATGTTTCTTGCGGAAGAACGGTCGGGTTCGATTCTGTGTGGAGACATTTCATTTTTTTTTGTCATCTCTCTGGTGAATAATTAAATTTCACATCTGATTATTATTTTTTATGTCATTACATCGTCATGTTATCAATAATCCTGATCTTTCGGAATGCACTTGCGGATTCGACCAAGTACAGGTCCGAGTCGATTGGAAATTTCCCAAACATTCGTGTCCATGAGATATACACAGTAAAAGATTTTTCGTCAAATTCAACACACAAGCGAATGTTCACCATTTTTCTTCACACTCAACTTGTGTTGATTCCAGAGTGACACTCACAAAGTGTTGATTTGAACTCGAATAACATTTTAATGTGTTGAAAATGAATTGATCGAACAGCATTTGATCAGTGTGTTAAATGAACACACAAAAGTGTTGAATATCAGGAATGCTGATAGGGAACGCTACTAGAAGTAATATCCCAGAAAAAAGTGTTTCTTCAAATCTTATTGTTATCTGAATCGGTCACAATAAATATTTTTTTTTGACAAAAATAAATATTGTGTGATACAAATAAATGAATTCTTTGGAACAAAGAACAAACAATCCATTTTTTTAGATCCCAAAATATTCATTCCTGTCAAAGATGTATTTATTTTGCTTTATTCAAATAACAATTCCTTAAATGTGAAGGAATACTTTCTTCTGTGTAATTATAAAATTTTCTAATAAGGCAGATTATTACGCGGATATTATTGATATTGGAAATGTCGTGTAGTGGACATTCTTCATTGAATGATATTTGTGGAATTGAAATTATTAAAAACTTTGAAATTTTCAGGGATAAATATTTGAATCATCTCATGCTGCACACCGAGGGAAACAAGTCATTGGGGCGAAAAAATATTCCATCCAATGGTATCTATAAAATATTTCTTTGAGCCAATCAAATATTCATCCAATGAATGAAATAGTTTTTGACCACATGAAGTATTTTATCAATTGAAAACCCATTTCACTCATTCAAATAAAATTTAATTGATCCAAAAAAATATTCTATGAATATTATTGGATGGAATATGTTTTTGTCTCAATGACTTTTTCCCCTCAGTGTATAGAACCCGAATTCCGAATTGCAAAAAACAGTGAACTTGAAAAAATTTCTCAAATTCGCTTTTCTTCCAAAATTCAGACTTTGGGATTCTCAAAGCATAAGATATGTTCAGAACTCTTTGAGGTTTACTTTAGACTATTCCATGAGAATTATTTTTCAAAACTGTTTCCATTATATCGTTGGTTATTGAAACTTCTGTTTCCAGTGTACTGTATTTTTTGGAAAAAAAATATCAGATTCATAAGAAGAATTCTTTTGATTTTGGAGAGAGTGGAGTAATGTGTATTTCAGTATTTTTGCATCCGATTCCAACTTTCTCTCAATGATAATAAACGAGATTCAAACTTCAAAAATATAATTTTGAGGAGTAATTGAAATTTTTGATATAGAAAATACAACTGTCATCCAGCCTCATTTTTAGAAGATAAAATTGAAAGATTTTAGAACATGAAATTGAATTTTATATTTTAATGTTCAATCAATCAATATAAAAGATAATCCATGTGATCCAAAATAAAGTTGAGGTTTAAGTTCCTAATGAAAATTTACTCAAGTCCCCAGTGGAAAAATTTTGCTGAAGATCACTGAAATTTTCAAAATCTGAGAAACTTTGGAAACTTATGAAAATTTATTCAAACTCTGAAAGACTCTGAAAAACTTTGAAAATCTCTGAAAAATACTGAAACACTTATTTACCAAGCACGTTTTCCCACTGAAGATGTTTTCGAATATCTCTGGAAAACTCTAAATCTTTCTGAGAATCATTAAAACGCTCTTAGGAACTATGAACGCCTTTGAAATTCTCTGAAATCCTCTGAAAAACTGTTCACTCAAAATCTCTGAAAATTTCTGTGATTTTCAGCAAAGTTTTTCCACCAAGGAATGCATAGAACCTCCGAATGAGACTGTTCAAAATAATGATGTGCTATGTACCTTTATAGAATATCTTAACGAATTTATCCAAAAAAGTCTCAATTGCACATTCCATTCACATTCATAAAATAGCCATAGCATATTTAAGAAGTTCTTGTGCTACTTGGGTATTAGGGATCTTAGCATGAACCCATGTAATACAATATAAAACTGTTCTATGAATATTCTACAAAACCATAGTCCATACCCACAGAATGTTACAATAAGACTGCCTCAAAAATTCTCCAAATATTCATAAAATATAATAACGAATATTTCCCCTGTTGAAAATAAAGCGTTGAAGTGCGACAAAAACGCGACCAAAGCGTAACCTGAAAGTCATCTAAGAGAAAAAAAGAGTAATCTAGGCTCAACTTGTCATTGTTTTGAGAATAAGATGCTTGTTCAAATTGAAGTGAGTACTGCAATGTTTATTTATTACAAGAAATTGAGTACAAAATTCATCAGTACACTGAGAGAAATTCATCATCAAGAATTACTGGTTTTTGTCAGTAAATGAGGGATATACTTGACATGCGATTAAAAATTGATGGGAAATACCAGTAATTTTTCATAACGTTATTTTGACTGAAAAAAATTGTGTCCTCACCCAGCCTCGAATATGATTACTTGTGATCACGAACCTTGCTTCTTTCCCGAAGCCACGCATCACTCTTGAAAATGTTATGATATTCAATTCATATCAACCTCACCAAATGGGAGTCTTTTGTTTCAAAACTCCGTCATAAGAAATTACTGTTTTTTATCATGAATTCTCACTGGTTTGAGTTTTCAAACTCCTTAGCATGAAAAATTACTGTGTTCCTAATTAATTCGTGTTCTTATGCCAAGTATATAAAACTGTTATGTCAAGTTTATCCCCCGTGTGATAGGAAAACCAGTAATTTTTAATAATGAATTTCTCTCAGTGTACAATAATTGGAGGCAAATTTAGAATTTGCTTTATCAAATACATGGAGAGAAAAATACACTTCAAATTACTGTGGTAGGTCACTGTTCGAGGACCACATTTTTCACTATGTGACTTGGAAAATGTATATATACCCAAGCAGAAAAATTCGTATTATGCCAATATTGACAAGAGGCACAAAGTTGGAAATTTTGTGTATACGTGTTAAATAATCCGTGTGTTATGCATTTTCCGTTAAACATTCAACACAAGCGCGTGTAACTTCTGCAGACACACCTTGTGTAATCAGGCCTCAACTGATTTATAATGGAAAATGGTTCAAACAAGTGGAGAAATTCAACTCACACGGAGAAAAATCTTGTGGACGATATCGTTGATCAAGTAAATATTAGATTCAGATTTAGATTCTCGTGCGTTTTACTTCGCCTATGGTAAAGTGTACTTAGATTGGGTTATTCTCGATAAATTTTCTCAAATCGTCCAAATACTTGCTCAAGTCTAAGTAAAATTTACCAAATTTTTTTCTCAATGCAAGATTCAACATAAAAATTGTGTTATTCTCAACTAACAAGGGGAGGTGGCCAGAGGTGGGAGCACGAGTTGATATACGCAAAGGATGTACCCCTATCCAAACGAGCGGCGACGGCTCCAGTGATGGAGCTTCGGCATTCGGTCCTGCCGACCCGCGTTCAATGCTCATTGAAGTGCTATTTTTTTTAGTTTTAACATGAGAGAAGTATGATTTCTACATTTTTTTTACGTGAAAAAATCCATAATCACACTTGTTGATTGTTAATTCAGTACTTTTTCTTAATTTCATTTACAGTACGTATTTGTTGAATTTACACGATCGGGAATTCCAATTGAAACGTAATCAGTATCCTTTTGTGTCATATTATTTACATCAAGCTTGAGTTACTAGCTAAAACAAGCACATTATGTTGATTTGACACAAAAATTTGTGTGGACCGTTTGAGGCATGTGAAATGTGTTGAATTTAACACAAAATTTCCAACTGTGTAGGAACTAGAAACGATAGAGCGAAAATCCGTATCCACTTATTCGTACTCCAAGTAGAAAAATATGTAAAACAGATGAGTTGGAAAAAAATCGGGGTTGATAACCCCGGGTTTTTGTGAGTCGCGAATTACGAATTTCGACTCAGATTTTTGAAATTCAAAATGCTGGATTCAAAATGGCGGTTGAAAATTCGGAAAATTGTGGAATTCCGGTAAGAACCACATTCAGGGGTCTTTTTTAGTTCGCTGGTTACGAATCTGAACTCAGGTTTCTAAAATTCAAAATGACGGATTCAATATGGCAAACGAGGGTTTCGAAAATCAACGAATTCATATCCAATTTGGTATGTTTTGATCTGACATGTTGTATTTTGCAAATTTGATTTCATTCAAATTCCGGGAATTTTCTAATTGTCGGCAATCGGCCATTTAGAATTTTGAAAATCTAAGCCGCAATTCGTATTCAGCGATCTTGAAAACCCATGTATACATAATTTTAGCAGAACTGCGTGAATTTACAAAATTTCGGTCGCCATTTCGGGCCCAAAATTTTGAATCTCGAAAGTCAAGCCCAAATTCGTAATCAACGACCTCGAAAACCTATACAGTAAAACCCTGCAATGAGAACACTCGCTCTCTTCCTTCAACGCAAGACAACAACCGTTCGAATGAAGAAGAGGGTGATTGTTCTTATTGCGGGGTTTTACTGTATATACATAATTTTAGTATCATATTGTATCTGATGAATTCCAACTTGAGAATATATTTAGGTGGCTGGTCTGACAGCACCATGTTGCAAAGGGATAAAAAACGATAAATTGTCTGTGTCGTCCTCAATGAGGTTTCTGCATACGGAATTTACAATGGCATATCGTTTTCAAACAATTCCGTTATTCTTGAACATCCCAGATACCTCAAGATTTTCGAAAGAGCTCATAATGAGTACAATGAATTCATGAAGAATTATTCCAGAACTTCTATTCTATTTAGGACATTAATACTTTTTACAAATAACTGGTACTCTTTATGTAGGAATTTCACGATAAAACCATATACAATTTTTTTAATCCTGTAGAACTTGATAAGAAACAATTGTTGAAGTCTATCATTCAATAACGATACAACATTGTAAATTTCGTATTCAGAAATCTAATTTAGAACGATAAGAGAAATTTCTTGTTTCTAATCATTTTGTATTGGACACTTTTGGCAGAGTGTACCAGGATCAATTACAGAAGCAATTGAAAGTGCTGCGTGCGTACTGATCGTTCACCGATGGTCAGTACTGTGCCAACACCAAGTACCCAGTATGGAAAAGCATTATCATTTCAAACAAATGCCAATACTGGTCCAGTACAGAACACCAGTAACGGCCAGTCTCTTCCAGTACTGGCACAGTACTCCGCCTGTTGTGGATTTCTGATTGGGTAATCTCTTGAGACAACTATTTTACTGTGTGAGAATATAAATTTTCATGAAGATTGAAATACAGTCTGGCGTTGATATGAAGCACGTTAAAAAATATTTCATTCCACATAAAAAGTGATGGATTAATCCCTGGTGAAAATCCAAAAGTGAAGGAAGCGAGTATTGAAACAAATAAAGCGTGAAAATGTTCCAACTCCCTCCTAAATTGCGCCTAGATGACTCTTTGTTACGCTTAAATAACTCTTAGGTTACGGTTTCGTCGCCCTTCGATGTTTCATTTCCACCAGAGATTCTCTCCGTATACTTGAAATACCACTCCAAATGCAGCATTCAACAGCAGCTCGACACCGCTCCTAAATAGGTCAACTTCTGGACAAGAGTTGTAACTTGGTGTTGGAAATTCAATGAAATGTACTGAGGAGCAGCACAATTAATCTGGGTTAAAATTATACCCCAATTCTATAAGCAAATTTGAATCGAATTCAACTAAACGAATATCCAATAAAAACCCAGATAACATGACTTCGCAAAGAGATGCTGATAGATGAGTATCCGCACGCGAATCGGACGCGAGTCTGGAGTTGCTTTAAACTGCGGACTGAGAAGCTATTCAGTAGAACAGGAACACATCCATCATTATCAAGTTCATATGCCAATGGAATGTGGACTGATAAAATGTCATAGCACCAGCGCCTTCTGCTGTTGCAGCATGTTGCATTTGAAAGGGTATTTGTGGGGATGGATTCAACCACTTACGTTTTCTGTTGTAGGTTGATTGGAAGTCGATTTTCGCAGCCATCTATAATACGTGGCTTTTGATACACGTCTATTGTTTATGGTGTACATTACCTATGAAGGAAATATATGCGCAGACTTTGTGACATGTGTTATGAATATACATTACACGGGGAAAAAATTGATAAATTTACCAATCAGAATGGAAAAGCGTCACTACGAGTCTTTGATTCAAAATTTTTACAAAATATATTGTCAAATAATTCATATCATAAGAGAAAATCTTATTTTGTCCTAAAATGCGAATTATTTGACAAAATCTTTTGCAAGAATTCTGATTTAAAGACTCGAAACGAATTGTCATCCTACATGGTGAATTGATCCATTTTCTTTCTTCCGCGTATATATGAATAAGATCAAGAAAGAATTAACTTGTGATAAAAGAATATTTTATGCCCAAGAAGTACAAAAATATACCATAAACGTTCGATGAATATTTGATATACATTCCACAATGTAAAACACATTTTGTAAAAACTGGCAGTATGAAACTGGATGTTATCAATCGGAACATGTGTATGGGGAAATTACTATGAAATTATGAAAATTTCAGTACACGTACAAGAAAATGAAAGTGAAATACATGAAATTCGAGTAGAACGAGAATATGCAATGGAAATACATTATGAATAGAAATTTTTCAGTACTCGCGGTACATCGAAAAAATCATATTCTAAAAATGAAAATCTCCTCTAAAATAAATGCCAAGAATATCTTCCTCTCAAGATAAGTGGGAATTCTTCTAATATTCAGATAAAGATGTGAAAATTAGAATATCTTCCACTTGTGTTGAGGAGAACATATTCTTGGCGCCTATTTTAGAATAGATTCGCATTTTTAGAATATAAATTTTTTCAGTGTATCAAAAGATTTTTTGTTTTCCAACAGCATATGCATATACAATAATTGAGACTGCCTTATACGTCTCACGTAAATTCATATAACATATCTGAGAGAAAAAATGACGTGATTTTCAACGTGATAAGTTACATGAAAAATCACGCGATTTGTGAGAATCTTCTGATGAATCAATTTCAATTGAATGAAGTATTGAGCGGCTATTAGGAACCGAGTACAGTGATACGTGAAAACTACGTAAAACATTACGTGATTCACAACGTGATTCTTGACATAATAGCTGCCCACACCATTCATTTGAAATTTATTCGTCAAAGAATCCTCGCAAAAATGACGTGATTTTTAGTTTTGAAGAGGTTTATTTTATCATGATATCTCACATAACGTTTCACGTGACTTTTGACGTGATACTATGCAATATTATGTGCTGTGTGGGTAATCACCTCAACAACTGCCTGAAAGTTCACAATGCAATGCAATGGATAAATTAATTAATGTTGAAAAAATGATTATTTTATTGATGATGTAAAAAGTGAGAATATATACTCTTTAAACACACATTCAAACGCATTGCGCATGACGAATTTTATGAATTGAGTATATCTGTCCATCATTCTGAGATATTCAAATTAAATATTCACTTGAGATCTACACTGAAAGAAAAATATTTCTTTGAATCAAACGAATATCATCCTAATGGATGAAATCGTTTTTGACCGCATGGGGTATTTCATCAAGTGGAAAACCATTTCATCCGTTGGAATAGAAATTTCGTTCATTCAAAGAAATATTTCATAAATCCCATTGCATAAAAACGTTCATTGATATGTATCAAACATGTCACATTTGTAAAATTCCATATGAATGGAGTATCGACTCGCGTTGTGTAACACCTGACATGCAGGTGATACAAGGGGTTACACTATATTTTGTGAAAAAAATCCCACTTCCGATAAACCAAACGATGTCCATTCATCCTATGGTAAAGTATAGATGGGGTTATAATAACGTAATGTCATGTATTTGCAACTACTCTCCTGAATCTGACTATTTCACATTTATAAAAGGAAATGATCGTAAGTGTTTGTATTTCATAAAGAAGGCCAAATACATGAACATCTAATTCACGGGCGGAAAGTTAGGTTAGGAATATTAGGTCTTCAGTAATAAGGTATTTTACATGACATACATAAATTGGAATAATCATAAGTACGTACCTTGATATACGATCTTCTTCAAGAAAAAATCAGTTCCGGATAATTGTCCCACCTTTCGATGAAAAAGTTACGTGCACTTCACTTCTGGCTTTGACGCGTGACTACCAATAATGCACATAAAACTGTCGTGCAGGTGCAGGAATACAATTCATTGGGCTTCTGCTCACCCCTCTTCTGACAGTAGCACTGCTACCGCTTGCTCATAGGAGCACCAATAGGATCTCGCTACCACCAAAAAGACACTTTCATCAGGAAGCATTACTACCGATCGCTCCAAGAAGCGCTGCTGCAGTTTTGCTTCCACAGGAAATATATTTTCTATACGGAAGCGTTGCTGCCGCTTACTTCTAGTAGTATTCCTACAGTCTTGCTACCAAAAGATAAATATTTAAATGGGAGAGCTATGCTACCATTCACTCTTGATAGCACTGCTAGTATTTTGCTACCGGGGGTACTGCTACCACTCGCTCCCAGGAGCGCTTCTCTAGTAATGTTGGCTGGGTATTTCGATCCACATATTACGTGTATGAAGTAATGCAGCGAAGGAAAGAGACTGATAATGCGGGAAATGATGAAATATCAATTTGAATGCTCAAATCTAATTATTCAGTCCATTGAAAATAATTTGCACTCGATCAATTGAATATTCAGTCTTATTATTTTGATGTTGATCAACATCTGATAATCGATGTTGATTTGATTATCCTCATTATTGGAATATCATAGTGATCTCTGAAAATTAATTCATCAGGGAAAATTATGGAATTCACCGCAGGACATTTATCATAGATCCCCAAACTATCTTAGAATTTTTCAACCATCGATTGATTGACAATTCTAATGAAATTCATTGAAAAATCATCAAGATTTAAAATAATGATTAGAAATACGCAACTATTAGAAAATTTTTATACAATACATATAGGAGTTCTTGAAAGCTTCATAATCAGTCATAAGAATAACCAATAATCTTATAAAATTTATGAAAAATAAATAATAATTCAAAAATTATTTACTCATATTCGATTTTAATTCAATTAAATGATGCTATGCATCAAATCTATATTTCATCGTGATAATTCAATAATCAGTATTGAACTGGCTCTTGATTTGAAAAAAAAACGAAAAAAATATCGAAGGGCCCCGGCCGAGAATTGCCCGGGGTGCCGGGTAAGTCAGTTCGATACTGATTACAATAAAATTGTCGCTTGGAAGAGAAAAAGCGGTGAAACTTTTCGGTAAGTCGACCGCGTGGGCTTTGAATTTTTTCCGATCTTGCACGGAGTTAGCCGATCGTAAAACATATTGAGAAGACAAAGACCGACGGATAGTTGGTTCTCTCTCGATTGTCCGAGCTGACTCGAAGTGAACCGACCGGTTCCGAATCACATGAATACGGGTTTCAATGTGTGCGTACTCTCGGCTGGAATGGTGGGGACGAGAAATGGTCAGATGGAGAGGGTAAATCGACTCGGTCGACCAAATGCTGGCATCACTGAGTGTGAGTTCGGGAGGAAATACCCTAAATATCGGGCACGATGTCGAAAGTGATCGAGGCAATTCCGTGAAGTTATCGTCGTTTTAGGACGACTTAAGTTCTGTGACTTCGTGTATCGAGGATAGGATTCCGAAAGCCCACAGTCTCGATGAGGATGATACGATTACCAGTGAGCTTTATCAGTATTGCGATCTCGTCAAAGCAGATTGGCATTGCCGATCCTATATCGATATCGAGATTGCGGGACAGTCTTTCCGCGCCTTGCTGGATACAGGAGCTTCCCGTACATTCTTTCGGCACTTAAATTCAGATTTATTACGGAAGTTAAATGCTACCGTCCGTGAGCCTACCTGTGAAATGGTAAGGGTCGCTAACGGCCGTACCGACCCTCTTAGGGGGAAGGTGGACATTCCGGTGAAATGTAAAAGCGTGGAATCGGAGGTTTTGTCTCGCCGCTTAACGCGGCATAGCGACAGTGTCGTCTTGTCGTTCATATCGCTAAGTTAGTGCCACAATATCGTTGTTTCAACATACGTGGTGAGTGGTCTTTCCGAAGGTTTGTCGGAGATTACATTGCAATCATGTCGAGCCACTTGGTTATCTCGGGGTGCAACGCTCCTTGATTTTCTTTGATTATATCATTCGTCATATAATATTGTTCGATTCGTATATGCCGATTTCTCGGGTGTCAATAAATTGTGTGTATGTGGGAAACTGAAGCCAGGGTGTTGTTTGTGGTCCCTTCGGGACCGATTCTCGACTCTCCCGTCGTCCAACGCCGCCTCTGTGGCCTGGAGCTTTGGCCGAGCAGTAAGAGGATGGAACAGAGAGGGAGAGAGAGCCGTTATACCGCTATCGAAACAGGAGGAAAAAAAAGGTAAGTCCACGTAAGGGTGACACGTCGCTGACGGCCATCTTGGGCCACTACCGTTCGTTGAACATTTCGTTGGGGTTTCTGTGCCCCATTCCGTGAGTATTATTCATGACGTGACAATACCATAGGCATCTCGGATGAATGAGTACTCCTTATTTTACACGAAGAATTACATATGGAAAAGCTTTTTGGGAAGTTAGCGCCTCATTCGTTGACAATTCAACAAAAACTGAATCGAAAACAAATCCCTCAGCGTAATTCGGAGCGTTTTAAGCAGAATAAGACCGATTTCTTGTGTCGTTTCGTAACTGTGGACGCGACTTGGATCTACCATCGTGATCCCAAACTGGAACAAAAACGTTCACAGTGGACTGAAGCTAGTTGTTCAGCTCCAAAACGGGTGGAGTCAGATCGATCGGCAAAAAAGGTTTTAGCATCGGTTTTTTGGGACGCACAAGGGGTTTTGTTGATTGATTATCTCGAAAAAGGTGAAACAATTAACTCTGAATATTATCGCAACCTTTTGGACCAGTTGGATGAAAAAATTCGTGAAAGAAGACCCGGTTCACGGTAGAAAAAAATCATTTTTCGTCAAGACAATGCACGTGTCCACACGAGTGTTCTGGCGATGGCTAAACTGAACGAATTGAAGTACAAATTGCTTGAACACCCACCGTATTCACCAGATTGGGCTCCCTCCGACTACTACCTCTTCAGAAATTTGAAACAATTCCTTCGTAGAAAGCGATTTTCGTTGAAAGAAGGAGCTAGTGCAGCTTTGGAACAGTATTTTGCGGAGCTCCCGGAAAATCAATCCAGAGATGGTATCAAATTATTGGAGGATCTTTGGAATAAGTGTGTTGAAGTTGAGGGAGACTATATTGATGAAAAAAATTCATTTCATCGAAAAATACACATTCTTTCATTCTTGCTTTCAAAACTTTTCAACCAACCTGTACCATGCGATCTGTACGTCGTCCACCATCACTATCGATTTCATTGAGGTAATTTCATAGCCAATTTTGTATTGAATGGATGAACTACAGATTATAAAGTGGATTCAACTGATAATGAATGGCGTGAAATGGATGACCAAAGATTATGTAATAAATCAACAACTGAATGATCGCTTATAATCTGAAAGTGGGATTTATCAAATATCAAATATAATCATCAGTCACATCAGTCAAGTTGACCTGTAGTTGTTCTGGAACAATTTCTATAATCAGCCCTGATGTGTCACCGGAACGATTTGGGACATCTGAATTTTGTCCAAAATGTCCACAACTGTCCATCCTTTGTCCAAAACGGTCCTCGCGTGGTCCAGAATCAGTCCGGAATGTCCGTGGGTGTCCATTTGTTTCAAATTTTGGACCAATGTCGAATCATCTGTTGTTCAGGATTAGAACATGTATTTGAATTCGATGCGCTTTGGCGCCGAATTAATTTGCAAGAGCTGTTCACTTGCTCTTGAATTTTCATAGTTTGAACACTCGTTCTTACGAACACGCGTGAGAATCTCCTTTTCTCGTCTATAGGCATGAAGAGATGATATGCAAATTATCAAGTCAGTCGTTACGCCGCCGTTCGCTCGATCGAGTTCGATGATTTTGTAGATCTTCTTAGCATTAGTCCTTTGTTCATTTTGCCGCGCTTTTCAGTGAGGTGCGTTTATTCACGTGGAAGTGCTTCCCTGTTCTCGTTCTCGTCACGTGGCTTAGTGACTCCTTTAGTGGAAGCTAATGCACTGATTAGCTTCATATTCCATCGAATTTTTAATAGAATTTTCTTAGGAAACGATCGCCGAACGGGGCATGGCGGCTCGCGTACAAAATTCGAAACGCGGTAAGCGCGTCAATTTGAATGTGCTGAATGAAGGCCTATTTCTTAAATTGAGAAAACTGTTCTATCCTTTTTTTTTAAATACCTGTTCAATAATTAAGTGTATGAGTGCAGTTCTGTGAGGTGTGCTAGGGCTTTGCTCTTGCTCTCTTTGTACTTATAAGAGTCCTTTTCTTTGTTCTTTCCAAGGAATAAAGACTGTTCAAGGGAATTTCACAAGATTCTTTCAACGTCCCGGCCTCATCCGAACTTTGATTTTTTCCTTAGTTTTCTTCCTTAGTTTTTTGCAATATTAGAGGTTACTCCTACTGAGTAACACTTTGTTTATATACATTTCTCATTCTGTTTCATCTGTTCATCACTTGTCCAATGGGTGTCCATAGACGTCCAGGTGCTGTGTCCAAAACGTGTCCGAACTTGTCCGTGACTTCAGACATAATGGATAACTTGTCCATGGCTCGTCCTCAGAGGTCCATGATGGTCCAAAGTTGTCCAAATATATCCATAGTCGCGATGTGGAATTTTCAAATGTGCCCCGAAGTTTTCTACATCTGTGCAGAACAGAAATAATCCTTTCTTGTCCGCACTCGGTTCGAAGTTGTCCAGATCTGTCCACAGTAACGATGCAAGATCTTCAATTGTGTCCCGGAGTTGTCCAGATCCGTCCACAACAGAAACGATCCTCTTCCCTCATCACTCTGTCCGAAGTTGTTCAAATCTGTTCATAGTAAGGATGCAAGATTTTCAATTGTGTCCCGGAGTTGTCCAGATTTGTCCACGACAGAAATGATCTTTTTTCCTCAGCACTTGGTCCAAATTTGTCCATAGTCACGATAGGGAATCCCCAATTGTATCCCAGAGCTGTTTACATTTGTCCAGAACAGAAATGATGCTTCCTCATACGTGCTCGGTCTCACGATAGGCAATTCTCCGGCTCTGGGACATCTCTGGACACATGTGAAAAATTTCCTGGAATCACGAATACGCTAGAGGACACAATGGGATGGGTGCTGGAAATAACACGGATCAGTTTGGACATAATCGGACCAGTTTTGGACAGTGTAGAATCGTTTAGGACATTCTTGGACCACCCTGGACAGAGGGGGACAAGTTTGGATGTGAGATGAATGAGATCGTGAGTAATCAGCGGACTTCACCGGACAAACTCTGGACGATTCCAAAATTAAGCTTTCCGCGTTCGGACAATAGTGGACATAACTGGACTCAATCCATGGATGTTGTTGGACTGATCAGGACAACTGATGGACATGATATCTCGAGAGGTGGTCCGGAATTTGAAACAACCGGACCAATTTCCCTGGTCCCAATCTTGTCCAAAACACGTCCCACCGGACACATTTTCTCATCTCCAGAACTTGTCCAACGAACCCATCAGGGAGAATATTGTATCTGTTCAATTTTCGTTGAGTTGATCCTAAACAGTCTCTCTAATCATTCGTCGATTGGTCAGTGAAGTGCACCCGATGCAAAGATTTGTGGTATATCTATTGTGCTCCTATTTTTTCTGCATTTCCCCTCAACGCTACCCAATGATCATAGTAGGATTCAACGTAAAGATGTATGGTACATCTACATCCTTCTTGCTTCCCCTTCATCCACCTATGATTCTGTTGGAAGAAGCTGATAGTGGTATTATTAACGCAAGGACTTGTATATCCACTGCACTTCTGCCTTTTCCTTATTTCCCTATGACGCTACCCAATGACACTCATCATGGTGGTACATAACATAAAGATGTATGGTACATTTGTATTCCCCTTGTTTTTTCTTCATCTACCTGTGATTCCATTGGGAGAAGCTGATAGTATTGTACCTAACGCAAGAACCTGTGGTATATCCACTGCACTCCTGCCTTTTCTTCACTTTCTTTCTACGCTACCTGATAATATTGATTGTAGTGGTACGTAACACACAGATGTATAGTATACCCGCATCCTTTCTACTTTTCTTGATCCACCTGTAATTTTACTCAAAGAATCTAGGGAAATCATTTTGTATCATTTTGTACATATTCATAATTTTGATTCAGGATGTCATATTTTTTCAGTATAACTGAAGTGCTCGGTGACTAACCTTATTTTCGAATGTTTTTCACACTTGCTATAATTCATCGATGTTTTTTCATGGACTTCAATTTTCAATTACAAGCCATCATTCAATGATTGAATTGACATTCATCTTATGATAACTTCCATTAATCTGTAATTCATCCATCTCGTATTGTCATAAGTAACATGTAATTCATCCATCCCGTATTGTCATAAATACCCTGTAATTCATCCATCTCGTATTGTCATAAGTAACATGTAATCCATCCATCCCGTATTGTCATAAATATCCTGTAATTCATCCATCTCGTATTGTCATAAATACCCTGTAATTCATCCATCTCATATTGTCATAAATACCCTGTAATTCATCCATCTCGTATTGTCATAAATACCCTGTAATTCATCTATCTCGTATTGTCATATTATTTCCTTATGTATTGTGATTCAGATTACAATGGAATCAACCAACTCACATTTCGTATCATTCCGGATTAAAACCTGTCCACGCTGTACATAATAATAACAATGAACATTATCTATATCTTTTACTAAAATGAACGTTAACGGTATTGGGTGTTTGGAAGATACTGAAATGAATGCTATTGGATGTTAGAAGAAAAAGAACGAGAGAGATATTATCTAATATCTGAACTATTTGAAACATGGCCAAATATTGATGAACCCCCACCCGAATTCAGGATGACAAAATTTCCGAGATTATAAGAACCTTATGAATAAGAAGATGACAAACTTATATTTCAGTATCGGATTATAGCTGAGAGTTCATAGTGGTATACATCGAAAGTGTATATTTCAAATTTGACTAAAATTCAAATATTTTTCAACAACATGCTGTTATATCCCAGATAACACACGGAGAATTCCTTTTCAAGGGCAAGAATAGAACTCTTCGAGAACTCTTTCCGAACTAATGAATTCATATAGAGTTCTGGAGGAGTTCAATCTGTTGGACATCAACAACTTCTCTGAGAGTACTCAAACAATACTTCTGATATTCTCAAATAGCTTGTCAATGTCCGACATATTGAACTCCTCCAGAGCTCTATATGAATTCATTAGTTCGAAAAGAATTCTTGAAGGGTTCTATTCTTGCTCTTGAAGAAGACTTCTTCGTGTGTTATCCGGGATGGTGAGTTATTGTGCATTGAAAATTTTGTAAATGAAGTTAATGTCAGTTTAGGTGTATATATACACGGTAGCGCCTGACAAGAACTTTTGCGTTTTTCCAAGTTTTTTTCATGTACTTGGCGTCTCTTGATATATGTACGTATACAACTCAAGAGTTGTTTCAAATTCGTGGGTATGAGTTCAAAGTTATTTGATTGATCAATTCTTTTCTATTTTCCGTATATCATAGGTCGCTCAGAAATGACCAATGAAAATACTTTGAAGGTCTTAGTAAACAAAATTAAAGAACCTAATAATGGGAGGTTTGTGAACGTTTGCCTTGGACTATGGGACATTGACGAAAATCGGTGGAGGAAATGAGTAAATTGATAACTTCAGAGGCAGAAAAATTGAAATAATGATATCTCCATAATGCTGCAAGCAATCTGGATGATATTGAGCTCAATCGAAAGCTTACATTCGAATTATGTAATGAAAGTGTGATCATTTTTGAGTGACATGCAACAGATTAGGAGTTATTGTATCTTCAACATTTTTCAAGCAGGGTGAGTCGGTGTATCGGCGTAAAGATACACAGTAGCATCTCGTGCATGTACGGGTATATACGGGTATATTTTCATGTACTCCTTTCTTGTGCTTGGCTCGAGACACTACCGTGTCTCTTGATCAGTTCCAAATCGGTATTGAAAATCTATCCACATCAAATCGACAGTTCATGAATCCATATCAGTTATTGTGCACTATGCAATGACGTTATTATCAAATTAACAGTGAATATCAATTAGTTCCAAATCAATACTGAAGATTAGTCAATATTGAATCGACAGTCCATTAGTGTATATCAGTTATTGTGCACTGAACAATAACGTTAATATCAAATCACAGGACATATCAATTAGTTTCAAATCAGTACTGCGAATTAGTTGATAATAAATTAACAGTCCAATCATGTATAGCAATCCCTACGCACTGAGCAATAACGTTGATATCAACCTCACTTTAAATATCAATTATTTCCAAATGAGTTCTCGAAGTCTATTCACATCAGATCATTTTTCCAACCTTAACAACCTTCTATATACTTTTTCCATTTTAGTAATCACTTTTTCAAAATTTCCATCTCAACCCTGCTAAATTTTCCCAATAAAGAACGATACAAAACGATATATTTTTTCTATAGTTTTCAATGAGGTTTCTGAAGACGGAATTTCAGGAGTTATATCGTTATTGAACGATAGAACTCTATCGTTCCTGACTGTTTTCTATGATAATTCAAAAGAATGTATGGGATTTTATCGTGAAATTCGTATAGAAAAAGTGCTACCCGTACAGCACAATCACCGATTCCCCACCCAGGACTCCGGTGGACTTGAGGTGGAGAATCAATGGAGAAATGAGAGCCGTGGAAATAAAGGAGAAATAAGGGAGAGTCTCCGTTGAGGCGACGGAGAGGTGACGTGGATTTGTTCACCCCCTTTATTTTCAATGAGATTTATGTTAGTGGATTCACTCACTGAAATTTGGTTGTGTAAATCGACAGATATGAATTTTATTGACAATAAAGGGGGCCGACAAATCCACGTCGCCTCTCCGTTGCCTCAACGGGGACTCTCCCTTATTTCTCCCTTATTTCCACGGCTCTCATTTCTCCACTCATTCTCCACCTCCAGTCCACCGAAGTCCTGGGTGGAGAATCGGTGGTTGTGCTGTACGGGTACTTATTCTGGAACACATAACTATTTTTTTCCAAATAACTGGTACTCTTCTTATACGAGTTTCACGATAAAATCCCATACATTCTTTTGAATTTTTATAGGAAACGATGAGGAACAATAGAGTTCTATCGTTCAATAAGGATATAACTTCGTAAATTCCGTATTCAGGAACCTCATTGAAAAATATAGAAGAAATTTATCGTTCTGTATCGTTCTTTATGGGGACAATTTAGCAGGGAATGCAAGATCGTTGAGAGTTTCCTTTTGTCTACAATTAAACAATAGTATTCTTATCAAATCATTTTTATACCTAAATATACTCATTGACGCTCGTTCTTTCCCATCGGATGCAGAATGTAATATTCCGTGTACCGAATTTCATCGACCTTACAATATATTGATCTCTATTCTTACGTGAAAAACAGTTCGTTTAATTCATCACTTATAACTTTTCCACGCAAAGAATCAGGAAATTTCCGATTTTTTGCCAAAATCGATGGGCGCGACCTCTAAAAAAATTCTTTTATCTATAAAAATTCAACTGGTATCTTTTTTATCCAAATAAAAAACATATCAGGAAATGAACGACGGGAGAGGAAGAAAATTCTTTTGTCAAATACCTCAATATCCATAAAACATCCTCGTAACATTCACAATATTCCGTACAGTATGTACACAGAGATAAAAACTAACAATAATATTGTTGAATTGACAATAAAATATTGTTATATATCAACCCACAATAAATATCGTAAAAATAAGACCGTCACCATTGCTAAATTGGTAACAATATCATATTGTCAACATTATTAACAATTCAAATATTCAATTTTGCAATATCATGTGGTTATACCAATAATTCATATTTACCTATTTTGAAAAATATTACTTTTGAGTGAGGAAAAAAGTTCCTCATCGGAATTCATCCCTGCAAACATTCTATTACGATCTGGTTTGATTCATATCTGAAGGGAAGCTGATTGTAAGTTCAAATGTTGGAAAGTTGTTTTAGCGAGATTCGAACCTTGATCCTCCGAGTGGGAATCAAAGCTTTTATCAGATCAGCAGATCTCCAAGGTGACAACTG
Organism: Gonatopus flavifemur; assembly: GCA_018340375.1. NCBI lineage: Eukaryota > Metazoa > Arthropoda > Insecta > Hymenoptera > Dryinidae > Gonatopus > Gonatopus flavifemur. The sequence goes on from JAFFJZ010000009.1 coordinate 18,365,359, forward strand.
AGTACCTCAATTGCCATTCATGGTAATCATCGACTTTGTTGAGAGTTAACGATGCGAATATATTCAAGACAAACATAAAATTGTGCACATTGAATAAAAATGAATTAGGATTTGAATCACAGGAATTTTCTCAGAAACGAATGGAACTCGTCAAATTTGTTCTCTAAACTCATGTGAGGTTTGTTAATCTATTTTTCTCATCACCGTTATCTGATAAAAGACGCGAAGTGGTTGGAAGTGGTTTCATGAAAATTCACTGGGCAAGGATTGGACCCGGGACCTGCGAGTGAGAAACAGAGTCTCTATCACATCAGCTAATCTCCGAGTTGACAACGGACCACTTAAATTCCCATTTATTGCACCAATTCTCTTGAAGTCACGCAATCCCAACTCTGGCTCAGTACTGGCGCCGCTTTGGTTTGCCATAACAGCCGGATTTCCATGGACATAAGTTTAACGTAGTTCAACTACCGATTTTCTAGTTAGCCATTGCCCTACCGATCCTGGCACTCGATTGCCTATTGGATACATCGAATGCTCATCCCAACTCTGGCTCAGTACTGGTGAAGCTTCGGCTCACCCTAATAGCCTGATCCCCATCGCTACGATTTTAACGACAATACAACATCGATTTCGTAGTCAGCCAGTGCCATATTGATACTGGCATATAGTTGGCTATCAAATCTATGAAATGGTGATTCCAACTCTGGGGCAGCACTGGCGCCGCTTTGGTTCACCATAACAGCCGGATTTCCATGGACATAATTTTAACGTAGTTCGACTACCGATTTTGTAGTTAGCCATTGCCCTACCGATCCTGGCCCTTCATTGTCGATTGGATATATTGAATGATCATCCCAACTCTGGCACAGTACTGGCGCGGCTCCGTTACACTACGATCCGTGTGTTTTCCGGCCAGTATTGATTCATTACTGGCCCAACAATGTCTGTCCACGCCAACCATTACCGTCTCAACTCCGTCGAACATGTACAGCCAGTTGAAAAACAGTGATGGGCCTGAACAGGAACAGTTGTTTTTGCCGAAGTCTGGCAAATACAACCTTTCCAGTACTGGGCGATTTGTCAACTCCGGCAATTTCCACATGGGAGAAAATATTTTTTGCTTTTTTTTCAGATGAAGCAATCGCAAGTAATTTTGACTACCGCAAACCACTTTTTTTGGAGGCACCTCCGAAAATCGGCTGCCATCAATCCAATTTATTATATTTTTCAATCAACATTTTCGAATATGTTGTTCGAAAGTGACCTAATAACATGCAATAAAAACCTGAATAGAAATTTCTTTTGTAGTACGCTGAAGAAAAAATTGAGAAAATTACCTTTTTTGTGGCCACTGAAACGCATGTAACCCCTTAATGAGTGAGAGGAATCCAAAGATATCATCGGTATTCTGAAAGAACCTCGTATCTCGATTTTCAACAGTTATAGGTGGTTCCATCGGAAAAATGGTCAGTACATGCTAATACACATATAAACAAGACTTTTATAAACAAAGTGTCCTTCGATTATTGTTGATTGAACATACTTGATCATATATAACTTGATTATATGTGTATTTAGCGTGTACTGATAATATTTCCGATGGAAACTCGATACGGTCAAAAATCGAGATACGAGGTTTTATCAGAGTACCGACGATACATTCCTCGTGGCAAAAATATAAGTTTATGGGAAAAATTGTTCTAAAGCACGGAGTCAATTTTGAGATCACAAGTAGAATGTGAATATTCAAATACTTTCTGTACAACTGAGTAGCATTGTATAGGGAAAAAAACAAACTGTTAGGAAGTAATTTAGAGAGAATCGGTATCGTTCTTTGTGGATTCAATTGATTTGATTATCAAGATTATCAAAAATTCATGAATTCATTGAATTTTTTTCAGAGATTGTAAGATTCCCATTATAAGAAATTCATACAACTGGAAATGAGTCAAAAGCAGTCCGTACGGACATAATATATGAAAACGGTGTTGAATTATATTCGAACTGATTTTTAAAGCCGTAAACCTTATGCTAATCCAGTCTGCTTCACTGCACCCATATAGATTTTTATTTGTCCAACTTCGAAATGATGAATCTTCTCCCGACGCTTATAACGAGAGGTGAATTCCTAATCTCGAAACAGCATGAGAGTGGGGGTAGCGCCGAACTCAGTCATGCGGACCTAATCTTTTCGACGCTTATAACGGGTACTCCTATAACGAGAGGCTACTGTATTCCTTCATTACATGAGAATTAGTATCACCCTCACATTTTCATGGTTTTCTATTGAAAAGATTTTTTCCTCATGTCAGTGAATTGTTTAATAATAATGGAATGGTATTTTTCTACCCTGGAGGAAAAATGTAGTTGAAAATAAAGAAACATCCATTATTCATCCCTTTCAAACAATCTCATTGAACATCATAAAATATCAAACAATATGCTCCATTGATGGAAAATAAATATCAATTTTGGCATATTCAAGTAATGATACAATGAATACAAGTTAACTCTTCCCTCTCAGAGGAATGGAATTTTCGAACTAAGGATCCCAATTCATGTCCTATATTCGATGGAGGGTTCCTCAAAGATGTTCGATTTCATACAATTTTCAGCTGGAAAATTCTTGTCTATCCTGTAAAAAAATTTCCGTTGGAAGGAATTTAAAATCGTACATACCCTAACAGCATACCCACCGATGTCCACGTCACATCTCCGTGGAAGCGGAATGGAGAAAAGGGAGACGTGGATACAAGGCGAATGGACAGAGAAGCGACGTATAGGTGGAGAGAAATGTCCGGGGATCGGTGATTGTGCTGTACAAGTATGAATACGATTTTTGTGTATTTGGCTATTGAAAACATTCGATATGAATACCTTTCAATTGTAATTTTTCTCAATTCCTTCTCGAAGATTCAAATTTCCTTTTGTCGATTGTTCTCAATAATGAATCCCTCCGAGAGTATGAAGTGACACGGGAGAGTAAATGAAACAGTATCTAAGCGCAGAAAAAGCAGGAATTCAAACATTTTACGCTTCATTTGTTCCAAAGTTCGCTTCCGATGAGCAGAAATTTTCACCAGGGCCAACCATTGAAATTTGTGCACTTAAATTCCCATCAATTCCTAACCTCTTTCACGACTCAATTGGAATTTTATTCCGTATCACCCCAAGTCTATGCGGTTTGTTGAAACACTTAAATTATTTGGAATGTAAATTACTGAATCTCTTGATTCGCCCGAATGCACCCCAAGAAAACCAAGATCTTCGAACATTCGTGAACCGTTCACGTACATTCGTTGAATGCTTATTGAATGTTTGACGGCCATCTTGTTCTTTTGGGGCAAAGAGCTCTCAAATTACATTTCCAGTTGAAAAAGCTGATGTCCGAAATTAATTTGTATTTGTATTCCTCCCAAGGTATTCAGAAATCGTATTCGTTCTCATTGGAATCCCCAGTTCCCTTGAATGGATAATTTTTCACAAGCTACATATTTTTTCATAATATGTCTTGAAAAGTGAATATAAAAAAGTGTACATGTTTGAAATCATTGTTTTGCGTGAATCTTCGCATTGAGTTCTAGGCAATTCACATCCAAGCGAGTAATATAAAGAACAGTAAAGTGAGACTCATCCAATGGATGTGTTAATTGAAATCGTTATAGAATCCCCAAGAGAACACAAACCTTCAGGAACGTTCATTGAATGTTCCTGGACGTGTAGGAACGTTTAATGAATGTTCCTGGACGTGCGGGAACGTTCAATGAACGTCCCTGAAGGTTTGTGTTCTCTTGGGAATATTTGGATTGATTTCAAACGTTTGTCATATATTTTTGAATGTCAATCAATCCACATGTTGTTCCGATATTTTTCTATAATTGTTTGAGTGTTCCTCTCTCAATTCTATGTCTAAATACATTGAAGATAATCCAATCACTCATGCTACACGTGAATATGATGGATGATAAATGTTTGAACATTATTATTCTCACATAATACGATCTATGTAGGATTACTGGTTAGAGTGAGATAGCAACGACAAAACGAAGGCTCCATTCTTGGAACAAGTGTAACAATCTAGGATAAATAAATGAGATCATTTGATTTATACTGTAGGGAATATCTGAGATAGTAATTCGTCCGAATGATGAAATATCTTGTATCAAAACTCATAGGTGTTCAAGATATAAAAATAAGATGTGAAATCAATATGAGCTACCAAGTAAATTTAGTCATTTGAATATTGTGTGAACGATTTTTGACATATTGTCACTTCAGTGAGTTTAAACTGTATCCAAAGGGATTCATTTGAACTTGTGCCCTAGTGAAGTAGTAAAAATGATTCATATAACACCACATATAAACCATATACGATAATGTATGGATAGAGGTTTCATATATGACCACATGTAATTCATATGTAATCCATATTCAATGCATATACGGCGCATATATATGTCAACCTATGTGCATGTACGGACCATATATGCATCGTATATGCGTCGTATATGCATTGAATATGGATTACACATGAATTATATGTGGTCATATATGAAACCTCTATCCATATATGATCGTATATGGTTTATATGTGGTCTTATATGAATCATTTTTACTAGGGTGAAATAAAAATTGTTCAAACAAATTGTGAACATTTTTCTCCTGTGGATGTTCATCTCCTAACTAGATATGCTATTTCCAATAGTTACTTTTCCCGCAGGCCACACAGTCTCGCCATGAGCATTAGGCAATATAACAACTCTATTCTTCAGTTCTCTACTCTCAAGTGTCAGTGTATTTTGTTTCATTTTTGACGTGAGAGGGTTGAAAAAGTTGGTATGAAATAAAAGAAAATTGAATTCTCAAAAATTACCAAAACAAATATTTGTTCATGATTTATTTGGAGATTCGTTTTTCCATTACCCACCTTTTATGGATGATAATTCTTTCCTCTATTCACCCAGAAGTATGTCAGATCTTCGACAACCCCTAATGAATGTGCCCAGGGGTGTGGAATGCTCCTCGTCATCACCCCTACAACGAAATCGTGACTTTGATCTCAAGTGCGAGTACGCGTGAAAACCGTTATGTGCAAATAATTTTATTTCGATATATCCCTGTGTCAAAATACCACAGTTTAGAAAATATCTGTATCCTCCAGAGCTCAGTGTCCTCTTCGTCACAATTCTGAAATAATTCAAACCCAGAATATGACCTTTTTGAAATTGCTGCTAGGTAAACTGTTTCTAATCATGAATATCTTTATCATGGGATATCTAAAACACAAAATATTTCTATTCAAATATATCTGTATTTCCAAATATGTTGAAGAAATATCTTTATTCTGCAATATCTTCATCTCAAAATTCCTATTATCTAAAATTACACTGAGGACTGATATCTACATTTGAAAAAAGTAAGTTATTCCAACATATAAAAATGGCAAAATATGACTTATAAAAGACTTCTTGATTTGAAAGTTTTCCTTGTTTTGAATACCTCTTTTTCATTGAATGTATAATGTAAAATATCTCTACGCATGAATATGTTGAGGAAAAAGATCTGTATTCTTGAATAAATCGACAAATGAACATCCTTCACGCCAAATATCTCTACTTTTCAATATGTTACAGAAAAGAACATCGACTCTCTCTGATAGAAGTGACAATCGTAAATGAATATCACACAGCCCCAAACAGCACCATAGTCCCAAAAGAATTCATAAAGAACTCTTAATCAACTGATTTTGTTCTTCATGAGTTCTTTGAAAATTCTTCTGGAACTGTGGTGCTGTGAGGGGTGTTGAATTCATCCGAAATTCACATAACAAAGAACGACATTTTATAGGTTAAGCCGAAGTGAATCGGATCACAGGGCGAATCAGATCAGAATAAGCATATTCGCTGTTGTCGATCATCTTCATTGTCAATTGCGTCTTTTGACGTGTGAGCGCTCACATATTCAACTACCGGGAAAACAGGATAACATGACCATAACGCACATCATCTAGTTCTGGGCAATAATATAAGTTGTAGCATCGGGTGCATAGCAAAGAATTTTATCGTTGATGTAAAAACGCTTGTGCGATTCTTGGAATTTTCAATAACAAGATATAGTTCGTGATGTGCTCAATTAGATGAATAAATTATCCACACAATATTATCACGTCTTTCATGAGCAGATGAATGTTCTTCCCCGAATAGTATATGAGGTGATTCGGATCACGATTTGGATCATGAGTTTTTTTTTAGTCATATGAGACTTGGAGGCAACAATTGTGTATCAACAGACTGGTACTGGTATCTGTTGCTCTGAGAAATTCGTACATCCACCCAACGAAGACTTGAATCAGGGCAGCGGATGTGAAGAATGGTCTTGTGAAAAATGTGCCGGCAACAGAAGTCGCACAGAACCGTTCATTTGTCACAAGTGCATAGAATAGAATTCTCTCATTTATCTAAGGCATTTAGGGTTCAAAAAAATGAAACCTGCAAAGACTTAACCTCATCAAATAATCAACGTTATTCTGTGATTTTTAATCCCGAGTTTATAAATTAATCCATACCGTTAAGTAACCCAGGTAAGTTAAGGAACATATATGTTATCTTTGCGAGTAAGTCCCTCTGAAAAATAACATTTATGTTATGTTTAAGAGCTTTGTGCTGTCTGGGAAGTATACCGGTAAGTCCCGTTAATCTTTATATCTCATCTAAATTAAGTAATTTTTCTGGAAATAAGAATATTTTGGTTTAAAAATCTGATAATTTACGTTCAAATTAACATCAAATTCCAGCTTCAAACCGTATCTACCCAAACTGGTATTTGAGAGTATTTGTTCAAATAATTCACTTGTAAATTGGAATAATTATGTGTTTGTACACTTATATTCACCTATAAATACAATTTGATGTTTATCTTCAACACACATATGCGTAATAAGCAAGAATTCCTCTTAGCAAAACCCGATATTAAGAGTCACAGAAATATTTAAAATATATCTTCTATTATAAATATCAATTCCATTCCATTTTCACTTTCTGATCGTTATTTAGAGTTGGAATGGCTACATAAAACATTATTTAAATGAGTTTCAGTATTTCAAATCACTTTGAAGGGTAGATTGCTAGTAGGGAGCTTGATAACCAGAGACGTAGAGTTATTCACCATATTTTCATCAATTCAAAAATGAATTCAATATTATTATCTGATTCTATTGACTATCTCCTCTCAGAAAGAGAATTCTGTGTGGGTTTTCACCAGTTTCAATCGTTTTGAATCACTGTAGAATGTACATCAGTATCTCAAGTGACGATATTTGATGTTTCTGTTTCATATGTAGTATTTCTCGCGTTATAATTTCTATTTCCTTTCTCGAGATACTTTTACCAAGTATGAGGAGGTGTTATCTTGTCACTTTTCTAGCTGAAGATGAGAAATATGTTGAAAATCAATGTTTCATACTTGTATGTACTATGTGATTTCTTCAAGTCACGATACTTCAAATTTTCACTTCCTAAGAGGTATTCCTCTCACTATAACTGGATTCTCGCTTTGAAAATACCTTGAGTAAGTTTATGAGAGCAAAATCTTCTTACTGATGACACCTTAAATGGAAGATCTATGGGAATTCCTCGTGTGGTCCATGTGGGTCCATGTAAGCACTATCTGAATATGCTGTATTTCAATACTCGAATTTCTCGTTTTGAAAAGGTGATTCACACGTTCAAAATACACTGCACATATCTTAGGAAGTAATATATATTTGATGGGGGCTCAATTTTCAAGGTATGAAAGAACTGGACATCGAATGTTTGTGAGTACTGTTTGACAGAGGGGATCCTAATCCAAACTATCACATGTGGTTGGGGATGAATGTTCCTTTCGAAATCTAATATACTATACGATTTTATGAGACATAATTCCTGATTGAGAACTCAAATGTATTGAAGTGTATACAAAAGTTTATTTTGTGGAGAATAACTGTATATCTGTATAAAAGGACCCGCTACGTACTGTGGTGTAGCTGACTGGCTCAATTCAGAGAGAAGAATAGAAAAGTGGAACAACTACCTTGTTTTACTCCATCGATGGGACTTACTTTTATATCCTCATATTCCCTTGGTAACTAAATCTTCATTGATACCATAATATTCCTTGATTTGAACTCGCTGGGTCTTGATATCCCAGAATCGAGTTCCAAATTTCTGATTAACCCTTGATTTCAGAATAATTTCCAGTTATTTAATGTATTGGGGGGGCTCAGGGGGGCTCATCCGCCCAGGGCTCTATAAAAGTTGGGTGCCAATTCGTGAGAGAGTATCAAGTAATATATGCATTATTGAAATATCAGTTACTTGATTGACAGGAAATAAGTTATGGGGCAAAAAGATTGCGTTGTGCCTGGATGCCAATTAAAATGGAGAGATCAATCCCATCGATTCCCTCAGGACCCAGGTCGAGGACACTTGTGGCTAGAAGCAATAGGCAATCCAGATTTATTGAAGATGTCGTATGCAGAGTTACGAGCGGAAAATTATAAAGTGTGCCATGTTCATTTCAAAAGAAATTATATGATGTTTTCATCTAAATTTATGATTATCATAACTTTTAACATTTTCTCACTCAGTAACTTTGACATATGGACAAAGCTTTTGTGAATTGGTTACAGTTTTTGATGAAGGATTCGAAAAACCGAATTGGAAAGAAACAAATTCATAAAAAAAATTATAACAAAATTGATCATTCAACAATGAATAACAAAGAAACGCCCTCCATATCCATGAAACTGAATTTTTTCATTGCTATCCTAACGAAATTCAATGTGAATCTATCATTTCAGTACTTTCAAATGCTTACTGTTCATTTGCTTCAGGCATTATGTTATTTTACTCGAAATACTTGAACCAATGATATGTTTCATGAAACAGCGATTATAATAGATATACTGGTATAAAGGAACATACTGAATCTTATCCAGTCCAATGTACAATGTTCAACCTTGTAAAAACAAATCTAGCTGACCTCATTAGAAAAATTGAATCCCAATTGTGTTTTTGGTTGAAAGCATTTTGGAAAAACATCCCAAAATCGGTAAAGATGCAGAAGTGCGACTTCTGCGGAAACGGCGTTTTTCAGGCCGAGTTTCGGCATCAACATTGGGTATCCTGCTGAAATAAGAGAATGAAATGGGGCGAACTGGGGGAAGTACTGGGATAGTGCCTTTTCTGGCCACAAACAGCTCACTTCACGAGCCCATCAATAACAGCGTTTCCTACGGAATTTCTATTTACAGGAACAGTTCTCCCCCGGTCCCAAGAAAAGGAATAAGTGGGAGGAACAGAAGGATGTTCCCCAAGGATGCGCTTACTGCTTATGAAAAGCTCATTCACAAGCTGGGGCCAGCAGTTTGTATCTTGGACGGTTTTCACGTACTAATGGCATATATGTAACTCCGGGGAAATGTTCTTTATGCAGGAACAAGTTTTTCCCGGTCGCAGGAACACTTTCAGCGGGAGAACCTGGAAGAAATCCGCGTAGAATACACTGAGAGCTCATAAAAAGCCCATTATTGTGCTGGGGTCAGCAGCTCGTATCCAGAGCAATTTTTTTTTATCGGCGATTCAAAAATGTCGACACAATATCTTATCTTATCTTATCTTGGATAATTTTATGTGCAAGACCAAGAAGATCCATTTATCTATTTCATTATGTGAATAGGTCCTTCCAAGACTCCTGTCGGAAGACGATTAATGTTGTGTGTTTCAATCAAGACTTTCAGTATCCGTATCGTTTTGCCGTTGCGGTAACGTGATTCTCGAGATGAGTTTGCACCCCAAATTCACACACTAATCTGAAGGGTATGTGGAAGCTTGATCAATAAAGAAAAGATTGAGAGCTTTTCCACCGGAAGCATTTGATCGAAAGTTTTTTGCTCTCAGATCGTTTGATCGAAGAACATTTGATCCATAAACATTAGATCGAAAGAACATTTGATCGAGAACATGATATCAAAATAACATCAGCTCGAAAGTACACTTGACCGAAAAACATAAAAAAAACAGAACGGAGAACCATACGAGGGTGGATTGATAAGTTTCCGGCCTGACCAAGAAAAACAACGTTTTTAAGAATTTTTTTTTTTTTATTTCTCAACATAATCTCCTCCAAGGCTGATACATTTCTCATAGCGGTGTTCTAGTCTAGTAATGCCATCTCTATAGACTGATTCGTCAAGCTCCTCAAAATACCCATTTACAGCTTCGATCACTTCTTCATTGTCCGCAAATCTCTTACCGCCAAGCCATTTTTTGAGGTTAGGAAACAGATAATAGTCACTCGGGGCTAGGTCTGGAGAGTAGGGAGGGTGCGGCATTAATTCAAACTTCAGATCGTTGATTTTAGCCATCGCAACGATTGACGTGTGCGCTGGTGCGTTATCGTGATGAAGCAAGATTTTTTTCTTCGCCAGATGAGGTCGTTTAATTTTCACTTCGTGGCTCAAACGGTGCAATAAGTCTGCGCAGTATTGACCAGTGATAGTTTTACCCTTTTCAAGGTAATCAATGTATATAATACCTCTTGCATCCCAAAAAACAGTAGCCATAACCTTGTTCGCCGAAAAAATTGTTTTTGCCTTCTTTGGAGTTGGTTCCCCTGGTCCAATCCACTGTTTAGACTGTTCTTTGGTTTCAGGAGTGTAGTGGTGGACCCAAGTTTCGTCAACGGTTACGAATCGACGCAAAAATTCGCTTGGATTACGCTTATACAACGCCAAATTGGCGGTAGAAATGTTCTTTCGAATCAATTTTTGGTCGACTGTTAGCAAACGCGGCACGCATCTTGCACAGAGCTTTTCCATATACAAATGTTGGTGCAAAATATTTTGTACACGTTCATATGACATCTTACAGGTCTCAGCTATCTCACGAACTTTTAATCTGCGATCTTTCAGCACTATTTGATGGATTTTTTCGATCATATCTGGAGTTGTGACCTCAATGGGGCGTCCTGAGCGAGGCTCATCAGAGGTGCTCACACGACCCTTTTTAAACTCGGAAACCCACTGCTTAACGGTTGAATATGATTGGAAGGATGTCCCCAGTGTTGAGTCCATCTCTTCTTTAATTTCCTTCGGCGTTAACCCTTTCAAATGAAAGTATTTGATGACAGCACGATTTTCCAGCTTTTCCATTTTTACGAAAAACACAGAGGCGTCTTGGCCAGCGTGCTCTCAAAACTAAACTAACATGGCGATCGGACTGAAACTATTGCTACAAGCTATCTGAGGATGGTACTATAGAACGCCAACTCAAGGTAGGCCTAGTGGCGCCATCTCTTGGTCAGGCCGGAAACTTATCAATCCACCCTCGTACAGTACTGCCATGCTCCTGAAACCGGTATGGAAAACCATACAGTACTCCCATGTTCACAATGAAGATGAAGAATTGGGGAAACGGTTCTAAAAAAAATTTGGATACAATGAGGAAGGGGGGGGGGGGGAAGGAGGGAATGTGTTTGTGAATATTGGACATTGCACATTTCAATCGCGGAAATTCCAATCGCGGACATTTTGGTTACGGACATTTCAGTCGCGGAAATTTTTATCGCGGACATTTCAGTCTATATTTCAAGCCTGGTTTCACTATTTAGTAACTACATCCGTCGAGGTTTTTTTTGTTTCAAGCACTTGGGAGGATCCGAGAAAATTGATAGAATTATATCTCCTGGGGAAAGTGAAGTTTCACTGCCAACATTAGTTCGTATCCCCTGATTATAGCGTGCATATCAACTATTTTGTAGTGGTCGACTTCTCAACCTACTGCAACTGAATAAGTATATACTGCTTCGCCGCGAAGAGAGCAGTTTGGGTTGAGTACATAACTCTCTGCCGACGTGTACAAAAAAAGGCGCAAATTTATTTGATACACGGGATACATGTTGAAACGAACGTGTGCAAAATTTAATATTAAGTAATGTATGTTGATGAAAATGGGAATCAAGTGGTGTTACGAATTTATGCTGAGATAATGACCCTGCAGAGCGCTGGAAAACACGTGTCGCCTCGTTGAATGATCGGGGTAAGCCCGGCGAAACAAGATATCGGCGATATACCTATCCATGTGATCGGCAGTTCGACCATATCTGGGAATTACATTGTGAGGATCTCTCCATGTGCGTTCGATATTTTGCGTGTACGCTCCGGTCTCTGGATTCATAAAATTGATTGAGTGGTTGACCTTCAGATGCTGATACCCTGGGAGCAACAATCAAGCGAATGATTTATATTGTTTGGAGACGATCATTAGGGTGAGCCAAAAAGAGTCGAACTACCTCCTCAAGGCGCTATAACGTGGAAATTTGCAATTTGAATTGGCAAAAGATTTCTAAAAAAATTCAATGCAAAAGATTGATATCATTCGGTTGCGCAAAGACCCTAAACTCCATCAAATTGGTCAAAATCCACTGTTTGGCGTGAATTCACAGGATTATTGAAGCTGTAATTTCCTGAACGACAAACCTGAAATCTTCGAATACGGGAACGACTTCCAAAGCTGATTGAGAATTGTGCTGAAATTGAAATCGCTAGGGGGTAAGTGTGCAGCTTACCTTCTTCATCCAAGCAATCGTATGCCTTCCAGCAGTCTGGGATAATGGTGGTACCGGGAGCGATTCGTTTTTTAATGACCTCCAGTAAGGTAGCAGAAGTTCTGTTCGGTACAACTTCCATGAACACGCGCTTGATACCCCTTTCAGAACCACCGAAGAGCCAGGAACCATCTATCACACGCCCTTCATGGAATTTCCGCTTACCAAATTTGGCCTCATCAATTTCCACGGTTTTGTCTTGGCCCCCAACGGTCTATTATCGTTTATTCGCTCCAACCAATATATCAGAACTTCGCGAATGAAGTTGCTTCAGTCGGCGACAGTGTGAGGACTGAAGTGGAATTCCTGTTGTAGGAAATCATGATGCGGTGGGTTCAAGAGTAGAAATTGCGAAATGAACCCGCACGTTTCTGTGGGTGACAGATGGGCGTTCGCGAACCATGTGTTTGTTCGCCACGATTGTCGAAAACTACATTCAAGTTCCACTCTTCTTTCCGTTCTTTTTCGTTGGCATCGGAACTCTAATTTTTTTGTCGTTAGAACACACACACTACCGCAAGTGGGACACTCAACTTCGGTAAAGATCGCCTTGTGTTCTTGCAAAAACTGAACAGTCCATTCGGTATCATTGAACAGTAAAACCGCGTCTTCCAAACCAATGGAACAAGCTTCGCAGCCCATTATTAATTTCGCACTTGATAAACACGCGTTTCGCTGTACCGCTCGATTCTTTCTGGAGGAATTCGAAACAGCGCAGGAGACCGGTACCTTCGTGAATGTAAACAATGTACAATAGACAATTGTGAACATTGCGATGGCGCGGATGGAAACATTGCGGAGGCACGCGTGTTGTAGGCTGTTCACGTGTATTAGTATTATTACAGAAAGACAACGTTATAAGATGTTTGACTTATGCATGCTGTGTCTCAAAAACTTTTCTCCACTTGAATGAAAGTCATGTAAAATTATATACAATCATGTAGAATTATATCTTCCTTGCATGGAACTATATGTATTCCATATGCATTTGTATAGCAGCATATTTCGTACGTAGAACTATATGTGATTAATGTAGAATTATGAAGGGAACAAAGCGAATCTTCTTTGCGAATTTCCTACAGCTCCCGTGTTTGGATCTCATATTGGAACCGGATGGAAAGCTTCTCTCAGCGAATTGAAGCTATTCTTGTGAATGAACCTTCTGGCTGCTTTGTTCCTTCGGTAATTCAATGAAAGAGCTGTTTATGAGCTGAGAGTGTCTTCTTTGGGAATTTCCTCCAGCTCCTCCTGTTCGGATCCCATGTTGGAACCGGATGGAAAGCTATTCTGAGCGCAGTTAAATCTAGTCTTGTGAATAAACCTTCTGAATTCAATGAAAGAACTGTTTTTACGCTGAAAGTGTCTTCTCCGGAAATTTCCTCCAACTCCCACTATTTAGATCTCATATTGGAACCGGATGGAAGCTATTTCCGTGGAAAAAATTGTCCGGAAGTACTCGTTTTCCCAGCAGTCGCGCTTCTGCATCTTTAACCCAAAATCCATCAATGGTGATCAATTGCGCATTCATTTCTAGTGTAAAATCAATTTATGATTTCATCAGTTTATTGTCATCAATTGTTCTGAAGTTGATCGAATGTCATGATTTTCGTATTCAATTGTGAATTTACGATGCAAATATACCATTCATTGCAATTGACAGTTTTTTCGCAGGATAATTGAAATCAATTCACGAATTTTCAATCAGACTTGATTAAAACAAGAGACTCCGATAATGAGAAACCCACTGTATACATCCGAAACTCACTGGAAACTTATTAAGAATTGCATTATGTTTTGCCAGATCTCATTTGATTCGATTTTACTGAATTTTATGGATTTGTTTAACCAAGGTGAACTTTCCATGTAACTCAACACTTCGTTATGAAATCATTTTTACTCTCAAGGATTCAAAATTGATGCCCCACACATTTTCTGGAATCTGTTCAGCTGCATGAGTCCTTCTTGGAAATTCCTATGACTTCATTTGAGAATGACAAAATTCATGCAGAATTTTAGATGGCTGGAATTTTATATGATTCAAATATTATCTCATACCTCAAACATTCTACAAGCAAAATGTATATCTGATTATTGAATGTATCAAAGCCTTGAATTCCTTTGAAACTCTCGTTTACGAATTTCACAGTGAACATTTTTTGCAAATTTTGAATTTGTCCAAATTCCTGAAGGGAACATGGACCCATTATTTCGAATCATGAAGAATTAAAAGAAAAACTTTTGCAAAGATCTGTCTCACATTGATGAGCGGAAATTCACATACATACAATGTACAGACGTGAATGTACATTGAAAACAAATTTTTATTGAGTATTGGATAGTCTTTGTGATCTCCTACAGCAACTCCTTCTTATATTTTCAGACAGTCCTGAAATTTCGAGATTATGATTAAAAATCATAATTAGACATTTCTGGGGATGTGAAAGGAAGTTTCTGTGGAAAATTATAGAAATTTGCGGAATCTGCGGTATATATCCTGTGGAAAAAATCTCAGAAATGAATCATTTTTTTGCATGGTGAATTTGGAATTGATGACAATTCATTGGAATTGCATGCGACATACATCTATACAGTATGTATATGAATGTATATATAGATATATTCAGCATGTCATCCTGATGAATTGCATCCAATTGCGAATCCACGATAGGGAAATACAATTCGTCTCGATGATTGTTTTACAGGGTATATATACAGGGTGGTCCATTTGGAGTGACATAGTCGAATATCTCGGAAACTACTGGGGATGGGAAGAAAAGGTTCCGTATGAAAAGGTTAGGGTGTCAAGGGAGAAGTATGATACTGACATCGAAAAATCCCTCAGAGGTCATTTTGAAGGTCATTTAGGTGTCGAGATGATTTTTTTGAAAAGGACCCCCATTTTTTCATCACGGTATGGGAAAGCTGGTTTCAAACCCTTCACGAAACACTGGTCATAGACCTCTTTCCGCCTATTGAGGTGCAAGGTATGCACCGTCGTAGTTATTGATGAACTACTCTCAGCACTACCCAGGAACAACGACGTGAACGTGGTAGTTCTCTGTTCCCTCCGGAGTGCTTGATTATTGTGAGTCCCCTTGCCTCTCACATTTGGGGGTCCAAAGTAAGGAAGTTTTTCGTAAATGAGGGAGGAAATGATCGATCGCATCTGCACTGTTTGTGCCAACATACCAGGATTATGTATCCAGGCAGAGGGGGGTAACTTCGAGCAATTATTGTGACAGCATCAAGCACCCCACATGTGAGAGGCGAGGGGACTCACAATAATCAAGCACTCCGGAGGGAACAGAGAACTACCACGTCCACGTCGCTGTTCCTTGGTAGCGCTAAGAGTAGTTCATCAATAACTACGACGGTCCATACCTTGCACCTCAATGGGCGGAAAGGGGTCTATGACCAGTAGCGTGGTGAGAACATTTCTATCCTCTTTCAATTCGCGTGAAAACAAGGATAAAAGGCGGGAGAATCCCGCCTCTTATCCTTTGTTTCGTGTCAGTTGAAGAAAGACAGACAAGCTCTCACCCCGCCACTGTCCATGACCAGTGTTCCGTGGAGGGTTTGGAACCAGCTTTCCCATGCCATGATAAAAGGATGGGGGTCCCATTTAAAAAGAACCATCTTGACCCCTAAATGACCTTCAAAACGACCTCTGAGGAATTCTTCAAGCTCAGCATCATACTTCCCTCTTAGGACCCTAAGCTTCTTTCCTGGAACATTTTTTTCGATCTCCACTAGTTTCCGAGATATTTGACTATCTCACTTCAAATGGACCACCCTGCATATATACCCCCACTATCTTTCTATACAGGTTATCTATATATATCTCTCCCACCATCTTTCAATATGGTTGATATATATATGTACCCCCACCATCTCTCAAATCAGTTCCAGCAGTCTCGCGAAAGCTAGCGCTGAACTCCATATTGAGTTTATCTCCCCTAGAATTTGATTTCATGGCCAAACCATGTCAGATAGGACCATCCTGGATAGGATCTACTTGCATGAGATCAGGTTGGTCCTACCTAGACCAGTAATACCTAATATAACCCTGGTAGACCATGGATACATTGAAAAAAAAGACAAAGGATCATCTCATTGTGCACGCAAAAGACCGTGAAAAGACCGTGCAAAGATCTTGAGAAAAAGGTTGATATCAATGCGGAAAATGACCGTAGCAGGGGAAGCAAAGAGGAATTCATAAAGGAAGGTCCAATCTAGCGATCACAACAAACTGGATTACGAAATTCCGTAATTGAAGGCAATAATTAACGATGTTGAAAACTTGAATTTATCGTAGAAATTGAATGCGGCAAAGCAGCGACGAGGCGTAGTGTGGCTCTCGAGTAGGGGAAGAACGGTTAGAGAATGGAGAAGACTTGGGAAGGCCTACGGCACAAACTATAGACGGAAGACGAAGATCGAGCGGAGAACCTCTGGAACCTCTGGAAGACTCCCATGAATGACTACACTTGAGAGTCGTTTTTCAAACTCGATTGTTGAAATCAGCAAGATATTTCGATTCACGGATCATTGTTGGACATATGAAATGTGAACCATCCATCTTTTACATCATACGAGTGCAGAATGATGGAAAATCGACTTCAATGCTGAAAAGACCGTGAGAAGATCTTCGCGAATAATCACACTTTTGAATCAATTTTCCAACTTTTTTGTTTATATCAGCGAAATATTTCCATTCATGGGTCATTATTGAGCATGAAAGATGTGGACAACATCGGTTTTTTTCATTGTTACGGAGTAAGCGACACTTTTATTTTTTTTGTCGAGCTCACCGCAACCTTTACCCCTTTTGGTAAAATTTGTGAATTGTATCGGCCCTGAGCGGTGAGGCCGATCAAGGAATTGGACAACGGGGGAATAAATGAAGATACGCAAGGTTTAAATCATTCGATATAATTTTCAAGGAAAAAAAAATCAAGGGAAAGATTTCACTCTTTCACAAAACGTGATTAGCACATGTTGAATTTGTCTGCATAAATTGTCAAATCAATAACATATCTGCGGATATTTTCATTTATAACAAATCCTAAATCAATTATATTCAAGTAGAATGATCTTGTGTATAATAAATTACACGTACAAGCTCATGAAGTGCTGGATTTGATGGAAAATAGTTCGACTCTAAAGCGCTTTCTAATATCTTCGTTTCACTCTCTACAATATGTGTATTTTCATCATCTCCTATGTTGTGCAGTGAGAATTGGATGATTATGTGAAAAACAAAATGATTTTAATATTTTTCCTTAATGTATTGATCATGTATTAAACTTGAATATAAATGATTTGTAGGTTAGCGTAGGTTAGCGACGGGAGGAAATTTGGAAGGAAGGGGAGAGATGGAGGAAGAAAAGCATAATCAAGGGTGAACCATGAAACTCACCGGTGTTTGAAGGACTTTTGACAGTTCCACTGGCGAATTGTACGAAAATTGTCGCTGTTAAAGTTCACGAAAAATGAACAATTCTGGCACACGTTTCACTATACTACACAACAACAAAGAGGGGAATCATTAGAAGTTCTCACACGCGACACGAACGAAACTCTGCTTCTTCAATCTCTCCAGGAGAAACCCCGGAGACCATATGGAGCTCAACACACAAAAAAAAAAGGTTTCTGGGATCGCATGTATCTCGCAAGCGGAAGGGCCCAGAATTTTCCCACAAGAGCAATTCATCCCTTCATGACTTGGGAAATAGTTGCGAGTACACATTTCTTGTTTATTTATACAAGGGGAAACATAGACCCCTGTTGAAATCTTTTTGGCGGTTGTGGACCGTTGGTCACCATGGCCCCCTGAAGAGAGAGAGGAAGAGAGATTGAACGCCAACAACTTACTTTGCGGAAACACACACAGTGAAAAGTTGAGCAGAGACTGACTAACAGGGCGTTGTCGGACGACGATCTCGGGGCCTGAAGGGGGTGAAAAAAATGATGGAATAAGGAAGGTGGGAGGAATATTTTTCCCGGCGTGGTCAGCACTTCAACCCAACGTCGGAATTCGAAGAAATCCGGTGTTGGGTTTCGGCGCCGATGAGTCTCACACGTGCCTTATCGCTGTCGAGGACAGATTTTCGCTGGCCTCAACATCGACGATGCACGTGTGGGACCAGCCGAGAACAATTAGAGTGTTCTTAAAGGAAAGAAATGTTGGAATATTATTTGAAGTCGGGTATGATAACATGGATAGACTATGGGAAATGCTGAAAAACTTGCCCGAGATCGCCTCTCGACAATCCTATTTAAAAGAGAAGGTGTTGGGAGAAGAAGGTAAGGAAGAGAACAATAGAGGCACAGTACACTTGGAACGCATGCAACGGAGAGTCGCACGCACACACGGATAGGCATGTATGCATGAGACTCCAAGCAGCGATACGTGAGAGTGTGAGGGTGAAAACGAAGACCTCTCTACTTCGTACGTGTCAACGCACGGGGGAGAGAGCGAGAAAGAATTTAGGAAAGCGAGGTGGAGAGAGAGACGATGGAGAGAGTTGCGACATTCTCGCTACCGGGCCCGCGAAAACGCGTGGTCAGGAGAAAGGCGGGCAAAAAGTCTCGCAATCTACCTCAAAATGATACTCTCAGAGCATCACTTCGAGGTCGAAGAATTGCGGAACGTCACATCATCACACGAATGCGGAATGATAGAAAATCGACTTGATTGATGAAAAGACCGTGAAAAGACCGTAAAAAGATCTTCGCGGATAATCACACCTCTGAATCATTTTTTCAACCCTTTTGTTTATATCAGCGAAATATTTCCATTCACCGGTCCCTATGGAACATGGAAGATGTAGACAACATCGGTTTTCTCCATCATACGAGTGCGCAGTGATGGACAATCGACTTCAATGCTGAAAAGACCGTGAAAAGATCTTCACGAATAATTACACTTTCAAATCATTTTTTCACCTTTTTTGCTTATTTCAGCGACTTATTTCCATTCACGGGTCATTATTGAACATTAAAGCTGGGACAACATCGGTTTCCCCATCATACGAGTGGGGGGTGATGGGAAATCGACTTGATTGCTGGGAAGATCTTCGCGAATAATCACACTTTCAAATCATTGTTTCGACTTTTTTGTTTATATCAGCGGCATATTTTCATTCACGGGTCATAATTGAACATGAAAGATGTGGACAACATCGGTTTCTTCCATCATACGAGTGCAAAATGATGAACAATCGACTTGAGTGCTGAAGAGACCGTGAAAAGATCTTCGCTAATGATCACACTTTCATATCATTTTTCCAACTTTTTTTTTTATATCAGCGAGAAAACCCGATGAGGAAACCGATGTTGTCCACATCTTTCATGTTCAATAATGACCCGTGAATGGAAATAAGTCGCTGATATGAACAAAAAAGTTGAAGAAATGGTTTAAAAGTGTGATTATTCGCGAAGATCTTCTCATGGTCTTTTCACGGTCTTTTCACGGTCTTCCAAGCGATCAAGTCAATTTTCCATCATCCCGCACCCGTATGATGAAGGAAACCGATCAACGTTTAAAGGAATTGAAGCCAGAAATGAATCCACAGCGGCTTGTTGTTGATTTTGAAATAGGATTTATCAGTGTTTTTAAGAAAGTATTCCCCAATACTACTATCTCGGGCTGTTTTTTTTCATTTCGGGCAATGTGTGTGGCGTGGAATTCAACGTCGTGAATTGCAAAATAGATATGATAATGACTGTGGGTTGGCTTTAAATTTGAAAATGTTAATCGCTTTAGCCTTTGTTCCAGTCGATGATGTGGTGAGAGCATTTGAGGAGTTAGTTCAATGTGATTATTATCAAGCGCATGGAAGGGATTTTGAAGAGTTGCTTGATTATTTTGAAAAGATATGGATGGGCCCTGTAACCAGACATAAGCGTAGGAAGCCAATGTTCGATCTGGAAATGTGGAATTGCTTCTCGGCTGTTATGAATGATGAGGCACGTACAAATAACGCTGTGGGAGGTTGGCACCGTAGCTTCAATGAAAAAATCAGAGTGAATCATGCTGTCGTAGGAAAATTCATCAATGTATTAAAGAAAGAGCAAAACATGACAGATGTATTGATCACGCAAATCGAATCAGGACGAGATGTTCGGCGTGTGAAGAGGAAAAAATACGCGGATTTTGATGAGCGAATTAAACGGGTAATTATGAATTATAACGGGGGAAATGTTTTGGAATATATTAGAAATATTGCGATGAACTTGAGCATGTGAATTCAATTCGGTGTTTTTTGTTTTGAGAGAGATTACGCCTATAAGTATAGGAACACGTCTATGTAATTTGGTGCAGTTTTTTTTGTGAAATTGGAGACGAATGTATTGTCTCATTTTTCAGATTGTATGAGAAGACAAACGAAATTGTATAAAAAATTTCTCAGATAATATGATGTGAAATAATTGAATGTTTGAGGTATGTTTTAGGTTGTGTAATATGAGTGAATATTATTATTCATTCAAATTTCTGTTATGGATATTTTGTCCTCAGATATTTTTGTTTGCGGATATTTTGTCCGTGGATATTTTTGTGCGTGGATATTTTGGTCTGCGGATATTTTGGTCTGCGGATATTTTGGCTGCGGATATTTTGGCGCGGATATTTTGTCTCGGATATTTCGGTTGAGGATATTTCGTTAGGCACCCATCGACAAAGCTGCATCACTAGCATACTGCGTTTTCAATCCTTCATCCACAATACGCCGAAACACATATTGCGCAAAATGAAAATGGCAACCTTTAATTACCGTATCGGGAAAAACAGATGGAAATGCACCAACCAACGCCTGTTCAGAATCAATCATGATTCTTACAGGACTGAATCCAGAAAGTGCATCCTCAATAACTTTCAACACACTTCTATATACAGATTTTTTTTACTCGGAAGCAGCATATAAATAAAAGGAAAAGTTTTGCCATTCCTCGAACCGTGAATTGTATACAACTGCTGAAACATTGCTGGCGCAGATTTGGAAATCCCATCAGCGAACCAAACATCAGAACCTTGCAAACACTTCAAATCATTTGCAGTACAAAATATCACACACCTATTCTCACCACCACTATCATACAACAAGGATCGT
Source organism: Gonatopus flavifemur (assembly GCA_018340375.1). Lineage (NCBI taxonomy): Eukaryota > Metazoa > Arthropoda > Insecta > Hymenoptera > Dryinidae > Gonatopus > Gonatopus flavifemur. Next base: position 18,387,120 of record JAFFJZ010000009.1, read on the forward strand.
TCACCCTTCTCACTAACAGTATACGGTTCCCTCAAGATTGAATCTTCTCTCGATGACGTTGTTATTAAAGATGGATTCTCTTTACTACGACCTCTCTGCACAGTTCGATGTAAAGCTGATGTACACGGCAACGAAACCGCAGCTGGAGTGGACACTGCAGAAGTAACACTACTTACAATACCGCTTGTACTCTCTTCAGAAATAATCGCGATCTTCTTGATTTTTCCCACTGCTTTACGCGCCTCAACTTCAACCCCATCACCGAGGTGATTGTGCTCACGCACACTTCCATTTATAACATCACCTGCATGAATTTAAACAATATAACAATTAAAAACAGCATGAATGAAAAAAAACTACTAAAAAAACCACAACGAGCGTAATGAATTTACCAAGACGAGTACTTGTTGTATGCATTCGTCCAGCACAAGCATCACTTTTATACTTCGCACATCTCTAAATTACTTTCTCCACTGGACGACTGTGCAAATTATAAATATATCCCTCATGGACCAGCAGAGATGCCTTCTTTTGACTTTTAATGAATTTCAACACCATTTTAACTCAATTCCATTCCATGACAATTAACATCAACGACAAAGTAAACACTGAACGAACGACAACGTGAACACACATATAAGGCCAAATCACGGTTATCACTCACAACAACCCGAAACGAGACGGCACACTACCTTTCTCTCTCTTTGTATATAAATACTTACATCGTATGCAATCTCAATACACCGTAATGATTTGAAGCAGAAATAACAGGAACGAATCAATACCTTATTCCACACTGAAATCAAATTATGTACACGAAAATTCAAACGAATATGAACTCAACGAAGACAAAATGTCGTGGATATTCCGTCGCAAGGATATTTTATGACAGGACATTTTGTCAAAGGATATTCTGTCGTGAGGATATATTGACCGAGGAAATGCGTGGCAGGATATTTTTCCGCGGACATTTAGGCGTGTCACCATCTCAGGATTATCCACACGTTTTTCATATTATGATTGAAGCATTAATCGTTCGGTTATAGTTTTTCGGTTCTCGTCGACTCCGATTCTGCGTTGTTGCGGGCTAAATCGAACATAACCAACACGGGAAAAATGGAACAATTATTGAAATGTTCCATCTTGCCCTCGCTTCAGTTCCACCTGGGTGGCCTTCATTATTTCTCCATCTCCGTTACATCAAACCAATTCCTACATCCGTCTTTTGTAATTCCTCAATGTAGATGGTTTTCAAGTATCGTAGGACTACGAACAAAGGGAAATGGTCAAAAGAACAGATGGAAAGAGCAATGAACGATGCCAAGAAGGATGGTATTCGGGCAGCATCCAAAACTTTTGATATTCCTGTGGGTACGTTACATCGTCATCTCAGAACAGGATCCGCATCGAAAAAAGTGGGACGCTTAGGAAATGTGTTCTATCCTGAAATGGAAGGAGGAATAGTTTCGTATGCTAAAGGACTCGACTTAAAATTTTATGGTATTACAAAAGATGCTCTGCAAACTTTGGCATTTCAATTACCTGTGATTGGTGATATCCCTCATCCTCTTCAAACTGCATCAGCAGCAAGGAACTGGCTTATTGGGTTTATAAAGGGACATTCAGAATTAGCAATAAGAACCCCCGAACTAACTAGCTTCGCTTTTGCCTCCGGCTTCAATCGGCGTGGAGTTGGAGAATTTTATCAGCACCTCGGTACCGTCTATGAGAAATTTGAATTTATTTCGCGACCGATGAGAATTTTCAACGTGGATGGAACAGGCGTATACACTTCAGCTTCCAAACCTCCAAAAGTCATCTCTTTCGAAGGGAAGCGACAGTTTGAAGTAGTTTCTTCAGCTGGAAGGGGCCAACTGACAACTGTGATTGGATGTGTAAGTGTTACAGGCAACAGTATTCCTCCTTGTTTCATATAAGGACATCGCAAGAAAGTGAATCCAAGACTGCTTAATGGACGTCCTGTAGGGTGTGAAGCTTGGTGCAGTGGAAGTGGTTGGATTCACGATGGAATTTTCATCAAATGGTTACGATCTTTCGTCAACACCGTTGGATCGTCCGGAGGATCGCCGGTTCTGTTGATATCAGATAGTCATAGATCTCATATAAATTCGAGTGCACTAACCTTCGCTCGGGACAGCGGGGTGATCATGCTTTCAGTACCTGCACATACTACGCATAAACTCCAACCCCTTGACGTTGCAATTTGCAAACCATCTGAGTAAGTACTGTAATGTATTGATTAAGTACTGTAATGTATTGATTAAGTACTGTAATGTATTGATTAAGTACTGTAATGTATTGATTAAGTACTGTAATGTATTGATTAAGTACTGTAATGCACTTCCTTGGATTGAGGGATTTTCTAAATTTCTGATGTAACGAACGAGATTATTCACAGTTCAAGATCATTATAATGATTTGTTCCTTCCTATAAAAGACCACACTCACCACTTCCCTTGAAGATTGGTGAGAAAATCAACCCGAATGAAAGTCGAAAGGACTTATAGTTGATTATCGAGAGGGAAAGTGGTATTTATTGAGGGTGCAATTGGAATGAGCACTCGTTATTCGGTTGGAGGAAAAATTATATTTTCTCTACTGATGTACACAATGATTTTGAAATCCTTCCTCCTCCGGCGGTGGCAATTTGTTCATGAACGCCTGAAACACGCAACCCAAAAATATTTTTCTCACAAAGAGCTCCTGACAATATCTTCAACGCAACATTCAATTTACGAGCGAATTGAATTCTAAATTCCAAGTGAGGAATGTGAAAAACATCTCTCGCCTCACGTAAGCCACCCGAGACACAACTCGCAATAAGTGTGGTGTGGGTTTGTCTAGGTGGGATATGTACCAAATGATGGATTTGTGAATAACTCTATACGGCAATGTCGCAATGACAGGGAGTCAAGAGCATTCGCTGTGAAAGGGAACTATGAGGGTTCTACTCCTCTCAATTTATTCTCCGATCAGGTCGAAGTGAGAAATGGATACAAATGAATAAATTCGAGATGTAATTCAGTTCGACGTTTTGTCGAATTCGACCCCTCATCATAATATTGGAAGTTCAATGTGCATCATGTGCGAATCAAGCACCTGTCGGATTTGTTGATAAGTTTTCGTATCGAATGATCTAATCGAAAAGATCAATCGCATAAATTAATCGAAAACACCGTGTGTTATCATTGGCTCATTATTCGTGCGTCTCGATATCTCAGTTTGAATTTGAATCAACCTGTGATTTGATTTCCATTCCAATGAGAGGAGGTTCAATTATATATATTGGCTCTTTACACTTTCTTTGCTTATAAATGATTATTTTCACGCGTTCTTTCCTTTTCTCTCAAATCCGTCTATTGCATTCATACATGATTCTTTTTCCTCCCCGTAGTTTCGTCGATCAAACTCTCTCATGTCATCGTCGCATACATTGACGAGTGTCTGTGTAGTTCAACACATGCGACGCCCGTGCGTTTTTTCTATATAGGCTTGATCGACAGAACTTTTATGTACAATCCAACTATGAATATGTGATTTGAGAATTTCTATGTACGAATTTCAGCTATCGCATGGCGTTGTAACTGTACGAATATTTCATCATATCCGTACCGTTACAAACATATTTTGAAAAAGCAATCGATAACTTCCAGAAGAACAAACCTGGTCGAAGAATTGATCAATATGATATTGCTGAATTGGTGAAACCAGCATTCGAACAAAGTATGAGCATTTCGATAATAGTTCATGGATTTCAAAAAACTGGTATTTAACCTTTCAATGACCAAATATTCACCGATATTGATTTCGCTCCAGCCGAAGTTCATTCAATTCCTGAAGATGAAACTCAATCTGTGATAATCGATAACTCGACCATTGTTGGAAATCCTGCAAGTGTGCCCAATCCACACGACTTACGTCCGACTCAATCTTTTGAGACTTACGGGACTAGTTCCGAAATGCCTTCCACTTCAACTGGTTTTGCTATTCCTCCTGCAAGCGTCTAACCAATCCCCAAAGTGAATCGCGCAGTGAGAAGAAAAAGGCGGAGGAGATGTCAAGAATCAGGAATCGTTACGAGCTCTCTTTTTAAGCATCATTCGGAGGAAAAACAAGCGGTAGCGGAGGAGAAAACTCAAAAGAAATCGATAGCGAGAAACTTAAATTTCGGAGGAGATGCGAATACAAATGAGAAACCTCGATCAACTAAACGGGAACCACAAGAAAAAACTTCGAAGTATCCAGTCAAACCCAAAAATCATTCTGAGCCACCTGATGAAACATTTTGTCTTACTTGTAACGATGATTACAACAACTCGAAGAGCGATGAAGGCTGGATTAAGTGCAACATGTGTCAACGATGGACTCACTAGTCATGCACAGCCTATACTTCTGGAATTTATATTTGTAATGATTGTTAAGAGGATGTTCCAGCTAGTAGAAACTAGTGACACTCAATTGAATGTGTTTCCTTGTCATATGTTGTTGGATGTTATGAACAGATTTGTGTATAAGAAAAGTTTACCTTGAGACCTTATAAATTTTTCTCAACGTTATTGGATTCTAATAGGATTATCCTGTTGAATTCGTTCGATCCATAACATTTGGTCAGCCTAATCTGGTCCTGAATTCGTCCTGAGCACGTAAACCCTTTCTTACTCCAAATTTCAACATTGCTTGGACGTTGAGACTCGATTCTGATCTGGCACTGGTCCGTAAACCATACCTCATTCTCGTTTCGTGGCATTTAGTTTGGCTGATTCGGTCCTGACCTTTTGTTGATTAGAAAAATCCATTTCGACTCCGGTTTCAATGAAGTCTGATTACCCAGACACGGTCCTAATGTAGTGCTAGTCAGGTCTACCTGCTACGGCAAGCCAAATCAGCTCCTGGTCCATCATAAGATCAACTTACGGATTTTTGTAGCCGTGTTCCATTCCCCCCTCATACGCGTTCCATTTTGCCCTTATGATGCGGGCAAGATGGGAGACCGGTAACCACTTGAAATGAGGGGAATTCTCCCAGAAAACAAACGAACTGTCCACTTTTTGTTTGATAGTTTTATAGAGGAGGATTCACTTGATGCTGGAACTGTCTTTGAAGGGCTTCTGTGTATTGGAAGTTTTTTTTTTCAATGTTGAACTAAAGTGTTCCATGCTGCCCGCGCTTCCTCTACAAAGGATGTGAAAATCACAAAAACTGAGAAATCTCACGTCAATCTCATCCACATCGGAAGAAATGATCTTTTCTATACAAAATATCAAAATCAATGCAAATCTTCTGATGTTCAAATAACTTGTCCAGTGAATTTTTTTTCCCCTGAAGAATCTAGATTACTTGTGACAGAAAATCGCGATTGAGTCAGCACATCAAAACTATGGCACATGAGACAAATGTCAGGCACAGGGAAACATCTGGAACAAATCCAAATTCTCAAAATATGCCAAGTGATAAAAAGAAATTACAATTTTTCTATGATTTATGTGGAGCAATGGTGTCTGCACAAATCCCTTGGCGTTGTCTCAACAATCATACATTCAAGAAGTTTCTGAAAAAATATACGTTACAAAACATTCCTGACGAATCTACTCTGAGAAACACATATTTGAATGATTGCTTGAATTCTGCGATTCAAAACATCAGATCGGATATAGGCGAGAATTATATTTGGATATCTGTAGATGAGAATACAGACTCAGTGAGGCGTCAAATAGCGAATTTCATCGTTGGTAAATTATGCGAAGAGGAACCAACGAAACCTCACTTAATTGCTCGCAGAATGCTTGATAGAACAAATCATGCAACAATCACACGGTGTGTTGATTCTTCAATGCAAGTGTTGTGGCCACATGGTAATTTTGAAGAACGAGTATTGCTACTTGTTACTGATGCAGCTGCATATATGTTGAAAACTGCAGTGAATCTCGGAGTATTTTCTCTAAATTTGATACATCTCACGTGCGTTATTCATGAATTCAACAGAATAGCCGAAAAAAGTCTTGAAAAAGTATTTCTCAAAGCTCTTCTGCGGATTGAAAATCATCGAACAAGGCTGCAAAATGTTCCTCTACCATCTGAACCAATATTACAATGATGGGGGGCACGGATTGAGGCCGCACTGTTCTATGCCATACATTTGGAGGATATTGAAAGAGTGATCAAATCATTTGATCCTGAAGGAACTCAATCAATCGAAACAGCAGTCAACATTCTTCAAGATGAGCAACTTGTAAGGGACTCAAAATATATCCAAGCTCATCTCGAGAAACTTCCTATGATGATGAAAAAATTAGAAACAATAGGAATACCTTGAATAGAATCTGTTCAAATGGTACGTGCTCATATTGGCAACTCGCATAATATAACAGGCTCTTGTGGATTAGGAGTCGAAAAAAATTGGATAATGTTCTGAAGAGGAACGTAGGGATCTCAGGATTACTCATTGAACCATGCATGGAGATCCGGGAAACTCCAGAACTTGTCAATCACATCGACATCAATACGATTGGTCACAGTTGTGCATAATCTGAGGTTACAGCGTGAACAATGAAACGTTATTCACGCTATGGCGTCAGATTTGCACGGAATTCAGGCGAATTTCATTCGTGAAAAAAGTCCAAATTTGATCCAGAAAGGTGATACAATATTGTCCAGTCTACAGCAATATCGTCAAAGAATATGGGTTGTCAATATTTGCTCACATGTGGCTCATAATACTAGTCTCTTTCAAATGAAACGTTGGTTTGCAATAGTTCGTTCCGGGTTTGATTCTATGAAATCTGTTTCCCATGAATTCCAAAACTTGAATCTATCCTGAGCAAATTTCATTCAAACATTATTTATACTGACATCGTTCAACATCCTGTTGTAAATCAAAATTCAAGAATACGGAAATCGAAACGAATGAAACATTAGGAGGTTTCAATCAACTTCTCAAATTGCGCCCAGAGGACTGTTTGGTTACGCTTCTACACCGTTCTATATGCTTCACTTCTACCCGGGATTCAACAAACCACGGAAGAATCACACTGTTAGAGGAGAATGAGTAAAAAACTTCACAACACGGATACGAAGTTTTTGACGTATCGATATTACAAAATTTTGTATCATGTCAATCATGTGGTCATATCTGTTTATATCATTGTTATTATATTTAAGATCCGTTTCGATACAAAATTTCATATCACAGCTTGTTACGAGATTTAATATCATTTGTGATACAAGATTTGGTATTATTTTAACCAGTGACCAGGGAAAAGTTGGTCATTCTATTGATCAGTTGGATTCTCTTCATCACTGAATTTTTCATCATTATCACTCAGGAATGGGAGGAATGATAACTAGATGCCCACTGAGCATTTCCGTTAGAACCTCGTAATAATATTGTAGTAATATCGATGCGATCTCAGAAGTACCTGTTTTTCAATTTACAAATGCAATATTACAAAAGCAACTCACAGAAATATCGTTGGAATATCACTTGACAACGTTACATCGCTGTAATTCACTTCTAATTGAATTCTGTGATATTACTGTTGTAATTCTCATGACAGTTACCTTCAAGATCGCATCAATATCGCTGCAATATCAATGCGGGGTTCTAAAAGAAATACTCAGTGGGTGTACTATTAGTTGATTGTTCCACATGCACTCATCGATTATGTTCTCGTTTTTCAAAGGATTCACTGATTGACAGAATCCATTCATCTCAATTTGACCTTATTGAGGAGCGATTTCCGTCGCCAACAGACCACGATTCGATTGGATCAATTTTGAGTTTATTTCAGATACATTTACATATATTAAACATTCAATGAACCTGCACATGTTCATAGTCTCATTTTAGGTCCGACCAACGTTCGTTGCACGTTTCCGTTTCGTTAAGGGTTCTTTAATCGGTTAATTGATTGAAATCCAGGATTATTGGATCATCTTTGAAGAAATAGTGTATTATCACATTTGGACATACCTGGGACATACGTGCAACGCACAGTGGGGCCAAATGCCAAAAAGCTGGCCAAAACCCCAAAAATGAAGTTTGTAGTTGGGGATACTTGACCCTTGGGATAAGTAAGGTGATGTCCCAAGTATTGGAATTCTGATATAAGAAGATCTGATCCCCTCCCCCTGCCCTTGTGTACCAGTTGCAAAATACCCTCCTTGGAGTATAATCCGCGTGATTGAAAGGCAGTAAAATAACGAGCATGTTCAAAAAGACGCTGTGTCTCGAAAAATGAACCGATTTAACTTTTTCAAATCGGAGTCTTTTACTGAAACTATGTAGAATACACTGAAGATTGAGAGAATATCAATTTGACGAGTGGAAAATACTGACAGAGCAATGATTGGATGTAATTTCTATATCTATAAATGAGAAAATGTGTTTGGTTTTTGAAGGAATAGTAGAGAATTACGCAAAATTACGTCGTTTAACTTATTGGAGGTGGTAGATGGGACTCTTACCTAAACATAAGAAAAAAAACGGCTGCCCATGTCTGCCCCTAAACAATTCCGCCATGTTTTTGTGCGGGAAATCACAAAAAATTAGACGGAGTAATGAGGAGTCCTTAGATCCATCTGAAACTTGATATGCAGGAGTTTGTGGGGTCGCTGATTATGAATCCGTTGTCTTCATTTCGGAATTCAAAATGGCGGATCCAATATGGCGGACGAAAATTGAAAGAAATCATCGGATTTTCTTCAAATTCGTGACCCAGGGGTTTCTGAGGGCGCTGATGACGAATCCGTTGTTTGAATTTCGAAATTCAAAATGGCGGATCCAATATGGCGGATGAAAATTGAAAAAATCATCGGATTGCCTTCAGACTCGGGACCCTGAGGTTTTTAAGGTCGCTGATTCCGAATCCGGTGTCTGAATTCCGGAGTTCAGAATGGCGGATCCAGTTTGGCAGAAAAACATTGGAAAAATCATCAGATTTCCTTCAAACTCGGTATCCAGGGTTTTGTGGGGTCATTGATTACGAATCAGTTGTCAAATTCCAAGAATCAAAGATAGCGTATCTAATATGGTGGACACAAAACTCAGATTTCAGTAGATTCGCTTTGAATTTTATCTCAACGTTAGTATGTGTTTTATTTCCAGTGTACATTTGCTGCACGAGGAAAACTGTATGAGATTGATTACCATTCGTTTTTCTTCTCATCGCGGGCTTAGCGTACACAAAAGCCAGGAATCATTGATATTTAGGAAGATGATGGACCATTGAGAGAGAAACAGTATTGCTGGAGAATATTCGTAGTGAATTTACTATGAGTTGATGAATTCACTATGGGAAATGACAATAAAACTACCAACATTTGGTATTATTACTACGAATTTTTAGTAACTTCACTGCTAACATTCTTCAGCGATGCTCTTTTTCCCTAAAGTAACCGTCATTTTCCTCAATGTTCATAAATGTTATTCAAGTATTAATATCATTTTTCTTTTTGTGAACTGAATCATGACTCGCGATTCGGTGATCGTTCTTATGTTAACCTATCGTTTCCATGGCAACGTAAATAGTTGGTTGTAATCGGTCTGATTTCGAATGGTGCTTATCACAATTGTGCAATAGCTGTCACCGAATTCTTACTCTTGCTAGTAATCGTTACCGTAAACTTTTTTCCGCGTGCAAGTTTGGAGCTTGGTGAATATTTTTCGTTTTTTAAAATCATTCAATGTTAACATACAATTCCAAATGAGATGGATTCCGCTGCCATAGGTGAGTGTTTCAACAACCTATATTTTCTTAGTGGTTTAATTTGAACAGTTGACTGCAAAAAAAATTAGCTTAAGAGGGTTGAATCCAACCCAAGAAAATTAGGAAAATTTTTAGAAACACATGGGGTTTCTGTAGCGAATTTTATCGAATTCTACAACGTTTGTAGATTTCAAAGATGATTCAATATCTATGACTCGGAGAGAGATGTACAATATTTCAAGGAACAGTCCTCTACCTACGTTGGATGGGAAGTTCACTTTCCTTCAAGGAAAAATCATGGAGATAACGTGTTGTCCGGATAACAAAACTACAGAGATCTCTAACCTTTTATCTACTTTTAAATGTGTATTTAAAAAGAGATCGGAATCTTCTCAAAGGACCGAAGAACGATTTCTTAAAAATAATGAAGGATGGTTAAAAGAAGAGGTAGTGTTTTGTACTTTCAGGAATCCCCATTCTGTAACTGTTCACACGCAAGTGGGAAGACCTCTTGTTGAATTCAACGAATGTTAAGAGAGAACGAAACGTAGGAAAACGGAGAATATCAGAGTAAATACTCCTATCTCAGAGCTGTCTCACGCCACACAAATGTGTTTGAGAGCGTCTGGACAGATCGAAGCCGCGAAAATTGTAAAGGATGTTACATCTTCTGATCCTGAGCTTGCCAAAATGTATATAAAAGGTTATCAAACTTTCAAGCGAAATGAGCCAAAGATGTTGAATGATGAAGATGCTCTAGCTCTCCTAGTAGATGCCGAGCTCTCAAAACATCAGTACTGCTTATTGCGTGAAGCTGATCCGCAGAAATTTCCACCTTATAAAAAAATTCAACTGGCCAAACGCATGTGTTTCCCTGACAAGGAATTTATTCAAATAACAGAAACCTGCGCTGTTGTGCAACTACAAGCACTTCTTGATCACACAGCTACACGTATTTTGAAGCTACAGAATTCGGTTTTGTCAACTTTATCTGATGGAGAGTTACAAAACCTGGTACTTATTTCCAAATGGGGGTTCGATGGGAGCTCTGGCCACTCCTCATACAAACAAGCATATCAAAGTTCGGAAGCTAGTGATTCTGCTGTGTTCATTACTTCACTTGTGCTTCTCCGCCTACACTGCAATTCAAAAATAATGTGGCAGAATCCAAGGCCATCATGAACCAGATTTTGTAGGCCAATCAAAATAGAGTTTGTGAAAGAATCAACTGAAGTTTCGGTTGCAGAGAAGCTACGGGTTGATAATGAAATAGAAAATCTGAGGGCTACTTCTTTCAGAACTGATGAAAAACATGTTTCAGTGAAACATGAGATGATTTTTTCTATGGTGGACGGGAAGGTATGCAATGCCATAACTGAGACAACCTATACCCAGAAGTGCTATATATGTGGTGCCACATCTAAGGAATTCAACGAAATTGATGATATAGTATCCAGGCCGGTCAAAACCGAAAACCTCCAGTTTGGTTTGTCTTGTCTACACGGCTGGATACGATTTTTTGAGGGCCTCCTGCATTTGTCTTATAAGCTACCTATTCAGAAGTGGCAAGCACGAAAACGAGATAAAGCTTTGGTGGAAGAACGAAAAAAGGTTGTACAGAAAAGTTTTAAAGAAAAATGTGGCCTCATTGTCGATGTTCCTAAGCCAGGGTTTGGGAACTCAAATGATGGGAATACCGCTAGGCGATTTTTCGCACAACCCGAAGTTTCTGCCGAAATCACAGGGGTGGATGTCAACCTAATACAACGACTTCATGTAGTATTAGCTACCGTTTCAAGTGGCCATGGAATAGACGTTGAAAAGTTTCGGAGTTACGCTTCAGACACGGCACGCTACTACGCGACAAAATATCCGTGGTACCCAATGTCACCTACGATGCACAAGTTTTTGATCCACGGACCTGAAATCATTGCATCCGCTCTTCTACCTATGGGCCAATTGACTGAGGAAGCACAAGAGGCTCGTAACAAAGATTTTAAAAGGTGAAAATGATGTATATCACTTAATCATAGTCCATATTTGTCACAGTGGACTCGACATTTTGAAGGGAAAAATTTGACTTCTCAAGTACTGCAATCAGTTTGATACATTGCACAATACGTTTTTGACTACTAGGCAAACTATATATTTATGGTAACCACGAGAATATATGTTCGCGAAGATTGTTTTGTTCTGGTAAGGAATTCGGGGAATTATGAATATTCATATACTTTTTTTTATCAATAAGCCACATTGTTCATCCTCTGGAAACATAAATTCATAGACTAGAAAACAATTTTGAGAATCAAGTAAACTTATGAATTAGAGGATTTATTCAAAACTTTATACTGATGACCCCAAAGTGCAGCTGCTTTTTGTTTTTCCTTGATTTTGCTTGTCATGTTGAGATCAAAAGCTTTAACGGTGTCGATGAATACATAATTATATTCAAATATCTTAACAACATTCATTTCCAAAGGTACCGAGAGCATCACTCCAGGAAATGCAGTAGAGAAAAAACGAATGAAGACATTTTTAAATGGTTCCTTTTGAGTTCTGATCCAATGTTATCGAGTAAAAGACAGTTGCCCAAGAAAAAACTAAAGTTTCTCCCTAGAGGCGTGTTATGCCTGATCAAAACTCCGGATATACTCGATAAAGACAACGTAACTTTCCCATTATCTTCCTCTGAGAGTGAAGAAGGAGACTGATCTGAGTAAAAAGAGTGTGGCAAAAGTAGAAACCATTACGATTTCAGTTTTTTATATTATTGTATATATTGTGAATGTATATATCTTTCGATTTAACACATTTGGTGTGGTAATATCATTCGATAATTATATTAATAATGATTCAATGTTGGAAACAATAATAATAATGATCAAAATAGGAACAACAAAATGGGCGATTTAGTTCTTGTTTAATATCAAGTTATGAATGAAGTTTTGATTTTTGGCATCCGCCATCCTGAATTTCGGAATTCTGACAACGGATTCGTGATCAGCGATCCCGAAAACCCCTGGGTACCGAGTTTGAAGGGAATCCGATGATTTTTACAATTTTCGTCCGCTATATTGGGTCCGTTATTTTGAATTTCGAATTTCAGACCGTGGATTCGTAATCAGCGACCACAGAAACCCCTGAGTACCGAGTTTGAAGGAAATGCGATGACTTTCTTAATTTTTGTCCACCATATTGGAGCCGCCATTCTGAATTTCAAAATTTTGACAACGGATTCGTAATTGGTGACCCCAAAAACTCTTGGATGCCGAGTTTGAAGAAAATCCGATGATCTCCTCGATTTTATTCCACCATATTGGATCCGCCATTTCGAATTTCGAAATGCAGACAACGGATTTGTAATCAGCGACCCCAAAAATCCCTGGGTACCCAATTTGAAAAGAATCCGATAATTTTTTCAATTTTCGTCCGCCATATTGGATTCGCCATCCTGAATTTGGGAACTCAGACAGCGGATTCGTAATCAGCGACCCCGAAAACCCCTGATCACCAAATTTGAAAAAAATCCGATGATTTCTTCCAATTTTCGTCCACCATATTGGATCCGTCATTTTGAATTTCGAAATGAGAACAACGGATCCGTAATCAGCGACCCCAAAAACCGTTGGGTACCCAATTTGAGGAGAATCCGATGATTTCTAAAATTTTCGTCCGCCATATTGGATTCGCCATTTTGAATTTTGGAACTCAAACAGCAGATTCGTAATCAGCGACCACAAAAACCCCTGATCACCAAGTTTGAAGAAAATCCGATGGTTCCTTCCAATTTTCGTCCGTCATATTGGATCCGCCATTTTGAATTTTGAAATTCTGACAACGGATTCGTAATCAGTGACCCCATAAACTTTCCGAGTACGAAGTCACAAGCGAATTTGAGAGCCCCTTATAATTTTGTCCCGGTTTTTTCCATTTGGCCCCACTGTGTGACGGCCACCGGTGTGGACGAAAAGAGCTGACCAAGTAGTCGCTCATTAGAGAACTCCATCATCTTCGACACGCCTCCACCTTGAAAGAAGGGATGTCGAAGTTGACGAGAAGAGTTGGAACGAAGGAAACTTCACTCTCGATTACTAATTGAAGTCGTGGTTCACGCTCGGTTTTTCGAAGTCCCGTGCGCGTTAAAGTCTAAACTTCATACAAGTAAGGAACTTTGCCGCGGTCAAAAATTTGATATTCAAGTGCATTTTGTGATTCAAAGAACCATTTGTTATACGAATAAAAGTGACAATCAGTGAAATTTGGCTGTTTGTTCAAATATAAATCACCTAAACCCATCATTCCATCCAAGGGGAGGAGAGAGTGGTTATCCAGTAAAAGTAAGTTAGAGGATTTTCTATTCTACCTCCAGTGAAAATACAACGAGAACCACAATCAAATTGGCTTCCTGTATGGGAAGTGTCCCTAATGCTCGCCTCATCTTGAAATTTTGATCCGAAACTACAAATCATGAATTTCGACTGTTGATCAATCGGTATAGATTGGTTTGTTCGTTCCAACCAATTCAAATCACCAACTCCGTGGTTCATATAACGAATTTGTTCTTTTTTTTACAGTTCAGTTATAACGAAATATCACACGATATAAAAATTAAAATGGGACACCCTGTATACAGCGTGTCCCAATTTAATAGTTAAATGCAAATATCTCAAAAACATGCATCTTCAACCAAAAGTACCTCATACCAAAGTTGTTATACAAAGAGGGGGCCACAAAACTACTATATCAGTTCCATCATAGATGGCGTTATGATCGATTAAAATCGGGTCAACATCATTTTTTTGAACGGGAACCCCTACTTTCTAATGCATATCTTGTTTCTACGCAAAGAACTGAGTAACTTTGGCTTGAAACGTTTTTCTGAATTTTTGAAGATGGCGCCACAATCGATGAACAATGAAGTCTATGGAACAATATGCGGATATCTTGAGGAATGCATCCAAGAGCCGGAATATCCCATTCGAATGTTGTTGTTGAGAGAGGGGTCGACACAATGGCGATATCAGTTCCATAGTAGATGGTGCTGTGGTCGGTAGAAATGAGGTCAACCTAAATTTTTCAAATGGAAACTCTTACTTTTCATACCATGTCATGATTGTTACGTCACCCGCGAGTTCCTTGATGAGACGAAGAGCGGGTATTGTTATAGACGTTGATTCAATTCATGGTTTGAATTCATTCTTCACAAATGCCCATCGTATTTTTCTTTTCCTTGACTACCTGTCATTTATGGGGCCTTTAAAATGTGGAACAATGCGAGAATATACTCATACATAATTTTCGTACCTGTTCAGTCATTCGAAGTTTCTTTGTATTGATAACCTCCGTGACATGCAGGTCGCGTGCTTGAGTGGAGAGTTTCACTACGAACCCTCTTTTAGTGACCATCAAGGGCACTTCTGGCAATTTTTCTCCTGTCCAAGCGGAAGAAGGACCTATAACGTGATGAGCGACTGTTAAGTTATCCGTCCGAGTGGCCACCACACTACGTGGTCTCAAGAGCCACGGTCATCGTGCATTCGATGGCGTATCATCGCCTTAATGAATTTATCTCAGTGGATAAAACCAAATCCCGCGCGCGCGGAGTGAACATAGCTCAAGCGGCAGTTATCTGTCTGAGTGGCCACCACTTCACGTGGTCCCAAGAGCCACGGAAATCGTGCGTTCAGCGGCATATCATCGCCCAATGCAATCCAAAACGCGGTCCGTCCAGCGGACCAGAGGGGAGACGTCTCCCGTACACCGGAACTCACATACACGAACACACTCGGTCACTTCGATCTTGTGATATTTTATTTGTGTGATTCATATTTTTTGGGGTGTTCTTATGCCGAAAAGCTTTTCTCCCGGAGTCAATAAACATTGAAAATTGTGTGACCTTTAGTAGTGTACTTGACAATTTATCCCTTCCAGAATTGAATTTGTTATAACTTGAGGGATTAAAATCAACGGGAAATCTCCGTGTTGGAGAGTTTCCGTCTAACAATGATTCCACGTGAAAAAATCAGGAAGTTTTGTTTGAAATACTTTTCCTAAATTCTTGGAGATGGAGACGGTGGGGAATGAGGTTGATGAGAAAGTTCCACTGCATTTTGTGTACAGCAACGCTCAACTCTTGAAGGTTCTTGTCTTCATCTTCCGAGGATTGCGGTGTAACAAATTCCCATATTACCCCCCCCCCTCCTCTCCCACTCATCAGTAGGCCGTCGGCATTAGCGCCAACCCAATGTGCACCCCGAGGAGGTTGCGCGATCGGACTTCGCACATCATGATCGCCCTAAAAAGAGCGGATTGTCTAAAATGGATGGCCTAGGTTTGCCTTCGAGACTTCACGAGATGTTTGAAATGACCACCGTTTTGCTGATGACAAATTCTGATCCTTTTATGAAAATTGAGCACAGATGTTGGCAACACAGCAGGTGTTATTGCTGCGCATGCTCTCTTCATTCGAATTCCCATGTCATCGCGTGTTCTAGGAAGTTCGCGGAATACAACATCTTTCATGTAACCCCACGGCGACGTCAAGCCTGGCGATCTCGGTGGCCATCGAACAGGTCCTTCATGGCCAATCCACTTCCCTGGGAATTGCTGATCCAAAAAATTCCGTACATTCCGCGCGAAATGAGGAGGTGCTCCATCCTGTTGAAACCACATTGTTGATCTTAGGTCGAGGCTCAAGTCTTCCATCAGAGCAGGAAGTTCATGCTGTAAGAAGCGGAGATATTCCACGCTACTTCTTCAATTCCACACCAAACGTTGACACTCCAACGGTGTTGATGGTCTACCGTACGAACCCAGTGAGGGTTCTGAGTACTCTAATAATGACTATTGTGCCTATTTACAATTCCTACACTCTGAAATGTTGCCTCGTCAGAGGACATAACGCGTTGACAGAACGTGGGATAATCCTCAATTCTACCCTGGGCTCATGTGCAGAAGTTCATCCTTGCTACGAAATCCTCAGCTGTCAACGATTGCACCAAACAGATGTGGTACGGATGATATTGAACTGATTTTGAGATGTGGTGAACTGTGGATCGGGGAATCCCGGTTGCTTTTCCAATATCCCGAACACTGGTATGAGGGTTGATGTGAATTGATCCCAGCACAACGAGCAATCTCTCATCAGGCTCAATGTTATCATCATAAACTTCATTGGCTCTTTTTCGTTTCATCAAACCTCGACGCAGACGTTGTTCGACAGGTTAGATAGTGACATGAGATGGACACCTTTGATTCGGAAAACGTTGTTTGAAAATTCGTACAGCTCTAAGATGGTTCCCCTGTGCTTCACCGATACACAATAAAATATCAACAATATCGTTTGGGGTGTAATCTGACATGATATCTAGTTGTCAAATAATGTGTTTCTTCCAAATAGCGGCAGAGAACTGGATGATTTCGGAATTCAGATTTTGTACGGGATTCCAATGGAAAGCAAAACAATGATAATTTTAGAGAAGGGATCGAACACAAAACACAATGAATGTCGTTTCCAAAACATTGAAATCAAGTCATTCACAATGTTTTGGGCATGACATTTGTTGTGTTTTGTGTTCGATTTCTTCTCAGAGATTATCATTGTTTTGATTTGTTTGTTGAGCGTTGCTTCACACATAATGCAGTAAAACTTTTTCATCAACCTCATTTTCCACCGTTTCCATCTTCAAGAATTTAGGAAAAATGTTTGAAACAGAAATTTCTCATTTTTTTGCGTAGAATCATGATATGCGATAAAAAGTAGGAGTTTCCGTTTGAAAAATTGAAATTGATCTCATTTTCACCGACCTCAGCACCATCTATGATGAAACTGATATCGTAGTCTTGTGGCCCCCTCCTTGTATAAGAACTTTGATATGAAGTACTTTTGGTTCAATCCATTAAGTCCGGGAAATGCAGGACTCCAACTGTGATTTTAGACGTTGCAAATGATATATAAATCATGAGAAGTCATGGCAAAAATACCTCACCTACTATTTCCGAGGTTGCTCTCTCGGTTGCTGGGGTCGAAATTACCTTCAAATGGCGCTGGAATACCGATATGGCCGATTTAAAATAAAAAGTCGACAAAAAATTGGAGGATATTCCAGTTTGTGATTTTTTCACGCGTTGGAAATGCACTTGAAATTATTCAAAACATCAACCAAGGGTGCACAGAATATCAAACTTTACGATAGAATTTTTTCCCAGACCTGAAGGAGACCTAACCACTCTGAATTTACCATATATTCACCAAAATAACTCGCAATTCTGAGAATCTAGAGGAAATTGACAGAACATATAATTTTATTCGTTCAGTATTCTTCAAGAGAAGTATCCGGAGGTTTTTGAGGTCGCTGACTACGCATCAAACATCAGATTCTCAAAACTCAGGATGACGGATCCGAAATGGCAGACGAAAGGTCAGAAAAAGCCTCGAAAATGGATGAAAATCGGTATACTTACGTTTTTGAGGTTCCTGATTACGAATCCATTATCAGATTCTCAAAATTCAAGATGGCGGACCTAAGATGGTGGATGAAGAGTCAAAAGAGCCTCGGAGATGGATTGAAATCGATCCATTGAGGTTTTTGAGGTAGCTGATTCTGAATTCAGCATTAGATTTCCAGAATTCAAGATGGCGGACCCAAGATGGTGGACGAAAATTCGAGAAAACTCTCGAAGATGGATGAAAATCGGTATACTGAGGTTTTTGAGGTCATTGACAACGAATCCAGCATCAGATTCTCAAAATTCAGAATGATGGATCCAAGATGGCGGACGGAAAGTCAAAAAAAGCCATGAAAATGGATGAGACTTGGTATGCTGAGGTTTTTGAGGTCTCTGATTCCGAATCAAGCATCAGATTCCTGGAATTCAAGACGGCGGACCCAAGATGGTGGACGGAAATCCGAGAAAACTCTCAAAGATGGATGAAAATCGGTATATTGGGGTTCTAGAGGTCACTGATAACGAATTCAGCATCAGATTTCCAAAATCCAAGATGGTGGATTCAATATGGCATACTGGAATTCATAAAATGCTCCTAAATCCTGAGAAAATAAGTATACGAGGAGATTTTTGGGGTCACTGACAACGTATTCGGAGTTGAATTTCAATAATTCCAGATGGCGGATCCAATGCGGCATCCCGAAATTCATGATATGACTCAAAATCATGCAATAATGTTTATACAGGGTTTCACGGAAGAAAATTGGTTATTTCCGTCCGTTAGCCGTTTCATATGAACGTTCCCAAACTCAAACCACGTCGAGGTGGACGGCAAGAGTCTCTCCTTTTTTTCATTTTTCTTGTATTTTTGGAATTTCAATTTTTTTTCCTCAATTTTCCAATTATATTCTTATAATCTTTTTCATATTCCCTCTTTTTCACTCACGCCTTCATACATGACTGAACAAGCTCATCCTGTTCATCTTTCAGCCTGAATTATCGATAGAGAGCTTCTATTCTTCCACTTCTTTTCCTTGAAGATTCGCATGAAATCTGTCTTCACAATTTTTACACTAATAGAAATCACAAATGCAGCAGTATATGTATGTGCGAATAATACATTCCTTTGTGGAAGATTTTTTTTGACTTGTTCCGCGACGAAAGTTATGTTTTTTATTATACCTCTCCTGTCCAATATCCGAATAATGTCTAGCGACACTCATAGCAACATGTTTCGTACCAATCTTTTTTGATTCAGGATTTGATAAATCATAAATCACAAGTGTATTTGTGATAGCGGCTTGAATTGAAAGTGTGAAAACTACATGAGTCCACTTTTTACTACGTATACATGTCTGCACGTTGTTGCAGTGACTGTCGTGGAGATCTACCCCACCCATGAATCGATTGTAAACATGACAAGCGTGAGGAAATGGGAGGGATATGCTTGAATGATCTTTTGCACTATATCGTTTCGAGAGTAACATTGGAGTCACTCCTGTAGCTGATGAAGCTATAGAGACCTGCTTAGAATTCATCACACTGACATAAATGATTCCACTCTTTTGATCATGTTTTGAAACAAATGTGCCTCTGGGAGCTTTTTCACCAATTATGTTTTCAGCCTCTGTTGTCTCGGATAGTTCCTGTGGATTTCAGTCCGAATTCCTCCAGGTGCAACATGTGATCAACGCTAGTAAAATAATTGTCCTGATACAAATGATATTTCGATATGGTAGAGGAGGGTGTATCCTTGAGAAATTTATCCAATAGATGCATGACCACTTTTGTACCGAGGGCACATTTGTTTAGTTCATCAACTCGTGATCCCTTTTCACAGTATAGATCGAGATCAAACAAATATTCATTTGCTGAACAAAGTCCCGAAAATTTCAAACCGAATCGTATCGGTTTTCCGCGGATGAATTCCTTCAAGCTGGTTCTGACATAAAATTTAGCCATCACTCCGTCCACCGATAACGCAGATTCAGAAAACCCAAATTTTTGAATATTCTCACGGAACTTGTCCAACAATACCCGAACTCACCAAGCTTCATCTTTTTTTTTCATCGCTAGTTTTCGAATACTTGATGTTCGATTTGATTTCAAGAAAAGTATCACGTCACATAGCAAATCGACCAATTTTGCAACTTGGAAGAGGGTCAAGGGACCAAGAATCCTCTTGAGATTTACGTTTATTGAAGCTTGATAAAATCAAAATTCCTGAATAAGTGTCCAAATCATTCAGACTTAGAGTATATCCATTCTGTTTGGTGGCTTCCACTATATAATTTTCCATTCCGATTGACAAAAAGTGTTCAAATAGCTGAACATGTGAAGATTCACGTACAGATCTTTTTTGACTTCCACTGAGAAAACATTCATTCATTAGTTCATTGTTATACTGTTTCTCACCATCAACCCCAACATAATCATGATCTTTCTCCAACTTTGTTTGGTTATCATCATATGACCTAGATACTTTTTTGTATGAACACTCAGATAGAATTTCATCTATTTCATTGGAATTGCCATCGTAATCGATATCGGATTCTTCATCTGAGTCTCCAGAATCATTTGAATTTGGTAGGAGTAATATTTGATCATGATCATCATCCGATGTGTCAACCTCATAATCTGCACGATTTGTTGACTTTCTTCTGCGTTTTGGTGCCATATTTCAAGTGATAATAAATGCGAGAGGGAAAAAAAGCGGGCCGAAAATCAATTACCCTCGGCAGGTGAGGAAAAATATTCGAATATCAAAGGAAAACAATCAATATAGTTGTATAGGATAAACAATAGTATGTCTGAATTCCGAGTTCAATGATTTAGAAAATATTAGTATTCTAAAGTGTAATTAGACTGGTGACACGTGATGAAAATATGAGAAGTGAATATCAATTATTATTAGGGTAATTGAATTTGACATCATCATCAAGTGAATCGGAGAAAATAAAGACGGAGTTTATCGCATGAAGGACTGAGTTATTGGGGAACATACAAGAATATAAACTTGCTACGTAGTTTGACTTGGGAAACGTGCACAGGAAATGATTAACGGACGGAAACAACCAATTTTCTTGCGGAAACTTCACGTGTAAACATTATCGCATGATCTTGAGTGATGTCATGGATTTCGGTATGCCATATTGAACCCGCCATCTTGAATTCCGAACATCTGATGTTGGATTCCTTGTCAGCGACCTCAAAAACCTCAGTATACCGATTTTCATCCATCTTTGAGAGTTTTCTCGAATTTTCGTCCACCATCTTGGGTCCGCCTTCCTGAATTCTGGAAATCTCATGCTGAATTCGTAATCAGCGACCTCAAAAACCTCGGTGGATCGGTTTTAATCCATCTCCTAGGCTTTTTTTGACTTTTCATCCACCATCTTAGGTCCGCCATCTTGAGTTTTGAAAATCTGATAATGGATTCGTAATCAGGAACCTCAAAAACGTAAGCATACCGATTTTCATCCATTTTCGAGGCTTTTTCTGACCTTTCGACTGCCATTTCGGATCCGTCATTCTGAGTTTTGAAAATCTGATGTTTGATTCGTAGTCAGCGACCTCAAAAACCTCCGGATACTTCTCTTGAAGAAAACTGAACGAATAAAATTATATGTTCTGTCAATCTCCTCTAGATTTTCAGAATTGCGAGTTATTTTGGTGAATATATGGTGAATTGAGAGAGGTTAGGTCTCCTTCAAGTCTGGGAAAAAATTCTATTGTGAAGTTGAGATATTTTGTGCACCCTTGGTTGATGTTTTGAATAATTTTGAGTGCATTTTCAACCCGTGAAAAAATCACAAAGTCAAATATCCTCCAATTTTTTGTCGACTTTTTATTTTAAATCGGCCATATCGGTATTCCCGCGCCATCTGAAGGTAATTTTGACCTCAGCCACCGAAAGAGCAATCTCGAAAATAGTAGGTGAGGTATTTTTGCCATGACTTCTCAATGATTTATACATCATTCGCAACGTTTAAAATTACAGTTGAAATCCTGCATTTCCCGGACTTGATGGGTTAAGATGCATGTTTTTGAGATATTTGCATTTAATGATTGAAATAGGACACCCTGTATATATATGTATATATATATGTTTATGTATGTACAGCAGAGAAACTTTTCTCCGAGATCCCGTTTTGCAATAAAAATTGAATAGGCGCTGGGGAAGAGTTTGAAGGAGACCCTTTATACATTCCAGCTGGTTTGGTCCAGTTGGTTACGAGATATCCTTGATACAGACAGACACACAGACAACCCCACGGATTATTAGTCAGTATTGCATGAAATGAAAAACAATCCAACTCCCAATTGGATTACTCAAATATTTCAAAAGATACGGTCACAGGGCGTGACAGCGGTTGCAATACGCACTCGGCGCTGGATATACTACGTATACCGATGAATGCCTCAAGATTGGACGGTATGATGAGAAGTTCTCAAATCCTTGCGGAACCGGATACTGGAGGGTTTCTAGAATCGCTGATCACAAATTTGTTGTCAAATTGTCAAAATCCAAATTGGGTGATCCAAAATTGTGAAAAGAAATCCAAGAATTCAACAGATTTCTTTCCAATCCAATCCCCACGGGTTTTTGGGATCGCCGATTATGAATTCGTTGTCAAAGTTTCGAAATTCAGAGTGGCGGATTCAATACGGTAGAAGAAATCTCAAAATTAAACGGATTTTCTTTGAATTTGGTACTTAGGGATTTCTGGGTCGCTGCACAGTGAACCAAACGCAAGAGAACGTGTCAGAAGTTTATTAAAATCAACTTGCTTCAATGCACGTTATTCCGACTTGATAATTGACCTCAATTTTTCTCAAAGGTTTCGAAAGATCGGTCATTTATTGCTTCCACAATCTATAATTCCATTCAATGTTATCTTATTTGATTTGTAAATTGGCAGAAATGTTTAATGCATTCCGTTGGTCCGCAATTTCCAGTGAAAATTTGACAATCATATTGTTAAGACAATCAAAATTACGCTCCACAATAATCACATTTAATCCAACCTCACCGAACAATCGATATGATCTTCAAATCCATCCGAGTACGTTCGTTGCTGGAAGAACCGATGATATCAGAAGATCCATCCGCGTGATGAGACGTCACGAGGCACAAGAGGTCAGATCAAGCAGGTATGTATCGGAGGAGAAAGTGTCCTTTTTCCGCTGGCACCGCGACCGCATCAAGGCACGATCACACACATTTGAAATTTGCACTCTTATGAGAGAGCTGAGAACGCACGCGAATACGTTAACGCACAACAACAATCTCCTTACATAATCGGTTACGGTAATAGGCAAGAGAAGTTATATGGCGACGTAATCTTCCCGTACAACAACCAAAGTGGAGACATATGATAACCAGTGAAAAAAAAATCAACGTCAAGTTGGCCCTCGTTCATTACAAAACCAACCACCAAACATTCAGGAGAAGAAGACAAAAAAACATGCAATCGTTAGAAAGTTCTTACTGTGCAATAGTGTGATTGGATTATGTACGGATTATATATGGCCATAAATGATCGTATATGAATTTTATATGGATCACATATGATTTTTATATGTTCTTATATGATTCATTCTTACAAGGGGCGATGTTTCAGAAGACGTTTCAAAGAAGTTGATAATATTTCACATCTCGGTGCTGGATGGGAATCGCGTGGTCGATCATTCATGACTTGAAATGAAGGCTAGATACCTGACTTCTCATTGACTAATGAATTTTGAATCATTGAGTCATATTCTTGTCTTGTTTTGCTCATCTCTTGAATGCCGTGCCCCAACGGAACCAAAAATCTGCGTACGTGCAGGGAATGTCCAGATACGTCTCTCAGACGTCCTTCGGAGGTTCGAATGTCCGCCAGACATTTGAAGCTCCAAAAGACGTCTGCAAGACGTATTTAGACATTCCCTGGACGTACACAGATTTTAGGTTCTCTTGGCGCGGAGTGCCGTTTCCTGAAACGAACCAATAACATCGTTACGTTCCGCGGATTGATAGTGTTTGTGAAATTGGAAAATTAAAAATGTCCAAATTCGAAAATAATGCCTTTCCTACTTTCATTGTCGAATTACAAAAAGACACGAATGAAAAGGAATTTTTACCCAAATTTTTGGAGAGTTGAGGGAAAATATAATGAACGTCTATAGAATATTCGAATGAGACTGATCCAAATATGCTTAGAAGGTACATAGTACATTTGAAATGTACGATATTAATTCAATCGACTTTCCATTGATGTACCGTCGTATATTCGATTCCTAACAGCAAAATGTGTCTCTGGGACGTTTCATGAACGTTCAGAGAACCTCCCCTATGTTCTATGAACCTTCCATAAACGTTCCAGTGGCACGTTTTGCTGTTCGGGATTACATCCGGAGGAAAATATGCAGCTTCGACGAACGTTCAGATTAGATCTGTATACACTGAGAGAAATTTCTAGTACCCACAACTCTGAAAAAATAGTTATATATCGCATCAACTAACGCTTTCGAATTACAGAAATTGTTAGTTCATCATGGCATCAACTATTGAGGAAGAGTTGTAATAACTCATTCATAGTCAGGATAACTATAGTTCGAATGCTTATGAGAACATATCATATATAGTTATGGTGATTATAAACAAATAGTTGGATGTGATATTAACTATTTCGTGCTTGTTATACAAACTATAACGTTCCAGTTATTCCAACTATGAATAAATAGTTACGGTGAGTATATACCAGAAGTCAGAGTAAAGAAAAATATCTTTTTGCACACAAAAGTTAAATATAGTTGATTTAATTATTTGTGCCTTGTTATTAGACCATAAATCGGTGCGGTTATGTTGGAAATTTTTGGACTGTGACCATAAATGCAATTTTGTAATGGTAATTGCAAAAATTATTCGATTGCAGCAACTATATAAAAAATTACTCATAAACGTTATTCGTGTGAAATCTCTGGCTCTTTGTGAAGAACTTGAAAGATGTTTCATGTTTAAATTTTCAAGTATCCGGAAAGGCGTCATGTGGTACAGAAGTCACTCATGATAAGAGATAAGGTCCCTTTATTTTATTTTTTTTCCTTTAGAGTCGCAATGATTTTGATAAAGATGAAGCAGACCAAGTTCATAGGCTAGTTGTACCTTCATTACGTAATTGAGAGTTAAAATCGATCATATTTGAAATTATAAATAGTACCCTGAGAAAAAAGTTAGTTTAAAAATTCTCCTTTTTGTTCGACATTGAGAAATTCAAACTATTCCCGATTTTCCATAATTTTCAACATCAGCGATAGTAAGAATACTACAATTCAACAATCTTCACCATTGCTGATCGTGAAAATAGTTGAAAATGGAGAGTACTTATGGCTGAAATTTTTCAATGTCCCTGGCTTATGAACAAAAACAGGAATTTTGAAGATGGAATTTTTCTCAGTGTAGCATCGAAATTGGCAATATCAAGAAACAAAATGTTTGGCTGTGTTCATACATGTTTTATTGTATTGATTATCAGTTGATCAAATTTTCACTTAATAAATCAACAATCATTAATTTTGATAAGTGTTTAGGAATTATTATATTGTAAAATCGAATACAATGTGAGAACGTTGTTATTCTCAAAATACATAGAGGATGCTTCCGATTGCGAGAGCTCTTAGCCCCAGGGGCCATGATTCAGCCAATGGAAATCCAGTATTCTAGCCCTAGGGGCTAGCCCCTGCCTGCAATCAGAAGCATCCAAGAGATAATATAATTGTCAAAGTATTAGTAAGATATTAAAACAATCAATGAGATATAAAAGTCACAACTAAAACATATGATTATCGTATGAGATATATGATTGACTATTTGACAATACAATTTTGTTTCGTGGTTGATAGAAGGGTAGTGATTTATATGTAATAAATTGATATTCTTTCTTGTCCTCCAATTCAAAACTTTGTAAATGTTCATCTTTTTCCTCGCACTCAAAAATTTTATCAATGAAAGCAAAGTCTAGATTCTGAATAACAAGACCCTTTTTCCGGAAAACATTAGTTATTTCACTATATAATGGAATATCTCCAGCACGAATTTTCAAAATTGTATTTACATTATATTTGAGATTTTCAATTTCAACATATTTTATTTGACGATAATCATTCAGATGGATGTGTGGAAGTTTCATAACAGGACGGTTTTTCAAAGAGTTCAAATGTTGATAAGAAACCGAGGGTTCAAAACTCTTATTTTCAAGAAATAATTTACTGAAATGTAATTGTTCCTTCACAACTATAGTTTGGGGTCAATTGATTCTATTATGAGATGTTGATGCAATCTGTTTTAATTCTTGGTGCTTGGCTTCAAAGCGCATTGCCCAAATGTGAATAAGTGGTCCTACAGTTTCCATCACATGAGCATAATGCAACATATTATGGTATTTTGGCTTCAGAGAATTGCCGAACAGCTTAACAAATAATTTATGATGATTCTTAACAAGTGTGTGGAGTGTATCAGCATCAGTATTGGAAATAGTGAATTGCAAGGCAATTGATACTGTTTGTCCGAGTAGGATGTATAAATTCCAAACGTTTAATTTTTCACGTGGAATTAAATCTCCGAAAATTAAAGACGCATTCAGAACAAAGCACTTCATTTCTGCAGCAGACATTCTTAAATATTGATTTTTCAATTTAGGAGTACTGATGAGGGGAGGCTTATTAGAAGGATCAGGATATTGAAAATATTTGATTTCGAAATTAAGAGCTTCTAATGTGAATAATTTCTTGACCTGGCGGGTCCCGGCCAGGAACCTGAGTCCACATGCGAATTTGGGAATCCCGCCCACCCAGGAATTTTTGTCTAGGGTTCAACTTTCTGCATATAAATTGCAGTAATCATGGTTTGAAATTTTTTGTTACTCACAATCATTTGATGGACCTTCGCGTATTCCTTGTTGTCTCTTTTTCATATTAGTCAACTTTATATAACGTTTTTTAATTCGCCGTCATGAAAAGATCAAAATTTCGTTTGATTTACTTGAACAAGAACAGTTTCATTCTCAAATGATATAGAAAGAAAATATTAAATACTCTGTGAAACTTTTATACCAGTCATGAGATATAGTTTACATTCAACGACAAATGACGATCAGTAAATAACAATTCACCGTATCCATCGTTATGATCACTATAAACATTGCTCAACAGTGTTGCGATATTCCCCTATGTGGGAAATCGTAGCTCAGTCACGTGACTAGGTTTCGTACTAACATACGCGAGCATTCTTGTAGGTGAGCGGTTCACCGATAAGAGTGCTCACATGTGTTGGTGCAAAATGTAGTCACGTGACCAAGCTGCGATTTCCCACATTGGGGAATATCGCAACACTGTTGCTCAACATTGATAAACACAGAGCCCCTGTCGTTGTAATAGACTCATCTGTTTCGATTACTATATATATCTGTGAATATCGATGATTTTCTTTTCTCCGTATTTGTAAAAATCAAGATATTTCATTCAAATCCAATACTCACGTTCAAATATCTCGATATATTCTGTCAAATTCCATTCCTTCGATTTATTTGAAATGAATTCCTGATTAACGTTGTGATTTGCTTGATCTTGTATCGCTACTGTTTGATCACTTGTACTTGGAGTACTTGAATTAGTAATAAGCGAATTCTAGAGAACAGAAATAATACATGAGGAATAAAGTGTACAACAATTTAAGCGTCGGGTTTTTGAATATTTTTAATCAGATAATAAATTCATTAGACACATTTTGCGAAATTTACCAACTCACCATATCATATGTATTTCAAAATACGTTTCCGAATAATTCTTCGAGCTCACAGAATAATTAAATGAAAATCACAATAATTATATTAACATAAGATAAATGGAAAATGAAATATCACGAAACTCATTTCGTCATTTTGTCTATCATCGATCAATGCGATTGTAACGAGTGATCTGCCAAAATGTGCACATGCGCCACCCGTACCCTTCAGGTGGACTAACAAATTTTAACGCGTTTGTTTGTTTGTTTGGTTGTGCGTTTGACTATATTTACAATAGTTGTATATACCGAAACTTGGAAGTTCTCAAAATAAGGAACGATTCATAAACTTTATATAGTTACATTTACTCCAAATTGCCCCACTAAAATATGCTAAAATACAGTTACATTGAAATGAAACAAAACTTCCCATAGAGCACGCTGGACCCGATGTGGTCATAAAGAGTTCGTTATGAATTCATCGTGGAATTCTTCGAGAGTCCCCGTTATGACAGTTCAGAATGGATTATTTATGAATCCCTGGTATTCAAGAGGGATTCTTGAAGAATCTTCAAGAATTCGTTAGGAGTTCTTCCTGAATTGATATAACGAGAGTTCATTTGAAGCATGCCTGTGCTATGTGGGTTGTGGACCACAAAAAATAATAAAATTCCTCTTTAACGATTATTACATCACAAAAAACTGTCGTAAGTAACATAATAACTTTTTAGGAAAATGGTCTTAAATGTGGTTACATGGACTATGAATTTAAAGTTCTCGCGAACAGAAATGCATAACAAAACTTCATATGGTCTCCATACCCTACATTTGTTAGTGTGAAGCGATAATATATTCAAGTCAACTACAGAAAGAAAGTTCTGAATACTACAAATTAGATTGTTGTTGTTGAATGAATCACAAAACTATAAAACATGTTGTACTTTAACTATTCACGAACAGTTTACAGGAATTTGTTCATAATAGTTTCATTGACTACAGATTTATAGTGTCTCTAACTATGGAGTGAAAAACTATAATATTATAGTTATCACAACTATGATAAACTTGTGCAAAATACTATTTCTGAATAGTTACATCAATTCTATTGCCATACTTGATATAATAATTATATCAAGTATGGCAATAGAATTGAGGTAACTATAAACAGAAATAGTATTTTTTATATATTTGTTGTCTTTGTAACTTCAAAAAAATATTTGATGTGATATACAACTATTTTTTCATAGTTACATTTACTATATCTCTATAGTTGTATGAACTATTTCATAGTTGTGGTAACTATTTGCCATAGTTATAAATACAACTTTCAAATAGTTATGTCAAAATAGTTACTGTGACTATGGAGATTTCTCTGGGTGTAGATCGGGCCGAAAGTTTGAAGAACGTCCACAAACGTTTGAAGAAGGTTCTACAGACGTTGAAAATTCCATCTCGGAATACTTTCAGGGAACATAGATGGGACGTTTGTTGAAGCTTAATCGAAAGCTTGATGAAACTTCACAGGAATATCTATACTTGTATTAATTTATATTAATTTGTGTTTATTGATTAATTGATTATCCATATAGATTAATAAAATGAAATATAAGTATAAATATTCTCATGGAGCTTCATCAAATCTTCGATAAACCTTCAACGAACGTTCCATCTATGTCCCCTGAAAGTATTTCGAGTACATACGTTTGTGAATCTGAAAGTTAGTTTTCATGAACCTTCGACCCGATCTATACAGATCCCAAGCAGCAACAGAATTTCAAAGTGTATACGGAATAGGAACGTTCGTAGAATGGACGAATGAGATACGGAGAACATATAATGAACGTTCGTAGAATGTTCGAATGAGACTGTTTTAAATATACTCAGAACGTACATAGTACATTCGAAATGTACGATATTCATTCAATCGACTTTCAATTAACGTACCGTCGTATATTCGAGTACATACGTTCGATGAATATGCATAGCACCTATGAAACGGTCTCATTCGAATATGCATAGAACATATTTTGAATATTCGATGAACGTTCATAGTATATTCTGGTGCTGCTTGGGATCTAATCTGAACGTTTGTTGAAACTTCATGTTCCCTTTGGAATACATTCGATGAATATGCATGGCACATATGGAACTGTCTGATTGGAATGTGCGTAGAACATATTTCGAATACTCGAACAACATTCATAGTATATTTTCGTACTACTTGGGCAGACGAAATATAGACGTAATGGGGATTAGCGAGTTGAGATGGCCACAAGAGGGCGATTTCTGGAGTGGGGATTATAGAATAATTCATACAGGATCAAGGAACGGTTAAGCAGGTGTAGGAATTGTAATGCATAAAAGAGTAGGAAATAGAATAGGAAATTATTTGCAACATAATGAACGTGTGATGATGGTTAGAATCAGAACAAAACCGGTAGACACAGTCATAGTCCAAGTGTACATGCCCACATCTGCATATCCGGAGGAAGATATTGAAAAAACGTACGAAGAAATAGAAGAAGTGATAGAATATGTGAAGGGAGAAGAGAATTTGATAGTGATGGGGGATTGGAATGCGGTAGTAGGACAAGGAAAAGAGGACCACATAATAGGAGATTTTGCGTTAGGGAGGAGGAACGATAGAGGACAACGTTGAGTCGAATTTTGTGAAAATCATAAGATGTTTATCACAAACACTTTATTTGAAAATCATCCAAGAAGAATCTACACTTGGAAAATGCCAGGAGATACAGCAAGATACCAAATCGATTACATATTAGTGAAACAAAGATTTAGAAACCAAGTGAAAAACTGTAAAACTTATCCCAGTGCAGATATAGATAGTGATCATAATATGTTGATGATGAAATGTTCTCTGAAATTCAAATCTCTGAAGAAGAAAAGGAAAATGCAGAAAAGATGGAATTTGAAGAACCTCAAGCAAAAACCAACACATGAGGCATTCAAGAAAATGTTGGATGAAAAATTGGGAGATCAAAAAGAGAAAGACTTGGGAATAGAGAGGAGATGGACAAAGATGAAGGGGAATATAAGAGAATGTGCGGATAAGATTTTGAAGGATAATGGAGTAGAACCTAAAAACCCATGGATAACGTGAGAAATTTTAGAATTGATAAATGAAAGAAGAAAATACAAGAATAATGATAGCCAAGAAGGCCAGCAACGATACAAACCATTGGGGAATAAAATAATAAGAGAATCAAGGAAAGCAAAAGAACAGTGGTTAGAAGAGAAATGTCAGGGAATAGAAATAAGATTGCATTTAGGAAAAATAGATGAAGCATACAGGATTATTAAAAGATTTTTCGGACAAATGAAATCTAGAAGCAATAAGATTAGAAACTCTCTAGGACGACAATTGATAAAAACGGAAGAGAAAATAGAACAGTGGATCAATCATTTGGAAGACTTGTATAGAGGAAAAGATGATATAGCACTTTTAGAGAAGGAGGAGGATGTAGATAAGGAAGAATTGGGAGATTCGATATTGAGATCAGAATTCGACAAGGATTTGAAAGAATTGAAAAATAATAAAGCGCCAGGCATAGATGGCATAAGTGCGGACCTTATAAAAGCCTCCAGTGAAGGAACTCGTGACGCACTGCTTGAATTGATGAGAGATATGTACGAAAAAGGCGAAGTACCGGAAGATTTCCAAAAGAATAAAATTGTCGCTATCCCGAAAAAACAAGGGGTAGACAAATGCGAGAACTACAGAACGATCAGTTTAACTCCACATGCTTCGAAGATACTGACCAAAATTATGTACAGGAGGATGGAAAATAAAATAGAGAGTAGATTGGCAGAAGATCAGTTTGGTTTTAGGAAAAATAGGGGAACGCGAGAAGCAATTTTAGCACTCAGGGCAGTAATAATAGAGAAAAGAATAGCGCTGAAGAAATCTGTGTACATAGGTTTTGTAGATATACAAAAGGCTTTCGATAATGTGGACTGGGAGAAGATGTTCGCGATCCTGAAGAAGGTGAGAATAAATTATACGGATAGAAGAATAATATACGAATTATATAAGAATCAAAGTGCAATAATAGACATAGAGGGTCAGGAAGGGGAAGCACAAATAAGAAGAGGAGTAAGACAAGGATGCTCATTATCGCCACTGATTTTCAATCTATATATAGAAGAAGCAATGAACAAAGTGAAGGAGGAAATTCAATCGAAATTACAGATTCAGGGAGAAAATATAAGTATGTTGAGATTCGCGGATGACATAGCTATACTTGCCACGAGTAGTACTGAGTTAGAAAATATTCTCAACACTATGAGAACAATATTATTGGAAAACTATTGTATGAATATGAATAAAGACAAAACAAAATTCATGATGTGTACAGCAGCGAAAACAGCTAGAAGAACGAAAATCAAAATAGATACCGAGACAATTGAACAGGTGAAAGAATTCAAATATCTAGGAAGCATAATTACAGAAAACGGCAGAAGCGAAAGAGATATAAGAGCAAGAGTAGCACAAGGGAAACGGGCTTTTTACCAAAAGAAACAGTTATTATGCTCAAAAAATATAAGCTTGGAATTAAGGAAGAAATTCTTGAAAAGTTACGTTTGGAGCACAGCACTATATGGTTGCGAAACTTGGACAATGGGGAAAACTGATCAATGGAGACTTGAAGCTTTTGAAATGTGGTGTTATAGGAGGATGCTCAGAATAAAATGGATAGACAAAGTCAAAAATGAAGAAGTACTCGAGCAGATAAATGAAGAAAGAAATCTTTTGAAACACATCGTGAAAAGAAGAAGCAATCTTATAGGACACACATTACGGCATGAGAGTTTATTGAAAACAATATTGGAAGGGGAAATTAATGGTAAAACTGGTAAAGGTGGACCTAGAGCAAGTTATATGAAGCAAATCGTACAAGACAAGGGATGTAGTAGATATGTAGAAATTAAACGTTTGGCGGATAATAGACAGGGGTGGAGGGTTCCATCAAACCAGTCGTAAGACTGAATCCTTCGTGATGATGATGGGCAGACGAAAAAGATGACGTGATTTTTCACGTCATTCATGACGTCGAAAATCACGTGACAAATGATGTGATATATCATGATAAAATGGACTCCAGGTCAAAGCTCAAAAAATCACGTGATGAATCACGTACACGGAGAGAAGTATACGGTAACGGTCACTATGAAGAATAGTGATTTGGTGACAGATATTCCAAAATTGTAATCGGTCCCATTCGAAATTGGAGTCAGTACGATGATTGGTGAAAATGGTAATGATTACCAAATTGCGAGTCATCACTCACTCCCTATTCCAAAGTCGCGATGAGAACTAGAGCGTATGGCAATCAGTCCCATATACTTTCCTCTGGGTGATTTTTTACATGATTTTGATGAGGAATGAATTCCAAATGAATGAAATGTTGAGCAGCTATTGGGAATCGAATGCGGTATTTTTGTGATTTATGGGATTTTCTATATGATTTTTCACGTGATATTCCGGTCAGAGCTCCATTTCATCATGATATACAGGATGTTCCAGAATTCATCATTTGGATTATTGTGGGTATTCTGCAGCCGGAATGCAATAATTTTCCGTTTGAAAAAAATTTTTGGCAGCCTTAGTTTTCGAGCTATGAGCATTTTTAGATTTTTTTTCAAATCTGAATGATTCAACAGCATTGTGTTCTATATTCGTGAGCCTAACACCATTCTTCGAGTTGGGAAACGCGGGATGTCTGGAAAGAAAGTTCAATCATCCTATCGTTCTTTGTACCGGAACTACAGCGATTTGAAATTTTCTGGCTCCTAGTGAATCAGAATTCAGCAACTTCAAATGACTATAGCCTCAAAACGAAGAATGATAGGTGAGTTGAATTTTCTTTCTAGAGATCCGGCATTTTCCAACTCAGGGGATGGTGTTAGACTTATGAATGTAGAACACAATGCTCTCGAGTTATTTGGATTCGAAGAAGAATCTAAAAATGCTCATAGCTCCAAAACTTAGCCGCCGAAACATTTTTTTCAAACGGGAAATTATTGCATTTGGCTGACCCCTTGTGGAATTATAAACAAATAAGGGAATCGATTGGCCATCTTCAGAACATGAATAAGTTATCACTACATAAGCCAATCAATATGAAATATCGTGAATCAAATATGTTTCTTTGTTTGCTACAAATCTGTACACCTCTCAACTGAGGAGCACGCACATAGGTATCGTTACCCAAGCAGCAACAGAAGTTCGACGTATATGAGGAATAGAAATGTTCGCAGGATGTACGAATATGAAGGACCCAGTGAACATTTTCCCCTCCGCATTCCAAACATTTATTATGTTCTCTAGACGCTAACAGGAAGTTCTCTAATGCGTCGATTTCGGAAATATTTTTGATGCCTTCCTTATGAGGTCTGGAAATTATCAGGAGGTTGATTTGGATCACATTTTCATAACTTCCAGACCTTATAAGGGAGGCATCAGAAAGATTTCAAAAATCGACCCAATAGAGAGCTCTCTATTGGCATTTAGAGAAAATAATGAATGTTTGAAATTTTGAGAGGAAAAATGTTCACTGGGAATATATAATGACCGTTCATTGAATATCCCAATACAAAAAACGTTGAAAAAAGTGAAAAAATGCCACGTACATGAAAATGCGGTCAATCCTTAAAAAAAAATCTAAAAAAACATTCAAACGAAAATTTTCCTACAATAAGAATTTTGACAAGATGCAACAGGGAATGCTTCAAAATCATTATCTTCATGAAGTAATCAGTCTTATGACTGGTTTGATGGAATCCCCCAACCCCGTCCGTTATCCGCTGTACACTTGATTTCTATATACCTACGACAACCCTCATCTTGTATAATTTGCTTCATATAACTTGATCTAGGTCTGCCTTTGCGAGTTTGACCATGAATTTTTCCTTCCAGTATTGTTTTCAATAAGCTATCATGCCTTAATGTGTGTCCTACCAGATTACTTCTTCTTTTCACGACATGTTTCAAGAGACTTCTCTTTTCATTCACTTTCTCAAGCACTTCTTCATTTTTTACTCCCTTTATCCACTTTATTCTGAGCATCCTTCTATACTACCACATTCCAAAAACTTCTAGTCTCCGTTGGTCCGTTTTTCCAATTGTCCAAGTTTCGCAATCATATAATGCTGTGCTCCGAACGTAACTCTTCAAGAAGTTCTCCATTACTGCCAAGTGAATATTCTTTGAGTATGGATAGTAACTGTTTCTTTTGGTGGGAAGCCTGTTTTCCTTCTGCTATTCTTGCTCTTACATCTCTTTCGCTTCCACCGTTTTCTGTAATTATGCTCCTTAAATATTTATACCCTTCACTTGCTGAATTGTCTTTGCATTTATTCAGATTTCCGTCCTTCTTGATGTGTTCGCTGTTGTACAAATCAGGAATTTTCCTCATTTATGCTTATACAATACTTTTCTAGTAATATTTTTCCCATAGTGTCGAAGATATTCCCTAACTCAGCACCACTTGTAGCTAATATAGCTATGTCATTCGCAAATCTCAACATGCATACATCTCCTTCCTGAATCTGTCATTTCAATTGCACTTGCTTCTTCACTTCGTTCATCGCTTCTTCGATAGAAATTGAGAATCAATGGTAATAGTGAGCATCCTTGTCTTACCTCTCTCCTGAGTTGTGCTGCTCCTTTTTGACCGTCTATTCCTATTATGGTGGTTTGATTCTTGAATAATTCATATATCATTCTTCTATTCTCAAAATCGATTCCTACCTTTTCCAAAATCGCGAACGTTTTTTCCTAATTAACATTGTCGAATGCTTTTTGTATATCTACAAAATCTATGTACAGAGACTTTTTTAACTTTAGTCTTTTCTCTACTACTGTTCTGAGTGCTGAAATTGCTTCTCGCGTTCCCCCATTTTTCCTAAAACCAAATAGATCTCCTGCTAATCTACTCTCTATTTTATTTTCTATCCTCCTGTATATAATTTTTGTCAGTATTTTAGACGCATGTGGAGTTAAACTAATCGTTCTGCAGTTCACACATTTGTCTGCTCCTTGTTTTGTCAGGATGGCGACAATTTCATTCTATTGGAAATCTTTCGGTACTTCTGCATCTTCGTACATATCTCCAACTGATCCGAACAGTGCGTCACGAGTTCTTTGACTGGAGGCTTTGATAAGGACCGCACTTATGCCACCTATTCCTGGTGCTTTATTATTTTCCAATTCTTTCAAAGCTCTGTCGAATTCTGATCTCAAAATTGAATCTCCCAATTCTTCATCGACATCTTCCTTCCTCTCTAAGAATCTCATATGATTGCTTCCTTGATACAGATTTTCTGAATGAATGATCCATTGGTCTATTTTTTCCTTCGTTCTCATCATTTGTCTGCCTAGAGAATTTTCATTCTCACTGCTTCTAGATTCCATTCATCCAAAAAATCTCTTAATGATCTCATATGGCCCATCTATTTTCCATCAATGTAATCTTACTTCTATATCTTGACATTTTTCTTCTAACCATTGTCCTTTTGCTTCCCTTGATCCTCTTATTATTTCATTCCTCAGTGACTTGTATGTCTGCTGGTCTTGTTCGCTACTCTTATTCTTGTATTCCCTTCTTTCATTAATTGAATCGCGAATTCTCCCCCCCCCCCCATCCATGATTTCTCAGGTTCGTTTCCATCGTTCTTCAGAATTTCATGCGCACATTGTTCTATATTCCTCTCTATATTTGTCCATCTACTCTCTTTTTTCAAGTCTTCCTCTTGTTGGTCCCCCAATTTTTTATTCATCGTCATTCCAAATGCCTCCTGTGTTTGTTTTTGTTCAAGATTCTTCAAATTCCATCTTTTTCGCATTCCCCTTTTCTTGTTCAGAGTTTTGAATTTCAGAGAACATTTGATCAGCGACATGTTGTGATCACTATCTATATCCGCGCCTGGATAAGTTTTACAGCTGTGCACTTGCTGTCTAAATCTTTGTTCTACTAATATGTAATCGATTTGGTATCTTGCTGTATCTCCTGGCATTTTACGAGTATTGATTCTTGTTGGATGATTTCTGAATAATGTGTTGGTGATAACCATTATATGACTTTCACAGAGTTCGATTGAACGTTGTCCTTTTTCATTTCTTCTTCCTAACGCAAAATCTCCTATTATGTCCCCCTCTCTTTTTGCCTCAGTATCGCATTCGAGTTACCTGTCATCATCAAATTCTTTTCTCCCTTTACATATTCTATCACTCCTATTTCATTGTACGTATTTTCGATATCTTCCTCTGAGTACGCAGATGTGGGCATGTATACTTGAACTATAACAGTGTCTACCGGTTTTGTTCCAACTCTGACCATCATTACGCGTTCGCTATGTTGCAAATGATTTTCTATCCCATTCCCTATCCTTCTGTGCATTATAATTCCCACACCTACTCGATCATTCTTTGATCCTGTATGAATTATTCTATAACTCCCACTCCAGAAATCCACTTCTTGCGGGCATCTCATTTTGCTAATTCCCATTACATCGATACTTAACCTATTCATTTCTGATTTCAAATTTTCTAGTTTCCCTGTTTGCCTCAGTGATCTAAAATTCCACGCTCCGACTTGAAGAACGTTCTCCTCTCCCTTATCTTCTTTGGTTTTCCATCTTGTTTGATGAAGCTCTCTCGAGCAGCCTCCACCTGGAGATCCGAACGGGAGTCGATTTTACCTCCGGAATATTTTACTTGAGAGGACGCCATCATGTTGTTGTTGCTGAGTTTTTTCCAATAAATCATAATTTCAAGATTCTAGGTCAGGAAAAAGATTTCATTCCCTCGGAAATATGATAAGATGTCAAGGAAGATAGTTTCCCCTTGCCTTCCCTCCATTCATGCTGATGTTCCTAGCGTTGGGATGATTCAGTTTCTCACAGTTCGTATTCTCCCTCTCGAGTAGTTTATTATATCCAAGAAAGAGTCCCAAATCTGAGATACTTATCCTCCCCACCACGTAAAGGAAGCAGATACTATCGAAGATGGATGAAAAGGATATTAAGGACAGGTATCAAGAATATCCCCTCGGAAGACCCGCAATCATCCCACGGGGACGAGGATATGCTCCATTTGAGAAAAAGATATGGAATCAATATGAACTGCCAAGTACATTCGATTATCTGAATGGTATGTGAATGATTCCTTGTATATTGTAACTTTAGTTCGTTGAAATTGTATTCGAAGTGATTTATGATTATATTGGATCAAAAATATATAGTGGAGTGGAACAAAAATTAGGTTCAACTACTTGACATACTAGAAACAACTCTGACCTACACGGAAAAAATAAGTAGTCCAAATTTTCGTTGACTAGTATGCCAATTTTGGACGGAGCACAAGTTTGAAAAGAATTCGTATACTGGATTTCAATAATTCGTCAACTGTGTTCACTATTCGAACAATGGAATCCACTTTTTATTTTCATCATCGAAATAATGGGAAGAGTCAACGAATTATTAAAATCCAGTGTACGAATTCTCCTCCAAATTGTGCTCCGTCCAAAAGTGACATACAAGTCAACGAAAATTTGGATGACTGATTTTTTCCGTGTATGTTTAAGGTATCAAACAGAAATATTTTTGATAAAACGAGAATTCGTACCATTTGGCATAGAGCTGAAAATAATTTCCCAGCAAAAATTTTTCGATCAGTCTTCAGGATTATCTTGAAGAGGGTCTCAAAGAGATGTCAAATATCCATTTATCATGCATATCTTCAAAATATCTGATTGAGAGCATTTTTCAGTACTGTACAAGAAATTTTTTAGAATTTTGTGAAATATCCATCAAAATCATTTAGAAAAATTCTCCAAGAATATGTAGTTGGTTGTGGTATTATCAAGGCATTCAAGTTATCCGAAGTTGAAAACGATTCCAAATTGGAAAATGTTGAATCAAAACTCTGTCAACGAGATTCATTCACAACCTATGAGATAGATTCTGAGTTTGACGTTGGAAAAATTGACATGAGTATCTCTAGTTCCTTTATTTTCACAGGGAAAGGTCAATATTTCCATCATCAAAATTCAGGGCAGCGTTATCACATCTGTTCACAATTCTGAATGAAGAAACAACGGTCCTATGAACACAAGGATTTTGAATGTATGCACTATGGGGCCTTCCAAAGTAGCTGATCAGACCAGATAATCAGCTACTTCGGGAGGTTCCTACACGGAGAGAAATGGATTATACAAATCGTATTATAGAAATGTGGATACTAACTGTTAATATCTGTATGCTCAGAGGTATTAACTATTTCTTTAGTCCGAAAATACAAGATTCTTACGGTCAAAATATGTTCATTATAAAAGTAATATACTTACCGTTGAAATCTGTATTTTAATCGTAAGAATCTCTGTTATTACCGTAATGAAATGCAGATTTTGAAAATAGTATTATATTGACCAACAAAATATATAGTTATCATTAGAATCCATATTTTATCCATGAGAATCTCGATTACTTGCAGTGATCAAATGGATATTTCATCAATAGTATCATAAGGACCAACAAAATATATAGTTACGATGAATAACCATTTTTCATTAATCATTATAATCTCCCTTTTCAACGAAAATCAAGTGCGAACCATAAGTTTCTTGAAATTTACATCGTTTGAAGATCTGATGTACTTCAAGTAGAGCTACAATGCTTATGCACTCAAGCAAGCGTCGGTAGCTGAGCGGTCAAGGTGACCGATTGTGACGTTATGAGCCCGAATTCACGTCCGGCGAAATAATTTTTTTTTTTCCATAATATTGTTTCCTGAGTGTGAGCATCCGGGGATAGTAGTTGTAAGAATCCTATATTATAATAGGAACTAACCTTTTTTCTTGCCTTCAATGAAATAGTATATTACTGGGTAATAAATACATTTACTACCTCGAAGTAAACATCTTTATAATAAATGTATACTTGTGGTTAGAATCTAGATCCTTGTCCTCATGCTTAGTATAAAATATTCTTGTCTTCATAATATTTCTTATACCCCTTAGAATCCATTTCTCTCCGTGTATGATTCTGCTTATAAGAGAATTAGGATTAGATATGCCACTTTTTGTCAAAGCTACACAGACAACAAAATCCCATTAAACATACCTTTTCTCACCACCCGTGTGGAAAAATTGATCAGGATTCAATTAGGGCCTAATCCAAACAAATTGGGGCCAAGTGAGGAATCGATGTGGAATGTGACGCATAAACGATCAGGTCCTAATCGGGTGCCCATGAGGGTACAATCAGGCCCATAACAATCATCTTACATCCAAATATAGTGTCCTAGCTAACATAATCGATGAATGTATCTTGAAATGACTTCAAATTCTCGAATATTATCGAAGCAGATGTAGTTGATTGATTCATAAACAATCAATTCTATTTCTTCCGAAAGAAAAGGGAGGTTATCTCAACTCTCTGAAGTATGAGTCAAGTTAGATGTTTCATAATTCACTGAAAAAACTTCACAGGCGTTATTCTGCGGTCAAAATGTAATGATTTCCTATTTGGCAAAATTTGTTCGAGGTTTAGTTTTTGAGATATTAGAATTTTTTTTTTCGAATCCACATCATTCAAAAGCACTGTGTGTTACATACTTAAGCTTGACACCATTGGCTAAGTTAGGAAACGGCGGATTTCTGGAAAAAATGTACTATTCTGTCATTTTTCGATTTAAGGTTATAGCAATTTGAAATTTTTTGGCTTCCAGCCGATCAGAATCCAGCAACTTTGAGTTATTACAGGTACAAAACATGGAATGACTGGATACTTTGATTTTTTTCTCAAAGATCCGCGATTTTCCAACTTGACGAATCGTGTCAAGCTGAAGTATGTAACACACAGTGCTTTTGAATGATTTGGATTTGAAAAAAATTCTAAAAATGCTCCTATCTCAAAAACTAAGACTCAACAAAAATTTTTCAGACCGGAAATACGCCTGTGAAATTCTTTCAGTGAACTATGAAACACCCGGTATATAGATGTAAACATGGATATGGGTATGTATATATGTGTAAATAGATGTATGAATGAATTTACGTGTGTATATTTGTATATTTGTATATGTATATATACATATATGTATGTATGTATGTACGCATGATCCACTAGAGCTCCCGAATATATTGTAGCAAATTTTGTATTCAAGATATTCCAAAATTGGTAGGGGGTCTTTTGGCCGAATCGACATGATTTGACAATCACTAATCGATTTCAGAGAACACTAAAGAATGACTAGCGATTGTCAAATCATGTCCATTCGGCCAAAAACTTTTTTGGTCAGAAGACCCCTTACCTCCGAAATTCAACCATAATTCCATTACTTTGTACTTTGTTCTATTAGACAGGAAAATACTCGAAAAATAATCCTTGATTGTGAACATTATTATTGATCGTGTATTATTATTATTATTATTGTTGTTATTGTTGTTTTTATTATCATCATATCTCATTACCTATTCATATATTTTTATTTGTACACGGCGAAAAATTGTCTATTAAAAATTACTAGACTCGCTAGTATATTGCGGATATACTTGCATTCTGAAGGTATATACCAAACATTTTCTTCAAAAGTACCAGACTTTCTGGGAGTTAATGGTAGGATAATTACATTTTATAATAGAAAGTCTGATGCTTTTGATGAGAATGCTTGGTATATAACCTTGAAATGCAAGTATACCCTCAATATACTAGCGAGTCTAGTAATTTATAGTAGATAATTTTTCTCAGTGTAAAAATATAAAATCAACACATTTTCCATAGATATCACTCAAGCTTATATATGTTATATGATTAGTATTCACAAGCTTTTATTAATTCTTCGATTTGAAATGTTCCTGTCATGACATTTTTAAAATAAATTGATATGAGATCGATGATTTATATTCATTCATCAGGAATTCATTTTTATATCAACAGCGTTGCTCAAATCTGTTCATGGGTCACATTTCTAGTCCTCAATTTCAGTCAAACCAAATTTCTAACGGAGTCAACCCACCAAAAACTCACGTTGAATAGAATAACCAATGACGCACAGAATTTCCAGCCGATAGACACCCAGGGTTGGGTTTATTACGTGAATTTTCAATTTCTTACGTATCATACTTGGTTTCTGACATGTAATATATGTAAGATACTTGAACCCTCCTGTCCCCCCAAAGGCGAAGGGGTGGTTTTATGCGTAAGATACTCGGTTTCTTACGTGTCGTAAAGTATGTAAAATACTTAGAAGTATATTACGTGCCAACCCTGTAGACACCCTGAAGAATACGAATGTTACCATCCGAGCATGCTTTCTTTCTACCAAAATACTCTAATTTGAAATCATAGGAAAATCCATCCTTCAGATCGTTCGGATAACCACACACTTTTTTCGGTAGAGTGTCTCAGTCCCGAAGGTCAATTTTCCCGAAAGTCCGATACACCGAAATGCAAAATCCTGTTGTGTGTTGAACATCTACAAATCCTGGTATTACCCATACAGCACCGGGAGGTCTTTTGAATGTTCAAAAAACGTGCTTGATTACACAGAGAACATGGAAATAACGTTTCGGGATGTTCTAAGAACGTCACATGTATGTCCCAGGTACGTGCAAATGTCCCGGTTCGTTCTATTCATTTGCACCGTGCAACGTTCTGGAAACGTGTTCAATAAAGGTTTCCACACTGAAAAAAAAATGTATTCCAGTCAAATAAATATTTATATTTGTCCTGTCCCAAAGAAATATTTATTAGAATTAACAAAATATTCTTTGGAACCAAAATAATTTATTGGAATCAAATAAACGATTAAAACCATCTATTTAATTTAAATAAATTATTTTGGTTCCAAAGAATATTTTGTTAATTCTAATGAATATTTCTTTGCTACGGGACAAATAAATA
Source organism: Gonatopus flavifemur (assembly GCA_018340375.1). Taxonomy (NCBI): domain Eukaryota; kingdom Metazoa; phylum Arthropoda; class Insecta; order Hymenoptera; family Dryinidae; genus Gonatopus; species Gonatopus flavifemur. Next base: position 18,429,984 of record JAFFJZ010000009.1, read on the forward strand.
TTTATTTGACTGGAATAAATTTTTTTTTTCAGTGCATTACGTTGTGCGAAGCTGCGCATATGTTTTTAAAGGTTAGTTTTCATGAAAGTATGTTGGGGAAACATTATGAGAACGGCCCGTAGTAGATGAAAAGAATGAGTTAAGAACGTATTCAGGGGCATCCAAAATGCAGGTACTCTAAATATTTGAAAAACTTACTCCTCGGGGACCAAAACACGCAAAACCAAGTGCATGTTTCCAAAACGTTGAGAGAATTTTCTGTGCTTTCTGGGTAGTGAAACCAACGATGCCTAGTTGGCTTGGAACACCCCAAATCTTATTTTTAGAAATCCATTGTTTTCATAGGTATTGAACACACGATGGAAGCTGCAATGTCGCGACAAAATTTCAGTGCCTTGAAATATAATAGTTAGATGGCTAGTAACATCTAGGAATATTTCGGGATATCGAACTTTCGGAAAAATGGACCTTCGGAACTGCGACACTCTACCATTTTTTTCAAAGCACGAAGCATTTGCAACTGTCTAGTTTTAGGCTAGTCAAGCGTTACAAAACTCGCGAATCCTTAGATCATTTCAACTTGGAAATATTTGAAAAAGTAATATTTCTGATCTCTATTACACTTGTACTTGTTGAATTGATTTACCGATAAAAATTTCATGCTTTCGAAAATTACGCAACATTCGCTAGCTCCGCAAAAAGAAATAGACGCAATTATTGGTATTAGAAGTATGAATGATGGAAATACTCATTGTTGGATGTAGATTTTCGATAATAAGATTTGTTTTTTGAAATGGAATCTGACTTATGAATGAAACTGAAACTGGCACCCGTAAAGCTAGCAGCCGATTATCATAACTTTTTCCACAAAACTTTGATCAAAGATTTAAATATCTGAGACATTTAGTAGAATGCCACTCAATTGATTTTTGATGTGAACACAACTGGAACCACATTGAATCGAAAGTTACAACAATTAGCTGCTAGCTTTAGGTTGCTGGTTTTAGCTTAATGATTCATAACCTCCATTCATATTATTCACAAATTTGAATGAGTTTGAATTGTAAATAAAACTATGAATTGCCCTTCAACTGATGAATCAAATTGTTTTTCTTCAATTTTCTCCAATTTGATTCATATTTTATCAAATTTCCTCCATGATTAATGGAAAAAACAGTTATAAAATGGAATTATTCCGGCCCCGATGGGAGCCCTGTTGATACCCAATTAGGTTGTAATGATTTTTGCGTCACATTCACCATTTAATCCTTGTTAGGCCCCGATTATTATCATGTTACTGATGGAATTTCTACACGGGCAGTCGTTTGTTTATAGTTTTTTTTCTGAAGAGAAATGGAAAATATTTGGAACGGCTATTTTAGAATGAGGTACATCTCCAGTTGCCTTAGTTGAGCTCAAATACACGGAGAGAAAAGAATAGTTATATTCTCAATGTAGCATGGGAATGATTACTATGTTACATGGCGACGAAGATTTCTAGATGGTGCGAGTCACTTGACATAGTGATGCTCCCGATTTTATGTGGTAACATTAGCCCTGTTAACATAGTAATGATTACCATGTTACATTTGAGACAGTACTATGCAACTGAACATGAATCCAATGCTATGAGGTAATATTGACCATGATTTTTTCATTGATTATAATCTAAATTGAATTATTAACATGTATATACACACAGAGCTTTTCAGTAAATGAGGTTAAAAATAAAAAAATTAGGCCAAGCAGCAACAGAATTTCAAAGTATATACGAAGTAGAAACGTTCGTAGAATGTACGGATGAGATACGAAGAACAAATAATGAATGTTCATAGAATGTTCGAATGAGACTGTTTTAAATATACTTAGAACGTACGCAATACATTCGAAATCTACGATATACATTCAATCGACGTTCAATCAACGTACTGTCGTATATTCGGTTACATACGTTCGATAAATATGCATAGCACCTATAGAACGGTCTCATTCGAATGTGCATAGAACATATTCCGAATATTCGAAGAACGTTCATAGTATATTCTGGTGCTGCTTAGGAGGTTATGGAATGGTTAATGGAGAGAAAAGGGAGCACACAGTCAGAAACAAATTATAATTTATTTTATCAATGAAAATTTCATTGCTCCATTACTTTTTTTTCATATTATTGGGTACAATTATAATGAGTAAGAAAAAATAGTGATATTATATTCCAAGAAACCGGTTTTGAGGAAAATTCATACAGTTTCTACGTACACATTTAAAATATCGAATATTACACACAGTTTTGCAGACAATTGTCTTCTCTTACGCAATATTATACCGTCGCTGAGTAATCCCATATACAGATGATATACAGGGTGGTCCATTTGAAGTGATATAGTCAAATATCTCGGAAAATAGTGGAGATGGGAAAAAATATTCCAGATAAAAAGTTCAGGGTTCCAAGGGAGTATGATGCTGACCTTGAAAGATCCCTCAGAGGTCATTTTGAAGGTCATTTAGGGGTCAAGATGGTTTTTTGAGATCAGACCCTCATTTTTTCACCATGGCATGGGAAAGCTGGTTTCAAACCCTTCACGAAACACTGGTCATAGACCCCTTTCCGCCCATTGGGGTGCAAGGTATGGAGCGTCGAAGTTATTGATGAACTACTCTTAGCACTACCCAGGAACAACGACGTGGACGTGGTAGTTCTCCGTTCCCTCCGGAGTGCTTGATTATTGTGAGTCCCCTTGCCTCTCACATGTGTGGTCCTAAAACTTGGAAGTTTTTTCGTAAATGAGGGAGAACATGATCGATCGCATCCGCACTGTTTGTGCCAATATACCAGGATTATGTATCCAGGCAGAGGGGGGTAACTTCGAGCAATTATTGTAACAGCATCAAGCACCCCTCATGTGAGAGGCAAGGGGACTCACGATAATCGAGCACTCCGGAGGAAACAGAGAACAACCACGTCCACGTCGTTGTTCCTGGGTAGCGCTAAGAGTAGTTCATCAATAACTCCGACGGTCCATACCTTGCACCCCAATGGGCGGGAAGGGGTCTATGACCAGTGTTTCGTGAAGGGTTTGAAACCAGCTTCCCCATGCCATGGTGAAAAAATGAGGGTCTGATCTCAAAAAACCATCTTGACCCCTAAATGACCTTCAAAATGACCTCTGAGGGATCTTTCAAGGTCAGCATCATACTCCCTTGGAACCCTGAACTTTTTATCTGGAATATTTTTTTCCATCTCCACTGGTTTCCGAGATATTTGACTTTATCACTTCGAATGGACCACCCTGTATATATGCTAGTAATAAAGTTGGATCTGTATCTTCCACTCCTCTCAAACGCATGAGGTATTTGGTGACGCTCTCTCTGTGGCTGTCATTTTTAATCCATCCTTTTCCTAAATAATAATCAAGATCCTGTTCGGAGGCCTCTGTTCTTCCAAGTTCAGCGAGTTTTGATAATCCAATCGCATGGAATGGTTACAGCAAAGGAATAGATTACAGGGTAGAAATAACCATGAATCGTCTTCTCTTTAATTGGTAATGGTGTTCACTACAAGCGCATGGTTAATGATTTCCTTTAGGTGTTGGGGTTAGGTTTCATATGCATTTTGAAGAATGGTCTCGATGTGATCTTCGTTATGTTATTTGTGTCTTCTGAAATGATTTTCTTCCGAAATGTATAATATTTTGATGATTGTAAATGGAAGGAAGTCTAGTATTAGCATGAAGCTTGTTTGGTACATAACCTCAAAATCTTGATATATTCTCAATTCGGTATGGAGTCTAGGGGTTTAACATACAAGATTCATCTCCGCGTAAAACAATATAAGAAGTTTCGAATATCTCGAACATTCATCCAATACATATTCAATTATATACTGTAGAAAAAGCTCATAAAACATTTCAATTTGACATCCGGGAACAATTCCTGATGAATTCTAGATATATTTTGATTGGAACTCAAAATGACTTCTTTCAGAATTGTATGGTGAATACAAATGGTTGTGAAGATGAATCCTTCGCGAACGCACAGGATATGTCGATTGAATACCACTACGAACAGTTTTAGGCGGATAAAACTGGTATTTTCTTTGAACTTCCTATGAATCCGTTCCCAATACTTCCGATGTTCGTGAAGAACTCTTTCGAAAATCTTGGTATTCCAAACGAATTCTTATGGAATAACTTGTGTTGTCTAGGTTATACTGTTTTACTTGTTGGCCACCAGGTAACGTTGATAATCACCACGCTGTGAGGATAACTGGTATAAATTGTTTGACTGTCAGTCAGACTTCGGGAATTCAACAAGTGTCGAGGATGAACGATTGAAAAAGTTTCAGTTTTTACTAGACTTTGGCTTTGTGAAGAACAACGATGAATCAGTCTTCTAAATAATAACTGTGTTTTTACTCGATCATTAATAGTGGGCTGACTACCGTAATAATACGTATAATATATGTATGTCTATACACGTCGTGTCGATATTGCCCATAGCGTGCGTATTTTCATTACCTGGAATGACAGCTATTATAACATGGTAATCAGTACCATTTCACATTGCTTTGAGTTCTATCTGTCTGATTTCTATGTAGTATAGTAATCATTACCGGAAAAATGGCGGAGGATTCTATTCTCACATAGTAATATTTACGATTTTCAATTAAATAAGAACGAATACTATGTTAGCATGGTATATATTACCATACATTTCTGTCCGTCTATAGTCATGATCGATCAGGGTATGTAAAGAGGACAATGTTTCATCCATTCACTTTTTTCCGAGCAGGCTCAATATATCATGTTCGATCATTCGCTCACGATTCTGGTTAGGAATATACACTAGGAGACTTACTTAGGAGTATACACTAGCAGACTGTCCATCAGGGTTTATGGTATATCCACTATAATTTTACCTGCGAAGGAGTAGCAGATAAACTTGGATAATCCTTAAGCAAGCTCGGTATAATCTTTTTTATCAATTTTCTACGATCCTAATTGGAGAAATCAACAGTAGCTGACTGTGGGTCAAGAGTTATGATAAATCCGTTATGTTTTGGCTTACAGGAAGATTGCGAATCAATTTGAATCAGTCCCGTCGAATATACTCCGTATGATGCATTCGATCACCTGCCAACGACTCTGGTGGAGAAATGGGACAGTAGCAGACTGTCCATGTACGGATTATGATTCGATGTGCCAACCAAAAACCTTATCTATTGTTTTTATTCTTGATCCGAAACAATTCGGATCGCATCCCACAATCCCTTGACAATGTATGTACTGATAATTTCCACTTACGAGAATCCGAATTGTTTCTACATTTTCAACAAAGGAGAAGAATCCAGAAAGCTGTACAATATAATAATAATTTTAGAAAATGCAATTTATTTAAATATTTCACTTAAGATCGTCTAGCTTCCTTCCCGAGTTAAAATTTTTAAATCCCTGAAATGAAAATATACGGTACCGTTACGGATGTGTTGCGGGCGCATCTGTACTGAACCCGCGATAATACTGTAAGCACCCGCACCACGCCCATAACAGTACCGTATACGCCTGCACCACATCTGCAACACTCCTGCACACGAAAATGATTACGCCCGCACCACGTTTGCACCAAGGCCGTTTGGCGAACCGTACACCCGCAACACGATTGCACCATAGCTGCACTAAACCCGCACACAGTGAATGACGATGGACGATAAATCCCGGAATGTGTTCGCACCAAGACCGCACCAAGCCCAGAACATGCATGCAATAGAGCTGTACTAGGTCCGCACCAGACCCGTAAATGTCGAAATGACTGTTGCAATGCGTGCTTAAGGGCCCTCGAGCACAGTAGAACTGTGAATGTGTGGGTACACACATATAGCACATAGGTATAGTTAAAGCGAGGAAAACTTTGCTCCAAACTTTTCTGCAAAATAGCAATTGATGTGAAATTTAAAAAATATTTCACCATAGTGCTTATTTGGGATTGCGCCATAAATATAAATGTAGCGGTGAAATCACTTTCCATTCTCTGTAAAAAATTCGTGAATACGCGAGACGATTTGACATTTCATCGTCGCCATGTTGATTCCGAAAATATCTTGGGATGCAACTGGCAGCTGCGTTTCAAAGTAACCATTCGATTATTTGTTATTATATTCAAAATTTCAAGGTTTTCGAAATAATCAATCGATTGATGGAATTTTTCAGTATTGCACGTGATTTATCGTAATAGAACTTATTTGTATACAGGGTGATTCAAAATTCGCGCACTCTTTTTTGGGAGTAGATTCCTGATGAAATTCTAAAACGATTTATCCTTTTGCACAATGCTCTTCGACGCATAATTTCCGAGATATAATTAATTAAAGTTGACTAATTATGGGGTGGATCCATCGGTCATTCAGGAGCGTCATAACAGAACAAGAGAGGAAGGTGCTTGCAGAGGGCGCTCATACGATCAGCTGATCGGTATAATCGATACGATTTACCAACATACAAATTGGTCAATTTTCTCTGTAAAACGATTGAATTCGTCGACACTGTGGAAAAATTGATTATTGTCATGAATTCTTATCACGATATGCTGTAGGTGAAAGTTGTGATTTCAGTAATGATTTTTATTACGCAGACAAATGTAAAATAGGGTTATTTCGTAGGGATAGGGATTCAAGTGGGAGAAAAAAGTATAACTACTCGTTTTCAATCAGAATTTTCATGTAAAAAAGAAAACATGAGAATTTTCATTCATCCGATACTCAATTTGAACGGTTTGATTAGTAAGTTTAACACGAGAGATTGGATTCCGAATCCTGTATTCTGATTGGTCGAGAATCAATGTATATTAGATCAATCCTCGGCCGTTTCAAATGATTCTTCTGAAGAATGTGTTTTCGACTTATCCCAACCACAACATTGAACAATTACGTACAAGGTGAAGTAAGTTATTAACGTTCGATAAACCCTTTATAATCATCGAATGATGTAAAAAGGGTGAATTCGAATAAATTCATCATTGTTCAATGTTGTGGTTGGGATAAGTCGAAAACACATTCTTCAGAAGAATCATTTGAAACGGCCGAGGATTGATCTAATATACATTGATTCTCGACCTATCAGAATACAGGATTCGGAATCCAATCTCTTGTGTTAAACTTACTAATCAAACCGTTCAAATTGAGTATCGGATGAATGAAAATTCTCATGTTTCCTTTTTTACATGAAAATTCTGATTGAAAACGAGTAGTTATACTTTTTTCTCCCACTTGAATCCCTATCCCTACGAAATAACCCTATTTTACATTTGTCTGCGTAATAAAAATCATTACTGAAATTACAACTTTCACCTACAGCATATCGTGATAAGAATTCATGACAATAATCAATTTTTCCACAGTGTCGACGAATTCAATCGTTCTACATAGAAAATTGACCAATTTGTATGTTGGTAACTCGTATCGATTATACCGATCAGCTGATCGTATGAGCCCCCTCTGCAAGCACCTTCCTCTCTTGTTCTGTTATGACGCTCCTGAATGACCGATGGATCCACCTCATAATTGGTCAACTTTAATTAATTATATCTTGGAAATTATGCGTCGGAGAGCATTGTGCAAAAGGACAAATCGTTTTAGAATTTCATCAGGAATCTACTCCCAAAAAAGAGTGCGCGAATTTCGAATCACCCTGTATACAAATGAAACTATTCCGCATGGAAAAATTACATTACACTTCTCATGAACCCTTCATAAATGTGATTGAATTGAGATCGATTAGTTTGGTTATTATCCCGCATAAGATTTGATCGACAAAATTTTTATTCATTTATAAAAAAAGAGGACCATTTATTTAGAAAAAGAACGATCTTTGATTATGATGAACGAATTGTACGTGTAACGGTCAATTACCGATACATCGTTTTGATTATGATTCTACGTACGTTTATGTGAAAATTTTATGTCATTCAAAAAAGTATAGTTCACGAGAAATATGACATAATTTTGATACTGAAATGTATTTTATGATAAGTAATGTCAATTATATACGTTACAACACTTTTACAACATATTTTGTTTTACAGTGTGAACTTTTGAAGAGCTTTATAATCATGGAAAAAAACTTTGATATTCTGACCATAGAAAGAATGTTTAGGTTTCTCCAAAACGCAACCTCAAACTTTATTCCACGATATTTCCAAATTTAACATGACGGTGACGAAATGTCAAATCGTCTGACGTATGTACGAATTTTTCTTTATGCAGTGCGCTCTCTGAATAGTGCGGCGGACCTCTTTCTCGCCCAAATGCCTACCCTCGATAGAGTGAGGAAGACACCATTCGGCACTATTCGGAGAGCGCACTGTATATATGAATCGAGAATGATCCCACCAAGGGCGTATCCAGAATTTTTTTTTGGAAGGGGTCTATGTTAAGGATGTATATCTGTATATACGAAATGTATAGATATATAAAAAACGAAAAAATGCTGGATTTGGGGGGGGGGGGGTCCGGACCCCTTGGACCCCTCCCCTGAATACGCCCTTGGATCCCACCGCTCGATTCATATTCAAGGCGTACTTCCAGGCACTATGGTGTAATATTTTTCAAATTTCATCTCAATTGCTATTTTACGCCAAAAGTTTGTGCGGAATAGTAATCGATACGAAAAAATATTATACCACTGTGCTTATCTGGGATTGCCCAGTGTTTACCTGCACTGAGAAGAATTCATCATTAAAAATTACTGGTTTTTGTCAGTGGACGAGGGATATACTTGACATGTGATTACAAATTGATGGGGAATATCAGTAATTTTTTATAGCGTTATTTTAATCGAAAAAAAATTTTATCCTCACCGGCATCGAACATCATTGTTCGTGATCACAAACCTGGCTTATTTCCCCGAAGCCACGCAACAATCCTGAAAATGGGATGGTTTTCAATTCATATCAGTGTCATCAATTAAGAATTTTCGTTTACAACTTGTATGATAAAAGATTACTGTTTTTCAACATGAATTCTCATCTCTCTCTGGTTTTAATTTTCAAACTTCGGAGCATGAGAAATTACTGTTTTTTCTCATCAATTTGTGATCTCAAGCCAGGTATATGAAATCGTTATGTCAAGTATATCCCCCGACTAATGGGAAAACCAGTATTTTTTGATGATGAATATCTCTCAGTGTGGGCTTTACCTCTATTTCCTGTAAAAAATTCGTAAATACGTGAGACGATTTGACAGTTCGCCGTCGCCGTGTTGCTTTTGAGAATATCGCGAAATGCAGTTAAAAGCGACGTTTTGGAGTAAGTATTTTTGTTATTACCATGTTCAGAATAACAAAAAAAATTTTTTTCAATCGTGAATTTTCTACAATTTCACCCCATAATGTGCTGTGAAAGTGATAATGTATATCGTTGATTTTATTCCGCATAAACAAATATTCCAGTGTAAAAATTGCGTTGCATTTCCCGTGGACTATGCATGTGTGTATGAAATCAATATTTTACATAACCATATGTAGGATAATGTGGAGAAAACGATGTATCGGTAATTGACCGTTACACGTACAATTCGTTCATCATAATCAAAGATCGTTCTTTCTCTAAATAAATGGTCCTCTTTTTTTATAAATGAATAAAAATTTTGTCGATCAAATTTTATGCGGGATGATAACCAAACTAATCGATCTCAATTCAATCACATCTATGAAGAGTTCATGGGAAGTGTAATGTAATTTTTCCATGCGGAATAGTTTCATTTGTATATACATATAAGTTCTATTACGATAAATTACGTGCAATATTGAAAAATTCCATCAATCGATTGATTATTCCGAAAACCTCGAAATTTTGAATATAATAACAAATAATCGAATGGTTACTTTGAAACGCAGCTGCCAGTTGCATCCCAAGATATTTTCGGAATCAACATGGCGACGACGAAATGTCAAATCATCTCGCGTATTCACGAATTTTTTATAGGTAATGGAGAGTGATTTTACTGCTAGATTTATGTTCACGGCGCAATCCCCGGTAAGCACTAAGGTAAAATATTTTTTAAATTTCACATCAATTTCTATTTCACACAAACGTTTGGCGCAAAGTTTTTCTCGCTTAGACTATACCTATATTCTGTATTTGTGTACCTACATATTCATAGTTCTATCACGTTCGAAAGCCCTTAAGGCGATACTCAGCAATCCCGACGATGCAACCCGAGCCAAATCTTTTCTGACAAATTATTCGAAAATAAAGCAATAAAATCAAAATATCACTTTATACATACCATCTTCATTGATTGAGAAAGGTATGTATACAGCATTATTATGATTTCATTGCTTCATACACTATAACACCATGCAATGACTGGGTCCTCACGTTCAAAGTTTGTCGGAATGTTTCATACCAAATTACAACTTCTACTCTTTGCGTAATGGATGTAAGAGGAAAACCAATATAAATTTTGGGAGAAATAATTTGTGTCATACACATGGCGTTGTTTCACTCAGAGAAAAAAAGTTGTTGAAACAGCAAACCTCGAAGATTTGCTTTGCTGATATGGCAAAACTTGTTGCTGAATTAGCAAACAATTTGCTATCACAGCAAAAATCTTGCTCTTTCAACAAGCGTTTGCCATTCAGCAATCCAGAATTGTAGATATACAGACAGCTAGGAAATTTTGCTGAATTAGCAAATATCTTGCTAAAATAGCAGAATTTTTGCTGTAACAGCAACCGTTTTGCTGATTTGGCAAAGTAGATTTCTCGGAATCGCTTTTTCAGCAAGAATTTTTCTCTGCGTGTTGGGTTCCTTTGAATATGTATGCGTTCGAAAGCAGTAACACGCCGAATTTTTTTTTTAACTTTTACGTTTGAGCCTTAGAAAGTTTTTATTTCGCTTTATTCTCGTTCTGAAATTTCACTAATTGCAAAATTATTAGAGATTCAGAAAAATTGTACTGATTCAATGGAGATGAGAAAAAAGCCTCTTGCGATATGCTTGCACCACGTCTATATAGTTTCAGAACAGGAAAAACGTACATACCTGTTGCGGGCGTGGTGCGGACATATATATGCGTACAGGTCTGGTGCGGGTATGTTATGGGCGCTTTGATTTTGAACCAAGAATCTCACGAATTTTTGGATCTGTTGCGGGAGTGTTACGGGCGTGAATATAAGTGCGGGACCAGTGCAGACGTGTTGCAGGAGTTTTCATTTTTACTCGGGTTGATCCTGCTCTTTAAACATTATCTTATACACGGAGAAAAAGGTATCTTGAAAAATCCCATAATTCATGGAGTTTTGGCGTTGGTCTAACCCGAGTCAAAATATTTACGTGAAGATACCTCTCAAAGTACCATAATGGCTGGGACTTTTATGAGGGAGGTACCATAATCCTTTATAAAAGTCCAAGAAATTATGGGACTTTTAAAGGTTCGTTCACGTAAATATTTTGACTCGGGTCAGACCAACGTCAAAAATCCATAAATTATGGTATTTTTCAAGATATCTGTTTTCTCAGTGTATAGTTAAAATATTGAGCTCCCTAATAACGAACAGGAATCATCAAGGTGAACCATGATTGCAACCTCAGCAATCTTACATCCGGCCACATTCGACTATATGAGATTCACGACTACGGAATTCCATAGCCACCTTGATTTCTTTTCGATGTCTCTCTTCTGCATTCTTCCACCAATTTATTTCCATTTACTGAAACATAACTTTACAAAAAATATCATTAGACTATAAGCACCTTTCAATTGTAAACATTTGAACCCAACACAATTCAAATATTATTTCTTTCAGATGATTCTAATTGATTCATAGAATCTGTAAAGTACACATCGACTTTGAAAATCGCTGATGATGCTTCGAGCAGAGTCCAAGGTACGGTATGCACTTTTGTTTCCTTCCTTTTTCTAATTCCCTTTTTCCTTCTTGCACACACTACGAAACTATTGAGCATAACAACCGTGGAACTTTGCCAAATACAGCAAAAATCACAATCACGTGATTCCCCACTCCCATAATTAAGAAATCTGCACTCTTGTAAATAGAGCATGCATGATGCAAACATCAGAGTACATTTCCGGAATTTATCGGGGACACGTCTTGTGCAAGACATCGTGTCATTCGCGGCTTTCCCAATATCAAAATTATAAACTAATTTTCAGCTACCGTGACACCGTCTCACAAGTTCCACGTGCCGGTAACATTCTTTTTTGACAATTCCACCTTGTTTGAAGAACCGACCATTGACGCTCTCATATTATTTTCTTTATCTTCGCACTTGAAAATCATCTTTTGAGTTAGAGTCCAAATAAGAAAATATCGTAGTATAAATTCAGTGTGTGAACTACCATCCAAGCCGTGGGTTTTCGACTCCAAATTTTGACTCCAGCCTTGAAATTGTTCCTTTGAATAGAAAAATATATTGGTCACTTAACTTACTTGACCTTTTTTTTTCACTTTCGCCAATCTGCACATCCTCATTTCGTTCAAATTTCATTCACAATCCTTTGAGAACTTACGTTGAAATTTTTGAGAATACGACCATGGTTGCCGCCCTGGGTCTTCTTTATAACCTTCGGCGAACTCAGAATCTGAACAAACCCACACAAACGACTCGACCTAGCCACTCAGGTCGTGTCGACAAATAAATAAATTTGTTGAAAAGTGAAATAGGTAAGAAAACCTTGTTTCACTACGTAACAATGATATATCCGGTATGCTTTCGCCTCAGAAGTGATTTATAAATTTCAATTATTTTCCTTGACTTGTATGATTTCCAATCATTGCCCTCTGGTTCCGGTTGGAGGTTGGAGGAACCAACAGTATCAAACTGTCCGTCAGGGATTATGATATATCTGCCATGCTTCTACTTGTGAAGGAATCATGTATTGTATGAATGATCCATCATCCAGAGCTTACCTTTGTATATCTTTCAATTTCCTGGATGTAGCAAATAGATTTATACCTTTCTCAAACTCTTTTCTTTTTCCTTCTACAAATAATCTCTCCATGATTCATTCATGAATTTCTCTATGTAATATATGAGAGAATACATATTTCCAAGGTATTTGTGTTCGATTTTTGTTCTGAATTACATAATATTGTAGCAACCTGTGAATCATTCATTCTTTAATTATCCTTCCAATATTATTATAATAACCTGTCAATCACCAAATTTTGAGATTATTTGTTTGCGTCTTTTTACAATCTGTATATTCTATATACTATAATGAGATCAACGTTATTGGACGTTGGTGAAAAGAAAGAGATAGAATACATCTAGGATCAATACCATTGGATGAAACTCATTTATTGAGAGGATAACAAAAATTTGAATGCACCCTACAATAGCGAAAATCTATCTTGATAAGAAAACGCTGATGATGATGAAAAATCGTAATCGTGATATTTTGGTCACATGAAAATTTGAAACGGTTATATTTCGAAATCATGTTAACGGTTGAAGTTCGTAGTGTGCTCAATCGGAAAGGTGTGGTTGAATTATATCATGAAAGTGTAGTTATTGTCTCGTGAAATACAACATGTATTGAGTTATTGTGCATTGAAAAGTTTTTCAGTAGGTCAACATTATTGACATATTAATATGAACCCTATTGAATGTTGGAAAAAAAAGGGAAATCCTACTTAATGTTCAAAAGAAGAGAGAGACAGATATACATCTTGACATCGGAAAGCAATCCGCAGAAAAACGAAAAACATTGAAAACCCACCCTAGGATAATGATGTTGTGAGAGGAACCATCAATCTGAACCAGACTTTTGATGTTTTGATCGGATGAAATTCTAAAATACATATGAAAGGAACGAATCAAAGAGAAGTGTGGACATGATCAATCAGAGATGTCATCTACGCCTTTTTGTTGAAGGGATACGCTGATCCATGAGAAAAACGCGATAGTTTGGCAACTCTATGTTTAATATTGAATCATTGTTAGTTTGCAGAGAACAAAATTTCCACACATGCGCAAAGAAATTTAATCATTCTCACATTATTCTACCTCATTGTTCAAACTTTAGGTTGCTGTCATCATAGTTATTCTATTCAATTTCATCCTTGTCAATACTATCAAACTCACTCACTCATCTAAAGAGGAGAATACAATTGGAGCGACAGAAAAAGGCATTTTCCATGATTTTGTGCCACCTACAAGTTTATATTCGAATTGGAATAAAATTTGAGAGTGTCATCAGTACATTATTGAAGTACAGTGAAACCCCTCTTGTTCATCCGAACGGTTGTCACCTTGTATTGAATAAAGGAGGCGAGCCTTCTTATTACGGGGTCTCACTGAATACCAAAGTATGTTTTCTCACAACATGCCAGCCGTATGTAGGCTTCGAGTAACACGCAGTTCGATGACGGTGGGGGTTCTACAGACCGTAATTTTTATTTGAAACAGGAAGCCAAGACGAATACCCTTCAGTACACCTATCATTTGTAATTGAACTGACAAGAAATGGGAAAAATATGGGATTCGCGACTTGGCAGAGCGAAATAAGTAAAAATCGAAAGACCACCTTTTTTTTTAATCATTTTTGCAATGAAAAGAGTACGTTATTTTGCGAAAGTACAAAATTTTTTAGGGTCAACTAATAGTTAATATCATGAAGGAGATATCCTCAAAGGGTATAGCAGGATAAGCATATGAGAAGTGCCCCCACTCCGACCTCGCTCAAACTCACATGGGAAGGTGTTCGTATTATGAGTAATCACTCATGAAATTTTTGGCATGAAATGTTAACGTACACAGAAGATATGAAGGATAAATGAAAAAGACATGATAATTTTTTTTTCAAAAACGGGTTGACCGATTCGAATGGAAAGGATATATGTTGTATAGCACCACAAACTACATTAAGGTGAATTTTTTGGCCCGAAAATTAACAACAGAACACCGGAAAAAAGATTTCCGAATTTTTCAAAAATTTTTTTTCCGCCATTTCTGAAATAACAATATCACCATTTTCTTTGTATGAGACTGTCTGCTACCCACCTACAACATATTTTTCCCCCAATGAAATCGAAGTAGTGAAACAATGCCAAAAAAATGTTTTTTTCACCATAAATGGTGAAAATGACGTTTTTTGCCACTTTGTTAGCATATTTTTGTGGAAAACATATGTTTTTCAACATGTCTCCCCACTGTACGACAGGACATATTCTCCTCCAATGTTTGGGTCGAAGAATAAACAATGAAAACCAATTTTTGGATTTTTCATCCAATTTTATCGAGGAATTTTTCCGCTCTTCCGTTCTCATTTTTCGTCGCCAATGTTTTATTATATTATTTTTGTAATCGTGAACAAGATGAGGGTGTAAGTAACTTCAGGGGATGGGGGATTATGAACTTGAGAAGATTTGAGAATAGTAAAACATTTCCTTTTCAAAAACGGTTCGACCGATTTTCATGAAAACAATATACGTTATGGGTTTTGATCCTACCACCAAAAATATTTTTCGAATAATTTTTCATGTTTTCGGGAGAACACATGTAACATAGTAACATATTGCAATAATGCTCCACCAGTAATCACGTAAATTGTTTCTGACAAAAATTATTTGTAAAGACCTCCCTGGTGAAAATGGCAGCGTGTAGGAAGTGTCCTCTGGAACAATTCTACGCTTGAAATGTTCCAGTTTACGTTCAGTACACATTCTCTCAACTTCATGTATACTCTCTCTACACGCTTGAGACGGTCCCCTTCCACCAGGGCTGCTATCAATAACTCAGTGAACATTTTGTGTCTTGCGATATCTTTTGAATAAGCTGAAGATGTCTTGTGCAACACTTTTAAATGCACTGTTAAAAATGTTTGTGAATTTAATATACGTTCATAGAAAAAAGTACATTAATTTTCAAGGGCGCTATATGAATTGTATTCCATATTTGGATGTTGGAAAATCAATCACATATTTCATGAATTTCAAACAAAAGTTTTGAAATTCATTACAGTTTGTGAAAATTCATAACTGTAGATATTGAATTTCTGTATTTATTTGAATATTGGAAAATCAATCACATATTTCTCAAATTCCAAACAACGTTTTTGATATTCATCACAGTTTATGAAAATTCATAAATGTACATATTGAATTTTCATAATGTACATGAAATCAATGCGCAATTACACTTTGCGCATCTAATTATCACTTGTTCAATATGTACGATAACTCCAATGGTAAAACATAGTATTGAAAAAAGGCACACCCCGTAGGAAAAATTTTCCTAAGCTTTTTCCTAGACTTTTTCCTAGACATTTTCCTAGACTATTTCTTAGATAAAATCTGGGAGTTTTTGCCAAGGACAAAAAATATATAAACACGTGTTCATGGTGTTTTCACTTCTAAAAACCCTCATATATGGTGGTTCTCCCTCCAAAAAATGGTGCTGATTCAATATCTAATTGAATATGAAAGAAAAAAAAAATAATCAAATCTCGCAAGATGGAAAAAGTTTTTCTTCTGCAGTTTGAATCGAACGTGGGCCTTTTCGGTGTCGAAGCCAAAGATTTACCACTGAGCCATAGACCATGTTCTTATTGAGACATGCAGGAAGAGGGTTTATAATTGGTGTGTGGATCATTCTTATCGCATTGCTGTAATGAGTGAATTCAAAAAGTAAATATCATTGAAAAGATCATGTATGGAAATTTAAGAAATGCGAAACATTTCCCTTGCATCTTGAGAATTGCTTGCGTTATTGATGAAAATTACGCTTCAAGAAATACCAACTTATCATTCGAGTGAATATTTTTTCTGTAAGATCTCTTTGAACTGAATCTATGAAACAGTCTGAAATTTTCAAGGAAGAATCAGTGAAATTCATCGTAAAATCAAATCACCCCTGGTAAAAATTTCACAAATTTTTTCCTATGACTGATGAGGCGCTAGAGAGGAAAAACTGAGCACAAAAACTAGCGTGGTACTGGTCAATTACTGATAAGTTGAATCCAACTAGCGTTGGTTGGTCAAAACTAGTGAGCTACTTATTAGTATGTAATAAGTTGAACTAATTGATAATGTGGAGTGAAACCATCTCTAATAATTATACAAGTGCTTACTAAAATATATATAAAATGGAGAAGAATGAATTTTTCAATTCTAAAATGAATAAAATATTGTTCACACTTGATATCGGAAATGTCAGTACCCATACAGCACGTATTGCATAAAGATTTTTAAACAGCTGAACAGGTTTTTCATTAATTTTTACACATAATTACAGGTGATATAAATGAGAAAGAAGATGTAACAAATCTGTTTGTATTTTAGAATTGAAATATAGTTTACGGATATGAGGTTGACTTCTTTGAATTGAAAAATAAAAATTAATTATTTTCGTGAAATACGTGATCGTTAGTTCTTAATTAATATGTATTAAAAAAATCTATTATTCAGTGCAACATGAATTATTGAATCAGTCATAGCTGTTGTAATATGTAAAAAATCATAATTTGTTGATGCAGTGAGAATGAGTTTTATTCAAATACTTACATCAATATTTCTCAGAAAAAACTCAGAGATCAAATCATTTTTGTAGTAATATGAGTCATGAAGAACTCATTTAATAAAAAGTATTTTAAGCGAATGTTTAAAATAAATTTCCAAAAACTTGGATTATTCACATAAAGCTCGTTGGATGGTTTTACTCTTGAAGAGTACCGTCAAAGTTGACAGTTGCAAATTGGAGAAAAAAGTCTTATTTTCTGTCTTGAATTTGTTATTAGAGTAGTGACAAACTTGTAGGCAGAGTTTGAAGGTTGGGTGAAATCCATATTGATCAGGAAAGTCAAAACCGTATTGCAAAACTTGGAAAATCTGTTAACGTAGCTAACAATACTGGGGTATCGAGTCAGCTTTTCTTTACTACATGGAATCTAGGCAGGAGAAATGTATCAAAATTCAGTGAATTCAAGTTAGTGTCAAGTAAGAGAGGATAGAAATATTCATTGGATTTTATTGGTTATTATAAAAATGTTGGCAAATAAGGAAAGGCTATGTAGGACTCACTGTATCATCTTTCATTATTTTTGTTTCAATAATTTTGTATTGTGGACATTTTTGTATTTTCTTACTAATAAATTGAAGAAACAAGTGTATTGAACGTGTTTCACAAATATAATAACATTCATTCGTAGCAGCATGATACAACATTATTGAAACAAAAATATTAAAAGACGATACAGTGAGTCCTACATAGCCTTTCCTTATTTGTTGACATTTTTATAGTAACCAATAAAATCCAATGAATATTTCTGTCTTCTCTTACTCAACACCAACTTGAATTCACTGAATTTTGATACATTTCTCCTGCCTAGATTTCATGTAGTAAGGAAAAGCTGACTCGATACCCCAGTATTGTCAGCTACGTTAACAGATTTTCCAAGTTTTGCAATACGGTTTCGACTTTCCTGATCAATATGGATTTCAACCAACCTTCAAACTCTTTCTACAAGTTTATCACCACTCTAATAACAAATTCAAGACAGAAAATAAGACTTTTTTCTCCAATTTGCAAATGTCAACTTTGACAGTACTCTTCAAGAGTAAAACCATCCAACGAGCTTTATGTGAATAATCCAAGTTTTTGGAAATTTATTTTAAACTTCCGCTTGAAAAGATTTTAATACATAATAATTAAACAATAATGACCACACATTTCACAAAAATAATTCATTCATTGTTTTTATCACATAAACTTAACCTCACATCTGTCAACCGAATTGCAGTTTTCACATAAGTTAATAGATTATTATACTCAACCGATGGATTGAATCAGATATCCACGTCATTTACATTGATCTTTTCTAATAAACCACGTAGGTACCGGTTTAGCTTAGGTCGTTAGGGCGTTAGGATAGTAGATCGCGCAACATTAGGTAGGGATTGGTTTAGGTGGTTCGATTCTTTTCGAGGTTTCCAATTTTCTCTCCATGACATGAGAACGTAGTGAACAACGTGGTCGACAATCTGCAAGTGTTCTCCTCCGAAACATGATTTTTGATTAAAATTCAGTTTTTTATTTTTAAAGACATTTTGGGCCAAAGCATAAATATTTTACTTAATAATCATTGTTGATGTATTATTGTAATTTCACATCTTTACATCATTTTTTGTATTAATTTCACACCATAACATAATGAAACATTTGGAAGGAATTTTGGAAATTAAGTCATATAGTGTTGAAAATTCATGCATTTTTTTACATCAATTTTTATAATGTTGTGGCTTGAATTTCAAAATTCTGTCTATTATTTTTGGGATACAAAAATGTTTGAAAATTGATACACAATTGTGTGTGTTAATTGCTTCCAAACTTTTTATATTAAATTTCAAACAGATTTTTCTAACAGTGTGTCTTCCAGATGTCTGAAATTCTTCTTCAGTCTAACAGATGTCTAAAACATCTCTAAAATATGTCTCGAGAGATATCTTCGAAGTTGTCTCGGAAGACCTCTTTTAGAGATATTTTAGGAATCTTTTAGACCGAAGACGAGTTTTATACATCTCAGAGACATCTAAAAGTGTTGCGCAAGACATCTTCAGCTTATCTAAGAGATATCGTAAGACACGAAATGTTCACTGAGGTATTGATAGCAGCCTTGGTGGAAGGGAACCGTGTCAAGCGTGTAGAGAGAGTATACATAGAGTTAAGAGAATGTGTACTGAACGTAAACCGGAACATTTTAAGCGTAGATGTCACTTCCTGTTCCAGATGACACTTCCTACACGCTGCCATTCTCACCAGGGAGCTCTTTACAAATAATTTTTGTCAGAAACAATTTACGTGATTACTGGGGGAGCAATATTGTAATATGTGACTATGTTACATGTGAATAATATAATAAAATGAATAATATAATAAAACATTGGCGACGAACAATGAGAACAGAAGAGCGGAAAAATTCCTCGATAAAATTGGAGGGAAAATCCAAAAATTGGTTTTCATTGTTTATTCTTCGACCCAAACATCAGAGGAGAATATGTCCTGTCGTACAGTGGGGAGACATGTTGAAAAATATATGTTTTTCACAAAAATATGCTAGAAAAGTGGCAAAAAACGTCATTTTCACCATTTTTGGTGAAAAAAACATTTTTTTGACATTGTTTCACCACTTCGATTTCATTGGGGGAAAAATATGTTGTAGGTGGGTAGCAGACAGTCTCATACAAAGAAAATGGTGATATTGTTATTTCAAAAATGGCGGAAAAAAATTTTTTGAAAAATTCGGAAATCTTTTTTCCGGTGTTCTGTTGTTAATTGTCTGGCCAAAAAATTCACCATAATGTAGTTTGCGGTGATATACAACATATATTCTTTCCATTCGAATCGGTCAACCCGTTTTTGAAAAAAAAATTATCATGTCTTTTTCATTTATCCTTCATATCTTCTGTGCACGTTAACATTTCATGCCAAAAATTTCATGAGTGATTATTCATAATAGGAACACCTTCCCATCTGAGTTTGAGCGAGATCGGAGTGGGGGCACTTTTCAAATGCTCATTCTGCTATACTTCCTTTCAGCCCGATCGGATCATTAGTTTTTTTATTATCAACCCCGCTAACTCGAAAACACAGTCCAGAGTAAACGCGCTTAAAGTTTTCGTTACTAAGAAAAACACAAAAACGAATATCTTCATGTACTTCAATAATGTATTACCACTGAAAAATTCTGTTTCAATCAAATGAAAGCTTCTAAGTATGAAGAATCATGAAAAATGCCTTTGTTTTTGTCGTCCTAATTGTATTTCCCTCCTCAACCCATTAACTCCCAAGTGTCAATTTTCAATTAATTGTAATCCAATTTTTTTGCATATTATCTGTACAAGGAAAAATTTTTGTTACCTGGTGTTCGACGTGAAATTTTCAGACTGTTCCAGAATATGACCTGTAATGCCTTTTCCCCCTTACACAATCAAACTACACTTGATAATGGGAATAGGAGGCCTGGGGCGCCAGATATCCCCAGAAGAGGGATATCACAATCAGCAGGGACGGAATAAGTCCAATATGTCATATTCTCTTGTGATCAAGCTCCACGAGTCTATCCCGACAAGTCCAGACCGCGGAGAGGGGTGGTTCGGAAAAGGAAAGAATTCAGACGTTCCAATGAATCACACTAAATATGTGCTTGAGCGAAAAGAATATATTCTAATCAAAGAAGGGTTTGCAGACAATTTCCCCTGGCGTAGGTATACAATCAATGAATAACCGAACGGCTCGAGACAACTGTGAGGAGGCAAAGCCACGGGAAAGCCACCAAGAACAATTCGATGCTTTATAAAGTGGAAGAAACAATCTATTCAAACATGCACCGGCAATTCGGTGGAGGATCTCCTCTAATGGAAGGGAAGATCTCGCGATTCAAACTACTTTTTTGATATCCAGCGAGCGGAAATGATGCTCCTGGATATTCTGGAAACTATTCTCAAAGACCACGACGATTTGACTAATCATACCTTCTGTAAACGATATCCAAACTCACCGAATCGGGGATTCTGTCGTAGTGGACTCCAGGAAGAATATACTCGAGTCAATGTCTTCCTGCGCTGAGAGAAATATATCCATAGTTGCGGCAACTAAAAAGGGACACCTATTTTAATTTTGTTTTTGGAACTATGTTTTCATAGTTGCTGTGACTATGTGTGGTTTCCATAACTGAAAAACATTCTTACGATAACTAATATGCTATAACTATGTTTTCATTGTAATGTTAATTATAAATATGTAGTTGGAATACTCAGAATTCAACTTGTTTTCATTACTATCTTTTCAAACTGCACGCAACTGGGATGTATCAATCTTTCAAATAACTTCTCTCATATCTGATTACCTGTTGCTGATAGTGATTCACCTGTTCGATAGGTTTTATGTATTTTCAACACACGTGTATGTCCCAGGAGGTCCACTCGCAATCTCTGTTAAATATTAATACAGAAAATGTATCAATTCAACACAAAAATGTTAAATATACACTGAAAACCTGTGAATTCCAGAATTTGATGTGTTGTTTCCAACACAACCTCTGAGTGGACCTCCTATGACACAAAATTTTCCGCTGTGTGACATTTAATTTTTCGAAATCACAAGGATTCCGATTTTATATTTCAATGACTATGAAAATATACTTTCAATCATGGTTATGGGGGTCTGGAAATTACGATTATGATTACAAATGGTTCCGGTTACATTTGAGCTCATACGTCATTTTTTATCGGTGAATGCTCCTAGTAGTAATGTAGTAATTGATTTTATTGCTAGTAACAACAGCAATACATAAAAGTTGAACAATGAGTATGCTTGAATTACAATTGTTATAAACGAGTAATCACTCGTGAAGAAATGAAACGAGAAAAATACAATTAGAAGAAACTGCATCATATTAAGAATCTTACACAAAATCGCCGCCCAAGCGGTAAATTCAAAAAAGTAACCAAATATTTAGGTTACACAGATGAGTGGATGGAAATGAAAACTCCCACTGATAGTATTACGAAATTACTCTGACAAACATAAATAACATGAGTACTAAAATTTTAGCTTACATTGCATGAAAAAATCAAAAATAATATTCATAATCTTAGGATTCATGTTATGCAATAAACTTTCTATACAATACGGAGGTAGAAGGCCTATGTCTATCAATTTAGAAATAGAAGAACGCCTTTGTACATCATAAATCTTACAGTTAAACAAAAAATGATTTATAGATTCTTCTACATCTAGATTACAGTCGCAATTGGGACTATTAATATAATTCTTTGTGGAAAGAGATTCTTTCAAATTAAAGTGGTTAGCCCTAATCCTATTGAACATTACAATATATTGCCTCGGACTTTTCAATTCTTTGAACCATATTTGACTATTCTCTTTATGAAAACATTTAAAGTAATAATTTCCTTTGTCAAAATGGAATCCATTTCTTGAAGCTCAAGATTGTTCTTCATTTATATTACTATTCATAAATCTAAAAAGATGTATATCGGGTATTTTAATGGATGGATCGTAGTTAGCTTTAGTAGCTTCTTCAGCACTTTTGTCTGTTCTCTCGTTCCCCTCAATACCAATATGAGAGGGAATCCACATCACAGCCAATGTGCCCCCTTTACTCAATACAATATCATTCAATAATACAAGTTTCCTTTTGACTAGAACGTTAATGTAGTTAGCCTTTTGATCATAGAACATTGTATTCAAAGCTTCCAATGAAGATCTTGAATCAGAAAAAATAATTAAATTGTTATAATTGAGGTTTTCGAAACAAGCGTCGGTAGCCACTGACAAAGCAAGACCCTCCGCAGAATAAATGCTACAAGCAGGGTGTACAGATTTCATTATTTCTAGATTATTCGCTATTACAGCTACATTCGTAGAAACGTTATTTTTAATTATCGAACCATCTGTATATACTAAGAATATATCTTCCTTAATATTGTTCACCTCGACATATTCATCAAAAAATGCAGAAAATTCAGTCTTGTTAACAATGTTGCATCCCGATGAGGTATCTATATTCACAACTTCCAAATTATAAAAAAAAATCAAGCATAAGGCTTACTTGTTTGTCATTTTTTAAAATTAAATTAACTTCATTCTTATATGTTCTATGTAAATGAAGGACATAAGAATGTTTGCAACTAGGGTTTACAAAATTATATTTTTCATACTCTCTCATATTTCATTAACACTCTAATAACCGGATGATCTTTAATACTAGAACATTTAAGAACATACTTTGTTCCTAGTCACATAGTTCGAAATTTGACTGCCAAAAGTTTAGTCTCTATGCATAACACATATCGGAGTAGAGTTCCTGTATCCAAAAGCAATTCTTATCGCTCTGTTTTGGACTTTTTGTAGGACAGAAAATTGAGCAGAAGAAAGAGCATTAGCCACTGCGAATAGTCCATAATCCATTATACTGTGGGTGTAACTCACATAAAATTCCAATAAAACAATCGGGTCTCCACCCCAACATGTGTTACACAGCATCCTCATACAATTTAATGACATTGAGCACTTATATTTTACATTTTCGAAGTGTTTAGTAAAGTCTACATGGCAATCGAATAAAACGCCCAGAAATTTATGATTTGTTGAGAATGTAAAATCCTCACCACGTAATGAAATAGTATCTTTACACTTTGGACAAATCCGGCCATTTAATTTTTTGTGAAAATTTATGTAAACCGTTTTTTCCATAGATAGCTGTAATCCTAAATTATATAAATCAGTGGAAACTTCATGAAAAACTTTAATCAAGGTAATTTTTTTTTCAATTAGACTTCCATTTCCTTTAACCATTATGGCCGTATCGTCTGCAAATTGTAACAAGACAACATCATCACCAAAATCTGCAGAAATCTGGCTCATGTGTAGATTAAACAAGGTGGGGCTAAGAACACCCCCTTGTGGAACCCCTTTATTAAGATACCTAACTGACCTAGTACCATCCTTATGATTGAAGATACATTTTCTGTTATTCAATCAAAGATGTAGATAGCTACAAATGTTTGAAGCACATCCTTTTTTAATAGGGTAATTAATTAGCTTAGAGGGGATAACATTATCAAAGGCTGATTTAATATCAATAAACAATACTAAACAATCTCTTCCAGAAAGCATCTCTATGTCAATATACGATCTTAAGATGGTTAAAGCTATCCTGACAGGAATATCCCCTTCGAAACCCAAACTGTAAGGAACTAATAAGTTTATCCTCTTCCATCCAATGGATAAGTCTCCGATTAACTATTTTTTCATAGTGTTTACCTATGGCTGAAGAGATAGCAATGGTTCTGATGCCTTTAAAACCAGGCTTATCAATGAAAGAGGAAATATAAGTTCTCCACTGTTCAGGGACATTACCTGACAGGAAGAACTCATTAAAAATGCCAAGCAAAATATCCAAATAAGCGTTAGGAAGACTCCGTATAACAGCATTATCTATTAAGTCGCTACCTCCTATGGTTTTCTTTTTTGAACTTCTAATCGCTTGTAACAACTCTTTCTCGTGGAATGGAGCATTGAAAATTGAATTATAATTAACACAATTGTAATCCAGTAAATTTTCTTCAAAAGCAACCGAACACGAAAGATTCGCTATTATTACATCTTCCTGTCTTTTATAAAAATTCAGATCCAAATGATCAAATTTGTCTGGTATATTACAACTATAAACGCGATTCTCAAAACGTTTGAATGTTCTGTATATCACAGACGGAATTGTAGTTCTCTTGTATGATCCACAGTACAATCCAAAAGATTTTAATTTTTTTTCTTTATGAAATCTCTTAGCTTTTGCCTCAACTTTTTTCCATCCTATCATTTTTTCTGAAGTAGGGTTAACATATGCCTCGAAAAGCTTAGCAAGAACTTGTTCTTTCATAACATTGCACTCCGGATCCCACCACGGAGCCGGGTCCTTTTACTTATTAGATTTTGCTTGAAAATTCATATTCAGTCGCAATTTTGAACGTTTATTTCCATCTATTAATGATTTTTTGATCATATCAACAAATACTTCATATTTATTGATTGAACTAATGTTATTAAATTCTTCATTTAGCATACAATCAATATCAGAGTAACAATTGCACTGAACAGACTTCCAATCCGTAAACACATTGTGTAAACGCTTATGAAAATCATGAGAATAATTGAGATTACTATTCAATCGAATGTCGAGGTATAACGGAAAATGATCCGATCCCATCGGGTCTTCAAAAATAAAGTAATCAATAATATCTACTGAAATACTGTTAGTTATGCATAAATCCAAATTTGAGTACCTGCAATTGAATTTGTCAACATGAGTCAGTGTATCCGTATTAACTACAGCTAAGCTACTATCAGTGACGGCATCAAGTAGTTGTTGACCACAACTATTAGTATTATGACAGTTCCATAAAATGTGGTGTGCATTCAGATCACCCACAATTGAGCTATTGTTATCCCAATCAATAGAATTGAAAATATTCATCCACTCATCATAGACATTTAGACCACCTGTCGGAGATCTGTAAATCAAAAGAAAGGTAAATACAGGATCGATATTATTTATGCTGAATTTAAGATATTCAAAATTGGAACCAATATTTGGTGTATTGAAGTTAATATCCACCACAGCCGATAGATGATTACGTATGTATACGACGAGGTCGCCTCCTTTGCCCTTCCCATTTTCTTCTGCCGAATTTGATGTTCTTTTCTTATAGCAGATTTTGGAACCTTGAATCGATTTGGGAAGATGATCACCCAACCAAGCCTCAGATACAGCAACAATGTCAAATTGATGAACATGATTTTTTAATAAGGCAGTTTTGTGTTTTAATGACCTAGCATTCCAGATCATGACCCTTAATTTGTGAGACATTATTATATCAAGTTGGTCAAGTAAGAGTTTTACATAGATTATCTGGAAGCGGCTAAATACATAACACTATTGATAACTTCTTCATAAATTCCATGACTTTCTTCACTGCTCAGAACTAGCGGAGAGTTGAATTTCTTAGCAACCACTTCAGAAATCACTATCATAATATTATCATGACATGTTTTATTGGCTTTTTGACATGCACATCGACTCTGATCAGCCATAATTTGAAGCAAGTTAGAAGATTTCACAGAATCAATCTGTGTCAAATTTTGCGACGTCGACGGCAATGATATTGTTTCCTTCACCCTTTGAGTGGAACCAAAAGATGTATTCTCAGTAGGTTTGCTACGTTTACGAGGTCTTTGATCCTCTAAGAGTTTAGGTTCCTGGAAAAGACTATTAAATCTCAGTTTAAGAACCGAATTTTCACCTTGAGAGAGCGTGTAAGATATGCTTTCGTCAGCTATTATTGATTTTGGATAGCTCAAATCATACCTCATATTTGAGTGATACGGGTCAGGTCTAATCCTGAGTTTATTTCGAACTTCATATGGAGAAACATTCCACTGTTGACTATACTCCATAATGAGAACATCTTCTTCAAATGCCTTGCATTGAGAATAAATAGGGACGTGCCCTTCTTCTTCACAATTTATGCATATAGTTTTATTTGTACACTTGAGAAATTTAGGGGTTTCACCTTCCTTTGTTGATGGGTCAATGTGTAAATCACCACCACAGTTCATACATCTCCCTTCACGTTTACATGAGCTCTTTGTATGGCCAAAGCCAAAATAATTGTGGCAGATCTTCACTCTAGGAATATATGGGTGAACATCAAAGATCGCATGATCATGAAAAGCAACTTTCAAAGGCAGTGAATCACCTTGAAAAGTGACGAAGACATTCTCAGTAAGTATACGCACAGGTTCACCATTAACTTTCTCGTATCTGTACATTCTAGCCAGTTCCGTTATCTTCTGTTGTGAGACGTAATCTTGCAGAAGATCATTCAAGTTGGTTTCAATAGGAATGCGTTTCAATATACCAGTTCTACTAATATTTCTGAATGGGATGTATGCCGTCAATCCTTCTTCTTTGAGTCTTGGGTCAGTGATTGAATCGTTTGCTGCATTTCTGTCTTCAAGGTCAAAACCAATCTTTCTGAATCCTAGGTCTATCGAAGATTTAGACTTAATTCCCAATTTTTTCATGCTTTTACATATGTTTAACATGTTTGTGCATTTGAGACTCTTTGTGTGAGCATTAGTGTTGTCGCGATCCGATCTGATCCGAGCTTTGAGCATCAGATCGGCTCGGCTCTTGCCATTCAGATACGGATTGGCTCGAAGATTAGATCGATCAACCTACAGCTCGGATCGAAGCTCGGATCGACTTGAGTATCATCGAGTCAGATCGAAGATCGTACGATCTCACTGCATTTTCAAAATATCTAAATAAAGTAGTCCTCATGAAATTTGTTATTACCACCGTATTTTGGGGTTCCAATTGAAATGATTATCGGTCATATAAGAAACAAATTCATCAATGTATGTCTTACGCGGAAAAAAATTCTACTGTACAAACTCCCATCATTGACAGTAATTTGCAGATACTCTACTCATCTAACGGAATGTAATTTGAATCTCATGAAAATAAAAAATTCATCACGCGAAAGTATATCATCATCATGGGACCAATATAGGGTCAACTATCCAATAGATGAACGATGCATGAAAGTCCAAAATTTCTGCTACATTAAAATAATTCGATTATTTTCACAAGAGAACTAACTTCTTATGAAGATAATCGAATTATTTTTATGTAGCAGAGATAATATTAGTTCTAATATTTACTGCTATTATGAATCGTTCATCTACCGGGTAGTTCATCCTACTGTCATGATGGTATTTGTTCCCATGATTCTTCATTTCCATAAAATTGAACTCATATTCTGTTAAGTCGGTTGACTTCCCACACAGCACATCAGTTCAGAAATAATTCATAATGAAGCCATTAAAAACTATGAGATTCAAAATAAATCAATTAAGAACTTTTTATGCCCTGTTGTGCTGTGTGGGTAATGATTTTAAATACGTTTGGGATTCATTATATTTTCATTTTTAGAACTTCTGAACAGGAATTCACATTAATTTTTTCATCAGAATTCGTATAACCTACTAAATGAAGGATCCACAATTTCACAAAATGTATCCATACAGCAACACCATACATAATTGCTTAATTGATTGAAAAAATTGTCTTTTGATTATTCGTTCACAAACAAATGATTTCCAAGGTTGTTGTTCTGTATGATGCATAATTCTATGGTACACAGAGAAAAAAGAATTTCTGGCATAAAAAACCGGTCTGTTACTATACTGCCGTGCTAAGCCAAAAGGGCGTATGTCAAAATTTTGAAGTTCTGAGTTATCAAGCATTTTTTTTAAACTTGAACATGTGAAATGATACGCACACCCCCCTGGTGGAAAAATTCCGTTGAATCTTATTGAATTTCATTGAATTCGTTGAATTTGATTGAATTTCATTCACATTTCGTACATTGGGTTTTCATTGGAATTCATCAAAATTCAACTCAATTCAACAAACTTCAATAAATTTAATCGGAATTTGTTGAAACCTATTTAAGTTTGTAGAATTTGAATGAATTTCATTGAAAACTTGTCCGAAATGTGAATAAAATTCAACAAAATTTTTCTCGCTAGGGCCTTATTTCTAAATCAGTTTTTTTCCATACTTTTCAATAGTGCAAAAATTGTTTGGATCGGAACACACGACAGAGACTTATTCGAATATGAATATGTGAGAAACGGAGAAAAAATTTCTTGACATACGCCCTTTTGGCTTAGCACGGCAGTATAGCGCCTACTAAAAAATATTGCTACAGGAGCAAAAAAAATGATTGATACAACTAAATTTTTTTGCTGAAAAAAACGAATTTGTCAATAGAACCAACGACTTAGTTGTTGCAGTGAATATTTTTGCAAGGACAACTAATATCTTGGTAGGCGCTGTGATGTGACAAATCATCACAAAGAGAGTCGCGGGATGGCACCGCGCACGATCCCTATCGATCGTAATCGTAAACATGCATAACGAGTTAGTTCACTCGTAAGAACACAGCTGTCGCTCGCTTACACGAGAATCGGGAACACATCTCCTCTCCCTCGCTATTCCTGTCCTCCTCTAATCCCTGTCCTTCTATTTGTTGAGGTTCCCCGTCCCCAAGGAGGCAGCGCCACCTATACCACGGATGCTTGGTAGGATTGGTTCAACGTCAGGAGGCGATATCAACGCCATCTCGGCCGTTCCAAAATCGACAACCCCCAGGAGACTGGAAATCCCTCGCGGACGACACCATCTCTCTCCAACCCTGGACTAGAGAGAGAGAGAGAGTAAGATGAATTGTCTCCGAGGATGCCACCCCGTTCCTGGATCGGCGGAACAACGGCAGAGACCAACCCGATCACGCTGTACCCCTTCTCCTGGCCCCACCAAAGGAGAGAAAAGGACATAAACACCCGAACCCAGACGATCTCCAAAACGCACATGCGCACACTCACCCAACGAATAGTAAGAAGCCACTACCACCCGAGCGCGCAAGTCGAGCTCGAGAGTGCGCTCCAGCGGAAAGTCACCGACGGGGTTTCGTATATGATTTTGTGAACTCACCCGTCGGTGTAGAAGAAGGAAGTGGCCATGTTGCCTGTCACTTCTTGTGTAACCGAGCCACGGCGACGTTCCAGGATCTTTCGCGCGCTGTCGAATTTTTGATACGGTGAGTGTGCTGTGCCATCGGGGCTCAGGTTTCGATCGCGAATTGGAATACCGCATCTGCCAGGTTTCCCCGCCGGTGTGGAAGTGCTAGTGCGGTGAAGATTGGTTTTGGTGGTAAAAACTTGTGTCCTCCACGTGTCCTCGTCCCGTGTTTTCTTTCCTCTTACCCGTTACTTTCGACTTAGAGTCACCCCCTTCGCCCGTGGTTGCCCTCCCTCGATTGATTTTATGGTCGCGGTCTCCCGGTATTTCCCTTTTGCTTTTGCTTCATGTAAGCGGCATAGTCCGTGTAGTACATTCCCTCGTGGTCGCGCCCTCCTTGTCTTTTTCTTTTCCCCGTGTTTCCCTGACTTTTTTTATAAATTCACATGATTATTGTTCTTTTACCTCCACGCCGAAGTCGTGTGAGTTGTGTACAATTTAGGAAAGTTGAAATATACTGGTGCTGCGAGCACGTGTTTAACCTCGAAACCGAGTATAGTTCTTTTACCATCACTAGAATCGACCCACCCCCTCTCCCTGAGCTTTTCCTTTCCCCTTAACAACACAGGACTATCGTGAACAATTTACTCGTTGTATTTCAATATATTTCAGATCTCGGCCCCTTATAAATATCCACGACAGGAGTCGTGGAGGCGCTCAATAACCCAAGCGCCTTTGTGTATGGATTCGAGGAATCTCCATCACAGCGCTATAGTAACAAACCCGTTTTTTTCCATGTATCTCATTTTTCCACAAAGGTGAAAACTTGAGTTGAATCAATGTACATCAGGAGGATTAATGATAATGAAAAATTCATCTTATAACTGGAAATGATTTATATTCATCCAGTTTTATTAGTTGTCGGACTTTTACTTTATAAATCTTACTTTTCACTTTATAAATCACAGACATCATATAAAAACTATATATTTTTCTGAAAATGTTTTCAAATTTTGTTACATGAATAAATAAGAGTCATCATACAAAGGTGGTAAACATAATTTCGTGAAAGATTGTTTTAAGAACGCAATAGATCTAAAATTCCGCTGGTAACCCAAGAGTTTAAACAAAGTAGTTGTTGAATTGAATTATTGCTGAGACGATTTCTGTGCTTCCGAACAACCAAAGCTGCCCTTGAAAATAAGCGTTCAGCTGGCATTGAAGTGGCTGGAATGCTGAGTAAATCTCGAGCCATAGCCGCGAGAGTTGGAAAAACCGCTGCATTTCGTTGCCACCAGTCCAAAATATCGTGATTCAAATCACACCTAGGGAGTGCTAGATATTGTTGAAGCTCATTCTCAACTGTCTTGGACTCAACTTTATTATATAAATAATCCAAGTCGAAATCATCGATATTTGTTTCTGCTTCTACGTTTTCAGTCATAACAGAGCTTGCAGAGTATGTTTTTATAACATCTTCAAATTTCTCCCATGATTGTGATTTCAATGCCTCCCGCCAAGATGTATAATCAAAGGTCTCGATTTTGTGTCTCGGATCTAATATTAACACTGCACCATAGACCCAGTTAGTTTTATCGTAATGCTTTAACAATTTATCTCTGCCAGCTTGGTATGCCAATATCAATTTTTCATCTGTTACTGTCCTGTTTGAATTTTCATCCAGGTCTTTTACAATCTTCTCAATACTATCCAGTAAGATATTAAACGCAGGAATGACATAAGGTAAAGTCACGTACTTTTCTCCACCCAATCTGTCTGATACTTTTTTAAAATTTCGCAGAAATTCATTAAAATGTGTTAATATATGCCATTCATCTTCGGACAATTAAAAATTTTTCAATGAATCTTCAATGTCACAAATAAATTTCAAGCTCTTCTGCATGTCCATTACTGTACTTAACATATGATGAGTTGAATTCCATCGTGTAGGTACATCCAAAGTTGGCTTTGTAGCTGTCATTCCGATAGTATGACACGCACTGCGAAATCGATTCATCAAGTTTTCGGATTGTCTGAGTTTTGTAAATAATGATCGTATCTTATGGATAGTAGAGTTAATATTAAGTGATTCATCATCATCATCATCATCCTCATCACTATCATCATAATCATAATCAGTTTCACTATCGTTTGATGTCACATTCCCTGAAACTTCTTGCATATTTTTAGAATTCCTAACTGAATGATTCAAGGTCCAAAAGCGGTTCATTCTTTTGCATGTAGGTCATGGGTATCAATTGTAAATTTTTTATCACATCTTGAGCTCCTAGGTTCAAAATATGTGCGAAGCATCTGAGGTGTTGATCAATACAATCAAAATCGAACAAAAGTGTGCTCAATTCATTCATGAATTTAGTATTTGCCGCAACATTATCTAGAGTTATAGCCTGAACGCTATTTTGGAGTCCACGCTCTTGTAAGATATTGAAAAACAGATTTGCCATAGCCTTTCCTGTATGACTATCTTGAGATGGGACAAAATCCAATACGATGGACTGCATCTTCCATTTATCGTCAATGAAATGGCATGTGATACCATAATACGATTTCCCGCTGATCGATGTCCACCCATCGATTGTGAAACTGATTTTCGATTTATTGGAAGTAAGGAATTGTGAAACTTGTTTTTTCAACAATGTGTATCGTTCTGAAAGTCGAGCTCGAAGGACTGTGCGTTTAGGAAATTTGTGTGACGATGTTTTGGCAAAAAATTTTTGTGACATCGCATCATCGAAAGAATTCAACGGAAGGTGTTTTCGTGCAATAAATTCAATCATTTCGTCCATGATTGATTGTTCTGTAGCGGGCTGGTCTTTCTGTAGAAAAAAAATTTTCAGCATGAATTTGTCGTTATTATACTCAACATCATTCAAATACTTATAAATCACACATTAAAATCATCTGAATATTTGAAAATTATATTCAAACTCGCTTGCAGATCGGATTCTGAAAATACTCTGAGATTTTGAAACGCTGTGTGTGAACTTTATCCTTTTAATTCAATGAAGCTTTATCTTCCTTTTTAGATATTCAACAAATCAACTAGCAGACATATTTATCAAGAGGAAAAAAAATTCAACACATTCTCTCTATAATTTTCCAAATCAATTCAGTGATTAGGTTACGTTGATGTTTTTTTTTTGACATAAAGATTTGTTGAATATTTGTGTGAACACACAGCTTAAAATACAAACCAATGTAACTGTAGTTTTTTTTAGAAACTAAGACGAAGGCACTAATAGTCTAGTGGCACTTTGTGTCTATCACAAATGTCCATAGTCGACAATATGAAAAAGTTTGAATTGTGCTTGTTCTAAATGGATTAGAAACATTTCAAATATTCAAAATGAAATTTTTTTACAATTTTGAATATATTTTTTCAACTATGTTCAGCGAATTTCATTATCTTCATTTAGAGAATTGGACAATGGTCGACAAATAGTGGAGGATGGTTGATAACAACATTTACCTAATTCCAAAAATAAAAAAAAAGTAATAATGAAATGAAACCATAAAAAAATTCCATTTCAAAAAACTTACTCCTGACATCATATTGGTCAATTGCTGTTGCCCTGGAATTAGATTGGTGCTTCTGGACGATGAAGGATATAACTTGTTATATATATCAGTATGTTTCAGTTGCAAATGTCTTTTCATGCTTGTTGTTTGTCCCTTCAGCTTCAATTCATATTTAATTTTCTTTTCACTGCATAATTTGCGTGAGACTGTTTTTCCATCTTTGAGAACTTCAATTATTCCAAAATAAGGAGAAAATTTCCTGTTTCTGTGCATGGTAAGAGTATTCGCATCATTGATTGACCTTGTGGCAGACTGACTTGTCTCATTATTCTCATTGGTATCATCACCACTGTTGTCTCAAGCTGTAATTTCATGGGGCGTCGAGCATCGAGCGTCAACATTAGAAAGAAAGAGAGGTCACACAGTTCTTCTCTTTCCTTCTAATGTTGACGCTTGATGCTCGACGCCCCATGAAATTACATCTTGATTCAGAATCTAATCTTGACCGTTTATTTTGTTTTCTACTCATTATGCGTCAAAGTCTTGCAAAAAGAATTCATATAAACTACAAAGCCGAAATCTGGAAAGTAAAAGTAGACAACTGAATAAATATCAGTTTGATCATATTATTAGTTCAATATGACTGTGCAATGATCACAAAAAAGAGTATAAATATGAGATGTGATTCATGTGTGTTATTTATCGAAAATATATATCCACTAGATCCGAAAAAAATGTAAAATATATTCAAACCATAAATTGCTCACATTCTTCAACACATTTAGTTCAAGTGATTTCCACAAATACAATAAACGTTGGATGATTTTCGTCTACACATATCACTTATTTTACAATATTTTGCACGAGATAGTGAAGTATTCCTAAATGTTACATCTTTATTTCCAACCCTGGTAAAAAAAACCGATAGAAACCGATTGAACGGACCAAAAACCGCATAGAAAACGATACGAACAGATAAAAACAGAGAACCTTTGTATCGTTTTCTATGCGGCTTTTGGTCCTTTTTATCGGTTTCTATCGGTTTTTTTTACCGGGGAAGCATACTACATGCTTTTGTAATCAGCATAGTATATTATATATTACTCAAGACAATTATAAATACGATCACCTCGGGAAAAATATGAGCTTCAAATCATTTACAATATAACCTGGAAAAAATAGGATCGCATCAATAAATCAATAAAATAATACTTACGTTACAAGATGGATGTTGTAAAACGTGTAATCATGAATATTTGAAAAATCAACATTTATTTATCTCCAATAAGTCTCATTCATTGACAAATGTAGAATTGAGTTTCCTATTGAAAACATTGGTGATACTCAAATATTCGTCTTGAGGGAATTTTGGTTTAGGCACACGTATATTCACATTCAGTAGGATTGGATTCGCCAGACTACTTGGGCTGAGTTTTCATGGAGCATACAAGTACAACGTGAATCAAGTAAAATTAAGCTAATCTCACATGTACAAAAATTCGTTCTGTCGCAACAACTAGAAACCTTCTAGGTAGGAATCGGCCAATGAGTGAGCGATTTGTAATTGGTTGTTATTTCGGCGGAACCGGAAGTGTGAGAAGGACATTATGATACACTGAAAAAAGTTTGGTGCATAACCTGTCATTTCAATGGAACGCAGCATTCGTACGTACAACTTGGTGCGGCTGGTCCACCAAGTCTGGTGTAAGAAATGCGCGCAACTCCAATTACGTACAACATAGTAACCAAATTCGGTGTAGAAGCCGCACCAAGTCGTAAGTACAAATGTTGCGCCTCATTGAAAGGACAGGTTAAGTGCTAAACTTTTTCCATTGTAGCTTTTATGAAGGTAGAAAACATAGATATCTATACTACACTAGATCGCTAACGACCGTATATGTTGTACATAAAAATTGGCACAAAGAGTATGTACAAAAAGTGCTCTCAAATACGCATGCGTTAAGCAAGACCAGAAATTCTAGATTCTATTGGAATCATAGAGATATAAGAATAGAGGAGGGGGGTTGGCCGAAAGCTGTAAGTGGAAATGTAGTCTCGGATAACAGAAAGAGCGAAGGAGAGAGGAATAGAGGAGTTCTGTGAGAACGGTCGCTCATTGGCTAGCCCATAGACATAGAGCATGGACCGCCAAACAGGCCGCCATATCTGAAGCCAAAAAAAGAGACAGCGAGAGGTACACAATATGCGCTATCTCTTCTGTACTCATTGGATTATTATTATTATTTGGTACACAATATGCGTTATCTCTTTCGCTCCAATAGGCATCACTTTTTACGCATCGAATGAATGACGTTGGCGGTCCATGCTCTATGTCTATGGGCTAGCCTCTATTTCCCTCTCTTTTTGCCAAGACCTACACGTTTTCGGCCCACTCATCTCCTCTAGTCTTATATCTTTATGATTGGAATACTCGATGAACGTTTGAATTCAATTGGTAGGGTCTTGCTTCGAGCATGCGCGTTATGCTTATGTACAAATTTTGATACATACTTTTGTGAGCCTATGTATCAAGGCGCGTGAGTGATCTAGTGTAATATAGATATCTGTGGTAGAAAAGGACGTAGTGAAACAAGATATTTCCGCTTTTGCCGAAACAGCCATTGAAGTGAAAGAATCAGGAAGGAGCCTTTTCAGTAACACAGTGAAACGGCGATGGTTCATTAAAGATGGCTGCCGAATGTAATAATGAAATTCATATTAAATTCGAAATCATTATGAAATAATCCTCCCCGTGGATGATTGCGGGTCTTCCAGGGGGATATTCATGATACCTGTCCTTGATATCCTTTTTATCCATCCCTGGTAGTATCTGCTTCCTTTACGTGGTGGGGAGGATAAGTATCTCAGAGTTGGATCTTTTTTTTGAGTGGAATAAACTACTCAAGAGAAAGAATACAAACTGAGAGAAACGAAATCATCCTAATGCCAGAAACATCGGCAAAATCAAACGGAAGGAAAGCAAGGGGAAACTACCTTCCTTGACATGTTTCAATACTTCCCGAGGAAATGAAACCTTTTTCCCAACCTGGAATATTATGTAACAAAAACAAACAAACAAATTAATAAATACATGATGGCGCTCTCTCGGGTAAAATATTCCGGAGGTAAACTAGTCTCCCGTTCGGATCTCCGGGTGGAGGCTGCTCGAGGAAGCTTCATCAGCAAGGAACGAAAACCGAAGAATAGGATAGGGAAAAGAAACAACATTCTTCGAGTCGGAGCGTGGAATGTTAGATCACTGAGGCAAGCGAGAAAATTAGAAAATTTGAAATTAGAAATGAATAGGTTGAATATAGACGTAATGGGGATTAGCGAAATGAGATGGCCACAAGAGGGCGATTTCTGGAGTGGGGATTATAGAATAATTCATACAGGATCAAAGAACAGTCAAGCAGGTGCAGGAATTGTAATGCATAAAAGAGTAGGAAATAGAATAGAAAATTATTTGCAACATAATGAACGTGTGATGATGGTTAGAATCAGAACAAAACCGGTAGACACCGTCATAGTTCAAGTATACATGCCCACATCTGCATATTCGGAGGAAGATATTGAAAAAACGTACGAAGAAATAGAAGAAGTGATAGAATATGTGAAGGGAGAAGAGAATCTGATAGTGATGGGGGATTGGAATGCGGTAGTAGGACAAGGAAAAGAGGACAACATTATAGGAGATTTCGCGTTAGGGAGGAGGAACGATAGAGGACAACGTTTAGTCGAATTTTGTGAAAATCATAAGATGGTTATCACAAACACTTTATTCGAAAATCATCCAAGAAGAATCTACACTTGGAAAATGCCAGGAGATACAGCAAGATACCAAATTGATTACATATTAGTGAAACAAAGATTTAGAAACCAAGTGAAAAACTGTAAAACTTATCCCGGTGCAGATATAGATAGTGATCATAATATGTTGATGATGAAATGTTCTCTGAAATTCAAATCTCTGAAGAAGAAAAGGAAAATGCAGAAAAGATGGAATTTGAAGAACCTCAAGCAAAAACAAACACATGAGGCATTCGAGAAAATGTTGGATGAAAAATTGGGAGATCAAAAAGAGAAAGACTTGGGAATAGAGAGGAGATGGACAAAGATGAAGGGGAATATAAGAGAATGTGCGGATAAGATTTTGAAGAATGATGGAGTAGAAGCTAAAAACCCATGGATAACGGGAGAAATTTTAGAATTGATAAATGAAAGAAGAAAATACAAGAATAATGATAGCCAAGAAGGCCAGCAACGATACAAATCATTCAGAAATAAAATAATAAGAGAATCAAGGAAAGCAAAAGAACAGTGGTTAGAAGAGGAATGTCAGGAAATAGAAATAAGATTGCATTTAGGAAAAATAGATGAAGCATATAGGATTGTTAAAAGATTTTTCGGACAAAGGAAATCTAGAAGCAATAAGACTAGAAACTCTCTAGGACGACAATTGATAAAAACGGAAGAGAAAATAGAACAGTGGATCAATCATTTGGAAGACTTGTATAGAGGAAACGATGATATAGCACTATTAGAGAAGGAGGAGGATGTAGATGAGGAAGAATTGGGAGATTCGATATTGAAATCAGAATTCGACAAGGCTTTGAAAGAATTGAAAAATAATAAAGCGCCAGGCATAGATGGCATAAGTGCGGACCTTATAAAAGCCTCCAGTGAAGGAACTCGCGACGCACTGTTTGAATTGATTAGAGATATGTACGAAAAAGGAGAAGTACCGGAAGATTTCCAAAAGAATAAAATTGTCGCTATCCCGAAAAAACAAGGGGCAGACAAATGCGAGAACTACAGAACGATCAGTTTAACTTCACATGCTTCGAAAATACTGACCAAAATTATATACAGGAGGATGGAAAATAAAATAGAGAGTAGATTGGCAGAGGATCAGTTTGGTTTTAGAAAAAATAGGGGAACGCGAGAAGCAATCTTAGCACTCAGGGCAGTAATAGAGAAAAGGATAGCGCTGAAGAAATCTGTGTACATAGGTTTTGTAGATATACAAAAGGCTTTCGATAATGTGGACTGGGAGAAGATGTTTGCGATCCTGAAGAAGGTGGGAATAAATTATAAAGATAGAAGAATAATATACGAATTATATAAGAATCAAAGTGCAATAATAGACATAGAGGGTCAGGAAGGGGAAGCACAAATAAGAAGAGGAGTGAGACAAGGATGCTCATTATCGCCACTGATGTTCAATTTATATATAGAAGAAGCAATGAACGAAGTGAAGGAGGAAATTCAATCGAAATTACAGATTCAGGGAGAAAATATAAGTATGTTGAGATTCGCGGATGACATAGCTATATTGGCCACGAGTAGTACTGAGTTAGAAAATATTCTCAACACCATGAGAACAATATTATTGGAAAACTATTGTATGAATATAAATAAAGACAAAACAAAATTCATGATGTGTACAGCAGCGATAACAGCTAGAAGAACGAGAATCAAAATAGATACCGAGACAATTGAACAGGTGAAAGAATTCAAATATCTAGGAAGCATAATTACAGAGAACGGCAAAAGCGAAAGAGATATAAGAGCAAGAATAGCACAAGGGAAACAGGCTTTTTATCAAAAGAGACAGTTATGATGCTCAAAAAATATAAGCTTGGAATTAAGGGAGAAATCCTTGAAAAGTTACGTCTGGAGCACAGCATTATATGGTTGCGAAACTTGGACAATGGGGAAAACTGATCAACGAAGACTTGAAGCTTTTGAAATGTGGTGTTATAGGAGGATGCTCAGAATAAAATGGATAGACAAAGTCAAAAATGAAGAAGTACTCGAGCAGATAAATGAAGAAAGAAATCTTTTGAAACACATCGTGAAAAGGAGAAGCAATCTTATAGGACACACATTACGGCATGAGAGTTTATTGAAAACAATATTGGAAGGGAAAATGAATGGTAAAACTGGTAAAGGTAGACCTAGAGCAAGTTATATGAAGCAAATCGTACAAGACAAGGGATGTA
Organism: Gonatopus flavifemur; assembly: GCA_018340375.1. Lineage (NCBI taxonomy): Eukaryota > Metazoa > Arthropoda > Insecta > Hymenoptera > Dryinidae > Gonatopus > Gonatopus flavifemur. Next base: position 18,469,653 of record JAFFJZ010000009.1, read on the forward strand.
GTACATATGTAGAAATTAAACGTTTGGCGGATAATAGACAGGGGTGGAGGGTTTCATCAAACCAGTCGTAAGACTGATGACTTCATGATGATGATGATGATGATATGAAATAATGGTGCTATGCGATTGAAAAAGGTTAATTACGGTCAATTTTCTGTTACTAATCACTTTTTATTCATCTCATTTATGTGCAGCACTTTTGATGGATTTCAGTGTTAGGTTATGTGCAGGTCAGGTTATGGTAGCAAACAATTCTCATTGGACGTCGCAACAAAAACTCCTATATAGCACTAGTCACTAGATGGGTTCTTCCGTTTCACTGTATTTCAGTCAATTACTAAGAAGGCTCCTTCCTGATTCTTTTTATTCAATGCCTAAGGCCCACGTCACATGGAACAAAAATGACGTGGAAAGAACAACGCGGAACCCTTGGTTGAATAGAGAGGAGAATAATCACCTCGGTAGACCGCAATTATCCCGAAAGCGTGTTGACCCGGAAGTCGAAATCCCGAATAAGAGTAATCCCGAAAGATCACTATATTTTACTAGTCACGCGCTAATGAAATAAGATGTCACCAAAATTTTTTCGAGATTACTTCTATTCGGGATTTTAACTTTCAGGCCAACACGCTTTCGGGATAATCGCGGTCTCCCAATTACCCAGGGGGCATAAACTCAAACGTAAGATTCAAAGAAGCGTTTGTGGCGCCTCCCAAGTTAAGGACACTTGAACTAACATCACATGCGTGCACTAACACCACTAGAAGACCAATAATAAAAATTTGTGAAGTAGTGTGGGTATACATCTATGGAATAGTTCAAGTGTCCTTAACTGGGCCGGCGCCACAAACGCTTCTTCGAATTTCACATTTGAGATTATGCCCCCTGCAATTACCTCTGGTAGGGTGTCATAACCCCAAATGTTCATAGGCCCGAAAGGCCGCTGGCCTGAATTGTCACACGCTCGAATGGTCATATGCCCGAATGTCCGTAAGCCCGAAGTTGCATAACCCCGAAGTTCAAATGATGAATTAAGGTGTTTTCAGATGGCAGCGATTAGCGACGAGCGATACTTTTGATGAAAAGAGAGGTCCCATGTTACCTCTCTTTTTATCTACCGTATCGCTCGTCGCTAATCGCTGCCATCTGAAGACATCTTTATGGTTTCAATCAATTACTGGGTACTTTTATACGGCACAAAAGCGAATTATGATCGTGTCAATGGCTTGTCAACACATTTCAATTGTACAAAGTATCCTACATTCGAGTTACAACATAAATTATAATCAGGAACTCGGAGTCATGCACCTTCGGGCATGTGATAATTCGGGCAAGCGGCCTTTCGGGCCTATGAACATGCGGAGTTCAAGGGTTCCGCGTAATTTTTGCTCTATGCACTGTTGCCAGGTTAAGGATCCCTAGACGCTTCCAATAGGTCATTCTGTTTAACACAGTTCTCACATTCGTTGATTCCCTTAGATCGATCCCTAATCTGGCAACTCTGGCTCTATGTGAATGTGACCGGGCTTCAGTATGTTACTGGAATTTAGTGAAACAGAAGAACCCATCTAGTGACTAGTGCTTCATAAGGGTTTTTGTTTAGACGTCCAATGAAAATTATTCACTACCACAACCTAACCTGCACATAACCTAACACTTGAATCCATTAAAAGTGCTACACATAAATAAGATGAATGAAAAGTGATCAGTAACAGAAAATTGACCGTAATTACCCTTTTTCAACAGCACCATTATTTCGTAATGATTTCGAATTTAACATGAATCTCATTACATTCGGCAGTCATCTTTAATGACTCTTCGCCGTTTCACTGTGTTACTAAGAAGGCTCCTTCCTGATTCTTTTATTTTGATGGTCACAGATATCCAAAAATCATCAATTACAACGTAATCAAAGGTATTACCGTTAGAACTGATACCTGACTTTCTTTCAGCACTGTACTAAACGGAAACATAATTTAAACGACTCAGTGAAGGCATGAGCTCGTGATGGCCATCAGGACCTTTCATTGAATTTCCTCATTTTAACAATCGTTCAAATCACCTTTTGTTTAATACACCTGCTACCATAACAGCTACTATTCATATGAAAATACAGTATAAATTTAGCCCTTACTCGCGAATCTCACACGTGTTTCAATTTTTTCGGGGAGCGCAAAGTTTTCTCAACCACGATCTAGCTCGTCGATCTCATGTTGGTGGCTCGGCTTATAACTCGGATCGTCTAAAATTCTGTCGACTCGACTCGAAGATCGGATCTTGAAAAATTACTAAGATCGTCTCGAAGATCGGGTCGAAATTTCGAGCGATCCGAGCCGATCTTCGATCTAGATCGAAGATCGCGGCAACACTAGTGAGCATCATCAAGCACCACATTGACTCTATAGAGACTACAGCTCGTATCAAAATCATACATGTTGACATAATCATGTTTATGAATTTTTGCTATATTCATATTGTCATCGATATTTTGCATCTCTTCATTGTCGTCTGAGCCGTCAAGCCTTCTTTTTCCATCCGGTTTCGTTACTTTTTTAGCATTAGATGTGAAAACATTTTTAGATCCACTATTTTCTTCTGGAGGATTTTTAGAATTTTTATTTCCTCTTCCCATTTTGTCTTCTTGCGATGAATTGAATAAACTTTCTTCAATTAAATTTTCATCAATTTGAAAACTATCTTCATCTATTTGACTGATAACTGCAACATCCACGGAATTGTTCATAGGATCATCCTCAAAACTTGCATCACTGTTCACCTTTGACACTTTTAAAGATAACATAGGTTATGTCCAAAATTTCCACTCCATTTCTCCCAGCGACTTATTTTCCGCGAACAAAACTATAAAATTTCAATTTGACTTTTTTACGTTATATATACATATATATATATATATGAACTCAATAAAATATAGGAAACAAGAATACGCGAATAAAGCGCAGAAATTTGTCGGCAGAGATGATAACGCGTCCTATCGCCACGCTAGCTCGACAGGCTCTCCGTGAATGCTTCTTATTGCGGAGAGGTTATAGACGACAGGACTAATGTTGACAAACTTCATTCACCCGTAAAACAATAACTTCTTCTAAGTTGCTCTCATATGAATTCGCGGTGTAGCTTATCGGTTAGATGTAAAGTTTAGATGTAAAGATGTAATTGTTAGGTAGGTAGGTAGGATTCATGGGTTCGATTCCCTGTTCGGTGGGATAGAAAATTTTCCTTGTATCCTTGAGTTATAAAAAATCACAAATATTATTACTTTAACTCTATGACGTACATTGGATTAGATTTTTTTTCATTATACAATTTGTTCAATCTTCTGATCGTAAATATTGATTAATAGTTGTGGTAACTAAATGTTTAAAGTTCTCTCAATTATTTTCAGTAGTTCTAATGACTATTTTTTTGAGGACATAATGTTACTGACTCGATTCCAATTACATTCAACTCATAGTACGTCCAATCCCAAAAACATAGTTGCTTTTACTATTCCATATGAGTTCTTAGCAAGAAAAATTTTCAGTTCCTACAACTTCTGTGGTCATTGTGATCCAATTTACATAGTTCATCTAAATATAGCCTACATAGTTCTGGAAACAAAAATTACATAGTTGAGTCGCTATTTCACCATATTTTCATAGTTGGTAATACCATTTTTTTCTCTGGGTGTGGAGATTTAACTGGCCACTCACGGAACTACGACTTTTCGGAACTATAACTTTTCACGAGGCGTATAGCTCAAGGTCCAGGAACACTCTAAATTCTAATTCACCTCCACAATTCGGTAAGCCTACCAGCAGGATTCTCCTCCGTACGTCGCACAGTGGCGGGGAATGACCTATGCGTGGACAAATTGATTTTTTGAGCTTCCGACATTTATGCGAATTTTGCAAATTCAATAAGAAGAAGAAGGAAACTAGTACCCAAGTTCCATGCAGTTTGTGAAATTTCCGTGAATATCGGAAATATCCAGTACCAGTATCTTCGCAGCCGGCTTCTTCGACTTGGGGCGCATTTTCATTGTGTACAATGGGGAAAAAAACTCTATTTCCTCATGCTTCTAATAGGTCGTGGGGAACTATATACTAATTTATAAATTTTCAATAAAAATTTAATTTTTACCATCTAAATGCTTGAGAAATAATTCACGTTGATGATATGGTTGACACGTTTCAAAATTATATTTAGGCTCGGACTTGATTTGGGGTTTATGAAATAGGAATGTCACGAATTAAATCCAGTTTTACCGTTCAAAGGCTGTCCCTTCTTTTGATTGGCTGATTATTACAGGACTACTAATAATATCCTCGTTTCTAATGGAATCCATCAATTGGAAAAGGTGGCAGCTTTTCAACGGCAACGCTGATTGAATCCACTTGCCGTGAAATTTAATCATTGAAATGGAATGAGCACTCCCTAGATGAATACAATTGAAGTGAGGGAGTTCATTATAAGAGCAAGGAGAAATAAGACTCCCATAATTTATTTTCTTCATTTCTTTACAATGCATATGTTAGAAAGAGATATCATCCCCCAAATACTGATCTTTCTCTGACTAAACGATACTATAGAAAAAGCAAGGTGCTCCCAAGTAGCACAAGAACTTCTCAAATATGCCATGGTTATTCTATGCATGAGAAGGGAATGTGCAAATGCGACTATTTTGTATAAACTCGTTAAGATATTCTATGAAGGTACATAGTACATAATTATCCGAAACAGTCTCATTTGGAGGTTCTACGCATGTTCGTAGGATTTTCCAAACACGTTCTGAGCATTGGTAACCACTTGTGTTGCTTGGGATGATTCTAGTATAACATAGAGTTCAATGGGGGGAATTTACATGTGCCCAAATTTTTAGGAGACTTTTGCGTACTTCAAATTAACAGTTGTTTATGTTTCCCGAATAGATTGGAAAGAAATATATTAATACTTTATAGTACAAGATCAGAGTATTAGAATGCAGCTCAAATGAATCTTTAGAAATTCAGTCAAAGTTCTTATGAAGAAGCATGGGAATTCACCTGATATTTGAATACAAGAATTTTTTTTCGAACACAAATGATATCCAAAGCTGATAAGAACAGATTAATTAAGAACATGGGACTCTGTAAGTATATAATCAAATAACATTAATAAAAACAAAGCTCAAACGGTAGACATATTCCCTAATGTCCTCACCGTATTAGCCGTGATATTAGTCGTATGAGGTTCTATGAGGTAGTTGACTTATAAAGTGAAAATATTTATTTATAATAATTACAATTGTTCAGAATCGCTATCCTGATTTCCAGGATTATGTTTTTGATTTTTAAAATCATACATATTCGTATTAAATAACTTTTTATAATTTTCAGTGAGCTGTACATCATAACATGTGGTCTTTATTTGACTTTTGGTGAAAAGTAGGCCTGCTAAAGTTTCAGTGCTTAGTTTGTTTCTCAAATTGGTTTTCATGAGATTAATTGATGGAAATAAACGTTCTACATCAGCACTACTATGAGGTAAACATAGAAGAATCTCTGCAAAACTACAAATTAATGGCAACTTAGGAGATGCATCGCCTCTCGTTATTTTCGATATATGGTTCCAGAATTTGTCAACCTGAATATTCTCTTTTGAGGAGAAGGGAAGTTTTATATTTCTTAATAATCTCCATTCACGATCTAACTCGGTTAAATTCTTAGGACAGATTTCTGGAAAAATTGAATGAATTTTAGAAAAACGAGTTTCTTAAGTATTCTACGAAGTACACGAATGTCCATTGAATATCCAGGATATCTAACTGACATGTAATAGACGTTAGATGGATATTGGACGGAAATTTGAGTGTCCGTTACATGTCTGATCGATGTTACATATCCAATGAAATTTTCCCTCTCACGCAGCATGGTTTGACTATAATCTACTGATCCTTCATAACATAATCTGATTAAAATAAGTCTTTTCAATGGTAAGATCATATCTATTCCACAAATTTATTTATTGTTGATCTCCATAGTTTCAGAATGGAAGCTCAGTGAACATTTTGGGTCTTGCGATATCTTTTAGACACAGAATGTTTACTGGGAGGCCAATGACTGTCATGGTACCAATAATTGAACCATTGATTCAGAAAAATGCTCATCCCAGATAGCACAAGAGTTTTGAAAGGACCTCGAATGAATACAATGTACTCATTGAGAACTCTTTTAGTATCGTTGTGTCATGTGGGATAGTTGTAGCAACTATATGCATGGACTATAATAACTCTTAGTCTCATAACATGACTCTTAGTCATGGGAACTATTTCATGATCTTTGTGATTATTTCGTCACAGTTAGACATAAGATGAATATTCGGAGGAACTATTCATTCTATTCTCATAGTTCAAATCACAATGTTTCAATTGATTTTATGATTACTCAGTATTCAATCTATAATTAGCGAGACGACCCCAATAAAAATTGTTGTCAGAAATGGAAAGGACCTCTATCTGAATCTAACGGAATCAATATGTGTTTCTTAAATACACATATTGACTCCATTAGATTCGGATAGAGGTTCTGTCCGCTCCTGACTGTAATTCTTACTAGGGGAATTTGCCATAGTTCATACAAACGTTAACTGTTTGGAAATAGTTTATCCGGAATAGTTGTAATTTCTATCAGTGTCTGTGGTTATGGACCGTCATGTCAGATATTAAAACATAAGTAACATCTTTCATCGCATAAAGATCAAAGATGCAAGGTTTGTATCTCCTGAATAGAGAATATAATGATAATACAAAGACGAGAATGAATAACTAATAATTACCTGGAAATAGTCGCCGTAAATTCGCGATAGATGGTAAATTCTTCTTCACATTTGGATCAATTAATGTTTCTGGATTCAAAAATTTCAAATTTTGAAGTTTTTCTTTCTGTTCAAAAGGGAATCTAGCTCTCATTTGCTTGCAACTTTCTATTTGAAAATCAAGACATTTTTGTCGAGACTGCTTGAGATTTTCCAATGGAATATTGTTCTTTTGAGAATGAATGATAGCTGCAACGTTGCCTCCCAGATGAACATTCTCTAATTCTGAAAGGTATAATTCATCCTCAAATTTGAGATTCAATATTTTCGTTTCTAAAGTTACATTTTGACCGCAGGAGTAATTTTTTTCTTCTGATGTTAATTCTAAATAGGCTGGTTCCACAAAACACTCCAAGATTGTTTGATAAATAGTAAAAATTTTATCATATAATCGGTAGAGTTTTGGATGCTTTGATTGCATCTCTTCAGTCAGATCGTGAAAGTAGGGCAGAACGTAGCTTAAGACCTCCAAGTACAATTCAGTGGTTGGTTCATGGCACTTATCAAGGATGGATTGACCTGACAGTAAGCGATCAGTGGAAACCGCACTTTGGAAAAAAAGTTTCAGGGCAGACAACTGTTCCAGAAGCCTTCTGACAACTTGAAGTAATGATAGCCATCAAGTCTGGGATGGATGTAACAATTTATGAGGTTCCACATCTATGAAACATTGAAAAGTTTCATAGTCCCCGATTCGTTTCGGACTATTCTGTATGTAATTACAATACATATGTAATTAAATACATCGCGTGCAAAATCTTCCACACTCCTTGGTAACTTTGCACATGCATAAGATGCATACAAATGGAGAAAGTGACATATACACTTCATTTTGAATAAGTGGGGGATATCTTCAGAGAGCAATGTTGATAAGGAATGGTGTGCTCCAAACGACGTATTGGCTCCATTAGCAGCAAAGCCGGCCATATTCTTCTTGTATGGAATATTTTTTGATTCGAAATATTCTTTTATTTTGTTACATAGGGATGTAGCAGTTCCATCAACAATGGGTATCAAGCATAAAAAATCGTCTTATATATTGGAACCAACGGCAGTTCTTGCGATGAGAGCTGAATGTTTCGTTCTAGACTTGTCGGTGCTCTCATCAACTATGATGGAAAATTTATTCTTTTGTAAAACTGAAATAAGTTCATTTTCCGCGGCTTGACTAGTCACATTTGTGATGATAGCTTGTGCTTTCGTTCTTTCGAATGCCGATTCTTCAGCAATTTTAGAGTCTGGGCAAACTGATTGAACCATTTTGTTCAAGTGCCCTGCTACATTGAATGGTAGATTATGTTCTGCCAAAAAACAAGACAACTCTATCTCTGCAGCCAATACTTGATCCTTCAATGTATTTGATGTTGATTAAAGTAACATGAATCTATTGATGGTTGATGTAAAGTAGCTGTGAGAATGGGGCAGTACTATGATTAGAAAAAAAATTGTGGCCCACAGACATGTGAAATATGAATGAATGTAGTATAATGTATAGATCTCATAGCTCAGAACACCCACAACAAATATTTTAGGTAGTGACGCGGCTAATTTATTGTGTATAAGACCTTCACAAAACGAATTTCATGATTCTCCATGGCACGTGTATTTATTCTTAAAATATAGATTTTATGGAAGAGGGTGCGGAATTATGAAAAATTATGATAGTTATGAGAAATTTGGAGAAACTGTAAAACATGGAATAATTTCCGCCAAAAACACATTCAAAAACATGACGAATAAAAATCCATACAACTTTACCGAAATCAGGAAACCAACACTCACCTTGAACTCCTGATAAATGTTTCGCGCTCATATAGTGCTTATTCGAATCTTTCTTTCCACTATCACATTTCAGGTCGCATTTGCATACACTGCAATAAAAGAAACTGTTCTCTTTGGGACTTTTTTTCAACCAACCTTTATAGTTTTTTTCCTTTTCCCAAGAAGACAGATACTTTTGATGATAGCGAATGACCTCTCGTTTTTTTGTTGGAGTTGCATGTCTATTTTCATCTTCAGAATTACTTGTATCCATTTTAGAATCAAAATAGCTATCATGCGACCAACATAAAGGTATGTGATGTAAATGATGTTACAAGAGAGAAGATGAAAGTGCTCACGGTCGTAGTTACATTGAATCTTGGATATTTCGATTCCGATTCACTGAGGGAAGAGTTTATTCGTATTTAATCAAGTTTGTTTTGGATACGGCGAAATAAATATTTTTCCCAAATAAACGTGGCTCATTACCGATAAATGAAGTTTATTAACTGTTGAAAAACCTCATATGACATTTCTTAACTGTTAATAAACCGTATCTGGAGGTAATGAGTGATGTTTGTATCTAATGAATATTTATCTCGCCGTATCTAAAACCAGATTTACTGAATATAAATAAATTCTTCTCTCAGTATTCCTCATATACTCGGATGAGACGAAAATTCCGTAGATTTCGATTCCAATTCCGTAGGTCCGTAGATCGGGTTGAAATTCCGTAGATCTACGGAGAGTTCCGTAGGGTTGGCAACGCTGCTACCATGAACGTTGTTGACAGGCATTTTCCATTTTTTTCATTTCAATCTCATTTTTGAAGCTGGGTGTATCGATTAATTTGTTGCAAATTTTTTCCATAGAAACTAACATCAATTCTACGAATTTTGATCCCAATCCGATCATGGGTAAATAATTGGGTGTACGTCAATTTAATTGTAAAAGAAAGACATTTTTTTCTTCACATAAAAATTGACTTTCAATTGAAAAATTCCTCCTGGTATGTATCTCTCAACATTATAGAAGTCCTAGTTAGTCTATCTGTTCAATATTGAGCAGAGCATAGGAGAATTCAATCTGTACCCGAGTGAGTGCAGAAAGCATTAACAAGATCAATGAATAATTGTCTTTCTTGTTCGAATATTCCAAATTTCGTAATGCTTCCTGAACTTGAACACTCTTGTTTTTAACAACCAATCTTCGAGGCAGTCCTCGTCTGTTTCGATATTGTGAACTGCCAACGTGGAATGAATATTTCGGAACTTGTATGTTTCTCAACAAAACTGATAATTGTCACTTCTGTTGGGGTGTTCGAAAAACTATCTTGCCCTCGCACGTTCCACGAAAAAAACTCGTGTTTGTGCGTTATGGCTATTCGTGGAGAATTTAATTCCTGCTGCGATCCATTCAATTTGGAAAATTATACAGCAACAAAAAGTTTGAGGGTAGCTTCTGAATATTTGCAAGATGAATACAATTTGAGTCGGTTCGATTATCTGTGTACACAATGCAGAAAAAATAAATCACAATCGGAAAATGAACTAGACGCTTATAATATCCCTGATAGAGATAAAAAAACCGGTGTGTGGAGAAAACGACATTGGGAGTATTGTAAGTCCGAATGGCAGTTTTCAAATAGTTAAGAGATCACAGAGTAATCCATTTAATCGGATACTCCAACTTATGAATTATCAAATAATTAGATCCTTCATGGAGTTGAATTCGATTTCATCCTTTCCCAGGCATAAGTCTATCCGATGAAGAGCTATCTGCAGCCAGTACCCTTTCTGAATCGAGCATTGACACGGAGTCACCTCATATCAATGATGGCTTAAAATTGTTCGATAAGTTTCCAATAATTGCCCCCAGAATGAAAAATCAAGCCTATTTGAGGGACAAAATTGATGATGTTCAAAGTCATTCGTCAAGTGTACTGCATGTGGAAACAAGTTCCCGCGATCAACTTCATGCTGAAGATATCATCGCAATGATTGAAGATTTCAAAATCGAATTTCATTATGAAGACGCATCACGCAACGAAAAATTCCAAATCCTCACGTTGTTTCCATTGACTTGAAGTGAGTGTGAGGTTTGCAAAATTATAGGTCCAACTAAATACATGGTCTGAGCTGCAAAGAATATCAGAGGATAACAAGGAATATTGAGTACGTCAGAATCGAGATCTGGTAGATGAAAAATTTGATATTCATGCAAATTGGAGCACGGGAGAAGTGAACACATTTGAACATGGATCAAATTGGAACACCTTGGATTATTGGTCACGTAATCTGATCTTTGATTCCACAATTAAGACAGAATAATGTTATCTTACAGGAACGTTACAGATGACATGAGATTCCCTGGAGTCTCTATCGCATTCCGCATTGTGGTTAAATTAATCATGTTCGACTTCGTAGAAAATCAGTTTCATGATTTTCACTTTCCAATTACACAATAAAAGATGTGTACTGGGAAATTCCAGCAGTCAACTGAACTGAAAATTGCAGTACATTTGCTGAATTATTCCAGCACATTCATTTTACTGTAAGAATTGGAATTTTGCAATCTGTTCAGATCTAGTCAGATCTGATCAACCCAAAAAAAAGATCTGTTCAGATCCGATGAGATCTGATTAGATCTGATCAGATCCGATTGGATCTAATGATTTTTTCCCGGGAGTGTACTTAGTAATGCATTGTAATCGGGTCAAAAATTCGGAGAATTTTACCGTATCCAGAGAGAATGTACCCAGGAGAAAGAAAAAAATTTTCCTCCGTGACATTGTTCGGATGCACCTTTTTTAGCGCTGGAATCTATTGTTTGCATAATTCCTTTAGTCCAATGATGTTTTCAGGGCGAACTCTATCTGCCGATGTCAAAAGGAAAGTGGTGGAATCTCATGTTGATGACGAAACAAGCATCAATTTGCCGGGGATGGAAGATTTCATTTCAATTCGAAGTGATGCAGGTCAACGTGAACATACCCAGGAAAAATTGATACTTTCTAATCTAAAAGAATTGTATGCACTTCTCAAAACGCGATATCCAGAATGTAAAATTGGATTTTCAATGTTCGCATCGTTGCGTTCCAAGCACTGTGTACCCGCAGGATCCGGTGGTACACACAGTGTTTGTGTGTGCACCATTCATGAAAATTTGAAACTTATGATGTCAGGTGAGTGCCATGATAAAGATATCCCTGGTTGAAAAATCTCATTGAATTGATTGATTTTTATTGAATCCGACGCAGAAACACAATTAAACTCGTAACGAAATGGAATGAATGGATTTGAATTGTGTTTCAGCATGGGAATCAGTCGATTCAATGGCATTTCTCAACTAGGGATATACTTTTAGTTTTGAAATTTCCAATGTTTTCATTACGACTATTTATTTTCCTATGGTCATTTTGCAACTTCATTCAGGTCGTCATTCGCCATTTTGTCTGTACCACTGGAACATCATAGTGACTGCTTGAATATGAGTATTCGTGAGAATCTGTCATCGGAATGCTATTTGAAGCAATGCAAGGATTGTGATGGAATCGGAAGGTCCAAATGTTTATTAGAAGATGTTTTTGATGAAAATAATATCGAAAATGTGACTTATAAATTCCGGGTTCTAACCCTCGAACAAGCCTTGAAACATTCAACAAGTGTTCATCCGAATGTATAGATGGATTTTGTTGCCAAATCGATAATCTCTTTCCTCATGCATTCATTGCGGAAAAACAAGCAAAATTCATGAGACATTTGAAGGAATAATTGGCAGCTGACGAATTCCTTGTAATCGTAGGGTATATAGGAGGCTCAAAAAAGGAACAGAGGAAGTTTATATCCTTGTCACCCTCACCAAAACGTAGTGCTAGTACGAGAAACCTTCGACTTCGATACAAGAAGAAGGATTCTCCGTATACTGTATGAAATAATATTTCGTAAAGGAAACAAGAAGAGTTTCAAGTCGTGAAAAGGGCCTCGACCCATAGAAAAAGACGAAACGTTCATGAATAGAGTCGATCGGCAACAATGACAATAGCGGTCAGAGCCTTTCATTGACTACGGTAGCAGGGACGTGAACTGAGTAGACCATTGTTCCCATTACATGCATTCATTTTCTCGTTACATTCTTACAACGTATCAATGGAAACTGAATACGAAAAACGAAATCACTCAGTATTTATCCTTGAATCCTTATCATGAGTAAAATTCGTAGAATATTGTAAATTGTTGACAGAACGTACAATTTCTCCTGCTAAACTATGTGTATACACAACAAGTATTTCGTAAATAAAGATTTCATGACAAGGATTATTTTCTAAAGTTTTCAATGTTTCGTACACTATGAGTTCGACATTATTTGAGATGAAATTCGGAACGGTACCCAATCCCGTACAGCACAACCACTGATCCTCGGACATTTCTCCGTCGCCTCTACGTCGCTTCTCCGTCCATTCGCCTTGTATACACGTCTCCCTCTTCTCCACCTCTATGATTATAAGACTTTCGATCAGCCTCAATACGATTTTGGATAATTCATAAATAGTTATGAGGAAGCTTTTTATTCACAACTAGGAGTGCTGATAAAAGATTCTATCGATGATTCATTGTTTGTTGAAACTTATGACACTCTGCATTTTGGGAATCCCAATGTGATCCCAGATCCAGTTTCAATTCAAGATGATTTGGATGATGATTCGTTTGAAATCGAGACGAATTTAGATCTGCACTCATCGGAAGATGCCGGAATCGATATTGAATATAAGGAGACAGCGGTTTAGTTTTGAAAGTGAGGAAAAAAACACAAATTGAAATTCGAAACAGTTGAAACGAGATTCAAGCGATTGGATTCGAAACGACAATTATATCGTTGGGAACGAAATGGTGGATCTCGAACTGAAAAATTGCAGAAAATATCTGAACTAACATTGAATGAGTTCTCAGAAGCCGTACAAGAATCAATGACTGTCCATGATCTTGACATTCGCAGATGGGCTATAGAAGCTCGGGATGAAGTTTCGTTGGCGCCAAACTTATTCAAAGCTCCTGAAAAATGGGTCAACCAGTTCAAACGCAGACATAGAATAGTTTCTAGAAGAAGTAACAAGTTCGTGACACGAAAATCAATTATCAACAAATAAAAACTGCAGTGAGATGCCAATAAATTTGTAGGAAAAGTGCGACATGATATTTCGTTAGTTGGGGAAGAAAATGTTTTCAACTCTGATCAATCAGGTTCCAATCTTGAGATGCGCACATGGTGTACTTCGGCGTTGAAAGGACAAGGAAGAGTTGAAGCTTTGGCACAGTCAATAAATTCGATGACTCCAATCATTGATTCATAACCAGTTTTGTTCCCCTCGATTCACGAATCTGATCAAATACGCATGGTTCAAAAGTGGCTATACACAAGAAAGACCATCCGAGTTTACAAATCCCGTTGATGACTGCTTCAAGAATTCCGCGCCAATATGTGACTTGTGCGACGCAGCTGCTGTGATATGGTGTGCATGGTGTACAAAATCCGTATGCATGAGACAATTCTTCAACGGTTGCCACATCTGCAATCGTTACTGCGAATAGTGGAAGATAATTTATCATAATCATAATCAATCATAAATTAACCTTCGGAGATTCATCCCTGGACATTTCAGACTTTTTTATGCGTTCAGTATCGAGTATTTTTGTCTGGAAAAAAATGCCACCAGATGGAGCTATCTATGCGCTCGTATCCACTTCAAAGGAGGAAAGAGAGTTGAAGCATTGGCACAGTCAATAAATTCTATGACCCACACTGTTAGAAATTTGGCAGCGAAATTCAATCACATGTAATGGAAGCAATTTCCACTCACGTAATTCAAAAATTCCAGTTACATATGAATGAAAATTCAGTTACTAAACTATAATATTATGGATGATATAATGTAGCACAAATTGAAAATTCAATTTAACTAATTGGATTCCTAATTCAATCACCAAGAATTCAAAATTTCATTCTCAAGTGTGCTTGAAAAATGAATGAGGTTTCAAGAAATTTTGAACGATGCATAGTTACACTACACAACCACTGATTCCTGCCAGCGGTGTTTCGCTATCACCTTTGTTGATCGTTCCACAAGGAAAACATGGAAAAGGTGTGCATGGTGTACAAGATCTATATGCATAGAACAATTCTTCAACGATTACCACATCTACAATCGTTACTGCATATAGTGGAAGCGAATTTATCATTGAGAAGAAAATACTCAATCTTATGAATTATATTATTGAATTGAATACTCTATCATGAAATTCAATGGATTGTTTGAGTAAAAAACTGCATAATACTGTTTGGAAGTTGAGATCAGATTTTTTTTCACCGTGGACTTCTGCTGTTATATTCATTGCATTTAAGGGGACACCAGCGATTGTTCGGACCTCTCTTTCCATCGTATAGGCGTGTTCTTTCCTGCCCAACGTGCTCCGATATTAACGTTGGCATCCCCTTGGAGGCCTATCGCGATATCCAGAGATATATTCTAGTCCAAACAGGGACACAATCTCTGATGTCTAAAAAAATAGACGCCATATTGGTTTCACCATTTATGAATTCCATCATTTCGACCTCAGATTTGGATTCAGCAACATCGAAAACCCCCTATAAGCACTTCACCTCTTGAATAATTCGCCTCATTGCGTTCGTCACGCGAAAACCACCCCTCAGGTACGAGGGGTAGTTTCTGACCTCAAACCTGCACCATTGCTGATATAGAAAAATACGGGTCGATTATTTTTCATAGTTCTACAAATTTGCCAAGTTTCATCAATATCGGTGAGTGACAGTTCGGTAGGTTCACTTGTTAGATGTACAATCACAAGGACGCAGGTCAATTTCCTGGGAATGTGGAACTATACATTCCAATACACAAAAGGGTCGCTCTGGAATGCGAGATGAGATACGATAACAAGTTCACAAGATTTTCGTTCTATTGGGAAAATGTATTTTTTGTTTTTGCATGAAGCCGTCTTTTCTCAAAAGATCTTGACCGGATGTGATGAATTTACCGAAGAAACGATTCTTTTGTTTCGGATCACGTTTTGAGTTGAGTAGAGGGTGGAAAAGAGCAGTCCTGTACCTGTTACATAGTCCTCTTGGAAAGAAATCATTTCCTCCTTGAAACTGGTTCTTTCGTTCAAGACCAGGGAGTATTCTTGAAGAGTGATGGAAGTTTTCCTGTCACATTCAGTTTCTGAATTCCGTACGAGAAGCATTCAAAGTCTGAGTGTCATACCGCAGTCCCAGATTTCGAAATACTCCACAAGTGTTACTTTCAAGTGAAGTTAATCGGAAATCAAGTTTCTCGCGAAGTAGTTCCAAGCGGAATGTCTACTCATTCCGCTCAGTGCGGGTTACCCAAGTGTGTTACGAGTATCATTTGAGCATCGAATAGATGTTTCGCGAGTATTGAGAAGATATTTTGAATGATAATCTCATATGGATATCCAACATGCATCCGTTGAGGATATTCAATTGCAATATTCAGTAAATGATGGAATGATATGAATTTTTGACATATAAATGAGATTTAGACGGTATTTGGAAACCATGGAAATTACAAACGTGATGTAATGAATTACCGCATGTCAAAGTGTTATATTGATTATTATTGATAAGAAAACGGGCGGAGGCGTTAATAATTACAGCAGAATTGAGCCACCTGCATAACGTACACAAATAGTACGAGCAATAAAAAAATGTAGATTTTTCTCTTCTCTGTTATGAACAGAACATTATTAGGTCCCAATAAGAACGCAATGTTCGAAAACAGATTTGGTCGAGATTATTTTGGCAATCGATTCCCATTTAAATGTCGATGTATTCTCATCGGAACAAAATTCACAATTCTAAATGAAAAAAAACTCAGTTCATTGGGAATCGAACTGGGATCTTCGAGATTATGGAGTCAACTTCAGCACCACTCTGCTATGGATCTGTATAAATGTAATCGCCCTTTCATATTTTTATATAAACTTCACCCTGATTGAAACACCTATTGAACCCCGCCAAATCTAATTGCGAGTGAACAACGTTCATGGTTACGGCATTTCATTACAAACAAATATTCCGCTTTGTTTATGGAATTGCATCCATTGATGCCTCTAATTTCGTCAGAGAAAAATTGAATCATGCTCCTTTTCTTACTGATCATCATTTGAGCGTGAAGGTACAATTACACGAGTGCCATGTTGCATGCGATGGGGTCAGAAGGAAGAGAACTGAAGTGTTCATTCTATGAGACTTCTTTTTCCATCTAAAGCTATCGCATGCGACAAATGCACGAATGTGATTTTGCTTCAATGCATTTCATTGCGCTGTAATGATTGAAATGACATTTGTGTCTCGTCATAAATCATTCGATTCTCGGATTCAATTGAATATTAACCATTCAAGGAGACATGAAAAGCTACATTCCATGTGTACAAAGAGAGTAAAATATGAGCTTCCAATAGAATTCCGCATACTGAAATTTCTGAGTGGGTCTAAGGAACGTACCCATTAGTAAAAGAATAGGATTTCAAATTGGTCATTCTACTTCCGAATGATTGATGATTATTCGAGGTTTATTTGATACATGAGGACAATTACATCCATACAAATCCATAGCAGAGTGGCGCTGAGGTTGACTCCGTAATCCCGAAGATCCAAGTTCGATTCCTAACGTACTGCATCTTTTTTCATTTCGAATTGTGAATTTTGTTCCGATGACAATATATCGAAATTCAAATGAGAAGCGATCACCAAAATAACCTCGATTGAAACTGTTTCCGAATATCGCGTTCTCATTGGAACCTGATAATGTTCTTTTCATAACAGGGAAGGAAAAAATCTACTGTTTTTTATTTCTCGTACTAATTGTGTACGTTATGCAGGTGACTCAATCCTCCCCTAATTAATCAACACATCTGCCCGTTTTCTTATGAATATTGATCAATATCACACTGCGACATGCGGTAATTCATTACATCACGTTGATTATTTCCATGGTTTCCAAATTCCGTCTGAATCTCATTTATTTGTCAAAAATTCATATCATCTTGTCATTTGCTGGATATTGTAATTGAATATCCACAACGAATGCATGTTGGATATCAATATGAGGTTATCATTTGGAATCATTTTTCGATACTCTCGAAACATATACTCGATGTTCGAATGACACTCGCAACATACGTGGGTATTGGAGAGAAAACTCGATTATTGTGCAGCGGAATTGAAAATCTTCCAAGTGAATTTTTTTTGTGGGGGCCAGAGCCCTAACCAAACCAAACCAACAGAACCAACCGGTTGTTCCGGCTCCACGGATTCTGACGCCAGCTCGAATGATTAACCTGTTCTTCGTCTGTGCTTCCAGGTGAGTGTCCCCCAGGCCCGAACATACACCGTCAACTTTTCAGGGGTCCACATTCAGGCAGACCATCGTCCATTTGGAGTGATATAGTTGAATGTCTCGAAACCTAGTGAAGATGGAGAAACATGTTCCAGATGAAAAGTTCAGGGTTCCAAGGTGGGAGTATGATGCCAACCTTGAAAAATCCCTCAAAGGTCATTTTGAAGGTCATGGGTCAAAGTGGTTTTTTTCAACAGGACCCCCATTTTTTTATCATAGCATGGAAAGTTGGTTTCAAACCCTCAACGAAGCACTGGTCATGGACCCTTTTCCGCCCATTGGGTGCAAGGTATGGACCGTCGAAGTTATTGATGAACTACTCTTAGTGCTACCCAGGAACAACGACGTGGACGTGGTAGTTCTCTATTCCCTCCGGGGTGCTTGATTATTGCGAGTCCCCTCGCCTCTTACATGTGAGGTGCTTGATTATTGCGAGTCCCCTTGCCTCTGACATGAGGGGTGCTTGATGCTGTTACAATAATTGCTCGGAGTTACCCCCCTCTGCCTGGATACATAGTCTCTGCCGGAAATTTGTAACCTTCTTCAGACACACTGATCACGGTATGTTGGCAAAAACAGTGCGGAGCGATCGATCATGTCCTCCCTTGTTGTTGGTTGGGCCTTGGATACTTTGTGTTCCAGAGATCCCCACAAGAAAAAGTCGGAAGATGTTGAATCGGGTGAGCGTGGAGGCCACGCAACTCGCCCACCTCGTCCAATCCACCTCTGCCTTGTTTGTTAATCCAGATCCTCAAGCAAGCCTAGTAAATGATCCGCCAGGAATTCCAGAAACATCCGGAGTTGAGAACCGCAGTATAGTTGTGACAACGTGAAATGTTTCGCTCTCTACCAAATTTCGTAATTTAATGATTTATCGTGCACACTTGATTCTTATTCTTTGTTATATTGTTGCTTGTTCCATTAGCAGGCTTATTGTGTGAATTTCTCCCAACGACTGGGTTTTTGCACGCGATTTTTAATGAATCCATTCCTAATACATTGGTTTATCCACTCGTCGTTACATATTGTTTCCACGAGGTCTATCCTATTTGTTGATACTTATACACATCTCGTGTACTCCCGTATGATAAGACACTCTTCGTGTGTGTCCACGAATTATCCACGAGATTATGCACCTTGTCATCGTCTGTCCCTTCTTCTTCACAAGGTTTCTACAATGAGGAAGATTTGATAGATGAGCTGAATGAACGACATCGAAGAGCATGTAACATTCTACTGTTCAACGTTGAAGACTCTCCGAGGGATGGGTCTCCTGATCATGTTATAGTTACTGATCTTCTTCAAAAAATCAGACCTGAAACGACAATGTGCAGATTCGTCGTATCGGTAAAAAGGAGGATGCTTCTAAAACTCGTCCGATCTGTGTCACATTTGCATCACGGAACATACCCATTGAGTTTCTTCGTAACAAATCGTTGTACAATAGTTCAATTAGAATATCGCAAGATCGTACCTTGAAGCAACGGAATCATCTGTCGAACTTACGTGGAGAGTTGCAAAATCTAAATGACCCTTCAAGGACTATTCGCTAATTCAATAGGATACCTAAGATAGTTCCTGCTCACCCAAGAGAAAACGCTCAATCGACTTTTTGGTGTATTATCAGAATGTTCGTGGCTTGAGAACTAAACTTGATCAACTTCATTGCTCTATTGCTATATCAGATCCATGTTATCATATCATTATCTTATCTGAAACCTGGCTGCGTGAGGATATTCTATCTTCTGAAATTGGTTTACATGGCTATGCAGTTTATCGTATGGATAAAAATGGACTCACCAGTCACTGTTCACGGGGAGGTGGTGTCTTGATCGCCGTTAAGGATACCCATCGGAGCTGTGTCGTCTCATCTTCTCATTCCAAAGTTGAACATCTTCACGTCAAAGATTATTTTGGTTCTTTGTCGTTGTTGTTTGGGGCTGCCTACATTCCACCTCCTTCGGATCCTTCAATATACTTGGACCATTGTAAAAGCGTTGGCGAAATCCTCCTCAAGGAGAACTTCAACTCTCTATACTTATACGGGGATTACAATTCACCTCATATTTCCTGGAGCAATATTGATTCCAAATTATCTTTCTCAGTGTTACCTGGTTCGATTCTCAATGGAATGACTTCTGCGCAATATGTTCTCGAATATTTCAATGAATTAAATTTGTTTCAACTCAATACTTCCAGGAATTCTCATGGTAACATACTTGATCCTATTTTTTCTGATCAAGATCGTATTGATGTCAATATTGCTCTGGATCCTTCTCTCGCGTGTGAAAACTTTCATCCTTCTCTTGTATCTATGCTCAACCTACGTAAACGTGTTTTACTTGTCCCCAATAAAATCATCAAATATAATTTCGAGGAGGCGAATTACAGTACAATTTGTGAATATTCAGGTTCTATCAACTGGGACGATGAATTGCGTAATCTTGATGTTATTGAAGCTGTTAATTTTTTGTATCTTCATTTATATAATGCAGTTGATTCATTCGTACCCAAATATGTATTAAGGAATAGTTCTCATCCAAAATGGTTTTCTTCGGAATTATTCAAACTTATTCGTCAAAAGGAAATTGCTCACAATAGGTACGAAGAGTCAAATTGCTCTGAAGATTACTTAATCTTCAGTCACTTGCGAGCTCAATGTAAAGTTTTGACTCAACAATGTGACTCGTCTCATCTTCATCACGTTCGAGGGTCCATTCCTACAAATGTCAAGAGCTTTTGGAACTTCGTTGATAGTAAGCGGGATCAGAACGGTATACCCCTGGTAATGCATTTAGACGGTACTATTGGCAATACTGGTATTGCTATTTCGAACTTATTTGCATCTTATTTCAGATCAGTTTATCAAAATTATCCCGTTGTTCCTTGTAATTTACCAGAATCTACTCTCAATGTCAATCTTTCCGATTTATTCATCAATATCAGTGAAGTGTTCAATAAAATTTCGTCCTTGAAAACTTCTCCCGGTCCTGGTGATGATGGTATTCCTCCTGATTTTCTGAAATCTTGCAAGTTCGTCATTTCTCGGCCTTTGTGGTTGATCTCCAACAGCTCTTCATCCTCTGGAATATTTCCTTCTCAATGGAAATCCAGCTCAATCACTGCTATCTTCAAATCTGGGGACCGTTCTGACGTGAGAAACTATAGGCCAATTAGTATCATGAATGTTATGCCGAAAATTCTTGAAGATATAGTCATCATGATGAAATAACACCACTGTTTTCTGATATAATTTCTGATTTCCAGCATGGCTTCACTTCTGGAGAATCTACCGTAACTAACTTGTCTATTTTTCCTCATGTCGTGTCCTCTGCGCTTGATCAAAATGCCCAAGTGGATAATATATATACAGACTTCTCAAAGGCTTTTGACAGAGTTGATCATAATATATTGTTCAATAAATCAAGTAATTTAGGTATTCGCAGCAATTTTTTGTCGTGGTTAAAGAGTTATATTCTGAACCGTACGCGATCAGTTCGTGTCTCTCAATATTTTTCTGATTCATTATTTGTATCCTCAGGTGTACCGCAAGGCTCACGTCTAGGTCCTTTATCATTGACTATGTTCATTGATGATATCCTCACGATTTTCAAGTACTGCACACATCTTCTTTTTGCTGATGACCTGAGACTGTTTATGATTATAAGAACTTACAAAGATGCTCAAAATCTGCAATCTGATTTGGATCAGTTACAATCTTAGTGTGTGCTATCTAATATGTCATTGAATCTCACTAAATGCCATCTGATGAGATTTTATAGAGGTAAAGATGCTATTTATTCCCCTTATAACTTGTCTCATCCTCTGTTATCACCTATAAATACCGTTCGTGATCTTGAAGTTTCATTTGGCTCTTGTTTTAACTCCTAAGATCATTACAATTACATAGTTGGTACTCCCATGAAATCTCTCGGATTTATCAAGCGCGTTTGTGAAGATTTTCGTGATCCCGTTGCACTTCGAACACTGTATTGTACTTTAGTTAGACCTCATCTTGAGTATGCGTCTCAAATTTGGATTCCTCATTTAATTCGGGATTGTACAGACTTGGAGAGAGTCCAGCATAGGTTTCTTCTGCTGCCTATCAGATAGGCCGTCCGTTGAGCGTCACTTGTCATGATTACTCATCGATTATGTCTCTACTGAACTTGCCTTCTTCGGAATCACGTCGTTTGTTCAATGATTTTCCATTTTTGTATGAATTCGTTAATGGGGAAATTCGCTGCCCTCAACTGCTTGGACTTGTACGTTTTAATGTCCCTTCTCGTTTATTGAGACGCCCTGAATTGTTCAATCCAATTTCCTATAAATCGAGATACGGTTATTCTGATCCGGTAAATCGAATATTTATCCTAGCTAATTCTTACAGTGATGTGCTTGAATTATTTTCATCCCATTCTGATCTTAGAAATCCTCTTTCTCTTATTTGTCAAATTCAATATCTAATTGTCCTTTTCACCTATAATTATACACGTTAACTGTTGTTGTAATATAAGCTGCATGTAGTCGAGCTTAACATGATGCTTAATGCTTTGATGCATGATATAAATAATGTGGTTCAAGTAATGTATATTCTAACTACCAAAGGGTCTCTAGTATCCGTATAAACAAAATAAATAAATGGATAAATGAATAAACATGGGGCCATTCGGAGTGCCGTTGAAAAAATGCGGACCGATAATTAGCCATTGACGATCTCGCACCACACATCTACGCTCCAACCATGTTGGTTGTCGATTGCTCGATACCGATGTGGATTAACATCCGACCAGTAATGAGAGTTGTGTCCATTCAAATGCCCAGTGCTCTGAAGAGATGCTTCGTCGGAGAACATTACATAGTCGGAGAATTGAGGATCGTCAACCAGCCTTGCTCGTGCCTAGTTGCAGAATCTAATCCGAAGTCTCATGTCGTTTGGAGTGAGAGCTTGAGTTAACGTAATGTGGTATGGTCGATATTTGACATGCCTCGAGATTCTCAAAACAGTAGTACGGGGTATACCACTTATTCGTGCCAACAATCTGCTACTAACATGAGGGTCCAAGTGGATAAGTCCCAATATGGTGAGTGCACAGATATCATTCTCATCGTACCGATGTCTTGGATCTCACTGCAATACTCCTCGTCGAGCCCTCAATTAGAGTCAACGGATGGTCGTGGGGTGTGCGATGCCGCGATCGGAATAACGATCCCGGTAAACTCTTGCGGCTCCCTTGTAATTATTGTGTCATGAGCCAAGCACAAGCATTATATCAATAATTTCAGAGGGTGGATAATGATTCATTCCTTCGATTGAATCGAATGGAATGAATTGATGAATGTAGATGATTGAATATGCAAAGGAGAAGAACGATTGTGATGGTCTCAGTTTGGAACCAGTGTTTAAATGATCACGTATCTCTGCAATCATCCACATAATCAATCATAATAGACAGGAATTCGATGTTTCTGTTTGTTTATGTATTCTTGTTCATCGCTTTTCCTCAGAGACCAGGACTGATTTCAATGCAGATTAGAGTTGATTCGATCGGAAAAAAAACGTCAACGTGAACAAACGGGAACACTGAGTCTTTGCTCATTATGGTTGGCAGTGATGTGTACGATTTATTACGATTATTGCGTTCCAAATTGAGAAGATGATTCCATTCGATTCAATGAGGTTCATAAATGAGTATCGACTTTCAAAAATTGTTGAAAGGTTGCTGGGAACATTGGAAGGATTGACCATACCACATAACGTCGATTGGGATGCACATTCAAACGGATACAAAAATCATTCGAGCTCCCAGAGAATTCACCAGAGAGAGTTACACTGTGGAAAATTTTTTTGTAGATTTACCAAAAAATTTGGGAGTTCTTTCGTAAATGGGGGAGGACATGATCGATCGCATCCGCACTGTTTGTGCCGAAATACCAGGATTATGTATCCAGGCGAGGGGGGTAACTCCAAGCAATTATTTTAACAGCATCAAGCACCCCACATGTGAGTGGCAAGGGGACTCACGATAATCAAGCACTCCGGAGGGAACAGAACACTACCACGTCCACGTCGTTGTTCCTGAGTAGCGCTATTCATCAATAACTTCGACGGTCCATACCTTGCATGCTAATGGACGGAGAGGGGTCCATGACCAGTGTTCCGTACAAGGGTTGAAACCAGCTTTCCCATGCCATGATAAAAAGATGGGGGTCCTATTCAAAAAACCATCTTGACCCCCAAATGACCTTCAAAATGACCTTTGAGGGATTTTTCAAGGTCAGCATCATACTTCCACCTTGAAATCCTGAACTTTGTATCTGGGACATGTTTTTCCATCTCCACCAGTTCCCGAGATATCTGACTACATCAGTTCGAATGGACCACCTTGTTTTCTCCACGGACCCTCCGCACTACGCATACGTACCACGTACTGGATAATCGTTATCGTTAGGTGTATAACCTCGCTTCCGCCGTTTTTTCTCGAAATCCGAGGCTTGATTATAGGAAACGGGTTATACATGTATGATTCAAAGTATTGTTTATTGCTGGCGATCACTTTCTCCCATCTTTCAGGCAGCATAGGGATCCCGCGTTGAAAAAGTTGGTCATCTTCTGAAGCGATCCACGAATCGATCCAATTTGTCACTTCTTTATAAGACCGGAAGTGCTGGTGAGCTAGGCCCTGTGCCATTGATCGGAACAAGTGATGGTCCGAGGGAGCAGCGTCTGGAAAATACGACGGGTGGGGTAGGACATCCCATTCCAGAGTTTCCACGTATGTCTTGACCACTTTCGCAACATGAGGTCGAGCATTGTCATGCTGTAAAATCACTTCATCATGTCCCTTGTTGTATTGCGGTCGTTTGTCTGTCAATGCTCGGCTCAAACGCATCAATTGCGTTCGATAACGATTGGCTGTGGTTGTCTTGGTCGGTTCCAACAACCCATAATACACTACACCGAGCTGGTCCCACCAAATACTGAGCATAACCTTGGAACCGTGAATATTCGGTTTGGCCGTCGACGTGGAAGCATGGCCGGGATGTCCCCATGATTTTCTGCGTTCGGGATTATCGTAATGAATCCATTTTCCGTTCCCACTCACAATGCAATGCAGGAATCCCTCCCGTCTTCCCCTTGCGAGCAGCTGTTCACAAACACACAAACGCCCTGCGACATCTTTCGGCTTCAACCCGTACAGCACCCAATTTCCTTGTTTCTGAATCATTCCCATGACTTTCAGGCGTGCCGAAATGGCTGGTTGCGTCACTCACAATGATCATGTCAATTTTCGTTGCGTTTGACACGAGTCTTGATCGAGTAATGCCTCCAATCCTGCAGCTTCAGCAACTTTCTCTCTTCCATCGCCATGCTGGTCTTCGACGTCAGAATCATCGTCCTCGAAGCGTTCAAACCACTCTCGGCACGTTCTTCAACTAATAGAGGGCTCATCGAAGGTATTTGAGAGCATTCGATGAGCCGAAGCCGCAGATTTTCTCATAATCAAGCAGCAAATTAAAACCTTCCGCAAATGACGAGCATTTGGCTTGTAGGCTGACATGTTTGATCGAGAATAACTTCATGATGCGGACACAAATCGACCAATATTTCAATAGCGTTCTGTTTGCGAATACCTAAACTCATTGTATGACATCTATGATCTATTCATTCCAACTACCACTCACCGCTACAGCCATCTATTGTGAAACGGTGGAAGCAAAATCATACACCATGAAAAGATGTGTCATTCATTGAAAGTGATCAGTTCATATTTGTAAACGTGATGGCTCACTCGGTCAATCATACTGCGAAGAAGCGAATTCGGAAGGAGAACGCGATTATGTTGCAAGCGCTTCGTCAGTTGGATAAAAATCAACGCACTCCGCTCTTACGATCTTTGGGGAACGAAACCATGAAATGCATTTGCAAGTGTGTACCTAATACGCTGTTGGAAACTGTACCTCTCAGTAACGAAGAGACGAAAAAACTTCCAAAAAACAAAAAAATTTCACGTCGTGTAGAGAATTCTCGCGGGGGCTTACAGAGTGAGAAGCATGTCATCGCACAGAGTGGAGACGGATTCTTACCATTTCTGATAGCACCCCCACTTGAATCATCATCATCTGACGTACTGATAGGGACCATCACTTGATTACAAGATGGAGTACGCAAAGAAAATCGTGTTCGTTTCACCTGAAAGTTCACAACGTCAGAGTATCGATCACTTCGGGATAAACAACAGCTAACAACAACATATCAACACGCCAATTTTGGATAAACCTCCAATTTCGAACACCGGGTGATTCAGCGACACGACATTATGTTCAAATAAGTGAAGTTATCAACGCTCCTGATGACGAGTATACAAACGAACGTTGGGAAGAATCCTATCAACTTTTACAAAGATACCCATCCCTCATGACAGGACGTGCAAGACATATCATCGATCAGAGAGCAGAGAACGAGGAGTTTGATGGGAGGAAGGAAGATCAACGGATTCTTCGGAGTGTTCCAAAATGTCATCAGAGACAAGCACAACTTTTACTCGAACAAATCCGCGAATCGCCTGAACAGCATCGCATCCAATGGAATAAATGGGGAACTGTGACCATCGATGGTGAAGGGGTTCCTGATTTAAATATCGTGGATTTAATGAACGATGTGTTACGTCACAGAAAATCCGTACAAACTATCAGTTCCAAACAATTCGCTAAATTTCTCCGGGATATAGGCACCCCTCGCGTGTACATTGGTAACATAAAATTTCGGGGCAATTACAAAGACAGACCAACAACTTCAACTAGAGCAAACGTGGAGAAAAAGGTTGAGAGTGGGAGAAGTTCATTATCGGGGGATAGTATACAAGGCATAGACTCGACCCCATATGGATCACCAAACACCAGTGTGCGTGGAGATAGTAGAACAGTTGTATCACCTCATCAGTTACCACAAGATTCTATCAGAAAGAGACTACGTGCATAGAAGAAATTGAAAATCCCGACAAACATGATCGATCTTGAAAAATTTCAAACGAAGAATGATGGATTTTGTTACATATTAGTGGCTATCGATGTAATGAGTGAATTCGTTTGTGTTGAACCCTTGAAGAATAAGACTGCAACTTCGATAGCATTTGAAAAACTTCTCGAAACATCCAGAGGAAGGATACCTGTTCTTCTGCAAACCGATGAAGGTGGTGAGTTTATTGGCTCAGCGACACAAGGACTTTTGGAACGTAGAAATATATCATTTCGAGTGACACCTAACCCTGATGTCAGAGCAGCGGTGGTAGAAAGATTCAACAGAACGTTGGAAGAACGTATGTGGAGATACTTCACTTATAAAAATACTCACCGTTACATCGGAGTATTGCACTAAATCGTTGACGCTTATAATCACACGATACATAGGAGTATCAAGATGTTACCCATTTCCGTAACTCTGGGAAATGCGCAGTTGTCTCGTGTAAATGTACAGAAACTTCATGAAAAATAAAGAGTGAATAAGCCCTCATACAGTGTTGGCGATTACGTTCGTAACAGTTGAACAAAAGCTACCTTCGAGAAGGGGTAAGGAGCAAATTGCAGCGGAAAAATATTCCGAGTAATTCGTATTTCGAAGTGGAGAACACCGCACGTTTATGAAATTGAAGATTTATCCGGTGGAATCATTGACGATATTTTTCACGAGAAAGAACTTTCGAGCGTGAAAAAAGATCTGGGAACAGGAGGACTCAATATCGATAAGATACTGGAAACTCAAAGTCGTGGAAATAGAAAACAATATTCCGTCAGTTGGGGAGGATATCCTTCGAAGTTCAATTCTTGGATACCTGCATCGAATCTGAAGGATATAAAATTATTATGAGGGATCGATTTTATCTCGTTGTACCTAGCAATAGTAGTATGGAGTATTTCCCTGACAACAAAACAGCATGCTTCATCACCGAGTTCCCGCAGAGAACAGATTTGAAAGGACAGTGGGAAGTAGCACCATCTGGAATACAGATCCCTCGCACATTCTTACACATCAGGAAAAATGAAGGTTATATCCGTTATTATGAACAGAATACAGAGTACGCGGCTGGTGTATTCATACAATCTAGTGTTTTTCACGACATCCAAGAACTTGTGAGTGAATGTAACAGCATGTTGCAACGACTTCTTACTACTCACTTGGAAATGAAATGTATAAACGGTAACAGGATACAAGTTGAGAAAAAATGTGAGAATTGTAAAAAGATACATCTCATACACTTTGCCGATAAACTTCCGCGTATATCCGCATTTGACAAGAGTCAGTTATATGATAACAAGGATCATATAGAACGTCTCGAAAACATGGGATAGTATCCAATACACCGGAAGGAAACAATTCCATCGGCAAAATATCTTACCAAATTATCGCTAGGTCTTCTCGACAAAATGTTCATCTATTGTGACTCATGTGAACCATACATCATTTGTGATGTGGAAACACCTTTGTTGCCTATGGTGAGAGTGAATAATAGTGTAAAAAACATGATTATGTTTATGGTAGTAATCAAGTAGAAACTTTCTCGCCATTGCATTACATACCGTTGTTGAATACAGAATTCAGCACCGTGTTGACAGATATGAGAGATCATTCCGGTCAATCAATCCCATTCGAAACTGGAACGTTGACCATAACTCCACACTTCCGACGAGTTGATGAGAAAAAGTTCATCCATATTTGAAACACTACGAGAGTCAGGTAGAGGGTGTTCGAGGAATTCCCCGTGTATTCCCATCAACGTGGTCACGGTACAGGAAGTTTCCTTGGTGGATTATTCCGTCGTGCATTACCATACTTGATACGCGGTGCTCGGACTCTAGGTAAACAAGCCATGCGAACGGGAATTAATATCATTGAAGATGTTGAAAATAGTACGCCATTCGAAACTGCGTTGAAGACACGCTTCAAAGAAGCTGGTCGAAACATACAGAGGAGTGCTGAAGAGGAATTACAACATGAAGTTGGAGAATGGATGAGGGGTTCGGGTTATAAAAGATTGAGCAGTGATACAGATACTCAGTCTCGATATGGATCTCCAGCATCATACAGTCCTCCTCGTACGAAAAAAAACCTCAAACGTTAGGCGTAAAAAATTTACACAAAAGAAATTGTCGAGGAAGAGTAAAGTTCAATTGAAGAGGAAATCGAATATGAGGAAGCGTCACCGATCAACTAATAATTATTCACACAGGTCAACATTTGATCTACGCTGGAACACCAGAACAGAGGTGGGTACCCATAAGTTTTGGGGTTCGGAGATTACGATTCCTGGGCCCATACGAGCCCATCACGTCGGGATCAAAATCAAATCAAGGTCGAACATCCAAATCGAAAGATATGATTTTTTTGGCCCCGGATTCCGAAGCAGCGGGAAATTTCACATCCAAATACACTCCGACATTCGAATGAAAGTGGTATTTGCAGGTCATGTTGAGGTCATATGTAGGCGAAGTCCTGTTTTTGAACCTTTTCTTCGATATAAGGCTGAACAGGCCCTAGTCCTAGTTGACTTTTACGTTTTGAGACTCGGAGATCACGATTCCTGGGTCCATATGACCCCATCATTTCAGGATCAAAGTCAAATTAAGGTCAAACATCTCAAATCGGGAGATATGATTGTTTCGGACCCAGATTCTGAACCAGCGGGGAATTTTACATCCAAATACGCTTCTCCATTCAAAGAAAAGTGTTATTTGCAGGTCATATTCAGGTCATATGTAGGTGAAATGCTGTTTTTGAACCTTTTTGTCGATATTGGGCTGAACAGGCTCTTGCATTAGTTGACTCTCACGTTTTGGGGGTTGGAGGTCACGATTCCCGGGTCAATATGACCCCATCACTTCAGGATCAAGGTCAAATCAAGGTCAAACATCTTAAATCGGAATGTATGATTTTTCTGGCCCCGGATTCTGAACCAGCGGGGAATTTCACATTCAAATACACTCTTACATTCGGATAAGAGATGTATTCGCAGGTCATATTGAGGTCATATGTAGGTGAAATCCCGTTTTCAAATCTTTTCTCTGATATTAGGCTGAACGGGCTCTTGGATTGGTCGACTTCCACGTTCTTGGGGTCGCGGAGTGAGATTCCTTGGTCTATATGACTCCATCACGTCGGGATCAAGGTCGAATCGAGGTCGAACATCTCAAATCGGTAGATATAATTTCCTTTACTCCGGATTCTGAACCAGCGGGAAATTTTACATCCAAATACATTCTTACATTCGGAATAAAGTTATATCTGCAGGTCATATAAAGGTCATTTGTAGGTAAAATCCTTTTTTTTGAATGTCTCCTCTGATATTGGCTGGGCAGGGTCATGGATTAGTCGACTCTGACGTTTTGGGGGTCGGAGATCACGATTCCGGGGTCTATATGACCACATCACGTCAGAATCGGAGTCGAATCAAGATCAAACATCTCAAATCAAAAGATATAATTTTGTTGATTCTGAATTCCGAACTAGCGTGGAATTTCACATCCAAATACACTCTAACATGCGAATTGAAGTCATATCTGCGGGTCATATAAAGAGAAGATGCAGGTAGAATCCTTTTTTTGAACCTTTCGTTCAATTTCAGCGGTGATCACGTGTGATTGCGCCCAGGGCACCTCCCCGTGGTGACGGCGGACAACGGAGATGTCCCGCGCTCCGGCTGAGTCCCTGGGTTACGGCTTCCATGCCGTTATGGCAACCACACGGGATAATGTTACGGGACAGGGTTTCGGAGACCCAGAACCGGCGGTTGGTCAGGGTGGGAAACCGAGCCCGCAGGCGTCGTCATCATGCGACCGCAGCTCTGAGTTGGTGAGAAACTTGGCCTTTGTGGAGTCGAATGCGACGAGTCTATTCTCGTCTTGCATGAACAGGGTGAACAATTTCGGTGTCGTGTGTGAGGAGTATATTCCCCAATCGAAGAGATTTATGTTTTCGCGTTTGATGACAAAAAATATAACGAGTGCTTCGATATCGATAGCTACACATTCGACAAGATTTGGACGCCTCAATCTATATGTTCTAGATGTCACAGTGCCCTTAATGAATCTGATAAACGAATATGTTCGAGGCCAATGATATGGAGAAAACCGACAGATCATACTTCTGATTGTTACTTTTGTTTCACCAACGTAAAGGGCTTCAATTTTGTCAATAGACACGCAATTCCCCATGTGTGCGTGACATCTGTCACTCCCCTGTGTATATCACCGCCAAAATCGATGGGAACGACAGTAATGACGACAGTAGATTTTGAGAGACAGAGAATTCGAAAAAAAATCATTCGACCTGTAGATGACCTCTATATGACCTGCAGATATCAGCTCGATCGGATTATAAGAATTCATCAAGATTCGAAATTTCCCGGCCGTTCAGGATCCGGGATTGAAAAAATGATATCCTCTGATGTGAAGATGTTTGACCTTGATTTGACCTTGATTCTGACGTGATGAGGTCATATAGACCCCGGAATCGTGATCTGCGACCTCAAAAACGTAGAAGTCAACTGATCCAAGACCCTGCCTAGCCAATATCAGAGAAGACATTCAAAAAAAAGATTTTACCCACATATGACCTCCATATGACCTGCAGATATAACTTTCATCCGAATGTAAAAATGTATTCGGATGTAACATTCCCCGCTGGTTCGGAATCCAGGGTGAAGAAAATTATATCTTCCGACTCGAGATGTTTGACCTTGATTCGACCTTGATTCTGACTTGATGGGGTCATATGGACCTAGGAATCGTAATCTGCGACCCTCAAAACCTATAGGTGCCCACGCCTGTTCTGGTGTTCCAGCATACATAAAATGTTGACCTGTGTCATTCAAAGAATCAAAAAATACGTTCGAATGGAAACAAACTGAATAGGAAGAAAAAATCTACAAAA
The DNA here is from genome assembly GCA_018340375.1 of Gonatopus flavifemur. Classification (NCBI taxonomy): domain Eukaryota; kingdom Metazoa; phylum Arthropoda; class Insecta; order Hymenoptera; family Dryinidae; genus Gonatopus; species Gonatopus flavifemur. The sequence continues at coordinate 18,501,626 of JAFFJZ010000009.1, forward strand.
CGTGCAGTCAGTTATATTTTTTTACCCCCGCGGAAATCATAATGTCTTTTCTACATACACATTCGAACGAGTGCATGAAATCTGAACTAGATTAGTTCACTTTACCACCAACGCAAACGAGCATAGGGGATTCACAGTGGTTCCAATATAAATCCATATCTTCTCTCACTGATGAATCACCTATTGAATTCGTTATACCTGGACACGGTGAAGAATATCTCGATCTCGCTCACACTTTACTGAGTCCACGTTCAGGAGTCGATGCTCTCAGTGCAGATGGGAAATCCACAGCCATTGTTGGCCCAGTCAATAATTTACTGCATCCGATGTTTAATCAAGTAGATGTATTTTCCAATCAGAAACTCGTATTACCGGCGAACAATGCATACGCGTACAGGTCCTATATTGAAGCATTATCAAACTATCGACCACATGCAAAATCCTCGCATCTCACATCTAGTTTATGATACGAAGATACACCTCAACACATAGATTATGGACCGAATACTGCATCGAATATCGGGTTGGCATCACGTCGAGACTACATAGCTGAAGGCAAATCTGCGGATTTACTTGGACATTTATACACTGCGATGTTTTCGATCAAGATCAATTTTTCATTAAATGGTATAGAAATACGTCTAAGATTCATCAGATCGAAGGATTCTTTTTGTCTCATGTCGGAAAGTAATACTATCGACCCAAAGATACATGTACAAGAAGCTACGCTCCTAATACGACGCGCGGAAATCAGTCCGGGGGTTTTGTTGGCACACTTGAAAATTTTATCAAAAACAACAGCAAAGGACCAATTATCGAGAGTCGAAGTGAAATCATTCACGATTCATAGAGGTGTATTCAAAGGAACATCAGACAATGTTATATTGAGAGAATTACCCAAGAGAGTTATCATTGGATTCGTTGACAACAAACGATTTAATGGAGATTATAAACTGAATCACTCCAAATCTCGAACACACGGAATCAACTCCACTTGTGTTTAGGTAGATGAAAAACAGATACCAAACAGGACATTGCAACCTAAATTCAATGAGAATGAGAAACTTCACGTGGGAGCTTATCATACTCTCTTCTCTGGAACAGGAATTCATTTCTTCATCAAGGGGAATTCAATTTTCCGACAAGCTTATGCTCAAGGATATTGTCTCTTCGCATTCGACCTCACGCCTGATATGACTGCACATTGTGGTACTCATTGGAATCTAATAAAACACGGAAGTGTAGGAATCGAAGTGGGTTCCACCAAAGCCATTGAAAAAACTATCAACGCCGTAATTTACGCAGAGTTTGATAATATCTTAGAAATTGACTGGAGCAGACAAGTGATCGTTGACTATAGTAGTTGATCTCCAAACACTTCCAACAACAACAGCGGAACCGTCAGTGGTGTTCCAGACATCATGGAGAGAGGACATTCAATGGAAAATGTATTCGAGATAGATGTGCAGGGATTTTCGGATTCTAATGCACGTTTCATAGCGAGAGGAATTGCGATATCTTCGTTGAACAAACTATATCAAGGACATTGGATAATTGCACCACCCTACGAATTCGATGAATTACCTCGTACTGTGAAAAGAATGAACAATTGGCTTACGAACAATTGCTATGGAATCGAATGGTATGTGGGAATGGTGCAGCAATATCAATGTGAAAATTTACTTGGTCAAATAACTTGTTTCTCGAAATCCCTTCCCGTACGAGGACAGGACAAAGCATACTATTTGGAACTCGTGTTATTGCAAAGAATGATGAATCTTAAGTATATTACACCAGCGTTCAAAGATCTACTATCAGACGAAAACTATTGCATACATCATACACTTCCACAACAGGGAACTTTTTCGTGTGCTATAAAAAACATTCCAAAACTGACACGTTCCCTCAGTGGACACAAAGATACGTGTTTCTTGGACGGAGAGGATACGATTAACTTTTGGAAATTCGTCGTTCATATGAATACATTCCAACTCTTACGTGTACTTTCACGTACAAATGTTCGAGATGGATGTGTCTACCCTGTCGACGAAATCCCATGTTCATGGACAAAACCATACACTATCATCAACAACACCGATGATCATACATAACCAGGAAGGAACTGGGTCGCATTCCACGTCGACCCCGAAGGGACAGGAACCTACTTCGATAGCTATGGGAAACCCCCTCAAGATCCACGAATCATCCAACAACTCAGAAGAAATTGCAGACAATATCAGTGGAACGAATATCAACTACAGAGTCTTCTCTCCATCGCATGCGGTCAATACTGTGTTGTCTTCCTTTGGTACCTTTTTACCGGTGGTACTCTACATAATTGTCTACAAAAATTTTCCAACGATACGAAGCGAAATGACAGAATCGTTGTGGAAATGTTTCAACGCATCACTCGAACTGGACACAACATGAGAAGAGATAATTCCACTCACTACAATTTACACGAATCTGGATTTCAACATAACAAATGGAGAATATTATATCGATTATAACTTCCAACATATATCCATTCATGTATTTTTACTCTAATCAAACTGTAATTGTGAGAATTGAAAATGAATCATTGTAATTTGATAAATACCCGTATCTTTATTCCTAAATTTCCCCTCACTGTTATCCTCAAAGATATCTTCTGTTGAGAGAAATAGCGACAAAAAGTATATGGTATCCCTTGTTCATACTTTCTCCTGATTTTTTCTACAAGTATACGACTGAAGAGATCGTTTCAAAGACAGAAAAGTAATTATTTGTACCACTATGGTTGCCGAGAGAGAAAATTACCTCTCCACCTCATCATATTCAAATCCAGGCTCCAGTGTACTTGAACTTGGATAGTGAGAATGATTGTGAATTGGGATGAATATCTCACATTCTATGCTGTACATAGGTCTCGAATTCTTTTTTTCTCGGTAGGTTTTGTCACAACTCCTCGAGGACAATGGTCAACTTGCAGTCTATGAGTTCGAGAGGTTTCAAGGAACGTCGTACCCTCCCATGCATGCCACGGGAGAAGAAAGATTTATTGCTGATAAATTACTTAGAAGAAGAAGTTTGGCAGATTTCAAGAACTTCTAATTTCCCACCTCACCTTCAATCCTGAACCCTACACCTCAAATAGAAAATAGTTGTCAGTCAGTGGAAATTTGTATCGCGATCTGTTGACATCGGAGAACTTGTGCTAAAATTTCGTCCTCTGCTGTTCGGTCCGGTTCGGTCTGGTTTGGATTGGTTTGATTTAGTTCGGCTCGGTTCAATTTGAGTCTTTGTTTTGTAAACTCTCGTGGTTGAAATTCGTTCGATTTTTTGTGAGTGTGTGTGTGTGTGTGTTGGCATATTGTTCCCCTCAAAATGGAGCAATTGTATACTCCAGATGAGTGGTCATGCGAGGAATGGAGAGAGGCCTCCGCGCTAGCTAGGCGCAATAAAGATTAATACCGTAGAATAGGTCCGAATGGTGGTTTCGTCGATGATGATGGACTAGACGTTCATGTGGAACCAATCAGGTGGCGGGAATTAGACGGAATCGCTAGCGATATTGAATCGGACAATGATGGCGAATTCGTTTCCATTGGCCAATATATATGAGAAAGAGACATGTGTTCCCTTGGAAACAACATGGGGAATGAAAGAGGAAGAGGAGGAGAAGAACAAGGACAAGGAGAAGGAGGAGAAGAAGCAGAAGGAGAAGAGAGACGAGAAGAAGGCAGAGGAGGACAGAGTCGAGAAGGAGAAGAAAGAGAAAGACAGGGACAAGAAGAAGGTAGAAGATGATCATGAAAATGACATAGTGTGTTATATGTGTATATATGTGTTCATATGTATATATGTGTGTTTGTTTTTCTTTATTCGTTTGAGTACCATATAATATTTTCTACATCATTGTGTTAATGATCATCATCATCCATCATCGTCGTCGTCTTCGTCGTTATAATTATTTTCATAAAAAGGTAAGGATGTTTGTTCCATTATTCAAAGTTCAATTCATTCATTTCTTTTGCTTTGATCGACAACGATGACAACATTGGTCACGATGACACAAACGTTTTGTCTTTTCCTATGGGTCGAAGCCCTTTCCACGACTTAAAGCTCTTCTTGTTCCCTTAACGAAACATTATTTCATACAGTATACGGAGAATCCTTCTTCTTGGATCGAAGTCGAAGGTCTCTCGTACTAGCACTACGTTTTGGTAAGGGAGACAAGGATAGAAACTTTCTCTGTTTCTTTCTTGAGCCTTCTATATATCCCACGAGATATCTTCGTCTCCTAGGCAAGAAGAAGAATCTATTTTCAAAAAATTAATTTATATCAATATTTTCTTATTATCATAAGCTGTCCCCTTTTGACATAAGTTTTCATACACACCTCTTTTCTTTATTATCTCGGGATCTCATTTTGAGACCCATGATATTATCTGATCCATCTCACTTGTCTCGAGCTCTAGACCACCTCGTGGTGTGAGGGTGTCCCCCCAAAAAGCCGAGTGGGGGGGATTCCCCATACCAGAACACTTACTACTGATATCATTGAAACTTCATCGGAAGATTCTCGAAGGAGTTTTCACTTTTCTGATGGAGCACCACAGCTATTCAAGAATTTTTCCAATCTTTATCATCACGAGGAGGATTCCCAAATAAGTTCCGAACGGCATTCCTTCGCGACAGCTCATGGTAAAGGACCATGTAATGGAGCGGGTGGTACAGTGAAAAAAACAGTTGCATGTGCGAGTCTTCAATCACCATTCGACCAACAAATCACAACTCTTCAAGCATTATATAACTGGGCCCCGAAGCCGGATAATTTGAAGATTATGAAAGTGAAGTTTTCAGGCAAAGAAGAATATGATATGGTGGGAACAAAACTTGATGTTCGCTATTTGGAAGCGGAAACAATCACAGGTACACATACATTACATTGCGTGATCCCGAAGGAAGATGATTCTCTGGAAACAAAAGAGTTCTCAAGTTCAAAGAACAGTAACATATTCAAAATACATTATCCCTCCTTGAAGTCTTTTGTTTTCACTCATTTGTGTACAAATCACATTCCCTCATTCTTCCTCCAGTATTTATTGGGTGATTCAACAATTTGAATTCTCATAATGTTGAGGGACGCGTACAAGAAGAAATTTTTTAATTGAAAGTAAATCCTTATGTACAGGAGAAAAATTCTTCTCTTCTACAATCAAATTGACATACACCCAATAATTTGCCTATGACCGGATAGGGATCAAAATTCGTAGAATTGATAGTTGTTTTCATAAATATGATTGTACAGAATTGATGGATACATTCAGCTTCAAAAATGAGATTCAAATGGAAAAAATGAAGAACGCCTGTCATCAACGTCATGGCAGTGTCCTCGAATTCTCCATCGTGAACTGCATGCAAGAACGAAAATCTCAGAGAAAATGATTGGAAAAGATAAATTTTTCGTGGAGTTATGAGCATTTGAGAAAAAAGTCTCTTTTTATGAAAAGTTCGTATCTCTTGAATGAGTAGAGATCAGGGTCTATAAAATTCCCCGTGAGATTCCTCTCAGTCGGTACTTTACCACATGAGGTCAAAGGTTGAAAAAGGTCAAAGAGGTCAAGTGATTCGATAGGTAAATTTGGCATGAAATGCCCCATATATATGCGAATACGAGGTATTTCATGATTCGCTGAGAACACTTCAGGGGCATTATTCTGTACCCAGAATGCAATAATTCCCCGTTTGGAAAGAATTTTCTGGAGGGTTAGTTTTGGAGCTATGAGCATCTTCAGATTTTTTCTCAAATTCGAATAACTCAGAAGCATGAGGCTTCACATTTCTGAGCTCAACACCATTCTCTGAGTTGGAAACGTCGGTTCTCTGAAGAGAAAAATTAAACTATCCTAGAACCCCGAGTGGATGATCATTACTCTCACTTTCATTCAAGTTATTCCAAAGGTACCTCACAGGGCGATCCATATACACAGACGATGATTTTCTCGTGTTATTTTGACGGTATCTCTTGAAATCATCACGCTGATCTTCTTGTCCCTGTACAGAAAGTTCTCCTATCGGAACAGGCAAGGATTGAATCACAGCGGCCCCATGAAAAAATATCAAATGTGAATATCATATGACATGAAAAAGACATAGGTTACCAGGGATATTCTTCTATGTATGATTCAGCGATTGCTTCACAAAATGCCTCGAATTCATCAATATCAATTTCATTTTCCCATGTAACCGTTTGTATTATTATATACAGATTCTTGATGGAATTTCGGTCAACTAGGGCTGTGCCATTAATCGATTGATCAATTAAAACGGTTAATTCTTGACGATGAATCGATTGATTGGGTGATTCCGGTTAATCGTTTTCCCGATTAATCGATTGACCGATTAATCGGTAGAATCCGATAGATCGTTTTCTCGATTAATCGGTGGATTCCGGTTGATCGTTTTTCCGATTGATCGGCAAATCGATTAATCAGTGGATTAATCGGAAAAACGATTAACCGGAATCCACCGATTAATCGACGAAACGATTAACCGGAATCAACAGATTAATCGGTTCCTCGATTAATCGAAAATACCGGAATACTCCGATTGATCGGTTAATCGATTGATCGGGAAAACGATTAACCGGAATCACCCGATTAATCGATTAATCGTCAACAATTAACCGTTTCAATCGATCAATCGATTGACCGCACAGCCCTACGGTCAACACCAGTGATTTCAGCAACTTGGGAATGATTTTCAGAAAATTTTCTCCCTGTATTGCCATTATTAGTATTTCCAATATTCTGTTTCACACAATCTACTGATATTCCTAATTTATTGCCAATTTTGTTCTGAATATTTGATTCTCTTTGATTGATCGGCTCCTTTTCGGCATCATTGCAGTTCCCACTCCACTTTCGGGTACCCATTCATACGACAAATGCAATGCCCATTCCATGTTGCGAATCCAGGCATGAAGCGTTAAGAGACCATATTCCCGAATGGAGGTTCCTATCCGGTAAGCCCTGAAGTGGTCTGGACCGGACCCGGCTGTGAAATGGGATGCCCCATATGGGGCTTCATATCTGGGTCTGACCAAGTCCATGTAGATGAAAACCGTTGGGGATTCCAGATCCGGCACCGATGAGGATAACCTGATGATAGTACTCATGAGGTTGGCCCTATAAAAATCTATTCGGCCCTGATCCGTTCCCCTGATTGGGGCCAGATGCAGATGATTTGAATCAGGTCCGAATGTACCTCACCTAATCCGCGCCCTGATAAGCAAAACCTCATTCAGTCTTATCCGGATCTGATCAGTCCTCCTGATTGGAGCTGGATGCAGATAATTTTAATCAGGTCCGGATATGACGAATCTGATCTGCGTCCTAATAAGGAAACCCTCATTCAACCTCGTTCACGCTTGATCAGTTTACCAGACGAGACACAGATCAGGAAAATGATAATCCAATCCGGAAGAGGCAGACCTTATTGCGGCCTTAACAAGGCGAGCTTTTTAAAATCTCATCAGACTCAAATTAGTTTTTCTGACGGGAGTCAGACACGAATAATGTTAATATCCCCATGTCCAGATGTGATCTAATCTCCGTCCTAATGAAAACTCAGAATGAATGCAAGTAATTTTCTTCGACATACCTCTAGAATTATACAAATTTCAATCCTTCACCGATAAACTCCGGGATACCATCAAACTTTCAATAGGACACTGAATGACTGAGCTTACTTACGAGTGCTGGTTGTATCTATTCGTTGATATACTGGGTGATTCATAATTGCCGTACACTTTTCTAAGTGCACATTCTTCATAAGATTCTGCAAAGATTTTGGTCCGGAATATTCAGATCTGATTCTTAGACCCGGAAATGTGAGCATTCTTTGACTTTTTGAAAAATTCAAATACCTCGGAAGTACCATATTTCTGACTTTTGAAACCAACACCATTCTCTAAGTCAGACCACGGGATATTCCTGAAGAGAAATAAAACCCATTCAGATCCCTCCGTTGTGGAGTTATAGCGGTCTGAAATTCTTTGCATTCTAGCCAATCATAATTCAACGGGTTCAAATCCCTATAACTACACAACGAAGGGAGCTTCATTGGATTCATTTTCTTCCAAGGATATCCCGTGATCTGACTTAAGGAATAGTGTTGGATTCAAAAGTCAGAAATATGGTACTTCCGAAGTATTTAGATTTTCCGGAAAATTAAAAAATGTACATATCTCCGGATTCAAAGATCGGATCTGAGAGTTCTAGATCAAAATCCCCCCAGAATTTCATCAAGTATCTGCTCTCAGAAAAGTGTACGGCAATTTTGAATCACCCAGTATATATCTCGCTCAACCACTCATGTGTAGCGTGCGAATTGCGACAATGTATCATACGACCAATATGTTTTGGGTCAGGGGAGGAATGAAAATATTCATCAGATTGTTATTACACTATGTTACACGTTCAGTGAATAATAATTGTACTTTGATGTTTGAATGTAAGTGGACTTGGATTATTGCGATATTCACGTAAAAAATGTCGAGTTGTAATCATTATCAACAGTTGAATTTGTTAACAATTTCTTTATGAAAAATTCAATCACGCGGTTATGGATCAACCAATTTGAACCGCATCAAGTAACCTGGTTTAAGTAGGACGACCACATCTCTATCAGAAACGTGAAAGAAACTTTATCACGCCCGAATTCAGTTGCTGGATCAGGCTTGGATCAACTGCCCGGATTTAGCCCGGATCAAGTTGCTCGAGGAGAAGTGTGAATCCGGTATCGATTCAATTCGCCCTAAGCCAGATTCGGTATGGATACGAGTAATCGGATTGGGCTGGGATGTAATGTGTAACGCTTCATTTCATCCGGGCCGGATCCGGCCACTTGATCCGGGCTAAATCCGAGCAGTTGATCCAAGCCTGATCCAGCGACTAAATTCGAGCGTGATAAAGTTTCCTCCACGTTTCTGATAGAGATGTGGTGATCCTACTCCAACCAGGTTACTTGATGCAGTCCGAATTGGTTGATCCATAACCCCGTGATTGAATTTTTCATAAAGAAATCATTAATAAATTTAATTGTCGATAATGATTTCAACTTGACATTTTCTACGTCAATATCGCAATAGTCCGAGTCCACTTAAATTTGAAAATCGAAGTACAATTATTATTCACTTAACGTGTAACATAGTGTATGAACAATCTGATCATTATTTTTATTCCTCTCCTGGCCTAAAACATATTTCTCGGATAATATATTATCGCAATTCGCACGCTACAGATGAATGGTTGAGCGAGGTATATATACCAACGAATAGATACAACCAGCACTTGTGAGAAACCTCAGTCATCCAGTATCGTATCAAAAGTTTGATGGTATCCCGCAGTTTATCGGTGAAGGATTGGAATTTGTATAATTCCAGAGGTATTTCGAAAAAAATTACTTGCATTCATTCTGAGTTTCTTCATTAGGGCGCAGATTAGATCCCATTTGGACATGGAGGTATTAACATTATTTGTGTCTGACTCCTGTGAGAAAAACCACCAGCCACCTTTGGACCTGATTCAAATTATTCGCATCTGGCCTTAATCAGGTAAATGGATCAGGGCCAGATAGTTTTTTATAGGGTCATTCTCATTAGAACTATCATCAGGTTATCCTCATCGGTGCCTAATCTGGAATCCCTATAGGTTTTCATCTACACGGATCTGGTCAGGCCCAGATATTAAGCTCCATATGGGGCATCCCATTTCACAGCCGGGTCCGGTCCAGACCACTGTAGGGCTTACCGGATAGGAACCTATACTCGGGTCAGTGACTTTTCGGTCTTTCTTCTCCCCTTCCAGGATCCCTTCCTTACCTCCTATCTGCTCGACGTACATGGAAAGCAGAAAAGAAAGCGAGAGGCCAAGCAAATTCAAAAATATGACACTTTCCCTATGGCAATCGACTGGTGTCGGAAAGAGTGTCTTGAGCCGACTCGCTTTACATTCTTTTAATACCTGATGATGAAATCTCAACTCTAGTTACAGTCTTCTCGTATGATTGATAATTATTCGATACGATTATCTCTCGAAATCAAGAGAGAGGGAGCAAGTCTGGACGCTCGATTTCAAAAGGACAGCGCCACTGAGAGAGAAAAAGTAGATACAATGCGAAATAACGTGGGCTCAACAATACCACATCACTGACCGCATTATTTGGTTCAAATCATTTTCTAAATGGTTATCAATAGTTTTTTCCTAGAAAATTTTCAAATTTTGGGAGACATTTTTTTTACTGTCAAGTCTTTTAGATCTAAAGTTTGTATCTTAAACCAGTAATATACACATTCTTTTCCAAATTGAAAAGTATTTTCGATTCCTGCATTTCAAGATATAGTGTATCCGGAAAAATAAATTCAACATGGTGCTTCTAAGATGCCGTCCGGGCTGGATATTTTTTCAAAAATTTCAACCCTCTGACTATAGCCCCGGTCTCATACACCGCTATCAAACCTGTATTTGCTCATAATTCGAACTTTTTGGTTAATTTATTTGGAATTCCACTTCTATCCTGCACTGAATTGTTCGCTCATTTCTATGCATAGACCCAGTATCTTACCCCTCAGACATTCGTGATACTCAAAAAATGTTTTCTCCACTTCTAACACCTTTAAACATCTAGAAGAAGGTAATAGCGGTCCGCCAGATCAAGGGTTACAGTTGATGTGATTTGAGGAAGGGTTACGGTTGAAGGGTTGACCCTTCAATTCATGCATTATTGTATGGAACAAATTCCTTCTGAAATATTGGAATCTATAAATTTCCGGGTCGCTGATTACGAATATGAAGTCGCATTTCAATAATTCAAATTGGCGTATCCAAGATAGCGGCGAAATTTTTCATAATGAGAAGAAAAACTCAATTTCAGTTGGAAACTGAGCTGAATCCAGGATGCAGCCGAAAGAAGACTCATTAGACTTGAAGTTAGTCACTGGGAAACCTTCTCTAACTAAAAAAAAATACAGCTTAAATTGATCTCTATTGAACTGAGATTAAAACTGATTTTGAACTGACATTCAAAGCAAATTGTTCCTGATAAATCGGTTCTACTTAAAATTCGTCTACTGTTTTTTGTTTTGTTTTACTCAACATGGCGTTACCTTTCGACGATGAGGAATATGTTTTTGTTTATTCGGAGGATACAAAAAAAAGTTCCCTGTTGTGTGGATTTATTCATTCAACTTGTTGACTGTTCAATGATATTGTAATCGTAGTTCTCGGAGATTCAACATTTCCAACCCTCACCTCAAGATTGCAACCCACGTTGTTGCTGAAGTACCCTGTCCTAGTCCTTTGCGTGTAACCACTCCACCATGGTACCGTTTCGATCAACCGATGTGATGAATCATTTCATAATGGTATAATTTCTCGTACAGCACCGGACATTTCTACGTTGCCTGTACGTTGCCTCCACGTGGAATCTCCGTTCATCCACGTTCTATCAACGTTCACCATCTATCCACGTGGAATACACGGAGATGAGACGTAGGAATCGGTGGATGTGCTGTTAGGATTGATAATATGTGTAGTGTGGAGTCAAAGATAAATTTGGAAAACATTTTCCGGGAACTGAGAATTAGTGCAAATGTGAATACCCCTGAAAGTTTGAATTAATCTCAATTTGTGTTGTAATTTTGGAGTGAAAGTGCCAAAACAAAAAATCCATCAACAAGCTCTCACGAAGTTGGTGTTACATATTGTTACCGAATTCGTTAGGCACCTTGAATAATATTAAAATGAAAATCTGAAATAATTTGACTGAATTGAAACTGTAATGATATATACTGGGTGATTCAAAATTGCTGGACACTCTTCTGAGAGCAGATTCTTGATGAAATTCTGAGGAGATTATGGTTCGAAATTTTCAGATCTGATCCTTAGCTCCGAGGACATGAACATTTTTTGATTTTTTGAAAAATCCAAATACCTCGGAAGTACCATATTTCTGACTTTTGAATCAAACAACATTCTCTAAGTCAGATCACGGGGAATCCCTGGGAAAAAATGAATCTAATTCAGCTTCCTTCGTTGTGGAATTATGGCGATTTGAAGTTGTTTAATTCTGATTGGCTGAAATGCAAAAAATTTCAAACCGCTATAACTCCACAACGAAGGAAGCTGAATTAGATTTATGTTTTTCCATGGATTCCCCGCGATCTGACTTAGAGAATGGTGTTGGACTCAAAAGTCAGAAATATGGTACTTCCGAGGTATTTGGATTTTTCAAAAAATTGAAAAATGCTCATATCCCCGGAGGATCTAAGGATCAGATCAGAATAGTCCGGACCAAAATCTTCTCAGAATTTCATCAATAATCTGCTCTCAGAGAAGTGTACGGCAATGTTGAATCACCCAGTATGTAGATATATATGTATACGTATAAACAATTGTAATACTGAAAATGAAAGAATTTTAATCTGATTTTCAGATATTATTGACTGAATTATCCATCAAACTCTACATGGCTGACTATGAGATATGCAATGCTGATAATCAGCACATTATTCGATTTGATTGAATTTAATACGGTCACAAGATCTTCTTATCCCATATTACGGCTGAGATCGTAACATTGCTGATTTCAAGTCTCATCTGAACATCAGACGATTATGGAATTAAGATTTACTTTTTACTGTGATGGACTGAATTCTGATAAAAACCAGTGTACAATGAGTTTGCAGGCACATATCCAGAATTTTCACCCGGAGGGTGTTCATCATTGATGGGAAATACCTCGAATGGAAAAATTTTCTTACTTATGTATAATTTATATATAATTGAATACAGATTATAAATAAGTCATAAACAATCATATAGAAATTATACATAATTTTTTAAATTCCCGTTGATATGAGTAGTTCAATAAACAAATGGTTGTAGATGCTTACCGCCCTTTATTTGGAATCCTCACTTCAGAACTTGAATTGGAAGAATCTGTCTTAATTAATTTTCAATGAGAATATTCAATTATCATTGCATTTACTATAGGAGTAGTTTGCGCTCCTCTTTAACAGTCATAATATCTGACATCCTTGCTTGGTTCACGTGATTATCAGAATGAATAGATTCAGCAATTGAATAGTCATCGAAATGATAAAATATGTTTCACTTCTGGCCAACTCAATTATTAAACGTTTAGTCATTGAGTGACACACAGCCAATTTGACCATAAATATTGTATTATATAATAACGATTGAAGAACACTCAGGAGGACCAAGCAGAATTCCAGTAACTCTTTGTGGAATTTCATCAAACATCGCTGAGAGTTCAGTACTATTCAGATCCATCAAACAAGTATATTACTATCTACCGAACTTTCAAATCGCTCTTTTCTCAGGGTATTGACTTGCGTGATTCTACCCAGTGTGAATGTGCCTAATTATATTACTGTACATAATTCATGCTACATAGATTTTGAACTAATGAAAACGAGTGGAAGATAAGTGGTTATTTCACTACACAAATTTTCACCTACTTGCACGATCCTACTTAATATAAATGCACCACAATTCTTTTACTGTAACAAATTTGTTGTACACAAGTATTTGCTGACTTGCGATTTTACACAATTCAAATGCACTGCCATTATTTTACTGCGAAAAATTGATTCCACACGGAAAATTCACCTAGTCACATACTACGCATGTTTACTACTACACATATTGAATACTACACCAAAATATGTGAATGGATCATTGGCTGGTTCAATACCGCACGTGTTCGATGTTGAACGTGTTCAGTAATACCGATGGTTGGAATCTTTGGGTGATTCATAGAAAGATATTTCAATCATGAAAAATTATGGATCTCACAACAGGATATTCATGAGTGGGATATAAAATTCATAAAATATTGTCCTTATGATTCGCTATAAATCTGTTTGGAATATTCATAGTCAAACATACGAAAGACTGGAAAAAATCAGTGCTGATTTTATGTACGATCAATGTTATCAATGGGAGGAATTTGTTATTTCCTCATTGATCATCCTAATTGATGATTTGATATGAAAAAAAATCATACAGAATTCTCATGATCAGGAAAAAACAATTTCCGCAGCTAGAATTGAAATTGAGTTTTCTCGATCATGATCATCATCATCATGAAGTGATCAAGAGACGCGGTAGCGTCTCGACGCCAAGTACATGAAAACCCTGAAAGAAAAAAAAATGAAAAAGCATAAGTCGTGCGCTACCGTGTATCTTTATACGAAAACCAAGATTTTCTATACTCAGAAGATCTTTAACCCACAATAACTCATCACACATTAAATTTCACGAAAAAATAATCACACTTCTACTATATAATTCGAATACACACTTTTGATTAAGCACACTACGAAGTTGATCCGTTCACGCGATCCCGAGATACAAACGTTTCAAATTTTCATGCGATCAAAACATTAGGATTTTTCTTCATCACCATCGCCACTTTCGATTCATTTTGATTACGATAGCGACTATAGTTTTTCGTCATCGGAATTCGGGAGGTTTTCTTCCATTGGCATAGAGATATTCTGTCTCTTTCCTTCTTGGGACATCCAATATTCTGTCCTTTTTCCTTTCTCCCAATATCCAATAGCATTCACTTCAGTTAATGTATATTATGATCCAAACATCCAATAGCGTTGATTTCAGTGTAGTGTGGTCTATACATTGTCGAAACATAAACAAATAACCTGTCAATGAGGCGATGTGTTGATAGGTTATTATAATATTAAAAAAAAATAATTGAAAAATGGATGAATTCTGAATTGCAGGTTAAACTACATTACAGATATTACAGGTCATTATAACAACAATCAAACGCACACAAATAACCTTGAATGATATATACTTTCATATATATGACGTGAAAGAATTCATGAATGAATTAATGAATGAATGATGAAGAGGTTATTTGTGAAAAAAACAGCAGAAGTTTGATAAAGGTATAAATAAATCTATTTGCTACATTCAGGAAATTGGTATATACACAGGTGAGCTCTGTATGATGTATTATTCATAGAATACAATATTCCTTTACAGACAAAAGCTCAGCAGAAATACCGTAATCCCTTATGAACAGTCTGCTACTGTTGGTTCTTACCACCAGAACCACAGGCTGATGATCAAATAAATCATACAAGGTCTAGTCGAAAATAATGATTCAAATTTATGCATTACTTTTTAGGTGGAATCTTATCGGATATACCATGACCCCCTTACAAACAATCTACTATCAAGTTCTCCTACTAGAGTCGTTGGAAAATGATCAAATGGATCATATCGAGCATGCTCAAGGGAAAAGATTCAAGTTTATTCGCAATTCCTCCACATACCAGAGAGTCAGAGATTTATCATAAGTTCTGACGGACAGTCAACTACTGGAGCATTAGTTAGAATAGTGAATAGATAATGAATGTAAATTCAATCATAGCAAGTTTGAAAAACATTCGAAAATGAGGTTAGTCACCGAGCACTTCAGGTATACTAAAATATGACATCCTGAATCAAAATTATGAACTATGTACAAAACGGTTTCCCTAGATTCTTTGAGTGGAATTACAGGTGGATCAAGGAAAATCAGGAAGGATGCAGGTATACTACACATCTGTATGTTACTTACCACCACGATCAATACCATCAGGTAGCATAGAAGGAAAATGAAGAAAAGGCAAGAGTGCAGTGGATATACCGCAGGTCCTTGCATTAGGTACACTATTATCAGATTTTTCCAATAGAATCACAGGTAGATGAAGGAAAAGCAAGGAGGATGCATGTCACCATAGATCTTTATGTTGCGTACCACAATGATCAATGTCATTAGGCAGCGTCATAGGAAGATGAAGAAAAGGCAGAAGTGCAGTGGATATACAAGTCCTTGCATTGAATAATACCACTATCAGATTCTTCCAACAGAATCATAGGTGGATGAAGGAAAAGCAAAAAGGATGTAGATGTATCATACATCTGTACGTTAAATCCTACCATGATCATTAGGTAGCGTTGAAGGCGAATGCAGAAAAGATAGGAGCGCAGTGGATATACCACAAATCTTTGCATCGGGTGCATTCCACTGACCAATTGACGAATGATTAGAGAGACTGTTTAGGATCGACTCAACGAAAATTGAGCAGATACAATATTCTGATTATAGAATTGAATAATACCACTATCAGATTCTTCCAATAGAATCATAGGTGGATGAGGGAGAAGCAAAAAGGATGTAGATGTACCATACATCCGTACGTTAAATCCTACCATGATCATTAGGTAGCATTGAAGGAAAATGCAGAAAAGGTAGGAGCACAGTGGATATACCACAAATCTTTGCATCGGGTGCATTCCACTGACCAATTGACGAATGATTAGAGAGACTGTTTAGGATCGACTCACCGAAAATTGAGCAGATACAATATTCTGATTATAGAAATTGTTGCAGAACAACTACAGGTCAACTTGACTGATGTGACTGAATGTGACAATTCATTCTGAATGTTTTCTCCCAAAGTTCCATCTTTTCAGTTGTTCCATTCAAGCTGGATTATATTTGTGTTCTTACAAACCATCATTTTTATCTTTACTTATCTTGGTTTTGGAATGATTCAATTCTCAAATATCATGAATATTAAATGGTTTGGATATTTGATACAATATTGCTTTCTAATGATCATGAATCGCTTTGAATACATTTTGAACATTTCATGGAGTTACTAAATCTCTCAACCCAAAATACTCTATGACAATTCAATGAAATTCATGATATTTTAGAATTAAATCATTCCAAAACCAAGATAAGTCAAGATAAAAATGATGGTTTGTGAGAACACAAATATAATCCAGCTTGAATGGAACAACTGAAAAGATGGAACTTTGGAAGAAAACATTCAGAATGAATTGTCAAATCCAGTCACATCAGTCAAGTTGACCTGTAGTTGTTCTGCAACAATTTCTATAATCAGAATATTGTATCTGCTCAATTTTCGTTGAGTTGATCCTAAACAGTCTCTCTAATCATTCGTCAATTGGTCAGTGGAATGCACCCGATGCAAAGATTTGTGATATATCCACTGCGCTCCTATCTTTTCTGCATTTTCCTTCAACGCTACCCAATAATCATGGTAGGATTTAACGTACAGATGTATGGTACATCTACATCCTTCTTGCTTTTTCTTCACCCACCTATGATTCTGTTGGAAGAATCTGATAGTGGTATCATTCAATGCAAGGACTTATATATCCACTGCACTTCTGCCTTTCCTTCATTTTCCTATGACGCTGCCTCATGACATTGATCATTGTGGTACGTAACATAAAGATGTATGGTGACATGCTTCCTTCTTGCTTTTTCTTCATCTACCTGTGATTCTATTGGAAGAATCTGATAATAGTGTACCTAACGCAAGGATCTGTGGTATATCCACTGCACTCTTGCCTTTTCCTCATTTCCCTTCTACGCTACCTGATGATATTGATCATGGTGGTAAGTAACATACAGATGTATAGTATACCTGCATCCTCTCTACCTTTTCTTGATCCACCCGTAATTTTACTCAAAGAATTTACTCACTGAAAAAACTTTTTCACCTGGGTACTCAGGAATAAGGATATTGGATAATATATAATCCAGGGGCCCAAATATTGATGAAAAATCAACAGAAACTCACGCGTTAAATGTAATGGGTCTTCCTAATGTTGGCGGTGTTTCTTCTTATTTGAATGCAGTAATGCAGTGTATATTGTACTGTGCTTCTAAGACAAAACAATTACTTCTATCTGACCCCAATGACATCATAAATATTTCAATTCAGAACTACAATTCGCAAAAAAACCTTGATATCATAGCTTCAAAACAGCTTGCAGGTGCACAATACTTGCATGATCACTCACAAGATGCAGGAGAATTCATCGCTTCTATTTGCAAAAATTCAATGGCGATTAAAAATTCAGTGAAGCACCAAATAACTACTTTAACGGAATGTACGAAATGTGGATATACCAAAAATATTGTTGGTACAAATTGTGTTACACGTCTTGGGCTACCTCCAATTTCACAAAAATCATTCGAGTTTCAAGAAATGTTCAAGTACAATTTTTCAACATCGAAAATTTTCAAAGATTCTTGTGACAATTGTAATAACTTGCATAAAACTGAAAAATCATTCATAACAGCGTCAGAACAATATGTAATTGTGCAATTGATGATGTTTAATCACAATAATGTTGAAGCAACAAAGGTAGAAAATATAAACATTAAAGCAGTACCAACTTCAAAAATTATAATTGCACAACACTTTTATCAAGTTATAGCTGTTGTTTTTCATCAGGGTAAAAATATTTCTGAAGATAATTTCACATGCATGTTACGAAGTTAAGGTACAGAGTGGATATTCATTCATGATCTGCAAGTTGAAGAGCGACATTGACCACACAATGCTAAAGACTCGTATATATATTTCTTTGAAAAGCAATAATTTCGCTTCATGATAGAATTAGAATTCAATTACTGTGATATTGTACAGTTTTGGAGAATATAGAATACCTTTATAATACCATAACGAACCAAATATTCTTGAAAAATTTTTTCGAATGATTTCGATGGATATTCCAGAAAATTTTGAAAAATGTCTGGTATAGTACTAGAAAGTGTCTCCAATCTGATATCTTGAAGGTATATTTCTTTGTTGCATGATAAATATTTGACATCTCTTCACCCAGATAGCGAAAGTTCCAAAAACTAGATCCCATTGAATCCTTCTGGAACCAGAAAATGAATCACTGGAATGTCAATAGGATGCAGTTCTTGGAGAATTCAAATCGCCATTCGTCATACTATATACAGTACAATACACAGTATGATAAAAGGCGATTTGAATTCTCCAAGGACTCTATTCTGCTGACATTTCAGTAGTTCGTTTTGTGGTCACGAAAGAATTCAATGAGATCTAATTTTTGGAACTCTTGCTATCTGCTACTTTTCACAATGATTCAAAAGAGTGACCGGAAAATTTTTGCTGGAAAGCTATTTTTAGCTTCATGCTAAACAGTACAAATTCTTTCTTGCAAAAAAAATTTCTGTTGGACACCTTGAATATATTGTACGCAAGTTTCCTCTGTCTGTAAGATCTATGTTGCTTCGATTTTGTTACAATGATTTCTTGAAAACACTGGAAATTTCCGCACAAGACATGTACAGCACAATATCGTGGGGTGTTTTGAGCGGCGTGAGCTACTTTGAGCGCTTTGAGCTGCTTTAAGCGCCAACTTATCAGTCAAGGAAAATTTAGTTGCGGAATTCTTCACACGTATATTTGTTCATGGGAATTCGCTTTCCTTCCCTCCTTTTCTTCATTCTTTATTTCGATAATCTATTGCCGTCCAATGATGAGATGACTGATGGAAATCCAAGTGGATTCTTATATCACATAAGTTATCTGAGGACATTTCCTTCATCCCTACGATTGCCATAAACTCGACAGTGATATTTTATTTTTATTTGGGTTCAGTTGGAAGCATATTCAGAGAAGGAAGTGAAATCCCCCAAAAAAACTTCAAAATAGTAAAAAAATAACGCCAAGTACATGGAAATCCCCCCAAAAAAAAGAATAAAACAATCTAAAAACACATTCTAAAGATAAATTTCACTGCATTCCGAATTTCGAGGGGATATAAAAGGATATGCTCCATTTGAAAAAAAAAGATATGAAATCAATATGAGCGACCAAGTACATTGGTTATCCAAAGGATATATGAAAGATTTTTGGTATATTGTAACTTCAGTTTGTTCAAACTGTATTGAAGGTAATTTATGATTTTCAAAAAAGCATTATTGTATCAAAAAAATAAATAAAACAAGCGTATCGTTCTGTTCGTATATATAGATACCAAAAAGTGAAAAAAAGTAGGATTCCACGAAACATAAAAATGTCTCACAAAAACCCCTAAAAACTCCAACACAATAAAAAATAACGTCAAATTCCAAAAACCATACGAACGTTTTACAATAACACTTGAAAAAAAATCCTTGAAAAAATACTTCACTCTTTCCGGAAGGTTACTTGATATAACAAATATACCATTGAAAAAAAATATGTGAAAGGCAACCCTGTTTCGGAATTCGCATCAACCAGCAACACTTGGCGTGGCCGATGGTAGAAGTTTTTAGCCTTTATTATATACTTTATTATATATAACCTTTATTATATATAATTTCTATAGAACATTAAACAAGAAATTTGAATGACATAATTTCATAAAATCTTCTTCGGCCACGCCAAGTGTTACTGGTTGATGCGAATTCCGAAACAGGGTTGCCTTTCACATCTTTTTTTTCAATGGTATATTTGTTATATCAAGTAATCTTCCGGAAAGAGTGAAGTTATTTTTTTCAAGGACTTTTTTGCAAGTGTTATCGTAAAACGTTTGTATGGTTTTTGGGATTTGACGTTATTTTTTATTGTGTTGGAGTTTTTAGGGGTTTTTGTGAGACATTTGTATGTTTTATGGAATTCTACTTTTTTTCACTTTTTGGTATCTATATACACGAGCAGAACGATACGCATGTTTTATTTATTTTTCTAATACAATAATGCTTTTTTGAAAATCATAAATCACCTTCAATACAGTCTAAACAAACTGGGGTTACAATATACCAAAAATCTTTCACATATCCTTTGGATAACCAATGTACTTGGTCGCTCATATTGATCCCAAATCTTTTTTTTTCAATGGAGCATATCCTTTTATATCCCCTCGAAATTTTGAATGCAGTGAAATTTTCCTTCAGAATGTGTTTGTAGATTTTTTTATTCTTCGTTTTTGGGATTTTCATTTACTTGGCGTTATTTCTTCACTTTCTTGGAGTTTTTTTCGGGGATAATCCTGAACGGACAAAATGAAAAAATACAATCAGCGCATTTTGAAAAACTACATCTATTACAAGAAACAGAAGGTGTTCATTTAGCGAATAAACTTCGAGGAAGCCATATTCATTATCAAAAACAGAAAATGAAAGTGCGTTTGGCTACACAGACTTTCAGCGAATCCGTTGCGGATGCTATGAGATCATGCAAAGATCATTCGAAACTGAAGGAATTTCAAAATTGTGGTCCAACAATTCATTCTTTCATTTTCTGTTCCAAAGTCAGAAGATATAATCAATAACTCAACGCCAGCAAATCGTTTCTTAAAACTCGAGCATGAAAATTGAGAAGAGATTCCTCATGTAATGCAATCTAACTCTCATTTACCAGACATCAACATCATCACAGAATTCACTGAACAAGTAATTGCGTACATTGCTGGGTTCGTGGTGAAACATTTGGAACAAAAACTTTGTTGTGAAAATTGTTTATTGGCATTGCGTGATCATGATAATCGTAGGGATTCTTTCCATTCAATCAACATCAAAAGCCGAGGAAAACTTGTTTTACCATCTCAGGATGTTTTACAGATTTGTAAAAAATCTGACATCACTTTAAGAATATTTTGCAATCAGAGGAACAATGTGATGAACAGTACATTTTCAATAAAAAATTCGATCCAATTGGTCTTAAAACAGTTTATTTCTGCTGATCATGTGTTTGATAGTTTGACCGCTCACAGTTTTAGTCAACATCCACTGGAAAATCACCGAATGCATTCAATCAAAGGTATCATTGAAAAATACTTGAAGATAAGATGTTTTCACTTGAGTAAACAATTCTCAAAATTGTCTTCCAGACAATTTTATGATAAATTAACATTATTTTCTGGATGGTAAAATTGTATTCATGTACACAATGGTGCGTTTTTCTCATAATGGTATATATATCAATAATGTATAATACTATAAATAAATTTTTTATAAGGAAGATGTTTGCATGTTGTCAGTTTTCCATTTTCTCAAGCATTTTATGATTGAATAATTCAAATACTTAGGAGACCTTTGATCATCTTCTTCAAATGAGATTGATATAATATGAAACATTGGGAATGAAGGATGTGAAAAAATGAATAGCTCTGAATAAATGGGAGTAGCCAAGAAAAGCATGGTTAATTTTTGTTATACGTTGGAACATTTTTTATTCTCAAAAAAAATAATAATAATAGTAATAATAAAACTACTGTTGGGTTCTACCTCGCCAAATTGGTTTTCTCAACTTATTTTCTGAAAGTGACATAAGAGAATTTAGGGTTGTCATTTCTGGACCTATGTTAGGATATATGGAAAGTAACGGGACGGAAATTGGTGAGTTTCATTGCATCAATTGCAATTAATTTGAGGGAAACAGTTTTACTGATGTTTTAGCATCAGTATTCCCTCACTTATGAAATTTATTTCACATTGGCAATAACTTTTCGAATGAAAACTCCTTGTTTTGATTATTTTTTTGACTTTTTCCTGTAAATAAAACGAATATAAATTGAATTTTCCAAGCATATATGAAGACGTAACCAAAAATTTTCCTTCATTATCAGATCATGTTTGAAAATCCCTCACATTCATCCGATATCCAATCAACGCCGGGGCAGATTAATATGGCGGCTCTACGATTCTCTTTCGTCCCTAATGCGATTCCCCTCACCCAAGGGTCCCATCGCATGCCCCCTCCAGTTATTCATACCTCCATGCATTGAAAGGCCGTCGTTTTACGAGCATAGATGACATTAAAAGCGAATCGCTAACAGAGCTGAAAGCTATTACAAAGATCAAGTTTCAAAAGTGTTTCGAGGATTGAAAAAAGCGTTGGCACGAGTGTATTATATCCAAGGGGAATTATTTTGAAGGGTACAAAATAGATATTGATGAATAAATAAATATTTTTTTCATAAAACGAAAATTTTCGTTATTTCTTGCACACACCTCGTATGTGACGGTATTGAATGTTTTGAAAGAGCAAGAACCAAGATTGAATCCAACTGAGATGATTATCGATTTTGAACGTGCTTTTGCTTCTGCATTCCATTCCGTTTTCCCTAATTCAATCATAAAAGGATGCCATTTTCATTTCGCGCAGGCAGTGTACCGTCAGGTGCAAACATGTGGTTTACAATCGCGTTATGGAAATACTAGTGAGTTCACGCTTGCTGTTGAGAAATTAGTCTCATTGGCATTTGTGCCTGTTGTGCATGTTGTCAAGGCGTTCAATCTGTTAATACAATCGCAGTATTTTGTTGATAATGATGGAGATTTATCTGGTATTGTTGATTATTTTGAGGGGACGTGGATCGGTGTTGAAAAGCGGAATAAACAAAGGCGGCGTCCAGTATTTGAGAAATACATGTGGAATTGTTTTGATAGTGTAATTGAGAATGGTTCTCCGTACAAATAACGCAGTGGAAGGGTGAGATCGGGAATTTAACGAGCGTGTGAGGGTACACCATGCATCTGTTGTTAAGTTTATCGATGTTTTGGAAAAGGAACGAAGCAACACCGAATTGTTGCTTGAGCAGGAGTGTGCTGGTAGGGAAATTAAGAGTACAAAGTGTAAGAAATATGCAGATTATGATGAGCGGATATTTAATGTCGTATCTCAGTATGAGGGTAGTGATATTTTAGAGTATTTACGCGGTATTGCCTATAATGTAGTATTGTAAGTAAATCTTTGGAAAGTATCTCAATGTATAAGGAGAGTGTTCTGAATGAATATTATTTAGAGGTATGATTTTCTTGGATGTGCATTCGAGAATGTGACTGAGAATATTATTGTATCAAGCAAGGAAGATTGTTTTGGAAATGGATCAGCTGTCAGTGAAATGAATGAATGATATTGGACGCATTACATTGTTGTGGTTCGATTTGTTGGGAGTATTTTGCCCGGGATAATTTTGAGTAGGGGATATTTTGCCCGGGATAATTTTGAGTTGGGGATATTTTTGTCTAGAGATCGATTGGGCGGGGTTCTTTTGTCCGGGATATTTTAGCCGGAGATAGTTAGTCAGTTCATTCGTCCAGAATGTCTTTCCTTGAAAAAAGGAATCTGCAAATGAAAAGGATCAATACTTGTCAATGTAAATGTTGCACACTTATCACAGATGCCAAAGTTGCCCAACATACTCATGAAATTTGAGTACTTGATTTTTATTATCCTTCGCTTTGCCATAAGAGCAAGCAAACAAATAATCCCCAAATATTGATGGCACGCTTCCTGAAGCAAGTGTCATATTTGTGGCAGCACTTATCAAATCTTCTTGTTCCAGATGATCAGAACATAATAATGTAGTCGAAGTAATTTGTTCCGGAGTTAAACCCATGTTTTTAAACCATTTTTCCAACCTTCCGGGTTCCTTGAATGGAAAACTGTCAGGAATATAAAATATGATTGAGAAAAGATGATTTGAATTCATCAATCTTAGATCTTGAATAATGTTGGTTATACAGGGAATTGTATATCATATTTCATGAAATATATTTGAGATATAAGGTATTCTTGAATAACTTCCACTTTGTTTCAATCGAAAAACTCATGTTACATTTCAGACGTACCTTATTGTTAGTGCCGTATACCACATCACTTTCATGTATAATTCTGATGGTCATTTCACACATACTCCTGAGGTCAAAAAATAGTCAGACTCTTTAATTTAAATTTCGCGCGAAAACCCATTCTTCGACATATTTTTTTCCTAGGTTGGTATGACTGTCAGTGACATTTGTGCCAGATGTCACATCAAAATAATCATTGACGTTTAGTATACGCTTGTCTTTCTGAAGTCCAAGAAGTGAATTCGGCCGTTTTTACAATGAGTGAGATTATTCAACAAAGAAGTTCCATTAAATTTTGTGTGTGGAATCAAATCTCTGGTGCCAAAACGTTCAGAATGTTGCGAAAGGCCTTCGGTGATAATCGTTTGTCGTGAGCAAGTGTTTTTGATTGGTAAAAATTATTCAAAGAAGGTCGAGAACGCGTTGACGACGAACCACGTCCAGGACGGCGATCAACATCAACTGATGATCAACACGTCAATAAAATCAAGGAATTGGTGCTTGAGAATCGACGATTAACAGTCAGAGACCTTCCTGGCATCATTGGAATATCGGAAGGATCAATTGGAACCATTTTGAAAGATCATTTGAGCCTATGAAAAGTGAAAGCACGATTGGTTCCAAAATCACTCATTGATTCTTCGTGAGTTTTTCGCAAAATTTTCAACCAATATCGTGCCACAACCACCATGTTCGCCTGATTTAGCTCCGTGTGACTTCTGGCTATTCAGCGAACTGTAACGACCGCTCCGGGGAAACCGTTCTGAGTCAATTGAAGACATTAAACGTGAATCGCTACGCACATTGAAGGCTATTCCAGAAATTTACTTCAACAACTGTTTCGAGAATTGGAAAAAACGTTGGCACGAGTGTATTGGGGCCAGGGGGGATTACCTTGAGAGGGATGAAATAAATTTGGAAGAATGAATTGAGAATATTGGATTCATAAACAAAGTGTCACTATTTTTCGCCCACAGTAGTATTTCTACGAAGTATTGTGGGAACCTGTGACTTACCCGTAAAATGTTCTAAGAGATTCTGTGCGCCATTTGAATCCGCAGAAAATGTACGAAGCGACCATTTCCGAAATTATATTTGTCACCTCACAAAAGGAAACACTGCACAAAACCAAGAATAAAATGGCTTCCAATGGGAACACCCCCCACCCTCGCATGCACTATCCAGTGTATACTATAGATCAGTGGGTATCCACATGATTATGATCGTGTTGGATATAGTCAATTGAGAAACTGAAAGGAGTATCAGCAGTTAGGATTTTGGAACCTGAGCTTTGATGTCCATCTGGGATCACATGTGATGATATCAAATGAAGGAGAATGAAAATTGATAGATTGATTCATCAATAATTTCTCCAAGGGAAAGCACGTTTCCGCAAATCAACATTGAACAGAGTCGTATAATTCCTTACTTTCATATCCATCTTCCATCGATGAATTGATCAAACTATTCGATATATTGAGACCATTGTGTTAATGGGTAATATCACCTTGTAACTTTCTTTTTCATTGGCTTAAACACTTCCTGAACTATTCAAGAATGATGGGAAATGTCGATTATGGAGGGGAAAATATTTTAGGTTTATCAAAATAGCGATTTTTTGCGCGTAGTCGGAGAGCGAAATGAGCGATATTCAGAGATTTTTAAAATAGGGCCTCGAAATTCGTTTGTATGAAATTTACCGACAGTTTTTACTTTCAAACCTTCGATTGTGACTAATAGATGTCTGTACTGATCGTATGTAGAGACTGGAAGAGTAGCTGTTCGAAAAAAATATATCACTGCGGTCAATAGTCCGTATTTTGCTCAGACACGTGTTATCGTTTATCTAGTGCGCTCCAGTATATTCTACTTTGTATTCTTCTCAATTAAACAAGTTCATGATCATGGATCATCGAGACCATAAAGGACAAAAACAGAGTCAATCTTTTGATGAGAGAAGAAGTATCAAATCACGAAAAATAGGCAATCGATACGTTCAAGAGAAGGAAGCAGAAATTGTCGGCACGTCTCCGAAAAAATTGAAATTGTCAAAAGATTGTCAAATTTCGGGTATCGTGTTATATCTTTTTCGTGTATTTTTTCTGTGCTTTCGGAAGTTTTATGCTGTCCTACGTGCCATAAGCCTGTGAAATTTTATGAAGCAAATGAACAAGGCTTGAGATTTCGGTTAGTTGTTAGCTGTGATGAATGTGCTCCAGTGTATATTGATAACTGTTCTAAAATAAACGGTGAAGCTCACGAAATCAACCGGAGACTCACTTTTGCAATGCGTTTACTGGGAATCGGCATAAACGGTTCACGAAACCTCTGTGCATTTATAGACTTACCGCATCCAGTGTATCAAAAAAGTTACAAGAATATTATGGATACTATTCATGATGCCTGTAAATCTGTATGCTCTTCTTCTATGAAGACAGCTGCACAATTAGAAGAAGAAAAAACAGTGGAAAAAGGAGAAAATAGAGGAATAACAGTCTCAGGAGATGGATCTTGGCGTCGTCGTGGATTTTCTTCGCTCCATGGTATTTTTTCTCTGATTGCATGGTACACTGGCAAAATTGTCGATATAGATATTAAGAGTAAATTTTGTGAATCCTGTTCCTATTGGGATTCAAAAGAGGACACTGCTGAGTATAACAATTGGAGAGACAGTCACGAGGAGCAGTGTGAAATCATTCACGAAGGCTCAGCAGGGAAGATGGAAGTAGACTCTGCGACTGAAATGTTTGCTCGATCACAAGGAATAAATGAAGTGAAATATATTAATTACGTAGGTGACGGTGACAGCAAGACGTGTAAAGCGATATTAGAAAAACATCCAGATGTGCTAAGAAAAGAGTGCATAGATCACACTCAAAAAAGAATGGGTACACGTTTGAGAAAATTTGGTGAAAAAAACTAGAGGTCTAAGCGGTCGAGGGAAATGAACTGGTAAATTGATTGACGAATCATCAATATATTACGGCCTCGCAATCAGACGTCACTGTGATTCTGTTCAGGATATGAAGAAAGCTATTTGGACAACGTTGTACCATGGAATTCCAACTGATGAGTTCCTCAACACCACCTTTGCCCTGAAGGTGAGAAGTCATGGTGCTCTTGGCAATCAACGAAGGCGATTTCGGAAAATGTACAGAATTATAAACATCAAACGCCTATGCGAATGGCAGTATTTGAAGCTGTGAAGCCAATTTACGAAGAATTAAGTAGAGATGAGCTTCTCACTCGTTGCACAGTGGGGCCAAATGCCAAAAAGCTGGCCAAAACCCCAAGAATGAAGTTTGTAGTTGGGGATATTTGACCCTTGGGATAAGTAAGGTGATGTCCCAAGTATTGGAATTCTGATATAAGAAGATCTGATCCCCTCCCCCTGCCCTTGTGTACCAGTTGCAAAATACCCTCCTTGAAGTATAATCCGCATGATTGAAAGACAGTAAAATAACGAGCATGTTCAAAAAGACGCTGTGTCTCGAAAAATTAACCGATTTAACTTTTTCAAATTGGAGTCTATTACTGAAATTATGTAGAATACACTGAAAATTAAGAGAATATCAATTTGATGAGTGGAAAATACTGACAGAGCAATGATTGGATGTAATTTCTATATCTATAAATGAGAAAATGTGTTTGGTTTTTGAAGGAATAGTAGAGAATTACGCAAAATTACGTCGTTTAACTTATTGGAGGTGGTAGATGGGACTCTTACCTAAACATCAGAGAAGAAGACGGCTGCCCATGTCTGCCCCTAAGCAATTCCGCCATGTTTTTGTGCAGGAAATCACAAAAAATTAGACGGAGTGATGAGGAGTCCTTAGATCCGTCCGAAACTTGATATGCAGAAGTTTGTGGGGTCGCTGATTATGAATCCGTTGTCTTCATTTCGGAATTCAAAATGGCGGATCCAATATGGCGGACGAAAATTGAGAGAAATCATCGGATTTTCTTCAAATTC
This sequence comes from Gonatopus flavifemur, assembly GCA_018340375.1. NCBI lineage: Eukaryota > Metazoa > Arthropoda > Insecta > Hymenoptera > Dryinidae > Gonatopus > Gonatopus flavifemur. The sequence continues at coordinate 18,530,100 of JAFFJZ010000009.1, forward strand.
GTTACCCAGGGGTTTCTGAGGGCGCTGATTACGAATCCGTTGTTTGAATTTCAAAATTCAAAATGGCGGATCCAATATGGCGGATTAAAATTGAAAAAATCATCGGATTGCCTTCGAACTCGGTACCCTGAGGTTTTTAAAGTCGCTGATTCCGAATCCGGTGTCTGAATTCCGGAGTTCAGAATGGCGGATCCAGTTTGGCAGAAAAAAATTGAAAAAATCATCAGATTTCCTTCAAACTCGGTATCCAGGGTTTTGTGGGGTCATTGATTACGAATCAGTTGTCAAATTCCAAGAATCAAAGATAGCGTATCTAATATGGTGGACACAAAACTCAGAATTCAGTAGATTCGCTTTGAATTTTATCTCAACGTTAGTATGTGTTTTATTTCCAGTGTACATTTGCTGCACGAGGGAAACTGTATGAGATTGATTACCATTCGTTTTTCTTCTCATCGCGGGCTTAGGGTACACAGAAGCCAGAAATCATTGATATTTAGGAAGATGATGGACCATTGAGAGAAAAACAGTATTGCTGGAGAATATTCGTAGTGAATTTACTATGAGTTGATGAATTCACTATGGGAAATGACAATAAAACTACCAACATTTAGTATTATTACTACGAATTTTTGGTAACTTCACTGCTAACATTCTTCAGCGATGCTCCTTTTCCCTAAAGTAACCGTCATTTTCCTAAATGTTTACAAATGTTATTCAAGTATTGATATCTCTCCTCTTTTCGTGAACTGAATCATGACTCGCGATTTGGTGATCGTTCTTATGTTAACCTATCGTTTCCATGGCAACGTAAATAGTTGGTTGTAATCGGTCTGATTTCAAATGGTGCTTATCACAATTGTGCAATAGCTGTCACCGAATTCTTACTCTTGCTAGTAATCGTTACCGTAAACTTTTTTCCGCGTGCAAGTTTGGAGCTCGGTGAATATTTTTCGTTTTTTAAAATCATTCAATGTTAACATACAATTCCAAATGAGATGGATTCCGCTGCCATAGGTGAGTGTTTCAACAACCTATATTTTCTTAGTAGTTTAATTTGAACAGTTGACTGCAAAAAAAATTAGCTTAAGAGGGTTGAATCCAACCCAAGAAAATTAGGAAAATTTTTAGAAACACATGGGGTTTCTGTAGCAAATTTTATCGAATTCTACAACGTTTGTAGATTTCAAAGATGATTCAATATCTATGACTCGGAGAGAGATGTACAATATTTTAAGGAGCAGTCCTCTACATACGTTGGATGAAAAGTTCACTTTCCTTCAAGGAAAAATCATCGAGATAACGTGTTGTCCGGATAACAAAACTACAGAGATCTCTAACCTTTTATCTACTTTTAAATGTGTATTTAAAAAGAGATGGGAATCTTCTCAAAGGACCGAAGAACGATTCCATCAAAATAATGAAGAATGGTTAAAACAAGAGGTAGTGTTTTGTACTTTCAGGAATCCCCATTCTGTAACTGTTCACACGCAAGTGGGAAGACCTCTTGTTGAATTCAACGAATGTTCAGAAAGAACGAAACGTAGGAAAACAGAGAATATCAGAGTAAATACTCCTATCTCAGAGCTGTCTTATGCCACACAAATGTGTTTGAGAGCGTCTGGACAGATCGAAGCCGCAAAAATTGTAAAGGATGTTACATCTTCTGATCCTGAGCTTGCCAAAATGTATATGAAAGGTTATCAAACTTTCAAGCGAAATGAGCCAAAGATGTTGAATGATGAAGATGCTCTAGCTCTCCTAGTAGATGCCGAGCTCTCAAAACATCAGTACTGCTCATTGCGTGAAGCTGATCCGCAGAAATTTCCACCTTATAAAAAAATCCAACTGGCCAAACGCATGTGTTTCCCTGACAAGGAATTTATTCGAATAACAGAAACCTGCGCTGTTGTGCAACTACAAGCACTTCTTGATCACACAGCTACACGTATTTTAGAGCTACAGAATTCGGTTTTGTCAACTTTATCTGATGAAGAGTTACAAAACCTGGTACTTATTTCCAAATGGGGGTTTGATGGGAGCTCTGGCCACTCCTCATACAAACAAGCATATCAAAGTTCGGAAGCTAGTGATTCCGCTGTGTTCATTACTTCACTTGTGCCTCTCCGCCTACACTGCAATTCAAAAATAATTTGGCAGAATCCAAGGCCATCATCAACCAGATTTTGTAGGCCAATCAAAATAGAGTTTGTGAAAGAATCAACTGAAGTTTCGGTTGCAGAGAAGCTACGGGTTGATAATGAAATAGAAAATCTGAGGGCTACTTCTTTCAGAACTGATGAAAAACATGTTCCAGTGAAACATGAGATGATTTTCTCTATGGTGGACGGGAAGGTATGCAATGCCATAACTGAGACAACCTATACCCAGAAGTGCTATATATGTGGTGCCACATCTAAGGAATTCAACAAAATTGATGATATAGTATCCAGGCCGGTCAAAACCGAAAACCTCCAGTTTGGTTTGTCTTGTCTACACGGCTGGATACGATTTTTTGAGGGCCTCCTGCATTTGTCTCATAAGCTACCTATCCAGAAGTGGCAAGCACGAAAACAAGATAAAGCTTTGGTGGAAGAACGAAAAAAGGTTGTACAGAAAAGTTTTGAAGAAAAATGTGGCCTCATTGTCGATGTTCCTAAGCCAGGGTTTGGGAACTCAAATGATGGGAATACCGCTAGGCGATTTTTCGCACAACCCGAAGTTTCTGCCGAAATCACAGGGGTCGATGTCAACCTGATACAACGACTTCATGTAGTATTAGCTACCGTTTCAAGTGGCCATGAAATAGACGTTGAAAAGTTTCGGAGTTACGCTTTAGACACGGCACGCTACTACGCGACAAAATATCCGTGGTACCCAATGTCACCTACGATGCACAAGTTTTTGATCCACGGACCTGAAATCATTGCATCCGCTCTTCTACCTATAGGCCAATTGACTGAGGAAGCACAAGAGGCTCGTAACAAAGATTTTAAAAGGTGAAAATGATGTATATCACTTAATCATAGTCTATATTTGTCACAGTGGACTCGACATTTTGAAGGGAAAAATTTGACTTCTCAAGTACTGCAATCAGTTTGATACATTGCACAATACGTTTTTGACTACTAGGCAAACTATATATTTATGGTAACCACGAGAATATATGTTCGCGAAGATTGTTTTGTTCTGGTAAGGAATTCGGGGAGTTATGAATATTCATATACTTTTTTTTATTAATAAGCCACATTGTTCATCCCCTGGAAACATAAATTCATAGACTAGAAAACAATTTTGAGAATCAAGTAAACTTATGAATTAGAGGATTTATTCAAAACTTTATACTGATGACCCCAAAATGCAGCTGCTTTTTGTTTTTCCTTGATTTTGCTTGTCATGTTGAGATCAAAAGCTTTAACGGTGTCGATGAATACATAATTATATTCAAATATCTTAACAACATTCATTTCCAAAGGTACCGAGAGCATCACTCCAGGAAATGCAGTAAAGAAAAAACGAATGAAGACATTTTTAAATGGTTCCCTTTGAGTTCTGATCCAATGTTATCGAGTAAAAGACAGTTGCCCAAGAAAAAACTAAAGTTCCTCCCTAGAGGCGTGTTATGCCTGATCAAAACTCCGGATATACTTGATAAAGACAACGTAACTTTCCCATTATCTTCCTCTGAGAGTGAAGAAGAAGACTGATCTGAGTAAAAAAAGTGTGGCAAAAGTAAAAACCATTACGATTTCAGTTTTTTATATTATTGTATATATTGTGAATGTATATATCTTTCGATTTAACACATTTGGTGTGTTGATATCATTCGATAATTATATTAATAATGATTCAATGTTGGAAATAATAATAATAATGATCATAATAGGAACAACAAAATGGGCCGTTTAGTTCTTGTTTAATATCAAGTTATGAATGAAGTTTCGATTTTTGGCATCCGCCATCCTGATTCTCGCCTAATTAATCACCGCCTCTGTCCGTTGTTTTATGAATAAGAATCAATATAACCCTTTGGCATGCGGTAATTCATAATATCATGTTTGTTATTTCCATGGTTTCCAAATTCCGTCTGAATATCATGTATGTGTGACAAATTCATATCATTTTGTCGTTCGCTGGATATTGTAATTGAATATCGAAAACGAATGCTTGTTGGATACACATATGGGGTCATTTCGAATGTTCTTTCGATACTCGCGAAACATCTATTCAATGTTAAAATGACACTCGTAACACACATGGGATGCAATCATAAGCAATTTACTACAAACTCATTGCGGGAAAAATCTGGAAATTTTTTCCCGTTTATATTTAGTTCTATGGAATTATTCAAACATTTTTAAGTCCACCGATTACGTATAAGAATTTCATGATATCCATAAATATCATACTCGATGAAAGAATTCACCCGAATCAATCAGAGAATTAAAAAAAAACAACCTTTGGAATCATGAATAAGAAATTCCTGTTCGAGAAGAGAAGATGAGAACAAAGGAATGTTTGATGCAATGAGTTTTCAAGAAGTCTCATTTCTAAAGTGTACATACATTCGTTGGATACCAAGATATGATTCCGATGTCTAGAAAGTATGACGCGGAGATATGCGTCTTTCAGAAATCTTCTTGGGTCAGTCCACACATCTGGATTCACATCAAATCATGAAGGCGCCTTCGTTGGAGTCAGATCTCCGCAATGTACACGGTGCTTCTCATTTCTACAACCACGCAATGCAAGGACTTCTTCATTCAATACGAGGCATCTTCATTGAAAATAGAGAACATCTTGTAAGAAATTTTCTGAAATTTTATCGAAGCGTGATTATTGGAGAACATAGAAAATTCACTCACAAATATATTTCATTCATGTGATTCAATAAGCCTATTCTATGTATCATCTCTCAACGAGATTTCATTGATGCTGTTATTTGGAGTGAAAAATTATAACGGACAGATTTGAGCAATAGGAACAATGGGGTCGATGAATCAATTGATGATATTAGATAACAATGAAGAATCGAACAAAACCGTCGGAAGCGGTTATAAGCATCTTATGTTACCTTGTCTGAAAGAAGGAGATGAATCTGTTTTATTGTCATAGTTAACTGTGAAACGTTTATCATGTATAAAGACCCGATTGTCATTGAATTCCACTATCGATTGAATTTCAGTTCCAATTGAGGGATATCAATCATTGGTATACGACAGTTGCGTTTTCCTGTGGACTGTTCTATTTTATATATGAGGATCAAACGGTCTATCCATTCCATATGTCCACGAGAATTAAACATTGTCCTCAATCGATGCAAGGAAATTATCATATTTGCATCACATATTTCCCAATTTCATACTTTTTCCTGATTTCAGAAGGCATATGCATTCTAACACTCTGGTATAATGAGAATCATGTTCAATGCAAAATCATTCTATTCAGTGATGCCAGCATTTGGTCGACCGAGTCGATTTACCCTCTCCATCTGACCATTTCTCGTCCCCACCATTTCAGCCGGGTGTACGCACACATTGAAACCCGTATTCATGTGATTCGGAACCAGTCGGTTCACTTCGAGTCAGCTCGGACAATCGAGAGAGAACCAAATATCCGTCGGTCTTTGTCTTCTCGATATGTTTTACGATCGGCTAACTCCGTGCAAGATCGGAAGAAGTTTAAAGCCCACGCGGTCGACTTACCGAAAAGTTTCACCGCTTTTTCTTTTCCAAGCGACAATTTTATTGTAATCAGTATCGAACTGACTTACCCGGCCCCCCGGGCAATTCTCGGCCGGGGCCCTCCGAAATTTTTTCGTTTTTTTCCAATTAAAGAGCCAGTTCAATACTGATTATTAAATTATCACGATGAAATATAGATTTGATGCATAGCATCATTTAATTGAATTAAAATCGAATATAAGTAAATAATTTTTGAATTATTATTTATTTTTCATAAATGTTATAAGATTATTGATTATTCTTATGACTGATTATGAAGCTTTCAAGAACTCCTATATGTATTGTATAAAAATTTTCTTATAGTTACGCATTTCTGATCATTATTTTGAATCTCGATGATTTTCCAATGAATTTCATTAGAATTGTCAATCAATCGATGGTTGGAAAATTCTATGATAGTATGGGGATCTATGATGAATGTCCTGCGGTGAATTCCATCATGTTCCCTGATAAATTAATTTCCAGAAATCACTATGATATTCCAATGAGGATAATCAAATCAACATCGATTATCAGATGTTGATCAACATCAAAATAATAAGACTGAATATTCAATCGATTGAGTGCAAATTATTTTCAATGGACTGAATAATTAGATTTGAGCATTCAAATTCATATTTCATCATTCCACGCACTATCAGTCTCTTTCCTTCGCTGCTTTACTTCATAGACGTAATATGTGGTTCGGAACATTACAAGACCCCATAGCCTAGCGGCAAAAGACATGGTTCTTGCGAAAGAACGGTCGGGTTTGATTCTGTGTGGAGACGTTTCATTTTTTTTTGTCATCTTTCTGGTGAATAATTCAATTTCACATCCGATTATTATTTTTTATGTCATTACATCGTCATGTTATCAATAATCCTGATCTTTTAGAATGCACTTGCGGATTCAACCAAGTACAGGTCCGAGTCAATTGGAAATTTCCCAAATATTCGTGTCCATGAAATATACACAGTGACAAATTTTTCGTCAAATTCAACACACAAGCGAATGTTAACCATTTTTCTTCAAAGAAGTTAGTTCCTATTATAATATAAGATTATCACAATTTCTATCTTCAGTTGCTTGAATTAAGAAAAAAATAATATGAAATCGGTGAAAAAAGATATTCCTCAGGACATGAACCCGCCAAGATAACACACGAAGAATTTTTTCTCAAGAGCGAAAATAGAACTCTTCAAGAACTAATGAATTCATATAGAGCTCGGGAGGTGTTCAATCTGTTGGACATTAACAAGCTCTTTGAGAATATCGGAAGTATTGTTTGAGTACTCTCAAAGAGCTTGTTAATGTCCAACAGATTGAACACCTCCAGAGCTCTATATGAATTCATTAGCTCTTGAAGAGTTCTATTTTCGCTCTTGAGAAAGAATTCTTCGTGTGTTATCTTGGCGGGTTCATGTCCTGAGGAATATCTTTGTTTTCCGATTTCATATTATTCTTTTCTTAATTCAAGCAACTGAAGATAGTAACTGTAATCATCTTATATTATAATAGAAACTAACTTCTTTTCCTTGCTGTTATTATATTGATATATTAGTGGTTGACAGTACCATATACCCCAAAACAAACATCTTCATCATAAATGGATACGTGTACTTATAACACTTATAATCTAGATACTTGTCCTCGTACTCGAGAATATATTATGGAATATTCCAGCCTTCATGATATTTGTCATACTCCTCAGAATCCATTGCTCCCCGTGGGGAGATTCAGAATCGATCGGTCTATATTCCACGGAGACAAAGTTTCGAATTTTTTTTGACAATTCGTCAAAGGGTTTGATGGAATTTGCGAGTATACTTCTTTGGAAACATTCATCCGAAGTGATTTCTTTTTCATTTCAGTAGATGACGAATCGATCGGTCTTTATTTGATGGACACAAATTTTCGAAACTTTTCCATCAATTCGTCTCAGGAATTTTTTGCGAGTACGCTTCTTCAAAAACGTTCCTCTGAAGTGCTATTGATTTCTCATTTCAGAAGATTCTGCATCGATCGGTCTACACAGTAAAAAAAAATTCCGTCATTGTGTAAAAAAGAAGTACGTGTCAAAATTCAAGTGTTGAATATTTAACACTTTTGTGTGTTCATTTAACACACTGATCAAATGCTGTTCGATCGATTCATTTTCAACACATCAACATGTTATTCGAGTTCAAATTAGCACTTTGTGAGTGTCACTCTGGAATCAACACACGTTGAATGTGAAGAAAAATGGTTAACATTCGCTTGTGTGTTGTATTTGACGAAAAATTTTTCACTGTGTATATCTCATGGACACGAATATTTTGGGAATTCCCAATCGACTCGGACCTGTACTTGGTCGAATCCGCAAGTGCATTCTGAAAGATCAGGATTATTGATAACATGCCGATGTAATGTCATAAAAAATAATAATCGGATGTGAAATTTAATTATTCACCAGAGAGATGACAAAAAAAAATGAAACGTCTCCACACAGAATCGAACTAGACCGTTCTTCCGCAAGAACCATGTCTTTTGCCGCTAGGCTATGGGGTCTTGTAATGTTCCGAACCACATATTACGTCTATGAAGTAATGCAGCGAAGGAAAGAGACTGATAGTGCGTAAAATGATGAAATATCAATTTGAATGCTCAAATCTAATTATTCAGTCCATTGAAAATAATTTGCACTCAATCGATTGAATATTCAGTCTTATTATTTTGATGTTGATCAACATCTGATAATCGATGTTGATTTGATTATCCTCATTGGAATATCATAGTGATTTCTGGAAATTAATTTATCAGGGAAAATGATGGAATTCCCCGCAGGACATTTATCATAGATCCTCAAACTATCTTAGAATTTTTCAACCATCGGTTGATTGACAATTCTAATGAAATTCATTGGAAAATCATCAAGATTTGAAATAATGATTAGAAATGCGTAACTATTAGAAAATTTTCATACAATACATATAGGAGTTCTTGAAAGCTCCATAATCAGTCGTAAGAATAACCAATAATCTGATCAAATTCATGAAAAATAAATAATAATTCAAAAATTATTTACTTATATTCGATTTCAATTCAATTAAATGATGCTATGCATCAAATCTATATTTCATCGTGATAATTCAATAATCAGTATTGAACTGGCTCTTCAATTGAAAAAAAAACGAAAAAAATATCGAAGGGCCCCGGCTGAGAATTTCCTGGGGTGCCGGGTAAGTCAGTTCGATACTGATTACAATCAAATTGTCGCTGGGAAAAGAAAAAGCGGTGGAACTTTTCGGTAAGTCGACCGCGTGGGCTTTGAACTTTTTCCGATCTTCCACGGAGTTAGCCGATCGTAAAACATATTGAGAAGACAAAGACCGACGGATAGTTGGTTCTCTCTCGATTGTCCGAGCTGACTCGAAGTGAACCGACCGGTTCGTAAACCCGGCTGGAATGGTGGGGACGAGAAGTGGTCAGATGGAGAGGGTAAATCGACTCGGTCGACCAAATGCTGGCATCACTGATTTTATTCTCAAGATTAAGACCCATTGACACCTACACTGATATTTCACATAAATTCATAATAGTGAATTCATACGAATAGGATGTTGTGCTCAATTGGAATGAATTAAAGCGAATTGATATCAATTCACTCATTACAACATGCACCGTTAGAAATTGCTGCATGAAGCTTCACTGAGAGAAATGAAATGTGAAAATCACCGTTATTTCTTATATTCCTCACCCGTGAATAATGACCAGAGAGCTCCCCCCCTATGATTGCTTCGCTTCGCTCAGCAGTCCGATCCCCTTGGCAATGAGCGGAGCGGATTTTGAACAGATCGTAGCGCACATATGCTTGTTTCGATCGCATCCTGAATAATTCAGGTATTCGGAGATATATGGAAAGGCATCCATCGGTTTTTCACTCTACTGAGAAAATTTTCAAATGTAATATTCAGAAAGCCTGGAATTAATCGCTTCCCATTCTTCATACCATCTTTGAATGATTCAGGAACATGTTTCTGAATGATTGCAGAATTTGGACAACTAGTCTGGTGAAAATGAAGCATGGGAGCGCGACGGGAGCGTAAGCTGAGAATCATTCAAGCGTAACGTGAAATCATCCAGCCGTGATTTAGGTATGAATTGGGACATTTTCACGCGTCATTTGTTTCAATAACTACTTCCTTCACTTTTAGATTCTTACTAGTGTGCAATTGTCATAACGTGAAATAGCTCTTGAGGAGTGTTTGGTTGCAAAGAAGCTTACACGGGAAAATCGAAATTCTCCTTTTCTTCGATCATTTGATCTCAGATTTGGTTTGAGCACACATGAGGAACTCCAGAACCCATGTTCCATATAAATCTGAAAACAAATGCGGAAATGACTGAATTCACATCCGCCATATTGACTTGCCATCTTGGATTCATTTTTTGACTGTAGATTTGAATTCGGCACCCTCAGAAACCCCTAGAACCCCCGTTTCATATGAATCTGTCCACGAGCACGGAAATGCCTGAATCCACGTCCGCCATATTGAATGAGGCATCTTGGATTGATTTTTCGACTCTATATTTGGTTTCAGCACCCTAGACGACCTCTTAGAACACGGGTTCCATGAAAATCTGCCCATCGATGCCAAAATGACTAAATTCACGTCCGCCGTATTGGATCCGTCATCTTGAATTCATTTTTTTATGTGAGATTCGGATTGAGCATCCTCAAAAACTCCTAGAACCCATATTTCAAGGGAATCTGTGCATGAAGGCTAAAACAACTGGATCTACGTACACCATATGGAATCCGTCACCTTGAATTAATGTTTGGACGTCAGATTCGGATTGAGCATCCTCGAAAACCCCTAGAACCCATATTTCACGGAAATCCGTCTATGAATGCCAAAACGACTTCATTCACGTTCACCATAGTGAATGCGCCATATTGAATTCGTTCTTCGACGTCAGATTTGGAATCTTAACCCTCAATAATCCCCAGAACCCATGTTTCATAAAAATCTGTTCATAAACACAAAAATGACTAACTTTACGTCCGCTATCTCGAATTTTTACTTCAGATTCGGAGTCAGTGCTCTTGAAAACCCCTAGAACCCATGTCTCATATGGATCTATTCATAAATGCGGGAACGACTGCATTCACGCCCACTATCTGGGATTCGGATTTAGCGGAAGTTCAGGGTTTCAGGGGGGAAATATGGTGCTGACCTTGAGAAATTCCTCAGAGGTCATTTTGTAGGTCATTTGGAACCGGATCCCCATTTTTTCACCATGGCATTTGAAAGCTGGTTTCAAACCCTTCACGAAACACTGGTCATGGACTCCCTTCTGCCCATTGGGATGCAAGTTATGAACCGTCAAAGTCATTGATGACCGCGCGGTGAACTAGGGCTACCGAAAGCGTGAGTGCGTGGGTAGCCGTGATGATTCCAGTAGAGAGACGAAGATTAGCGATTACCCTAATCCTTCGGTGAATTATCTGGAAGCCGAAAGGATTTGTGTGTCTGTTCGAATGCGCATCTCAATCAACGTTATGTGGTATGGTAAATACTTTCAGTGCTTCAAGCAATACTTCAACAATTTTTGAGAGTCGATACTCATTCATAACCCTGATTGGATCAAATGGATTGATTCAAAGGATTTTTCAAATTAAATTAAACGGTGGAACAGGATTCATCATATCAGGGGGGTAAGAAGTCCTCAACCTTGAGAGGGACGCTGAGGGGCCGGAGGGGGGCAAAATCTCAATCAGGATGGGGGGGGGGCTTGTGATAGCTCATTCGATGAGGATTCACAGCCCAAATACAGCTGTCTTTTGTTTTTTGAAATCGGTGAATTTTGCGCTGAATTATGCCCACTTGGAGATTGTTTCGGGAAAAAACAGAACCTATGTAGACCTTTCTAACAATCGAACGGTTGGAGATCTTTGGATGGTTTTCCCAATCAAATGGGAAGGGAAGAATGTATCATCTATGGAGCCGGATTCCTGAAAACAGTCGTAAATAATGAATAACAATGAATCCTTCGACGAACCTAGATGAATAAGAAATGATTGTAGAAGGATTGTATATATTGCTTATCGTCGGTACCATGTCAAAACCTCGTATTTCGATTTTCGACAGTATCGAGGTTCCATTGGAGATATCATCAGTATACACTGAATACACATATAATCAAGGTATGTGATCAATTATGTTCACTCGACAATAATCGAATGCCTCTTTGTTTATAAAAGTCTTGTTCATATGTTTATTAGCATGTGCTGACCATTTTTCCGATGGAACGACCAAACCGTCAAAAATCAAGATACGAGGTTCTGTCATAGTACCGACGATATCTCCCTAGCCAACGTTCGGATTGGCATTTTCAGTTTGTCTTTCAGATATTCTCGATGATTCTCGAACATTTTTGGATAACTTTGCTTATTTCCGGTATTTTCAGATGACTTCACTTATTCTCGATATTCCCGAATATTTTCGGATAACTTTGCGTATTTTCGGTATTTTCGGATAACTTCGCTTATTTTCGGTATTTACAAACATTTTCGGATACCTTTGCTTATTTTCGATGTTTCTGAACATTTTCGGATAGCACAGCGTATTTTCGGTATTTTCGGATAACTTCGCTCATTTTCGGTATTTCTGAACATTTTTGGATAACTTTGCGTAGAAGTAGCATTCATCACTCCTGAAATTTTGTGGAACGTAGGTGAGAGTTGTTATAATCGTCTCGCCTACCGCACCGAATGTTCAGGCAACCATTTTGAACACCTCATTTGAGTCCCCCACGATAGCGTGTTTTGCCTCAACATGGCTGTACCTCGTCGAAGAGTCGACTGATTTCATAAAGTCAAAAACCATCATTAGATTTGTATTGAAAAATGCCATTCAAAGATGTGTCGCGAGCCCCCAATTTGATCTGAGATTTTCGTCTTCCCTACCACCTCCATTACCCCCACCCGGAGGTTTCGATTCTCATTCCCATGGGATGATACAATCTTTCTCCGTATTAGATTAAAAAAACCATACAAAGATCTCCAACCATCCGATTGTTAGAAAGGTCTACATGGGCTCTGATTGTTTCCAGAACAATCTTCAAGTAGGCATGATTCAGGGGAAAATTAACCGATTCCAAGGAACAAAATACGGCTGTATTTGGGCTAGGAATCCTCATAGAATGAGCTATCACCAGCCCCACCATCCGATTAAAGATTTTATTTCCCCCGTCCCCTCGGCGCGCCTTTCAAGGTTGAGGACTTCTTACCTCCCTGATATGATAGATCTTGTTCCCCCGTTGAATTAAAGAAAATCATCTAATTATCTTTACCCGTTCAGAAGTTATCAAGGTGTATCCAGACTTTTGCACCACCCTGTATACCCACACAGCACCGAAGATTTCATTAAGATTGCAGGAATCTAACATCTGAAACATTCAAATATTTCTATGACATTGCTGTATGTCACACCGAGGTTTCAAAGTCTCTTCAGGAATATTTCAATGTCCGGTAATCTTACATTTCAATGCAATATTTCTGAATTATTTCTGCAATATTTCAAGAATATTTATGAAATATTTCATTGTAATGTTTGTCTCGTAATATATCTGAGACATTGCAAATAGGTAACATTTCAATTGACAGATTTTTGACATATTTCTGTTGAAGTATACTGAAATGTAATGCAGGTGAAAGATCGAAATGTGATTGAGACATTACTGAGATCTGTGGTGCTGTATGGGTACATGTACACAGCGGAGAAAATTTTCCCCGAGGCTCCCTGTATTGAAGAAAAAACATTGTGAAGGATAAGAGGACTTGTCCGATTGCAATAAAAATCGGATGGGCTCTGGGGAACGGTTCGAAGACAGCCCCCATAAAGTTCAGCCGATTCGGTCGGGTTGGTCACGAGAAATTCTTGATACAGATAGACAAACAGCAAGCTCACGAATTACATAGGTCAACATTTGATCGACGCTGGAACACCAGAACAGAGGTGAGTACCTGTAAGTTTTGGGAGTCGGAGATTACGATTCCAGGGTCCATATGACCCCATCACATCAGGATCAAGGTCGAATCGAGGTCGAATATCTCAAATCGGAAGATATAATTTTTTTGGCCCCGGATTCCGAACCAGCGGGGAATTTTACATCCGAACACACTTTTCCATTCAAATAAAAGTGGTATTTTCAGGTCATATTGAGGTCATATATAGGTAAAATCCTGTTTTTGAACCTTTCTTTCGATATTAGGCTAAACAGGCTCTTATGTTAATTGACTTCTACGTTTTGGAGGTCGGAGGTCACGATTCCCGGGTCCATATGACCCCATCACTTCGGGATCAAGGTCAAACATCTCAAATCGAAAGATATAATTTTTTTGGCCCCGGATTCTGAACCAGCGTGAAATTTCACATCCAAATACACTTTCACATTCGGATAAAAGTGGTATTTACAGGTCATATGAAGGTCATATGTAGTTAAGATCATTTTTTTAAATCTTTTCTCTGATATTAGGCTGAAAAGGCTCTTGTATTAGTTGACTTTCACGTTTTTGAGGTCGCAGAGTAAGATTCCTAGGTCTATATGACCCCATCACGTCAGGATCAAGCTCAAACATCTCATATCGGAAGATATAATTTTTTTCACCCCGGATTCCGAACCATCGGGGAATGTTACATCCAAATACATTTTTACATTCAAATTAAAGTTACATCTGCAGGTCATATGAAGGTCATATGTCGGTAAAATCCTTTTTTTCGAATGTCTTCTCTGATATTGGCTAGGCAGGGTCTTGGATCAGTTGACTTGTACGTTTTTGGGGTCGCAGATCACGATTCCAGGGTTTATATGACCTCATCACGTCAGAATCAAGATCAAATCAAGGTCAAACATCTCAAATCAAGAGATATGATTTTTTTGATCCTGGATTCCGAACCAGCGTGAAATTTTACATCCAAATACACTAGCACATCCAAATTAAAGTCATATCTGCAGGTCGTAAAAAGGTAATATGCATGTTAAATTCTTTTTTCGAACCTTTTGTTCGATTTAAGCGGTTATTACGTGTGATTGCGCCCAGGGCACCTCCCCGTGGTAACAGCGAGCAACGGAGTTGTCCCGCGTTCCGGCTAAGTCCCTGGGTTACGGCATCCATGCCGTTATGGCAACCACACGGGATAATGTTACGGGACAGGGTTTCGGAGACCCAGAACCGGCGGCTGGTCAGGGTGGGAAAGCGGGCCCGCAGGCGTCGTCATCATGCGACCGCAACTCTACATTGGTGGGAAACTTCGCCTTCGTAGAGTCGAATGCGACAAGTCAATCCTCGTCTTGCATGAACAGGGTGAACAATTTCTGTGTCGTGTGTGGGGAGTATATTCCCCAATCGGAGAAATTTATGTTTCCGGATTTAATGACAAAAAAATATAACGAGTGCTTCGATATCGATAGCTACACATTCGACAAGATTTGGACGCCTCAATCTATATGTTCTATATGTCGCAGTGCCCTTAATGCATCTGATAAACGAATATTTTCGAGGCCAATGATATGGAGAAAACCAACAGATCACCCTGCTTGAAATGCCATATAGAATCGTATAGAATATCATAAAATATGATTCAAAAACATGATAGAAACTGTGAATCTTATCATGTTTTTGAATCATAATCTATGATATTCTATACGATTCTATATGACACTTTAAGCAGGGCATACTTCTGATTGTTACTTTTGTTTGACCAACATAGAAGGCTTCAATTTTGTCAGTAGACACGCAATTTCCTATGCGTGCGTGACATCTGTCACTCCCAGTAGCGTGGTGAGAACATTCCTATCCTCTTTCAATTTGCGTGAGAACAAGGATGAGAGGCGGGATTTTCCCGCCTCTTATCCTTTGTTTCGTGTCAGTTGAAGAAAGATAGACAAGCTCTCACGCCGCCACTGGTCACTCCCCCGTGTATATCAGCGCCAAAATCGATGGGAACGACAGTACTTACGACAGTAGATTTTGAAAGACAGACAATTCGAAAAAAAACATTCGACCTGCAGATATCAGCTGATTGGATTATAGGAATTTATCGAGATTTAAAATTTCCCGGCCGTTCAGGTTCCGGGATTGGAAAAAATGATATCCTTTGGTGTAAAGATGTTTGACCTTGATTTGACCTTGATTTTGACGTGATGAGGTCGAATAGACCCCGGAATCGTGATCTGCGACCCCAAAAACGTAGAAGCTAACTAATCCAAGACCCTGCCTAGCCAATATCAGAGAAGACATTCAAAAAAAGGGTTTTACCTACATATAACCTCCATATGACCTGCAGATATAACTTAAATTCGAATGTGAAAATGTATTTGGATGTAACATTTCCCGCTGGTTCAGAATCCGAGGTAAAAAAAATTATATCTTTCGATTTGAGATGTTTGACCTTGATTCGACCTTGATCCTGACGTGATGGGGTCATGTAGACCTAGGAATCTCACTCTGCGACCCCAAAAACGCGGAAGTCAACTAATCCAAGAGCCTGTTTAGCCTAATATCAGAGAAAAGATTTAAAAAAAGGATCTTACCTACATATGACCTTCATATGATCTGCAAATACCACTTTCATTCGAATGTCAAAGTCTATTTGGATGTGAAATTCCCCGCTGGTTCGGAATCCGGGGCCAAAAAAATTATATCTTCCGATTTGAGATGTTTGACCTTGATTTGACCTTGATCCTGACGTGATGGGGTCATATGGACCCAGGAATCGTAATCTCCGACCCCCAAAACTCATAGGTCCCAACCTCTGTTCTGGTGTTCCAGCGTAGATCAAATGTTGACCTGTGTTATCAATCAGTATCGTATGAACTGAAAAACGACCCAACTCCCAATCAGATCACTCAAATATTCCAAAAGATACGGTCACACTGCGCGACAAAAATTTACACAGGTGAAAAATACTTCTTCATACGGTGAGGGCTACCCAGTGAACAATTATATGAAAAGGAACTCTACGAGAGTTCTTCTTAGAGATAACATTGAGATTACTCATAAGGATATCATGCAGTCATCAGATGTACGAGCCTTCACAGTACCCCAATCCCAGAAGAATTCTCAAAGAATTCATGGAGAACACAATCAGTTCGATAAGAATTCTTCATGAAACCTTCTGGGACTGTGGTGCTGTGTGGGAGGACTCTGTGTGAAGAGCTCTGTGGGATATCTTTGAAAAGGGGACATTCTGATTTAGTGGAACTGATATAAAATAGTTATATCTCAAGTGTCTTCTAAAAGACCACTTGATGAGATCTTCCTCAAGATTTCATTTTGATTCCACGAGAATGATGCTCAGAAGTTGTAATTAATGATGCAAGATGTTCGCATACGCAGAAATTGTTTCTTCTCTACTCTCTATACTGAACATGAAGGTTATGAAACTGTTCGATACTGAAAGTGTTTGTTGTATAATTCCTAGATTACATTTTAAATTATCATTCATGATACTTCTTATAAATAAGTAGCGCTGAAATCATATGTTCCAGTAATTGGAACAATCAGATATGTCATACAGTTTATAATTTTCTGTGAGTGTATTACGTTTGTGGAACATTTTTCGAATGTTCATTGAACGTTTAGCGATCATTTTATCCTCTTCGAGTTTTTATGAACTCATTTTTATTTTTATTTATTAATTTTTTTTTTTCATGAATCCGAATGTTCCATTCCAGTTTCCTGTGTTATTAAAATTTATTTGACAAGTGTAACAGCAAATCATAGTTTTGAATTCATAGAATCATGTGCGAAATTGTAATAATAACGAATCCCCGATGAGGAATCACGAGAAAAGATTCCCGTTCAGCGTAACCACCGATCCTTCATGCAGGACATCGATGGAATGAAGGTGAAAAAATGGGAGTCGTGGAAATAAGAAAGAGTTTCCGTTGAGGCAACGGAAAAGCGACAGAGGAATATCCACCCTCAAATATATACGAATGTTTTATTTTCAATAAAATTCATGTTTGTGGATTCACATAACCGAATTTCAATATGTGAATCCACCAATATGAATTTTATTGGAAATATAGGGGGCGAATATTTCTTCGTTGCCTCAACGATTCTCCCTTAAGATTCTCCCTTATTTCTCCTCTATTTCCACGGCTCTCGTTTCTCCACTAAAGTTCCATTGTCATTCCACCGATGTCCATAGTATGTTTCACGAGCCTTTTTAGCACATTGAACGTACAATATGATGTATGAACATTGTTTTTATGCATGTGGTATGAATATCATTATTAGGATGGTTGTACTGTACGGGCTCGAATGGAGAGAGTATGAGGTTACCATCCACGCACGGTTGTTTTGCAACAAATGACGTGAAATTGAATTCATATTGAAATCTGAAATTTTCAGGAATGATTTCACGATGGGTGCAATTAATTCATTTTCTTCTTTCCTGTAAATCGTTAACAATTGATTGCCAATCAACTAAGAACGTTTGTAATCAGTTTTTTCTTTTCAAAGAATCATTCTCCACATATCCATGCATCCAAAAACGTTATCAGTGCATTAATAATGAATTGATAACAAGGATCTACCGGAAAGAAGGGGATTAACGGATTAGGGGAGTCGTGTACTTTAGAAGGCTGAAATTAGACCTTTTTTCATCATTGTTTTATAATAAAACTAGGCGATGGATCTTTCCAAAATTTCAACACTTCATTAAACATATCATGGAGTATAAATCAAAACTTTTTTATATAAGATTTCATCGATTATACCGAAAGTCATCCTAAAATATGGATTGATAGATTTGGAATTTTCTTCTGCACTGCGTACACGATTGCTTTCTACAGAATTATCTGGAATACACAAATGTTTTTTTGAAGTTGATGAGTGTAGCTTCTATGTAGATTGAAGTCACTCATTGATTTGTTCTGAAAAATGAATCAAATATCTGTTTGAAGCAAAAAAATCGATTCTTTGTGAAATCTAAATTTGGAATTTTTATTCCTGTTATTAATAACTGTTTTTGCATGACTTTTAATGAATTTCTTCAATATATATAGAAAAATTCACAAACTAACAAACTTACTTTGTTTCCATACTCACAAACTTGGAAAAACACCTTTTTTTATGGTTCAGATAATTCCGTGGAACGCAATCGTGTACGTAGTGTAGATTGAATTTTTAAATTAATTATTACATATTTTAGGATTACTTCCGAAATAATTGATCAAACCTTATGAGAAACACAGTTTTTTTATACTCCAAGATACGTCCAATAAAGCGTTGAAATTCCAAAAAGATCTGATGGCTAGTTTTATTATAAAACAATCATGAGAAAGTGGCTCATTTTGGCTTTCTAAACCAGACACCCTTTTTAAATGAACCCAGTGTACAGAGCCCAAATTTCAAAAAAATGTCTTCAAAAAACTCTTTCAGGATTCAAAATTCAGGCTATGTACAGACGTCAAGATGTAACAGATGTAAAGAACAGATGTGAAGAATCATTCCCAGAAATTTCGGTTTTTTTTTATGAATTCAATTTCGAGAAATTCTTTGCAAAAAAATGTGCTGAGATGTTAACTTTGTAACCTCTTCACTGGATGATTCTCAGAAATTTCATCTTGTTAACTCATGAATAAGAACTTTGAATACCTTCAAACTTAAGAGATCTATCTGAGGTGATAATTGGGACAGTAGAGCTTATTGCTTGATGAGATTTATGTACAAAAAGAATTGACTGCTTGAGAGAAGAGAGCTGACTTTGAAAAAATTACCCTAAGATATGTTCATTGCGGAAGTATTTCAATTTGGGAGTTATTGTAGTGAAATGGAGCATATTTACTCGTATGCATGTGGCCTCCCCTCTGGGAAACAATAATTTTGTTTTTATTGATATCCACATCGAGGCCAGACGCTGAACAGTATTCCTGTAGTACTCTGAATATCTTCCGTATATCTATCAAAGAATTCGCGGACAAAACCAAATCATCAGCATATGCGAGGAACATGATTTCTGTCAGGTGATTAATCGCAACCCTATCCACAATACCTCCAGATTGGAAGAATTCTTCGATATCCGCGATATATGAAGATAACAGTACAGGGCTCAACCCTTCTCCTTGTAAAACCCCTTCTGTAACTTCAATAGGTCGAGTTAAGTCACCTTGCGTTCCAACTGAGAAGGAGGCCTCAGTCGAAAGATTGTGAAGAATTTTGAACCTGAGCTGCCACACTGGAGTCAGACTGACCCCAACATGATTCAATCTTGAATTGCCGTCGAGGAACTCGATGATTCGAACTCTCCACGCAATCTGGTGCCACTTTAGAGTTTCTTCACCTCACTCCACCCTACCGTGACATGATTGTTCATGTTTTATACAATTCTTTTACATGAAATAGTGATAATGTAATTTGGAAGCGAAAATATACCCATCGATCGATGAAAATCAGCGATGCATGTGTGCTGCACACATAATTTTTTCACCGATTCGAAATGAATTTTTCTTGAGGGAAATTATTTAATTGAAATTGAGAATAGTTTTAGTACTCTCTGAAATTTTTTCAAGACATATATACGCATAGCTTGGCTTCGGTGTACGTTTACAGTCGGGGCCATAATCGACCCCAGTGTGGCAGCTATGTTACACTAGCAAAGTGCGGCAGCTAAGGGTTCATAAATTTTGAACCAGTTCCCAGCCCGTAAATTTTATTCCAAAGCGAGGAATGATGGATCGAGTCGAAGACCCTTCAGAGGTCAACGAAAAAAGCGAAGAGCTCTCTTTTGACTCGTCCAAGTTGTAACTGGATAACTGAGTAGAAGATAAATATATTGTCTGTACAGCCACGACCTCTTCTGAATCCTGATTGTGATTCAGGGAGAATCTGTTGAACATTAGCCAAGTAATCAACCGTTTGTATGAAATATTATCAAAAATTTTGGTCATGGAGTTGACCAAGGCTATTGGGCGATAATTAGTTGGATCAGTCTTATCACCTCTCTTGTACAGCATTCTAATATGTATTCTAGACCAGGAAGAATTAACTTCTTGTCATTCAACAATTTTGTTGAATAACGTCAAAAGATGATGTATGTAGCTGTCAGGAGCATTGATATAAAACTCAGAGCTGATGAAATCTGCGTCGGGACTTCACCCATCTTACATTAGCGGATACTGGTACGTATTTCATTGACGGAATATTACCGTCAAGCATATGGTTTCTTTGGGGCGAAGGAACTAAAATAGGAAATTTCTAGGAGGATATAAAGTCCGGAAGTAGCTGTACTAGGTATCGAGTCTAATAGCATCCTCCGTTACGGGTAGGAATCTGAATCTATTGATTATTGATCAAAAGAAGACAGGATCAGTAGCATTAGCAAGAGTTTTCAAAGTGCTATTCCTAAACAGTAATTTTTCGTGTGATAGTATTGCCTTGAACTGTTTTTTAATGTCTAGGTCGAGAGAATCTGGAGGAAAATGAGATTTTCTGCATTCTTCCAGACGTGTGTTCACTTCAGATTTGATTTTTTTACATTCCATGTAAAACCATGGTTTACTGGAGGATATTATTCTTTTCCGTGAGGGAATACACAGGCCCAAATCTCACGCTGTTTCTCCAACCACTCGAGAGAAGTTGCCCGCCATATCATCTAGAGAGACAGAGGCTGGTAGAGCCAGAGGATTGCAACAGTCGTTGATAATTTTCCGTATAGTTGGGTTTCCAATTGAGCCTGTATTTCATTGCTGATATCAGGTTGAAAGAGTGACGTAAAAGATCAAGTGTTACAGGAACTGGGAAATGTGCGGACATTGTTGGAATTGTTGAAACTTGAAGATCTTTGATGGATATTGCTGAAGGGCTACACCAAACCAGATCATTAACAGCGGAGCCATTTCGTTTCAAGTACGTGAAGTTCGCAGGGTAGTTACCTAGGGTGCGGTCATTCAAGAGAATAAATTCACTATCCCCCTTGGATTCGACCAACCTTTGTCCTCTATTATTTAAGGTGAGAACGAGTGATACTATTATGGGAGAAAATCTGGGATTGTTTGTTGTACTTTAGTTGTTAGTTGAGCCTTTTTATCAATGGTTTTCGAGGGGAGTTCAAGGCGACTCCTTTTATGACTTGAAGCGAAGTCAAGTGAATCTTGAAAAGCGGCACTATGAGCGTCTTCTTCACTTTCATCGGAAACAATTTCTAACTGTAGATTCTCCAGCAGAGCATTGATATTTGACGCATCATATGCTACGTTATCTACAAAAAGTTGGTGCCCTTTGAAAGTCACCTTTTTTTTGGCACGGATTCCGAGCTGTATTTGAGCTTCTCTTAGTTTTCGTCGATCCATCCTTGTTTTGTCAAATCATCAGCGATTGAAAGATTTATATCATGAAAACTCTTTGCGTATTTGAATATAGGATCTTTAATACGTGTGTTTATAAACGAAACGATTATATCGGTCTCTTTCCTTGTGTAGTGCCGATTCGTCTGACACTTTCAATGTGTATCTCTGGGATGTCAATAACTATGGCTCTGAATGTGTTGGGTGTAGTAGGAAAGGGATTAGAGTTTGAATCAGAGTTATCGGTGGCAATATAGATAACTATATTTCTTGAACTGTCTTTGTTTTCCAAAAATTCAATTTCTTTGTTGATTTGATGAACCCGCGCACTTAATACATCAGAATATTGAGTTGAATAGTCACCGTAGAATACGTAATTGATTTGAATGAACTATTGACTCCATTAAATATTTATCCAATCAAACAAATATTTAATATGCTATAAAATATTTTATCAATGGAAATGGATATTTAATTGAGTTAATAAAACTTCATTCGAATCAATTGAGTATTTTATGGCGACTATTCAACTCAACATTCTACTGTTACTAGAAATGTTTTCTCTCAATATATGAGAATCTATTGGAATATATTAAACTTTTCTAAAAGGGTTGTTCCGAATTAAGTTCTGTTAGAAGGTGAATTTGGAAAACTTTGAAATCCTAATATTCGATTCAAATCAAAATTCATATTCATGTTCTTTGCTGAAGGATATTGAAGTATTATTGCGAATTACGTGAAAACTTTCCTCAGAGACTTCTACAATTCCATGCAAGGAACTTGCCTTGAACCATTTGAAGAACGAAGACCACAACAGGAGGCGTCCCCACAGTTCATCAGGTAAAAAAACTACTGAAGGCGTAAGTGAATCCAGTACTGATGATCATTCTTGATTGTGATGCTAATGCTGAGTCAAAGAGGAAAACAGTCACCTGGTTCTCTAATGGAAATGACGAGAATCATGACGTGAGTTTCACATCGACTGTGACAAGCCTGTCTAATTCCAGCCACCTGTAGAAGATTATGGAAAATTGATCATGATTGTATGGGTATGTTAAACTGGAACGATAAATCTTACCTTGGTAGCATTGCGAATACGACGCCTTACCTCAGCGTGAAGTCCTCGTCTCACCCCAGGCTGTTCAATAGATTTGTGAAACAGTAAATTTAACTTGTGAATATGTTGAAGAGATGTGAAGATAGTTCGAAGAATTCATACCTGTATTTGATGTACAAAATACACCCCTTGTGAACTCAGCATGCAAAACTTGGAAATAAGAAAATGGTGAATCGAAGTATGAACGCATGTGATTAAAAACGATACGTTACTTACCAGTCGGGATCATCTTTATGAATAATTACCTGAAATAGAATAGGTATAAATTAGTGATTCTAGTGATGAATCGACAGTCAAACTCACGCAGGATAAACAAAGTCCGTATCTTGCGATCATATGGTGAATCGTCGCTCGCGAATAACCTCACCCCCGAGAAGAGAGGTCATATAGGAAAAAGAAGCTGCCCTCCACCTCTGATTTACACCCGCGACTATAATTCACTCACGAAACTCGAATAAAATCACGTTAAGATAACTCGCACGAGAAGGTTGACATGTTATAAACAAAGCTGTCAACCATTTTGGAGAATAGCGATCGTACCGTGCAAGCGTCAGAATAACAGTGGACAGCTATCGATTGGAGGAGGACGCACCCATGCTAGCTCACTTTGTTCCACACCCGGTAGGTGGAAGACCAGTTGCTTAAATCACGAATTAACCCTAGCAGGTTACATAAGAAGGTGCTGGCATGGGTATCGTCACTCTTCTATCCCGATCGAGACTGTTCATTCAGTGAAGATCAAGAGGTGAGAGAAACCGATCCACTGAGTCAGAAGGGATAGGAAGTCAGGTTGTGTGCTTGCACACGATCACTTAGCTAGGCTTGTGTAGGGAAGGGGGTGGTCGGCAAGAGAGAAACCGCCACCAGAAAGTCGAAGCTGGTTAGGGCATTGCATGAGAAGGATGGTGATATTACTCCTCAGTCATCAGGGGCCAAGTCCAGCTCAACCGGGGATCAGCTAGTATCCACCCTCTCGCAGCCAATAACACAAACGACGAAGCCTCTGATAGGCTATTTGACATCTGGAATAGATTCGTTCCTAGGACAATCGTGAACTAAGAATTCCAGAGACCGAGATTGCTATCGATTGGGCTCCGACTGAGCCAATCAGATCAAGGAATGTTTTGATGGTCAGAGAACACTAGGTTCTCACTATGTTCTAACCAATCGCGTATGGGTCCATCTTAGATCGCTGGAATCGATTACTTCACGGATCAGTACTACTGACGCGTAACGCGTATTGGCGAATCTTGTGAGATCGACGGTCGGATCACCGATCCCACATCGCGCACTCGTAGGCCATGAGTGCACATGTATAACAGGATACATCGCGGACTACGTAGTCAAAGTTTGCTCAAGTCTTCACCCGTTTTGTGAATAGATTGATTGCTGATTCTTGATTCGTCATTTGTCCATCAGTTTGAAGTTGATTTTCATTCAAGATTTTGATCGGCTCAGCTGATGTTTGAATTTATTAGAATGAATTACTTTGTTTGAAATTTATATTTTGTCGTGTTTTACTGTGATTAATAATCTGTGACCCGCGTTCCTCAACTCATCCAAAACGAACCTTGTTCTCCGATGAGCAAGAGGAATTATTTGAGGGCTATTTATTTGTAATTAGAGATAAATGAGATTATCAGCACGTTAGGTCATTGTGAAACGTCACACGACATCACATTTAAGTACACGTAGAAGACAGTAATGAGAAAAATGATGTAATTTGTTGAAAATTTTACCATAATTTATAGAGTGTGAGCGTTCGTCTGTACCTATTTCAAAAAATACCATAATAAATGGAAAAAATTGCGCATGGTAAAATCCAATAGAATGCTATGACACGTTTTCCAATGATTCATGCATGTTCTACTATGACGGAAAACAAATTTTGGTACACGTCATCACAAGAAAACTCCCAGCGACTGAAGTGATATTTTTGCTAGACAGTATGGGACTTTTTCTGTAAATACAACGATTTCCAAAAAGTACGAGATATAGCTTTATGATAACAACCCGGCTGATCAGAAAATAATCAGAATGAGAGGGGGGGGGGGGGTGGCGGCGGCTTTTTTGGCACCTCTCTTCCCGTCCTCCCTCTTTGTTCTGTGTGTTTTCATTTCATGATGGCGGATGTTGGATTCTGCCATCTTGGGACTGCAATTAGACAAAGTTTTGATCATTCAGGCAGGTATTTTTTTATATACCATATAACAAAGTGTATTTCCAATGACGGGGTCCCCCTTCTCACGATTGTCTGCTTGGTTGTGCTGCTCCTATGATGATGATGATGAACTGGAACACAAGAAAATTTCTCAACGCGCAAATGTGATGTATACATCGTGCATATATATAAGCACAAGAAAAATGAAGTTATAGTGACGCATGTAATGATCAGTTTATATACGAATTGGAAAATCTCGACTCCACTCGTGAGAAAATTGGAATGATAGGAGCGCTCCACTGTGCCACTTATTGGAAGTGAATTCGAATGGAAGGCGGCAAAGTGAATCTCCACAATATTTCAGCGAGTCCTCATCACACCTTTTACAATACAAAAGTTGTATGAAGGAATTTTTGTATTTCATTGATTCAAAAAATCTAATATACCAAATTTTTACATGGGTTCTATACGACACTTGTGGAAGATTCAAATATAACCTCATTGTCGTTCTAATGACATCCAGCGTAATTTTCTATTCAGGCAATCTTCATCAATCTGAAATTGAACAATGACAAAAATGACGAGAATTGATGTTCCTGAAGTTTGAATCGTTTATTGAGAGTAATGAGTAATCAAATAACGAAACTTTTGACTGCTAAGGTTTTAAATCCTCCAGTGCAGTTTTTGAATTATATCTTTCAGTCAATAGAACTGATCCGAAAATATAAATGTCAATTATTCAATAGATTCTGTTCTATTGGATTTTCGTTTCGTTTCAAAAAACAATTCAAATTGAACCAGCATAAAAATTTTATCAATCCGAGAATGCTGTCAAATAAGAAGGTTCGAACAGAAAAAGTAGTATGTTGGATTCAAAATAGAGAATGTGATGAAGAAACAAAAACATATCCACACATATCCACATAAATGAGGTGAAAGAAATGACAATGACCACCATTAATCATGAGAACATTTTTATTCAATCAAGCGATGGAATATAAATTATGTTCATTTATGTTGTTTTATACAGTTATCCTCAAGTTTTTCATTTAGGGCATAAATTTCACATCTCATTTATAATATTATCAATATAATAAATCACAAATAAGTGTGAAAACATAATTGCAGATGACAATAATAAAGATGCACAGCAGTAAATTTTCGTTGATTTGAAAATCTTCTGTCTCACTTTCGCGTAGATACACTCTCGTTCGTTCGTTCGGAAATCATCGGTGAACGTCGGCGGATGGTTTACGTACGCACGCTGATAATTGGCCGTAAAGTCGAATAATGTTTTGAATACAAATGAATCATTTTTCCCATACTAAATCGGATTTTAGGAATATCAAAGAATATGCCATACTCGTATTGCTTTAATCAACTGAAGTTGTTGTGAAGTTTTAAATGATACATTCTGATTCATACCGTTACGGATAGCGATATATGTTATTATAAATGAATGATATATGTGTTCTATTATTTTTGCCATCAGTATGGTACTTTTGAAAGACCCGTCTCTGAAAATTGAATTTACAAATATTAAACTTTCAGAGTCGAATTGCATATCTTCTTATTGGTTCAAGACTAACGCTCGGACTCTAGACATTATGGTAATATTTTCCACAAATAATGACAGTTTTCTTAATTCTGTTTTATCCGTGTACGCCCAAAACATCTCCCCGATTCCAGGACTTTAAGGTGTCGGTATTATTCATTACTCATTCATTGATGGTGAACCGGGATTCCCCAGTGAAAGTTTCGAAGCTTTGGAATTACATGTTGCTGAAGTTGAAAAAATGGGCAAAAAAGTTTCAGTATTTTTTATGTTAGATGGAATGTGCATCAGAGGAGGGATGAAACGTTCGCCAAATGAGATACCAGTAGTACGTATCTATGTGGATATTGGGACATCATCCGAAGACAAAGGCGATGACAGTCCTATAGCAAAAGATGCACTCGTTTTTATGGTTGTAGGAATTGATCGGCGACTGGAGCTACCTGAAGCCCATTCTCTGATGAATGGTATAGATGGCTCCATCCTTGTCGAACTCATTATAGACAGCTTGCGTCGATTACATGAGATTGGAGTTGAAGTGATCTCGATGACGTTAGATGGTCTAGCGCAGCATGTGTACATAACGGAGGAACTTGGAGTCGTCTTTGGTTTTTATAACCCTCGCCCTTTTTTCCCCTCACTCCAGTACAGGGAAAAAAGTGTACATTCTTGAGTACCAATAAGCACCAATAAGCAAAAAGGTACCAATAAGCACCATTCTTGACGCACGTCATATGTTAAAATTACTACTTAATTGTTTAGGTGACTTGAAAACTCTTGTAGGCTTACAGGAAATATTATTGATTGGCGTTCCATCGAAAATTTATGTGCACTTCAAGAGGAAGAAGGATTTAGAGCGTAACATTAATTGAAGAAATGCCACATAGAATATCAGAGAATGAAAATGAAAGTTTCATGGGCAGCCAAAACATCGAGTGCTAGCGCTGCAGACGTTATCGACTGTTGCAATAAAACTCTGGGTCTACAAGAATTCCAAGGCTGCGAAGCAACGGTTGAATTCATTCGCTGTGTAGATCAAGTCTTCGATTTTTCAATTCTAGGAATCCTTTCGGAGGAGGATTCAAAGCTCCTTTGAACCTTTCCAAATAATGTCTTCAAGCGTAAGCCTATGGAATACGCGATAGAGTATTTGGCAAACATACATGACCGGCAAGGTAAATTGATGCGTAACACGAGAAGGCATACCGCATTCATCGGTTCCGTCCCAGCCATTCCTGCTGTAATTGGAATCTACGGAAATCATGTGAGACCGATAGATTCGCGGTTGAAGTATTTGCTCACTTATAAACGTAGCCAGGATCATCTCAAGCTCTCCTTCTGCGCTATCAGGAAATGCGGTGGATAGTGTCCTGATCCAACCTGCATGCAGTTTGTTACTGCATACAAGCGAATGTTGATGCGCCATCAAACCCGCGCTCCCAACAGTAACGCAGAAGTTCAGGATAGTGCGTCAATACTGACAGTTCCATTCACGAAAACGGAAAGTGATGGGTTCGATACAAAAACATAAAATCGCAGTAAATTTGCCTGTTCCTGAAGAATACGGCTTGGATGACATAGCGATGAGTAATAACCACGATAAAGTTTTTATGGATGAGTTTTCATACTTCAATAGTACTTTGCCTTCATCATTTTCACAATTTGCTGGAACTTGTGTGATTTATATCGCAAGTTGAATTGTCAGGAAACTGAAAAATCAAAAATATCCAACAATAAGATGTGAAACTTGCCGCTTCGCTTTACTGGATCGTTGTGATTCTCCTAGTCCTGAGAATTACGCACTCATTACCACAAAAAATCGAGGAGGCTCGATTTATCCTAGTGAATCTGTTGTGAAAATCTGCAGCTACACTGAAAAGCTCTTCCGTCAATATTCCAATGGAATGAGAACAATGACACACGAAAAAAAGTTTACCTCAGTCCTTTGCTCAAAAATTATGTATGATATGCTTCAGTCACCATGTTCGTTGTTTAAGTCACTGAACGAACATTTGTTCGATGATTCCGTGGAAGACTCTCATCACATATATGTTTCGATAAAAGCTGTTTGTAAAACTTACATCCATTTGAAAATGTTTGCAATGACCAAAGCCGTTTCTGAGAAATGAGTACGGACGAAACTTGGGTACAATATGACCCGTAGACTCATTTGGGAACCCCAATAATCATTTCTATGAGCAGCATCATGATGATTCCCAACACAGCTTCACCAGAATTTTACGTAACTGTTTTGAAGCATGTCTTTTTGCATGTTTTTTTCTCATCTTTTTCATTCATTTATTAACTCGTTTCTGTGCCAATGGCTATAATAGTCATGTGAGATATGTGTTTATTCTGTGAGGAGACTCGCATTTTTTTTTGTTTCTTAATAATGTTTGTTGTATCGCATTAGTAACTCTGTACTGTTGCATATGCCTTCGTGTAATATTCCCAACACCCGTTTTCTTTTTGGAGATTCACTTGTTATGGTTTGTTAATTATTTAATCCTCTGACACCCAATTCGTGGTAAAATGAGAATACAAATTTTAATAATGTGTTTTATACTTCATTTGTGATATTTGATTATTGCATGTTTCCATTTACTGTACGTTCACCTCAGATTCTCATCATACTTACTTATTTGTCCATTATTTGTTGTGCTCACATTTCGTCTTCCGTCAAATAAATAAAATTATATCGAATGAAGATTCAACATTTGTTCTCAATCGTTTCATCTCATCTTCATTCTGTTACGCGATCTTTTTTTGAATACTTTCCAAATATGATAATTTTGAGAATTTTTATTTGCAGATCCATGCCATCGCTTTTTGATCATTAACAATTTTGTAGATATCCTCATACATAATGTGTACAATTTGTATGATGAGATCTCTTCAGGATACGGTGAATTGATTAGGCGTGACTCTTTCTTTTGAAACGGATTCATGATTAATATGAAACAAAATAATATGCAATTTCTTGTATGACAATATGTAATTTGCTAAGCGATACATGTTAATTGAACGAATCGATCATGGAATGTCGATATCGTTTTTGTTCGTTCTACGTCCTCTAAACTGCTCCACCTTGTACCAAATCAATCAATTTATTCCGATAGCTGGAAATAGCGAATCTAAAATACTTAGAGCAAGTTGAAGCGCACCAAATGAACTTGGCTATCATTTATCAAATTTCATTTATAAAAATAATGAATCCGTTTCAGTGAACGTTTCAAACTGTAATAAAATATCGAAATCAATTTATATTCTTTTGGGAATGTTGTTACACGAATGTGATGTTTCACATCAGATGAAATAATTGTTTTTACAGTTATTAGGTTAAAAGAATAAACATCTCTCATATTTACATTCATGCAAAACCTCCATCTAAGACCTTCTCCATCTAGCATTACAACAACATAAATGTTCAAAAAGAGGTCTCAATGAATTTCTGAGAATTCTCTCGCACTGTAGAAGGTGAAAAATTATTTAAAAAATCCACGTTGTATAAGCATCAAATTACTTCCATAATAATACCATCGTTGAGTATACGAGAACTACATTCTCAACAGAAGAAAAATGTATGTATCCTGCGTTCAATCCGAGAATTCCACGGCCTTGTCAAAATAATATATCGAATGCAAGTAACGGAGTTACCTATGCTTAGTTCAAACAAATCATGGAAAATAGGGCAATTAAAAATTTGGTTTTCAGAAGCTCTACGTTGGAGGCAGTGAGCTTGAAATTTTTGTTACCCATATTTCACGCAGAGCGTTGGTCATTTTCTTGTGGTGCAGTTGTAGAAATATATGAAATTTGTCGCCATAGTAGAATTCTCATGCTGTGCAGGTATATATCGTGAATAATATGAGGGTAAAATACTGAGTATTCAATATATCGAGTTAAGCATCCATATTCCCATGATTTTGAGATCACTTTGACGAGTTCCCCATTAATTGTTTCCAGTATTTGTTACCAAAACAAATATCCGAAAGTCGTCACCCATTAATACACGGAGAAAAAGGAATTCGCTGTGGCAGCGAAATCTACTTTCGCTGGGTTCCTTTTGCCAGAGCAGCAAATTTTTTGCTGTGACAACAAACTATTTGCTGTTCCAGCAATCTTGTTAGCTGCGACAGCGAATTTTCAACTGTGGCAGCAAAAAATGTTTGCTATCCCAGCAAAATTTGTTTGCTATTCTGCATATAATACTGAAAATTTGCTAGCGGAGCAAACATTTTTTGCTACCACAGCTAAAAAATTGCTGTGGTAGCTAACATGATTGCTGTTATAGCAAATTTTTAGCTAGGCCAGCAAAAAATTTTGCTATTTTATATATAATACCTCGATTTGCTGCGTCAACAAATTTTTTCTCTCCGTGTATACGTTAAAATCAAATCCATTCGCAAAATTTGATTGAAAAGGTGAAAAACAATGCCATATTTCAATATTTGACATGTAAAAATTCCAAGGCATACCTTTAATTGACCAAATCACTATTGTCCGAAACAGTTCTTCACATTCCACATTTACGGTTCAAATTACGCCGTTGATAATTCAATTGATTGAATTCATTAAAATTCATAAAGTAAAACTTCAACGCTTACAATTAAAAAATTATATCACACCACCCACACAGCATCCAATGTCTCAGTAATATTTCTAGAATATTCCAATATCTCGCTCAGAACATTCTGTGTGAATTACTTATACAAGATTCTATAGATATTGCAGATACGATTAGTGTTGCCGCGAGCCGCGAAACGAGTCGTAACGAATTTTAGATTTCAAATTATCTGGATTGAAAGTGCACTCTTTTTTAGTCAACCAAATTGGCTTGGAATTCAGTTTAATAGACCCTTAACTGAATTTCAAGGTTTGAACTGGAATATAACTCCATGGATACGAGTTTCAAATCAGTTTATATTCGAGCCGGTTTCGAGCCGACATTTCGAGCTGGACATATACTGTTTGCTGTATGAACCGGTTGGGAATTCGAATCCACGGAACTGTGCATTATTATGAACTTCCAACCCAAAGTATAGGACCATTCAAACAAGTATTGAGACAATTTTTACTTCTTATAGTCCTAACTAAATCCAGTGAAAGTCTGAAGCTCGTTACAGCTCGTTTTGCGGCTCGCGGCAACACTAGATACGATATTTTGTTGAAAATGTTCTGAGAATCTTCCTAATGGAACATTGCACACATGATGATCTGTAATGTTTTGAAAATCTACGTTGGGGAATATGCTGAATTTGTTGCAAATGAAATATTCGGAGAATATGACAGTAGCAATATTTTATGAAGCAAAATGAATTTTCATACACCTGATCCATGACTTGGTAAGATTTACAATTCAAAATCGAAAAAAACGCCTCTCCTACTACCTATTCACTTTCAATTTCAGGAGATTCTGAATCGATTGGTCTATATACCACGGAAACAAATTTTTGAAAGTTTCTCATCAATTTGTTCCAGCGGTTAGTAAATTTTGGAAGTGCACTTTTCAAGAAATGCTCCTCTCAAGTGCTAATCATTCTCCATTTCAAAAGATTCTGAATCGATTAGTCTATATCCCACGGCAGAGAATTGCCGAAGTTTTTCTATCGATCTTACTCAGCCCTTTGTAAAATTTCAGAGTCTAAAAAACCTCTCCCCCACGACCTACTAATTTTTTGTGCCAGAAGATTCTGAATCGATTGTTGTTTATTTCACGGGAATGAATTCTTTAAACTCCCATCACGATGATTACAATGAATAGCACTGTGAGAGTGGTGCCGTCATCTCGGAGATTGGCTGGAGTGATAAAAAAGCCTTGACTCTCACTCGCCGGACCCGGATTCAATCCCCACTGGGGGAACTTTCTAATAATCGACCTCAGAGCAGGTTTTCTTCCACTCAAAATGATTCTGGCCAAGCTCATTCAACATTTGTAGAAGTAAATTCTGAAGAAATTTTTTGTCAACCCAAAGTAATATTTTGTTAGCTTTTTAATATATGTGATTGTGACATTTTTTTCCGTGCAGAATATCGCTAAAATGATCACAGCAATATTTCAGAATGTCTCCAGAATGTTACCTCAATGATTTCAACAATGTTTCAGAATATCTTCAGGATGTTACAAAGGTGATGTCATGAGACATCCTGCAGACATTCTGACAATCTTCTTGAGATGTTTTCTGGAATATTACACATTCCAAATGTCATATTCTGACAACATTGCTGGGGCGTCCGATGCTGTGTGGGTGGTTATTTGGAGGTTATAAGCCCCACGTTCTCGAATACCAGGGCACTATTGAGTCTCAGACACTGACCGTAGGTAATTTGAATGAATAAAACGAATATTATTGGAAGGTTATTATCTGCAATTATTGTATTTTATGTTTTTCTTTTATAATCATACAGATTTAATATTTCACGCGATTCATAGAGTTCAAAATTTCGCGCGGATTTCTGCACACAACCAAAATCAAAATGGCTTCTAGTGGGAACATAGCTTTTTATAGTATAGTAATGATACTATCCACCATCCAGTGTATACTACAGATCAGTGTGAATACCCCTCGAAGAATGCAAACGTAAATTGAAAAATTTAAGCTAAAATTCCATCCTACGTTTGAATTGAAGAAGAACTCGCAATGTAGAATCCAGCGTTTGCAAAAGAGAATGTTGATTCATTCAGTAATGTGATGAGTAAATTCAAGAAGATCAATTTCATGCCTCCGAACTATTATTATGCTCTCTCCCATACAGCACAAGAGTCCCCACAAAGGAGTCCCGTTAGGCTAATCAATATGTATTCATTATGAATACTTTGAATTCAAAATGAACTCTTTATGAACAACTTAATGCTCAGAAAGAATTCATATCGGGATTCCGCAATGAATTCTTCGGGCATTCAATACGTTTCCATTTTGAATTCATTATTAGTCGCATAACGGGGACTATTCAAGAGATCTTGCAGAAGTCTTAAAGAATTCAAATTGATCTTTTGTGCTGGCTGGGCTCTGATTTGGAAGATGTACAGCTTCAACTTTTCAACCGCATGATGAAGCAAAAAAAGAACCTCAGTCTTTCTCGGGAACAGTATCCTCCTGATTTGCAATGTTTCGCCCTAACCGTTCGTTTTTATTCCACAAAAGCGTACGATTAAATCCTGACTCAATTCAATTTGGCTCTACCACATCGTGATACTCTTCGTAATTGGTATAGCTGTAGAAATGCTGAGCCAGAGTTCAGCGAGGGAAGCTTTCAACCTTGCAATGTAAAGTTGATATTGCAAACTCAGAGGGTGAGGATATTATATGTTCTTTTATGATGGATAAAATGAGCATTAAGAAAGGGACACACCGAGGAAATGACAGTAAATTGCGAGGATACGTCGATATCGGAGTAAGAATAACTGCAGGCGATGCACAGGAGTTCATATTCCAAATCTGGCTTGACAAAAGTGAAAAATTTTGTGTCTCCAAAACATTGGAATATGTCTTCAACATCGTCCACAATGTCTATATACGAGGTGTGTTCGAAAAATAACGAGAATTTTCGTTTTATGAAAAAAATATTTATTTATTCATCAATATCTATTTTGTCCCCTTCAAAATAATCCCCCTTGGATATAATACACTTGTGCCAACGCTTTTTCCAATCCTCGAAACACTTTTGAAACTCGATCTTTGTAATAGCTTTTATCTCTTTCAGCGATTCGCTTTTAATGTCATCTATGCTTGTAAAACGACGGCCTTTTAATGTTCTCTTCATTTATGAAAATAGAAGAAAGTCACATGGAGCCATATCTGGCGAATATGGAGGCTGAGGCATCGTTACAGTTTTGTTTTTGGCCAAAAATTCACGAACAAGCAATGAAGTGTGAGCAGGTGCATTATCGTGGTGCAAAAGCCATGAATTGTTTTGCCACAAATCCGGGTGTTTTTTTCGGATTGCTTTTCGAATTATATGCCAACATCATCAGCGACTTACGTCATAACGTTAGCGGCTGCCACTTAAAAAGTAAGCAATGAATATTGCTGAAAATTTTATCGTACTTCAGGGGCATGTGTACCAACATAATAGAGAAAAATTTTATACAGGCGTGACACCTCGTACGTGAAGTGTGATCCCGATTTCAGAATAAATATAACGCAGTCCGGGTCGAGACATGCAGCAGTCCTTTGTTTAACCCAACTCTGTTTTTAGCATTATTATCAATCGTCATTCGCTCTCAATACTTTAATCATGGCTCATCTACTTCTTCCTCAATGGAGTTGAATTTTTGAGAGAATAAAAGTATACGTTCCTTCAATTTTGTAAATCGATCATTAATTCTACACGTATTTGATTTATTCCTTTGTAGTATGATAATCATTCACAGTATTTCTATCACATCTCATGCATTATTATACTCGCTATGGTAAAGGCCGTAAAAGGCCATTATCAAATTGCATTGGGCATGTTTGTCAACCATTTCTGTATACAAACATCAAAGTTTCATGACCATCTTGAACCAACTCTTGTTGTAATGGTAATTTAGATTTATTGAGCACGGAATATCAAGGAGGAAGCTGTTCCAAGTTTGGAGAAATTAAGACAATGTGTTGAAAAGATAATTGTGCTTATGTGATTATATAGTATCTAAGTATGGTGTGAAAGAAGTCAACGAACGAATGCGGGAGAGTATCGAAGGAAAAGTGCAAGATTTTGTAAAAAAACTCAAAGAACGGTGGACTAACTGCCATTATGTATCACAGCGATTTTCAAGAAAAAATAGTGACTGGTTGGATGAGAAAATGACTTTCTCAGGAGAGCGATGTGCTGAAAAAGGGAAAAAAATTGGTCGTCCACAGAAGTCATTCGATGAAAGTGGCGAACAATAACGGAGAAGGAAAGTGAAATCTTTACTGGAAATAAATAGTGCAAGTGAGATAGTTCATGCAGCTGAAATGAGCCTACGACGTACTGGCAAACGTGATGCTGCACAAATAGTGAAGCAAATTTCTGGTCCTTCTCCAAAAAGAGCAACGAAAATGAAAAAAGCGTACCAATCTCCTAGTAATACTGTCCCCCTTAAAATGATCCCTGACGAAGCGTTAGCCTTTTTTATAGACAAGAAATTCACGAAGGACCAGTATATTTCGATGCGTCAAATCAGCAAAGAACACAATGCTGATATTTTTCCCAACTATCATATGCTTCTTGGAGCAAAAAAGCGGTGTTATCCTGATGAACTTGAAATCACTGACTTTTCTGGAAGAGTGGATTTACAGTCCCTTCTCAATCACACTACACTACGATTGACAGCCGTGCAAATAGAAGTGTTACAACAAGCACGTGTGGGAATTGATACGTCTCCAATATTGCATATGGTTTTCGAATGGGACTGTGATGGGGCTTCTGGACAAAACCAATACAAGAAATTATTTTCTGAAACAGAAGAGAATATCGGTGATCAATAGGTATATATTGTATCAATCGTACTATTACAGATGTTCACACACGCTGCCATTGGAAATAGCACTGACAAAGAGAAAAAAGTGATTTTCCGGCAAAATCCTTTGCCTTCATCGACAAAATACTGTCGACCGATTAGAATTATTTTGAAGAAAGAGAGTCCAAAGTTGACGAAATAAGAAATTCATTCCTCAACTGTTATTCATGTAGAAGATCGAAAAATTATTGTGAAACAAGACCTGGTTCTTTCTATGGTGGATGGAAAAATTGGCATTCTGTTGCTAAATCAAGCGTTACAAAATTGTCATGTATGTGGAGTAACTCCCAAATGAACAATCTTGATTTGGCAGGACAGAAAGTTCCGAATACAACAGCACTAACCCTAGGCATCTCAAGTCTTCATGGATGGATAAGATCTTTTGAATGCATTCTCCATATATTAAACAGACTGGAGATTGAATCATGGCAAATACGTGAAGCGCATAAAGCTCAAGTTAATGAGCGAAAAAAATCAATTCAAAGTCGTTTTCGTGATGAAATGGGTCTTTTAGTCGATCTACCTAAACCGAACTTTGGTACAATGATGGTAACATCGCACGAAGATTCTTTGGAAACCCAACTTCATCATCCAGTACCACTGGTGTGAATGAGGAACTGATTCAACGATTCGGAATAATTCTCAAAATCATTGCCAGTGGGTACAGCATCAACATAGGAGAGTGTGGAAAATATTGTTCTCACACAGCGGACTTATATGTAAGACAGTATAATTGGTTTTATATGCCACAAAGTGTGTATGAAATATTGATCCATAGAGCGTTATTGATAAAAGAAGCTGCACTCCCTATCGGAATGATGTCAGAAGCAGCACAAGAAGCTCAGAATAAAAATTATCGAAATGTCAGGGAATATCATACACGGAAATTTTCTAGCGGAGATAAGATGACGAATTTGATACATATGCTACTGATTTCTTCAGATCCAATAATCAGCCACACTGAAAAAATCGTATACTAGAATTTAGAATATTCCTCTAAAATATGAGGCCAGTACATATTCCTCTGAGTTTCAGAGGATTGATGTGGGAGGTCCTCTGAACATTAGAAGAATTGGCACTGATATTAGGAGGAAAATGTACTAGGCTCATATTATAGAGTAGATTCCAATTTTTAGAATATGATTTTTTGGGTGCAGTCTTCGAGTGAAGAAGCAGGAGGGGAGTAAAAATATATTACCTAATGTGTTGAAACTTCTTCATGATTCAGGAAGTGATGAAAATTACGAAGATTAAGCACGCATATGATTGAATATGTCCATGTTGTGCAAATCACCGGATTGTTCAACTGACATGAATGTTTTATTGTATATCTGAGATCATTTCCTTTGAATTAGAATAGAAGTCTTAGAAAAATATGAACAATATTCAACATAGCGTGAGTGTTCATCAAATATTGGTGATTTCAAGTTGTATGCAGATTCATTGGAATTGAAAACTTCTAGTCATATTACTCAGCTTGTTTCAAATTCTGAATTGCCAACAATAAATTCGAACTCGGCCACTACATCAATCCCCAGACAACACCGAAAGTTCTCAAAACGTTTCAAAAACGTGTCCCACAGATGTTGGTTCCCAAAAGTATATTTCCTAAACATTTTGAGAAA
The DNA here is from genome assembly GCA_018340375.1 of Gonatopus flavifemur. NCBI lineage: Eukaryota > Metazoa > Arthropoda > Insecta > Hymenoptera > Dryinidae > Gonatopus > Gonatopus flavifemur. The sequence goes on from JAFFJZ010000009.1 coordinate 18,568,109, forward strand.
ATTCATTCAATGTGCTGGAAAACACCCTTTGAGGACATTGTTGACAAATGCTACGGTACTTTTTCACAACGTCCTCGAAACGTTATATGAAAACTAAGTATTTTATCTCTAACCTATACAAATTTATATTGATAGTTTTACTCGGGACAAAAGCATCGAACAACAATAAAAGTATGTTTTGTATTGAATGTTTGAAAAGATTCCATTTCAGCATTTCGAAACTATTGGCAGAATATAAATTATCAAGAATTAAGTCAATGTTTTGAAATTCACATAACCTTAAAATTGGCGTGGAACAAAATTTCATTATATGCGATGTATTAAAAGGATGCAAATGTAATTTGTCAGATCCATCGATACAGGCTCCACCGCAGTTCATTTGCATCGGCTCCAAATGGAGAATATTGGGAGATTTGATACAAGTTTGAACATTAACAAATTCTCATCTTCAATGTCTCATAAACGTTCCATGGAAACCTTAATAAAACTATACCAGACATTCGTACATCCCTGGTATATACATGCGATGTTTCTTGAACGTCCCGAAACATTTTCAGAACATTGCAATGTTTCAGAAGATGTTCCGAGGATGTTGATAGAACCTCCCGGTGCTGTATGGGTCCTTAGAGAGCACTTCCTATGTAAATCCGATAAAATTCCTAATTTTGTCCAGTTGGATTCGTCATCTAGACACTGTGATTTTTGTAGCATATCAAATCTGCCATTTTGAAATTTTTTGTTCTCATCAATAATCCATCATTACCCGGATAGCATCGGGAGGTTTTCTAAACATTCACAAAACGTACTTGCTCACACAGAGAACGTTCAAATGAGATCTCAGGACGTTCTAAGAACGTCGCATGTACGTCCCAGGGACATACAAATGTTCCGTCATGTTCTATTTATCTTCAGCAAGCGACGTTTTGGGGATGTGTTCAATGAAGGTGTCAATGACGTTCTGCGGTACTACACATATGTTTGTGAAGGTTAGTTCCCATGAAAGTACGTTTGGGAAACATACTAAGGACGTTCCGTGTGAGATGAAAAGAACGTACTGGGAGCGTATTCAGGTGCACTAAAAATGGAGGTTCTCTGAACATATCAAAACCTACTCCCCGGACATCAAGCCGCGCAGAACTTAGGTCATGTTGCTAAAACGTTCAAAAGACTTCTGATGTTATCTGGATAGCAATCGTAAACACTCCCGAGTACCCATTCTCAGCAAATTCGGAGGCGTCTTTGGGGTTTTGTCTGCCATACTGGATCCGCCGTCTTGAATTTCAAACATATGACTCCGGATTCGTGATCAGCAACCCTGAAAACCAAAGTATACAAAGTTTCACTGAAATTCAATGAAATTTCTTGCAAGTAGTCAGCCATATTCGATCCGCCATTTTAAATTCCGGAAATATGACTTCGAATTCGTGATCAGTGATCCCGAGAACATGAAAATTCACGATATCGTTTGAATCAAAACGAAAATGGACTTTTGTCGAATCAGATTTGCAATATGAACCACATAGAGAGAAATGATCACTATCATCAACAATATATTTCCTTGTTCCAAGAAATTCATTCCTCCAAAAATATTTCCTCTTGATTCAAGAAAATTTTTCTGAAACCAAGCATAGATTTCTTGAATTGAGAAAATATTTTCTTGATTCAAGGAAATTTCTCTTGACTCCACATCATATTAGCTGCATTCTAGAATATATATTCTTGAAAATATTCAAGAATATATTTTCTTGGTATCAGTAATTATTCCTGTCAGGGCACTGTGTGATGATTTGAATGAAGCGGAGGATGCATTCCCTGGTGCAAATGGGAGCGAGAAGAAAGAGTAAATGAAGCGTATGCTGGAGGGTAACAGAAACGTTAATGGAAAGTATACGAAACTCGAATGGAAAGGACACAAAGAGTATGTGAAACCGGAATTGAAACAAAGAAAGCGGGAAAAACTCAAGAAATCTAGACAAAAAAATTGAACCCTGTGATGAGAATCGAAACGAGATTGGAAGTTTATGAAACGTATACAGAACGTATGATTTGATGACTTTCCAGCGAGCGGATATCATGCGCTCCAGAAAGAGGGAGTTGAAACGTTTTTCGCTTCGTATACGTTTCCTTCTCGCTTTGTGTATACGCTTCATTTTCACCAGGGTTGGCAATGCTAGTCTCATCCAACTCGAATTGGAAATTACCGATTGCTTATTTCATGAATGGTCTTACTACAGGAAATGAAGCTGATTCAATTGAAGAAACCCTTATCAGACTGCAAATGGTTGGCGTAAAAATAACGTCATTAACACTTGATGATCCTCCTAAACATGTTCGTGCGTGGAACCTATTAGGTGCAGATATGAATGTGTACATGAAATCCAAATGTACATCAAATTCCAATGCTGAAACTAACTGTTCTCTAAATTGATCAGTACAATGAGAATGAAGACTTCTACTAAAGAAATCACATTGCTGGACGAACGCTCAAAATTTTGTAAAATAGATTTAAATTTGGCTATGAAACCAAGTTTCCCTTATCCAGTATTGAACGAAGATGATGTACATGTGTTCTTAAACCACTGTCACTTGTTGAAATTTATTAGCAATTGTTTCGCAGAATACAATATTTTAATGAACGACAATAATCAACATATTCTATGGTGTTATATTGGACATTTAGCTGTGCTGCAAGGAAGGCATTTGCTTAGGAAACAAAATGACAGAAAAACATATTGAATTGGAAAACATGATCATGAAGGTTATTCAGGCACTAAAACCTTGAGCGATAGGGTAGCTAATGCTATCGAATTTTGCTGGCAATAATTGACACAACCAGAATTCAAAGTCGGTGAAGGTACAGTGAAATTCATTCGATGCATGATTTTTCAAATGTTCATAACTCGTGGGGTACAGGCACAAAGAATCCATTGAATCGCTATAATGTTGAAGAGAAACGAAATGATATTTTATGTATAATAAAATCTCATACCTGGCTGAATTTATAACGAGTGGAGGGCAATTTCCACATGTAAGCGTAAAACTGGGTTTGTAGGCTTTTATACTGCAGTTATTCCCACTTTGAAGATTTCCGATACATATTTTGGACCTACTGCAACTAAACTCCATTATTTATTGACTTATAAAATGAGTCAGGATCATTCAGAACTCTTTTTTTTGCGCCATTCGGGGGAGAAGTGGTTGGTGTCCCAATACAACAATTTCGCAATTCATATTGGTTTATACACGCTTGCTATCACATACTGAAGTTGCAATAAACACAGGCAATGTTACAGCTTTGGATGATACAAAAATTTTGAGCATCACTGCCAGTCAAGAAGCTAAATTCAATCGATACGATTTGAGTGTTTGTGAAGAAATCAATAATCTAGAAGTTGAACAAAAATATGGCTTCAAGACTGATTATTCAACCGCTGAAACAGAGTTGGAAGAATTTTTAACATTCGCGTGGACCATGAATACTGAATTGAGTGAATTTTCTGTACAAGCAATTACTTACATCTCTGGATATGTGGTGAGAGCATTAAAAACGAGAATTTAATGTATCGAATATTCGAATGCTTGTAATGTAACGCATGTCCCAGAAAATTCATACGCACTCACAAAAAGGATTTCTTGGAATGAGAAAATTTTTCTTATCACTGGGACAAAACTCATTTTTTTCTTGATTCAAGTAAAATTTTCTAGGCTCAAGAAAAAAATGAGTTTTGTCGCAGCGACAAGAAAAATTTTCTCATTTCAAAAAATCCTTTCTGTGGGAGCGCAAGTTGAAGCAGAGGGGATTATAAATGAGAGGGAGGGATTACTAGGTGCAATCTTGAAAGATGAATGGGAAGGGAAAATTACAATGTCAGGAAGTAGGAAGGGGAGGGAGAAGAGGAATTCGTAACTGAAGTAATGTAGGAAGATGGGGGAGTAAAAATTGTGATACAAGAATTGTAGTTAATATGTGGAAAGAATGTGAGGGAAACAGCGCTTTAGACTTTTGTGGAGAGCGCCAAAGGAGAATAAATGAAGCATACCACACTCCGAATTCGAATTTAACGCCCTCCCGAACCCTTAGAACCCAAGTCTCATATGAATCTATCCATTAATACGGAAATGTCTACATTCACGCCTGCCACCTCCCAAACAGCATTGAATGTCCTGTGGACGTTTCAGAAACATAACCTTAGTTTTGCGCGCTTCGTCTCCGTGGAGTAGGTTTGAATACGTTCAGAGAACGTTCAATTTTGATGCACCCGAATACGTTGCCAGTACGTCTTTTTCATCTACCACGGGACGTTCTCGTTACGTTTCCCAAACGTACTTTTATGAAAACTAACCTATACAAACATACGCGTAGTATCGCAGAACTTCATTGACATCTTCATTGAACACGTCCCCAGAACGTCGCATGGTGGACATAAATTGAACATCACAGAACATCTGTATGTCCCTAGGACGTACATGCGACGTTTTGAGAACGTCTTGGGATTTCATTTGGACGTTTTCTGTGAGAGCAAGTACGTTTTATGAACGTTCAGAAAACCTCCCGATGCTATCCGGGCTTGGACTCACCATCTTGAGTTCGAATTTTCACTTTGGATTCGGATTCAGCACCCTCGAAAACTCCCAAAACCGACGTTACACATTAATCTGTGCATAAGTGCGGAAATGACTGAATTCACGTCCGTCATCTTGGATTCGGGTTGTGACTTCAAAATCAGATTCAGCACCCTCAAAAAGGTAGAAAGCCCCAAGTTTCATGAACCCCCAAAATCATCCACCTGAATTTCTGAAACTCGGAAGGTGGAGAACAGATATGCCTGGATATCTGTGAGCCCGAAGTTGCATAACCCCGAAAAAAGAATTATGAATTTTAGTATAAATCAATTATTAGATACTTTTATATGATTCAAAGCATCGATGAACCACCAACGGAAGAATATTCCACTTCTAAATACCATCAAAGTATCTGATAATTGATTCAAAATAAAATCCATAATTTTTCATTCGGAGTTATGACACTTCGAGCTCACAAATATTCGGGAACATAGTCTTTCAGGTCTCTTGAATTCAGCGTATGATTCTGAGGTCTTATGAAACTTAGGGCTCATGATACTCTACCACTCGAAAATCCCTCGAACCCATGTTTCATATGAATCTGTGCATAAATGCAAAAATGACTAAATTCACGTCCACCATCTTCAGTTTGGGTTTTGACTCCAGAATCGGGTTTAGCACCCCCGAAAACCTCTAGAACTGATGTCTTATGAAAATCCGTCTATGTGAGCCATAGACATGGGAATATAGGGACGGAGCGTATCTTTGCGGGGTTGAAACTTGAGGGCAAGACGTCAAGGTGAAATGTGTGCCCACTGGACAAAAGTTTGCGCAAGCGTAGAATATTATGAGCAGTAAAACATGAGAGAAAATGAGTTTGAATCCACTGTCTCAAGTCACACGTGATAATTCTCATTTCATGGAATGATCATACATAAAATAGATGATAATTAGCTATCAGTGGACACCTGGGATCGGAATATCATCATAAGGTTATGATTTATAAATCTTGGAAAATCAGTGATGGAAAATATTTGACATTTTGGTTATTACGTATGAAATCCTGTCGTGGTCCTCGAGAATCAATCAAAGACTTCTGTTTGGAATCTAATCCTGGTTCGGAATCGTATTATTGGGGATTACGAATTTCCAATCACCGTGTAATTCATGCTTGTTTTGATGCTCCGTGTTTCATAATTCAATAACCTCATTGTGAATTACTAATCACACATATTTTGTTCGAGAATATTATCAATCTTGATAGTCGTATAGTTTAGTCCAATTCAAAGATCTCGTTATGTTGTGAATTAAAAACTTGCGTATGACTGTCAGAATATCTTATGGGATATGTACATCAAGGTTTGTGATTATCGGTACAGAGCATGAACACTAGATCAACCAATCAGGGAGTCGCATATTTTCCTAGAGGTCTTTCCTCCTGTTAGCTCCACACCTCTCGTCTGAAAGTGGAGTTCATACACTTTCCTTATATTCCTATGTCTATGATTCAAGCCAGAATAATAAACGTGTGAACATCGCGTATACAGGGCGTCCCATTTGAAACAGGACAGCTGAATAACTCTTCAGGGAATGGAGGGGGGAAAAAATTGTTCAGATAAAAGTTGTAGGGTTCGAAGGGGGCCATAAGATGGTGACCTTGAATTTGACCTTGAGGTCAATTTTGAGCATAATTGATGGTCAAAGTATGTTTTTTCAAATGGAAAACCCTACGTTCAACCTCAGAAATGGAAAGAGCGGAAAATTTTACGTCCGAATATGTTAACATATCAGGTCATTTAAAGGTCATTTGAAGGTCAAAAAACCATTTTCTATGGATTTTCACGGAAAAGCCTCAAACGAGTTGTTTCTCTGACCAAAGTTATCAAAGTTAAAGTGAAACCCCACGTTTCGACCTTGAGTTGAAAGTTAACAGAACTAACCTTCAGAGTTTATTCTTCATATCAGTACGAAAATGATCATTAAGAAGTTTTCATCGTTTACGGTGTAAGTGCGGGTTCAAAATGGTTTATTCACCTAACGAATGTGTTGATATTTTAATGATCTTGGGCGAGTGTCGCGGAGTGTATCAAAGAGCGTCACGATTGTACAGAGAGCGGTTTGGAGATCGGCAGCATCATCCTTCTCCAGAAGTCATTTGCCAAGTTGAAAGAAATTGTCGACAAGGAAGGATTGGTCAACGCCGAAACAATCAAGGTTTCAACTTTAACGACCCTCGATGCGTTGCTGTTTTAGCAATAATACACATGAATCCTCATGTTAGTTCACGTGATATTGAACGCGATTTGGGTATTCCACGCAGTACGGCATACAGAATTCTACAAGCTGCTCAATATCATCCGTACCACATCACACTGACCCAAGAATTATCTCAACAAGATATGCAGAATCGGGTTAACTTTTGCCATTGGGCTTCACAGAGGTTGAACGAAGCGCCCGATTTCTTTCGATATGTTCTTTTCAGTGATGAATCAACGTTTCAAAGTACTGGCTTGTTAAATCGTCACAATAGCCACTATTGGTCAGCGCAAAACCCGCACTGGACTCAACAAGTTGATCATCAGCATCGGTGGAGTATAAATGTTTGGTGTGGAATTCTAGACAATCAAATTATTGGGCCGTATTTTTTTGATGGAACTGTTAACGGTCCTAATTATCTACAGTTTTTACAGGATGAATCACCAGTTCTCATGGAAGATGTGACATTAGCAACTAGGCAGAGGATGTGGTATCAGTAAGACGGTGCACCACCACACTTTGCTCGATGTGTGAGGGATTATCTAAATATCCTTTTCCCCAATCGTTGGATTGGTCGAGGTGGATTTGTACTGTGGCCGGCAAGATCTCCTGATCTCACCCCTCTAGATTTTTATTTGTGGGGTTACGTAAAAAATGTCGTTTATACCAACCGACCAACAACACCTGTGGATCTACAACAACGCATCAGATACGCAATTGCGAATATTCGTGCAGAAGTTTTTCAGTCTGTTCTTGGAAACTTTCGACGCCGGCTGGAGTTATGTATTGAAGTAAACGGCGGTCAATTCGAACATCTCTCGCAATAAGTGTGTCTTACCCGTCAACGGATTTGTGCCATCTGTAATTATAAAACGACGAACTGGAAAAATAAATAATTTTTTAATTATTGTTTCCAATTTGGCATTCATTATCGTTCTCAAGGTCGAATTCAAGGTCGAAACGTGGGGTTTCACTTCAACTTTGATAACTTTGGTCAGAGAAACAACTCGTTTGAAGCTTTTCCGTGGAAATCCATAGAAAATGGTTTTTTGACCTTCAAATGACCTCTAAATGACCTGATATGTTAACATATTCGGACGTAAAATTTTCCGCTCTTTCCATTCCTGAGGTTGAACGTAGGGTTTTCCATTTGAAAAAACATACTTTGACCATCAATTATGCTCAAAATTGACCTCAAGGTCAAATTCAAGGTCACCATCTTATGGCCCCCTTTGAACCCTACAACTTTCATCTGAACAATTTTTTCCCCCTCCATTCCCTGAAGAGTTATTCAGCTGTCCTGTTTCAAATGGGACGCCCTGTATATGTATACAGCGGAGAAAATTTTCTCCGAGATCACGTGTTTTTGGAGGAAAAATTTATGGAAAAGTAGAAGGACTTGTCCGACTGTGATGAAAATTGAGCGGTCTTCGGGGAAGTGTTCGAAGAAGGTCCTCTATGAATTCCATTCAATTTGGTCTACTCAGTTCAGAGATGTCCCGAATACAGACAGAGGACAGAGCCATAGAGCAACAGGACGACAAAGCAATACAGCCATAGACAGACATACATACAACTCCACGGATTATCAATCAGTATTGGATCAGATGAAAAGCTATCCAAATCCCAATTGGGTTACTTTAATATTCCAGAAGATACGGCGCAGGGCGCCATAGCGAGTGCAATAGGCTCTAGGATGGGTGGGGAAAACTTGTTTTTTCTAATCGAAACGTAATAGTGCGGAAATGTTGCCTCGAGGTATCCATATAAACCACCAAAAACCTCATTCCGATCAGACAATATCTTCCGTTTCAAAGCTGAGCTTGAATTTTCGATTTTTCAGCCGAAAATACCTAAATGTAAAGTGATTCGCAACTCATTTCATTCTCATCCAGGAATGTCAAAATTGTTGTTATTCCCTTCGAATCACTTGAAATATACTTCTTTGTGTCAATAATTAACTGGAACAATGAATTATTCCTGAAGATACATTCAATTATTATTGTTGTAATAACGAAAATTCCGGTGACTATGAACAATTCAAAGCCAATAATGGTCATGGTCTCTGCCAATGAGTCCTGACGTTCCAAGTATCTGAAAAGGTAATTCGAGTGATTCCTTGCTCATTCTTTGGGCTGTACAGTACACACGATCTGAGTTGATAATTTCTTCATTCATTCATATGGACTTCAAAATGATATTGTAGCGTCTTGTCAGCTTGGATGGAAGAAATGAAGGAAGTATTATGAAAGAATTTTGGCACATTTGTCCAATCCTTTGCTCACTTCTCGTATAACACATGACGTTTCAGGCTCATGAGAGGAACGTGTCCATGGCAACATATTAGGTGTGCAAGTTGAAACTCGGCTTTTTTTTGTAAAATTCAATTCTATTGAAAAAATACTTCTTTCCAGAATTATCAATTAAAATATTCGCCGTGATTATCTACAATCTTTTGCCATTCATCGGATAGTAGATAAATGCCTTCACGATAGAAACTTGGTGGTTTTGCAACAAAATCGTTATCCAGCCATTTCCGGACATCTTCGACATTCATCAAGTGCTGCTCCTTCAAAGATGACGACATTGATCTAAATAAGTGATAATCAGAAGGAGCTCAGTCTGGTGAATATGCCACATGAGGTACAACTTCCCAGCCTAAATTGAAGATGAGTTCCTGGGTTGGTTTTGCTGTACGTGGACGTGCATTATCATGCAACAGGATCACTTTTCGCCTCCCTTGCCCCGTAAATGGTGTTTTTTCTCCAGAGCGTCACTTACTTTGATCAGCTGGGCCCGGTAAAACTTAGCTGTGATAGTTTGGCCAGGTTCGAGAAGCTCGTTAGGAATGATTCCTTCCCAATCCCACCAGTCACAGAGTACAGCTTTCTTTGCACGAATATTCGGTTTTTCAACTGTTGGAGATGGCTGGCCCAGATCAACTCATGCTTTTCTACGTTTGGGATTGTCGTACAAAATCCATTTTCCATCACTCGTAATGATTTTATGCAGAAAATTCTTCTTCCTGAACCGAGAAAGCAAATTCATGCAAATGGCAACTCTTTGTCTCTCATTTTCTTCCGTCAGTTTATGAGAAACCCATTTCCCTTCCTTCTGTATTTTTCCCAAATCATGCAATCGAAGTGAAATTGCTTGACGCGTGACTCCTGACTGTTCTGCAAGCTCTTCTTGAGTTTGACATGGATTTTCATTCAATAAAACTTCGAGCTCTTCATCCTCAAATTTTTTGATTGCACCTGGACGTAGATCGTCCTCAAGACTGACATTTCCATTGCGAAATCTTGTGAGCCACTTTTTCACTGTCGAATGACTCACAGAATGTTGACCCGATGTCGTATTGATCAATTCCATAGCTTGAGCGGCATTTTTATTCATTCGAAAACAGAATAGAATACAATGGCGTGAATGTTGCTTATCGAAATTTATCTCATAAAATTGATACACAGGAAATTACTACTTGAAAATGACTGATATGGCAACTGTAATGTCCACGCTACATATATTCAAAGTGGCGGACGAATTAGATGCGTTCAAATATTTTGTTTCATGCAACCAACTTGAAGCCGAGTTTCAACTTGCACACCTAAGAGGAACATGCCATACATGTGTGAGATCATGCCATGTATATTCTAGGGACATCCATGCACATAGAAAAGCCTGCCTTGGTGACTTGGATTCAAGAATGTGGCGGGTGTAACATTCTCGTTACATTTCCGTTACATTCTCGTTACATTATCGCATTCAAATATACATTTATATTGTCTTTTCTCCCTCCCTATATCTCCATTTTGAATATATATATACATACCAGCCCAAGCAGCAACAGAAATTCAAAGTATTTACGAAAGAGAAACCTTCGTAGAATTTACGAATGAGATACGAAGAACATATGATGGAAGTTTATGGAATATTCGGATGAGACTGTTTCAAATATACTTAGAACGTACATAGTACATCCGAAAAGTACGATATTCATTCAATCAACGTTCGATTGACGTACCGTCGTATATTCGATTACATACGTTCGATGAATATGCATAGCACCTATGAAACGGTCTCTTGGAATGTTCATAGAACATATTTCGAATATTCTAAGAACGTTCATAGTATATTCTGCTGCTACTTGGGAGATGTACCGGTGTAAGGTGAGCGTGAGAATAGAAATGTGTCGGAGTTCGTAGCTAGCCTTAACACGAGTCGGATGTGTTCACCTATAGCTCTGCTGATCGATATCAATACTACACTCGATTCTGCTCTGATTATTACTGTGAAAGTTGTATCATACGATTCATTATGACAACGAATGATTATGAATTGAGAGAGTATAAAATTGAATATGAGTGATAAAAACGTGAAAGTGAACAATCTCAATACTAAAGTCTCACCCAAAGTTTTGTGACTGGTGATGTAACCTGTTTGTTACCGGCGATGTCCTGGTTGGTAGTAATTTCCTACTCAACAAATGTAACCAGGATGTAACCACCACATTGCAGATGAAACATCATTATACTTCTGCGATGTTGGCGTTACGTAACAGGTGATGCTCTTAAATCACTGCAACATCACAGTACTGAAGTCTGTTACATTTTATTTTCCCGAAAAAGTCATCACTGTAACATCCCAGTAATGGAATTTGTTACATTCTCCTTTCCCGAGAAAATCATCGCTGTAATATCCCAGTGATCAAGTTTGTAACATTGGAATTTCATGAAAATTTACGAATATTAGTATGAATGATTGTTTCTGTATGAGAGTTCAGAAAAGACAACTGAGGAAGAATTAAGGGTCTCGTTGCAGAATTTTATAGAATATTTTATCAATTCATTATTAACTTTGATTAGCGAATATAATTAAATTAATTCAAGTCGGATAATCAAATGAATTCTCATTATTGACATACATTATTATCAAACAGGGAACTTATAAAAGAAGGTATTACATTGGAATGAGTACATTATCATCGAAACATGAAATATTCATTATATTCAAAAAATGAAAGGAACGTGCATATAAAATAAAATATGATACTAATCCATTTCGATCATCGGGGACTAGATTGATAGATATACATTTCAAAGGGTACTTAAGGATGTATGATCAATGACGGGGGAAAATTAGACCCTTGATATTCGAGAGATCTCGAGCGATATATCATCCATCCTTTCTCAATATATGACTTCTTTTCTTTTTCATAAAAAAAAACTCAGAGTTGGATGAAACGATTATACACTACAGTGAACTGAGAGGTTTCGAGAGAGTTACGGATACGGAGAGCCGGATACGGCTCGGAAAGGACTCTCTTTGAATTGCTTTTATCCGTATCGATATTTCAATGTGAGTTTCTCGTGCTGAAAAAGGAAAAGAATTTGAATATTTTATCATTTGGCTTCCATATTAAGCGTGTTGCTAGGGTCATTGTTGTTAGGTTTGAATTCTCATTGCTTCGACAGTGGGCATAGTCTGTTTACCGTTCTTTCGGGTAGCAACACCGGCAACAGTGATTTTCGTGTGCGAAAAGGAACGCACATACTTCGTTATCAGCGAGAGAGAAACGAGAGTTACAGCGGTCTATCGTCGAGTAACCCGACGTGCCACACAGGTATAAGATTCGCACGGATGGGAAGTTGACTTGGTGTGTGTAACAACACATCCATTCTACTCAGTGACAATAAGATAAGTATAGTTTTCTTCGTGCATACGGTATTGTCGATACGTGTACGCACTTCATAGCCATTGAATATATGAAGACATTGAAAACTTTCGATAAGATCGACGCTTAGTTTCTTGTTTTTGACAGATGAATATTGTTGAGACTATGAACGAACTTCATGGGTAATTAACCCACTCAGCAATATCCTTGAATTATCATTGAACATCATTGTTCACTGACTCGATCGAAGGATAAATTGCTGGATACACAAGTCCAATACTTTCTTTCTGTTTTGATTTTGTCAGAGTTTTAACTCTCACATAATAACTTGTTCTGGTACCGTGTATATGCACAAAACTAACATGGAGGAAATTCTAGCTTCTGTGGATTTGAATGCTGGGCTCATAGATCGGAGCGTTGGAAATTTCAGAAAGATGGGTATGGCGAACATCACTGTGGAGCTGATCGAGAGACGTTTGGAAATTGTCAAGGGATATTGGGATGAATTACGCTCCTTGCACGTCAAACTTTGCACCTTGACCACGCCAAAACAGAAGGAAGAGCACCCGTATTTTGTTCAGAACAAATTTTCAGTCGCGGAAGGCTATTATGAGAAAGCGGTGGGTAATTTCGTGGCGTTAAAACGTGAAATTGGTGGAGCTGCGTCGACATCGAATGCTCCAAATAGGACCGAAGTTGGAAATTCGCATCCACGACCGTTCAATTTGCCTCGATTGGATCTGCCGAAATTTCCTGGGACCTACCTTGGATGGATCCCGTTCAAAGATCAGTTTGATTCCATTTTTGCTCAATACCCAGAAGTTTCAAAGGTACAAAAACTTCAATTTTTACGTTCCTGTTTAACAGGTGAAGCCCTGGCGTTGATCGATACTATGCCCATTACGGATGCAAATTATGACACAGCTTGGAAATCACTGTCCGAGCAATATGAGAACGAACGGTTATTGGTTGATGCTTATCTTGAGAGTTTTTTAAATTTACCGAAGTTAAAGTCTCGTAATGCTGAAGATTTACGTTTTCTAGTTAGTCAAACTAATAATGCCGTCATTGCACTAACCAATATGAAGATTTGCGATCTTAAATGGGATCCAATAATAGTATCCATTCTCATTAGTAAATTATATGCTCAAACTCGAAAGGAATGGGAGTTTGACCTAAAAAACTCAACTGAATTGCCTTCGTTTGAGAGACTCAAAGACTTCTTAACGTCAACCGTTCGCGCTTCAGAATCTTCGAATTCTCAAGGCTCCTCCAGCGTGAGTCAAGATAGTAAGACGCACAAATCGAGCAAGGCCAACTTTGGTTCGTTTCAGACGAATATTTCAGTTCAAAGATGTTCGTTTTGCCGCGGTAATCACAGAATTTACCAATGTGGAAAGTTTAAATCGAAATCTGTACCGATGCGTTTAGAATATATTGAGGATAAAAGACGTTGTATCAATTGTGTAGGTCAAGGACATTTCATTTCTAAATGCACTAGCCCGTGCGTTCGCTCCATTTGTAAGCAACGTCATCACTCGTTGCTGCACAAAGAAACGCGAGAAGAAGCTTCGATTCCTCAAACTAATTCCGCTGGCCGGGTTTCCACCAGAGTGACGGATGGGCCGCAAACATTCACGGATGTGAATTCATGCTCTGCTCTCTGTTCACCAAGAAATAGGCTCTGTCGTGGTACAGTATTATTACCAACGGCAGTAGTTATGATTAGAGCACCGAATGGGAGATGGGCTCGGGTTAAAGCGCTGCTGGATCAGGGTTCCCAATCCTCCTTTATTTCTGAGGGTTTAGCTCGAGGCTTACGCTTGGATTTCCATGAGATAGAGGCTCGAGTGAGTGTAGTGGGGGGTGAACCTTCGTGTACAGTTCAGGCCTCTGTATTTTTTGACATTGGACCTATTGATGGGGGAAGACCCCGTATAGAAGTTAACGCATCGATATTGCCTGAACTGACCTCCTACATACCTGCATTGATGACAATTGATCCGTCGCATGCTCATCTCGCAGATTTGACGTTTGCCGATCCAGTGCCGCAATTTGCGGAATCTATTGAATTAATAATCGTGTCTGATGTGGTGGGTCAAGTTCTATTGGCGGAAATTAGGAGGGGAGCAGTTGATGCGCCGGTTGCTCAGAACACCATCTTCGGGTGGGTCGTCTTCGGGAATTATTGTCGTCAGACGCTTCATTCTACGCATTCCATTGCTGTGAATCATATTTGTATTTGCCGCGATCTAGAGGAATCGCTGCATAAATTTTGGTAGCTGGAGGAATTTTCAGAAAACCATCACCTTTCAGAGGAGGGAAATCTGTGCGAGAAGCATTTCCTGGAGTCTCATTCCCGGAATTCTGAGGGGAGATATGTAGTCCGTCTACCGTTTAAACCGGATATCAATGTTGAATTGCCTGACTCTCATATGATCGCAAAAAGGATATTCGTCTCGACCGAAGCCCGCTTGCAGAGAAATGCTGAACGATTCGCGATGTATCATGACTTCTTGCGTGAATATGCAACTTTGGGGCACATGCAAAAGGTGAATGAATTGGCTAAGTCGAGTTCGGTAAACTAGTTTCCTCACCACCCAGTATGGCGAGAATCTAGTTCAACGACGAAATTGCGTGTCGTTTTTAACGCCTCGATGAAAACGTCCAACCGCAAATCATTGAATGACTTCCTTCTTATTAGACCTAAATTGCAGGCGGATCTTGCGTCGTTGCTTTGTGGATGGCGAGGATTCAGGATAGTTTTTCGTGCAGATATCGAGAAGATGTTCCGCCAAATCTTAGTCGATGATAGGGACATCGACTATCAGAGAATTTATTGGCGTTCTGATAGCAACGCCCCAGTGGAGTCTTCTCAGTTGCGGACCGTGACTTACGGCACCTCGTGCGCACCGTTTCTTGCGAATAGAGTCCTGAAGCAGCTAGCGATTGACGAGAGGGAAAGATTCCCATCGGCTTCGAAGGTATTACTGGATCAGGTATATGTGGACGACGTGATGGCCGGGGCTGATGACGTCGATTCTGCTCGGGATTTACAGGCTCAGGTTTCGGATCTGCTCATGGCGGGCGGATTTCGTTTGCGGAAATGGGCCAGTTACTCTACTGAGTTGCTTCGCAACATAGATCATGAAGATCATGGGTTAGCTTGTGATAAGTTGTTGCAAGAAGATGAGACGATAAAAATATCAGGGATTTCTTGGAGCCCCTCTACTGACTCATTTCGAGTGGTCGTAAGTCTTCCACCTCTCTCTTCTTTCACTGAGCGTACGTTTTTATCATTAATGTTACGAAACTTTGACCCTCTTGGGTGGGTGGCGGCCGTTATTATTCGCGCCCGAATCATCTCACAGCTTATCTGGACGAGAAAGATAGGCTGGGATGTTGCTTTGCCTCACGAATTGAATGTTCAATGCTCGAGTTATTTTGAACAATTACGTCATTTAGAAGAGTTGTCGATATCCAGGTGGTTGAAACAGAGTACCTCTGGCTATCGACCCGCAATCCACGGGTTTTCTGACGCTTCCAGCGCCGCTTACGCGGCAGTCGTTTATATTGCGGTTCCAATGAATGGAGAAGAGTGGACTGTAACTTTGGTCATGGCCAAGGCTAAGGTGGCTCCGTTGAAAGTGATTAGCATCCCGAGACTTGAATTGTGCGCGGCTCACCTGCTAGCTGAGTTGGTTAGCTCGGTTCGGGACTCCATGCAGTTGTCGGATTCTCCGGTTTGGTGCTGGTCGGATTCTCAAGTCGCTCCCACCTGGTTGACCTCCCCTCCATCCAAATGGAAGACATTTGTTGTGAATCGCGTTTCGGATGTGTTAACCAGGATTCCAAAAGCTAGCTGGCGTTATGTACCAGGGACGGAGAATCCCGCTGATATGGCCTCTCGCGGTATAGATGCGGATAAACTGGTTGGTTGTCAGCTTTGGTGGTCTGGGCCCCAATGGTTAAGTCGTAACTCTGAACATTGGCATAAAAACGTGGTGAAAAACGCTGGAGAAGCTTTTAGTGAGCAGAAGCGTGAGGAAATCATGCTATTGGCCACATCGGTGGGAGTTTGGTCAGCGTTTAGAGAGGTCTCATCTTGGAGCAGATTATTACGCATCACAAGTTATTGTAACCGGTTCGTAAATCGCACCCGTGGTGAATCTGATAACGTTCCAGACGCATCTCTCAGTGCCGCCGAAATTGTTGAAGCGGAGATATTTCGGGTTCGGAGGTTACAGAGCATATATTTTACTCAGGAGTTGAAATGTCTAGGACAAGGTCGTCCGGTCGCTATTAAGAGCGGTTTAGGTAGACTCAATCCGGTGCTGGATGACAAAGAAGTTATACGAGTCGGTGGAAGGCTTTTGAACGCGTGCTTGGAATATTCACAGACCCATCCAGTGATTCTACCCGACTGTGATATTACTGCGTTGATTGTAAGGAAGGTGCATTTAGGAACCCTTCATGGGGGGGGGGTGAGATTGGTGTTGTATACGCTCCGGTAGAAATTCTGGCTTCTCATGGCTAGAGTGACTGTCAAGCGTTGCATCTCAAAATGTGTGGTTTGCGTACGTCAGCGAGCTTCACCGGCTTCGCAGTTGATGGGTGATCTCCCAGGATATAAGGTGAGGCCTTCACGGCCCTTTACTCACGTTGGAATGGACTACGTGGGTCCATTACTGATTCGCTATGCTCAGGGTAGAGGTCTCAGACGATACAAAGTGTATGTATCTCTGTTCATTTGCCTGGTTACTAAGGCCATTCATATCGAGTTGGTTGAAAATTGCTTCACCGCGGATTTCATAGCAGCGTTCGAACGTTTTACTCCCAGAAGGGGCCTTCCTTCAAACGTCTACTCAGACAATGGGATCAATTTTGTTGGACCTGAGAGAGAGTTAGGGATGTACTACAGGCGTATTCTAGAGGACCCAACAATGGAGGCATATTACGCCAATGAGCAGATTCATTGGCAACTCATTCCCCCCGGAGCTCCACATTTTGGAGGAGTTTGGGAGGCCGGGGTGAAAAGTCTCAAGTTCCACCTCCGTCGAATTTTAGGGCCCTTGACTCCTACTAGAGAGGAGTTTGCAACGTTCCTGTGCAAGGCAGAAGCTTGTTTGAACTCTTGGCCTATAAGGCCTATTCATGATGATACAGAGTCGCTGGAAGCTTTGACACCGGGACACTTCCTAACCGGTGCGAGTCTTAGGGCTATTCCAATACCGTCTGTTCTTGATGTCCGAGAGAATAGATTATCCCGTTGGCAGATGGTTCAAAAGATGATCGAGGAATTTTGGAGGATTCGGAGTAGGGATTACCTGAATACGCTCCAGCAGCGTTCGCGTTGGGCCTTTGAGCGTAAGAATGTACGAGTCGATGACCTCGTGATAGTGATTAACCCACAGTTGCCTCCTGCTAAGTGGGACTTGGCTCGAGTTGTTGAATGCCATTCTGGTGCTGATAACCTGGTCCGGGTGGTAACAGTTAGAACTGCCTTAGGAACCTTCAAAAGGCCGATCACAAAACTGTGTTCATTACCGGTTGGTCAGGAGGAGGAGCATGAATGAGCTACCTCTCTATTCCTTCATTATTATTATTAATTTTTCTTTTTTTTCTTTATTATTCCTCTTCGGGACTTTCGTTTGTTTATGCAGCAAACGAGGCGGGCGGAAATGTTTGAGATTCTGACTTTTATAATGTTAGTTTGAGTCATAGTTTTTTACCAGGTCACCCGGTAGTTTCTGCTGGGACTATTTCCTATGTGGATTTTGGAGTTGTGCTGTTGTGCACTCTCTTGCTCACGCAGTTACTCGCGTAGTGATACCTTTTCAAATTAGTCGTTGCGAACCGCTCAGCACGTGTACATCTGTTATAGCCTCCTCGGAGGACCCTCTAGAATTTAGAGTTCTTTGCCGCGAGTTTGGTGCATCGTTTGAATAATTCATTTTGAATTAGCTTCGTTATTCTTGTATGATCCGACTGATCGAGCATAATTAAGGAAGGGAAGATCACCCTTTCGACAGGTGTTTTCCTATTCCGGAAAGTGTTGAAGTTCTTTTTTCTTTGTTATAATAACAAGTTGTTGCTGAGCGTCCAGCAACGGCTCGATACCGAGCTTTGTACTGTAAGGTCTTGGGACTGAAAAGCTCAAAGCGTGTTTTGAAGGTGTGAGAAGTGCGAGTGCGCTAAGTATGAGTGAGAAGTAAAATCGAAATTATAATTTGAGTGCACATGTAAATTTTCATCAAAGATATTGAAAATCACTTTCACATTCATCATTTCAAAGAGAGTTCCGATTCAGCCAGTGCCGGCAAGCTCATAAATTTATCAATGCTCATAGATCGTTACTAGTTGAGTTCCTACTATCAGTTGAATGCTCTTTATCTAACAATTCAACTATTTCAAATTAAATAGTAGGATCTATCACAATAAGCCCAAGCGCTGAAAAGCATGGGGATATCCCGGCCATGCTCCCACGTCGACGGCCAAACCGGATATTCAAGGTCCCAAGGTTACGCTCAGTATTTGGTGGCACCAGCTTGGCCCAGTGTATTATGAGTTGTTAAAGCCGACTGAAAAAATCACGGGCGATCGTTATCGAACGCGATTCATGCGTTTGAGCCCAACTTTGGGAGACAAACGGCCGCAATACAACGAGAGACATGATAAAATGATTTTACAGCATGACAATGCTCGACCCCATGTTGCGAAAGTGGTCAAGGCACACTTGGAAATTTTGAAGTGGGAAGTCCTACCTCACCCGCCGTATTCTTCAGACGTTGCTCTCTTGGATTATCACTTGTTCCGATCGATGACACACGGCCTAGCTGACCAGCACTTCCGGTCTTATGAAGAAGTGAAAAATTGGATCGATTCATGGATCGCTTCGAAAGATGACCAGTTTTTCCAACGTGGGATTCGTATGCCACCCGAAAGATGGGAGAAAGTAGTGGCCAGCGATGGACAATACTTTGAATCATAAATGTACACTGAAAAAAAGGTATGGCTCTCACAGCTCTACTATTCATGTGTTCTCGCTGTCAGGACCACGCTATGAACCGGTCCCAAGCCCGGGAACCAGCTTGAAATTGGAGCTGGGGGAGTGGAAGGGGTGGAGAATGACCACACTCCCGAATGCGCGGTGAGAACTAACGCTAGCTGAGTATTATTACGCGCGGGGTGTGGTGACGGCAAGGCAGACTCTGCAATGATTAGGAGTTCACCACTATGTGATGAGTTCGCCCGACCCACCTACGAGTGGGTTGGAGATAACTTCGGCCATAAACAGTGTTCCTGGTTTCGGGGGTACGGCAGAGTGGTCGCCGGCCCGGGCGTGATACCCCGGGGCGACTGCCTGTCTGACTCCACGCTACTAGCTCAACGGCCATACCCCGCGGCTATGTCACTTGGAACGGCGACCGGTGAAGGGGTGGGGTCCGTCGGCTGGCTTTGCGAAGACCAGGCGGGCTAAGCCAGGAACATGTGATCTTAGCGATCAATACGAGGGGAACCCCGGGTTGCCATTCACGGTGGTATTACTCCCGAATCTCATTTCAGACGAAAGCCTTGTCCCTGCACCGGCGACAAAGGTATTGAGTCCTTTGTCGTCCCAGGCACCGATTAGCACGGTGAGGAAGATCTGTGGCGCACCCCTCGAAGTGTCCCCCTTCGGAGCGGAACCATGGTGATTCCTGGTAGTAGGGAACCTTCGAAGACGTCGTGGATCATCGAGAGGCGACGTGGGACATCGTTGGACATTGTTGGACGTCAAAGGACATCGTGGAACCTACAACGACTACGGACCTGCGGTGTAGGACCTTCATACAGGATTTAAGGATCACCGACTCTGCCTGAAGAGGATGTGAGAAATGAAGCCTTCTGCACCCCTGTATGTCGATAGGCACCAGTGAGGCGCACTGCTCTGTCAGGGACACTTGCAACGAGGGATGGAGCCTATACGTGATTCCTATTCCGCTGGTACCGATGCATTACCGGGCACGAATGCGTCCCAAACAAAAAAGGGGGCGGGCAGATGTGGGAGCTTAGTCTGGCAATCCTGGGCAGTCAGGCGGTCAACACACCCAGGAAGGTGGACCTCCAGCTCGATCGGACGGCTGTTGCAAGTGTGTGCTTTGATACGAACAAAACATGGAAAATTCAACAACAACAACAACAAAAACTACAACAACAACCAACGAGGAGAGGAATAAACAAATGCACGAGGAGCGGAACACGGAACAAAACCCTGAGGACCCTTTCAAGAAGAGTAATCGCTTAACGAGGTCTCCAACAAGAGGAAAAGAAGAAATGCAGCAGAGTAGCAGCAATCTGGTACCAAACATTGTACTTACCGCCGTTAACGATCAAGTCGCAAGATCACGAACACCAAGCATCAGCAGTGTGAGCAGCCAAGGGAGCAGCATGAATTCCAAACGGAACGACTAACCGAGGAACCTGGAACCTGCGAAATAGAGGAGGGAGCAAGTTATAATATGCGCTCACTACAGGTCAAACTGGAAGCTATTATTAACGACACGAACAGCAAGGTGAGTAGAGCTGTTGGACAGAGAATCGCTGCAGTTCTCGGCCAAGCGACGGAGATTGTGAATGCACTCACAATAGAGAATGCGTACCTGCGAGGAATTAGAGATGCGGAAAGCCGGTTCTGCAAAATACTCAAAGAATCGATAGAACCAATGAAGGCTACTGGAGAGACCTCATATGCGCAGAAACTCGAGAGTCAACCACAGTTGCGATCACCACCACCCATAAGCGGCCCCAGGAAGTGGATGGAGAAACCTACCAAGCCGAAGAACACCTACTCGCTAGTCATCGGATCAACGGAACCTGAAAAAGGGGAAATTGAGAAGAGATTAGTATCTGCACTCGATCCAACCAAGGAAGGAATACGTGTGGAAAGAATGAGAGAGACACGGAATGGGAAAATCTATATCCAAACAGAGACAAAGGAGGACCTGAAGAAGATTGTGGACAACAAGCGAATACAAGAGGCTGGACTAACAACCGAGCTGCCAAACCCGAAAAAACCTAGGGTAATAACGTTCAGGGTTCCGAGGGATCTCAATCCGGAGGAAGTTCTACATGCGCTATATCACCAGAATGCTGCCACCTTCGGAGGAATAAATGAGGAAGATTTTCGGGCAAACTGCAAATGTGCTCTCAGAATTGGAAAAAGGAACGAGGAAATAACCAACTGGGTTCTGGAATGCGCACCGCAAATCAGGAATGCACTTATAACGGCAAAAAGAGTAGGAATCAAGTGGAGCTTATGCAACACTGAAGACTTCTTGTCAGTCTCCAGGTGCTGGAACTGCTTGGATCTGGGACACATAGCCGAGCATTGCAAGTTCAAAGAAAAAACTTGTGGACACTGTGGAGAAACTAACCACACAATTAAGGAGTGCGGAAAGCTAGATAAGCTGAAACGATGTGGATTGTGTAAGAGGAGAGGAAGGAAGTGCGACCACCCGTACCTAGATGAAAACTGCCCATCCTACAAAACAGCTGTGGAGAGGTACAAGAGGGGAACCACCTACGAATGACAATGCTGCTAACCCAAAATAACCTTGGAAAGGGGAAAGTGGCTTCAGCGGAGCTCCTAGAGTATGCGTAAAGGACGACGACCTCCATTCTGCTCATACAAGAACCCTGGTCGATCAGTGGAGTGGTGTACGGGATGAGAACTCTGAGCAACAGAATACTCACGGGAAATTCAACTGGAGAGACACCATGGGCAGCAATAGTAGTACTGGACGATAACCTAGACGTACTACTACTGAGAAACCTGAGTTCGGCGAGATGTGTCTGCGCGCAAATAACATCGGCAGAAGGCACTTTCTATGTGGTCGGCATCTACTCAACCTAGCATAGCCTACTCGGAGCACATGAAACCCTTGGAACTCCTACATGAACGACTCGGCCAAGACAAACTGGTAGTAGGCATGGATCTAAATGCCAAATCTCCACTATGGGGAAGTATGACGACCGACCATAATGGTCATGAAATAGAGGATTTTCTACTGACTTCCGGATGGATAATAATAAATGAGCCAGGCCACGCTGCCGCCTTTGAATCTACAAATGGATCCAGCTGGATCGACGCCACGCTAGGTACCAGAGGAATCACAGCACAACTCAGGAACTGGAGGTTACGAAGAGGGATTACAAGTAGTGACTACAAGGTGATAACTTTCGGAGTGACAAAGACCCTAGACGTCCGATCTGTGGATGAAATGAGGTACAACGTTGACAAAGCAAACTGGGGAAAATTCAAAAACCTCATGGAAAAGAAGATACGAAGTTACGAACCAATGGAAGATCTGAACAAGCAAGTCGAACGACTCTGTGATGATATGAGGTGGGCAGCTGATAGATCGATCCTCAAGAAAAAACAACATCGGAAGTCAGTACCATGGTGGAATGGAGACCTGAGCAAACTGAAAAGGAACCTGAACAAATCAAGACGGGAAATGCAGAGGACTAAGGACCCACAAAGACGAAGCGAATTGAAAAGCGGATACCAAGAAATAAGGAAATCTTACACTAGAGCCATATTAAGGGCGAAGGAGAAAAGCTGGGAGAGATTGATGACAACGGAGGGTAACGAAGACCCATATGGGAGGGCCTACAAAATCATCGCGGGCAAATACACACCTAAAGCAGTATGAACGGAACTAAACCAGCAAGACTTACTTACCTGGGAAGAATGTGCGGGGAAACTACTAGATGGACTGGTTCCTGGAACCCCTGAAGGAGAAGAGGACCTGAAAGGGTTGAGTGACGCGGCATCATCGGGACCTGAAACAGAAAGAATTGAAATCAGTAATGGAGAAATAAGAAGGATCTTGACAAAATTACCAAATAAGAAGACTCCAGGACTAGATCTAATAGAACACGAGATGGTCAAGGCATTAAGCAGCTCTGGCACCCTTGTAAGTGAACTATCACGGATATACACAGAGTGCATGAACAACGAGACCTTCCCTAGAATCTGGGGGAAAGGAAGAATTATTGGCCCGCTGAAGAGCCCGGGCAAAGATCCAAGCACTGTCAACTCGTACAGATCGATATGCCTTCTTAGCTCCCTGGGAAAGATTCTGGAAAAAATAATAATGCAAAGGACGAAGCCAATACTGGAAACTAACAACTCAGACAAGCAATTCGGATACAGAAGCGGGAAAAGCACAGAGGATGCAATTGAACACCTACAGGGCCTTGTGTCGAACACTAATCATAAGTATTCACTGGCGATCCTCTTCGATGCCCTGCAGCCTTTGATAACCTGAGGGGAGGAAGAGTAATAAAGGAGCTGATCCGAAGGAAATGCCCAGACAAATATAGAGGAATAATAGCTGACTACTTGTCAAACCGGGCAGTAGTTCTGAGGGGTCAGTTTCACGAAGTTCAGAAGAAGGTGTATAAAGGATGCCCACAAGGATCTATTCTGAGACCAAACCTATGGAATCTCAACTACGATACGCTTTTATCTCGCCTAGACGAATTCTATGGGATGAATGATGGAGGAAGCTCGGCATACGCGGACGATCTGGCCACAGTAATGAATGGATCAACAAGACGACAAATCGAGAGCAAAAGTCAAGGAGTGGTTAACCTGGTAATAAACTGGTTCGAGGACAACAAACTGAAAATCTCAAAGCAAAAACTGAGATGATTCCACTAAAAGGGAAGCTGCCTGGAAGACCACCAATTGTGAAGATTGACGATCACCAAATAAAAAGCGTGGAAGCAGTCAAGTACCTGGGTGTCTACCTGGGGGAAGGGTTGTCCGTCCATAGACATATAGAATATACAACTGCGGAAGCTAAGAGGACTGCAATGCTGCTAACGAAAGCTCTACATCGAGACTGGGGAATAGACACGAGAAACGCAAGGACATTATATAAGGGCCTGATCGAATCAATAATTACCTATGAAGCGGCTACCTGGGGAAAGAAAATCAACGTGAAACATGTGAGCAAATTAAGACAAACGACGAGAACTTACCTGGTACAAATGACGCGTGCTTCCAAGACTGCTCCAACAGCTGCTCTGGAGGTGATTGCCGGAACTCTGCCAATTCACCTGAAAATAAAAGAAAGAGTTAGAATCGAGGAAGCTAGGAAAAAAGAACAAACACTGGAAGAGACGAAAAAAGAAATTAAGGACATCAAAGGAGCAACGTTGGAAGATTGGCGAAGGGAATGGGACACGCTTGAAAAAGGAAGACTTACCTACAAGACCTTAGGGAGTATCAAGAAGAGGATGAAAACGAAGTGGTCCCACACTAATCATAAAGTGGCACCGGCCCTAACTGGGCACGGATATTTCAGGAGCTACGAGAAGAGATTCAACCTAGGAGATATTGACGAATGTGAGTGTGAGGAAATCGAGACACCTGAGCACGAACTCTACGAGTGCGAGGGTAATGAGAGGCACAGGACAAAACTGAGACAAGTGGCTGGAGGAAAAGGACTAAGATGGCCTCCACCCATACTCGAAGAAGAAGAAACCTTCATACTTTGGAGGGAAATGATTGAGGAGATAATGGAAAATACCATATGAGAAGGAAGAAGAAAGAAGGGAGAAGAAAGAAGACAACTCTGGAAACAACCTGGATGCAGCAACCAACGACGAATAGACCAACTAGATTAGAGGAGAGACGCAGTGGTCAATACCCGAATCTGGCCCTTCACCAATTTGCATGCAAAATGGCTGGGGGAGCGATTCACAGTCCCACCTCCACGCGGTTCCCCGCGGGCAACGATTCCAACCCAATTCGTTGGAGTCAAATCGGCTAAGTGGACTATCCCCAGAAATGGGGGGTGTACTCTTTCTAAAACAAAGGCACTGGAACCATTCACTCTGAGATTAGAATGCCAGTGCTGGAGACATGATGAGAGGGGATTTTTCCAGGACCAGGACTTGATGGTGGTCATCGATGGGAAGTAGATAATAAGTGGGCAACCGCTTCAAAACCGGTATGAGGGAAGCCTCGAGGAACGGTCAATTGAATCATATGTCAGGAGGTATAAAGATGCCAGTATAGCTCCCACAGCCAAACGCGTCGCTATTATAGCAATCTGTCGGCTGTTGGAGCTATACTGGCATCCTTATACCTCCTGACAGCAAGACCACATAAATAGTAGAGCTGTAAGAGCCATACCTTTTTTCCAGTGTACAACCAGTTTCTTGAAATAAAGCCTCGAATTTCGGAAAAAAAACGGCGGAAGCAAAGTTATACACCTAATATTGATATTCAATCATGCAGACACACAACAAACCAACACCGAGCTTTTCAATTCTGTTTTGGACATATTCAAGGCCGCCAATGTTGTTGTTTCGGAATATAACATCGACTGCGTTAAACGTCTCGGACGAACGGTTGGATCTCGACCTATACTCATTGCCTTCACAAGTATTCGTGTTGAACGTTATATTTTTCAACATGCAAGGAATTTACGAAAACTTGACCTAAATATTAGTAACGACCATTCGACAGAACAGCGCCAGATCAGAAATTCACTGAAGAAGTCACAAAACGACTTACAATCAAATGGAAAAAAATCCCAACTATGAGGCTTTCAACTTATCATCGATATATATATTATCATGATTTGGACAGTGTGAAAAAAATGATTAAAGCAAACTAGGAACCGAAAGGGGGAGACTATATGAGTGATGGAGGTGAATGTGACCACAGTTCATGTTCTCAGGCTTCCACAACAAGTCGGAAAAGAGGGCATCCGAAAGGTTCATCAATTGCTTCAGGAAACGAAATCAAGGAAAAGTGTACCCCTTATTATCGTTCTTGTAAAGGAATGAGAATAATAATAAAGATGAACCGGATGGACCGGAAACAAAATAGCAACCAACACAAATCAATTCAGCATCTGCAAGGATAATTTTTTGGAAATCTCGTGGATCTTCTAATATTACTGATCTATCGGATTTCACTACAACTGATGATGTCATCTGCATCAATGAGATCTGGTTCACCTCTCGACCGAGATGTCTAACCAGAAGCTTCAACAACGCCTGCATGTATTTTTTCCTGGCGGTGAAATATGCTCAGAAAGGAAGAGCCATGGGAGGCCTTCCGATTCTACACCAAGGGACATTAACCTGTTCCTCCGAACAAATCTACATATTCGAAGACATTATAACTATCCATATAAGTTTGATTGATTCTAGTGTGATTGCTGGGTTGATATGTGCACCACGTAGTTCCGATATTGAGGATATCTTATGCGAAATTACGGATTTAACAGATATCCTCACGGTAAAATATTCTAACATTCCATTATTGATGGGGGGCGATTCCAACGCCAGGGTAGCTGAACT
Organism: Gonatopus flavifemur; assembly: GCA_018340375.1. NCBI lineage: Eukaryota > Metazoa > Arthropoda > Insecta > Hymenoptera > Dryinidae > Gonatopus > Gonatopus flavifemur. The sequence continues at coordinate 18,594,969 of JAFFJZ010000009.1, forward strand.
GAACCAAGTGGACCGAGCTCATTCACCAGCTAACCTTTCTACTTGAGCAAATAGAACATCCTCCGATCGCATTCTAAACACTAGAATGACGCCAACTAATTGACGTCATAGAGAGCGGTGACTTCATACCTATGAACGTCAGAACTCTGAAAGACTTTCCCGCATGATTTACTCACCTCAGCTCTGCTGGATCCTCCATCATAGATCAAGTATGGTGTAACTTTGATGGGTTACCGCATATAAAAGACTTAGAAGTTCGCTATATACCCACGTCTTCAGACCATTCCCCAATAATCGTGGAGCTCAATAAAAGAGGGAAAGTAGGAAAACAGAACCATTAAGCTTGGAAATCCAACTGCTCAGAAAAATATCAACTGACCTTAAGTCAGGATTTCAGATTAAGAAGAATTCTCCAGGAGAATTCAAGATCAAATTAGAAAAATTATTGTCAAGCAGAGCACCAAGGTTGAAGGGATTCGATAATCATATTCGTTGGGACTTATATTCTTATTTATGACAAAAAAAAACCAAGTCGAAGTATAAATAAACAACCTCGTAACAACAACGCGGAATTTGACATGGTTTTTTCTTGAAGAATTTTGATTTTTGATCCGTTTATGACTTATAAGGGCTCATGTTGTTCCTTGTGAGATTTAAAGAACCTTTACAATGGGAATTTTTCAATATGAGTCATCATGACACTGTCACACGCTTTGTGGCGTCTCTGTCTATCCTGCTTGTAACTTCGACCACAGCGCCATCACTCATCAAGGAGTTCTACTGATGTCCTTCGGAACCCGCTGCTTTGTGTGTTACTTCTTCGCTCACAATTCATTCCGCAGTCTTTATAATGAAACCTAATTGATTGTGTTAATCTCCTAATTTTGTAATTAATAATAAATAGAAAGCATTCTTAGTAAGTGAAGATTGGATTTATTATAGATCCTCACATTGGTGACCCCGACATTCCTTAGAAAGAATCAAGCCACTCCTCTACAATACACAGAGAAAACATGGCAAACGGAGCCGGCGGATGCCGGAGCCATTCCTATGGAAATCAATAATTCTAACGACGACGAAAATGCAGGGCTGCAGAAAGTTGGGGAACAAAAACGACTCATTGCACTCAACAGTCAGTCAACAATGCAATTGCATCAAGTGCAAGAACAACTTCAACAAACTCAACAAAACGAGCCGACACAACACGTTGCTGCGATCACGCACGTTGAAACACCACCATTTCAGAAAGGAAATTCCACGTTATGGTTTGCCCAAGTTGAAGCCGCTTTTGATATAAACAGAATTACCAGTGATTCTACAAAATTCAAGTATGTCATTCTTAATATTGATCAACTTGTCCTACCACTTATTGCAGATCTCGTTACGACGCCTCCGGCAACAGATAAATATAACAAGCTAAAAGACCGCATCATGAACTCCTTGGCGAGACCAAAGAATCCAAGTTGAGGAAATTATTATGTGCATTAGCACCTAGAGATGACAAGCCATCCATACTACTACAACAACTTCGAAACCTTGCCGCAGGACAATGCACTGACAGAGTGTTACGTACATTATTCTTGGAACGTCTACCTGAGAGAGTGAAGAGCATCCTGGCTGCCTCTGACACACAAAACTCATCCAAGCTCGTACTAATAGCGGATAAAATTATAGAAGTTTCAAATCCATGTGTGAGTGAGATAACCTCCAAAGTAACAGATGATAACGCAACTGGGTGTGCCGCTGGGTGGGAAAAACCAAACGAAAGCCTTGAAAAACGACTTTCAACATTAGAAAAGAACATTGGCGAAATCATGAGTTCTTTTAAAACTATGATGAAGGAAAGACAGAGATCTCATTCTAACTCCCGTTTGATTGTTGCTACCACAAATCTCAGTACAGATGGAAAAATTTTGGAAACCAAGGAACATGGGATTTCCACGATGAACTTGCACACGTCCAGAACCAAGGGATACGAGAAACTTATACATCAGTATGATGATCTGACCAAGCCATCAATCAAACCTCGTTCGCTTGAAACAACAAACGTGGTTCACCACATCATCACTAAAGGACCTCCAACCACAGAGCGACCGCGGAAGCTAGCAGGAGAAAAGCTAAAAGACGCGAAATCTGAATTCCAAGCTATGTCGGAACAAGGCATCATTTGACCGTCCAGAAGCCCATGGGCCAGCCCTCTGCACATGCAACCCAAAAAGTCGGGAGATTGGAGGCCGTGTGGAGACTATCGCCAGCTCAATGCTCAAACTGTACCAGATAGATATCCTCCACCTTTGATAGACGATTTGTTTCAAATGTTACATGGTAAAAAACATCTCACTACCCTTGACCTCGTGAAAGCCTACCATCAAATTCCTATGACCGAGGAGGACATTCAAAAAATAGCAATAATAACACCATTTGGTCTTCTCGAATTCTTGGTTATGCCATTTGGTCTACGTTGTGGTACACAAACTTTCCAAAGATATACTGACTCCATTTTTCGGGATTTGGATTCCATCTTCTGTTATATAGATGACTTCATTATGGCATCAAAAAGTGAGGGAGAGCAATTACGCCATTTATAAATCGTATTTGAACGTCTACGAAAACATCATTTTTGTATCAACATTGACAAATGTCAATTTGGGAAAACTACAGTCCAGTACTTGGGGTACATCATCAGTGAGGATGGTTACAAACCGCCACAGAATCGCATCGAAGCACTCGTCAACTATTCGAAACCTAAAAATATCAGAGAACTCCGACGATTTTTAGGTTTAATCAATTATTACAGAAAATGCATTCCGCACGCAGCAGAACTTCAGGCACCACTCACGGAATATTTGAAAGGTGCTAAGAAAAACGATAAACGGGGAATTCAGTGGACCCCTCAAGCGGAAAGAGCCTTTCAAAACTGTAAAGATCGTCTTGCAGCAATCACCATTGCAGCATATCCATCCCCTACTGCACCGTTGGCGCTCACTACGGACGCATCGGACACAGCAATCGGAGCCTCGTTGGAGCAGTTTGTACACGGGAAACTAGAACCAATAGGATTTTTTTCTCGTAAACTTGGTGCTACGGAACAAAATTACAGCACGTACGACCGAGAGCTTCTTGCAATTACGCTGCAATCAAACATTTCAAACACCTCTCAGAATTCCGCAGTGTCGTGATGAAAACAGATCACAAACCTCTTATTCACGCTTTCAAACAGCGTGCAGATAAGGGATCGCCACGCCAACAAAGACAACTCGATTTCATCTCGCGATTCACCACGGAAATTCTACATATTAAAGGAGATGAGAATTCTGTGGCAGATGCACTATTACACGAGAACACAATTGAAATGCCAACTATGATAAGTGCGCAACTAATAAAGGCGCATCAAGAATCAGATGACGAATTGGAGAATCTGATTCAGCAATCGTCTTTGCAAATCAAACGGATCACTGTTGAACCAAATGTCGACATCTACTGCGACATTTCTACTGGCGTAGTAAAACCTTACATTCCGGCTCCTCTCAGACGAATCGTATTCAACTCCGTACATGGATTGGCTCATTCTAGTGGACGTTCTACTTCACGGCAATTGCGAGAAAAATATACATGGCCTGGGATGAGGAAGGATGCCCTGGAATGATTGACAAAATGCATTGCATGTCAAAGAGCCAAAATCCAGAGACACAACCGACCAGTTTACGAGCACATTGAAGTACCCGATGGCCGCTTCAATCATATTAACATGGACATAATTGTGCTGCCTAATGTGATAGGATTTCGATACTGTCTCACCATCATCGATAGATTTTCGAGATGGCCAGTAGCTGTTCCGCTTAAAGATACGACTACGGACACAATAATAACAGCATTATTCACGCATTGGATTAGTTGGTTTGGAACACCGCTCACAATAACCACGGACCAGGGACCACAGTTCAAACTCGCGTTATTCGAAGGGCTTATGAAATTCCTAGGAGCTAACAAAATCAGGACTTCTCCTTATCATCCGGCATCCAATGGTATAATCGAACGTTGGCATCGAACATTGAAAGCAGCCCTGATGTGCAAACCAGAAATACCTTGGATCGACACCCTTCCAGCAATTTTATTGGGTTTACGGACTTGCTACAAAGAGGATCTGAACGCTTCACCAGCAGAACTCTTTTTTGGAACAACATCAAGAATACCGGGAGAATTCTTCGTACATCAAGACTTGCAGCGGACCCTAAAGCTTTCGTGGGATATCATAGAGCAATCATGCGCAAAGTACGACCAATTCCTACTTCTCATCATACAAAGGATTCTCCATTCATGTTGAAGGACATAGACTGTTGCACTCATGTATTCATCAGATGCGATCATGTCAAATTGCCTCTCGATCCACCGTACACTGGGCCACACAAAATCGTGCAACGGATCAATGAAAAACTTTTTGAAGTCGATGTCCTCGGAGGAACAAAAAACATTTCCATCGAACGCTTGAAACCAGCCCATTTCGACTCTGAAGAGCTATAAGTCATAAACGGATCAAAAATGAACATTTTTCAACAAAAAAACCATGTCAAATTTCGCGTTGTTGTTACAAGGTTGTTTGTTTATACTTCGAGTTGGTTCTTTTTTTGTCATAAATAAGAATATAAGTCCCGACGAATATTATTATCGAATCCCTTCAAACTTGGTGCTCTGCTTGACAATAATCTTTCTAACTTGATCCTGAATTCTCCCGGAGAACTACCTCAAGTCCCTCGCCGAATGTCGCGCTTAATCATTCTCCGATCAATGAAATGTCTGACAACCTGACACAGACAATCACGGAGACATCACGGTTCATAGGAATGATATTAGCAAATAATATATCTTATACCTCCAAACCTTGGTTTGATTTGGAATGGAGAACTAGAAAATTAGAAATGAAACGCAGCCTCAAAGCCTGCAGAAATAATTTGTCTCGCCCGCAAGAGACATGGACTTATTTAAATGAGAAACAAAATTTTTAAAAAGCTAATAACTCTGAAAACAACTGAATATCGAGATATGGTATTGAATAGGCTAGCCTCCGTCACAGACTCTGACACTTTTTGGAGAATTGTAAAAAGTTTTAGATCTAGCATCCCGTTCATTGGCGTTTTTGACCTAGGAACTTGGTATCAACACGTTCAAGCCTCGTGTCCTCCTCGAGGACAAGCACTCCTCTCCTCCAGTGCAACTGATACCAACCCTACACTAGACCCCAGAACTGGGTCATATATCTGGAAATTTTTTTTAACAAAATACTTGAAGAGGAAACTGTTCCTGACTCCTGTTGCTTGCTCGTCAGAATGATACATAAAATAGGAGACAAAACAAACCCATCCAACTACAGGACCATTGCGCTAGTCAATACCATAACGAAAACATCCACTATGATACTATATAACAGATTACCTGAGTGGGCAGCAGGAACAAATCTTCTCCCAGAATCACAATCGGGCTCCAGAGTGAAGAAAGGTACAACAGATAATATATATAAGCAGGCAGATTTCATTTAGCGATTAGTATTTTTGCGCGAGTCCTCAATTGGATAATGAAAAATCTCAAAATGCCTGACGATCGTTATCTCAAGATTTGTTTGTGACGACTTGAACAACTAGCAGATCTTGATAATTCCAGACATAAATTCAATTGGATGCTCCAGATAAAAGAACTAAAATTGGCTCATCGCAACATATAAAAATGCTCTGTATCAACAGGATATTCAAAGATTAGCTAATTCTACGACCCTACTGATCGACCCCAATCTGACAATATCACACCATCCTCCTAGATATAATACCATTAGAATACTCAGCTGCAACTGTGATAATTTATCTACAAGAATTATCCTCGGGTCGGGGGGTTACACATTTGAGAAAGGTGAAATCTGCGTACGATGCGGTGAGGGATTGGAGGAGACTCTTACGCATCTCTGAATCACTTGCTCTGCTTTTGATTCTGATAGACAGTTATTTCTAAGCAGCCTACAACTCCGAATTCCTGGAAAAGAACCATGGAATCTACACTTCGACAACCCTAATGCCCAGATGATCAAGGAAGCATTCATATTTGCAAATAAAATATTCTCACAGCACAGTGTTGCCAGATCGGATTTTGTGAAATGCGGGACTATGGGTCTCAGACTGTGGATCCCACTGATGAAATGCGGATATCCAGGAAACACGAAAATCAAAATGGAATAACTAAAAAGTAAAAATTTCGAAAAAATCTGTGATAAATAAACTCTGTGAAAACATACTGAATTATATACTAAAGTGATTGAAATACAATCCTGCTAACAAGAATTTTCTTCATTGGTCAAAAACTAGCATTTTTTTTACTGAAACTACTAAAAAGTGCTAGTTCCTAACCAATCAGGGAAATTCGGGCTAAAAGAGGTTGACTGGTGATTTATCGTGGATTGAAGAAACTGGTGGTTTCTCCTCAGTTGAAGAGAAACTTCCAGGCAGATCTACTTCATACCGAAGTTCAGTTCAGGGGCCATAAACTCAATAGAAGAATTTTTAGAATAAACTCCAACGCCACCAAGGGGGAGGGTACTTGAACTCATTTCACATGTTTACACTAACACAAAGGCTCAACAAAACATAGAAGTTCTTCTAACAGTATTAGTGCATCGATATCAAATAAGTTCAAGTACCCTCCCCCTTGGGAGCGCTCAAATCAGTCTTAAAAATGTCCATTTGAGTTTATGCCCCCTGGTTCAGTTATCCCTACGCGTGGTTGCTCCGGAATTTTGTATCCCGAGTAGTTATATTCCAAAAGTTCAGTGTACCGAATATTTTTGATCTAATGACATCACTATAGATTCCAAAAGACGAATCAATGTTTGATTTTTCGGATCAACGAACTTTCGGAATATAACTCGTCGGGATACGATTTTTGGAACAATCGAGTGTAGGGATAACTGATCTTCGGTATAAAACAGGTCTACCAAAATTCCAGTATGGAACCAATGAAATAATGGGGGAAATATCAGTTGCCCAGAGGTGCCAGATGGGCATTTCCGTTGAGGAGAATAGTATCCCCACCATGGTCCCACGATCCATCGTTCATGTACCTCTCACCTTCACATGAAACTTATACACACATGTAATTTATATATAAGGTACAATAGTGGGAGTACACTTTCCCTCAACGGCAACGCCCATCTCTTGACCAGCCTTGCCATTTAGAACCGTGGATCTTTTTACTTCCATGTTCCTTATAAACAGGCTGTCCCAGAATTCATCATTCGCATTTCTGTGACATGTTCTGCGGGCAAAATGCAATAATTTCCTGTGTGAGAAAATTTTTGTCAGGGCTTGGTTCTTGAGATATGAGCATTTTTAGATTTTTCCTCGGATTCAAATGACTCAGAAGCACTGTGCGCTACATACTTGGTCTTTACACCATGGTCTAAGTTGAAGAACGGCGGACCTCTGGAAAAAAAATTGGACCATGCTATTATTGTTCTTCTCGGAGCTATAGCGATTTGAAATTTTTGAGCTTTGAGCCAATCAGAATTCAGCAACTTCAAATCGCTATAGCTCCGAAACGGACAATGATAGCATAGTTCAATTTTTTCTCCACAGAGCCACCGTTTTCCAACTTAGACAAAGGTATGAAGACCAAGTATGTAGCACACAGTGCTTTTGAGTAATTTGGATTTGAAAAAAAAATCGTAGAATGCTCTTATTTCAAAAATTAAGCCTTGGAAAACAATTTTTTGAAACGAGAAACCATTGCGTTTTTGCTACAGAATATGCCACAGAAATGTGGAGGATGGATTCTGGAACACCCTGTATAAGGAAACGGAAGTGTTGTGATAGGGTCAAAAATCCATCGTGCGGAAGAGGGTATTTCCCCTTTGCCAAACGCTTCAGGACGTTGAAAAAATTCGATTCCCAAAAATGCCGGTGTGTGCGTGCACACGATTTTTTTGGTGCGCGATAACTCTCCACAGAATCCTCCGATTGGAATGATTCTTCGCCAACATGTTCGTCTTAGTGAGTACACGAGGCCTATTAATTTTCGTATCGATCGGATAACTCGTCCCGAAAATATTGCAGAATATTTCTCGCAAAAACGTGATTTTGCGATCACGTATATCTCCGCTTCTTATTATGCAATTGCTAGGAAACGTATACCACGTTCTAGCTATGATCCAATAGTGGTCTCATGTGAGTTTCATCTCAATCGGATGAAAACTGTGAGAAATTATATTTTACGATCTGCATTATTTTACAAAATATGAAAACAAGCCTCCCATGTGTTTGTATTACTCGAATGCCAGAAAACTTTGAGCATAGTTGAGGCACGAGGTGTTGATTGCGGTGAGTTACAGGCAAATCGGAAGTGAGCGATGAAAAGGGTAAGCACCGAACTTGAGGAGAAATTTCGACATTCCGTGAATGTCGCTATTATGCGGATATCTTCCGTTTTCATTATCTGATCGTTATCAAATTTTTACAACAGGTATATACAGTTTCGATAGTGGTCTCGCACAAGTTTCAGCCTTACTCTCCGGAAAAACCGGAAGGGCGAAAGGGAACATGTTATCGAAAACTGTAAGTTTTTGGCTGCTCGTATTTGCGTTTCCGGTTCTCCGATTGCAATAAAATTTATACCATGAATCGAATGATGCGAATGATGACACGGATGAAAATTTTGTAGATATACAGATGGATGAAAAAATGAGTTTGTTTAAATTCCGATTGAACATATAATTTCCGATGGATTTTTGCTTGGTGAATAAATATGAGGACCATGGAAGTAGGTATGGTTCTGCGTACCGATTTTTTTGATTGGCCATCCTGGAGTGCGGTTTCTTCACAAGTCACGGCATTGCCCAGGGAACGCCTCATCTGTTTTGAGCACAGATGATTGTGAAAAAAACACGATCTCCAAGTGAATACTCGACAAATGAAGGAACGGTAAGGAGTATTTTGGCCCGATGGACATGATTTGATAATTACTAGTCATTCCCTAGTATTCTCTGAGAGCGACCAGCGATTATCAGATAATGTCAATTTGGCCAAAACCTTTTCTGGCCAAAAGACCCCCTACCAAAGGAACGCAGGTCTGATCAATACATGATTGATTAATTAGGGATTCAAATACCGGCTTCAATGGAAAAAAAACCCAAGTTATATAATATATTTTGTATTCTGCACTGAAATAATAACATCCAGTCTCAGAATATATATTATCAAGGTCGAAGAATTTTTCGATAATCATATGTGACTAGCATTTGGAAAATAATTAATAAGATTAAAATAAATACTGTCAAAAATGAACTGCAGTTTGAGAGGATCTCAGTTCAGAATTCAAAATGATTTTCAAAACCAGAGATTACATTATCAGTTCCGTCGTCCTCTTCATTAGGTGCGTCATCATTTGAAAAATTGTAAATTGGATCCAAGGTCATTTTAGAAGACATGCTCTTCCGAGGTTTGAATGTTACACAGCACCCTCCACTGCTGCGGACGACTATATCGGCATGAAGAATTCCACATGTAGTCTTTGTTAAAAGGCGGTTCTTGTTTTTTGTTTTCATGTCATTAATTTCAGAAAACTTTCTCCCACATACTGTGTTTGCAATAGAAATGGACAACAATTCAAGAGAAAAGGGCGCCAAAATTGGAAACAGTCGTTTTGCAACTCCGTCCTCGAAAATATGTAACTGATGCCAGAAGTCTTCAACATCTTTGCATTCCCTAATTTCCCTCGGCAAAGTATCGACTTGGGATGGGAGTAATCGCCACTGATCGCCCAGCTTTCGGAGCTTCACTAAATCACTTGGGTCAATAATATGTGGAAGCAGTTGAGCCAAAGTTAGAAGCGTGGGAGTGGTTTTTCTTTGTTTTTGAGAGAGCTGCTTCGGATGCCAAACATTTTAGACGCTGCAAGATGGGATCTGCAAGGTCATACCTTCGAGAAAGACATGATTATCAGAAATAAATTCTAATATGAACAACATTAAGAAAAGAAAATTATGTAGTACCTTTGTTCTATTTGAAGGCATAGAATAACTAAAAAATCACGGCACTTTGTTTTGAAATCTTTCACGAGATCTGGACTGTTCTGAATCTCTGGTTTAGCAAGCTGATGCATCACACCGACACCCGAATATATCTGATTCGATGGCAACCATTGTGAAGAGTGATCTGGACGAATTTCATTCACAGGCGTCATACAGATACAGCGTCTATTTATAAAGGCAGTTAGAATCTCTTTGTATATATTCACCATTTGCTCATGAATCAGGGTAGCAACTGATTTTTCTGACTGGTGAAGTTCATTTATGCCAGTGATTTCAGGTAAAATCTACTGTAGATAGAGAGAGAAGGTTTTGATGATCGGGGTATTCAAAAGAATATGAATCCTTTCTGCTGGTCCAAGGCGTTCTTTGATCCACTTAGCATAAAAAAAAGACGCAAAGCATCCCATTGTTTCACAACTCGATCAACTACAGCAGTAAGAGAGAGCCATCTGGTTTGGCTCGGATGCAACATTCTCACAACATCCGAATTCAGAGAAGTCTGAAATTCGCTGAATTGTGCCCGTCTTTTAGCACTGCTATTGAAAAAATTATAGATGGAGCGAGCGAGATCTTCACATGCTCGAGGGGAACATTCACGAGCTCCACTGGCGCAAAGGTAGAGTAAATGACAAACACGCTTGGAAATATGAATGCATGGACATAACACTTTTATCCTGGATACAACCGAATTATGACAATACATAACATCACACCCTTCGGATGCAAATCCAATAACATTGGGAAATGGCACATTGATTCTTTCATCAATTCGAATAATCTCTTTGCCGTAGCACCTTCTTCGGCTCTCTGAGGATCATTTTCCCAAAAACGAGAAACAAGTCGTTCACTATTTTCGTCATAAGATCTAACAATAATGCAAGAAGTTTTGACCGATGCAATATCTGTTGATTCGTCTGTAAGAATAAAGAATTTTACTTCTTTTAGACGTATTGCTTGAGATTCCTCTTCGTCTTGACCAAGAACATTCACTACTACTCCTTTAGATCTAGTCTTCTCAAATGAAATATTCTGTGCTATGACGGAATCCGGGAATATATCTTCCAAAACACCAACGAGGTGATCCATTCTGAAGAAAGGTTCATTATGAGCTGTTACGAACCCAGCCAATTTCATTTCAGCGTAAGAAACTTTTTCTGTCATTGGTGTTACTTGCTTGGTAGACAAAAATGATCGCATAACACTGGAACTCTGTCACTTACGGGTTTTTAAACTGAGCACGTGCTTTTCCAACATGACATGGCGATCAATATCGTGCCTATAGGGCGAATATACCATGTTCCAAACAAATTGCAGGAGTTTCAAGGAATAGGTTCATAGTTCTGGTATTTACACATAAGAGTGGTTAAAGAACGCACCTCTCACAACGAAACGTAGCCATTTGGCCCGAACCACTAGCCGGACAATACCTACATCCAGCTTTGTAAGGATCGGAGGAAATCGGTTTCTGCCAAGGAAACTCCTTTTGTAAACTAGGACTGAATTTAGTGTTGCTGTGTGTTCTCGTATTTCTTGAACTTTTTTTATAGGTTTGTTCTCTTGTTTTCGGTGTTCCAACCAACTGCATATCGTCACTATCATTTTCTTCATCACTAATCAATCCCATCACTGACCTAAAGATGTAATATAACAGAAAAGAAAACATATGTCAATCATTAAAAATTAATTCATCATTCGCATGTTTGAAAAAACTTATGACGAGTGGAAGATTAACTTCAAGCCATTTTATGACAACTGAGGCGTGGCACTGTGTCGTCAGGAATTTTTGTATCTAACGGACTGTACCCGATGAAGCACTCCTGTTCAGTAGCATAACCAATAGAATTCAATTCTCACAGTCTTTATCCTCAGTTCCTAACAACGCACAAGTAGGGTTCCCCTGTTCACGATGTCAGATAGGACCTGATTGAGAAGGACAAAATTGAATCAGAATGGATAGAAAAATATGAACTTTGAGTCCGGTTCATCTCCATTGTAATCAATTTTTACCTAACATCATTCGCAAGAACGTACCGACTCACAATTTGATTTGTATCAAGCACCTTCGTTGATTTTGTAATTCTGTAGCTGGTTTGATTCAGTGGTTCTGTAGCTGTTTTAATTCCATGATTCTGTACTTTGGAGGGATGAAATTATCAAAACCAATAAAATATCGCAGATCTGATATTTGCGGCGTGAAGTTCAAATCGGTTCTCATAAGAAACGGTGAGAATCGATTCAAACTTCAATCAGCTACGACGAGATTTGCATCATTCATTGGGTTTGATGATTTTATTTCCATACAAGCAGAGAAAAAATGTTCAGAAGATCATTCACATCTTATACTTGAATGGTAGGATACGTGAAAATAGTAATATCAACACTAAGGCCCACGTCCACATGGAGCCAAAAAGAGGCAGAAAGCGGATCGCGGAATCTTTGGATGAAAAGAGAGGTGACTATTTGCCTCTCTTTTCGACCAAGGGTTCCGCGGTGCGCCTTCCGCCCTTTTTCGGCTCCATGTGACGCGGGCCTAACGAATGTATAGTCAATATGTGTATAGTAAATATATTTGCAGGGGACTTCATGCAACAATAAGCATACATTTTTCCTATATTGTCTAGTATTATTATTACTATTTTCATGTATTCTGCTACTTTGATAGATATGTAGTAAGTTTTCGAATATTATTTTCCTTTGTGTATAGGACAGCTTCATATCAGGAATGCGGTAAGAGGAATTAAAATTGTGAGAAGATAATAACAGTTGGGAGCGGATTCAACTATGAATAATGAATTGATCATCACTGATGCCTACTATTTGAACAAATCAACATTGTAAACTGAATTATTAAAATGATTAATACTCACCATATGAATAGTGACGTATAATAGAGAATAGTGATCATTCCATATCCTCAATAGCACGTGATATTCATATAATATTATCACAATATTAAATCAGAATCCCAAACAGCACCGAAAGTTCTCAAAACGTTTTAAAAACGTGTCCAAAGTCCCACAGATGTTGGTTTCCAAAAGCATACGAGGGTGGATTGATAAGTTTCCGGCCTGACCAAAAGATGGCGCCACTAGGCCTACCTTGAGGTGGCGTCCTATAGTACCATCCTTAGATAGCTTGTAGCTATAGTTTCAGTCCGATCGCCATGTTAGTTTAGTTTTGAGAGCACGCTGACCAAGACGCCTCTGTGTTTTTCGTCAAAATGGAAAAGCTGGAAAATCGTGCTGTCATTAAATACTTTTATTTGAAGGGGTGAACGCCGAAGGAAATTGAAGAAGAGATGGACTCAACACTGGGGACATCCTCCCCATCATATACAACCGTTAAGCAGTGGGTTTCTGAGTTTAAAAAGGGTCTTGTGAGCACCTCTGATGAGCCTCGCTCGTGACGCCCCATTGAGGTCACAACTCCAGATATGATCGAGAAAATCCATCAAATAGTGCTGAAAGATCGCAGATTAAAAGTTCGTGAGATAGCTGAGACCTGTAAGATGTCATATGAACGTGTACAAAATATTTTGCACCAACATTTGTATATGGAAAAGCTCTGTGCAAGATGGGTGCCGCGTTTGCTAACAGTCGACCAAAAATTGATTCGAAAGAACATTTCTACCGCCAATTCGGCGTTGTATAAGCGTAATCCAAGCGAATTTTTGCGTCGATTCGTAACCGTTGACGAAACTTGGGTCCACCACTACACTCCTGAAACCAAAGAACAGTCTAAACAGTGGATTGGACCAGGGGAACCAACTCCAAAGAAGGCAAAAACAATTTTTTCGGCGAACAAGGTTATGGCTACTGTTTTTTGGGATGCAAGAGGTATTATATACATTGATTACCTTGAAAAGGGTAAAACTATCACTGGTCAATACTACGCAGACTCATTGCAACGTTTGAGCCACGAAGTGAAAATTAAACGACCTCATCTGGCGAAGAAAAAAATCTTGTTTCATCACGATAACGCACCAGCGCACACGTCAATCGTTGCGATGGCTGAAATCAACGATCTGAAGTTTGAATTAATGTCGCACCCTTCCTACTCTCCAGACCTAGCCCCGAGTGACTATTATCTGTTTCCTAACCTCAAAAAATGGCTTGGCGGTAAGAGATTTGCGGACAATGAAGAAGTCATCGAAGCTGTAAATGGGTATTTTGAGGAGCTTGACGAATCAGTCTATAGAGATGGCATTACTAGACTAGAACACCGCTATGAGAAATGTATCAGCCTTGAAGGAGATTATGTTGAGAAATAAAAAAAAAAAATTCTTAAAAACGTTGTTTTTCTTGGTCAGGCCGGAAACTTTTCAATCCACCCTCGTATTTTTCACGTTTTGGGAACATTGTTTACACATGCTATGGTACGTTTTCAGAACGTTTTCGGAACGTCATATGAAAGCCAAGTATTTTATCTCTAACCTATACAATTGTATATTCATAGTTTTAGTAGGGAAAAAAGTACCGAACAACCATAAAAATATGTTTTGTATTGAATATTTGGAAAGATTCCTTTCCAGAAGTTCGAAAACTATTGGCAGGATGTAAGTCATCCAGAAGTAAGTCAATATATTAAGATTCACATGACCTTAAAATTGACGCGAAACAAAATTTCATTATCTTGTATTGAAGAGTTGCAGATGTAATTTATCAGATCTATCGATACAGGCTTCACCGCGGTTCATGTGCATCTCCTCGAAATGGAGAATATTACAAGATTCGGCACAAGTTTGATCCTCAACAAATTCTCATTTAACATGTTTCATGAACGTTCCATGGAAACCTGAATAAGACGATACTGGACATTTGTACATCTCTGGAACGTCTACGCGACATTTTTGAAACGTCCTGGAACATTTTTTTAACCTTTTCCTTGTGACCAAGTATGTTTTTCTGAACGTCCGAAGGACGCCTCAGTGCTGTCTGGGAATACTCATAGAATATAACATGTCCACCCTAAAAAATATTATAGGAATAATATATGCTATTCCAAGTGACACAAGACGCATCTGGATCGTTTATAAGAGTTCCGAAAAACTCCGGAAAATTTTTTGGACCTCTTGAAAATGTTCAAAATACATCCTGACAATAGCACTCAGAACCGTAGTGGAGAAAAGTTTAGAGTTGAACAGTTCTGTGTATATAGGTTTTGTAGATATACAAAAAGCATACGATAATGTTGACTGGGAGGAAATGTTCACGATTTTGAGAAAGGTAGGAATCAATTTCGAGGATAGGAGAATAATATATGAATTAAAGGAGAATCAAACCGCAATAATAGAAATAGAGGGTCAAAAAGGAGAAGCACAAATCAACAGAGGGGTGAGATGAGGATGCTCACTATCGCCATTGATTTTCAATTTATATATAGAAGAAGCGATGAACGAAGTGAAGGAGCAAGTGCAATTGAAATGACAGATCCAAGGTGAAAATGTAAGGATGTTGAGATTTGCGGATGACATAGCTACATCAGCCACAAGTGGTGCTGGGTTAGGAAGTACTCTCAACACTATAAAAACAATATTACTACAAAACTATTGTATGAATATAAATGAAGACAAAATACCCTAACAGCACATCCACCGATTTGTACTTCGCATCTCCGTGGACTCTACGTGGATGAACGTTGAAGGTGGATAGAACGTGGATGGACGAAGATTCCACGTGGAGGCAATGTAGAGGCAACGTAGAAATGTCCGCTGCTGTACGGGTAAAATTCATGATTTGTACAACAGCGAAAACATCGAGAAGAACGAAAATCAAAATAGATGCGGAGACAATTCAGCAAGTGGAAGAATTCGAATATCCAGGAAGCATAATTACAGGAAACGGTGAACCCTGGTTAGGAGAACCCATTGATTCTGACCAATTCTCATTAAATTACGAATAAACGTGGACAATGTTCTGACCAAATCTGACCGGTGATTTTTCGATGAGATTTGGTCAGAACTTTCATGTGAATCTCGTTGAATCTGGCCAAATCTCACTAAATTACGATTAAACTTGGACAACGTTCTGAACAAATCTCATTGAACTCCATTTGTCAGATTCAATGGATTCTTTTCACCAGGAGAAGCGAGAGAGATATAAGAGAAAGAATAGCAAAGGGAGAACAGGCTTTCTACCAAAAGAAACAGTTACCATGTTCGAAGAATATTAGCTCAGCAGTAAGGAAGAAATTCTGGAAGAGTTACGTTTGGAGCACAGCATTATACGCGAAAACCGAAACTTGGACAATTGGAAAAACGGACCAACGGAGACTTGAAGCTTTTGGAATGTGGTGTTATACTACTGTGGGCAAAAAGTAAGGTGAATTTGTTTGTAAGATGAAAAATCTCCATTTATTCTCCTACATCAATTTCATCCCCTTCAAAGTAATCCCCTCTCGATAAAATACACTTATGCCAACATTTTTTCCAATCATCGGAACATACTAAATAGTCCTTCTCCAGTATAGCCATCTGCGCCTTCTTCGATTCAGCTTTTATCTCCTCAATCGACTCGAAACGCTTTCCCCGGGGTGGTCCCTTGAGTTTTGGGAATAGCCAGAAGTCACACAGAGTTGAATCAGGCGAATACGGTGGTTGCGGAACGATATGCGTCAAATTTTTGGCGAAATGGTCACGAAGAACGCGTGCAGTATGAGACGGTGCATTATCGTGATGCAAAAACCAAGAGTTGTTGGGTCATAATTCTGGTCTTTTTAGACGAATTGCTTCACGCAAACGACGCATAACGCTTGAATAATATTCCTTATTGACAGTTTGGCGAGGTGGGAGGAATTCATGGTGCACCATACCACGAAAATCGAAAAAAAACTGTCATCATGACCTTGATTTTTGAACGACTTTGACGTGCTCTTTTCGGTCTGGCCTCGCCTTTAGCACGATATTCGCTTGATTGGTCGGTTGTTTCAGGGTCGTAAGCATAAATTCAAGTCTCATCTCGCGTAATCATGCATTTGAGCTCGTCCTGATAGTTAGAAAGCATTGTTTCACACACATCAATGCGACGATTTTTCTGCAAGAAATTGAGCGTTTTCGGTACCAAACGAGACTTGACTTTCCGTCGGCCCAAATGGTCTTTCAAAATGGTTTTCACAGATCCTTCTAATATTCCGATCATATCAGTGAGGTCTCTAACAGTCAATCGACGATTTTTGAGCACTAATTCCTTCACTTCATCGACGTGTTGGTCATCTGTTGACGTCGATGGTCGTCCGGAGCGCTCCAAGTCATCAACACGTTCTCGACCCTCTTTGAAGGCTTTGTACCACTTATAAACATTTTTCTGCGACATGGTAGAATCACCAAAGGCCTCCCGCAACATCCTCAAAGTTTCCGCAGCCGAAATTTCATTCCGGAAACAGAATTTGATTGCACTCCTCTGCTCAATTGAATCAGACATTGTAAAAATCGAGAAATGCACTCTTGGTCGTTTGGTAAACACAAGCGTGAATGTGTTACTGATGATGACATTGACATGAAATTCGGCACAGATGTCATTGACAGTCCTGCCAACTTAAGAAAAAAAGAACTATCCTGAAATGTCAACCCCGCGAAGATTTTGAAGAATAATGGGGTAGAACCTGAAGACCCATGGATAACGGGAGAGATTTTAGAATTGATAAACGAAAGAAGAAAATACAAGAATAATGATAGCCAAGAAGGCCAGCAACGATACAAATCATTGAGAAATAAAATAATAAGAGAATCAAGGAAAGCAAAAGAACAGTGGTTAGGAGAGAAATGTCAGGGAATAGAAATAAGATTGCATTTAGGAGAAATAGATGAAGCATATAGCATTATTAATAGATTTTCCGGACAAATGAAATCTAGAAGCAATGAGATTAGAAACTTTCTAGGACGACAATTGATAAAAACGGAAGAGAAAATAGAACAGTGGATCAATCATTCGGAAGACTTATATAGAGGAAACGATGATATAGCACTTTTAGAGAAGGAGGAGGATGTACATGAGGAAGAATTGCGAGATCCGATATTGAGATCAGAATTCGACAAGGCTTTGAAAGGATTGGAAAATAATAAAGCGCCAGGCATAGATGGCATGAGTGCGGACCTTATAAAAGCCTCCAGTGAAGGAACTCGTGACGCACTGTTTGAATTGATCAGAGATATGTACGAAAAAGGATAAGTACCGGAAGATTCTCAAGAGAATGAAATTTTCGCTATCCTGAAAAAACAAGGGGCAGACGAATGCCAGAACTACAGAACGATCAGTTTAACTTCACATGCTTCGAAAATACTGATCAAAATTACATACAGTAGAGGTGTGTGAATCGTGTTTTTCAATCCTCGAATCGAATCGAATTCCTCGTCATTATCTTGAATCCGAATCGAATTTGGAGCGCCGATATCGAATCGAATTCAATCGAATCGAATTTTCCGAATCAAATCGAATTCCAGCGCCAAAAATGTTCAGGACGCATTTTCTGAATGTAATTGGCATATTTTAAGAAGATGCCTCCAGATGATTAATTCTCATGAATGTGCATAAAATATTTCAAAATATCCAGTTTCAGTAATCTAAGGTATTTTATTTATTTATTTATTTTGTTTATACGGGTATAAAAGACCCTTTGGTACATAGAATATACATTATTTGAACCACATTATATATATCATACATCAAAGCATTAAGCATCATGTTAAGCTCGACTACATGCATCTTATATTACAACAACAGTTAACGTGTATAATTATAGGTGAAAAGGACAATTAGATATTAAATTCGACAAATAAGAGAAAGAGAATTCCTAAGATCAGAATGAGATGAAAATAATTCAAGCACATCACTGTAAGAATTTGCTAGGATAGATATCCGATTTACCGGATCAGAATAACCGTGTCTCGATTTATAAGAAATTGGATTGAACAATTTAGGGCGCCTCAATAAACGAGAAGGGACATTAAAACGTACAAGTCCAAGCAGTTGAGGGCAGTGAATTTTCCCATTAACAATTTTATACAAAAATGAAAAATCATTGAACAAACGACGTGATTCCAAGGGAGGCAAGTTAAGTAGAGCCATAATCAATGAGTAATCATGACAAGTGACGCTCAACGGACGGCCTATCTGATAGGCAGCAAAACGCAGAAACTTATGCTGAACTCTTTCCAAGTCTGTACAATCCCGAATTAAATGAGGACTCCAAATTTGAGACGCATACTCAAGATGAGGTCTAACTAAAGTACAATACAGTGTTCGAAGTGCAACAGGATCACGAAAATCTTTACAAACGCGCTTGATGAATCCGAGAGATTTCATGGAAGTACCAACTATGTGATTGTAATGATCTGAGAAGTTAAAACGAGAGTCAAATGAAACTCCAAGATCACGAACAGTATTTATAGGTGATAACAGAGAATGAGACAAGTTATAAGGAAAATAAATAGCATTTTTACCTCTATGAAATCTCATCACATGACATTTAGTGAGATTTAATGACATATTAGATAGCACACACCAAGATTGTAACCGATCCAAATCAGATTGCAGATTTTGAGCATCTCTGTAAGTTCTTATAATCATAAACAGTTTCAGGTCATCAGCAAAAGATGATGTGTTCATTACTTGAAAATGGTAGATATATCATTTATGAAAATAATTCATAATTAAGGACCTAGATGGGCGCCTTGCGGTACACCTGAGGATACAATAAATGAATCAGAGAAATATTGAGAGACACGAACTGATTGCGTACGATTCAGAATATAACTCTGTAACCACGACAAGAAATTGCTTCGAATACCTAGATTACTTAATTTATTTAACAATATATTATGATCAACTCTGTCAAAAGCCTTTGAGAAGTCTGTATATATAGTATCCACTTGGGCATTTTGATCAAGCGCAGAGGACACAACATCAGAAAAAATAGACAAGTTAGTTACGGTAGATTTGCCAGAAGTGAAGCCATGTTGGAAATCAGAAATAATATCAGAAAACAGTGGTGTTATTTTATCAGTAACTATATCTTCAAAAATTTTCGGCATAACATTCATGATACTAATCGGTCTATAGTTTCTCACGTCAGAACGGTCCCCAGATTTGAAGATAGGAGTAATTAAGCTGGATTTCCATTGGGAAGGAAATATTCCAGAGGATAAAGAGCTGTTGAAGATCAACCACAAAGGCCGAGAAATGACGAACTTGCAAGATTTTAGAAAATTAGGAGGAATACCATCGTCACCAGGACCGGAAGAAGTTTTCAAGGATGAGATTTTATTGAACACTTCACCGATATTGATGGATAAATCGGAAAGATTGACATTGAAAGTAGATTCTGGTAAATTACAAGGAACAACGGGATAATTTTGATAGACTGATCTGAAATAAGATGCAAATAAGTTCGAAATAGCAATACCAGTATTGCCAATAGTACCGTCTAAATGCATCACCAGGGGTATACCGTTCTGATTCCGCTTACTATTAACAAAGTTCCAAAAGCTTTTGACATTTGTAGGAATGGACCCTTGAACGTAATGAAGATGAGACAGGTAACATTGGCGAGTCAAAACTTTACATTGAGCTCGTAAGTGACTAAAGATTAGGTAATCTTCAAAGCAATTTGACTCTTTGTACCTATTGTGAGCAATTTTCTTTTGACGAATAAGTTTAATTAATTCCGAAGAAAACCATTTTGGATAAGAACTATTCCTTGATACATACTTGGGTACGAATGAATCAACTGCATTATATAAATGAAGATATAAAAAATCAACAGCTTCAATAACATTGAGATTACGCAATTCATCGTCCCAGTTGATAGAACCTAAATATTCACAAATTGCACTGTAATTCGCCTTATTAAAATTATATTTGATGATTTTATTGGGGACCAGTAAAACACTATCACGTAGGTTGAGCTTAGATACAAGAGAAGGATGAAAGTTGTCACACGCAAGAAAAGGATCCAGAGCAATATTGACATCAATACGATCGTTATCAGAAAAAAAGGATCAAGTATGTTACCATGAGAATTTCTGAAAGTATTAAGTTGAAACAAATTCAATTCATTGAAATATTCGAGAACATATTGCGCAGAAGTCATTTCATTGAGATTCGAACCAGGTAACACTGAGAAAGATAATTTGGAATCAATATTGCTCCAGGAAATATGAGGTAAATTGTAATCCCCGTATAAGTATAAGGAGTTAAAGTTCTCCTTGAGAAGGATTTCGCCAACGCTTTTACAATGGTCCAAGTATATTGAAGAATCCGAAGAAGGTGGAATGTAGACAGCCCCAAACAACAACGACAAAGAACCAAAATAAACTTTGACGTAAAGATGTTCAACTTTGGAATAAGAAGATGAGACGACACAGCTCCGATGGGTATCCTTAACGGCGATTAAGACACCACCTCCCCGTGAAAATTGACTGGTGAGTCCGTTTCTATCCATACGATAAACTGCATAGCCATGTAAACCAATTTCAGAAGATAGAATATCCTCGCGCAGCCAGGTTTCAGATAAGATAATAATATCATAACATGGATCTGATATAGCAACAGAGCAATGAAGTTGATCAAGTTTAGTTCTCAAGCCACGAACATTCTGATAATACACCAAAGGGTCGATTAAGCGTTTTTTCTTTGGTGAGCAGGAACTATCCTAGGTATCCCATTGAAATAGCGAATAGTCCTTGAAGGGTCATTTAGATTTTTCAACTCTTCACGTAAGTTCGACAGATGATTTCGTTGCTTCAAGGTACGATCTTGCGATATTCTAATTGAACCATTGTACAACGATTTGTTACGAAGAATCTCAATGGGTATGTTCCGTGATGCAAATGTGACACAGATCGGACGAGTTTTAGAAGCATCCTTCTTTTTACCGATACGACGAATCTGCACATTGTCGTAAGTATCAGGTCTGATTTTTTGAAGAAGATCAGTAACTATAACATGATCAGGAGACCCATCCCTCGAAGATTCTTCAACGTTGAAGAGTAGAATGTTACATGCTCTTCGATGTCGTTCATTCAGCTCATCTATCAAATCTTCCTCATTGTAGAAACCTTGTGAAGAAGAAGGGGCAGACGATTCCAAGGTGGATAATCTCGTGGATAATTCCGCCACAGTGTTGGATAAAGAATTTAATTTGATCCCAAACGCGTTGAGCTGGTTGCTGAGTTTCGAACAAGCAGAATCAACGATGCTCTGAATTTCCGATAAAAAACCTGACTGATCCAACACGCCATCAAATTTTTCCGCAAGATCAACAGAAGTATCAGAAGACGGAAGAGGCCCCTTGCAGTCAATCAGTACTCCATTATGCCATGGATGGTGACTTCTCTCTAAACACGACGAACCAGGATGTGATATAACACTGCATGAAGCACAAGACACCGGTTTATCCACAACTCTGGAACATCCTTTACACACTTTTTTTGGCATTTTGAAGTTTATATGATTTATATGATGATACAAAAATTTTTGAATTCCAATAAACGGCAAGTATGAGATCCACTGTACCGAGTTAAACACACACGCACACACGAAGAGTGTCTTATCATACGTGAGTACACGAGATGTGTATAAGTATCAACAAATAGGATAGACCTCGTGGAAACAATATGAAACGACGAGTGAATAAACCAATGTATTAGGAATAGATTCACTAAAAATCGCGTGCAAAAACCCAGTTGTTCGGAGAAATTTACACAATATGCCTACTAATGGAAAAATCAACAATATAACGAAGAATAAGAATTAAGCGTGCACGATAAATCATTAAATTACGAAATTTTGTAGAGAGCGAAACATTTCACGTTGTCACAACTATACTGCGGTTCTCAACCGTTGATATTTTATGAATTATCGCACTCAAATGAAAATCATTCTTCGATTATCAAGAACTGTTCCCACATCTTCACACTGTGGAAAAGTTATTAAGCTGCGGTAATTACCATATAGTTGTCTTGGTTCTAGCTGAATTTTAGCTAGCATGAATAAAAAATCTAGTCGTCTGAAGTATGAATGTAACCATTTATCCAAGGGTAACAAAAAAGTTAGCGGTGACAAAGAAAATTGATTCAGTTCAACTTAATTTTCATGCAAAGTGATTGAATTTCCTAGCTGTCAAATATTCAAATGCATCCTTCGTCTCAGTACAGTTGACCTAAGCCAAAGAACATCTGATCAAATTTCTACTAGAGAAGATCGAATTTTGAAGATGATTTATTATATTTGCACAGAATCAAAGTTGTGGAAACCACTATTTATCTGATTCTCAATGGCTGTGATACATGAAAGAAATTACACTGCATATGATGGTATGATATTGAAATTCAAATTTTATTTCGATATGTTTAATTATTTCGGAAAGTAAACATGTTTGGATTAACATTCAACATTTTTAATGGCTAATATCTGATAAATCGATTAATAATATAAGAAATCACTGTTCTGAAAATGATTCTAAATAATCAATAACTGACATATATGTGTGAGAACCTTCCAATCATCACTTATTTCGAATGTTTGATGAGACATTTGTCGGGATTTTAAGATTGTCGTGACAAAAAATCATTTCCTTCACGTGTTCGGGAAGAAGCCTTGTTCTTTTATCCTTGACTATGTGGTAATTATGCAGATATACTACCCCACCTCCGATTTTTCCAATACTCACCTATCTCATGTATTTTCTCGCGTAGATTACGAATTCGCATGTTAAAATTGTCGCTCGCCCTTGGTTTTTGAGCAACAGTCACTTTTTGGTGCTTTTTTTGCATCTTTTCGACATTACATGGCTGACAAACCTGCGTGTTCTTTTATTTTCACCCACCTTACGTGTGTGATGTGCCAACCAAAAACCTCATCTATTGTGTTTATTCGTAATTGTTCCTACATTTTCAACAAAGGAGAAGAATCCAGAAAGCTATACAATATAATAATAATTTTAGAAAATGCAATTTATTCGTTTAACTTCGTGTTCGCTTTCTCGATCCTTACTCTTTGGACATTATCTCATATACTTGAAATATTAAGCTTCCTAAGAACGAACAGAAATCACCAAAGTGAACCACGATTGCAACCTCAGCAATCTTACATCCGGTTACATTTGATTATACGAGATTCACGACTACGAAATTCCGTAGCCACCTTGATTTCTTTTCGATCTTTCTCTTCTGCATTCTTTCATCAATTCATTTTCATCCACTGAAACATAGTTTCTCAAAAAAAATCCCATTAGACCATAAACACCTTTTCAATTGTGAACATTTTTAACTAAACACAGCTCAATTATTATTTTCTTTTAGATGACTTTAAACGATTCATACAATCTTTAAAAAACACGTCGACTCTAAAAATCGCTGATGATGCTTCGGGCTGAGTCCAAAGTGCGGTATGCACCTTTGTTTCCTTTCTTTTCTAATACCTCTTTTCCTTCTCGCACACACTACGGAATTATTGAGCATAACAACCGTGGAACTTTGCTGAATACGGCTAAAAACGCAATCACGCGATTCTCCTCTCCCATAATTAAGAAATCTGCACTCTTGTAAATAGAGCATGCATGATGAAAACACCAGAGTACATTTTCGGGATTTATCGGGGACACGTCTTGTACAAGAGATCGTGTAATTCGCGACCTTACCAATCAAAGTTGCAAACCAGTCTTTGGGTACCGTGACACCGTCTCACAAGTTCCACGTGCCGGTACTCTCTTTCCTGACAAATTCCACCTTGTCAGAAGAACCGACTATTAACGCTCTCATTTCATTCAATTTATTTTCGCACTCAAAGATTCATCTTTGAGTTAGATTGAATAAGAAATATCGTAGTGTAAATTCAGTGCGCGAACCACCATCCAAAACGAGGGACCTAGGCTCCAAATTTTGGCTCCATTTGTTCCTCATTAACGTCCAACCATCCACACTGCTCCCTTCAGGACCAGCTCCAGCGAGATCACCAACAGTTTTCAATAGACAACGAAGAGTAAGAAAGAAAACTGTACTACACAAACACACACACGTTTTTCTACACTCACATAACTCCAAGTATTGATGTAATTGTTGCGTCGTGACTCATTGATTAGAGAGTGTCGACCTCTCTCGTCGCAACGACTCATTGAAGGATGATTCATCATACGTCATTACTTCCCCAATACTCATCATCTGTCGTTCGATCTACTTATCGACATCGATTTCTGGTATCCTGATTTCTCCCACGAGGTCTTCTTCTCTTCTCAACTCTCTGCGAGAACACATCGTTCTTCTCCATTGCGAACCTTTATATCGCGCTCTTCCATTGAAGCTCATCTTTTGTTTCACGTGAAAGTTCACATATAATAACGGATTCATCTAACTAAAGTTAATATCCAATTGTTATGCAATTTATGTTGTATATGAAGTTTTATTAATTCAGAGTAGATTAGTGCGGTACACAATTCATGATGACCATCAAATGTGTGATTGATTGCGGCGTGTGTGATGGGCCCGTTAAGAAGGCATTATTGTAATTCATACAAGGAAAATTATTTGTAAGTATTTCCATATAGATTGTGATTTAATTCACTGAAATATATCTATACTTTTCGGTCAAACTCTTATAGCGTAATTCTGTCTATCCATGAACGAAGAAGCCGACCCAGCGTTCGTTCTATCATTTTTCTCAGTTCTCTTTCTTGCTCACGAATTCAGATTATCGTTTCTTTATGGAATCATTTGATTTCCCCATATTTATCCCTCTTCTATTTTTTCTCAATTCACTTCCGCTCGAGAAGTGACATTTGGTCCTTCGAGCCGGATCGGCTCATCTTCGTTCATTGATATTCGTTAAATTTTCTTCCACATATCGAAAAGTCAAACACCATCAATTATATTCCGAAACAATTCGTATTGAAATTATTCAATTCAGTGGAGATGTTGTCACTTCTGAAGAATCATTTATGATTTTCCTGTTCATGGATTTATGTGTCTCTACATTTCGGTTCCTGAAAAATTATCATTGAATCATATTACGTCCCTTCTCATTGTCATTTCCCTTTGAGAAGGAAAAGCATTTATAACGGATACAGACGGCACTGAAAAAGTGCTTTCTCGCGATGAGATGGAAGTTCAATATTTAGTAACGCTCCGAGAGCGTCTATTCCGTCGTTCACAGATGACATACGATATGATAAAAGATCTGCCTACTAATCAGGAAGTTTTTCTTGTTCGCGCGGATAGATTAGACGAAGATTTTGAATCTTTTGAAGCCACGCAGAAGAGAATCGGTCAATTAAGTTCTTCTGT
The DNA here is from genome assembly GCA_018340375.1 of Gonatopus flavifemur. Classification (NCBI taxonomy): domain Eukaryota; kingdom Metazoa; phylum Arthropoda; class Insecta; order Hymenoptera; family Dryinidae; genus Gonatopus; species Gonatopus flavifemur. The sequence goes on from JAFFJZ010000009.1 coordinate 18,621,305, forward strand.
GCCACATGAATCCGTAGTTAATGTAGACCCAGCATCTTCAGCATATGATGAAATACATTTTATCATTAAAGCAAAGGCTGCAGCAATCCAAAGACAGATTGGAGCCGTTCCCGTGCCAGTTGAGCGGCCGCCGGAACCCGACATACGACCTCACCTTCCAAAATTACCTCCGGTGCAAATTCCCACCTTCAAAGGGGATATCGATAAATTTCCGTCGTTCATAGCCCTCTATAACACGTTAGTTCACAGTACGGAATTGAGTGCTATACAAAAGTTCTCGATGTTAAAATCATATTTTGACTTCCCGGCAGCGAGTGTCATCGAGCAATACGCGTTTGTTGAGGAGAACTATATGCCCGCTTATAACAAATTGGTAAAGCGTTTTACGGATAAAAGATTGGTGGGGACGCATATACTCAATAAATTACTCAATTTTGGACCGTTTACAAATGGTTCTGGGCAGAATCTTCGTCAGTTTATTGATATTTTCTGCGGACAATACCAATCTCTTAAGGCGTTGAAGATATCAGAGCTTTCCGATTTCATTGTGCTCAATCTCGCGCTAAAAGTTGTAGATCCTGAAACTAAAAAACTATTCGAAGATAAAAACACGGATAAAGATTTTCCCACGTTTGAGGATTTATCTTCGTTTATAGAGCATCAATACAAAATCGCGTCTCTCACGCAAGCTCCGGTTAAAGCTTCTATGGGAGAACCGTCAAATAATGTTGATATTCGTAATATGCATCGTAATCCGCGTAGGCATGGGATCCATAATACGACTCATACTAAAACCTTTGTATCTCGCCCCGAACAGGTACAGAAAGGTGCCGTTCCTAAAGCGACGTCGATAGGGTCCACATCTACATCCATAAAATGTCCACTTTGTCGCGCTGATCACCGAATTTACAGTTGTCCGGAATTTACAGGATTAACTCCCATTCGTTGAGCATCGGTACTTCGTGATCTTCGCTTATGTTTCGCGTGTTCAGGTCAACACGCTCGTTCCCGTTGTACGAGTAAGTCCTCATGTCGGAAGTGTCAAGACTCAAATCATCACACATTCCTACATAATGATGATCCCAATCCTATCGCAGGGAATCAATCTAGTTCGGCAGAGAATCAAGAACAATCTAAGATGTCTGTCACGCATCGACCAACTACCAGTTCAATGAATAGTTCGGTTCATAATTCAGGCTCTTCTCGTATCGGCAGCAGGGGACTTCTCGGTACTGCTCAAGCTCGGATTCTTTCAGCCACAGGAGAATGGTGTTCGTGTCGAATTTTAGTGGATCCTGCTAGTGAATCGTCTTTCGTGACTGAGGCGTTAGCTCAACAGCTTCATTTGCCCCGAAAATAGGTATCGGCTCTGCTGCATTCTCTAATCATCGGGGTTGCATCTCCTGTAAAGTTGGTCCTCGTATTTCTTCGACTCCTCTTCTTGATGTTGAAGCTATAGTTTTGCATTCTATCTCTTCTTACGTACCGAACACCCCGCTACCCGAGCATATTTGTACTCGGTTTTAACATCTTCAATTAGCTGATCCTGATTTTGATCAGCCCGGGAAGATCGACCTATTTATGGGGGGTACAACATTATTCTCAGATTCTAGGTGATAATGTAGTCCATATACCGGGACAGCCTTCCACTATGGGGAGCATTTTTGGATTTCTCATCTTTGGATCTGTTCCAGAAGTTCAGACGACAATTACATCCCAGTGTTTTCTGACACAGACAGCGTCCACCGATGAGTTACTCCAACGATTTTGGGAGTCCGAGGAGATTCTTCCGGATGTTCCGGCTGATCCTTTAGATTTAGCGTGTGAGAAATTCTTCACGCAGACGACCACACGTGACGAAGTCGGGAGATATCAGGTTTCTTTGCCCTTCAGACCTCAATTTCAGACTTGAAAATTAGGCTCCACTAGGATCACTGCACGAATCGGCTTTCGCGTAATTCTGTGTTGAAGGGAAAGTATCAGGATAATTTGCGTGATTATATAGAGCAGGATCACATGCGACTCACGACTAGTTCATCCGAATATTTATTAACGCATCACGTTGTGATGAAAGAGAGTACCACCACACAAGTCCGGGTGGTTTTCAATGCTAGCGAGCGTAGTGATACTGCTCATTGCCTGAATGAATATTTAATGACAGGACCTGCACTCCAGTCCGATATCGCCCAACTCATCTTGAAATTTCGGTTACATCCTATCGCTCTCACAGCAGATATGGAACAGATGTTCAGATGAATACGTTTGAATCCGTCGGATTCTCAATTTACGCATCTTTTATGGCGAGATCAGCGTTGCCAGTATTCCCTAGAAAAATCTTCAGCATCTGATGATTGGTTATTTCTTGTACAACCGGCCAATCATATTCACAATTTGAAAAGAAATGACCAATGCCAAAAAATCTGAAGATTTTCCTAGGGAATACTGGCATCACTGGGCGAGATGATTCTAGTGATCCTATCCGAGAATGGGCACTCGTCACTCTTCCGTTTGGACTTACGTGTAGTCCCTACCTTGCGCAACGGGTTCTCAATCAGTTGGTAGTGGATGAGGGTTCCGATTTGCCAGACGCTTCTATAATTCTTCGGAATCATTTGTACGTAGATGATTTGGTTTGTTCGGTTGAGTCGAAGGAAAAGGCAATCGAAGTTTATCAACAAGTGAAAGAACTTCTTCAACGTGGTGGTTTCGTTATCCGCAAATTTTCGAGTAATTGTTCCGAAGTTCTACAACATATTCCGATAGAATATCAGGAAACTCCAATATCTTTCGAACATGTCGATGGCATCCAATTATTGGGATTGGTTTGGGACCCTCGACATGATGTTTTCAGTTATCGAGATTCCTTTGAGAGAGCGGTTTTTACTAAGCGAGGAATATTATCACAGGTCGCTCGCATCTTTGATATTAATGGGTATCTCACCCCAGTCACCTTTTGGATCAAATATCTGATCCAACGTTTGTGGATCGCTGGGCTTGTATGGGACGAAGTATTACCGGATGAATTCAGAATGTTATGGTCAGAATTTCAACCACAACTCGAGGAGTTAACTCAATTACGTATTCCGAGATATTTATCTGATTGGACGAGAGGAAAGGTAATACTTGTGGGATTTTGTGATTCCAGCGAACGAGGATACGCGGCTTGTCTATATTTACGGACTGAGGGTAGTTCTTCCGGAGTTCAAACTCATTCACTCAGAGCGCGAAGCAAAGTAGCGCCCCTTAAACCGGTCTCAATTCCCAGATTAGAGTTGAATGGTGCTCATTTATTGGCCAAATTAATTCATTCGACTCACGAGTTCTTAGCTTGCCTACCATCCTATACTCTATATTGTTCCACCGATAGTCGCGTGGTACTTTCATGGCTCCAGACTCCTCCGCATCGATTGAAAACTTATGTGGCTAATCGAGTCGTTTCGATTCTTGAATTCACGTCTCCAAACGTGTGGTGGCATGTTGATGGCAAAATGAATTCTGCTGACGTTGCTTCGCGAGGAATCCATCCTCGACAGTTGCTCGAGCACAATCTTTGGTGGAAGGGACCACCTTTTCTCGCTCACGATATAGACCAATGGCCTCTTACTCGGCCTTGCGCTCAGGGTACTATACCCGAATTGAGAACACGGGCACTGGCTACAGTTAATAGCGAAGATATTCAAACTCAGGAGATCCATCCCGTGAAGTTTATTCTAGATCGCAGTTCTTCTTTCCCGAAAGCCCAACGTATACTAGCCTATGTGATTCGATTTTGCACTCCGAGACGTTCAACTAGTCTTTCGTCCCGTTCTGGTCCCTTGTCTCAGACGGACCTGACACATGCTTTAGCAGGTCTTATTAAATGGACTCAACACGAGTATTATTCTGATATTCTCCATCACCTACGTGCGAATACTCCGATTAAAAGTTCGATACGTCATTTAACGCCATTCATCGATGATGAGGGAATAATTCGAGTGGGAGAGCGTTTAGAATATGCTTCTATACCAGATTCTGCTAAACATCCTGTTTTAATTTCTTGTCACAGTAGATTGGCATACCTTATATGTATGTACTTTCATAGAATTACATTGCATGGTGGTCCTCAGCTGCTTCAATCTTTGATACAAAGACGTTATTGGATTCCTGGAATTCGCATATTGTTACGGAGCATAATATTTGAATGTTTAGATTGCTATCGGGTGAATGCGAGGCCTCTTGAACCGTTTATGGCAGATCTACCGAGTATACGTTTTCAAGGAGCACGAGCATTTGTAAACGTCGTAGTCGATCTCGCGGGACCATATTTATTGAGGGAGAGTGAACGCCGCAACGCTAAGCGTACTAAAGGATGGTTAGTTTTATTTATATGTTTAAGCACGCGCGCGGTTTATTTAGATGTAGTCAGTGAACTTTCGACTGCGGCATTCTTAACGACTTTCGATCGGTTCATCTTTCGGCGAGGATTACCTGCAGCAATGTATAGCGATATGGGCACTAATTTCGTGGGAGCCGCAAGAGATCTCAAAGAACTAACGGAGGTTCTATCAACGGAAGTAGATGTGATACGAGAATATTGTCAAGCTCGGAAAATTGTGTGGAAGTTCTATCCACCTGCTGCCCCTAATTTTGGAGGGAGTTAGGAAGCGGCGATTAAGTCATCTAAGAGACATTTGTCGAAAGTGGTCGGAGATAGAGCTCTAACCTTTGAGGAGTTCTCCACTTTGTTGGCTCGGGTGAGAGCAATTTTAAATTCACGTCCGCTCTGCCCCATATCGAATAATCCGACAGATGGCTTCGATTATCTGACGCCGGGGCATTTTTTGGTCGGCGCACCGTTACTGTTCAGTCGGCCGGAACTGGATTCAACAACTCAGTCCAGCACCCTACTCTCCCGATGGCAGACACTCACGCAAAGTGTACAACTCTTTTGGTGACGGTGGTCTCAGGAATATATAAATACTCTGATGCAGCGTCCGAAATGGGAACGTAATCAACTCAGCGTAGTACCTGGACATATGGTCTTATTATCCGATAAGCGACTGCCACCTACCATGTGGAAACTAGGACGAGTTACTGAGGTATTTCCTGGATCTGATGGAGTGGTTCGGGTGGCACAAATCCGGACTCAGCAGGGCACGTTTACACGGCCCGTGAATAAGCTGTCTCTCTTACCTTTCCAAGAGACATAGGTCTATACACTGTGTTTTCACTACTGCTCGGATTTGGAAAAGGTCCCTACACCAGGCCTTTTTGGTGATGGGGTATGTTGTGTCGTGACTCATTAATTACAGAGTGTCGACCTCTCTCGTCGCAACGACTCATTGAAGGATGATTTATCATATGTCATTACTTCCCCAATACTTATCATCTGTCGTTCGATCTACTTATCGACATCGATCTCTGGTATCCTGATTTCTCCCACGAGGTCTTCTTCTCTTTTCAACTCTCTGCGAGAACACATCGTGCTTCTCCATTGCAAACCTTTATATCGCGCTCTTTCATTATAGTTCATCTTTTGTTTTACGTGAAAGTTCACATATAATAACGGATTCATTTAACTGGAGTTAATATCCAATTTTTATGCAATTCATGTTGTATATGAAGTTTTATTAATTTGGAGTAGATTAGTGCGGTACACAATTCATGAATTTTATTCTGAATTTTAATAGAGGAATATATTTGTCACTTACCTTACTTGATGATCTCCTCTTTTACTATCTCCAAACTGCACATCTTCATTTCATGCCAATTTTCATTCGCAATTCTTGAGTATTCACACTGAAGTTTTCTTTGAGAATACGACTACGGTTGCCGCCCTAGGTCTCTTTACAACCTTCGGCGAACTTAGAATTTGAACTAACCCACATAAGCGACTCGACCTAGCCGCTCAGGTCGTGACGATAAATAAATAAATTTGCTACAGAGTGAAACTCTGTTTCACTACGTAACACGTGTTTTTCCGCGTAGATTACGAATCTGCATGTTAAAATTGTCGCTCGCCCTTAGTTTTTGAGTGACAGTCACTTTTTGATACTTGTTCTGCATCTTTTCGACATTACATAGCAGACAAACCTGCTTTCCAGCTATTCTAATTACTTCCATGTGTAATGCGGGGGAAATGTTTTGCTTCATTCCTATTGAGCCAATTTTCGGATTGCATTCATTATCCACGAGATCAAACACAATTAGAACGTTGCCGATCGATCATTAGAATTACATACGATTCCCGGGTAGTTGTATAGAAACCACATGCAAACCATACCGGATTATGAATGAATCGTATTTGATCTGGGGAAGTGACTTTTCTTCATTTCTAGTGGAATTATAATAATAATAATTGGCAGAATTGTATTCATTAGGCACGATATCAAATAAATTTTAAACATTCATGGTCAACTCTAATAGAAGTACACATGATTTTGGGATACTTACATACAAACTGTATACAAACTATATTAGATTCTCAATAAACCGTGTATAATGTGCAGAAGGTACTTCGGTTTACTTTCAGCAAAATTAATTTTGGAAGTATATTCCCCAACAGCAACACAGCTCAGAATGAATTCATGAAGAAATCTTCATCAATTCCTATAGTCCCAAAAGAAGTCATTACGAATTCATTCTGAACTGTTGTGCTGTTAAGGTTTGTTATGCATGAACTTAAATGCTTTTGGAATGTTCATGAACAACCCTAACTTTTGCACACGCTACACGGAATCATGAATAAATCGTGGGGAACGTTGAGAAGATACTTTGCTTCACTTCCAATGCGCCAATCTTCGAATTTGCATTCATCATGCATAAAATCGCGAGTAATTTCAACTTTGCTGATCAATCATCGGAACTACATACACACGGAAAAAAAATTGATTGCAAAGATGACCATTTTATTCGTAAAGTAGAACTATTAGAAAACGGGAGACGATAACTTATCACACAACCCTGGTAAAAAGGGATCATATGTATATGTGGGCTGTATATAATTTTTCAAGTTTATACAAGTATTATTGAAATTGATATATGGACATTAGACTGTGTCAAATTCGGGAACTATTTTTTTATTTTGACTCTCATGTGAAAATCACTTTTCTCGCTTGGGGAAAAAAAATTCACCAAATCTGAGCTCGCTATTACAATTTTTGTGTTGGCGCTGGCGAAAATAAGCAATACCTTGCCCCAGCCTGAGGGGATTGAGTATGATTTTCAGTAACACTTACATGAACTTGAAGAATCATATATAGGCCATACATGATCCTTTTCCACTAGGGAAGTCATAATCATTGTCAGCTATGATGGTAAAAATCAAAATTAATCTTGATTTTCACCATTACAGCTACCGATAATTCCGAATCATGTTACAAGTTATTGTACGGAATTATAATCGAACGACATAATAATTCGTATGCAATCCTGAGACATTTTCCATTATGTGTATAACTAAACGAAGTTCGATCATGCGTGATTGTTTCCGTAGGATTCCTGTTCGCCTGGTAGAGAAAAAGTGCAGAAAATGTACAAAAAAGTGACTGTCACGTGGAAACTACAGGTGAGGGAAAATTTCAAGTTGCAGATTCGTGATCTGCGCACAAAAGTACATAAGGTAGGTGAAAATAAGAGAACACGCAGGTCTCTCAGCTACGTAATGTCGAAAAGATGCGAAAAAAGCATCAAAAAGTGACTGTAGCTCAGAAACTAAGGGCGAGCGACAATTTTAACATGCAGATTCGTAGTCTACGCGGAAAAATACATAAGATAAGTGAGTTTCAGAAGACTTCGAGGTGGGGTAGTACATCTGCATACTTACCGACTATGTTTCCTTATAAATTATATACATTATATACGAGTATATTTTCGTAGGGTTACTGGGAACAACAGCGCTAAGGGTGACGAGATTTGACTTGTAATACTTCCCAAAAAATGTGCCGCTTCAGTTTTACGGAGATGAGTCTCCTTCTCTTACTTCGTGGTCAGAAGCAATCAGATTCCTCATTCCTATATAATTCACAAGAAATTGCAGTCTTCATCCAATCAGATACATTCGGCATAATGAATGATTCTTCGGTCTATCAGCGTTTGGAACATGAATTTTCGGTGTAATGAGCATTCAGTACAAAAACGATTCGGTGTATTGAAGGCACAACGTTTAGTGGAATTCAATAAAGTTACATACACACTGGAAAAAATGGTTAGTCATCGTGACTAAAAATTCAGTCAAATATGACCTCAAATAAAAAATTATACACTGTAAAAAAAACTGGAAATTTACTGTGCCTTGGTACTGGAAAGTTCCAGTAAACTCTTTTTCCAGTACAGTCACTGCAATTTTATGGACTTTGTGCTGTAAAATTCCATTGTTTGCAGTAAAATTTTAATGAATGTGTGGAAATATTCCAGCAGATGTACGGAAATTTCCAGTCCAATGTACTTCCAGTGAAATACTGGAAGTTTCCAGTGGAAATTTTTTAGAGTGTAGTTTTCTCAACAAAATATTAATTTCTATAACTGGGAGTGTTTGTTATAGTACACAATATTTCAGTTCAAGAAACTCAAATTTTTTATTCCATGTGGGTTTTAGTTACTGCAACTCACGAGTTTTTTTCAGTGCAATGTGCAATCCAGCGAATTTCAATGAGAGTTAACGATGTCACAGAAATGTATCTAGTGTCATGGGTATAGCAGAGCTGCCAGATGGGCACTGTCGTTGAGGGGAAAAATCTCCAAGTTCTTGGTTCATTGGGCATTTCTTTCGGAATTGGGAATATGATAGGCTGGTTGTACAAGAAATGACCAATCGTTCGAGTCTGAGGATTTTGCCTGGTAACTCTGCTCCATAGAGTTATGAGACTAGAGGAGGCAAGTATGGAGATTTCACATAAGTGGAAACGTTATTGAAATAAGCAGAGAGAAGAGATGAAAGAGTGCAAGCGTGTCACTCTCTTTCATTCGATACGTAATGAATGGAAGACAGTAACACTATGGCACCCTCATATCTCTTCTCTCTGTTCATTGCGATGACGCGATCAGCCCCAGCATGCCTCCTCTAGTCTTATATCTCTATGCTCTGCTCCCGGACTATCACTGAATTCCACCGGAATTTTGCTACATTCCGTTGGATTCCGTTGATCTCTAATGGAAGAAACCCAAATGAGTGGGAATTGAATGAGATCCTACAAAATTTTTAACCCAGATTTTCTACCTTCGACAATTCGGAATCGAATCTTTGTGATTCGAAATTTTCAAATAATTCGTATACGAATTCCTAATGTCCGTTAACGAATCGAATCGAATCTTGGTAGATTCGATTCGATTCGATTTTGGACGATCCGGACACCTCCAATATACAGGAGGATGGAAAATAAAATAGAGAGTAGATTGGCAGAAGATCAGTGTGGTTTTAGAAGAAATAGGGGAACGCGAGGAGCAATTTTAGCACTTAGGGCAGTAATAGAGGAAAGGATAGCGCTGAAGAAATCTGTGTACATAGGTAGATATACAAGAGGCCTTCGATAATGTGGACTGGGAGAAGATGTTTGCGATCCTGAAAAGGTGGGAATAACTTATGAAGATAGAAGAATAATATACGAATTATATAAGAATCAAAGTGCAATAATGGACATAGAGGGTCAGGAAGGGGAAGCACAGATAAGAAGAGGGGTGAGAAAAGGATGCTCACTATCGCCACTGATTTTCAATTCATATACAGGGTGTCCCATTTTAATCTTCGAATGGAAATATCTCAAAAACATGCATCTCGAACCGAAAGTACTCCATACCACAGTTGTTATACGAATAGGGGGCCACAAAACTACGATATCAGTTTCATCATAGATGGCGTTATGATCGATTAAAATGGGGTCATCATTTTTTTAAACGGGAACCCCCACTTCTTATTGCATATCTTGATTCTACGCAAAAACTGAGTAACTTTTGCTTGAAACGTTTTTCTAAATTTTTGAAGATGGTGCCACAATCGATGAAAAATAAAGTCTATGAAACAATGTGCGGATATCTTGAGGAATGCATCCAAGAGCAGAAATATCTCATTCGAATGTTGTTGTTAAGAGAGGGGACGACACAATGGCGATATCAGTTTCATGGGAGGTGGCGCTGTGGTCGGTAAAAATGAGGTCAACTTCAATTTTTCAAATGGAAACTCCTACTTTTCATCCCATATCATGATTCTACGCGAAAAAATGAGGAATTTTTGTTTGAGACATTTTTCCTAAATTCTTGAAGATGGAAACGGTGAAAAATGAGGTTGATGGAAAAGTTCTACCGCATTATGTGTGACGCAACGCTCAACAAACGAATCAAAATAATAATAATTTCAGAGAAGAAATCGAACACAAAACACAACAAATGTGATGTCCAAAACATTGTAAATGACTTCAATTCAATGTACTTCTTCTAATGCAGTAGAACTGTTTCATCAACCTCATTTTCCACTGTTTGAACTTCAAGAATTTGGGGAAAATGTTTCAAACAAAACTTCCTCGTTTTCTCGCGTAGGATCATGGTATGCGATAAGAAGTAGGAGTTTCCATTTGAAAAATTGAAGTTCACCTCAGTTTTACTGACCACAGCGCCATCCACTATGGAACTGATATCGCCATTGTGTCGTCCCCTCTCTCAACAACATTCGAATGAGATATTTTGGCTCTTGGATGCATTCCACAAGATATCCGAGTATTGTTTCATGGACTTTTTTTTCATCGATTGTGGCACCATCTTCAAAAATCCAGAAAAACGTTCCAAGCAAAAGTTACTCAGTTTGTTGCGTAGAATCAAGAAATGCAATGAAAAGTGGGGGTTTCCGTTCAAAAAAATGATGTTGATCCCATTCTAATCGATCATAACGCCATCTATGATGAAACTGATATCGTAGTTTTGTGGCCCCCTTTTTGTATACCAACTTTGGTACTGAGTACTTTTGGTTCAAGATGCATGTTTTTGAGATATTTGCATTTGAAGATTGAAATGGGACACCCTGTATAGAAGAAGCAAAGAACGGAGTGAAGGAGGAAATTCAATCGAAATAACAGATTCAGGGAGAAAATATAAGTATGTTGAGATTCGCGGATGACATAGCTATATTGGCCACGAGTAGTGCTGAGTTAGAAAATATTCTCAACAATATGAGAACAATATTATTGGAAAACTATTGTATGAATATGAATGAAGATAAAACAAAATCCATGATGTGTACAACAGCGAAAACAGCTAGAAGAACAAAAATCAAAATAGATACCGAGACAATTGAACAGGTGAAAGAATTCAAATATCTAGGAAGCATAATTACAGAAAACGGCAAAAGCGAAAGAGATATAAGAGCAAGAATAGCACAAGGAAAACGGGTTTTTTTACCAAAAGAAACAGTTATTATGCTTGGAAGTGAGGAAGAAATTCTTGAAAAGTTACGTTTGGAGCACAGCATTATATGGTTGTGAAACTTGGACAATGGGGAAAACTGATCCACGAAGACTTGAAGCCTTTGAAATGTGGTGTTATAGGAGGATATTCAGAACAAAATGGATAGACAAAGTCAAAAATGGAGAAGTACTCGAGCAGATAAATGAAAGAAGGAATTCGGCATGAATTCATTACGGCATGAGAGTTTATTGAAAATAGTATTGGAAGGGGAAATGAATGGTGAAACTGGTAAAGGTAGACCCGGATCAAGTTATATGAAGCCAATCGTACAAGACAAGGGATGTAGTAGATATGTAGAAATTAAACGTTTGGTGGATAATAGACAGGGGTGGAGGGTTTCATCAAACCAGTCATAAGACTGATTACTTCATGATGACGCCAAGTTTGAATTAAAAATTCCCCTTACTTTTTGCTCACAGTAGTAGGAGGATGCTCAGAATAAAGTGGATAGAGAAAGTGAAAAATGAAGAAGTACTTGAGAAGGTGAATGAAAAAAGAAGTCTCCTGCGACAGGTCGTGAAAAGGAGAAGTAATCTGATAGGACACACATTGAGGCATGATAGCTTATTGGAGACGATATTGGAAAGAAAAATCAATGGTACAACTCGGAGAGGTAGACCTTGATTAGGTTATATGAAGCAAATTATACAAGATAAGGGTTGTTGTAGATATGCAGAAAAATAAGCGATTAGCGGATGATAGACAGGGTTGGAGGATTCCATCAAACCAGTCATAAGATTGATTACTTCATGATGATGATGATGATACTTGATGGATGATAGCATCCATTTGATTGGTTGAAATCAATTCTGAGACTAAGCTTTGGATCAAAAAATGTTGAATAGAAAGAGTGTTCATTTGTGTCTCAGAAATCTACCCTGAAAAGGGACGGAGTGTTTTGTGTAACACTCTGTATAGTCAAAAGACTCAAATTATTGCATACCTGCGCAACCGTCAACGTCTACACCCGTGTTGATAGTTGGAAGTTTGGTAGTATACAATGAGCCCGATTCGTGATGAATGTTATTACTTGGCATTGGTCCAAAACTGGTGATTCCTAGTAAAATCACTAAAAATCCCCAACGATCAGTTGGTTACAGAGAAGTGGAGTTTATTGGGTAGACCGCTGTTGGCCCGACCAGTAATTTCCCCGAGGGACAGCTCCGACTGGCGACCGGCAGTTGGCTCGAAAGACGGTTCGCCCGACACAAGGTTAGTTTTTAGTGCGTGATCAATGTAAGATTGAAAAAGATGGGAACATGTTTATGGACTTGGAGATAAACCCTTTGTCGGGCCAACAGCGGTTTGCCGGTCATCGCTCACTATAGCAGGTAACTTGAGGTATACCGAAAGTTTTGGAAAAAAGTTGCAAAGGTTTCTTTTGGTATATTATTATTCATCGACTGGCCGAAATGTGCATTTTTGAACGTTCCCGTCGCAAAATGCGGATTGCGGATCGGATAGTAGGAATGCGGTGTGAAATGTGGAAATGCGGTGTACCTGGCAACACTGTGTGACGTGATCGTCTATCGCACAGTGGGGCAAAGAAACATGCTTGTGGACAAAACAGGCCAGAGCCTCCAATTTCCGAGATATCGAAGTGGTTTTCTTTTAAATTGGAGCTAATTGAATTTCAAATCGATCTGTCATGCCGGATTTTTGAATTTCATTCTCTGTTCTCAGTTATTGAGAGATATGTATGACAAAAAGAATACGGTATCACCAGAGGGTTGATGTGTGCAAGATTATCATCTTAAAATGACTGAAGTTGGATTCCTGAGCCTCATTTGAGGATTATAGAGTTGCTTGAGCAAGAGGGGAAGGTTGTTGATGTATAATTGTCACATGTGTGTGTGTTCCATATATTTACGTACACATGTATTAACGTGATTAAAACATCAATATTTGAAAGGATATTTCTGGAGGAGCTTTTTTTATTCCCATTTCACAGAGCACAGCAGTTCAGAAAAGAGTTCATAACGTATCCATTTTGAATCCTCATAGTTCCAAATGAGCTCTTTATGAATTCTCTCTGATTTTTGTGCTTTGTGGGATTGTATGAGAATCCGAAACGTAGTATACATGTGTAAATATGCAGAAAATGTTTTCCAATAAATGAAAATATACATAATGACAATACTCATCATGTGTATTCATATATATGAATATATACGAGGTGTGTTCAAAAAGTAAGGTGACTTTTCAAATTTCGCGGGCAACGTACTTTCGATTATCGATTTTTTTGTTTTGTTATGTTGGCACACTCTTCCCGAACATCTGTACCAAGTTTCAAGTGTATAGCATTCTTTGTTTGGTTGTGAGAGGCGTAAAGGTTATACGTGTTTTGCGTGCTCGGCGATTTCTTGCTATCGAAAAATATGGATCAAAGGATTTGCATCAAATTTTGTGTGAAAAATAAAATAAAGTGCTCCGAAACACTTAAAATGTTGACAATAGCATACGGTGAAACTGTTTTGAGTAAGAAAAATGTTTACAAGTGGTACAAACTCTTCCAAGATGCCCGGGAAGATGCCAATAACGAGCCTCGCTCTGGACGCCCAAGCACGTCAACAACTGATGAAAACGTTCAAGCAGTGAAGGAAATTGTGTTGGAAAATCGTCGAATCACTATCAGAGAAGTTGCTGAGGATGTTGGTTTATCGCTTGGCTCGTGCCATGGAATTTTTTCTAACGTTTTGGGCATGAGACGTGTGTCAGCGAAGTTCGTTCCGAAATTGCTAAATTTTGACCAAAAGAACCGTCGCATGAGCATCACTCAAGAACTGTTGAATGACGTCAACGACGACCCAGATTGACTCAAAAGGGTCATACCTGGTGACGAATCATGAGTATATGGTTATGATGTCGAAACCAAAGTCCAATCGTCCCAATGGAAGACCCCAGATGAGCCGTGACCGAAAAAAGCACGCCAAGTTCGATCAAATGTCAAAGTTTTGCTCACTGTTTTCTTCGATTACCATGGCGTGGTGCATCAGGAGTTCTTACCATATGGTCGTACGGTCAATAAACAGTATTATCTTGAAGTTATGCGCCGTTTGCGAGAAGCAATACGAAGAGAACGTCCAGAATTGTGGGAAAATAATTCATGGCTTTTGCATCACGATAATGCCCCTGCTCACTCATCTTTGCTTGTGAGAGATTTTTCGGCCAAAAACAACACCACAATCATGCCTCAGCCACCGTATTCACCGGATTTGGCCCCACGTGACTTTTTCTTGTTCCCAAAACTAAAGAGACCTATGAAAGGACGGAGATTTGCAACGATTGAAGAGATAAAGACTGCATCGCTGGAAGAGCTCAAGGCTATACCAAAAAGTGCTTATGAGAAGTGCTTTGAGGATTGGAAAAGCCGTTGGCATAAGTGTATTGTATCCGAGGGGGATTACTTTGAAGGGGACAACATAAATATTGATGAATAAATAAATATTTTTTCTTAAAAATACAAAGTCACCTTACTTTTTGAACACACCTCGTATATATATATATATATATATACAGGGTGATTCAAAATTCCCGCACTCTTTTTTGGGAGTAGATTCCTGATGGAATTCTAAAACGATTTGTCCTTTTGCACAATGCTCTCCGACGCATAATTTCCGAGATATAATTAATTAAAGTTGACTAATCATGAGGTGGATCCATCGGTCATTCAGGAGCGTCATAACAGAACAAGAGAGGAAGGTGCTTACAGAGGGCGCTCATACGATCAGCTGATCGGTATAATCGATAAGATTTACCAACATACGATGTAGAACGATTGAATTCGTCGACACTGTGGAAAAATTGATTATTGTCATGAATTCTCATCACGATATGCTGTAGGTGGAAGTTGTAATTTCAGTAATGATTTTTATTACGCAGACAAATGTAAAATAGTGTTATTTCGTAGGGATAGGGATTCAAGTGGGAGAAAAAAGTATAACCACTCGTTTCCAATCACAATTCTCATGTAAAGAAGAAAACATGAGAATTTCCATTCATCCGATACCCAATTTGAACGCTTTGATTAGTAAGTTTAACACAAGAGATTGGATTCCGAATCCTGTATTCTGATTGGTCGAGAATCAATGTATGTTAGATCAATCCTGGGCCGTTTCAAATGATTCTTCTGAAGAATGTGTTTTCGACTTATCCCAACCACAACATTGAACAATGATGAATTTATTCGAATTCACCTTTTTTACATCATTCGATGATTATAAAGGGTTCATCGAACGTTAATAACTTACGTGAGATCACTCAAGATCAGTCATGTTGAAATCAAAATCTAATTCAAATTGTGTGCAAGTTCGAGCGCGTTTCCACGTTTAGAAAATGTATCCGTCCTAAAAAGGACGGATTTGGTTAATCTCCACAGACGATTCTTTTCCCATTTGAAATAACAATATGCCCTTTGCAGTCATATGTGCTTTAAATGAAACTGTTTCGAGCTGTCACCTGATTGGTTGATTCGTATCATGAATGGTTGATTTAAGCTAAACAAACCGTATGTGATTAAAATGTCAATCAAGTGCAATGATTCGGTTGTATACGATGTCACATCTTGTATTTTCGTCAAAATTGATGGATTCTGCAAGTTGAAGTAATTTCTTAACATTCGATAAACCCTTCATAATCATCGAATGATGTAAAAAGGGTGAATTCGAATAAATTCATCATTGTTCAATGTTGTGGTTGGGATAAGTCGAAAACACATTCTTCAGAAGAGTCATTTGAAACGGCCCAGGATTGATCTAACATACGTTGATTCTCGACCAATCAGAATACAGGATTCGGAATCCAATCTCTTGTGTTAAACTTACTTATGAAAGCGTTCAAATTGGGTATCGGATGAATGAAAATTCTCATGTTTTCTTCTTCACATGGAAATTCTGATTGAAAACGAGTAGTTATACTTTTTTCTCCCACTTGAATCCCAATCCCTACGGAATAACACTATTTTACATTCGTCTGCGTAATAAAAATCATTACTGAAATTACAACTTTCACCTACAGCATATCGTGATAAGAATTCATAACAATAATCAATTTTTCCACAGTGTCGACGAATTCAATCGTTCTACATAGAAAAATTACCAATTTGTATGTTGGTAAATCGTATCGATTATACCGATCGGCTGATCGTATGAGCGCCCTCTGCAAGCACCTTCCTCTCTTGTTCTGTTATGACGCTCCTGAATGACCGATGGATCCACCTTATAATTAGTCAACTTTAATCATTATATCTCGGAAATTATGCGTCGGAGAGCATTGTGCGAAGAGAGGAATCGTTTAAGAATTTCATCAGGAATCTACTCCCAAAAAAGAGTGCGGGAATTTTGAATCGCCCTGTATATATATTCATTTTTATGTACATTGTACGTTCTGGAATCCAATAATCTGCTTTTGGAAGCGAATTCTCAAGCTGAGATCGAGAAATTTGTTCTCCAGCAAAACTTGATTCTGGACTTATGATCTAAGCATTTCAGAGATTTTGTCGAAAATTAAGAAATCATGAATCGAGATATTATCCTGATAAAAATGAGTCATATATGAACCTATATGAATCATATATGGCTCATGTATGAATAAGATGCAACATATATGTCCCCTATATGAAACATATATATCCCCTATATGAAACATATATGTCCCCTATATAATCCATATATGGCTCATATACGAGAAAATTTTTTCATATATGAAATAATTCCGTTATGGGAGCATGTATGAATTATATGAAAAACATGTATGAATTATATAGGAGACATATACGATTCCTTACGAATCGTCTATGATTTGCACTACTTTCATATATGATTTATATAGGATCAATATAGGACCTACTTCTACTAAGGTGGGAACCTTGGATAACTGAGTTATTTGGTGAGTCAAAAGAGTGGGTATTAATTGGATTAGTCTAATAGATGTTCAGCAGTTTACGTGTTTGAACTATAACAATGTATTGTAGAATTCATGTCATTGCAGCCAATTAAAATGGTCCATCTTCAAATGGTTACAATTATTGAATTAAAAACATTTAAAGATTTGTTGTGACCAAGGAATCGAGGCTTCTTTGTCTTGATTATTCGAATGATACGATAAAAAAGAAACCAGACGATGCGCTTAAAAAAATTGGGCAGTTTTTTACACAAAAATTTCCTCTACAAGATTTCCTCCAAATTATGTTTAGAAATCCTCCAGAAGGAATTTTTATGAAGGAATGAAGGAGTGTTGGTGTGGGAACTGCCAAATTTTATGAGTTCTCTCTGATTTTTGTGCTTTGAGGGATTGTACGAGAATCCGAAACGTAGTATACATGTGTAAATATGCAGAAAATGTTTTCCAATAAATGAAAATATACATAATGACAATACTCATCATATATATTCATTTTTATGTACATTGTACGTTCTGAAATCCAATAATCTGCTTTAGGAAGCGAATTCTCAAGCTGAGATCGAGAAATTTGTTCTCCAGCAAAACTTGATTCTGGACTTATGATCTAAGCATTCCAAAGATTTTGTCGAAAATTAAGAAATCATGAATCGAGATATTATCCTGATAAAAATGAGTCATATATGAACCTATATGAATCATATATGGCTCATGTATGAATAAGATGCAACATATATGTCCCCTATATGAAACATATATGTCCCCTATATAATCCATATATGGCTCATATACGAGAAAATTTTTTCATATATGAAATAATTTCGTTATGGGAGCATGTATGAATTATATGAAAAACATGTATGAATTATATAGGAGACATATACGATTCCTTACGAATCGTCTATGATTTGCACTACTTTCATATATGATTTATATAGGATCAATATAGGACCTACTTCTACTAAGGTGGGAACCTTGGATAACTGAGTTATTTGGTGAGTCAAAAGAGTGGGTATCAATTGGATTAGTCTAATAGATATTCAGCAGTTTACGTGTTTGAACTATAACAATGTATTGTAGAATTCATGTCATTGCAGCCAATTAAAATCATCCATCTTCAAATGGTTACAATTATTGAATTAAAAACATTTAAAGATTTGTTGTGACCAAGGAATCGAGGCTTCTTTGTCTTGATTATTCGAATGATCCGATAAAAAAGAAACTAGACGATGCGCTTAAAAAAATTGGGCAGTTTTTTTTACACAAAAATTTCCTCTACAAGATTTCCTCCAAATTATGTTTAGAAATCCTCCAGAAGGAATTTTTATGAAGGAATGAAGGAGTGTTGGTGTGGGAACTGCCACATTTTTTTGTGAATTCACAAAGGAATTGTTTGAAGTGTGTTGTAGTTCGGACTACTTGAGTGTCCTATGAGAATTCATTAGATCTAATTGGATCTAATTTGATTCAACCAGACTTGATATCAGGAGATCTGATATTAGATATAATAACAGATAATTTTTGGGGAGCTGGATATCCGTATATATTCCTGTAGATATCATTGAATATACGAAGAGCTGAATCATGAAAAAACTTCCAATAATAGTTTGAAAATTTTTTTCCAAAAAATGATTTTAGATGATTTCAGATGATGATTTTAGATCTGCGCACGTCATCAATCTTGAGGCTGTGTGGGATAAGAGATTCTGCAGAGATATAGAACTACCGTTCTCGGTCATGTTTAGGTTTGAGGGGTAGCAGTTCTGCTTTGCTGCGGTTACAGCTTTATACGAAGGAAAAATATATGCATTTTTTTCTTTGCACTTGTTTTTTATAAGCTCGTATCGGGCTTTCGTCTGTTCTGCATCTATAAGTGAGGCTGAAGCTTGATCTGCGGTGAAAGCAATTATCCGCTGAAAAAAATTCCTTCCAGCCAAATGAATGTTTATTTGTCCTCTTCCAAAGGAATATTCATTAGGATCAACAAAATATCCTTCGACACCGGAATAATTTATTTGAACCGAATAAATGATTATAATCATTAATTTGGTTCGAATAAATTATTTTTGTTTTGAAGAATATTCCGTTGATTCTCATCAATCTTTTTACAGAAGGGGACAAATGAACCTTTGTTTGGGTAGAATAAATTTCCCCTTCTTTGTACGTGAATCATGACGATTATCTGTATATTCTTGTTCTTCTATCCTATCGACATTATCATGAGGCTGAAGATCTCCCATCCATTGATTGAGTCTCCGTTTCTTCGTCTTTGGAGAACAATTCTCGAAGCGCTTGAGCTTAGGTGTTGATATACTCCACTGTGAAAGAAATCTGTTGAATTCCGAACAAGAATGCTTGGAAATTTACAAACGTTTTTGGAAAAATAATCCACGAACTTTTTTTGTAGATTTACCAACAAAAGTTGGTGAATTTCCAAAAATTTCGGCAATATCACAAAATTCTTTAGATATTTACGAATTTTTCTTCGGTAATTTACAAAAAAAGTTTGTGTAAAAAACTGCCAAACTTTTTTGGCAGTTCAGGGGAGATTTTTTCTACAGTGTCGCTATTACAAAAGTTCCGATCATCATGCATGGAATCTGCGATATTCAAAAGATACGTACACGTTTTGGATGGAGCGTACAAAACAAACGACTATCGAATCTGATGTTTACATTATCTTTCGATTTTCCGAGCAGATAACCAATTTGAAAAAATTCCTCTGATTCCCATTGATTATCGCTGCGATCCTTTGAATTTTTTGTGATTTCTCACGATGACAATCGAGTTCTACAAACTTCTTCGAATTCTCTCCATCATAAAGGTAATTCGTTGGTTTCCTTCTTCAGCTGTTCAAAATGAGACCAAATGCTAAGTAACCTATATTTACGATTCTAATTCAATTTTGTCTTTCATAGCTCATTCATTGACTCCCGATCAGTAACTTCTGAAAGAAACATATGGCTCCCTGACTCATGATGAATGCTATCACGGTGAAAAAGGTGGATTTAGCAAACGCCTTATTAGGCTCCAACAGTAGAGATGCTGACACACTCATAATATACTTGAGAGAAACCCACTCCATGACAGATGATATGATAGACACCGCTCGGAGTAAACTAAAGCAATATTTCATTCCCAATTTCGTAAAAAGATTGAAATCTTCGTTTCATGTTCGTGAAAAATTTTCGAAGCAGCATGAGGTATGGTTGGAAGAAACTTTCGTGATAGCGAGTATATCAACACCTAGGCCCAAGCGTCTCGAGAATCGTTCATTAGAAACAAAGAAACGGAGACTCAATCAATTGATGGAGGATCTTCACCCTTATAATAATTTCGATATGACAGAAGAACAAGAATATACAGATAATCGCGATGATTCAGGTAAAGTGGCTTTCGCCGCAGATGAAGCTTTAGCCTCACTTATAGATGCAAAACTGACGAAAGCCCAATACGAGCTCATAAAAAACAAGTGCAAAGAAAAAAATGCAGATATTTTTCCTTCGTATAAAGCTGTAACCGCAGCAAAGCAGAACTGCTACCCCTCAAACCTAAACATGACCGAGAACGGTAGCTCTATATCTCTGCAGAATCTCTTATCCCACACAGCCTCAAGATTGATGACGTGTGCAGATCTAAGTGTGAACCTCTTGAAAACCAATGAGAGATCATCAACATTGACGTTGAAGTGGGGTTGTGATGGCACAGCTGGGATGAACACCTGTAAACAGAAATTCGATACTTCCGATACAATGTCTGATGAGAGTGTCTCCATGATGTCTGCAGTACCTTTATTTTTGAAAAACAGCATCAGGCAGAACTTTGTGGCGAAATCCTGCCCCTTCGTCAACGAGGTATTGCAGGCCAATAAATTTCTCATTTGAAAAAGAAACCCATGAGAAGATTACAAGCAGTTATTGAGTTTGTACAGAGACAGGTGGGAACGCTTGCGATGGACACCATCAAGATTGGGGGAATTGTTTATACAATGCAGTACGATATGATTTGTACCATGTTAGATGGGAAAGTGTGCCAGGCAATAACACGAACAACATCTGCTAGCGTGTGCACGATTTGTGGCTGTACTCCAGAAGATATGAACAATCTGCCACTTGTGAAAACCAAGATTGAAAATGTACTTGCGTTTCAATATGGACTATCTACGCTCCATGCCTGGATCAGATTGATGGAAGTAGTATTACACATTCCTTATAAATTGGGAGTGAAGAAATGGATGTGCAAAACTGGCTAAGAAACTGACAATTGAAGAGACCAAACAACACATCTGAAGAGAGATGAGAGGGAAATGAGGTCTCTTGGTTGATATTCCTGAAAGAGGTACGGGTTCAACGAACGATGGGAATACGGCTCGAACGTTCTTCCGAAATTATTCGGTTGTCTCTCAAATAACACAATTTGATGAAGAATTATTGAAATCGTTTTATGTGATTCTGCAAGTCATGGCTTCCGGTAAAGAAATTGATGTGGACAAATTCGATAAATATTGTCAGACTGTAGCCCACAGATACGTGAGAATGTATGAATGGTATTACATGCCAGCATCCACGCATAAAATCCTGATTCACGGTGCGAAAATTATCGGTTCTTTCGTGATCCCCATTGGTGTTCTCTCTAAGGGAGCTCAGGAATCCAGGAATAAGGATTTTGAACGATTTCGCGAGAGCAATTCTAGAAAAACAAATAGAATATTGACGAACGAAGATGTGATGCATTCTCTTTTGATTAGTTCAGATCCCTATATTGCGAGTGTGAGGAAAAGACCTCAAGAAAAACAAAACCGAGAGTTGCTGGATGAAGCTAAACAGTTATTGGTAAACTACAGGGGAGAAGCGGAAATCAATTGCGAAGGTGTTGAAATAGGTAGAGAGGAAGCTGGTTCCGACATCAATCGTGGGAAAAATACGAAATGATGTATGTGAAATTGAGATTCATCTAATCTTAATTCGTATTTGATATTCCTATTGTTATGTTATTCCCTAATGGAGAACACTTTAGACTCGAAAAATATTTCTACAAAATGTAAAAAACTGCAAAATTCAAAACACACAAAAAATACACAACAGCGGTATAAAATTGGACTGTAGATCTCCTTGATACACATTCATAAATTGTCTCGTAACTTCCCGAACAATTTCATTGACTTTTCACACAAACTTTCTCTATCAACGAGAAATATTTGGAAATTCACTGAAATTCCCTGAAAATTTATTGAAAATTTTTTGGAAAAAAATTTTCAAACTATTATTGGAAGTTTTTTCATGATTCAGCTCTTCGTATATTCAATGATATCTACAGGAATATATACGGATATCCAGCTCCCCAGAAATTATCTGTTATTATATCTAATATCAGATCTCCTGATATCAAGTCTGGTTGAATCAAATTAGATCCAATTAGATCTAATGAATTCTCATAGGACACTCAAGTAGTCCGAACTACAACACACTTCAAACAATTCCTTTGTGAATTCACAAAAAAATGTGGCAGTTCCCACACCAACACTCCTTCATTCCTTCATAAAAATTCCTTCTGGAGGATTTCTAAACATAATTTGGAGGAAATCTTGTAGAGGAAATTTTTGTGTAAAAAAAACTGCCCAATTTTTTTAAGCGCATCGTCTAGTTTCTTTTTTATCGTATCATTCGAATAATCAAGACAAAGAAGCCTCGGTTCCTTGGTCACAACAAATCTTTAAATGTTTTTAATTCAATAATTGTAACCATTTGAAGATGGATGATTTTAATTGGCTGCAATGACATGAATTCTACAATACATTGTTATAGTTCAAACACGTAAACTGCTGAATATCTATTAGACTAATCCAATTGATACCCACTCTTTTGACTCACCAAATAACTCAGTTATCCAAGGTTCCCACCTTAGTAGAAGTAGGTCCTATATTGATCCTATATAAATCATATATGAAAGTAGTGCAAATCATAGACGATTCGTAAGGAATCGTATATGTCTCCTATATAATTCACACATGTTTTTCATATAATTCATACATGCTCCCATAACGAAATTATTTCATATATGAAAAAATTTTCTCGTATATGAGCCATATATGAATTATATAGGGGACATATATGTTTCATATAGGGGACATATATGTTGCATCTTATTCATACATGAGCCATATATGATTCATATAGGTTCATATATGACTCATTTTTATCAGGATAATATCTCGATTCATGATTTCTTAATTTTCGACAAAATCTTTGGAATGCTTAGATCATAAGTCCAGAATCAAGTTTTGCTGGAGAACAAATTTCTCGATCTCAGGTTGAGAATTCGCTTCCTAAAGCAGATTATTGGATTTCAGAACGTACAATGTACATAAAAATGAATATATATGATGAGTATTGTCATTATGTATATTTTCATTTATTGGAAAACATTTTCTGCACATTTACACATGTATACTACGTTTCGGATTCTCGTACAATCCCTCAAAGCACAAAAATCAGAGAGAACTCATAAAATTTGGCAGTTCCCACACCAACACTCCTTCATTCCTTCATAAAAATTCCTTCTGGAGGATTTCTAAACATAATTTGGAGGAAATCTTGTAGAGGAAATTTTTGTGTAAAAAAAACTGCCCAATTTTTTTAAGCGCATCGTCTAGTTTCTTTTTTATCGTATCATTCGAATAATCAAGACAAAGAAGCCTCGGTTCCTTGGTCACAACAAATCTTTAAATGTTTTTAATTCAATAATTGTAACCATTTGAAGATGGATGATTTTAATTGGCTGCAATGACATGAATTCTACAATACATTGTTATAGTTCAAACACGTAAACTGCTGAACATCTATTAGACTAATCCAATTAATACCCACTCTTTTGACTCACCAAATAACTCAGTTATCCAAGGTTCCCACCTTAGTAGAAGTAGGTCCTATATTGATCCTATATAAATCATATATGAAAGTAGTGCAAATCATAGACGATTCGTAAGGAATTGTATATGTCTCCTATATAATTCATACATGTTTTTCATATAATTCATACATGCTCCCATAACGAAATTATTTCATATATGAAAAAATTTTCTCGTATATGAGCCATATATGGATTATATAGGGGACATATATGTTTCATATAGGGGACATATATGTTGCATCTTATTCATACATGAGCCATATATGATTCATATAGGTTCATATATGACTCATTTTTATCAGGATAATATCTCGATTCATGATTTCTTAATTTTCGACAAAATCTTTGAAATGCTTAGATCATAAGTCCAGAATCAAGTTTTGCTGGAGAACAAATTTCTCGATCTCAGCATGAGAATTCGCTTCCAAAAGCAGATTATTGGATTTCAGAACGTACAATGTACATAAAAATGAATATATATGATGAGTATTGTCATTATGTATATTTTCATTTATTGGAAAACATTTTCTGCATATTTACACATGTATACTACGTTTCGGATTCTCGTACAATCCCTCAAAGCACAAAAATCAGAGAGAACTCATAAAGAGCTCATTTGGAACTATGAGAATTAAAAATGGATACGTTATGAACTTTTTTCTGAACTGCTGTGCTCTGTGAAATGGGAATAAAAAAAGCTCCTCCAAAAATATCCTTTCAAATATTGATGTTTCAATCACGTCAATACATGTGTACGTAAATATATGGAACACACACACATGTGACAATTATACATCAACAAGCTTCCCCTCTTGCTTAAGCAACTCGATAATCCTCAAATGAGGCTCAGGAATCCAACTTCAGTCATTTTAAGATGATAATCTTGCACACATCAACACTCTGGTGAAACCGTATTCTTTATGTCATACATATCTCTCAATAATCGAGAACAGAGAATGAAATTCAAAAATCCGGCATGGCAGATCGATTTGAAATTTACGAGGGTGGATTGATAAGTTCCCGGCCTGACCAAGAGATGGCGCCACTAGACCTACCTTGAGGTGGCGTTCTATAGTACCATCCTTAGATAGCTTGTAGCTATAGTTTCAGTCCGATCGCCATGTTAGTTTAGTTTTGAGAGCACGCTGACCAAGACGCCTCTGTGTTTTTCGTAAAAATGGAAAAGCTGGAAAATCGTGCTGTCATCAAATACTTTTATTTGAAGGGGTTAACGCCGAAGGAAATTAAAGAAGAGATGGACTCAACACTGGGGACATCCTCCCCATCATATTCAACCTTTGAGCAGTGGGTTTCCGAGTTTGAAAAGGGTCGTGTGAGCACCTCTGATGAGCCTTGCTCAGGACGCGCCATTGAGGTCACAACTCCAGATATGATCGAAAAAATCTATGAAATAGTGCTGAAAGATCGCAGATTAAAAGTTCGTGAGATAGCTGAGACCTGTAAGATGTCATATGAACGTGGACAAAATATTTTGCACCAACATTTGTATATGGAAAAGCTCTGTGCAAGATGGGTGCCGCGTTTGCTAACAGTCGACCAAAAATTGATTCGAAAGAACATTTCTACCGCCAATTTGGCGTTGTATAAGCGTAATCCAAGCGAATTTTTGCGTCGATTCGTAACCGTTGACGAAACTTGGGTCCACCACTACACTCCCGAAACCAAAGAACAGTCTAAACAGTGGATTGGACCAGGGGAACCAACTCCAAAGAAGGCAAAAACAATTTTTTCGGCGAACAAGGTCATGGCTACTGTTTTTTGGGATGCAAGAGGTATTATATACATTGATTACCTTGAAAAGGGTAAAACTATCACTGGTCAATACTACGCAGACTTATTGCAACGTTTGAGCCACGAAGTGAAAATTAAACGACCTCATCTGGCGAAGAAAAAAATCTCGTTTCATCACGATAACGCACCAGCGCACACGTCAATCGTTGCGATGGCTAAAATCAACGATCTGAAGTTTGAATTAGTGCCGCACCCTCCCTACTCTTCAGACCTAGCCCCGAGTGACTATTACCTGTTTCCTAACCTCAAAAAATGGCTTGGCGGTAAGAGATTTGCGGACAATGAAGAAGTAATCGAAGCTGTAAATGGGTATTTTGAGGAGCTTGACGAATCAGTCTATAGAGATGGCATTACTAGACTAGAACACCGCTATGAGAAATGTATCAGCCTTGGAGGAGATTATGTTGAGAAATAGAAAAAAAAAAATTCTTAAAAACGTTGTTTTTCTTAGTCAGGCCGGAAACTTATCGATCCACCCTCGTAATTAGCTTCAATTTGAAAAAAAAACACTCCGATATCTCGAAAATTGGAGGCTCTGACCTGTTTCGTCCACAAGCATGTGTTTTGCCCCACTGAAAGGGTACAGCCGTCATGAGACAGACTGGTACCCCTAGCTCAGACGCGGGACCTGAGTGAAGGTGGCATCGTGGCCATCCGTCGAACCTGGGAAGGATAAATCTTTGTAATATACGTCAATGATAATAACATTGAAACCATACTCCTTACCTTGGGGCATTGCGAAAGCAATGCTGTTGTTAAGTGTTCCCTCGATGGCACAGGTAAACAGTATATGGACAGTACATCACCTCCACCGCAACCTTTTTCCATATCTGTAAACATAATTAGAATTATTAAGGGAATTAATAGTGGGTGTACGGATACCTGTGTTACCTGGAAGTCGAAACCTGTAAATAAACATATTAACGTGAGTAAAAGATGTAGTATTTAGTATTAATGAAATAAGTTACCTGTGTAATAACCCCAGAAGCGTTGTCCGTCGTAGGCTCGAAAAACAAGAATCGCGACACGGTAAACACGTAAAAGACACTCGCGATATCCTTTTAGAACATTATTAATTAATCGGGGCACGAATAACGCCCCATTGAAATAGTTTAAAGCAATCTGCACCACGAGGTGACAGATTGTAAACACGAAGATGGATGCGGCCATCTTGATCGACCAAACGCAACGCGCATGAGCAAAAATCACACGGGTGCGAACGATAGTAGAAAAAGACATACCCATGCAAGAACTATCTTCAATGCAAGTCCGATGGGGGGACACGTTTTCCATGAACGAGAAGAAGTTCGTAGGGTTCAATAGGCGATCAAGACGGCCCATTCTTCACTTCTCGCACCCAGGAAGCCTGATCAACATCACTGATCGTGAGTGCTTTTTTTTAAAGTCGAGAACGTTTGGTCCTTGTCAGGACCCAAGTAACCATAGACCAGCGTTGAGGTTGCACGCAACACAACCAAGCTGGTGGGTTTAATAGGAAAAAGGGGGGAAAAGCACTTGGTTCCACCAGTTCTCACCAGAGTAGAGTCTGGTTAGGGAAGGGGGAAGGGAAGAGTGCGGTACCACCTACTCTTTCTTAGGGGCAACGCACAGCCCATTGGGGAGTACGTCGCAACGCCACACTCTCACGGCTGCGACCTTAGGGAATTCTGGTAGGGCCGACCTCTCACGGCCAAGCATTCGCCAAAAGTCACTAGAGTCACTAGGCCCCTCTCTAATCACTTTCAAGTTTGTTTTATCCGCCCCACATCATTGATTGTTAGTCGATGGTCTCATTGTGATTGAGCTCCATCTAAGCCAATCAGAGAACACCTTTGATCACCAGTTCGTTTCGGTGAATTCGCGTCTCACAACTCGAATTATCCCGGTCGATAATTGATCGACGTATAGTCCAATCAAGTCGCGGGTACATTGGAATGTCGAATTATCGATCCTTTCCGTTGGATCCGGTATGATCCTGTCCAATAAACGTCGCGTATTTCCCCAAATAAGTGTGCACACATTTAGGTTCGTTAGACAGTCGACTGATAAGTTCCCGCATATCACTTTATGTTCTTTTATTATACTTATATTATAATCCAAGGTTGCTTTGTGAATATTGATAGCTTCTTCGATCAATGTGGTATACATTGCATTTAATGAAGATATTTGATTCAAATTCATCTCAGTCTTGTTTAATAACCTGTGACCCGCGTTCCTCAACCGATCACAATCGAACCCTGGTATCCGACGAGCCAGAGGCCTATACGAGAGATAATTATTTCGTTATCGATATCGTCACATATTAACGCGTAAAGTCACTACGAAACGTCACAACTGATTCCTCCTATAGGAAATTTGTGAAATTCTTGCAAATTGTAACAGGTTTATTCTACAGTTTCCGAATTATTTTCATTGGAAATGTTCATTCATCAACAGATAACCTGTACTTTGATACCTTTTCGATCTAGTACAACTAACATAATTCAAGTACTGAAGAATTACATCAATCATCATTCCGAAAAGAAATCATTTTGTGTGACTCCATTTGATCATACATTTGATCAGATGGATTCAGAAGGGCAATGGTCACATGGAATCATACAAAATTATTCTTTCCTGGTTAGGAGAAAGCTACATATAACCAGGATGAGCTTGTGATACAGTTACAGATACCATTACTTTAGTATTTCTTATCACATTATGCGTGTGCTTTATGGAAGTCGTACGGAGATATTTCGCTGGAATAAGCATGAATAATCTCTGAGAGACATCGCGTTTTCTCTTTGAAAATTCTGACAAACGGTGAAATTTTGATGACAAATCTAACGAATTTGGAACATTTTGTACAGACTTTTTTCAGATTTTCCAAAGTTTATAACAGTTCCCCATTCCTCTTCTTCAGACATATGCAAACGGAATTGCACTCTGAAAAATTCTGAAAAAACTCCAATACGGTTCCAACATTTCTCTGATTATTGGGAGAAATTCCATTTTTCGAGCACTTTTTCACATATGACATTCGGATGTAGCATATGAATCTGCTCATGGAATATAAACATTTTTCAAACGTCAGGAATTTATCTGAGTTTTATTAGAATTTCCCCAAGCACGATTCCGTTCCTATCCCTCTGAAAGGAGAATGAAAAAACCGTGATGAAGTCTGAAAAAAGTATGTACAAAATATTCCAAACGTACTAGATTTCCCATTCAAATTTCAGAATGTCTCAGAGTTTCTGCAAAATAATGCGAGATTTTTCAGAGTTTTTTCATAGTTATCTGAACGAAATATTTCCGAGTTCAGCCGAAGACAGTCGAGGATTATCGGAATGTACTTAGTATGAGAGGGCCGAACTCAAGCTATTTACAACGAAAGAAACTACCTAAGTACATACGATGTTGTTGCGTTGTATTGCGAGCCGTTCTCGGGCTCTTTTACAACCAAAAATCCGCGTAAAGTACTTGACGATCTTTCTCCGTTGTATTTCCAGAAATTTCGTCACTTCTCCGCCGCGATTGACGAATCCTATGTTACTTACGACATTTTCTATTATAATCGCTTCATATTTTCCCTGTTTTTTATCGCTATTACTCTGGAAGTATTTTTCATCTTGAATTCTTGCAAATACCATCCCTGTTGCAAAGATCCAATGGATTCCATTGAATTCCAATGAGAAATCCATTGGAATTCATTGGATTTCAGTGGAAGCCGAAAATCGATTCGGGTAATTCATGGAATATGAACTGCAATTCCCATCATCTGATTTTCATCTGGAAATTCCACCGTGAAATACATTGGATTTCACTGGTTTCATCCATAACATGAGATCATGATGGGAATTGCACTGAAAGTATATATTGGATACAATGTGGATCGTCCACATCATGTGTATCCATTGGCGATTCCATATGAATTGATGGATTGTTATATGATGGCATTTCCAAATCTTGTTCACCAATCGGAATTGACTTGGAATGACCGTCAACCAAAATTGGATGAAACACGGAAATTTCCACATTACGTATGATTGGTTTTCACTTGAAATTACGTTATGCTACAAAATATTTTTATTGGATTTCCCCTGTAACTGCCGATGAATAAGCAAGACAATTTTCATTGTATTTGAGTGGGAAATGCCGTGAGAAAAACACATCACTTTCCAATGAGAACCCGAAGATTGTCATAGGTTTTCATTGGACATTTTTCAGTCGTCAGTCATTGGAATTAACACGCATTTCCCATCGAAATTTTTTCAGTTTATACCCAGCATTTACAAGTAAGATAGATTTCAACCCGTTAGCACCCAATGTTGCTTCTACGCAACACGAACTTTGAACGATGGCCAATGTATGTATCGTCGGTATGATGGTAATGCTATGTGATCGATTGTGTTCAATAATTCCAGCTAGCACAGTGGGAGACAATAGAACTATTCATAAGTACGTGATCTTTCAGAAAACATCGTTTCAACCTATCAAGTTTCATGACAAACGTAATGTGGTGACGAGCAGCTTCTAATTTCGTGAAAAAAAGTGAGTAAACTTGTTTAATTCAGATTTGTAACTGTTTGTATCGTCAAAGTAAATCTCATAGTACATACTGATTGAAGGAATCATTAATTATTATGAGATTTTAAATGAATGGAATATATGTAAAAATGCATGTTGCGTGAAAGCAACATCGGGCGTTCAGAGGTACAAATTTCTCAAAATGTGAATTATTCAGCGTCTCACATCTTATTTTATTCTTATCATTGTTCAATTCCTTTGTTTGAGCTGAAAAATGAGAACAAGATCAAAAGCTCGAGAAAACTTGATTGCAATTGCTCCACCAGATCCATTTGATTCTGATGTTGAATTTACGGATTCAGATGAAGATATTGAAAAATATGAAGAGTTCGATGATAAGAATTATGAAATAGAAGATTAGATTCTTGAAGATTCTGAATCCATTGAGGAGTCATCCAGTATTGCATCAAGGATCCGGAAGAAGAAACAAAGCGATATTTTTCAACCACCCACAAAAAACGTGTGGTAAACAACGAATCACTGAGCAAAAAGATGATAACATCAAAAATTTGCCGCAGAACAAAGCATGCACCCAATAGAACCGCTAAAACTAATGAAGTAACATTGACAGCTCAGAAAAAAAGCAGAAAGGGGCATCTAAATCATCTATGAAACGAAATGTGCCAAGCAACAAAAAAGCGAAAAGAAGTAATAGGATGTCATTATCGTGGTCTGATGCAGATTTGTCGAATATTGATTTTGAACAGTCAGGCAGTGTGGGAATGGAGGGGGAATCAAATTCACCATTGCAGTATTTCTTGACATTTTTTTCTGAAGATTGCATAGCACATATTGTGGAACAGACGAATTTGTACTCGACATAAAAAACTAGTCAATGTATAAACATTTCGGAAAATGAATTCGAAAATTTTTTAGGTATCACGCTCCTGATGGGTATAATAAGATTGCCCTCTATCCGTGATTACTTGTCAAATACAACTCGTATTTCGCAAATTGCGGATGTCATGACACGCAATAGATTCCTTGAAATCCGTCAAAACATTCACTTTGTGGATAACAACGATTATGATGATTCCGTCAGAGATCGTTTTTTCAAAGTGAGAAAATTGTTGGATTTTGTCTCATCATGTTGTACTGAGTGCCCAAATGAAACTAAGGTTTATTCTATTGATGAGACCATGATACCATTCCGAAACACTACAGCTGGTAACTTGAGACAGTATATTCGATCGCAACCCATCAAATGGGGTTTCAAGTTCTTTGAATTGGCTACATCAAATGGAATAATTCTGGATTTCATTCCATATCAAGGCAAAACTACATTTCCTACTCTGAATAGAAGCATGGAATTAACAGATAACGAGAAATCTTTGGGTGTCGGTGGTTCAGTCGTTTCAGCTTCAGGTAAAACTATCAAAAAGCCTGCTGGGAGAATTGTACACTTTGATAACTATTTTTCTAGTTTGCGATTGTTTTCAACATCAAGAGACGAATACGGTCTTTTTTGCGTGGGCACGATCAGAAGCGATAGAATCGAGAATTGTCCGCTGAAAACTGATAAAGTGTTGAAAAAAGAAGGCCGGGGTAGTTTTGATTACAAAAGTTACGACAATAAATTAATCATCACTAAATTCAACGATAATAAGCCGGTTCTTCTTGGTAGTACCATTTATGGAATCCATCCTATCACAATTACAAAACGATGGGACAAGAATGAACGAAAGAAATCAAACGTGCCCTACCCAAAGATTGTTCAAAAATACAATAATAGCACGGGTGGTGTTGATGAAAATAAGTACCTTGTTTCTTTATATCGAACAAAATCTAAAAGTAGCCGATGGTATTTACCAATATTTTTTTATGTTATGGACCTTTGTGTTTCTAATGCGTGGCTTTTGTATCGACAAGGAGGAACTACAAGAAGGAATGACTCATTACCAAAAAAAAATGACATCTCATTGAAAGATTTTCGAGTTTTAATTGCGCGAGAACTGATGCACGTTGGGAAACCTTGTCGTGGTCGACCTTCTGCCAATGCTGCGAATAAGGAAAAAGTAAAATCCAGGGTTGCCAGACCACCTGATGGCATTTGATATGATAATACGGGTCATTGGATAGTTCTTGATTCACGACGAAAGAGGTGTAGATTTTGGACGACTGCCATAATTACAACACAATGTCTCAAGTGTCACATTCATCTGTGTTGCAATGGAAGAAAAAATTGTTCCTGCGAATATCACAATAAAAAATCGTAAGCCTTCTCATGAAGAATACAAGATATTTAGCTTAGTTTCTCAGAAGATAAAGTTTATAGAAGATGTTGATTCAATTTTGTCACAAATGTTTATAAAAGATGTTGATTTAACTTTGTCACAGATGTTAATATAAGATGTTTTCCTAGAGACTGGAACACAATTGTGTCATTGAATACCACCCAAAAATTGTTTATTTGATGACTGTTGGATAATAATAAAAAATTAGTTCGAATATTCACATGTTTTGGAATTATTTGGAAAATTACTGAATTTCTACCCGTACACGCCTGATATTGCGTCTACGCAACATCTTGAGAATGATGTTGAATAGTGAATTTTTCATTGATCAAATATCTTCTGTCACCATGAACACAATTTCAGTACACATGGAATGAAAAAAAATCTTATTTCAACCTGAAAAGGGACTTGGGCGCTAACGGGTAATGAGATATGGATATGTAACAGCAATTCTAAATTATTTTTGTTTTTTCAGTATTTGATGAATTCCGTTACAGTATTTATGGGATTTCATTGGACATTTCCATTGAAATATTGAAGCTTCCCATGGAACTTGACATGGAGTCTCCACCCAAGTAGCAACCGAACGTTGTATATGTACTATGAACGTTCAAAATATATTTAAATATTTCTATTTTGGAATTCCATCTTTACTTTCATGTGAAAATAATTTCACGCGAGGATTTATAATAATGTGTATATCTTCCATCAAGGGGGCACGGGCGTACAATCTGAACACTTTTTTTTGTTTCTTGACCAAATGAATCGAAACTAAATTCACAATGAATTCTGAAATTTTCAGATGATGGAAATTTGTTTTTTGTTACAAGTGTTTTTTTCGAAATTCAGAATCCAAAGTCTTCAGTGGCGTAGATGAAGTCTGAAAAAATCATTCCTGAAAATTCCAGAATCTTTATGAATTCAGTTTCCAATTTGATCAACAGAGAAAACTTCCTTGAATTCCTATGAAAAGAATCCAGCTGAGTCCTGTAGAAAGTTACATGGAATTTTAACCTAAAAATTCCGAAAATTACAAGTATAACGCACGAAAAGTAACGGGTACGGGTATTCTCGTCGTATGCGGTCTACCGGAGACTGGTGGTCTACCGGAGTAGACCGCATACTGCCCCACATAGGGTTGCAGTATGCGGTCTACTGCGGTAGACCGCAAGGTGCTTACTATATGCTTCTTGTATGAGGTCTACCCTAAGTAGAGTACATACGACAACGGTGACGGTTGCAGTATGGGGTCTACCTGGGCAGACCGCAAGGTGCTTCCCAACGACTGTTGTATGGGATCTACCGTGAGAAAGCGGCAAAGCATAGGGAGAGAAGCAGGCAAGTAGTACAGAAAACGAACTGCAGGAACTGAAATGAAGAAAGTGAAGGAAAAAGCACGAGTAAACGGAGTAGTAAATGCGGTAACTGAAAAGTGACCGTGGAAAGCAAAGGAAAGAAATAATAATAATAGTAATGCACTGTGATCGTTCAACACCATTCATTGTTTGCAATTACGTGCGAGAGAGCTGCTCGAGAATGTGCTCATTACAGAGGGAGTACAAAGCGAATGAACGACGGAATGAGGGAAACCTTAATCGCATGAAAAAAAAACATTGACTGCGTGACCAAGTCATTAACTGCATGTGCGAATTACTAATTCTACGAGCAAACTGTTAATTGCATGTACAAATCATTGATTCAACGAGGAAACTATTAATTGCACGTTCAAATCATTAATTCCATGTGCACAGCATCCGCAGCATGAATAAATCAAGGAGTATATAAAGGAATAAACAATTGCATAATTGAATTCACGATTCCGTAAACAAACTTAGGATTCCATGATCAAATCAGTAATCGCATGAAGACATCGAGTGCAGCGAAGAATCATTAATTGCAGGAATGAATTAACGAATGTGTACATAAATAAACAGTTGCATGAACGTACCAGGTGTGTAAGTATGAAACCGGAATTTTTGTACAGGAAAAACACGTTTATTGTAATGGTATGATACAAAGTAACTCATTCAAAGTATTGTCCGTCGCTATCTATACATTTTTTCCATCTTTCTGGCAATATGTGGATTCCGCGCCGAAAGAACTGTTGCTCTTTCGAGGCAAACCAGTCATCGAGCCATTTTCGTACATCTTTGTGAGAAGTAAAGCGCTGCTCAGCAAGTGCGTGTCCCATCGATACGAACAAGTGGTATTCGGATGGGCAAGGTCCGGTGAGTGAGGCGCGTGCTGAAGAATCTCCCAACGGAACGACTCTATCGTTTCCTGGACCTGTTTTGCTTCGTGTGCTGGTGCATTGTCTGCAGCAAGATCACCTTGTGTTGTCTTTGTTGGTATTCTGGTCGTTTTTCACGCGAAACTCGATCTAAATCGATCATTTGTTGTCGGTAGCGTTGAGTATCGACAGTTTACGCAGGTTCCAGCAGCTCGTAGTATATTACGCCCTTCTGATCTCACCAAACACACAGCATTGTCTTTCGTCCGTAGCAGTTTGGTCTTGCCGTCGATGTTGATGGTTCACCCGGAGTAGCCCATGACTTTTCACGCTTAGGATTTTCGAAATATATCCACTTTTCATCGCCAGTCACAATTCGATGGAGAAATGACTTTCTTTGGAACCTGGCGAGCAGCATTTTGCATGATGTTCTGCGGGTTTCCTGCTGTCTTTCGTTGAGTTCATGTGGAACCCATTTCCCCACCTTCTGTATCTTTCCCATGGCTTTCAACCGAAGGGAGATGGCTTCTCGGGTCACCTTCAACTGATCCGCCAGTTGTTGTTGTGTTTGAGCGTCGCTTTGTCCAACAAGGCTTGCAGGTCAGCGTCTTCAAACTTTTTCGGTGGTCTTCCACATTCTTCGTTCCTGACGTCAAAATCGCCACTTTTGAACCGTTTGGACCACTCAAAACACTGTGTTTTACCGAGAGCATGCTCACCAAACCCCTCCACAAGCATCAGATGCGATTCGACTGCGGTTTTCTTCAGATGAAAACAGAAAAGGAGTGCTGTCCGCAAATCGTAATTTGTTGGCACAAAACTCGACATGTTTATCTCTAATAAACTGATGCTACTGAATGAAACTCGTGTTATTGTGAGTTGGAAATCTTTGTCGGATATCAATACAATAACAAGACACCGCTGACGTGATGTGTCGGTGACTGCATCGACATCTAGCACCACCTATGGGCAAATTCCGGTTTCATACTTACACACCTGGCACGTTGCGTACGTTTCCTACATATTCAATGTTTCATTCATAACGTCGTGGGATTCCAGGTACTTCTTGTACCAACACTTCAATGTACAATGTGCTGCCATTCAGGTCGTAGATAACGTTATCCTTTCTCTTTCCTTTATTTTCATTTCTGTGGAACATTTTCTTCTCACTATTCCTCTCATTCTCCTGCTCCACTCAAATTTCAGCAAGTTTCGGTGTTTCCACATAAGTACCAGATTGTGATTTCTCTGCATTTTTACCTGCACTTGAACTGCTTTTCATTACGCATGCTGCAGTTTATCGAGGTCGTTTCCCACCCACCGGGGTAGACCGCATACAGCAACCATATGCACTGCAGCATGCGGTCTACCCTGGTAGACCGCATACGACAATCCAAGGACCTACGTAGACCCATACGACAAGAATACCCGGGTACGATTGAAATTCAAAACGCTGGACGTTCAATTCTACAAATCATACAGTTAAATTTGACTCTTCAGCATTTTAAATGTTGACCGTGTTTTTGTTACTTTTCATTTCGTATTCAGGGTCTTCCCCATTGTGGGGTGAGAATCTATTTTCTCACTCTCAAATATGAGAGTGTCTTTGATTCATGAAAACATTGAGAGAAAACTTCAGAGTTTTATAAAAATCGTTATATTTCCGAGTTGCATTTTTCTCCGTGTAAAGAGTCGGGCCCATGTCCTTTTCACCTACTTACATTTTGTATTACTCTTGCTTCATGATTTTATTTTAAGCGGAGCACAATTGTTTCTATGTAGTATCTGAAAATAGTTGATAAACAAAAGCGAATTGAAAACATAACACGAGTGTGGTAGAGCCCGGCCGTTTGAAGTTGGTTTCAATCCGATTCGTTTGAACGACGATGACTCGAACTGCGGTGGGCTGAATGAAGTGGAGGTAGGGAGTATTACGGTTCGATTGGATCCCTCAACATCCCACGCGACTGCGCATAATGAAGCAAACGCTGGTGTCGGTGATTCGTTTCTCAGTATACTTTTAACCTTCAAGCAAGAAACATGATCTTGTACATACTATTATTGCAGACACAAGGTATGTAATTTCATGTGTATATTTTCCAGCTTTTGAGGAAAAATCCTTCTCTTCCGATAACACATAACTCATTATAAAATAAAAAATGTCTTTTCCTTTTAAAAAGTGAGTTTTTCTCCAATATAATTTTTCATCTGGGGAGTTGATAGAAAGTTCCATATGAATCCGCGTATAAATTCTCACATGAGATTTCCTATACCGACAATTCATTGGGATTCATGTGGAAATCCCAATGTATTCTCGTATGGATTTTAATATGGAATCTCCTGTACTGGAAATCCATTGGAATGCATGTTTACTTCCATTCGAAGAATTAAAACTTCTATACATCTACACTCAATTGTATTACGGATTTACTTTAATCAATTTTCCCAGAACCCAATCCTAGCCCACATAAACATTCTGAAGACGCAAGTTTTCAAGATAATTGATGTTTCGCAAGTACGTCACTGTGAAGAGCCTATAGCGACAAACAAAATCTACCACATAAAATTGGAGGAGGGGAGTGGATATGTGGGAGGGCTCGTTCTTTTTGTAGAAGGTAGAATTTGATGTACCAAATGCTTGCACTAAATCAACAGTTATGCTTCTGATATCTATGCTAGTTTAATTTTGGGTTTTAACGGGATAAAACCTGCCCTGGTTAAAAAATCCGATTGAATTCGATAAAAAAAAATTCTATCGAGATGAATTGAGTTTCTGCATCGGAGGCTTCCCACTGATACCGATAAGATACTTTTTCATTGGATCGAATCGGTAATTTATGATTAACAAAAATTCCGATCGAATCCGATGGAAACAATTGTATTGGAATGAATTGGGTGTCTGCATCAGAAATTTTCCATTGATCCCAATAAAATGTTCTTCTATTGGATTGAACCCATTAGCGCCTGAACGGACACTTTTGGACACCAAATTTCAGAGATTCATTGTACAATGAATTTGGTCGAAGAAAAATTTTTGAGCCACTGTATCCTATGTTTTGAAGGTCGCTCTTTCGGATGGTGATGTTCAGAAGTCCCTCAAATGAGTTCTTTCGTGTGAAAATTGCAAATCGAAAAAAAGCACTGTTTTTTTGAAAAACAAATTTTTCAAGATCATGTTTTTGTTTGCTTTTGCATTTTTCTACATACCTAATACCTATGAATATCGCGTCCATGGACCATCAACTCAAAGTAATCAGTAATCAATAATCAGAAAAGTAATTTTCCGGAAAATGGAAAAATTGGCATTCTTGAAAAATTGTTTAAAACATCTGAAAAAATTTGAGGGTATTCCTTGACTGATTTTGAGACTTTTTTGTTCATAAGAAATTCCCCCGCAAGTCCATAATGTTGGAGAAAAAAATCGCTGGATGGTTTTTAAGATCACCAATTACAAATTCAACATTTTCATTGTGTAATTATTAGTATGTAATAAATATCGAAATATATTTTCCCAATAAATCTGTGATTCCATTTATTTATTTCAAATTCTGTTCAAATTGAGATGCAATCGAATCAAACATTTATCACTGTCATTTGTTCATTTACCCTTTTGAATGTCACATCAACGTCAACAGAAGTGACAAGAACGCGTTCGGGAAGAACTCATTGAAGTAGAGGGAAATGAGAATGGCATTGCGAATGCTATCTTCATCCCTTGTTCGAATGATTCTGGATCTCCTGATTCAAGTTCAGAATCTGACAGAGAATCAGATGATTTCTCAAGTGACATAACAAATATTCCAAAAGTGTCCTATAGGCAGGTACGAAATAATTATGAGGAGAATCAGACAAAATTATCCCCAAATCACAAATACGAATGGATAATGGGAGGGAGGCAACATCATGGAGTACTCAAAAATAATACTTTACTTTCTGATGGAACAACAAAATTTTCAAAAACTTTATCCTCAGTTCAGTTGTTTGAGTTATTTTTTTGTAGCAATCTAAAAGAATGTATTATAAGAAGTACAAATTTCAACGGGTATCAACTAACTAATGATGAATTGGATATTTTTTGGGGGATTATAATTACGACAATATTCAATAATCGTGAATCTCAAAGAGATTACTGGTCTTGAGATGAGCTGTTACGCTGCAATCCGATTGCATCTGCCATGAGCCGCGATAAGTTTTCAAAAACCAAACGAAATATAAAATTTAGTGGGCCGCAAGATAAAAATGAACATGACAAAGTTTGGAGAGTGAGAAATATACTAAACATATTCAGAAAAAATATTCTACAATTCAGTTTTTTCTCTACGGCGTTATCTATTGATGAGATGATGGTCAAATCCCACGGGCAAGCTCCAGTCTCACGGTTTATGCCAAATGAACCTGAGAGGTTTGGCATAAAAATGTGGGCAATATGCAGTCCAGAAGGATATTAATTTGATTTAGATGTATATTGCGGTTGAGGATCTAATATTCATTCATCAGATAATAAAATGGAATTAGTTAAATGTGCTGTGGGTAGTCACGTTGTAATGCAAATGGTCCAACAATTACTTTTAACGGTATGTCCAAAGAAACTATGTTCGTATCACTTGTATTTTGACAATTACTTTTGCAATCCGGACTCATTGTTTGACTTGAAGGAAGTCGGCCTTATTGCTACAGGGACTGTTCGATCCGACAGAATAGAAGGAAAAAATTTACTGGATAAAAAAGCGGAAAGAGGTACTTACATAGTTAAACATGAAGAAAACAGTAGACTCAATTTTATAACTGTTATGGATTCAAAACCCGTTTCAGTTTCGTCAACAGCAGCTGGAGTCACGCCTATAAGTAGCATCAGGAGATACTCAAAAGACAGTCACTCTGAAGAAGAAATGCCATTCCCAATGGCGTTTAGACTGTATAACATGTCCATGGGGGGCGTCGATCAACATGATGCTCATTATAGCAATTTACTTCCTCAAATACGAGCAAAAAAATGGATTTGGTCGATTTTTTGTAGATTGATACAATCATCAATTACTGATGCAACTGACATTCGAAATTTAGTTCACGAAAACAATGTTGGACCGAACAAATATCTTCGGAAATTGCAAAATACTATCTCCGCAAGCGTAAGAATTGAAAAGCACACGAAAGTATTGTTGTTAAACAAAGGTACTGCGAATACGCCAGTAAATGTCAAACAAGAACACAGAAAATGTGCAAAACCTGCAACATTTATGTATGCTCGCCATGCTCCTTAATTCAATAAAAAATTGCATAAATAAATTAGAAAATTAGAGAGAGATTTTGA
The DNA here is from genome assembly GCA_018340375.1 of Gonatopus flavifemur. Lineage (NCBI taxonomy): Eukaryota > Metazoa > Arthropoda > Insecta > Hymenoptera > Dryinidae > Gonatopus > Gonatopus flavifemur. The sequence continues at coordinate 18,661,695 of JAFFJZ010000009.1, forward strand.
AAAGATCATAAAATACCAAAAAAATTTGAGAAAAAAACATTGAAAAAAATCATAAAATACAAAAAGAAAAAAGGCTCTCAGAATTACGTTCACCCCCCCGTAGTGAGAGTCGGACAACAGCAACATTTGTCGGCTAAGCAACGTACGTTGTTCACTGAATGAGAATATTTTTCGATCCTCCTAAGAGCTTTATGATTGGAGACCTGAGAAACACTTCAGCGATTTTTTTCTCAATAACTATGGACTTGTGGGGACATTTCGTGGGATCAAAAAAGTCTTAAAATCAGTCAAACAATACCCTCAAATTTTTTCAGATGTTGCAAACAATTTTTCAAAAATGCCAATTTTTCCATTCTCCGGAAAATCAAAAATGTTTCTTTACGGTTTTGAAAAAATTTGAGGGTATTCTTTGACCAATTTTGAGACGTTTTTGTTCCTAGGAAATTTTTCCTAAAATCCTTAGAAATCGAGAAAAAAATTCCTGAAGATTAAGAGTGAAATTTATTGTTTCGGACTCCTTTTTGTATGAATAAACATTTTTTCTCATCAATTTCAAGCCAAGAACTTTCAGTCGAGGTTCCATGGACGCGATATTTATCGGTGTTAAGTATGTAGAGGAATGCAGAAACACACAAAAATATGATCTTGAAAAATTTTTTTTTAAAAAGCAGTGCTTTTTTTTTAATTCGCAATTTTCACACGGAAAAACTCATCTAAGAGACTTTTGAACATCACCATTCGAAAGAGCGACCTTCAGAACATAGGATCCAGTGGCTCAAGAATTTTTTTCCGACCAAGTTCATTGTACAATGAATCTCTGAACTTTGGTGTCCAATAGTGTGTGTTCAGGCGCTAATGGGTTAATCGGTATTTTATGATCAATCGAAACTCCAATTGATACCAATAGAATAATTTTCGATGTGATTCAATGGGTAATTTATTATTCATCAAAATTTCGATTGATTTAAATGAATTATTTCCTAACTGGGTCCAATTAGGAATTTGCCAACACCTCTATCTCCGCATATGACTTGGGAAATTCATTCCTACCTGGAGGGGATTCGAATTATTACCGATCTACCTACCTGTCAGATCTGCCTCCTCCACCTCTAAGATATTCTAATACGCTGCACTGAAGGGTTATCTTGCCAAACATATCCTGTTAAAAAATATCTGATTGAATCTGATGACAAAAATGTTTTCTATCTGATACAATCGGTATCTTGTAGATAATAAAAACTCCGATTGATACCGATAGAATATTTGTCAATGTATCAGGTTGGCAACTAACTGATTGCGGATTTCACTCATAGATGGTGTCAGTTGAATTTCTAGGTTTGCAGACCTAGTACAAATGCGAAACACATCTTGTTATTTGATAGTTGGCAATTCAGCTGTCAATCAGTAACAAGAGTTTTTTGATCGTTTGCATAGTTTTCGTTTGGCGTTCGTTGAAAAATGGAAAATCAAAAGGAACATTTTCGTCATATTCTGCTTTTTTATTTCCGCAACTGGAAAAACGCATCGCAAGCTCATAAGAAGTTATGTGCTGTTTATGGTGACGGAGCCTTAAAGGAACGGCAGTGTCAAAATTGGTTTGCCAAATTTCGTTCTGGTGATCTTTCACTCAAAGATGAAAAACGCTCTGGTCGTCCAGTTGACGTTGATGACGCCCTCATCAAAGCAATAATCGATTCGGATCGTCACAGTACAACACGTGAGATTGCAGAGAAACTTAATGTATCACATACATGCATTGAAAATCACTTCAAACAACTTGGCTATGTTCAAAAACTTGATACATGGGTCCCTCGCGAACTGGAAGAACCGCATTCAACGCAACGCATTAACATCTGCGATTTGCTGAAGGAACGTAATGAAAATAATCCATTTTTAAAACGACTGATAACTGGCGATGAAAAATGGGTTGTGTACAACAGTATCAAGCGGGAAAGATTGTGGAGCAGGCCAGGTGAACTAACTCGAACAACAGCAAAAGCTGATGTTCATCAAAAGAAGGTTTTGTGATCAGTTTGGTGGGATGACAAAGGAATTGTCTATTTTGAACTCTTACTACCCAACCGAACGATCAATTCTGATATCTTCATTGAACAACTAACGAAATTAAACAATGCAGACGAAGAAAAGCGACCCGAATTGACAAATCGAAAAGGTGTTGTATTCCATCATGACAATGCAAGGCCACACACATCTTTGATCACTCGGCAAAAATTATTGGAGCTTGGTTGGGACGTTTTGCCACATCCACCATATAGTCCTGACCTTGCACCATCTGATTACTTTTTGTTTCGATCTTTCCAAAACTCCATGGATGGTAAAAATTTCAGTAATGATGATGATGTCAAATCGTACCTGATTCAGTTTTTTGCTAATAAGAACCAGAAGTTTTATGAACGTGGGATTATGATGCTGCCTGAAAGATGGCGAAAGGTCATTGATCGGAGTGGGCAATACATTACAGAATAAAGTTATTTAGTTCCATGAAAAAAGTGTCTTTGATTTTCTAACAAAAATCCACAATTACTCAGTTGCAAACCCAATAATTCAATGGGTATGTTATTTTATTTATTTATTTATTTATTTTGTTTATACGGGTATAAAAGACCCTTTGGTACATAGAATATACATTATTTGAACCACATTATATATATCATACATCAAAGCATTAAGCATCATGTTAAGCTCGACTACATGCATCTTATATTACAACAACAGTTAACGTGTATAATTATAGGTGAAAAGGACAATTAGATATTAAATTTGACAAATAAGAGAAAGAGAATTCCTAAGATCAGAATGAGATGAAAATAATTCAAGCACATCACTGTAAGAATTTGCTAGGATAGATATCCGATTTACCGGATCAGAATAACCGTGTCTCGATTTATAAGAAATTGGATTGAACAATTTAGGGCGCCTCAATAAACGAGAAGGGACATTAAAACGTACAAGTCCAAGCAGTTGAGGGCAGCGAATTTTCCCATTAACAATTTTATACAAAAATGAAAAATCATTGAACAAACGACGTGATTCCAAGGGAGGCAAGTTAAGTAGAGCCATAATCAATGAGTAATCATGACAAGTGACGCTCAACGGACGGCCTATCTGATAGGCAGCGAAACGCAGAAACTTATGCTGAACTCTTTCCAAGTCTGTACAATCCCGAATTAAATGAGGACTCCAAATTTGAGACGCATACTCAAGATGAGGTCTAACTAAAGTACAATACAGTGTTCGAAGTGCAACAGGATCACGAAAATCTTTACAAACGCGCTTGATGAATCCGAGAGATTTCATGGAAGTACCAACTATGTGATTGTAATGATCTGAGAAGTTAAAACGAGAGTCAAATGAAACTCCAAGATCACGAACAGTATTTATAGGTGATAACAGAGAATGAGACAAGTTATAAGGAAAATAAATAGCATTTTTACCTCTATGAAATCTCATCACATGACATTTAGTGAGATTTAATGACATATTAGATAGCACACACCAAGATTGTAACCGATCCAAATCAGATTGCAGATTTTGAGCATCTCTGTAAGTTCTTATAATCATAAACAGTTTCAGGTCATCAGCAAAAAGAAGATGTGTGCAGTACTTGAAAATCGTAGAGATATCATTAATGAAAATAATAAATAATAAAGGACCTAGATGTGAGCCTTGCGGTACACCTGAGGATACAAAAATGAATCAGAGAAATATTGAGAGACACGAACTGATTGCGTACGATTCAGAATATAACTCTGTAACCACGACAAGAAATTGCTTCGAATACCTAGATTACTTAATTTATTTAACAATATATTATGATCAACTCTGTCAAAAGCCTTTGAGAAGTCTGTATATATAGTATCCACTTGGGCATTTTGATCAAGCGCAGAGGACACAACATCAGAAAAAATAGACAAGTTAGTTACGGTAGATTTGCCAGAAGTGAAGCCATGTTGGAAATCAGAAATAATATCAGAAAACAGTGGTGTTATTTTATCAGTAACTATATCTTCAAAAATTTTCGGCATAACATTCATGATACTAATCGGTCTATAGTTTCTCACGTCAGAACGGTCCCCAGATTTGAAGATAGGAGTAATTAAGCTGGATTTCCATTGGGAAGGAAATATTCCAGAGGATAAAGAGCTGTTGAAGATCAACCACAAAGGCCGAGAAATGACGAACTTGCAAGATTTTAGAAAATTAGGAGGAATACCATCGTCACCAGGACCGGAAGAAGTTTTCAAGGATGAGATTTTATTGAACACTTCACCGATATTGATGGATAAATCGGAAAGATTGACATTGAAAGTAGATTCTGGTAAATTACAAGGAACAACGGGATAATTTTGATAGACTGATCTGAAATAAGATGCAAATAAGTTCGAAATAGCAATACCAGTATTGCCAATAGTACCGTCTAAATGCATCACCAGGGGTATACCGTTCTGATTCCGCTTACTATTAACAAAGTTCCAAAAGCTTTTGACATTTGTAGGAATGGACCCTTGAACGTAATGAAGATGAGACAGGTAACATTGGCGAGTCAAAACTTTACATTGAGCTCGTAAGTGACTAAAGATTAGGTAATCTTCAAAGCAATTTGACTCTTTGTACCTATTGTGAGCAATTTTCTTTTGACGAATAAGTTTAATTAATTCCGAAGAAAACCATTTTGGATAAGAACTATTCCTTGATACATACTTGGGTACGAATGAATCAACTGCATTATATAAATGAAGATATAAAAAATCAACAGCTTCAATAACATTAAGATTACGCAATTCATCGTCCCAGTTGATAGAACCTAAATATTCACAAATTGCACTGTAATTCGCCTTATTAAAATTATATTTGATGATTTTATTGGGGACCAGTAAAACACTATCACGTAGGTTGAGCTTAGATACAAGAGAAGGATGAAAGTTGTCACACGCAAGAAAAGGATCCAGAGCAATATTGACATCAATACGATCGTTATCAGAAAAAATAAGATCAAGTATGTTACCATGAGAATTTCTGAAAGTATTAAGTTGAAACAAATTCAATTCATTGAAATATTCGAGAACATATTGCGCAGAAGTCATTTCATTGAGATTCGAACCAGGTAACACTGAGAAAGATAATTTGGAATCAATATTGCTCCAGGAAATATGAGGTAAATTGTAATCCCCGTATAAGTATAAGGAGTTAAAGTTCTCCTTGAGAAGGATTTCGCCAACGCTTTTACAATGGTCCAAGTATATTGAAGAATCCGAAGTTATGATCAATAAAAATTCCGATTGATATCAATGAAATATTGTTCAATTGCATTCGATTGGTATACCATTGAACATGAAAATTTTAATCGATCCCAGCGAAATATTTCTCAATGAGATTTAATGGGTATTTTATCAATTATAAAAATCCGGATTGGAACCAATAAAATATTTGTCAATGGGTCTCAATGGTTATTTTATTACCAATGAAAATTCCCATGAATACGAATGAAATAGTGCCAAATTGGTTTTAATCGATATTTTGTGATCAATGAAAATTCCGATTGGCACGGATGTAATAGTTTTTAATTGGATTTGCTCGGTAGTTTATTTATTCAAAACCGATGGTCTGATGCGATGAAAGCAATTCCAAAACTGAATTGGTTGTTGTCGGAACATAGCTGTACTCGGGAATAAAAGATTATTTGAAATAACTATTTCACTTGTAAGCACGTATGGACCCATTTCTTTCGTTAGAATAACCAATTTTTCCATTGATCCAACCGGTTTTCTAAATTAGTCAAATCAATGAATGCAATTGTTGTCCTAACGGAAAAACAATGGGTCTATATGCGCTTACAAGTCGACTAGTTGTTTCAACTTATCTTTCTTTCTCATGTAGGATATTGGGATCCGTGAACTCCGATTATTTCCAATAGATTCGAATGTTGGGATGATCCAACTAAAACCCATTGATCAATTGAATTCATACAATTTCAAATTAGGTCGGCAATTCCCCATAAAAAACTGATCACTCATTCAATTCTACACATTTCCCCATTGCTTTCAATAGATTGAAGTTATGGAAAATTCCAATCAGAACCGTTCGCCTTATCAAATGGACAGAATTTTAATCATCCAAGCAGATATCTCGTGAACAGACCAACAGATCACGCGAAGTCTTAATAATTCAAATGAACAACAGATTTTTCTATTGGTAAATCGTCGATTCAATTCTACAGAAAAGAGATCCCGATTAATTCCTATTCATTTTGAATCGGTAGCCGAGCCTTTCCGATTGACTCTATTCATTCCGATTATTTTTGAATCGGTTTTTATCGGATCCTATTGGATTTCCTAACCAGGGTGCCTATAAATCTGAATTGATATCAATGTTCGTTGGTATTATTATTAATTTCATAACATAGATAATGAGCAAGCGCTCAAAGAAAAAGTCGATTCTCAAAGAGTTCGAATTCCATCGGAACATATTTTATTATCCGCATCGGATATTACCGACGACGACGAAGCAAACGCAAGAAATAACAGTCACCGGAACGCAAAAGTTATTAGATGAAAAATTACGAATGCTCACGCAGAAACACGTTCCGTCGCAAATGGAAGTGAGTATTTCATGTGTTGTTGATCATGCTTATTATGCAAGTATTACAAAATTCAGAAGAAAGTGGTTGTGAAAGTTAGTCACATCCTCAGAATTTTCAGAAGAAATTTTGTTTACAGGATTAGTTGTTTCACCAAAAAATATTCCATTGATCCAGGTGAATATCTATTCAATATATAATAAAAAATTAATTCAATAACCTAAGCGTTTGATGTTTTGAAGAATATTTTGTTGGAAAGAATGGATATTCAATTAATTTAATATAACTTGACCTGCATCACTCAAGTACTTTTTGGGGGATTATCCAATGGAATAGTCTATTGTTCCCGTAAATGTTCTTCCTTTGTGTAAATATTTAGAAATATTTAGAATTATACCCAGTAAACACTAGATTGCTGGCCAAGCGATGGCTATAAAACTTTTGCCAGTACTGTATGTAAAGGACCCACGCTGGCAAATGTCAATGGTCCAACATCTATATGCCCCGCTGGCCATCACTTGGCCGCATGTCATTGGCCTAACCTCCAAGCCATAGATGGAGAAGTATCAAATCGGTGCAGGCTCTCCGATCACCTGCTCATTCGCTGAACTTTCATATTAATGAGAATATTTCATTTGAACCTTAATGAGAATGACTTTAAATCGATCGAAAAATCAGAATTATATCATACTGCAGGTCATAATGTTTTTACATCGTTATCAATTCATTTATCAAAGAACAATGATAGCGATTTACGTGCGATGTAGAATTAATTTACTGTTGGTATCTAATTATGATGATGACGACCTTGATTAGCTGCCATGAATGTAATCGAAAATTATCGAGAAAGATTTAATTGATGAAATTTGCACCATTAAGTTCACATGAAAAATGCAGGAAATATTCAATTGAATTATAGAGCAATGAAAAAAGCATTTTCAACAGACCATTCCATTTATTTCATTCAAATTTTGAAAATGATATACAATAACTAGGTTCAACGAATGAGAATATATAATGAAAGTTGAGAATAAATTTTCATAATTTGAATCAATGACCCGAACAGCTATGGCACAGTTCTCAAAATATTCTCGAATAAAATGCCTCTAAACTTCCGTTCGAAATTTAGAGGTTTTCAAGATTGTTGGATAAATTGTATTCTATGAAAATTTAGTAGTGCTTTCAAACCGTTTGTAGAATTCGTGAAGAATTTCAAGAGGGCTACAAAACGTCCATGTACTGGAATCTTTTCTCAATTTATGAATAATTTCAAAATTCTACAAAATTCTAAAAGCATACTTCTTGTGTAGAATACATTGAGAACTTTGCAATTGCTGTTCAAACACTCAATCTCTGTTCATCATATCTACATGCATCATGGGGTCTTAAAAAGTCTTATAGTGTTCAATTAAGTAATCTAAGCAAAAAGAAGAAGAATTCACCAATCCACATCCAAAGAATAACGGAGTGGGAACATTTTTCGAATCATCATCATCATCATAATCATCATGAAGTAATCAGTCTTATGACTGGTTTGATTGAATCCTCCAACCCTGTCTATTATCCGCTAACCGCTTAATTTCTGCATATCTACGACAACCCTTATCTTGTATAATTTGCTTCACATAACTCAATCTAGGTCTACCTCTTCGAGTTTTACCGTTCATTTCTCCTTCCAATATTGTTTTCAATAAGCTATCATGCCTTAATGTGTGTCCTATCAGATGACTTCTTCTTTTCACGACCTTTCTCGAGAGACTATAATGGGGAGACTGAGAAGAGAATTTCATAGAGGAGGGGGCGGGAGAAGAAACAGAGAGAATGCGATTGTATGTCGAAATAATTAGATATGTATATATATTCGCAGACTATTTGATATGGGTTTTACAATAAATGCAGCTTACCGCTAAGAATGTATTCTGAGTGAGAGTGTGTGTGGTGTGTGGGTGTGTCGTCGCGTCTCGTCTCTTGGCCGGCTTTTCCCTATCGTTGTGGGGTTGGGGGCGGCCTTAGGTGAAGGTTTTCGTCGAGGGTGGATGTTGCGGGCTGGATCCGGTGTGTCCGGTTATGAACGTTTGGGAGTCGAACTCACTGAACAGAATTACCTGTGGCAATTCGTTATTGCCACTCGTGGCACGGTATGATCTTTCAAGGAGCTAGAGCGCGTAACGAGTACTACAGAAGAACTAGCCCTTATCGCCGCCTTGGCTCATTCCGAGTCTCGCCGCTTCTTCTACCTCTACCTTCTCGTTGGCGTCCCCTTCTTCTCTCTCTACGTTCTTGTAACGCTTACGTTACAGTCCATCGAATTTACCATACGCCTAACAGATGTTCATATATGTCTATTGGACTTTCCTGAGGTTTTTGTGTTCTTTTGGAGAAGAGAGTTGAGTACAATGTAACGTGGGAAAGATCTGACATTTCTACTTAATTTGGAAGGAAACCTTTCTGAAAAGCAGTATTACAGTTGAAAATGAGAAATTCATTTGATTGAATGTATCTACTTATTATATTTTCGTTTCTAACTGAAATATTGCTATTGAAGGAGTGTTCTATTCCAAATGAAGAGGATACCAGAGTTACCATCGGACCTTGTTTTCCTGCAACAACACACTCGAAACTCAATTCATAAAAACATCTGAAATTTCCACGGATGATTCTTTGATACTTCGATCAGGTTTGCATAGAACGCAAATTTTTTATTCCGGAGGGAAACTTTTGTTTTTGAAACTAGAAATATCACATTTTTTCCTTCATTACATTGTACCCCATCCTCCTTTATATAAGAGATGTATACGAAGAACCATACATCAGTGTCATGTTCTCACAGTTTTGTACCTAATTCCTAGAAAATGCATGTCTTTTATCAGTCTGTGGAATTCGGATGTATTACATGGTTCACACTGAGCTGGAAGGTAAGGGAAATCAAGAAAAGTCAGGGAAAGTCAGGGAAATCAAGAGAGTTAGGGGACCGACTAAAACGTAGTGACAGTTTTTTTCCGAACCAATCATTTGAAATTCAGAATTTTTGCTTCTCACAAGCGTAGGTAAGGTCTTGGAGAATGCTCCCTAGAACTTTTGGTTTTTTTTCAATGATTGAATTCTGAGTAATAAGATAGAAGAAACGTCCTCGAATGTTGGTATTCTCTTGAGTTATGTGAATTAGACTGCGTCACAAAAAACAAATTTCTTTTGTTTTCGAGTAAATGCATCTAAAAAGTTTCTTTGTTTGGCAAAAGAGAATCTCCCAAAATTTCAACTCGATATCTCGAAAATTGAGCTGACGCACGGGGGTCCCTTTTTCCATTCAAGATATATTGACAAAAAACGTTACCCGGTAATTTCAATATTAATGGTCGAAAAAAATTTTTTTTCAAATTCCCGTCTTCACTATCTTGTAGAAGATTGAATTCTCTACAAAAACGTTCATCTCATATTCCGCTCAAACTCATAGGGAAAAAGTTACAGGATGTTGAAAAAGCGGAAAGAGTGAAAAATTATGAAAATTTCTCAGATGGGCCACTCAAATTCAATGAAATTTATTTTTGGTGGCTAATACGGTTTTTTAATAGTATTTGGCATAACTTACATGATGCCAGATGGATTTTGTGAAAAAAATTTTTTGTCAACAATATAAACAATGAAATTTTTCCGTCATCTTTCATTCATTTATTTATTACGGGCGATTTAATTGACCGATTCCAACGTTCGATCCAGCATTCGAATCGTCTTCAAACACGGATCATTGGTGATTTTTGTCAACTCACAACAATTCATTTCAGTTGATTATTTACAAATTTGTTTATAACAAATTGATAAATAAATGTTTCCATCATATTTTGATTTGAGAAAGAACTAAATGTATTACTTTTATTCCTAACAAATATACAATCGAGGAAAAAAATTGCCAATCAGACTCGTTCAATCAGATCACACGTAATAAATAAATGGATAAAAAGTGACGGAAAAATTTCATCGTTTATATTGTTGACAAATAATTTTTTTTACAACATCCATATGGCATCATGTAAGTTATGCCAAATATACTATTGAAAAAATGTATTAGCGACCAAAAATGAATTTCATTGAATTTGAGTGGCCCATCTGAGAAATTTTCATAATTTTTCACTCTTTCCGCTTTTTCAACATCCTGTAACTTTTTCCCTATGAGTTTGAGCGCAATATGGGATAGACGTTTTTGTAGAGAATTCAATTCTCCACAAGATAGTGGAGACGGAAATTTCAAAAAAGATTTTTTTCCGACCATTTATACTGAAATTAGCGGAAAACATTGTTTTTCAATGTGAGTTAAATGGATTCATTTTTTCTGCTCTTTCAACATCCTGTAACTTTTCCCCTGTGCGTTTGAGCGAAATATGGGGTAGACGTTCTTGTAGAGAATTTAATTCTCTACAAGATAGTGAAGACGGAAATTTGGAAAAAAATTTTTTTCGACCATTAATATTGAAATGACCGGGTAACGTTTTTTGTCAATATATCTTGAATGGAAAAGGGGACCCCCGTGCGCCAGCTCAATTCTCAAGATATCGAGTTGAAATTTTGGGAGATTCTCTTTTGCCAATCAAAGAAACTTTTTAGATGCATTCACTCGAAAACAAAAGAAATGTCTCTTTGTGACGCAGTCTAATGTGAATATTGTCCGAATTTTATCTGTGCTTCCATTCTCATCTTATAAATGATTTTGTACAGTTGAACAATGGAATTGTGCACCTAATGAAACAGTTCTTATCACAACATGAGATGGAAATGAAAGACACGATATAATCGATTCATATGTTTGCATTGTGTGCTTTGTTTCTTTTCCTTTATTTTTGGTGATTCTACTGCTGGTTCCTGTTCAAATGTTTGTCCCTTTCTTAAATTTTGATATTTTGAGTTTCATTGAATATGAATCAATCAATATACATTATAATAAAGATTGGTTATTTTTACGCGTACATGATCTTTGCATTGCAGTTAAAATTGGGAACATTTTTTCATAGTCTTCTGAAACTCACTTAATCATACGTACACACAGGAAAAAAAGCTTGCTGGATGAATAACTTTAGTAAATCTCCTCTGCTGAATTGGCGAAAGGTTTAGTGTTACCGCAAAAATCTTGCTTGCAAGATATTCGCTGATTCAGTAATGTTTCTAGTAGTCTATATACCTTCAATGCCGGATTCCTGGATCAGCAACCCAATAAACATCTCAAAAGATCAGTCTGAAAGATATCTTGAAGAGATCTAAAAGATGTCTTATGCAACAAATGTAGATATGTTTGAGATGTCCCCCAGAAAGACATCTTTGAGAGATCTAGAAGATATCCCCCTGGAGTAAAAATTCTGGAGAATTTTTCTTCATAAATCACATCCTTGAATTATGAGGAAATTTGTATTTTGCTGTGAATGAAGGAGTTTTTCCTTATTCTCGAAGACTATCCCTTCTGGTAGGAGTTGAGTTCCTCAGACATCAACGAATAAATCCTTAAATCATACTGGGAGATTCTCTCAAGTGTCACGGCCTCTAAGACAACTCAGGGTACCCAAGCTCAATGGTAAAGAAGGGGATACGATTCTCAGCGCCGTCTGACTCAAATGCGCGGACTACCCTGAATAATAATAATAATTCAGTAATATCGTACGACTCTACGTAAACCTAAACGTAAGGAAACGCTTTTACGTTCATATTGGTTATGTGGATAGGCTATTCATACAAATATGTCTATCAATGAAAAATCATGATTACAAATCTTTGTGAAAGCTTTGTGTTAAATAAGAGTAACGCCTTGGAGGTGCAATGAATTTGAAAAAAAATGATCACAAATCTAAATGGAAGTAGTAATGTTTATTTTTATTGGTAAAATCATCAACTACTCCTAATGATGATTCGGCTTAGAAATTAAAATCGGATTTATATATATATGTATATATATGAAAAAATCAATTTCAAATTAACAAAGAAATTCAGTTATAAAGAAAAATCAGTAAATTCAATTGTGATAATTAATCATTAGTTCAAAAAAAATTCTTTTCTCCCTGTTATGATCATTATTTTTATTTGATCATACTAGACTGTCCTCAATATTCATATGATTTCAGGAATCATGGTATGTGCAGGTTGTTTTCCTCCCAAATTTTCATGAGTAAAAATTATGGAATGAAAGAAGGGAATTGAATTCGGGATCCTACCTAACACCTATGACCTAAAACCTGACAGCCTAACCACCTAACCTAAACCGACTCGTACGATTTATCGAACATGGAAGCTCCATGTGGACCGAATTCCGTAGTGCTATGAAGAGACAATAGTGGGGATACGAGGTGGAGCAGGGCCGAATTCACAATTAGTGGGACCCTCAGATGAAAAAAATTCACGGGACCCCTCTAAAATTCTTTAATTTTTTTTCTTCCAATTATAAACACATGCTTCATAAGAAAACAGCACAGAAGTGAATGATTCTCATTTGAATCTTGATGCACACGAAGTACAACAGTGACGATTATGGAAAAATCCAAATTCTTCCTGAATTCTTCTTAGATGTTATTTAAAAGAAAAATTTAGTGCTTTACATACCTTGAAAATGCATCCGCTTCCAAAGAGATCGGTTAAACTTTTCTCAACAATGATGGTGATAATGTTTCGTGAGGATAATACAGGGAACAATTGAAAAACTCAATAAAATAATTTTCAAATGTTATTTATTATGAACACAAAGGAGGTAATAGGCGACTATCACAAAATTGAATTCATCAATACAATGGGTATCATTGAAATTTATTTTGAAACACAAATAGAACAAAAATTAAATCACGCTTCCATTAGCGTACTCTACTCAAATCAGATAGAATGAAATTTGGCGAGAACATTATTCGATTGAGTTTGGCTAGATTCAACATACATTTTATTGAGAAAGTCCATTGAATTGTGCAAAATATCTTAAAGAATGACGGAGTTCTCAAATCGTTTGAATATGTTACATAAGATATCTTATGCAACACAAAAGATATATCTGTTAGAACACTATAAGATACTTTTTAGAATGCTTTTTCTGCAAGAAAAATTGTGCTATGTGGGCTACTGGCAAAATGCATAAAAATATTACCTTGCTGGCGTGTACAAGTACCCTCGTCCCCTTGTTGGGCATCATCGTTTTTTCTCAGCTTTTTCGGCTGCTTATCTGATGGTCTAGGCTCTATATCCAATGGTCTCTTTCGATGTACCTCTGTGATGACGGGATCTGGAGGTTTTTCAACTGCCTCTAAAGGGGGTGAAATGTCCTTCCTCGAAATGTCCTTAGCAGGATATGGTTCTACAATGTCCATCAATTGTTGTTGTGGTGATGATACTTCTGACTCAATCTCTTCATTTATATAGCCCAATTCCTCTGCGTATCGATCCTTATTTGATGAGGCATCCATAAGTTCTGAAAATTTATAAAGATTATTAGGTAGGTTTCAAACTTCTATCCAAAAAATAATTGAAAAATTGATTCATTAATTAATCAAAGATTTGAAGAAACATTCAATATGATCAGTTTCAAGTATGTGACTTATAAAGATTCTCTAAATTCAAGAATAAAGTACCTGGTAAGTTTAAACTGGGTATCGCAGTTTTACTCAATCGATGACGTAGGATGTAATTTTCTTTAGAATGAGAACTGCACACATTTCTATATTTCAATTTGTTTGTAGGAAGATTGAATAGTTCACAATTCCCACATCTCTCCTACCATTTGATCGTACGTTCCAAGTTGTGGGCTGGACCTGGGAATTTGAAAAATTGATCCTCCGTAGCCGTACAAATTTTGACGCAACACTTCTGTTTCATGGTGATCTGTGAAAATAAGGAGTGGAAGTGAAGTAGAGACTTCAAAGCAATTTTAACAATTTATTGGCATTATTTTTCTTGGAATGATTCTCCAAATGTCATCACAACCAGGCATATCAGGAGGAAATAATAACAGACATTCAAAATTTGCAAAAATACATTCGTACCTAATTATTGAGAATGTGATGCCAGGATTCAGAAATCAGAATAATTGAGTTGAAAGATGTGAGAAATATGAATTCATTCTTCCAGTTATGGTTCTGAAAACGTTGTTGTATGAATTAATTGATATTGAGATGACGGATAATGAAATTCATCGAACATCTGAGACGATGGATCATTATCGTTGAACTTCTGGCAGTTGATCGCTGTAAGTACCTACAGGAGTATAATATGTTTTTTGCAATAATGCAAAAGGAAACATTCTATCTATTCTTAGACAGCTATTGAAGTCCCCTTTTTTATGAAGAACACAATTCAATATGAAATCAGTCAATATATCTGTTGCGTATTGGTATGTTAATGTGTCTGCACACAGGAAAATCCATTTTTCTATGTTTGGTGCCCTAAAAAGTCTTAGTATCTGTCATTAAGATGTATAGAATGTTCAGATAGCGCAATACCTCAAATATCATATTATATTCTTGTAGGTTTCCAGAAATTCAGCAATATTGATGTATCGCTCCTAAAAATGTAATAAGTTTCATCATCCGCTACCTCAATATCAATTTTTGTACATGACAACGATTTCAGGAACACATGAGTACCATCTTTTTCAGTTCCAGAGAGACCGTTGAGGGCACCAAACATGAGAAAATGGATTTTGCTGTGTATAAATACATTAACATACCAATACGCAGCAGATATAGCGACTGATTTCATTTTGAATTGTGTTCTTCATAGGGAAGGACACCTCATTGGCTGCATGAGAATAGATAGAATGTTTTCTTTTGCATTGTGGCAAAAAAATATATTATACTACTGTAGATATTTAGAGCAATCACCTGCCAGAAGTTCAACGATACTGAGCTATCGTCTCAGATATTTGATGAATTTCACTATCCGTGACCTCAATATCAATTGATTTATACAACAACGTTGTCAGAACCATAACCTGAAGAATAAATTTATATTTCTCACATATTTGAAATCAAAATTCTAATACTTAGCACCATCATGATATATGGACTATTGCTATCCTTTGAACTTATTCTCATGAGAAAGGAAATTCGAATACTTACACCTAATTATTGAGAATGTGATATCAGGATTTAGAAATCTAGATAATTAAGTTGAATGATGTGAGAAATATAAATTTATTCTTCAGGTTATGGTTCTGAAACCGTTGTTGCATGAATCAATTGATATTGAGGTGACGGATAGTGACATTCATCAAATATCTGAGACGATAGATCAGTATCGTTGAACTTCTGGCAGTTGATCGCTGTAAATACCTACAGGAGTATAATATGTTTCATTGCCACAATGCAAAAGAAAACATTCTATCTATTTTTATGGAGCTACTGAAGTTTCCTTTTCTATAAAGAACAAAATTCAAAATGAAATCGGTCAATATATCTGCTGCGTATTGGTATGTCAATGTATTTATACACAGCAAAATTCATTTATTTATGTTTGGTGCCCTCAAAGTCTTTCTGGAACTGGAAAAGATGGTACTTATGTGTTCCTGAAATCATTGCCATGTACAAAAATTGATATTGAGGTAGCGGATGGTGGAACTCATACATTTTTAGGAGCGATACATCAATATTGCTGAATTTCTGGAGACCTACAAGAATATAATATGATATTTGAGGTATTGCGCTATCTGAACATTCTATACTTCTTTATGATGGATACAAAGACTTTTGGGGGCACCAAACATAGAAAAATGGATTTTCCTGTGTGCAGACACATTAACATACCAATACGCAACAGATATATTGACTGATTTCATTTTGAATTGTGTTCTTCATAAAAAAGGGGACTTCAATAGCTGTATAAGAATAGATAGAATGTTTCCTTTTGCATTATTGCGAAAAACATATTTTACTCCTGTAGGTACTTACAGCGATCAACTGCCAGAAGTTCAACCATACTGATCTATCGTCTCAGATATTTGATGAATTCCACTATTCGTCACCTCAATATCAATTGATTTATACAACAACGTTTTCAGAACCTGAAGAATAAAGTTTGCCTGGAATTTTCAGCAGAGATTCAATCCTCACTGCAAAAGTTGCAGTGCAACTGTCGCTTCTGTGTTTTTGCACCAATTTTTGTTCTGTTCTTGAGAAATTGTGTTGATCTCATGTGTCATAGCTTCAAGTATTCAAACAACTCCGCAGCATCATGGCAAGAACTTTCAAGTTCGCCGCATGTTGCTGCGCATTCGGCGACGCAATCTTCCCAGAACAGTTGCTCTGTGTTGTTCAGAACTCGTTGCGAATCCTCCTAGCATTTTGCTGTCTGAGAACACCTGAATACCGTGGAATTGATGTGAGTTACATACCAAGGGCATCTGAATGTCCACTTCAAATACGTACTGAAGGACATCATGTAACTGAACGTAATTTCTATATCGCAGGTACATAAAAAATCATGTGGTGTCACTGCTCCTTGTGTGAAGCGGACGTTCAGATGTTCTTGTTTCACGACTAGTTTTGTTACAAAGGCTTTGATACATCACTGGTATCTTCAGCTCTGATATAGTACATGCTGAAAACATATATTTGTTTAGAATTATGCACTTGACATATTTTGAACAACATAGAAATCCAGTATGATTCTTCATACAGCTTCTTTTCTTCTCTGTGAGTAGTATAATTCAATATGTTAACGTAATCATACCTATGTGTTCCAGAAACGAGAAGAAAAGCTTTCAGAACAATCAGAATTAGGAGGACTTCCGGTAAGATGGCGAAGGTGTGGAGTCGGGTAAGAGTTAGCGGGAAAGAAAAGAGGAGGAGTGCGGTAGAAAAGTGGAAAAAGTGAGAAAAAGAGGAGTGAGGGTGGAAGTGTTGGCGGTTTACTTCACCCGTGGATAAAATTCAACTGAAGCAGTGAGAGGGAGGTGGTTGGTGAACGTTAAAGAGAAATTCAGGGAATTTCAAGACACGTCCCAAAGTTATGAAGAGAGGAGATTGAGAGGCTCGTGGAAGAGAGGTTAAGAAGAAGAGAGGGAGGATGGGAGAAGAAGATCGAGGAGGAAATGAAGGAGGAGGATAAAAAACAGAGAAAGGAGGTGATTAAAATATCAATGCAGAAGATGGGAGAAGTATTGGAGGAGTGGAAGGGAGACAGGGGAGAGGGAGTGCTGCCAACGGTGGAAGAAGGAGAGAAGCCGACAACGGAGGGAGAAGAAATGCTGATAAGGGAGGTGAGCAAGTAGGATAAGGAAGATTGTAGGGAGGAGAAGAGGGTAGGCAAGGAAGAGAAGAGGGAGTAAAGGTGAATCGGAGAGGGGTTATCTAGCGGGAGAGGGGAGAAGCAGGAGTAGGGAGGAAGAGAAGCGAGAGGTCAAGGAGGTGGGAGAGCCGATAAGGGAGGGGAGCGTGGAGGATAAGGGAGACAGCGGAGAACGAGAGGGAGTGGCGGCAAGGAAGGAACGCGGAAAGAGAGAGGAGAGAAGACCCAGAAACCATGTGACGAGAGAAGAGAGAGCAGAGGGAGCGAGAAGGAGCAGAAGGAGTGGGAGAAGGAGGAGATGCGGACGAGGATGGGAAGAGAAAGATGAAATATGGAGAAGAAGAAACATCATCGTACGAGGATGGGGGATGAGAGCGTTGGAGGATAATGCGGGACTGCTGGAGGTGATGGAGGAGAAGATGGGGCTAGAGATTCGAGCAGAGGAGATAAGGAGGATAGGGGAGGAAGAAAGGGACATCTGGATCAGGTTGGAGAAAGAAGAGGATATAGAGGTGATTTGGGATAAAAAAGATGTGCTGAGGTGGTTCGGGATCTATATAGATAGAGACCTGGTGAGGGAGGGAAGATATACAGTACCCATTCGATTTTCTTCCGCTCACGGGTCTTGCGGGAAATATTTTTCTAGGAATCACGCTGCCCCCACCCAATTGTCTTGTGACGCTCGCCACATCGTGTGTGTTTGTGTATCTATGAATTGTGCACGGTGGGTCGATTTTCTTCCGCTTTCCATCCAACAAATTCTGACAGTTCCAACATACGCGTTTTGTGGGAGATTATATCTCCTCATACTCAATGGATGGGAATAATGGAAACTGGTAAGTGATATACACAAATACAAATACATGTATGGAACAGTGTTGCGTGAGACATGTTACACTCATCCACGAGACATTTCAAGAAGGAAATGTCCATCGAGCTCAAGGATTACAATAATATGTATTTTTCTGAGAATGATTGCTTCTATCACATTCAAACAATTGTTTCCTGTCAATAATAAACAGTGAATGTGAAAATCCCCTTCTATACAACGTAATTATATAGATGTGTTGAAATACCAATATGAATCATATAATTTTTGATGAGGCAAATTAATATATAACTTGAACTTCTTGATAACTGGAAAATATACTGCGGCTGGGTAAGCATGTGGGAGTTTCATCAATTCACTTTCCATCATTTTATGACTATTCGAATAAATCATTCTCACTTTTTGTTTTTTTACCTGCACAATAATTCCTTAGCCCAAAATTAACGATTGATCTGCGGGAGAAAATCGAACGTCCAGTGAGCGTATTGTCCGACCCGTGATCAAGTGGATGTGGTGGGGGGAGCGTTCGAGCTTGTCAGGCGGGGAAGTGGAAGGAAATCGAGCGGAAGAAAATCGGATGGGTACTGTGAGAATCTGGAAGAAGAGGACGGGAGCATAGGAAGGAGAGGAGACAACAAGCAGAGAAGAAGTTAGAGTGGAAGTGAGGGAGGGTGAGTGAGGAAAGGGAGTCCAATTGATGGGAAAGTGGAGGGTGGGAAGGACGAGATGTACGGAGTTTATTGTATATTGTTTTCAAGTATGTAAGGAGAGAAAGAATGGGCATTCCCGTATTATTTTTTTCAGTTCTTCGGAAGTGTTTATTTGATCAAAATCTGGAATCTCTTCTAATAAATCATTAACCTTTAGAGGATGGGGAAAGATCAGTACAAATCGACCTCTTCAAAATCGTGTATTTGATGCATAAATCAAATATATAACTCCCGACCAACCTCCGACCAAACAGGTGGTCCCTTTTGGGACCAGTCCTGTCCGGAAGAGAAAGGTCAATGCAAAAAAATGTGTGAAATGATTTTTGGGTGTTTTCCATCATAATTCTTTGCGCTGAAAACTGAGAAAATAGTGGGAAAAATCCAGGATGCGTCCTTGACCTTGAAAAAGGTGGATCCGCGGTCGAATTTGTTTTTTCTCCATATATTGAACTCAAACTGTGCATATCTACGTTTTTTGATGTGCTGAGTGAGAGAAAAATGGTAGAGAAAATCAAGGATGCGTCCTTGACCTTGAAAAAAGTCGATCCAAGGTCGAATTTGTTCTTTCTCCATATATTGAACTCAAACTGTACATATCTACGTTTTTTGATGTTCTGAGTACGAAAAAAATGGTGGAAAAGAATCCAGAATGCGTCCACGACCTTGAAAAAGGTCGATCCAAGGTCGATCCAAGGTCGAATTTGTTCTTTCTCCATATATTGAACTCAAACTGTACATATCTACGTTTTTTGATGTTCTGAGTACGAAAAAAATGGTGAGAAGAATCCAGGATGCGTCCTTGACCTTGAAAAGGGTCTATCCAAGGTCGATCCAGGGTCGAATTTGTTTTTTCTCCATATATTGAACTCAAACTGTGCATATCTACATTCTTTGATGTGCTGAGTGAGAGAAAAATGGTGGAGAGAATCAAGGATGCGTCCTTGAGCTTGGAAAAAGTTGATCCAAGGTCGAATTTTGTTCTCTCTCCATATATTCAACTCAAACTGTGCATATCTACGTTTTTTGATGTGCTGAGTAAGATGAACATGGTGGAGAAGATCAAGGATGCGTCCTCGACCTTGAAAAAAGTCGATCCAAGGTCGAATTTGTTTTTCCCCCATATATTGAACTCAAAATGTGCATATCTACGTTTTTTGATGTTCTGAGTACGAAAAAAATGGTGAAAAGAATCCAGGATGCGTCCTTGACCTTGAAAAAAGTCGATCCAAGGTCGATCCAGGGTCGAATTCGTTCTTTCTCCATATTAGGTGTACAAATAAGTTTCCGCGGTTTTTTATAAAAAATTAGGAATTTATTGTGGAGGAAAAGTACATTACGTTTTATTCAAAGTATTTTCCATCATTCGCCACCCTTCCCCATCTTCCTGGCAACATTCGGATACCCCGTCGAAAAAACTCTTCATCTTTTGACGCTATCCACAAATCTACCCAATTTTTGGTGTCTTCATATGATGTGAAGCGCTGCTCAGACAGACCATGTGCCATCGACCGGAACAAGTGATAATCAGAAGGGGCTAAGTCTGGTGAATACGGCGGGTGGGGTAAAACTTCCCAGTTGAGTGTTTCCAAGTATGTTTTTACCGGCGCCGCAACATGTGGACGAGCATTATCGTGTGGAAGAATAATTTTGTCGTGTCTGGAGTAGTAATGGGCGCGTTTTTCCTCAAGTGCCCGACTCAATCTCATCAATTGTGTTCGGTAGAGAGCTCCAGTAATGGTTTCGCTTGGTTTCAGCAATTCATAATACACGACACCAAGCTGATCCCACCAAATACACAGCATGAGTTTTTTTCCATGAATATTCGGCTTAGCTGTCGATGTTGATGGTTCGCCGGGCTTAACCCATGACTTTCTCTTCTTTGGATTATCGTAGTGAATCCATTTTTCGTCACCAGTGACTATACGATGCAAAAAACTCTTTTTTTCATTCCTGGCAAGCAGCATTTCACTCATGCATAATCGGCGTTCAACGTCTCTATGCTTTAGTTCATATGGAACCCAATTTCCTTGTTTTTGAATCATTCTTAACGAATTTAAACGATGTGAAATTGCTTGTTGAGTCACTTGTAGAGTAAGTGCAAGTTCTTTCCGCGTTTGGGACGAATCTTCCTCCAATAGTACTTCTAATTCCATGTCTTCGTACACTCTCGGCCTTCCACTGCGTTCTTTGTCTTTAACGTCAAACTCACCGTTCTTAAACTTTTGAAACCATTCCTGACAACTTCTCTCACTTAAAGCAGCTTCACCATATGCTTCTAGAAGCAATCGATGCGCCTCAGCTGCAGATTTTTTCACATTAAAGGAGTAAATCAAAAGTTCCCGCAAATGATGCTTATTCGGAATAAAACTTGACATTTTTGCACGAAGAAAATTACGTGATGCTGATACGGAATCACTAGTGCTTTAAGGTTATGGTGTTGCCAGATGACTAAACTTGGGATATTACGTTTTACATCTGACAATTTCTCCATAACCTTCTGGTGGGGCCATCTTTTGACAAACCGCGGAAACTTATTTGTACACCTAATATATTGAACTCAAACTGTGCATATCTACGTTTTTTGATGTTCTGAGTACGAAAAAAATGGTGAGAAGAATCCAGGATGCGTCCTTGACCTTGAAAAGGGTCTATCCAAGGTCGATCCAAGGTCGAATTCGTTCTTTCTCCATATATTGAACTCAAACTGTGCATATCTACGTTTTTTGATGTGCTGAGTAAGAGAAAAATGGTAGAGAAAATCAAGGATGCGTCCTTGACCTTGAAAAAAGTCGATCCAAGGTCGATCCAAGGTCGAATTTGTTCTTCCTCCATATATTGAACTCAAACTGTGCATATCTACGTTTTTTGATGGTCTGAGTACGAAAAAAATGGTGAGAAGAATCCAGGATGCGTCCTTGACCTTGAAAAGGGTCTATCCAAGGTCGATTCAAGGTCGAATTCGTTCTTTCTCCATATATTGAACTCAAACTGTGCATATCTACGTTTTTTGATGTGCTGAGTAAGAGCAAAATGGTAGAGAAAATCAAGGATGCGTCCTTGACCTTGAAAAAAGTCGATCCAAGGTCGATCCAAGGTTGAATTTGTTCTTCCTCCATATATTGAACTCAAACTGTGCATATCTACGTTTTTTGATGTTCTGAGTACGAAAAAAATGGTGAAAAGAATCCAGGATGCGTCCTTGACCTTGAAAAGGGTCTATCCAAGGTCGATTCAAGGTCGAATTTGTTTTTCCTCCATATATTGAACTCAAACTGTGCATATCTACGTTTCTTGATGTGCTGAGTCAGGAAAAAATGGTGGAAAAAATCAAGGATGCGTCTTTGATCCCGAAAAAAGTCGATCCAAGGTCGAATTTGTTTTTTCTCCATATATTGAACTCAAACTGTGCATATCTACATTTTTTGATGTGCTGAGTGAGAGAAAAATGGTGGAGAAAATCAAGGATGCGTCCTTGACCTTGAAAAAAGTCGATCCAAGGTCGAATTTGTTTTTTCTCCATATATTGAACTCAAACTGTGCATATCTACGTTTTTTGATGTTCTGAGTACGAAAAAAATGGTGAGAAGAATCCAGGATGCGTCCTTGACCTTGAAAAGGGTCTATCCAAGGTCGATCCAAGGTCGAATTCGTTCTTTCTCCATATATTGAACTCAAACTGTGCATATCTACGTTTTTTGATGTGCTGAGTAAGAGAAAAATGGTAGAGAAAATCAAGGATGCGTCCTTGACCTTGAAAAAAGTCGATCCAAGGTCGATTCAAGGTCGAATTTGTTCTCCCTCCATATATTGAACTCAAACTGTGCATATCTACGTTTTTTGATGTTCTGAGTACGATAAAAATGGTGAAAAGAATCCAGGATGCGTCCTTGACCTTGAAAAGGGTCTATCCAAGGTCGATTCAAGGTCGAATTCGTTCTTTCTCCATATATTGAACTCAAACTGTGCATATCTACGTTTTTTGATGTGCTGAGTAAGAGAAAAATGGTAGAGAAAATCAAGGATGCGTCCTTGACCTTGAAAAAAGTCGATCCAAGGTCGATCCAAGGTCGAATTTGTTCTTCCTCCATATATTGAACTCAAACTGTGCATATCTACGTTTTTCGATGTTCTGAGTACGAAAAAAATGGTGAAAAGAATCCAGGATGCGTCCTTGACCTTGAAAAGGGTCTATCCAAGGTCGATTCAAGGTCGAATTTGTTTTTCCTCCATATATTGAACTCAAACTGTGCATATCTACGTTTCTTGATGTGCTGAGTCAGGAAAAAATGGTGGAAAAAATCAAGGATGCGTCTTTGATCCCGAAAAAAGTCGATCCAAGGTCGAATTTGTTTTTTCTCCATATATTGAACTCAAACTGTGCATATCTACATTTTTTGATGTGCTGAGTGAGAGAAAAATGGTGGAGAAAATCAAGGATGCGTCCTTGACCTTGAAAAAAGTCGATCCAAGGTCGAATTTGTTTTTTCTCCATATATTGAACTCAAACTGTGCATATCTACGTTTTTTGATGTTCTGAGTACGAAAAAAATGGTGAAAAGAATCCAGGATGCGTCTTTGATCCCGAAAAAAGTCGATCCAAGGTCGATCCAAGGTCAAATTTGTTCTTCCTCCATATATTGAACTTAAACTGTGCATATCCACGTTTCCTCATGTTCTGAGCACGAAAAAAATGGTGGAAGGAATCAAAGATGCGTCATTGACCTTGAAAAAGGTCGATTCGAGGTCGAATCTTCTTTCCCCATATATTCAACTCAAACTGTGTACATCGACGTTTATTGATTTGTCGAGTACGAGAATGATGATGAAAAAAATCCTGGATGCAGCCTTGACCTTGTACAAGGTCAATTCAAGGTCGAGGTTCTTTTTTTTCTCATATTGAAGTCACATTTTGTGTACGTAGTTTTTTTGAAATGCTGAGTACGAGGAAAATCAGGAAAGAAATCCTGAAAGCGTCCTTGACCTTGAAAAAGGTAATTCCAAGATCCAATTTATTTATTTATTCCATATTTTGAACTCTCACCTCTTACATCTATGTTTTTTGATGTGCTGAGTGAGGAAAAAATTGTGAAAAGTCCTGGAAGTATTATTGATTCTACATGAAAACACTTCAAGGTGGAATATTGTTTCCCTCATTTCGACCCAAGACATCTTGAAGTTCGTTGGGGATCTGGGTACGACAAAAACGGTACAAAATTCGGAAAATATATTTCAGCTGTAGAGACAGTTTATCAACAAACCAAAGCAATTATGTGACTGTTCGCTCTCAGCATGACCCAGGACCAGCGACGTGGACGCGGCGAAAATTTGATCCCTTCGAGGTGCTTATTTTCCGTGAGTCCCCTTGCCTCTCACGTCGGGGTGCTTCATTCCCGTGAGTCCCCTTGCCTCTCACGTCGGGGTGCTTCATTACCGCGAGTCCCCTTGCCTCTCACGTCAGGGTGCTTCATTACCGTGAGTCCCCTTGCCTCTCACGTCGGGGTGTTTTATTACCGTGAGTCCCCTTGCCTCTCACGTCGGGGTGCTTTATTACCGTGAGTCCCCTTGCCTCTCACGTCGGGGTGCTTCATTACCGTGAGTCCCCTTGCCTCTCACCTCGGGGTGCTCCATCACCGTGAGTCCCCTTGCCCCTCATGTGATCTTGAATCAATCAATCTCATGGCAATGTCACTTTAGTATGGTACTCTTCAAAGCATGGCGTTATGCATAGAGGTATATCACAAATGGAGCATATGTAGTTCGTTCGAGATGTTTTTTTACGCAAACTACACAATTGGCACCTTCGTTTTGTAGTACATTGAGGGAAGTGGCGACCAAGTAATCGAGTGGCACAGAGTTCGTTACGGGTAATCGGGTTACGAGACTCCAGTCTCATTAATCCTCTAGCTACTTGTAAACGAAATGAAGGAAAAGATCTTTGTTCTTGATTTTTCAGTCTGTATAAAGCGTGAGCATTACACAGGCATAAATCAATAAGGTGAAAAAAAAGCTTCCTATACCACCTCATTGTTTTTCGCACTGTTTCCGTTATCAAGAGTTGTCTATCAATATTATCAATGCCGCCCATATTCTTATTCATGAATACATGTTGGCTTTATAATGTCTCCTTTTGTTTTATAATTTTCTTTCCCAGTTGCACAGAATTCTGGTTCGCGTACACTTGTAAGCATGCGAACACTTCGTTTGTCTTCCTATTTCATTGCCATCCAAGCATATTTATGAGCGACTTGTATTTCACCTCGCTGTAATTTGTTTTCCAGCTTTGGCATTCCCTTTCTATTTGCTTTGACTGTTCCACAAATTCCCGTATCACGATGATGCAGAAATTCAGCCAAACTAGGGGATGTGTACCAATTGTCTGTATATATAACATGACCCTCATGAAAATAAGGTTGTAAAAAGTGACAATATCACCGGTAACACCTCAACTGAACTTTTGATACTCAGTATCTGATCCGGTGTAAACAATAAAGCCTAGAATGAATCCAGTATCGCAGTCTACCAACTCAAACAACTTGATACCGAAACGATCCCTTTTCAACGGAATATTTTGTTTGAATCGAAGCCTACCTTTCCACAATAACAGACCTCCGTCTATACACAGGTTTTTGCCTGGTATGAGAGCTGCCGAAAATTTACTTTGTAGGTGGTCTATCACTGGTTTTATTTTCCGTAAAGGATGATTGACAAATTCTGAATCATCTTCATTATCTTGGGAGTGTAATTGTCGCAGAATTTGGAAATATCTATCACGATGCATTCTTTCTTGAAAAATCGGAGTATGAAGCAAAGGATCCGTAGACCAATAATCTTTCAAATCACCTTTCCGGACATGGCCCATGAGAATGGAGAGACCAAGAAACATTTCAAATTCATCTTTGGTCAAAGGGCACCAGTCTTTCATATGGGAAGATGAACTTTGAGGATTCTGGGCATGGTAACGATTTGTCTCGTCTACAATCCTTTGAACCAGGGAAGAATCGGAAAAATAATTGGAAAAATCTATTGGCAAATTTCCCGTTATAAGAGCGTTAGGATTCATTCTGAAGTTTCCTTCGAAATCTCTGATTGATGGGTAAAAATTCGCATCATGAAAAATTTGAGTTCGGTCATAGGTGGGGTCTTCCAAATTAATGGCTTCAAATTCTTCATTCCCAGGATCTTGTTCTTCTGGTTCGGATTCATCGCTACTCCAAGCCTCTCTGTCAGTCATTTTATAAAACAGCAGCTACTGAATAAATAGGATCTGCACCTGAGGAGGAAGACCGTCAAATGTTCTAATAGGAACTGTTGGTGAAATAACCACAGCCAAATGAGGATCCGTTCGAAATATCTTGGAAAAGCCTGCGTGAGGTACTATCGCCGGACCTGTGGAGAGGAACCGCGAAATATCCTAAAGAAGAATGTTGATCAAATAATCACCGCCAAATGAGAACGCCCTTGAACTATCCTGAAAAGGACCGTCCAAGTTATGATCATCGTACCTGAGATGAATGAACGCGAAATTTGTATGTTTATATGGATATATTTATATTTATATATGTATATGTACCCAAGATGTCAAACGAACACAGAGTGGGTAATTTACTTCAAACACTGATTTTCTTAGGAATCCCTTCTTTGCCATTAGGCACACCCGGTTCAAGGATGAATCCGCAGGGTACCCAAAGTATAATGTAGAAACAAAAACACGAGTTCCAGTGCCGCCTACAACTTGGTCGGGAACTAAAGCTCACACACACAACGATACCACATATACGTTTACACTCACACTGAAGGCGCTATTAGGATGCCAATTCAGCAAATTGTATCAGACTGAAGTATGTAGTATACGATGCTTCTGAGTTATTTGGATTTTCGAAAAAATCTAAAAATGCTCATATCTCAAGAACGAAGCCTCCAGAAATTTTTTCCCAAACGGGAAACAATTGCATTTTGGTTGCAGAATATGCTCTCAAAAGGTCAGACATGTATTCTGGGACACCCTGTATATATATATATAGATATATCCACATACATATATACAAATTTCGCGTTCATTCATCTAAGGTACGGTGATCATATCTTGGACGGTGCTTTTCAGAATAGTCAAAATATGAAAGAAATAAGTTAATTGGATCTTGGAATTACCTTTCCCAAAGTGAAGGACGCATCCAGAATTTCTTTTCACCATTTTTTTCGTACTCAGCACATAAAAAAACGTAGATATACACAGTTTGAGTTCAATATATGGAGAAGAAAAAATTCGACCTTGAATCGACCTTTTTCAAGGTCAAGGACGCATCCTGGATTTTTTTCATTATTTTTTTCGTACTCAGCGCATCAAAAAACGTAGTTATACACAGTTTGAGTTCAATATATAGAGAAAAAAAAATTTGACCTCGAATTGACTTTTTTCAAGGTCAAGGACGCATCCTGGATTTTTTTCATTATTTTTTTCGTTCTCAGCACAAAAATTCACCCTCGAAAAACACTCAAAATCCCCTTTCCCCAGGTGGTCCCTTTTGGGACCAGTCCCGTCCTCTAAAGGTTGGATAGATTCGGTAAGTAAAATGCATTCGAAGCTTTTCCAAAATAAGTATTATAGTTCGCAGTTTCATATACATAGCTTGTTTCTCTTATATCATATGTTGAACAATATTGTTTTTCTCTATATTCTCGTGTAGAACAATATCTTATAACTAATACGTATATGTATAACTGTTCATAATTCATTATTCCAAATTCTTTTCTGTTTCCACGATCGGACATAATTTTAATGATTCTGTTAATTAATGCTGTGATTCTCATTTTGAGATATCCCGGTGCTCTACTATAAATCGTTATTCCGTATCTGATATGTGATTCTGCAAGAGCATGATATATTGTTTTTTTCGCTTTCAAGGTAAGATGGTTCTTGATATAATATATTTTGGAAAGAATTATTCTTACACAGGTTCTCGATGTGAGACTTCCATTTGAGGTCCGAATCTATCAGTATTCCCAAGTATTTTACCGTCGATGAGTAGTGCAATGTTGTACAATTTTCGCAACTTGTTTTCATTAAACAGCTATGCGTGTGTATTTTCAGTTTATTATTTTCGTTGTCCAAGTCGAAATCTGTTCGACCACTACAAAGCATGCTGACTTGTGTTTTCTTTGCGTTCAAAACTAATTTAATAACATTTAGATATTTACATATATTGTTCATATCTTTTTGTACTAATTCTATTCCCGTTTTCAGATTTTCGTGAGCAAATTGCATCCCGACATCGTCGGCATATATATAAGGTGTTGAATGCAGTTTCAAGCGGGTCAGATCACTCATATATATGTTGAAAAGGATCGGTGAAAGGATCGCTCCTTGGAATACCCCATATTTCTGTACTGCAGGTATACTTAAAGAGTTGTACTTGTATGTGTATATTTGTTAAATAATCCTGGAACCATTTGAACATTTTACCCCCGATACCTACTTCTTCTAATTTCCTGAGTAATATTTGGTAATCTACTGTATCAAAAGCTGCCGATAGGTCAAGATATACCGAAATTGTATACTTGTATCTATCGATCTTACGGTTTGCTTCATCAATGAAATTTTCTGAGAGTAAAGTTGTGGATTTAGCGGATATAAATCCATATTGTTGTTCACTCAATATACGATTCTTCGTACAATATTTACAGATCTCTTGATTTATGAAATATTCTATTATCTTCATTATTGAGTTCAGACCCTCAATTGACCTATAATTTTTCGTGTCATTTTTCACTCCGTTTTTATATATTGGTGTCAAAATAACCATTTTCATTTTTTTCAGGGATTTTTCCTGTGCTGAGGATGCAGTTACATGAGTGGATCAATACTACTCCTAGGACATCGATATTATTTTTCAAATCAATCATCCTTATTTTATCCTTCCCTGGAGCACAAATAATTTTTATATTTTTTAATATGTTATTCAAGTCCGAAACAGTCATCTTTCTAATATCAAAACTACTAATTCTTTGCCCATCATTTTCCTTCCAGTGTCACTCTGTCGTTTCTTGAGAATCTTCATTACCCAAAGATGATCTTATGTTATCTATCTTCCCCTGGAAAGACAATAAGAATCTATCCCCTAATTCGTCCCTATCTTCATTGCCAAAAGAATTCAAAATGTTCTCATATGCTGATAATTTCTTTCTCCTACCTGAGATTTGATTAATACAATTCCAAGTATCTCTGATATTTCCTTTTAATTTTTCTAATAGCTTATAGTAATAGTCACTTTTCTGTTTCCTTAATAATTTCACTAGCCCATTCCTTACTTGTTCGAATTCTGTTCTTAATTTCTCATTGTACCTATCTTTCTTGATCCATGACCATAATCTCTCTTTCTTTTTTATCTGTCCTAGAATTTCTTCATTTATCCAGCCTCTATCATTTTTAATATTGATCGCTTCCTTTTCAGATTGGCTGGAATTATAAATTTCCTTAAATCTATCAACAATTTCATTGTATATGTATTCTGCGCCATACCTATTAACTAGGTATGTCCAGTCTATTTCTCTGATTTTCTCATTCACTATCTTTGTATTTATATATTTCACTTCTTCAGCTGCTCATCATTGTTTCCTCCTTCCATTCTCACGGTAATCCCTATCATTTAATGGTCCGCTATTTTTTGCGTAACCAAACATGCTAGTACATCAGATGAATCGATGTTCGTAATCACATGGTCAATACAAGTGGAAGTGAGAGTATTTCCCATGAATTCTTCTCTTGTTGGTGATTCTGTCATGTTATTAAGTCCATAGGAAGATAGTAAGTTCAAATACGTATTCGTATCATAGTTATTTTCTAATATGTTGATATTTATATCACCTATTATAATTATTTGTTTCCTCTTATTTGTTTCTATTGCGATCCAATCCTCAATTTCTTTCAAGAACTGATTCCAGTTAGTACGAGGAGGTCTATATATGACCAGTAAGTTTATTATTGAGCGTTTTCTTTTCAATTGTATCAACATATTCTCTGCGTTGATAAAATCACATTGCATATTTTCTCATTCAAGATCTTGTTTGTAAAATACTATTATTCCTCCACCTTTGGAATCAGTTCTTAGCTTATTATATTTCTTGAAAAATTGTATATTATGTAGATCATTCTCCTCTTTGTAGTTCACTCCAGAAATCCCCTTCTTGCGGCCATCTCATTTCACTAATTCCCATTACATCGATACCCAACCTCTTCATTTCCAGTTTCAAATTTTCTAATTTTCCTGTTTGTCTCAGTGATCTAACATTCCACGCTCCGACTCAAAGAATGTTCTCTCTCTTCCCTATCTTCTTTGGGTTTCTATCTTGTTTGATGAGGTTCTCTCGAGCAGCCTCCACCCGGAGATCCGAACGGGAGGCTATTTTACCTCCGGAATATTTCACCCGGGAGAACGCCATCATGTTGTTTTTGTTGCTTTTTTTTCAATAAATCAAAATTCAAAATTCCAGGTTCGGAGAAAAGATTTCATTTCCTCGGGAATATTGAAAGATGTCAAGGAAGGTAGTTTCCCCTTGCTTTCCCTTCGTTTCTGCCGATGTTCCTGGCGTTGGGATGATTTAGTTTCTCTCTGTTTGTATTCTCCATCTCGAGTAGTTTATTCCACCCGAAGAAGAGACCCAAATCTGAGATACTTATCCTCCCCACCACGTAAAGGAAGCAGATACTACCAAGGATGGATAAAAAGGATATCAAGGACAGGTATCAAAAATATCCCCTGGAAGACCCGCAATCATCCCACGGGGAGGCTCACTAGAAGTGGAGAGGATCAATAAATTCATTTAAATTCTCGAGATTGAATATGGAACGGTTTGAACCCCAAGGCTTTGGTACCAAGAAGAACGAAAGAATAAATTGCCTCCCACACTCCTCAATCACACCTTCCAATAAAAGCTCATTCATTTCTTTTCTAATTTCCTCCCTTTCTTCAGAAGAAAAAATTTTTTCCTCTCGTGAAACTGATTGAAACGGTGTTTCTGTGAATGGAATTTTGTATTCATTCGCATTTTTGGAGATACATTCGTCTGAAATGATTTCTTTCCACCTCTCCAGAAAATGACATAAGCGTTCTGCGATCTTTTTCACCTTCATTTCCTTGATGATAACTGGCTCGTCGTTCAAGAGATTGTTCTCGATGGACGTTGCGTTGACGTGTATGGTTTTGGTCTGAATTTTATCACTCGACGTTTTTGTTCATAACCCACCTGACAACTGCTCGTCGCACAGTGGAGTATTTATACGAAAAACTTGGTCAAAAGTCTAAATTGTGGAATTCTCTAAGGACCTTCAAGATTCGTTTTTTCATATGCTCCAATTCCCGCCATTTCCCATCGTGAATGCCATCGGTCATAATTCAATTATTAATATTTAATTGCTTTTAGCGACCACGGAAACTCTCGAATACTGAGTTTTGAGTGAATTCAAAGGTTCATCATATTTTGGGCTAGGTTTTTGGGCTTATGAACTACTGTACGTCACTTCATACACAATCAATTATTTTTCCATACAATAACAATTAAAAATTTTTTATGCAGTTTCCGGATCTCTAAAGTATGTATATTCTATCACTTGAGAAGAACTCTGGTCGAGGCGTGTAGAACATAGGTGAATCTCTATTCGTTCATAGGAAAAGGTAATGAGAAATAGCAATGATCCAATATTTTGGATTCTTCATCATGTCATTGTGAAGATCATAAACAAATTGAATTTCCAATGCAATATCCATGGAATAATATTATATAGCCCCTTACTCGATATTTATTGGAATATCATCGATTTTCATTCATCTATATATTTTTTTATTTATTATCATAAACGGGTCCGTACCTTTTGAATACAAAAGGAAAGCACAATACAAGCAAGACTAAAAATTACTAATCACATCTTACATATAGCTTCATAGAGAGATGCTTCAAGTGGTTATATCCCCCTCATTCTCTAAAAACAAAAGCTTTTTTCAATAATTTTTTTTTTTAGCATTCCTTTATGATAATCATGAACAATCAATACACCAATCGATTCAGCAGCTCTTCAGGAGTGAGAAAATTTTTTGTTGTTGAAAATTTTTTGCAAAATGGCGGCTGTAGGAGCGTTTTGCTGGACACTATGGTTTGGAATCTGCAAGCAGCAGAACTCGAAGAGTTTTCATCCAATCGACTCGAAAATTGAACTAACTTCATCATGTGATTATCTACTGAAGTACACACGATTTTCACAATTGGTCAACAGGATTTTTTTTTATGAACAACCAAAGTCGATTTTTTTCGGAATTTCGAATGATTTGTTGAAGGTCTTGCCAGTTTGCGTAGAAAATTCCTCAAATTATGATCGTGTGTACTTCACTTGATAATTACACGATGAAGTGACAGTTCAATTTTCAAGTCGATCGGATGGAGACTCTTCGAGTTCTACTATTTGCCGATTTCAAACCATAGTTTCCAGCAACACGCTCCCGCAGTCGCCATTTCGCAAATAATTTTCGATGAAAAAAGTTCTTCTTACTCTCGGAGAGTTGCTCAATCGATTTGCGTATTGGTTGTTCATGATTTCAAACCTTTTTTTTAGAGAATAACCCCAGCAACGTCATTCATGGAACTGTCTAGGGCCCCGCGAGAATCTAGCCAAGGGCTAGAAAGAGTCTAGTGGCTAACGGGGAACTTGTAAGGGCCTAGCGAGTGCTGATGTAACGCTTGCTCGGGAAGGGAGATATAACACCTTAAAGCGCAGTAATGAAGGTTCAAATGAATCAATTGATTCATCTCAGGAACTCCTCAATTTACATGTGCGTGTGATTGAGTAAAAATACTGAGATTCAGATTTAAGATAATACAAGCCTAAATAACGTCACTTTCTTTAGAAATCTGCTCGGAACATTCAAATTAATCGATTCTAAAATGGATTCGCATCCAATATAACCGTTGATAATTTTGTACGAAAACGAACAATGATTAACTTCCCTACCCCGAATAGCTACAACATGAATTGTTCTCTTTATATGCAAGCGGAACTATTCTTTTTCATTTTTTGCCTGAAGATTTATATGAACACTATATGCTACTGTTGCGTCGTGACGCGTGAATATGACCTATCCGTCATACATCTTGTACTTCCATCCTCATTAGACTACATATATTCTAATTCATGGAGTAGGGGGTCAAGCCCTACTCGATGTGATTACCGATAATTATACTCCAGCAGTGCGCAAAAAGACTCTCTTGCGAAACCACGTTCGTTTGTTCTTATCTGTTTCACGTGGTGACAAGTTCATACTCCTCATTTTCTTCGATACTCAAGATACCTCTGGTTTTGATTCACTCTCTCCGGTGTATCGAGGAAACATCGACTTCAACTTCCTTTAATTCTGGCTGGACCATCCATCTATTCAAGGAAGTCCTTTCATCTCTAACACGAGGGACGTCCACTACGTCGTGCCAGCTCAGCATTTTCTAAGGTGGCCACTTCGTGGTATGAATGGATGCTTGTCTGTATGTATTCGATCGCGCTCATTTCTGGCCAGAAATTATTCTCTCTGTTTTTCACATTTAAGTCTATGGACACCATATTTCTTTCGATAAGTTTCTACTCGTCACCTTCTGTGACAACTCCTTAATTGAGCTACTGATAGCTTTTGTAGTCAGATTTCAGATTTTATCAATTATAGTGTTTTTATCAATTACTCTACACTGTGTTTTCTCAAGAAACTTCCTAGAACGAGACAGAATTCAACCCTTTCCCTTTTCCCTAATACAGTCCGCTTTATTTGAAGGTATCTCATTTTCAGTTTCTTTTTTTTGTAACGGTTTTACTTTATGTCGTATCGACGAAGAACGCAACACTACTGTTTACAGCTTATCGAGTCCTATCTAATGAACAATTGGCTACTGTTCACACTGCTTATGCACATTCTTTATTGAAGACGCTTTTCGTCTTGAGGAGACTCAAGCATGGGAAAGTGGGGGAGGGGGAAAAGTCAAACTTTGCGCGAACTTTTTTCAAAAGGTACGTAATTATTACGTCACTCTCAATGTCAGATAATTTCACAATTTCATGCTTTAGCCTTCAGAAATCATTGGGGAATTGAAACTGCGTGGCAGTGCGCAATCCCAAGTACGTGATTCATTATTATCTACTTTGATTTTGTATTAATTACGTATCTTTGAAGGGAAGTTCACGCAAAACTTTACTCTTCCCCTCTCCCACTTCCCCATGCTTGAGTCCCCTTGATGCTGACATATTATGGCAAAGATACTCAAGTTATGAATGTACATAATCTATCACACACCGCAGATTATGTGGAATATATAAATGCACCACTGACAGAATTTTCTGTATTTCCCTTCGAGAATGTCACAGGATGCGTGGAGCGATCAATGAAAGGCCACAAGGATTCACTTGCATGATTAGCCGTTCATCTTGAGCAATTGCAAAATGCACCTGATACTTTTACAATTGAATTCAAGAGTTTATCTGATACAGTAACGGATGGGAACGAACTGAATTCGGGTGAAATCATGAAAATCATGCTCCTTGTGTCATTGAAAAAACCAATTTGACAACTGATGATAATTCAATCAAACACGTTAAATTTCATCCGTTAGAAGATCTGATTACATATCATTTGTCTTCAAGAAAAATTGGTATCACGTATCTTGGAAAACGTAAAAAACAAATCAGATGCTCCAACATTTCAAACTGTGAAAGAAAATTCACAAATACTGTGACTGAAGGAAAAAATATTTCTACAGTAAGACCCCACAATAAGAACACTAACCTTCTCTTTTCAACACAAGGCAACAACCGTTCGAATGGAGAAGTGAGTGCGTATTCTGATTGCGGGGTCTTACTGTATACATCTGGAGAATGATGTGAATATACATCTATGGAGTATATCAAAGTGATATGATTTGCGTTTGAGCTGTTTGTGGAAACAGAATAATAATCCAGTGTTGGAAAATCGGAAGATGAAAATTCCAATAGGTAATAAAAAATCAAATTCTCGAATATTGTTCTCAAATATATCCCATTACAAACCATCAATATCCTGCAGAAGATGCCAAATAGAATTAGAAGAATTTTGCTGAAAACTATGCTGTTTCTGTCCTCTAAAATGACGTTCTAACCAGAAGATGCCAGCATTTGGCCATCTGGCAATTTTCATCCCCTCCATCACCCCCATCTGTATTGAAATCACACACATACGATGAAACCACCGAAAAGAAAATTTGATCGTGTGGAGCGTGATGGAGAGGGTCAAGCTTGTCAGCCAACCAAATACTGGCAACAATGAGAGTGAAGCTAGCAGCCGCAAGCTAGCAGCCGATTGATATAACTTTTTATCTACATCAATTTTAATGTCTTTCATATCAAAAATCGACTCAGTAGCTTCCGACCATACAGTTTGGCTACCTGGACATTGAATGAAACAATTCTATCGAAATTCACATCAGTCGGCTGCTAGCTTCACTTTCATCTGGCATCACTGGTTTCAATCCGATTACCCTTCTAATCGCACTGTGAGGAATGTTTACATGAAACTTTACATACATGTATGTGATGTAATCAACACATACGTGGGAATGAAATTTCCCATGAATATTCAGGAAAATTTTATGAATTTACATTGAACATCCCACAAAAACAATAATTTTCATGTATTTATGTGTAGGAATCCCGTTGCCGGTACGAGAATTCATTTTTCCCATACAAGGATAGAAAATTTCCTTCATACAGGTTTGAGAAAATTCTGAATATCTTGACCAGCGCGATACCAGCTGACATTCCAAACCTGTATATTAGGATGATTCAGAAAAAATTTTCTCTCCATTTCGTCCATTACGCCCCAAAATATTGAAGTCCACGTGGAAAAAGAAGTTTCCTGAACATCTAAACGGAATCGAACAAGTTTCAGAGGTCGCTACCAGCCATTTTCGATATTTTTGGTATGAAAAATCTTGAAATTCTCTAAATGTTGAAAATCGTACAACTTGGGCAGATTTGATGATAAAGGCATAAAATTTCCAGACAATCTTCGCTCATATAAATACTTCGCGGATATCAAATTGAAGAATTTATTTAAGAACAAAATTTTTACCTTGTTGTTGTTATGGAGAATAAAAATTGTTCCATTAATAACAAAAAGGCGCCAGCAATCTGTGACATGGTTTCGGCTCCAAATGGATTCCGAGTACTCCAATAACACATTTCAAGAATCAAATGCTTCCACGTCGGTGAATTTGTTGCTGCAAACGTATTTTAACGGAAAATTTCCGAAAAGCACATTAATTATCATCACATCTCATAACTGATTTATGTTAATTTGTTTTCAATCGCATCAACTGAGGCCGCGGATGCAATAACAGCCTTAGCGTTCGAACACATTTTAGATCTGATCCGGGAGACCAGCAGAACGAGGAAATAAAAAAACTCGTCAAAATGAAAAATAAAAAATACAGCCTGTTGAAACTGATCAAAATACACATTTTTCTCATGAACAATTTTTTTCTATCATCAATAGTTTCCAAGATAAAAATTCAAAAGTGAAAATTTTCATTTCTCCAAAATCAATAGAATTCAATATATATTTTGCGATTACTTAGCGAGGAGTCATCGCAATGACTTGAAATTTGGTATATAGCTCCAGTAATGATCCCCGAAAACAAATCGTGAGTGAAAGTTGTCAAAATATTCCATCATTCAATCAACATTGATTAATAAACAAATGCTTTTGAGAATACGCGCTCGCAAGGTTCCACGGAAAAAAGTATCGAGGGAATTTTTGATTTGGAAAAACTCAAAGCGACAAAGTTGTTCGTCAATGTCTGAAGAAGTTTCCCTGAAACTGTTACATCAATCGAGTAAAAAATGTGGAATATATTGAACAATGTTCATAGTGCCGCGACTCGCTCACCGTCACGGCAATACTATTCACCTACGATATACGACACTATGCTCGGTGGTTCATAAGCGAGTCGCTTCAGCGTACCAAATATTCAATATTCTCCATCTTTTTCACTCGATTGAACTGAGAATTTCAGGGAAACGTCTTCAAACATTGACCAGCTACTTTCCAAATCGAAAGTTCTATATAGGTTTTTTTAATCAACAAACTCAGAGGTGAAATAAAAGTGTTCTAATTTATGTGGACAAGGTGAAATGTATCACCTATTGATCAATTTCACTTGTATAAAGGAACATGTTATATGACAAGGATTTGTCATTCGTTCCAAACAAATTCTTCTTCTGTTGGTGTATTTTTCCAGCGATTCCTATTCATTTTTCGAGCCGTAATGAAAGAAATAAACAATTTTTCTTACATACAGATGTTCTAAAACTTATTCAATCTTTTTATTGTTAAGTATCACAGGTAATCTTATAACATCTTTGAACATATTATATTTCGTAATATGAATATGCCAAACATACATAAACAAGAACCTTAATCCATTAACATTACATAAACACCTCATTAGAATTTCAATCTATATTCTACACCTTTGAGTTTGCCCTAGTAAAAAACGAACATATATGACCCATACATAATCCATACATAATACATATAAAATTCATATATGATTCATATATGAGAATGCATAGAATCATATACAATCCATATTTAATCCATATGTGATCCATATATGATCATATATGACTCATATATAATCCATATAAAATCCATATACGAAAAATATTTCATGTGACAGAATTTGTTCACATGTATGGGAAAGTCTTGCATCGAAGGGTCATATATGGATTCTGTATGGGCCATATATGATCATATACGGATTCAATATGGATTGCATATGAATTATATATGGTCATATATGACCATGTGTGGTTTCTACATGCTTTATGTATGTTCTTATATGATTCATTTTTACTAGGGTGATTGAAAAAAACCTATATAGAACTTTCGATTTGGAAAGTAGCTGGTCAATGTTTGAAGACGTTTCCCTGAAATTCTCAGTTCAATCGAGTGAAAAAGATGGAGAATATTGAATATTTGGTACGCTGAAGCGACTCGCTTATGAACCACCGAGCATAGTGTCGTATATCGTAGGTGAATAGTATTGCCGTGACGGTGAGCGAGTCGCGGCACTATAAACATTGTTCAATATATTCCACATTTTTTACTCGATTGATGTAACAGTTTCAGGGAAACTTCTTCAGACATTGACGAACAACTTTGTCGCTTTGAGTTTTTCCAAATCAAAAATTCCCTCGATACTTTTTTCCGTGGAACCTTGCGAGCGCGTATTCTCGAAAGCATTTGTTTATTAATCGATGTTGATTGAATGATGGAATATTTTGACAACTTCCACTCACGATTTGTTTTCGGGGATCATTACTGAAGCTATATACCAAATCTCAAGTCTTTCCGATGACTCCTCGCTGAGTAATCGCAAAATATATATTGAATTCTATTGATTTTGGAGAAATGAAAATTTTCACTTTTGAATGTTATCTTGGAAACTATTCATGATAGAAAAAAATTGTTCATGAGAAAAATGTGTATTTTGATCAGTTCTAACAGGCTGTATTTTTTATTTTTCATTTTGACGAGTTTTTTCATTTCCTCGTTCTGGTGGTCTCCCGGATCAGATCTAAAATGTGTTCGAGCGCTCAGGCTGTTATTGCATCCGCGGCCTCAACTATTGTTTTTTCCTTCGCGTTTGGGATATTTTTCCGATGTTTTTGAACTCCAAGTAATATTGCCTGTTCCTGCTTCTCGTCCTTTGAATGAGTCGCGTCAAAATTCTGAAACAATGCAACTCCTCTCTCTGCGACGTCATTTACAACTTTCAAATTTTGGACTATTTTTTTATAACCCAGGTGATCTGTCTTCAACGCATTTTGAAGGTTCAACTTCACGAACCCAATCGGTTTTCAAATTCAGATTTCTGAAAAATCAATGCTTTTGTGTGTCACGAAAGTTCCAAGGTCTATTTTTTCTACATTATCGCCTCATTCAACTAATCCCTTAATGATCATATCTTCCGTTGAACATTCTACGTGCAGTGCTTCGCTAGAACTATTTCCGTTCAAAATTTTTACTATTGCAGTCAAAGTTGGGATGGCAACCCTTTCATCGAATAAGCATAGTGGAATCATTTCTTCAGACAAATACCATAAGTGTTGAGAAAACTGACTGGCAGTAGATTTAGATATTTCAGCATCAGTTTTTTTGTCATAACAAAGATTTTCCATGTACACTATGAACAATGCCAATCTATTAATACTATTCTTCTCCCTTGTTGTTAAATGAAACTGATTATGTAATATAAAAGAAAAAAACTTGGAATATAAAAATTTTGAGTACATAAATGGCTTTGGCCATCCACCTTGCGTGATGGAAAGCTCCAGGAGCACGAAACTTGGGTTGAGTTGTCTTCCGTGAAAAACAAACATTCCTTTGTAACCAACTATATTACGTTTACATTTGCGGTATTTATTGCCGAGGAAGCATGAAGCCGAACCTAGGAGTTCTTGAAATCCTCTCTTGGTTGAGCTTTTTGTAATGTATCCCGAATGAAGATCAATATTTCTGTTCCCTCAGGTTCTATCACTTCTCTGATGAAATCATTTGTTTGAGCAGCACAAAACTGCTTGACATCAATATTTTTTCAATTCTCTTGGAACTTCAGAAAGTGGGTACATTTGATCCCGATGATGATGGCATACACGTTGAAAATGCAGATTCCGACACTAGTTCGAATCAAGAGACGCGATAGCGTCTCGACGCCAAGTACATGTGAAGAACCTGGAAAAACGCAACAGTTTTCGTCAGGCGCTACTGTGTATATACACTATGGTGGGCCGAAAAACCAAAATTTCTGAAACCCGGAACGTAATAGTGCGGAAAAGACGGTCTGGAGGAACAGAAATCGAATGAAAAAAAGATCATTCAAATCGGTCAACATTTGACCCTCGCGCATCGAGCTTGAAGTTCTTCAGTTTTTACAATATTTAGCGAATGCAATATATTTATTCGGAAAAATTTATATTTCACTATTTAGTATGA
Source organism: Gonatopus flavifemur (assembly GCA_018340375.1). NCBI lineage: Eukaryota > Metazoa > Arthropoda > Insecta > Hymenoptera > Dryinidae > Gonatopus > Gonatopus flavifemur. The sequence goes on from JAFFJZ010000009.1 coordinate 18,702,123, forward strand.
GGAAATAATTGTTGAGTATATAAAAGAGTTTGCAATCCCTCATAACTCCGCAGGAAGCTTCAGATGAGAAAATGCCAAAGGAAAAATCGAATGAATTTTCGTGAGGATTGGGCTCCTGAAAAGATTTCAATCATTTAAAATCATCTTGTATACAATATAAAAGTTCTTGATTGTGCAGCTCTTGGCTCGACTTGAATATCTCAAGCGACTCAGAACTCACCACGAGAAGGTAGCTACACTTCGAGTTCCGCCCACGCCCTCCCCAACCAACCATCCAAAAAGGGCATACATGTTTTTTTTGATTTTTATGTTTTTTATTTTTTCATAAGAGCATACATAACATACATATTATTGAATATGTAATGGTATATTGTCAATTCAAAGTGATCTTCCACTCCTAAACAGGGAATTGTGCCTTGTTCGAGAACGAAGGCATGCTTTTTCTGGACATCAAAGTGGTTCGGATAAAACCATCCCTATTCTTATACCCAACAACTTTTCCTGCTGCCTCTGTCACCAACTTAACACAGCGCTCGACTGATTAAGTATGGCAAGGAAATCCTTTAACATACCTTACCTTAACCAATCTGGGATGGATGTAGATTCTATCCGCGAGGTTATGTATTCAGTTGAGACATAGTGTAAAAGGGGTGGCGAAGTCGGTTTAGTGGAATTCCAGTCGATACATTGTGAATAGTCTGTCGCAGCAAAGTTAATTTTTGGGATCAAAAAATCACGAACTGGCTTCTTTTGCTTTGGATTTGCTGTTCTTGCTTCAATTATTTTTTCAGGCCAAGTTCTCTAATATCTCTTCTGTCATCCATTGCCATTGAGAAGAGTAAATTCTCTGGATGAGCGAAGTACGCGTTGCGTTGGATAACAGGATCTATAATTTGGAGGAGATTTTCAGGTAAGTACCCTGAGGTTTCGATAACCTTGAACACATGTTTAGGTCCGTCTAGGATAGAACTATTCCTCTTGATGGTGAACCATGCAGGCATATAACAAGTAAGTATGAACCTCACTATCTGTATCAGTTGATTGGATGGATTGGTTGTTGATATGTATAACCTAAGAGCTCGATCTGCAGCTGTGAGCCACCGAGCATAACACAGCGGGCCAGGATCTGAAACAGCTAACTCTGCAGGACAGTATCCTGATTTGACAGCTGAAACAATATGAACAGATACTTCTGATCCTAGCTAAGTTGTTTGAAAATTTCCTCATCAAGAGATGGGATGTCACTATCAATGCTATCGAACTCAACGACAGGTAAACTTTCGCAATCCACAAGACATTCACCAATTGGACCAGAAAACGATTTTGGACCTGTAGTTTGGCCATCTGAATGCTCAAATAAATGTCCTAATGGAAGCTCATTAAAATGTAACAAGCAAATGATCCATTGGAGTCGTCTTCTGAGAATCATTTCTATATTGTGAATTACACCATTCTTCCATCCAGTATTAGTTGCTGGTCCATCACAACCAATTACATCTAAGTCCTCGAGAGGAATGTTACATTCATTTGGATGTGACATAATGATATCAGTAATATTTCTTCCAGAGCCTGACATTGGAGACAAATGACTGATGTGATTAGACCCTGGCTCTTGAATCAATGAAATGTGTTCCTCTTCCACCAGCCTGCAAAAGTTCTTGGCATGCATTGTTTCAACAACCAGAGTATCATCTTTCCTGCCATCAAAGTATAACCATCGAACGATAATATCAATACTATTCTGTAAGTTGGATCTTACACGTGTCTTTTCTCTCCTTAATTTATTCTTGTCAATAACAAGTGATTTGTCAGATTCATTCTCAATCCTTATATCCTTAAGAACACTCGAAGCGATTGCTGCTTCTGCCCTGTCAGGAATTCCTTACCTATCGCTCACTAACGCAGTTGATTTGAGTGGAATCCTCATCTGTGTGCTTGTTGATGGCTTATATTTTTTTGCAGGGACAAAAGTTTCATCTCCATGATTCTCTTCAGATTCAGGCTCTTGGTGTTCGATTTTTGCTGAAGTCGGTTTAAGAGAACTATCGTGCAAGTCTATTTCATCTGAGTTTATGGCATGAAATTGGCACGAAGATTCTGACCTTTTTCTATCGAAGTCAGTGAGTTCTCGCTCTTGCCTCAGAAGTCTTTTGGTAAGTCTCGTAGATTCTGTTTTGTCAACTCGTCCTATTTTTCCAAATCTCCCATTCCTTTGTCCGCATATGGATCTAATTTCAAGAAATGGAATTTTCTTTGATTTCTCACAATCACAATTATTGGAAATTGGACATGTACAACTCTGAATGCTTTTTTTACAGATGCAGTTCCGAGTCATTGGACGTTTACAGTGTGCCACATCGGGAAGTTGTACAGCTTCCTCCTTGAAATTCCCCAGCTTAACTTCATAACTTTCTTTTTCTTTGTCCCTGGTGTAAGATTTCCGTATTCGGTAATATGAATCGAGGTATGATTCTTGTTTCTGTAACTGTAGGGACAGTTACTAAATCGTACTGAGCCATGATTTCTCGTGCAACTGCTCGAGCTACAGTGGAAAAACTAACTGTTTCGTAATTGACTTCTGAAGCCAGCTTGAATCGTTCTTCAAAACAACATCTCAAAACTTCCTTGTACGTAAGAAGTTGGTAGGTCCTTTGGACTCCCGAAAATTGGACAAGGAAATACTTTCCGACCCATGTGTTTCCTTGGCGCTTCCATCTTCCAATGATGGGAAAGCCTTGGAACTACGAAACGTACCCAATATAATCAGATGGAATGAAGGCCCACTACGCTCTAAATACCGTGAATATCAGTGAAAAAATAACAAAGTTGTTGAGGTAGTCATTTTTGGATCTCTACGGAAGGAAATCAGCAACCGCCAGTATGACCGCTTGCTAAAACAAATGAAGTACTTGCTGGCAAAAATGCAACGCCTCTGCTGTGCTCGTATATTTCTGTGCCGTTCGCGTCACGTGAGTGAGGTGAGCAGTCGATCCGAATATCTGAGCAGTACACTTCTGATCAGCGTGTCCACAACGAATACGAGAACTTACGCATACGGTGCACACGCAAAACTTCTATATTGCGTATATGTATGTATATATATTATATATATATTTATTCATTTATTTATTTATACATTAATCCAACACTATTAACTATGTTTGTATGCTTGACAATCATTTTCTGACACTGAATAATGAAATATAAACTTTTTCGAGAAAATATATTGCATTCGCCAAAAATTGTGAAAACTGAAAAACTTCAAGCTCGATGCGCGAGGATCAAATGCTGACCGATTTGAATGATCTTTTTTTCATTCGATTTGTGTTCCTCCAGACCGTCTTTTCCGCACTATTACGTTCCAGATTTCGAAAATGTTGGTTTTTCGGCACACCCTACCCCACAAACCTCCAGAGTTCCACAAAAATTGGGATCCCCGGTTTGGCACTCTCTCCTTGTGGAATATTGCATTCTTCATGGCATATCCTGATTTCGGATCTTATTCGTTCTTAAACAATTCAATTTCGAAACGATATATGGCGAATGTGCAGGAGATTGTCTACATGCCAGTTATTTGAGAGACGTTTCTATACATCCCGCAAAACGAGGACGCACCAAAATGTATTCCAGAGGTACACCGATCTTTGGGGACTTTTCGATAAATTACACAGTTTGAGGACTTTCTGATATATCACGCAGTTCGAGAACTTCCCGACATATACCGCAGTTTCAGGACATTCTGATATATCCCGCAGTTCGAGACTCTTCAAAATGTATATCGAATTTCTTATGCAGCATCACGAAGACTCTCTGATGCACTTATATCGATACTGACTGGGTGGACTATCGTTATGACCGAACTTCGGGAAGGGATCTGATATTCCTCAAGTACGGCTATAGTTTCATTGTACACAAGCGAGCCTCCCTGACTGAATGCTCAAGGTGAGTGATTGCGACCCTGCGGACCCGGGTTCACGTCCTGAAAAGCATGGATTTTTTCTCATGATATTGATGTTTCTTTTCTTCCATCGAATATGAATATGGATAGATTTCAACGCAATTCATGTGCATCGGGGGAAAATATGATTCAATTCTTGATTCATCACACCCCTGCTGGAAAAATTTTGTTGAATTTTGTTGAGTTTCGTTCCTTTTTGGCACATCCGTTTTTTATTTAAAATTAGCAGAATTCAACTTAATTCAACAAAATTTCGGTAAAATTCAATAATTGTCCGCCAAATTCAGTAAATTTTTAGTGAAATTTGTTGACTTCCGTTGAAATGTCTTGGAGTTTGATCATTCCTATTGAATTTTATTGAAATATGGCTGTGTCAAAAGTGAACGAAATTCAACAGAATTTTTCCACCAGGCACTGTATGATATTTTTTCCTTTCATCGTGAGAGCTGATGATATGTGGTCCATCCATTTGTCAAGATAATTCGAATTGGAGCATTTTTGGCTGGAGCGTTCATTGGAATCGAATTATGAATCAAGACGCAAAAATCAAAATCCACCACATCCACATTCGTCCAATATGTCTTTCGCAACGCAGTAATTCATCGTCCCACGGAATAAAGATTCATTGTATACCCAGGCAGCACAAGAGTTCTGAAAGAGTTCTGAACGGATACAATGTATCCATGACGATCTCTTTCTGAACTCTTGTGCTGTCTGGGTAATACTCCTGCGTTGCGGAGAAGATATCACAACAATTCGAATTCGAGCATAAGATATTTCACTTCAAGATGTTTCAACGAATCAATGAACCACTTACCATGACAATGCCATAAATCAGAGACTAATGGAAGAGATTAATGAGAGGATGAATGGTATTCCTTCCCAATTCACATCACTTGTGTTGATTTCTATCCATGTATTTACATTTAATGCAGAAAAAAATACAACACACCAATATCATGCAAAAAGGCCTCATACTCTGCAGAACGTGAACCAGGGTCCGCGCTTTCGCAGTCTATCACCTCCACCGATCAGTTACCAAGGCTAGCTTGCGTAGAAGGAAATCATAGGCGTAGTGTATGAACGTCTGGATTTTCAAAATCCTTGTTTCTTAGAAATAGTTGCTTATTTGCAAGAATGGCTGGGGAATTTTGAGCTTGATACTGGGCCTCACAAATCTGCAGAGTTTCATAAAATCTGGATCTCCTGTTTGGAACTCTCCCCTTGTGAAATATCGTATTCTCCATTGCATATCCGAATTTCCAATTTCATTCGTCTTCAAATGATCCGACGTCGAAACGATGCATGGCGAATGCGCAGGCCATTGTCTACAGGCCAGTCATTTCAGGGACGTTTTTATACATCACGCAAAACGAGGACGCATCAGAATGTGTTTCAGAGGTACACCGATCTTCAGGGACTTTTCGCTAGATTGCACAGTCTGAGGACTTCCTGATGTATCATGCGATTTGAGGACTCTCTGACATATACCGCGGTTTGAGGACATTCTGATATTCACGTGGTTCCAAGACTTTTAGGAATGTATATCGAAATCTTTATGCAGCATCTCGAAGTCTCTCTTATGCATTTATATCGATACTGACTGCACTGTCAGAAAAATTCTCAATTTTCTTGGAAAATTCCTTGTAAGATTCAATATTCCCATATTAAATTTGATCAAGTCCTCAAATTCAATATATGAAGCTGAAGCTGGTAGTCGTGAAGTTAGCAGCCGATTGTTATAACTCTCCACAATAAATTTTTATCAAGAGTTTAAGCATCTAGGAAGTGTGGTGGAAGGCTGCTCAATCGGTTTCTGATATAAAAAAAGCTTTAACAACCTTTCATCAAACTTACAACAATCAGCTGCTAGCTTTACGGCCGCTAGTTTCAGCTTCATATTCAATGAGAGTTATGAAATTTTAGAATTGCTTATTGAAATGTAAGAAACTAATTATTAAATTTACAAATATCATCAAAATTAAGGAGAAAAATCTCAACTTTAAGAACCATCTCATTGAAATCAATATGATACCCGGAATTTTTATAGATTGTGTTAAATAAAAAGTTTCATAATACGTTCATGAAACTTAAGGCAGATTTTTTTAACAGTGTGGGTAGACTTTCGTTATCACCGAACTTTAGAAAGGAATCTAATATTCCCTATGTACGGCTATAGTTTCATTGTACGCAAGCGAGCCTCCGTGACCGCATAGTCAAGGTGAGGGATTGCCACCCTGTGGACCCGGGTTCACGTCCTGAAAGGCATGAATTTCTTTTTACATGATATCGATGTCTGTCCTCTTTCATTGAATATGAATGTGGATAGAATTCAACAGAATTCGTGGGTAGTATGCGAGAAGCCCGACTGCTTTTTATTGGATGGAGACTAGAGATTTCTAGTGAAATTACTGAACATTACTAGTGATCCACCAATGATAGTGGAGTCGGGCTTATTACCAGTCGGGCATGTTACATAATACCAATTCATGTACATTAGGGGAAACCATGATTCAGTTTTCCATTCATCACACCCCTGCTAGAGAAATTCCGTTGGATTTGGTTGGATTTCCTTCAGTTTTGGCATACTCTGTTTATATTGAAAATTAGCAAAATTCAACTTGATTCAACAAAATTTCGGTAAAATGCAATAAAGACTCGAAGGGACGCGTTGTCAAACTGCATAGTAAATTCCTCAATTTTCTTCTTTCCGCGTATAAAACGTGATATTATTCCATGTTTCCTCTCAATATTTTATCATATGCACTGTTTCAAAGAAAAGTTACAACCACGGTAGAAGAAGTATAGTTAGTTCAACCAGTCCGCCATTTTTGTTCTTATATCACTCGGTTCGCACTATGAAAAAAATATATAGTATCTATAAATGGTACTTGTTCCTCCCTCACACTCAGGTCATCATTCCCTGTGCTGCCCTCAAGAATTCATAGCGCAAACCGAGTCAAATAAGAACATTCATACTATGACGAGGGGGGGGGGGTGAGGTTGGATCACCTATACTTCTTACACCGTGCCCCCGAGGTATAACCTGGAATACAAACGATCCCGAAGTTCATAATCCCGGATAACAATTGTCCCGAAATATAACTATACATTACTAGTCGTCTGCAAATCAATCCGTTCCCTGCTACTTTTGATGAGTTGTGGAAAACTATGCCACAATCCACAAGTTTCTGATAAAAATTAAATCCCAAACACCTAAACACTTGGGGAATGATTCATGCTGATCGATGAGATCGTTTAAAACTTCCAAAATCAAATATTATGGTTACAATCGGAATCTAATTGTGGGTGTTCTCAAGTTGATGAAATTTGTAGGGAACGGATTGAATGCGCCGACTGTCCTGTGCAGCGGGGTGCAACTTCATTGGAAATACTGTTGTTATGAATTTAGTTCAATTAGAAAGTTCTTCGGTGTGAGAGCGCAAGAATCGCGCATAGCTTTCATTGATGATGCAATAAAAATTCATCTTGTACAATAATAAATTTCATTCGACAAGCTGTGCGCGATTCTTGCGCTCTCACACTAAAAAAATTTCTCATTGAACTAAATTCATAACAACAGTATTTCCGATGAGATTGCACCTCCCTGGTTGGGATTACTAGCGGTTACCATCCGAGCACCTTGGTTAGAAAAGGATACGACTATACGATAGAAAAAGAAATTCGATACTATCGCTAGTATCCCCTTAAAACACGTTAGAACGAACACAGCTATTGTCAAAACGTAAATAATCCGTCAATGATGTGATGTGTTGACAGGTTATTATAATATCAAAAGAATAATTCAAAAATGGATGGATTACAGATTGCTGCAGGATTTGCAATTCAGAACAACAATCAAACAAGAATAATTCGAAATATATATTATATAGAAAAATTGATGATTGGATGAATGAATGAATGAATGAATAAAGATGTTATTTGTGAAAAAAAAACATAGGAAAAGTTTGAGCAAGGTATAAATCTGTTTGCTACATTCGGAAAATCGGAAGACAAACAAAGGTAAGCTCTGTATGATGAATTATTCATACAATATATGGAGCCTTCCGAAGTAGCTGATCCAAGTGATCCAGATCACTTTCCAACCAGTCGAAAAGCTTGAAAAGTGATCCGGATCACTTCGATCAGCTACTTCGGAATGCTCCTATAATCCCTTCACAGATTAAAGCATAGCAGAAATGGTGACCAACAAAATCCTGCTAGATTCCGCTGATTGATCAATCCCTATGAAGATGGAAATCGAATTGGGTGGCTCCACAAGAATCAACCAATCATCATCATCCAGCAGGATTCACTGGTCACGCTGATAGCAGATATACCAAAATCCCTGACGGACAGTTTGCTACTGTTGGTTCCTCCAACCAAAACTAGAGGTTGATGATAAAAAATCATACAAGGTCTAGTCAAGGAAAATAATTCAAATTCATTCATTACTTTTGAGACAAAAACATATCGGATATCCCACAATCCCTTCACGGACCAGTGTTTGGAACTCCTAGAATCGTACACGATGTTTATTGGTGAATTCTTATAGAGCAACCACCCGTACAGCACAACCACCGATCCTCCACCTAGGACTTCGGTGGACTGGAGGTGGAGAATTGGTGGAGGAATGGGAGCCGTGGAAATAAGGGAGAAATAAGGGAGAGTCTCCGTTGAGGCAACGGAGAGGCGACGGAGAAATGTCCGCCCCCTGTATTTCCAGTAAAACTTAAATCCGTGAATTCATACATCCAGATTTGGTTACGTAAATGCACCAATAAGAATTATATTGAAAATACAGGGGGCGGACATTTCTCCGTCGCCTCTCCGTTGCCTCAACGGAGACTCTCCCTTATTTCTCCCTTATTTCCACGGCTCCCATTTCTCCACCAATTCTCCACCTCCAGTCCACCGAAGTCCTAGGTGGAGGATTGGTGGTTGTGCCGTACGGGCAATTACCTCCAACATTCTATGAGAAGCGTTCAATCAGAATCGTGTACGATCCTAGAAGTTCCGAACACTGTCACGGACAGTCTGCTGCTGTCTTATTCCCCTAATAGAGTTGTTGGCAGATGATCGGATATTGGATACATCATATAGAGTATGCTTGACGGCCATGGAGCTCTAAGGAAACGGGCAAAACTTTGCTACATACTTTTCCAACAACTAAGCAATGAATATAATTTTTTAATATGCAATGATGGACCATATTGCCAAGGTTAGACTTTGAATATAAATTGAAGCTCCAAAGTAATATCTAAACATGAAAAAAAATAATTGATGGAAATTATTGACATTTGTAGGTTATTATGTTTATAATTCTTCGCATGATTTCCAGAAATCTTTTCCAGATTCAACCAAACCCTGGCGAAGAAGTTTCACATAATTTCTCATATGTTTCAGTATTTTTCCATATTTCTTATAATTTCTCATATATTTTCATAAATGTCATAAATTTTCATAATTTCTCAAGGAATTGGAACATTTAGTATGAGAAGTGTTTTCTCATAATGAGTCATAATTTCTCATAAATGAAATCATATTATTTCATATATTTTCATAATTTCTCATAAAATTACAGAAAATTTTTCATAAATATAATGATGACTATGAGATATGGTTTTTCATAAAAAGTCATGATTTTTCATAAAAACTCATAATTTCTGATCGAAAAAGTTACAATTATTCATAAATAAAAGTGTATCATCATATAATTTCCTAACTTCTCAAAAGAATTGCATATATGTCTTAATTTCTTAAAAATTTCATACAGTTTCTTCTCGCATCCGTAAATACGAGAAGGATGATATGAAATATCAACACATATGAAAACATAGAAGCCTGCTGAAGTAACTGATCCAAGTGATCCGGATCACTTGGATTAGCTACTTCGGAAGGTTCCATGGCGTCTTATAAAAACAATAAATGATGAATCTTATGTGACTTTATGAACATATGTTTTGGAGAGATTATAAAAAATTTGGAAATTTTAAGAGGGAATTGTTTTTTTTATAACAGCACCTCTTTTTTTGAAAGATGGTGAGATTTTATTCAAAATTCATGAAAATTCATGAAAAAATATGAAAAATTATGAGAAAAGCATTTCTTATAAAAGTGTTCAAACTCCTTCAGAAATTATAGAATTTTATGCAAAAATTATGAGAATTTTATGAAAACATCATATCTCATAATGATGTTCCAAATCCTTGAGAAATTATGGGATTTTATGAGAAAATTAAGGAAAAAAATGATGAAAAAATATGAGAAATCATGAGAAATTTTTTCGCCAGGGAATATTCATAGTCTAATCTTGGCAATGTGTTCCATCACTGCATATAAAAAATCTTAATTTAATGCTTAGTTGTTGGAAAAGTACATAGCAAAATTTTGCCAATTTTTCTGGAGCTCCATGGGCCTTAAGGAGAATGATTCAACTTAATTTGCAATATTTCTACCGGCCAAGACGTGAGGGATATATCATAACTCTTGACAGACAGCCAGCTATTGTCGGTCTCTTCAATTAGGATCAAAGGCAATTTATGGAAAAGATCATACCGAGCCTGCTCAAGGATGATTATTCAAGTTCATTTGCTATTTCTTCACAGGTAAAATCATAGTGGATATACCATACCCTTGATGGACAGTCCACTCATCTATACTATTTCTTAACCACAATCGTGAGCGAATGACATTGAACTATATGACATACTGGAAAGAGCACTGGCGAGATTTCCTATAGGATGGAAGAAGAGATCTTTCGTCAGTGTGAAATGCAAGATGAAATAGCGTTATTTCTTTTCAATACATGCATCTTGAAAAGGGATGATGGGTGTTAAGGGTATCTGCTTCTTTTTCGCGCACAGTGTACTCGACTGTCTCTCTTTGACGAAAAATTTTTGAATGGTGCTCATTCCAGTATATTGTACAGTTCAATGGCAAATGATGAAACAGATGATATTGAGCTTGCTCATGGGAAAATGAATGAATGAAATATTGTCCTCGCTGCATACCCTGATCCATAATGACTACACTCAAGCTTAGTCAAAGCGACTGGAGATGTTGCTCTTCCTGAAGTAACAGTTCCAAATCTTTTTCCATCTGCCTTAAGAAAGAAAACTATAAAAAGATGTCTGGTAAGAAAAGGTAGGTTTAATATGATTCCATTGCCTGTGTAGTTGTGATGAAGAGTATTCTATCTAATCATAATTTCTTTATAAGCAGAATCATAGTGCATACGCTAAAAATCTTTGTGTTCAGAAGACTGTTGTTTCTCAATTCAGAATTGTAAACAAATGTAAAGGAAACTATACAGTCTGCATAAAGAGAATTGAGCATATGAAGTCATATCTTCTGTATAGACTAGTTTATACCTGCCAAAGAGTAATTGTGGTTCAACTTGACTGAAGCAACTGGATAGACGACTACAAACTAATGTTATATCCAAAATCTAGGCTTCAAGTCACAATGAATTCAGAAGCGAGATGCAATTGTGTTATTTTACACCCGATGATGTATTCAGGTCATTTTGACATACGTCGTGTTTCCAGTGATTTCAGTCAGACCGAAATATAGTTGATCTTGACTAATTTCTACATAGAGAATGGTGTTTCATGCATTCAATTTTCTGTGGGAAGGCCCTATACAAGTTGCTTTGCTTTTGTCTTTTGCTTTTTGTGAATCATAATGAAAACATCAACAGCAATGGACTCGACACCAAAAATTGTTGGATACCTGTTATACTTCTGCCTGCACAGAATCTGTGAATAGGAATCATGATTAACTACATGTCTCATAAATTTCAAAATTCCTCAAACAATACAATCATGTAAAGCTGACCTTTTCTTACTCCTATACTTTACAAACGCACCGGTAAATGGTTAAGCGGAGTATTCATGATTAACTCGATGAAAATTGAACATATAACACCGATAGCATGAGTCTTGATTATATTCAGCGATTCGCATTTTTGTACTGGGGGAGTAGTTTTAGTTTAAGTACTTTTTTTGTGTGTGAACATGTTTTCAAAGTAAAATATGGGGTTGAGATCTTGATTATATCCAAGAAAATTTGTGAAGAGCATCAAAATCGAAATTTGCATAATATGATTTCACAAAATCATAATCATCCACGCCAAATATTCCGCATGAATGTGAATTTTAAAACATATTCGAAACAACCAACGCGTTTGGTTTGGAGTAACTCAGAGTTGTTTCTAGTGTCTGAAGTGGATGAACCCAATTTTCGGTCCATTTTCCTTCGTACATATTCTGAGCATGAGGATGGTTCTTAGAAATTAAAACCACTATGAATGAATTTTTGACTTCAAATTACAATATACCAGAAATTGTTCACATATCATTTGGATCACCAAATGTACTTGGTGACTGATATGGATTTCACATCTTTTTTTTAATGGTATATATTTGCTGGTTCAAGTAAAATTCTTGACACACTGAAATTTTCATTCAAATAATTTTTTGTCATTTGTTATTCTGAGACATTGACATATTTCCATGGAATTAGCGTTCTTTTACTTCCATGTTCCTCATATTTAAGAAAACGGAAGTATTGTAATAGGGTCAAAAATCGATGAGGCAGAAGGGGGTATTCCACCTTTGCCAAACGCTTCAGAACGTCGAAAAAACGCGATCCTCAGAAATGTTTGCGTGCGTGTGTGTGTGTGTATGTATGTGCACTCTTTGGCGTACGATAACTCTCCTTAGAATGCACTGATTAGGATGATTCTTTTTTTAATATTTTCGACTCAGAGGCGCATTGAGGCCTATTGATTCTGGTTCCGATCAGATAACACGTTTTGAAAATGTCGCGGAATATGTTTCTGAAAATCGTGATTTTTGTGTTTGGCGTGCGATAACTCTCCTCAGAATGGACTCATTTGATTAATTCTTCTTTTCAAATGTTCTTCTGGGAGAGGACACGAGGCCTATTGATTTTGGTCCCGATCGGATAACACGTTTTGAAAATATTGCGGAATACGTTTTTGAAAATCATGATTCTGCAACCGCTCATATCTCCGCTTCCTATCATCCGTTTGCCATGGAATTTGTACCACGTTTTAGTTATGATCCGACAGTGCTTCCATACGAGTTTCATTCCAATTGGGTGAAAACTGTAAAAAAAAATTTTTCCGAGATCCGTATTATTGGACGATGTTTCGGAAGCGTGCCTTTTCTGTGTTTGTATCATCCGAATTTCGTGGAACTTTGGGCATACTCAATTCACGGGGGTGGTGATTTAGTGAAATAAATTTCAAGCAAATCGGAATGGAGGGAATGAAAAGGTGAGCACTAAGGTTTGGAACAACTTTTGAAAATTTCGTGAAAATACCGTTTACATCAGGATACAAATTCAAATTCAACAACCGAAGAGGTGCAATAAACATGTATTTTCATTCTCATTGAAAACATGGAAGTACTGTATAGTTCCCCATACCGATTTTTCATAGTTTGTTTGAGTTTATTGATATACAGAAAAATTGAAGCTCCCCACTTAGCAGAGAATTCCAAAAAGAATTCTGAAAAATTCATAATGAGCTCCTCAGTCCCCAATTGAACTCCTTATGCAGTCTCCCTGAACTGAGGTGATGTTGGCTGGGGGTGAGTGTGTCTGAAGGGACTGGACATACGATTTATTTTCAATTGATCTTTGAACGGTTCATGTCTCCTGTTGTTCCATTCCAGCTGAATTATATATTCTAATGAGGATAATTTTCTACAAGTCCCCAAAGTGTTCCATGTATATTCAAGTCATCGAAGGGATTGGTCTGTTCAAGGTGCCTTTTCCTAGTGGATAAAATCCGATAAGAAACGATTGAATTGGTCAAAAACCGCATATCAACTGATAGAATGTTATCGTGCTTCATGCGGTTTTTGACCCATCCAATCGTTTAACATAGCATTTTTCCACGTGGAATACAGCATGCACGGATTTCCATGAGTACTCAAATTTCGTAATATACAAGAGAGTCCTCGAAATGTCAGCTGTATATGGAATTCCATATACATTTCAAAGAGTTCTCAAACTGCGTAGTACATCAGAAAGTCCTGAGACTGCGTAATGTATCACGAAGTCCCCAAAAAGCAGTGTACCTCTGACATAAACTCTGATAGGTCCTCACTTTGTGAGATGTATGAAAACGTCCTCGGAATGACTGGCATATTGACAAAGTCATGTACATCCACCATGAACCGTTTTGATGCAAAATAATTATGATGTATACCATATTAAACTCGGTACGAACAAATGTATATCATGGAATTGGGATGTATAAGAAGGTCCCTGAACTGTCAGATTGATATATGTATATATATATATATCGATCATATATGGTCATATATGGATTGTATATGGATTATATATCATTCCACACGTTTCCAGTTATGTATCATATATGAATTATATATGTATTATGTATGAATTACACAGCCACACAAAAAAGGCTCTGACCTGGGGGTCTCACTACGTGTACTATACGTTTTTTGGGTCGTTGAATCCGAATCCCAGCACGTCTGGGGTTGGCCATACCCCAAAATTATACCCTGCAATTCGCTATATCCGTTCAAATCACAACCCCTATGGCTCCGAAACCTTATAATCCGATAGTACAATAATCCAATGGTTGTAACATTACGTTGGATCTCGGCATGTACATATGCAGTCACAGTTCTGGCATTCCCAGATTTTTGCCGGTATACCCTTCCCTGCGTTCGCATCCAGGGTACCTCATCGCGGTGACAGTGGGCAACGGAGCATGCCCGGTATCCGGCGGAATCCGTGGATTACGGCTTGCATGCCGTCATGGCAGACGCACGAAAGTGTAATACGATGCAGAGGAATCTCGGAGCCTCAGTATCAGTGGCTGTTCAGGGTGAGGAAGCGGGCCCGCTGGCGTCGTCATCATGCGACCGCTGCTTTACATTGCTTGGTGACTTGGCCGCTGTGGAGTCCAATGTTACAAGAGAACAGGAAGCAGGGCTCTTGCCAGAGCACGCTTGTGAATCGGAGCACAATGTGTTCTGTCATGTGTGCTCAACATTCGAAGTTAATTCTCCGCGAAAAGCCATCGATGATCGTATTCGAATTTTCACAAGGGTATTCTCGGTTTTGATATAGATGGATCTGAAATTCGGAAATGGACTCCCAATATCATCTTTGACTCTTGTCGGGAGATATTTGATAGATGGAGTCAAAACAGAGATAGACAGGGCGTCAAGTTCTCCAGACCTACAATTTGGGGTCGTCCTCCAAGTAGTGAGGACTGTTTTCACTGCTGCAATATAATAAGAGGGTACAGCAGTGAAAACAAAAGCGAAATTGTTTACTATAGTGTTTCATCTGTCAAAGCTCCAGTTTCCACATCAACAGATGAAAATATAACCAAAGATGCCAATGATATGCGATCATTGAGAATTGATGCCAACGTTATCGACATCGACGAAGTAATATTAGATATGGAGGTTGAATCGGAATATGACGCTGCTGTTGAGACAGATATTAATACGGGGGATGACACGTGCCCTGAGCAACCGCGGTTGGTATCGCAAGTTGTTTCGAATGACCTTGTAAGGGATTTAGTATCACCGTAGGATGGTTCAGAATTTCTAGCATCCGTCCTAAGAGAAAGGAATCTACTCGAACCAAAAACAAAAGTCACCTCTCATAAAAACAGAGAGATTAAATCCCGGCAATTTCACATCGAAACTGGAGGACACTCTCTTGTTTACTGCACAAATATACATGGTCTAATAAATGAATTGGAGCCAGACTGTTATGATCCCGAGGAATAGAGACTACTCATTGATTTATCTGTGTGGAGTATAAAAGCAGTCTGACTCCATAACACGAACGTTTATGCTCTGATTCCCGTAACCCATTCCACCGTTATGCAAGAAAAATTTGAGGACATGAGAATTCTACTGAAAAAAATTGATCACGAAACGCATAATGGCAAATTTGCAGAGATTTCAAGACTTCAACAATTTTACTCGGACAACAATCAGGATTCACCGAATTCCCATGTTACCTATGCCATGGGATAGTCGCGATCGTGGAAATCATCATGTGAAGGAAAATTGGCCGTCCAGAAAATCCCTGGCCCCTGGTTCTCGGAATGGTATCCACAAGTCGTTAGTTGATACAAGCAAAATCTTACTCTAACCCAGTTCATATCAAGCTTGGTCTGATAAAGCAATTTTTCAAAGCTCTCGACATATCTGGATCCTGCCTCGCTTATCTCGGAAGAAAATTTCCGAAACTGTCTGATGCAATGTTGAAAGAAGGTGTCTTTGATGGTCCTTAGATCAGAACGATGTTTTGAGATACTGCATTCACCGGCACGATGAATGTGAAAGAAAAAAACGCTCGGCTGAGTTTCAAGGCAGTTGCTGAAAATTTCTTGGGTAACAAAAAGAGCCCTCATTATAAAAAATTGATTGCACAAATGATCTCAAACTTTGAGGAGCTTGGATGCAACATGAATATGGAAATCCGTTCCCTCCATTCTCATCTCGACAAATTTCCTGAGGACCTCGGGGATTTCAGTGAAGAACAGGGAGATCAATTCCCCCAAGATCTCAAGGTCATGGAAACGGGCTATCAGGGTCGATGGGACATAAACATGATGGCTGGTTTTTGTTGGACCCTGCAAAGAGAATCGAATGAAAGTCTGAAACGAAAGCGCACTCCATTGCACAGATCTTCTGTACACAAGAGAACACCATACAGTTCGAAAACGGAGGGTGATTGGAGTGACTGTTATTTTTCACATCAGTTTGATGTTTAATGGGTTATTCTATTATACTATCATGTGGATTTAGAGATATAGGGTTTGTGATTCAACTGATCGGGTGAATTTGAGGGTGTTTTCTGAGGTTATGGCCGAACCCTAACGGGCTGAGATGAAACTGTCTCCAGATTCGGATTCAGCGACCCCAAAAACATATAGTACCCATAGTCAGATCCCCACATCAGAGACTGTTTCTTCACCGGGTTTCAGGATTATGGGGTTATCTAGTTGTGAGGTTATGGGGTCATGCAGCTATCGGGTTATGGAGTTATCAGGCTGGGGGCTCATTGGACTATTATATTATAGGATTATGAGGTTCCGGAGCGATAGGCCTTGTGGTTCCAACGGACATAGCAAATTTGAGGGTGATTTTCCAGGTTATGGCTGAACCCAGCCGTGCTGGGATGACACTGACCCCGGATTCGGATTCAGCAACCCCAAAAACGTATAGTAAACATAGTGAGACCCCCAGGTCAGAAACTTTTTTGTTTGTGTGGCTGTGTTATGTATGGGTCATATATGTTTACTTTCCACCAGGGATGCCCCTCAATATCGCGATAGGCTTTGAGGCGCAATGAATATAACGGTATGAGCACACTGTAAAAAGAATTTTTCCTGAACTTCAAAAGAATATTATGGAGTTATTCACAAAAACGGTTAATTGGAAAATTATGAGAAAATCATCAATGCAACAACATAATTCCCAATATTGAATGTTTTCTTTTTGGAACTGATTCGATGTTAGTCCAGATATTTCCTTCAATTTTCCGGCTCCAGTATCATCGTTCGTAATCCGTTGTTCTCGCCGATATAATTATCGTTCACACAAATTTAAATTCGTGCCCCCTTCCCATCCTTCAAAATAGTCCCTCAATTGTTCATCAACCTTCACAAATATGTTATTGAGATCAATGGATAAAATTTAAACATTAAGAAGGAAATATTCAATAGTAGGAATTAAATTGTTGGATTGATGATTCTATTATGAAGTTGAATAAATCGTTCTTGTGAAGAACTTCATAATATTCTTCTGAAGTTCGGGGAAAATTCTTCTTACAGTGTGCTCCTGCTGTTATACTCATTACACCACTTCAAACAAGACAACAATTACATTACATCACATCCACTTCAAACAAGAAAACAATCCCTCGTGTGTGAAAAATAGACGCCATATTGTTTCCGCCGTTATGAATCTCGTTCTTTGGACGTCAGATGTAGATTCAGTGATATCGAAAACTCCCTGGAAGCACTTCACCTCTCCAATGACTCCCCTGATCGCATTCGAAACGAGGAAGTCGACCCCCAGATACGAGGAGCAGTTTCCACCCTCAAACCTAATATATTGTGATCAAAATGATTTATATCGTTTGGATTGGAAGGAAACTCCAGTTCATGAACCCTCATCAATTATTTAACCCGTATCAATACTTTGAATCCACTCATTATATTTTTGGAATGAATCAGTCAATCATTGACATAAGCTCCAATGAGATTTGGATTGAAAGGGAACCGCAATGTAAAAATTATCAGTATATTCAATGAGTTTCTCATATACAGGGTGTCCCAGAATTCATCATTTGCATTCCTGTGGCATATTCTGCAGCCAAAATGCAATAATTTCCTGTGTGGAAAAAATTTTTTTAAGGCATAGATTTGAGATATGAAAAATTTTATATCTTTCTGAAAATCCAAATGAATCAAGAGCATTGTATTCTCCATACTTGAATCTGACATTATTGGCTAAGTTGGAAAACGCCGGATCTCTGAGGGAAAAATTGAACTATTCTATCATTGTTCATTCCAGAGCTATAGCGATTTGGAATTTCTGAACCTCCAGCCAGTCAGAGTTCAGCAGCCTCGAATCATTAGAGCTCGAAAAACGAACAATGATGGGACAGTTCGATTTATTCTTCCAGAGATCTGCCGTCTTCCGACTTAGCGAATGAGAAAACCTCAAGTGTGTGGCATATAGTACTTTTGAATGATTCAGATTTGAAAAAAAATCTGAAAATGCTCGCATTTGAAAAACAAAGCTTTGAAAAAAATTTTTCCCAATGGAAAATTATTGCATTTCGGCTGCAGAATAAGCCACAGGAATGTGAATGATGCATTCTGGGACACCCTGTATAAGGAGACAGAAGTGTTCTAATCAGGTCAAAAGTTCATTATGCAGATCGGGGTATTTCGTCTTTGCCGAACACTTCGGAACGCCGAAAAAAGCGATTCCTAAAAGCGTCTGTGTGTCTGTCCACCGGTCCGTCTATGCGCGCGCACATGTGCATGTGTGTGTGTGCCACTTGTCTAGTTAGATTTTTTGGTCCAGGATAACCCCCTTCAGAATGCACTGATGGAAATAATCCTTCCCCCACATATTTGTCTTGGAGAGGACTTGAGCCCTATTCATTTTGGTATCAATCGGATAACACGTTTTGAGAATATTGCAGAACATTGTTCGAACAATTGTGATTCCGCGATCGCGTTAATCTTCACTCCCAGTTATTTGATTGCAATAGAATTCATACCACGTATTAGTTGTGATCCAATAGTGTTCTCACATGAATTGAGGTGCCGGGAAGAATAACTCGCTTAGCGCTCGGAACACATCACAAATTTGATCCAAACGGCCCCGTCGGAGGTCGAAAAAAAAGTCGGAATTTCAAAAATTAAAAAATACTAGGTCATAGAGCTTGAGAAAACAAGGTCAGTGTCCCATTACCATGTTTTCCTAGGATGAATAGTTTTCGAGAGGAAAAATAAAAACTACACATTTTTTTCATACCAAAAATCAATGTTTTCCAACATTAAACTCGTTGGATCTCATTCATTTTTCGGCGAATCGGAATGAAACTTACAGATTCTGATTTGTGAGACATCACCGAAGACGACAATGTCGAAAAAAATGTGAGAATAATAATAATAAATGAATTAATTTTCCATTCGAAGTATGTTTCTCATGATGATTCCAAGTAATTAAAATCGAAAAAACATGTTTTTACAACCAGAATTATTGGTATTCCTGATTTCCTCATGAAAATTGTTTATAAAATCGTTTATAATAATCGGATTCGCAATTATTCGAACTATTCATGTTCAACGAGCATACCTGCAATAATCTCGCTGAATAGTAACGCCATCCCAAGATTTTTCCGAAAGATACAAGCTCAAATACCTGAAATTGAAGATTCTTCTCAACTATTTGTTTATTTATCCTCATGATAAAAAGAAAAATTCAAAAATCGGAATCGACAGTTCTCTTAAGAATTCGATTCTGAGTATTTAAAAAAAAAATTCATCAAAATCGGTCAAAAAATACAACCTGGGGTAGATTATGAACACCAAATTCCTGATTTCCACCACTGTGGCGGAGTGAATACCGAATAATTGGGAATATTTCGGTATACCTCAGGTACAAAAATTTCACGAGCATACGGGATGCTTCCAGTTCACTCTCCGTCACAACTTGGTATTTTACTAAATTACTACTAGATTCATACCGAGTGTATACCATACTAAAATTATACCCACAGAATACTGGAAATTTCGGTATGATCGGATTCGCTGGGAGCAAGGTTTTTTCGCGATGGGATTTGTATGTTGTCCGATCGATGACGCAAGGTCATCGAAAACAATGGACAATATTTCGAGAATTGATCTGGTGTGTATGTATTTTATAATATAAGATTTTGTTTGTGGAAACAGTCAACAATTAAGTTGTACACCTGACATATCTTTTGAATATACCTCAACACATTGGGAACTGTTGAATTGAGTTATGAAATGACGAGGAAAATGCTTTTGAACCACGGAAATTGCCCCAAAAAATCTCAAGATTGGTCAACCTCTCCCACTTTTGTCGTATCCGGCTCATTTTCACGATATGAGGAGTCATCCCATAATCAAAAATCAGTATGGAGAAACATACAATACTTTCATGTTCTTGATATATTTATAAGGGATGGATGTAACAGGATGTCAGGGATAAAATTACTGCTATTTGATATATCGATGTTTCCAAATAACTTGGAATACGAAACTTGTTACGTCCAGTCTAAATTTGTTTAGTTGCAATCAAACAGTGACATAGAACTAACGAAAACTCTTTTCTCCAAGCTAGAGAATAATGTTCTCCCACAATTGTCTACCAATTGTGACAAAACTCGTATGAAACTACTATGGGATTGTGAATAAAACGTAGTATGTATTTCATTGCGATTGGATAACCAGAAACGCGAATACAGGCGGTTGCAACATTACAATTTTCGATAACATGTTTTCTTTTCCCCTTTCCCTTGCTTCGGAAGGACCGGGTGAAACTCATACGGGACCACTATCGAAACTGCATACAATTGTGACGAATACTCCATAACAATCAGATGATAAGAACGGAAGATATACGCTTTATCGCGACATCTACGGAATTTCAAACTTTTCTTTCAGAGCTGAATGCTTCCCCTTTTGTTCCCTCTATTTGGATTCACCTGAACCTTGTATCACACCATCAACATCTCATGAATTGACTACGCTCAGACTCCTATGTCATTTGGATGATAAAAACACACGGGAGGCATGCTCTCAAAATAGCGTCAAATGATGCGGACCGCAAAAAAAATTTTCTACGTCCTTCAACCGATTGATATAAAATTGAGGTGCCGGGAAGAATAACTCGCTTAGCGCTCGGAACGCATCACAAATTTGATCCAAACGGCCCCGTCGGAGGTAAAAAAAAGGCGGAATTTTGGAAATTAAAAAATACTAGGCCATGGAGCTTGGAAAAACAAAGTCAGTGTGCCACTACCATTTTTTTCTGGAATGAATAGTTTTCGAGAGAAAAAATCAAAACTACACATTTTTTCATACCAAAAATCAATGTTTTCCAACATTAAACTCGTTGGATCTCATTCATTTTTCGGCGAATCGGGATAAAACTTACAGATTCTGATTTGTGAGACTTCACCGAAGACGACGATGTCGAAAAAATGTGAGAATTATAATAATAAATTAATTAATTTTTCATCCGAAGTAAAAATCACGTGTTTCATGCTTTGCATTAAGAAAGTGTCGGGGGAAGTGTGAGCTACAAAAAACTTCCAGCGACAAAGTTGTTCGCTAAGGTATGGACGAACTTTTTGGAAAGTTCCAGATCGATTGGATCATTAGTTTGCAAAATACAGGGATTTCTTGATGAGCGCGCAACGGAAATCTATCACGATTATGCGTCTTTTACCGGGTGACTATCAGGGCCCGTAGGAAAGATTGTATTCCCTCACTTTTTCAACTTGAGATGTTTTTTTGGGTCGGAGAATTCGAATGTCCAACTATGTTCACGAGATTTCATTTCCTTGACCTATGTTTTTGTTATAAAAAATTTGATTGAAGTTACAGAAAGAATAACTCGCTTAGTGCTTGAGATCACGTAGAAGAGTGATCATATTGGGCACCAAAAACAAGTAGGTGGAAACAAGTAATGAATAATATACATATTCAGATTCTTGTGAGTAAAACTTCCTATTTTGACACATATTTCTCAAGATGAAAATAATAAATCAAAAACATTCTCGGTCTCAAAGCAATAGTTTTGAAAACATACCTCACGATTACATTAACTATTGATCTGTGATAAAATTCCAGCGACACTCAACAAGAATATCATTGTTATTAACAATTTATAAACAAATTCTGACCTGAGAGGTTTTTAATAGGAAAAAAGTGTTTCTCTTCCATATTAATTCAGGTTTATCATTGGAATCACAGTCTGTCATGAAACTTCAGCAACTTCCAACAATAATCATTGTCATCAATAGTTCTATAAACGAATTATAAATTGAGAAATTTTTGAAAGGGAGACAAATTTTACTCCGTCGTATCTAGTGAGAATCACCATATATATCTGTAGGCTATGAAGGCATTTTAGATGAAATTGATATTCATAGTTATTATAAACAATTTATAAACGAATTCTGTACTGAAAAACTTGGTGATAGAAACCTGTATGGAAAATTTTCTTCGAAGAATCTCTGAAAGTTGGAATTTTCTTTGGATATTGCTGGGAGCCTCAGAGTATTCCTGCACTGAGAGACCATGCTGTACATGAAAATGAGCCCAAGTACAGTTTTTAGTCATTGTAGCCATATTTTCATCATCACCGCGATTCCCATAGCTATTTCAATGGAAGATATGGCTACTGTGACTACAAAAATGTTCTTGGGCTCAATTTCAGCTACACTTCCTCTCGGTGTGTAAGGTTTTGAGAAATTCTAAAAATTTTACATTTTGAGGAGAGAAAAAAATGTCTGCTGTACGTATTCAATACTCATTTTAATAAAACTGTCGATTTTCAAAAAGATTTTTGCAGAAGTCAGCACCGAACTGTTTGTTCACAGTTTTTCGGTGGAAGAAAAATATTCTTCCTTCCGTAACTATTGGAAATCATTGTCGTATAAATGAAACTCGATGAAAATTAACATTTCGCATTTTGAACCCTAAAGCTGACCCTTTTGTGGATGGTAGAATCATCATTTTCTCATAAGAATCTTTGAAAATCAAGATAAAATTCATGATTGATAGAAAGTCATATTGATATTGAATGTGCTGACAATTTCATGGCTTATAGTCCGGATAGAAAATTAGATTGGATCAAATCTAACAACTATGTGTATCTCTCTTATATCATAAGACATGATGATACATGAGTATACATGATTATACATAATGATATGGGATAAAATCTGAAAATTTTAACATTCATAAATTAATGATTTGATAGATATATATGGAACTTACCTCCATTTTCCAATCATGATTAGATTTTTCCTCAACCAATGCACATCACCCATAGACATCATGCAGATGACGAATTCACGTGTCCTACTTTCCTCTTCTAGGAAATGACAATTCCCCTAATTCACACCAAACAGTTCACATTATCTCGCTCGTAACAAAAGCATCACATTCAAGGGGAATTTCAGTGTATATTCAATTGAACTAATTTTCGAGTACAAAGTTTTCCATCAATTTTTCAATTTCTGGATCAAGATCAGTTGGATTTCTGATCCATTCACGCGTCAAAGATACGATGTAGAGATCCGAGGATACCAGAAGTTTATGGATGAGGTCTTCTACAATATGTAATCGAGCAATTTTCCGTGTATTGAATTCACGAATGTGTTTGATACCCTCATTGCGGGCCTCAGAAGCTTCTTCCGAATACATGCTGATAGGCAACAGAGAATTGTCCATAACTTTTCCTCCATGTAACAATATTTTGTGGACACTAGAAGGCATGTAGAACCAAGGATACAATTGTACATATAGTTCTGCTGTCTTGAAGGCAAAACCATTAAAAAAATCGGAAGGAATCTTTTTGCTGGTTGTCAACATTTGTAAAATTTGTCCAAACTTTCTTATTTATATTTCGTTCACTCCTGTTATTTTCGCTGTTTCCTCAGTGTCAGCGAAAAACCTACGAGCTGTATTGCCACAATTGGAATTCCCAGATCCTTGACGTGGTTGATCAACAATCAATCCCATTCTCTCTTCGAATTCTGCACAAATTCTTCGTTTAGCATCTTGCATTATTTTTTTATCCTCGGGGTTCTCTACTCTCCACTTACGAACTTCTAATCGGTATGCGATATGCAGCATACACTCCATGAATCTTATTCGAGCGTGCAAAGTGGAAAGACCAAATTCCACATTAGATTTTATAATTGGCTTTTGTTCGAGACGATCCGGATTATTCATTTCTGATGGTTTTGCTCTGCAAATGTAACAAGTGGAGGCTCATGGAGTATCAGTCAGTGCCTTACAAACTTCACCATCCACCATAGTTAATTTCATTTCGGTTTCAATCATATATTTACAGTTCATCGCAGAAATTATAGTGGGCTGAAGTTTCTGAATTTGAGATTTGATGTTATCTATCTCTGATTTAGTGATTTCATCGGTTTCCTTCGCAAATTTGATCGTTATTGGAATACAACGTTTTGCCGAAGAAGTATGAGGATTCATCCATACTATTTCAGATGTGTCTCTTACTCTCAAGCAGATAGGTACCATTGACGATGTCAGAATATAGTCGTTCGATAAACTTTTATCATTGAATTCCTGGTTGTATCTCACATCAGTTGAC
The DNA here is from genome assembly GCA_018340375.1 of Gonatopus flavifemur. Classification (NCBI taxonomy): domain Eukaryota; kingdom Metazoa; phylum Arthropoda; class Insecta; order Hymenoptera; family Dryinidae; genus Gonatopus; species Gonatopus flavifemur. The sequence goes on from JAFFJZ010000009.1 coordinate 18,727,017, forward strand.
AATCCGTCGATTCCATATTTCATTTCCAATTGTAGATGAATAATTTCTGATCTCTTGTCTGGAGTTGGGAGACATGAACTGGGATCTTCAAAGATTCTTTGAATCGAATGATCAATGAGACATTGAGGTTCGATGTTACTTTGTGCTTCCCTTATATCAATTTTCGAAGGATAACATCCTTTTTTTGCTGATAGTATTCGATCATACGAAGGGTAAATATTCGCTAATTGAAGCTCAAGCTTCTTCTGGAGAGTATGCAACATGTGATCCTGACTCAGATTGCTTAGAAATGTTGCAATTTTTGATACTATCAGCATTCAAAAGGGTCATGATATCGTTTGCTATTTTTTTCCGTCCATTTTTACGCAAGACACGAAGGAATGTTTCCTGAATTTCAGCGGCTGTGAAATTTTCTTCAATGGACAATGATCTTTGTCTCTTAGTCGAAGTAGGAGTGTCCTCAAATGTTTCAGAAGAAATCATCCTTTTCCCTGGCTTTGCTGTAGATTCCGAGAAAGACACAGCGAAATCAGTACCTAACCACTTTTCAAATTTCTTCCCAAATTGACTCTTCGTGTAGAAACACTGTTTTCACCTTTGTTTGAATTTACTCAGAAAGTATAGGTTCAAATGCTCATTCAAAACCTTAACTTGCTCATCACATTCGAGATTGTAATGCAATCGTAAGTGATTTGACAGATCTTTGACATTCGCGGTTGGATTGGCAATGAGGGAATCACAAAGGAACTCCTTGGGCATCTTGAGAGGATCCATATTTTGTTGCTAGTCGTTGATATTATTCACTTGAAAAAAACAAGGATTATCGATTCAGAACCGTGACCGAGGAGTTAATTTCGTACAAACAATCTCACATATGATGCTCCTGATCGTGTTTTGTTATAGATTCGCGTGGATCCTTGTGATCGTGTTTTGTTATCCATCCGCTGGTTGTAACCAAACACGATCAGAAGCATCATATGTGAGATTCTTTGTACGAAATCAACTCCTCGATCACGGTTGTGAATCGATAATCCTTGTTTTTTCGAAGTGAATAATATCAACGACGAGCAACAAAATATGGATCCTCTCAAGGTGCCCAAGAAGTTCCTTTGTGATCCCCTCATTGCCAATTCAAACGCGAATGTCGAAGATCCGTCAGATCACTTACGATTGCATTACAATCTCGAATGTGATGAGCAGGTGAAAATTGATATAAGTGGAGCACAAAGTAACATCGAACCTCAATGTCTCATTGATAGATAGATAGATAGATAGATATGTTTATTTATGTTCTAGGATGAAAATCCTGTGGAACAATTGAGAAAGAAGTATAAACAATAACAAAGATATTATATACAAAAATACTTATATATATACAGCATTGAACCCACAGCCCGAAAAGCAAAAACAAGGCAGAATGAATGAACTTAAAAATAAAGATGAAATGAGAATGAGAGTGAGGATGAGATTACAAAGGTGTGAGAAATGAAAATACAGATATAAGATAGAGATACAATAGTTATAAATGCGCAGAATGAAGATGAAGGCAAATGAAAAAACAGATATAAAATAGAGATACAATAGTTATAAATGCGCAGAATGAAGATGAAGGCAAGAAAAGCGTAAGATGAACCACGATGAACCTACTTGAAAAGGAGTATATGTCTATGAGTGAGAAAGGGTGGAGGTGAGCAAGAAGTCATAATACCTCTTTTTGAAGACGTTAGGGGAAGAGCTACACTTGATGTTATCTGGGATCATGTTCCAGAGTTTACTACCTGTTATCAAAAAAGATTTTGGATATGTGGTAGTACGATGCAGTGGTATTTTAAGGAGCCCCCTATTCGATTTAGTGCAACGAATTGCATCAGAGATACCAAAGTTGAAACGATCGTAAAGAAAAGGAGGATCCTTGAAAGCAATGGTTGATGCAAGTACGACCCCAGGAAAAACTCCGTCGTTCAGAAAGTTTGAGCCAGCCGAGGCGCGTGAAGAAAGGAGAGATGTGGACATCTTTTCTGAGATTGAAAATGAACCGCACGCAGGCATTCAGTTTACGCTGCGGACGTATACTGTCTCCTTCGCAGAGATCAGTGGGAACTGAGCAAAAATAATCAAAATAGGGTATAACTAGCGTTGGAATCAGTTTAGTTCTCATCTGGATAGAGAGTGCGTTGCCGTCAAGTCGCAATTGGTAGAGCGCGCACGAGACTCTCCTGCAGACAGAGGTTACTTGCTCATTCCAATTGAGAGAAGGTGTCAGAATAATCCCAAGCGATTTAAGCGAAGAGACAAGATTTATAGGGGTGCCCTGAAGTATGATGTCCGGTAAGGAGCGAAGAGAAATATCGTTGACGTAACGTGGAGAACCAAGGATCATGCAATTGGTTTTTAAGGGGTTCAGAATTAGGTAGTTGGTGGAGCATCAACTGGCAATTCTCTGTATATCGTCATTCAATTTCGAGATACATTCGTCTATGAGAAAAGGTGAAGTATGCAGATAAATATAAAAGTCATCAGCGAATTTGAAGAGTTCACAATGGTGAATAATCGAATTTATGTCGGTGACAAACAGTGCGAATAAGAGAGGGCCCAGGCGAGAGCCTTGGGGAACACCTGAGTCAACTGGGGTCCATTCAGAGCAACCTTTAGAGCTTCTAACTGCTTGCGTGCGACCAGATAGATAGGACCAAAACCACTTCAGCACGGGGGTAGATATATTGAAAGAAGCAAGTTTTTGTATAAGAAAAGAGTGGTTAACGGTATCAAAAGCTCTTGAGAAATCAAACCCCACCAAGAGAGTGATCATGCGCTTATCAATCGCTTCACGAACATCATCAGTCAATTTTAAAAGTGCAGTTCGAGTGGAGCGGTGTTTGATGAATCCACACTGATATTGGTCAAGTAGAGAATTCTTGGTCAAAAAATCACACAAGAAGTGATGGACGATCTTCTCAAGTATTTCAGATGACTCACAGAGAATGGAGATAGGGCGAAAATCACGTGGAGTTTGTGGAGATCTTGTTTGAGGTATAGGTGTAATGAAGGAACGTTTCCACGCCATGGGAAAGAGATCATTCGATTTAAAGAATCTTTGAAGATCTCAGTTCATGTCTCCCAACTCCAGACAAGAGATCGGAAATTATTCATCTACAATTGGAAATGAAATATGGAATCGACGGATTGTCAACTGATGTGAGATACAACCAGGAATTCAATGATAAAAGTTCATCGGACGATTATATTCTGACATCGTCAATGGTACCCATCTGCTTAAGAGTAAGAGACACATCTGAAATAGTATGGATGAATCCTCATACTTCTTCGGCAAAACGTTGTATTCCAATAACGATCAAATTTGCGGAGGAAACCGATGAAATCACTGAATCAGAGATAGATAACATCAAATCTCAAATTCAGAAACTTTAGCCCACTATAATTTCTGCGATGAACTGTAAATATATAATTGAAACCGAAATGAAGAACTATGGTGGATGGTGAAGTTTGTAAGGCACTGACTGATACTCCATGAGCCTCCACTTGTTACATTCGCAGAGCAAAACCATCAGAAATGAATAATCCGGATCGTCTCGAACAAAAGCCAATTATAAAATCTAATTTGGAATTTGGTCTTCCCACTTTGCACGCTCGAATAAGATCCATGGAGTGTATCCTGCATATCGCATACCGATTAGATATCCGTAAGTAGAGAGTAGAGAACCCCGAGGATAAAAAAATATTGCAAGATGCTAAACGAAGAATTTGTGCAGAATTCGAAGAGAGAATGGGATTGATTGTTGATCAACCACGTCAAGGATCTGGAAATTCCAATTGTGGCAATACAGCTCGTAGGTTTTTCGCTGACACTGAGGAAACAGCAAAAATAACAGGAGTGAACGGAATATAAATGAGAAAGTTTGGACAAATTTTACAAATGTTGACAACCTGCAAAAAGATTCCTCCTGATTTTTTTAATGATTTTGCCTTCAAGACAGCAGAACTATATGTACAATTGTATCCTTGGTTCTACATGCCTTCTAGTGTCCACAAAATATTGTCACATGGAGGAAAAGTTATGGACAATTCTCTGTTGCCTATCAGCATGTATTCGGAAGAAGCTTCTGAGGCCCGCAATGAGGGTATCAAACACATTTGTGAATTCAATACACGGAAAATTTCTCGATTGCATATTGTAGAAGACCTCATCCATAAACTTCTGGTATCCTCGGATCTCTACATCGCATCTTTGACGGGTGAATGGATCAGAAATCCAACTGATCTTGATCCAGAAATTGAAAATGTTGGGTGTCGCTGAAATTTTATCACAGACTGTGACTCTAATGATAACTCTCAATAAATACGGAAAAAAAAACATTTTTCCCATCAAAAAACCTCTCAGTTCAGAATTTGTTTATAAAATTGTTTATAACAATAATATTTTTGTTGGATGTTGCTGAAATTTCATGACTCACTGTGCATCCAATGATAACTCTCAATAAATACGAAAAAAAAAACAGATTTTTTTCATCAAAACCCTCTCAGTTCAGAATTTGTTTATAAAATTGTTCATAACAATAATATTATTGTTGGATGTTGCTGAAATTTCATGACTGACTGTGACTCTAATGATAACTCTCAATAAATACGGAAAAAACAAATTTTTTCCATCAAAAAACCTCTCAGTTCACAATTTGTTTATAAAATTGTTCATAACAAATGATGAATGTTGACTTCTGCCTCTTCCTCTCTACGAACAACGTTTCTCATGATGATTCCAAGTGATTAAAATCGAAAAAACATGTTTTTACAACCAGAATTATTACTATTCCTGATTTCCTCATGAAAATTGTTCATAAAATCGTTTACAATAATCGGATTCGCAATGATTCGAACCATTCATGTTCAACGAGCATACCTGCAATAATCTCGCTGGATAGTAACGTCATCCCAAGATTTTTCCGAAAGATACAAGCTCAAATACCTGAAATTGAAGATTTTTCTCAACTGTTTGTTTATTCATCTCCATGATAAAAAGGAAAATTCAAAAATCGGAATCGACAGTTCTCTTGAGAATTCGATTCTGAGTATTTTGAAAAAAAATTCATCAAAATCGGTCAAGAAATACGACCTGTGGTAGATTATGAACACTCAATTCCTGATTTCCACCAATATGCTCCGTACGAATTCGGTAAGAATTTGGTATGAATCCTCCATACCCAATCATCACCGGAAACGTATCAAATTTCGGCATTTCTTTAGTATGAATCCAGTTTGATTTTGGTAACAGTATTATTTGAGTATAATTGAGGTATGGAAAACTCACAAAAATACAGTAGCCTCTCGTTATAAGCGTAAGCTGTGTCCTTATTCCACTCAGTACCAAATCTTATGTCAGAAAAAGACGCAGATAGCTTTGAGCGACGCTCATAACGAGAGCCTACTGTACTGAAGAATTTCAATATTATGACAGTATGATCACATTTACTAGGGGCAAGCTTTGAGGCGATGAAGTCATCGACGAATTTTTGTACGCCGTCCAGAGGTTCGGAGTTATCCTTCAAGGCATCCTGCATGGACCGGAAGAGATGATCATCATACGGAGCTAAGTCCGGTGAATATGCCGCGTGAGAGAGAACTTCCCAGCCTAAGTTCAAAATGGTTTGCTGAATCAAGCAAGCGACATGAGGTCTAACGTTGTCATGGAGCGACATAACTTTTTGTCTCCCTCACTCAGTAAATGGCAGGGGTGTCATGCAATTTTTTTCAATTGTCGGCTGTAACGTTCTGCAGTGACTGTTCGACCTCCTGAGTAAAAATTTTCATTTCGGGTTCGCTAAACAGGACTGGTGCGGGCGTGTTGCATTTTTCTGCGGTACTGTTGCAGATGTGATGTGCCCGCACTGAATCTGTAACAGTACCGCACTGAATCTGCAACAGTACCGCACAAAAATGCAACACGTCTGCACCAGTCCTGTTTGGCGAACCGAAATTAACATTTTTACTCGGGCTGTTTCTAACAAATTGTGATACAGTAGACCGCTCAAATCACACCAGATGCATAGGAGAACTCTCGTCAGGTGAATACTTTGTTGAGGAGTGAATGTCGACGGTTGTCCGGGATCCACCCATAACTTTTCACATTCGGGTTTAGTAAACAGAATATATTTCCCATCTCTTGTCACAATTTCTCACAAAAATGTCTCCTTTTGGTACTTGGCGAGCAACGGAAGGCACGTGTTCATTCGATGACCAAGGTTCTGTTTGGTCAATTCATGTGGCACCCATCTTCCTACCTTTCGTATATTTCCCATCGCGTGTAATCATTCGGAGATGGCTGCTTGAGTAACTCCTAGCTGAGCTGCAAGCTGTTTTTGGATTTGCGTTGAGTCTCTGTCGGGTAATTTTTGCAATTCAGTATCTTCAAATTTCGGAGGCTGTCCAGGACGTTCTCGATCGCCAAGATCCCAGGTATCCACAGTGGGCCAGAAATCTAGTTGCGTGGCCAAAAACGATTCTTTTTCAAATTGATTGAATGTGAATATAAACATCATAATTTGTTTCCATATACTTTGACACACTGAATCACAAAATATTGTTACTTTTGGTAGCTTAGGTCCCTCATAAAGGACATTTTTATTTCAATTTTATGTTGAAAAATGAATGCATTGTCATTGAGTTTATACATGCTCCGAACTTAATATCATTTCTCTAGACATTGCAGCAGTGCATATCTATCTTGTAATTGCATAATTCTAATGATATTTGTAAAGAAATAACATTTTCCATGCTATATTTTTAGTCTAATCATTTCAGTTTGTCTCATTTCATTAGGTTTTACTGCACTTCTGTACCTTTGAATTGAATCTTCCCCGAGCTTCCACTTCCAAATGGACAGAATGATATACCAAACTTTTCGTGAAAGAGTTCTCAACACTGTGGATATGCCCCTTTTTGCCCTTTTTCATTCAGAAGTCAGAAAAATCGTATTCAATGTGAATGAAAACTCGTGACGTCAATGGGACAAATATTTGAACAAGTGGTAAAAATTGAAAATTTCATTAGAACCGTCTGGATTCTGGTGTACAAAGGTTTTTAGGGTTGCTGATCATGAATCTGAGGTCAGATTTCGCAAATTCAAGATTGCGGATCCAATATGGCGGAATAAAATTTGAAAATTCATCAAATTTTCTTAACCCCATAAACACCAATTGTTGCCGTTTTAATGGACCATCAATGGTCCAACGATGCTGATAGCGGCCCTTCAATGGTCCTTTGAAACGCCAGTATTTGTGTGTGTTGGGAAGGTTCTTCGCTAGTGTTGCCGCGAGCCGCAAAACGAGCCGTAGCGAGCTTTAGATTTCAACTGGATTCAAATAGGACTATGAGACGTGAAAATTGTCTGAATACTTGGTTGGATGGTCCTATAGTCTCATTCAAAAGTTCATATAAACTCGTAGTTCTGTAATTTGAATTTGCAACCGATTTCTACATCCAGCAGCATAGGTCCAGCTCGAGTATAGATTGATTTAAAACTTTTTTCAATAAAGATATATCACAATTTGAACCTTCAAATTCAGTTGAAGGTCTGATAAATTGGATTTTGGGGCAATTTCGTTGACTAAAGAGCAGGTCACTTTGGATTCAGATAATTTAAAACCTGGAATTCGTTACGGCTTATTTTGCGGCTCGCGGCAACATTACTCTTCGCTTATGATTCTGATGCGTTATATGCTATACAAAGATTATCGGAGAAGTTCGGTTAATGGCACTTAGTTTATCACATGAACCTCATCTTTCAGGATAAAGTGAGCATTTCATCAATATTCAGTCTCTTTCATTTTTGTAAGAGTCGATTCAATTTATAGCAGCTGGTGAATGTGAAAGTTTCGTTTCATGTGCATAAAATGAAATTCACCAAGAGAGAAATTCTTGAGTTGCTTTCAAATTCACCAAAAAAAGATTCAGTTGTTACATACATATTAAATAAGCTCAATAAAAACGTAAGTGATTTTGATAAAAAGAATATAGATTGTCTTAAGCTTGCATTATCAACTATCAAAAAAAAACGTGATATAAAATTTGAGGCTGCAAATAGAATGACTGATAGATTTCTTTTGAAAAATGAAAAATGGCTTGATTCTGAATTTGTTTTACCTGATTTTATATTCAGATCCTCAGTAGCAGGTCCTGGTAGAAAATCTCTTGATTACACGGAGAAGTCTGATAGATCAAAAAGACGATATGTTTCAGCTATTAGTGCTGCCAATGCTTATGATCCACAAAGACTTCTATCGGCTGCACGTCATGCAGCTAATGTATCTGGACAAAATGATGTGAAGGTAATACTAAATGAAATAACAAAAAGTCCCTCTCGTGCTTCTAAGGTGATGAAATTAATGAATATGGCACCGTCTTCAATTATAAAGAAAACTCCTTTAGGAGCTCTAGTTTTTCTATTAGATCAATCTTTATCAAAGGAGACATCCAATGCTATACGTCAAGAATCTAAGAATTGCGGAGCTGACATATGGCCAGCTTACGATAACTTAAGAGGAACTAAAAATATTTTGAGACCACCAAAAGATGACATTCTGATAAATGAACATATAGCACAGGTTTCCGTTCAATCACTATTGAACCATACAAGTAAACGAATAGTCGAAATGCAAGAAGAAGTTCCACTGAGAGTGATGGATACATATGCATCAACAGAATCAGAATTTGTTTTAACATGTTCTTGGGGATTCGATGGTAGCAGTGGTCATTCAAGGTATAAGCAACGTTTTAATATTGGTTCAGATAATGTCGGCTCAAATGATGAAAATATTTTTGCAACCACACTGATTCCTTTACAATTAACATGCCAAAATGGAGAGGTAATTTGGTACAATAATGCTTCACAATCTCCAAGATTTTGTCGTCCTATTAAATTAGAATTTATCAAAGAATCAGCGGAATTGATTCTGTCCCAAAAATTGGAAATTCAAAATCAGATTGATCAATTAAATACCTTGAGTATCGTGATGAGCAGTGGCCATGAAATGAGAATCCATTTTTCTATGCATTTAACTTTGATTGATGGAAAGGTATTGCAAATCTTAACAAACACCAAATCCTCACAGAGCTGCCCTATTTGCAAATCTACTCCAAAACAATTTAATATTATAGAGAATATTCTTGGGCAAACAAACACTTTTCTTCCTGATCAGAACTCACTCCAGTATGGTGTTAGTCCGTTACACGCATGGATTAGATTGTTCGAATGTTGTTTGCACATAGCCTATCGAATGAATATTAAAAAGTGGCAGGTCAGAACTTATGAGCAGAAAAAGCTGTTTGCAGAACAAAAAGCTCAAATACAAAAATCCTTACATGATAAATTAGGTCTCATAGTCGATAAACCAAAATCAGGTGGTAGTGGTAGTACTAACGATGGAAACACGGCGCGTAGAGCATTCCAAAATGCAGATGTTTTCGCTGACTGCTTGAACATTGATTATCAGTTGGTGCATAACTTTAAAATTATTCTCATTTCTCTTTCTTGCCAACTCCCTGTCAACGTAAAAAAATTCCAAGAGTTCTGTATGGATACAGCGAAATTATATATTTCCCTTCATCCATGGTACCCCATGCCATCCACAGTTCATAAGATATTAATTCATGCTGGAGACATAATGAAATACTGTGTTCTACCAGTAGGTATGTTTGGAGAAGAGGCATCTGAATCTCGTAATAAAGACTATAAAAGTTTTAGACTCAACCATAGTAGACATTGTAGCAGGGAAGCGAATTTGGAAGATTTGTTTTATCACATAATGGATTCCTCTGATCCAATTGTATCCAACATGAGTATCATATCTCGAATTCGCAGAAGAAAACGATTGCCATTACCAGTGGAAGTCAGACAACTACTTTCGATAGATGACAGAGATAGTGATGATGATGATAATGATGAGTGCAAAACAGGAGATGTGGAACAGACTGAATTTAATTCTTTCAATGAATTGTTAGATGGGGTAGAATTATCTGATGAAGAAATCAGTGATAATGATTGAATACATATTAATTATAAATGATTGAAAAATGTTAACAAAACCACAAAAAAAACAAAAAAAAAGAGAAAAATGAGAAAAAGACAAAAAAAAATACAAAAAATAAGTGATAGAAAAAATACAAAAAAAAGTAAATAGAAAAAATACGGGATGTAAATTCGGACTAGGAGCCTCCTTGTGGCACATCCTGGGTGCATAACTGCAGCGAATCTTAGCCGTGAATCAAGTTGTATAACTGAATTGTCGTTGCTTCAAAAAAGTAAAGTGTGTGTATTTGGAAGGTGTCAACACAACGATTGTGTTGAATCAACACTCTAGAATGTTAAATATTCAACACACAAATTTTAACACTTTACACAATAACGAAAAATTTTTTACTGTGGAAGAGCCAAAGGGAATTCAATGGATTTGAAAATGAAAATCCGTCGTGTCGGAACCGCTATATGGAATTTTCCAAATCTGAATACAGATTTGAAATCAGTGACCTTGAGAACCCCTCAGGACAAAATTTTCAGGAAATTCGGTGAATTTGGGCATTTAAACTCGCCATATCAAATCCGTCATGTTGAATTCCCAAAATCTGGCAACAGATCCGTGATCAGCGACCCTGGAAACCCCTGGAAAAGAATTTTCAAGGAATTCGGAGAATTTCAACATTTGAGCCCGCCATATTGGATTCGCCATGTTGAATTTCCCCAATCTGACTGTAGATTCGGAATCAGCGACCTCAAAAACTCTCCTATGCCAGGTTTAGAACAATTCCGACGACATTTTTAATTTTGGCCACTTTTCCAGCTACCTGGCCCACTGTGACCTGCACGGAAAGTTGATGTTTTCTGACGTATTTTTAGGGGAGAAAGTGCTGAATTTCAAGCGAATGTGTCACAGCGGGAGGAAAATATTTTCCGCCCGCTTGCAGCGGGAGGAAAGTACTTTCTGCCCGCTCGCAACGGGAGGATAGTACTTCCTGCCCGCTTGCAGCGGGAGGGAAATACAAACTATCTTTCCGTTCTGAAATATGCATATGAATATTTTATATGCAATTAAACAGATGATTTTCACTTTCCCTGCAGTTGTGGGAAAAAATAGTATGTTCACCTCGGTGAGAAGGGGTTCCCCCCTTGATGAACAATATACTATTATATATGTTCATATGTATTTCGTATATGTTCATATATGATTCATATACGCTCATATACGCTCATATACGACCATATATGAATTATTTTTTCCCGGGGTATCATAATACTGACAGTTCACGATCCCGACAGTGGCATAGTCCCAAAGTATCAGAAGTATTTCATCACTTTCATCATAAAAATTGTTTTGTTGATGCATATTATGTAGGGACATAATATATGTGGGAGCATATTATATCTTTTTTCCAGAGCTGGAAATATTACAACCGGCAAAAGAAGCAGACTTTCATCAGATTACCTCCAATCACTGTTCATCACTTCATCAGTTAATCATCACTGAAGGATTGACAATTATGCATGAATCAGTTATAACAATGATATCATGATTATCGCCATTACAATAAATGATCATTTCTATAAATGAACCGGTTTATTTTATATGGCGATAGATACAATTTCTGAGAATCTCATGACCTAATCATTCATGATTAAGGACACTCTAGTATCAGGAGAATCAGGTAAAATGATCCGCCAACTTTTTGCATAAATTATTTGATGAATTGAAATTGACAATCTATAATAATCAAGTGCATACTTTGAATTGGACTCTATATTTGGGTATAAATTTGGATTATTCCATGGTTCGTGATTATGGCAAAACGAAGTTTATGAAGAATTTCTAACATTTGGAGGTTATCAATTTGGAAATACTCTTATACTCATCAGGGATCAGTGAAATACTGGAACTCAGATTCAGAGTTCAATCCAAGTGGTTCATTTTATTATTATGCATTGAAAATTTCCAGTGAACGTGTAATTCATGGAATTAGCAAGCGCAAATTTGGCTCGCTTCTTCTGATGTTTGAATGTCCTTAATAAAATTTGTTATCACCAAACATCGTGATTACAATATCGTCATTATGTGTGTAGATTTGGATGTAATTCAAATAAAATTTCGAATCGATTCCTGAAGAATCGATTCTTTGGCTCCGATTTTTAGAAGAATCGATTCAAGCATCAATTCTTCAGAAGAAATCAAACATCTCTATTTGTAACCATTTTTCCACAATGAAGTTGCATTTTCACAAAAAAACAGCGAGAACGTAGTTGCGCACCTGATAATTCATATTGTTTTTGACAATTCAAGTGGAATAAAAAAAACTGTATTGTTTGCATACAAAAAACTGCCGAAGAATTCCCTGCCAGATTTTGACAGGATATTCCAATTTGGTAATTCTGGACTAAACCGTGTGGAAAGTTTGTCAGCTTTCGCCGAGATTACCTCAAAAAGAAACCATCCAAGGCTGATAACAATTCTTTGTCCGGTTTTGCCTCGCAGTTTCAGCATGGATTGTTGAAAAATGATTTCTCCTCCAATAAGTGCGATGCATCTTATTTATGTCCTACATAAACTGCTCATGCATTTTGTCAATATATCTTATTCCTTGCCTACAATCAGGAATATAAATAGATATAGGGTTGCCAGATCAGAACCGGGACAGTTTGGTCATTGGTTCCGTCTTTCAAAATCTTTCTGGAATATGGATGATTAGATACATGAGAATTATCCAATCATCGATTGTCCTGGTTTTCATCTGGCAACCCTAAATACATATGCTATTTGGGTCAATTTAACACACTGTGAAGTTTCCTGAGTTTGCATTCAAAATGCTGAAATAAATTGAACGTTTGATAGAAAATTCCTCTGTAAAGTTCTATGTTACGTGATAGTAAATATGGGCATGTTTATATTAGGAAAATATTAGGACCCATTGTCATAATATTCCTAACATTACATGATTGAATTTCTGGAATTTTGTGGCTCAACATACAATTGAAATATGCCGAAACAGTCTAATTTTCATAGCGGAAATTCATGTGGATGGACGTGATTCTCAAGCCAATTTGGAGACTGTATCTCCAAAACCGCTTCGGTATCATTGATCAAATTCCTACCGTAAATTTTCCCTCATAAAAAGATGATTTTGTGAAAATCCCATAATTTTCCACTCACACCCTTCTGAGTAGTTGTTCGGCTTGAAATTTTTCAATTTTTCGTGTAGTTCCCATGTTTGGTGAACTGTGTGAAGAGAAAGATAAGCTTTTGACAGTTGGTAGTACGTTTAAGAGTAGTTCTACAAGATATCTACACTGTTAGAAGAATCAGTACAAAACTTGATAACACGGATACGAAGTTTTTTACGTATCAGTGTTACGAAATTTTGTATCATGTCAATACATGCGGCCATATGTGTTTGTCTCATTGTTATAAAATTTAGGATCAGTTTTGAAACGAAATTCCATATCATAGCTCATTATGGAATTCAATATCTTCTCAGATACAAAATTTTGTATTATTTTTAACAGTGTATTCACAGTGAAAATTATAGACCTTAGTCTATTTTTGTTGTACTGAAATTTTTGGGTTGACCATAGCACTTTTCGTGAGATGAAATTTTTGGAGTCGATTTTTAAGAACTCTCCACTCGTTAGGAAAAAATTCTTCCTATCAAAATTCAACTTCGATCCTTTTTGAACAAAATTGACTTTCGATCGTTTCGATATCTCCGAAATTTGAAGAGTTTCGACATTTTTCGTGAAGCCGCATTGGAATATGCTCGCGAGGCCTTTGAAAAATGCACGTGAACAAAAAGTTCAGAAGTTCGGAAATTGTCCAACAATTCATTTCAACCCTCCATATACTTACAAATGGACTGAAAATGTATGAGAAATTTCAAAAATATTGAGCGACTCCTTCTAGATTATTTCTCATGAAGTTATGTCATGAACTTCATTGAATTTCGTAGTTTTTTTCAATCAATTTCGAATGAAACAAATTGGATGACATATGTTTTTTGGCCAGCTTTTGAGGCCAAATACTCCACTGTGCGATGATACAATGAATCGGATGGGCATGGAGATGATGTGGTCTTTTTGACCTGGATCTATCGTTCTGTTGAACAGAATAATTCATTTAATTCTATATTATAAAATTAGCTATGAATTTCAATTATAATTAAAAAGAAAAGATTGGAGATTCAAACCAGAATGTTCATGGTTCAAAGTCAGTGAACTGCCATTAATCAGTGGAATCAATATCTCACGATAAGTGATCCGGAAGTCGAAGAGGAAATTCTGATTCTCAATTTCATTTTAAAAAACTCTGCCAATTGGCACATGGCTTCCTCGTTTGTGTTGAAAAACAAAAACTCATACCATGCTTAAATGATGGTTTCATGATGGTGTCATGATGGTACATTGAGATGCTACCGGATGAAATTATGCCCCAAAAAATACCACGTGTTACTAGTCTTGCTCCACTCATCGTAATAGTTACCAATGTTTTTTTGTTACTTGCGATGGAATTCTGATGGATCGAATTATTTTTGGAACTCGTTGAGAATTCCCTGTATTCTAAAAGAATTCTTGGATAGTTTTGCGATCCAGAAAGCAACACGCCATTAGCAAAGGTTTTCCCGTAAAAACAATGGGAGTGTGTGCTTCTATATTTGTTCAATAATTAGCATTGTTTTCGTCTAATATCCTCACTCTCATTATACGCGATTCTATTCACGCGCTCATTCCATTTTGTACTGAGCTCAATATAAACCCCTGAATCAAAAACCGAGATATACACGTTCACAAAACTGACCCTTTTGGTCAGTTATTAGGGATTTGAAACCCAATTCGAACGCAACTAATGTAGGACTCGGGAGTTACTCGGATCACTCGGGAGATGTGTTGCACTACATCCAAGTGATGCAATACCATACTGAGAGAAGGATTTAGTTATAGTCACCAGTATTTGGTAATAGTTATCAAATCTCATAGTTGGATATGGCGAAATGAACATTTGGTTTCAATGATTGACATTTAGATTCACCACTAAGACTAGTGGTTATAATGACCAAACTTTGGTTATTATTCCCAAATCCTGGTGGAAGTTACCAAATTGTGGTAATGACAAATCAATCATATATTTGGGGTAACCAAATTTATTTGGTAACTATAACAAGGTTCTTTCATCAGTGCATCGAGTGACTCCGAAAAGTCGAGTAACCCATACGCATCGGGTAATTCGAAACAATCGGGTAACCCGGCAAAGTCGGGTACCCGCGCATCCCTACTGTATGGGACCCGCCTACTAGGACCTCGACGAACATGTACTTATTACCCAACAGTGCAGTAACTGGAGCGTCTAGTACCTACAACGGAATGACCCAATACATATTCCGTCTATTTTCAAACACTATAATTATACCGTACTTATCGTTTTATCAAGTCTTCGCTAAAAACGTACCTGACACCCACCAGTGTGGTCACTTGACTGGTCTGGTATTGACACTGAAATTACCCAATGAATTCTCACTCCATATTCGAGCACTAGATTGACACCATATTTATCCTTCTATTGAAAGTTCATTGTAGAGCGTCGGTCGCTTAACGCAGTGTCAATCATTTCGCTTTGACAGGAGACAGGAATTCTTCAGTGACATGAGTGTCTTACATAGTTGTTCGTGATATAGAAAGCACGTTGATGTGAATCTGATGTGGGAGTCAGAGCCACCAGATTGGCATTGCCGTTGAGGGGAAGTGCACCACCACTATCGTCCCATGTATATAAGTTACATGTGTTTATAAGTTTCGTGTGAAGATGAGAGTATGGGTATGAACGATGGTGGGAGTACTATTTTCCTCAACGGCAATATCCATCTGGCAGCTCTGGTGGAAATTGATATATTATAACAGTGAAGTTTTCGCCAAATAAACATAATTCGACAATCGCCATTTTTCACTAGAAATGACTAGCGATTGTCAAATCACGTCTTCTCAGTGAAAAACTCGTTCGATAAATTCACCCCCTAACATCATCACTCCAATAACTGTAAACTTATACACCCTTAAAGTTTCATAGGTTAGGGTAAACATTCGTGTACGCTTTTCAAACAAAACACGGGTCAATTGCCTTATGAATCTTTTATTCACTATTTTCCCATACTTAAGCATTGAAAAGATACATGAACCGAAAAGTGTTGACATGCATTTTTTTTGTCAGTTGGTACGGTTTTGATGAGCGAAAAGTCTTGCTGATCAAAACATTGAGCTCCATTGTTTTCTCCACTTACGTTTCCCGCTGATTGAAACAGTGAACTTCTACTGGTTTCTCAGTGTTATTGCGTTCAATGTTTGGAACATTGGATTATCACTGTTGAACAGTGATTTCTCACTGTTTCTATTCCAGAGAGTATCTATCCCTACGCATCACAATGATTCACGATGAATCCATGCATAATTAGCTCTATGAATCGTCATGGTTCCCCAGGTAATAATTTGAAACTATCTAGCTAATTTTATGTTTTTCGTCACACACAATCTTGATCTTTGTACCACAATCGTTAGGTGCCATATTACCCAACCCATTCTCATAATGGAAAATAATCATCAAATAAATCATGAAATTGCTGTAAAATTCGTGATTGGATTAATGATACTTTAATACATGAGAAACAGTGATGAAAGATAATGGGAGGTATAATATCGAAATTGAATCTGAAGAAACAAAGTAAAATGGCATTGTAGAAGAACGGAAGGAAAAAAGAAAGGAGCAAAGAAACGTATACTCTTTCACATTGAAGAGTATGCATGCATTTACATGAAATCAAACGCATGTTACCCGCGTAGAATACCCATTATACATGAAAAGAGCAGAGAGAAAGAGACAGATGAGGGTAGATTCGAGAACCATGCACAGATGTTACCCCTATGTGGTTTACGATGTGATACTGTGTTCTGGGGCTTTCTCCTCTCTTTCCTCTTTTCTCACACGAGGGGATGATACTGTTTAAGCCACCCTGGAGACCTGCAAGGGTGTCGGATAACGTATATATGCGCTTTCCCCTCTTCTCTATTCCCGGACTCCCGTTTTTCTTCCTCCTCCTAGTTTTATCATTCTGTCCATACGGGTTCTCATAGGCCGGCACCAATATATAGGAAGAGGAATAGCGTGACCACCCCATACGATTGTGAGTGTCACAGGTTGTACACTTTAGGATCGATATACTTACACTTGTCGCGTCGCGAACCCAGCTGGAGTTGAAAGAAGATGAAACAAAATGGTGTCGATCAAAATAAAACACGAGATTTTACTTTGAATTCGTGGTTGTGAAATAGATGGTACGAATTTGCTTGCGTATTCAATTTGTTTCATTGGTACACTGTTGAGATGAGTGATGAATGAATTATACGTCGACAGATAATGTACATTGCATAAAAGTATTCACGCTGCTTGAAAATGGTTTATCTGGAGGATGAAAACGGCATCTGAGATACCAAGTGAGATGTTTGAAAGTTTCGTAATAGCAACTGGTACAGGGTTGCAATTTGTACGTCTATGCTCATCTTGCCCTCTTCAACCTTTCATAATTAATCGTTTGAAAAAAAAATAATGGTGTGCCTTGAGAGATTACGACTTTTCCCCTACTCCAAAAAAGGTCAAGGCACACTTGTGGTAACGAATAATGCTACTATTTAGCTAAGACGTAATACATAAAGCCATTACGATGTTTGTTTCTCCAACACTGTAGAACAACCGTCACCTTTCTTAGGGCAACGCCTTCACGATCTTCGTTCCTCCGCTAGCAAGCTCTTATGTAAGCGTTGATCTTTTCAAAAGCATATATCCTTTCCAAACGTGAGACCATCAGTTACGTTCGAATCTTCGCTATCACACATCAGTGTGACTTCTGAGATGTTGAAAAAGTTCCGATATGAAAATTCATGTTACGTAAATCATTAGAAATAAACTATTTGGATGGAATTCTCTTGGAGAAAGAGCATACAAGTGTTACAATCATATCAAAAACAGATGTATTTTTGGAGATTTTCATATAAAACTTCTCAAAATTTTGGCATAGTCATAATAATCATAAGAGAGGAAAAAATATCATACAGATGCATTGATAAAAAAATGTGTGAACAGATGACATAGGGTAAGAAAGGAAGGAACAAAGAAAGAAAGAAAGAAAAAGAAACTTATCACTTGGTGTTCATGCAACTCGATGTCTCTTGAAAACTAGTTGAAACAAAGGATCCGCTGCTAGAAAAAAACTTGGAAAGATCTGAAAAGCGTATTTGGAATGATTTACAATCATGTTGTCATATGCGGGTAAATAAGAAATTTATGGTTCCAAGAGATGCAACTGCTGCTGGTCGAACAAACTGACTGCAGTGACGAATGATCTATTGTGAATAATTATCGCATTTTGTAAGAAAAACATCATTTGTTTCTTTTCTACACGGAGAAAATATATTAGGTGTACAAATAAGTTTCCGCGGTTTGTCAAACGATGGCCCCACCAGAAGGTTATGGAGAAATTGTCAGATGTAAAACGTAATATCCCAAGTTTAGTCATCTGGCAACACCATAACCTTAAAGTACTAGTGATTCCGTATCAGCATCACGTAATTTTTTTCGTGCAAAAATGTCAAGTTTTATTCCGAATAAGCATCATTTGCGGGAACTTTTGATTTACTTCTTTAATGTGAAAAAATCTGCAGCTGAGGTGCATCGATTGCTTCTAGAAGCATATGGTGAAGCTGCTTTAAGTGAGAGAAGTTGTCAGGAATGGTTTCAAAAGTTGAGGAACGGTGAGTTTGACGTTAAAGACAAAGAACGCAGTGGAAGGCCGAAAGTGTACGAAGACATGGAATTAGAAGTACTATTGGAGGAAGATTCGTCCCAAACGCAAAAAGAACTTGCACTTACTCTACAAGTGACTCAACAAGCAATTTCACATCGTTTAAAATCGTTAGGAATGATTCAAAAACAAGGAAATTGGGTTCCATATGAACTAAAGCCGAGAGACGTTGAACGCCGATTATGCATGAGTGAAATGCTGCTTGCCAGGAATAAAAAAAAGAGTTTTTTGCATCGTATAGTCACTAGTGACGAAAAATGGATTCACTACGATAATCCAAAGAAGAGAAAGTCATGGGTTAAGCCCGGCGAACCATCAACATCGACAGCTAAGCCGAATATTCATGGAAAAAAACTCATGCTGTGTATTTGGTGGGATCAGCTTGGTGTCGTGTATTATGAATTGCTGAAACCAAGCGAAACCATTACTGGAGCTCTCTACCGAACACAATTGATGAGATTGAGTCGGGCACTTAAGGAAAAACGCGCCCATTACTACTCCAGACACGACAAAATTATTCTTTTACACGATAATGCTCGTCCACATGTTGCGGCGCCGGTAAAAACATACTTGGAAACACTCAACTGGGAAGTTTTACCCCACCCGCCGTATTCACCAGACTTAGCCCCTTCTGATTATCACCTGTTCCGGTCGATGGCACATGGTCTGTCTGAGCAGCGCTTCACATCATATGAAGACACCAAAAATTGGGTAGATTTGTGGATAGCGTCAAAAGATGAAGAGTTTTTTCGACGGGGTATCCGAATGTTGCCAGAAAGATGGGGAAAAGTAGTGGCAAATGATGGAAAATACTTTGAATAAAACGTAATGTACTTTTCCTTTACAATAAATTCCTAATTTTTTATAAAAAACCGCGGAAACTTATTTGTACACCTAATATTGACAAAAGATTATTCAAAGTTGAGTAAAACGGGGACATGGTCGCATTCCCGCGAAGTTGAAAATCCGGTTGACTTAGTTTTACTCGACTACAGATGAAAATCAATTCAGATGTTTTTTAACAGTATTCAACTTGTTGAAATAATGAAAACATTCGAATTTATTTTCATCTGTAGTCGAGTAAAATGAACTCGACCGGATTTTAAACTTTGCGGGAATGTCACTAGTAGAAATGAATCATATAAGAACATGCATAAAGCATATAGAAACCATGCATGGTCATATATGACCATATATAATTCATACGCAATCCATATTGAATCCGTACATGACCATATATGGTCCATACGGAATCCATATATGACCTTTCAATGCGAGACTTCCCCATACATGTGAAAAAATTCTGTCACATATGGAATATTTTCCGTATATGGATTATATATGAGTCATATATGATCATATATGGATCACATACGGATTAAATATGGATTGTATATGATTCCATGCATTTTCATATATGAATCATGTATGAATTTTATATGTATTATGTATGGATTATGTATGAGTCATATATGTTCGTTTTTTACTAGGGTACGTCCTCGTTTTACTCAACTTTGGGTAATTTTTCGCCAATACATTTTCTCCGTGTATTCGAATATACGTCGTTTTCTTACAGCGATTCTACAAATCAAATTCAAGACGAAATATTTGTATTGCTATTATACACATAGATGTATTCTGGGAATCAACTTGTATCTGTTGCATCCTCAATTCCTCCAATACTTCGTATTTTTAATGAATTCCACAGCGTTGAAATGTTTTGCATGTTCACGAAACTCACCAACGTTCATTTTGCTTCCTCGCACAGTGGGCTGAGAGGCATGCAAAAGCGGATAAAAGTCGACTTCTCAATTGAGTTATTTAAAAATCGTAGTCATAATATACGGTAATTGAAGTAACTTTTGGTATAGTTTTATGGAAATCGATGGAATATTGAAGCCTCTACAGTATATTGAAAGTGAAAATAACCAAGATATTTTGCATGTGCTGTGTTGACTTGAAACTGGTTTTATCTTTCCCAATCAATCAGTTTTCCAAATTGAACCCTATTGTTTTTGAACTAGGAGTAATATTGTAATGAAATACCAGAAGGATACCCCTATCAATGTCCCCTCCCATGATTTCAAGAGGTTTTTATATAGAGGAAAAAGCCATTTTTTCAACATAGGTTCGCTGTCGTTTGTTATTACTGCTGAATACCACGACATAGAACGAAGAGTGAAAGTGGAAAATGTTCAGAATGGAATGTACTTCAAATGTAGGTTGCCCATTTTCGCCCGTTTTGAGTTGCCCCGTGGATACAGATGAATGTTCCCCTATATGTATCGTATTTCTCCATATGGATCGAATTTTCATGTCTGGATATTGACGATTCTATGGGGGATATGTATACTCAATTTCTCTTCACAGACCAGTTTAATTGTAAAAGAAATTATGAAAAATGGCTGCCGGGCCAATGAACAGGGTGAGCCAAAATCATTGCACTTCCTTAACCTTTTCATACCCCCGGTAAATCTGTTACATATGGAATTGAGATTCGGGAGGGGGGGGGGGGGGAATGCTGAATCCAAATCTAGAATTAAATTTTCAGGATTCGAAATGGTGGATCCAATGTGGCGGAGGAAAATCCTCAAGTCATCCTAATCTATTCAAAACATGTCGTTCGGGGGTTTTCGGGGTTGCCAAATTCAAATCTGGAGGCAGATTCTCTGAAAAAATCTGTAAAACTTGAAAAGTTCATGAATTCGAAAAACTATGATCAAGTTATAATTCCACTGAATTACCGTAAAAAACCTATCAATATTTGGATTTTGTGAAAAATCCATTTTTTCACTTTGATTTTTTTCATTATTCGTATGTCCACACATATATAAATATGTAGGGTGATTTAATATTCATCTACTATACTTCAGGAACCTATTACTCATGAACATCGAAGATGATTGCTCTTTTGGCACTTTTGAAGACAATATATCTGAAACAAATTATTTGTGAAGAATAATTGACTGTAGTGATCGATAGTGATCGATATTTGATGTGTATTTGTTTTGCAATGTACTTCACTATGCTCTTTTCTTCGAAGAGTAAACAAAACATTCGTTTAGTCGCTTATACAAAAAGAGCAAACGTGTTCCCGGTTTCACTTGGGAAAAGAGAATAATTATAAATTTAACCGATCTATTTGAGTTCTGGATGAAGATAATTTCCATGGTAATACAGTTTCACTGACGAGTTTTGAATAAGTCTGTGGCTTCCCGGCAGAAGTTGTGCAGTGCTAAAATCGAGATTTTGAAATATGTTTATTTTTTCATAATATCTACAAAATTTTTGGGTAATTCACACAAAAAAAATCGATCTTTCAAAAATTACACTCAATTTTACTGCCAGATAGCCACATAAGTTTATCCATCCCTCCCGTATCATATTTGTTGAGAATATAAATTTCTTACTTCATCCCTCAGATTCCTTCCTATAACTCTGCTGCCATTGAAGATGACAGAATTTACTAAGGGAGAGATTTCGCAGCAAATTCAAAAATTCAAAGAATGGGATTCAGTGATGGATTATATCTTTGAAAAACTGGATATCGACATTTGTACTATAGATGATCAATCGAAAGTTAGACTGGAAGGTGCAATTATTTCTCTTAACGGCAAGTATAAGGACAAGTGGCAAGCTGCAAGAAGATTGAAAGATAGATTCGAACTAAAAAATGCAAGCTGGTTGAATTCAGATTTCAATATTCCGAAATTACCCGTGATTAACCACCTAAAAAACGACACGCAATCCAAATCCCGCTCTGGTCGTCCAAAACTCAAATTCGAAGACAAATGTGCTCGAGCTAAACGTCGGGAAATCTTGGAAATCAACCCAAATCAAAAACACGATCCACAATCCTTATTAATGGCATGTCATCAAGCAGCAAGTCGTACAGGAAACAGAGATTTATATTCGGTCATCACACATATTGTGGAGAATATAAAAGAGCCAGAAAAAATTCGAAAACTTATGGGAACATCAATTAAGAAGAAGTTTCCTGAAGAAGCTATAGCATTTTTGTTGGACAATTCCTTGACTCAAACAGTGTATACTAATATGCGCTTAGAGACAAAATCTAGTGGTGCAGATATCTGGCCAATTTACGATGAAGTTAGAAAGATAAAATCTCAGTGTAGACCCCCTAAAGAACATATTTCGATTAGTGAAAACAAAGTAGAAGTATCTCTTCAAGCTCTATTAAATCACACAACAAGTCGAATCGTTGAACTGAAGAAAGAAGTCATACTTCATCACATGTTGATCGAAGAGTCTACTGAAATGGAAGCAGTTTTGATTTGTTCATGGGGATTCGATGGCAGTAGTGGCCATTCAGGTTATAAACAGCGCTATCATTCATTGCCAGATGAAAATCTTACAAAACTTACTGATGAAAACTTGTCCGCCACTAGAATAATTCCTCAACGATTATTGAGCAAAGATGGTGCTGTTTTATGGAATAATAGATCACCTCAATCGATTCGTTTCTGTCAACCACTAAAGTTGGGGTATATTCCTGAATTACCGGAAGTTATTCTAAGGCAAAAAGATTATGTAGAAAAGCAAATAGATGAGTTACAAAGTTATCGACTAACTGTAGACGATATTCGAAGCATGTCCATACATTTCTCGTTATTTTTAACTCTTATAGACGGGAAGGTGCTTAATATCATTGCTGGTACAAAATCTATGCAAACTTGCCCTATTTTTCATGCGACACCTAAATTATTCAACGATCTTTCAAAAAAATCGCCAGATACCTTTTTACCAGATCCAAAATCCCTTATGTGGGGAATCAGTCCACTACATGCATGGTTCAGGGTATTTGAATGTTTATTGGAAATATCATACAGACGAGAGCTGAAAGTGTGGCAAATGAGAACTGTTGACGAGTGAATGGTATTTGCCGAAGAAAAGAAAAAAATTCAGGTCATTCTAAGAACCAAGCTAGGCCTGATCGTAGGTAAGCCTGTGTCAGGAGGCTCCGGTAACTCTAATGATGGCAGTACAGCCCGCAGAGCCTTTGAGAAGCCGGAAATTCTCGCAGAATGCCTTGGAATTGATTGCGAATTGATCGAACTGCTGAAAACAATTCTAATCGCAATCTCAATTCATCTCCCAATTGATCCTATGAAATTCGGTAGACTTTGTGACTGTGCTGCTGCAAGATACATTAGTATCTATTCCTGGTATCCTATGCCAGCAACTTTGCATAAGCTCCTTGTGCACGGAGCAGATATCATCAGTACAAGTATACTGCCTGTTGGAGTTTTGGGTAAAGAAGCATCTGAAGCTCGAAACAAAGATTATAAGAACTTCAGATTGCATCATGCCAGGAAGAACAACCGCGATGTCAATATCGGAGATGTTTTCTACAGAGCAATGGATACATCAGATGTGAAAATATCGAGTATAAGTCTTCAAAAGAGACTGAAACAGAAAAAACAATTATCAATTCCGACGGAAGTACGAGATCTGCTATGTTTACCAGAAGTGAAATACTGTGGAAGTAAAACATCTGGTGGAGAGGATGAGCACGGAGAAGTAGTTGACAACGCTGGTCTTCCTGAAATTTTGTGCTCATTAGACGAGATTGTTCTTTCAGCTGACGATGATGAAGATCAATACGACGAGGAAGAGTGATTTAAAAACGTGAGACGTGAGGGGACACATTACAACAACACCCCAAATCATTCATCACTTGCATGCAGAAATCTAACCATAACTCCCTCATGTTGGAACATTGAGGCTATAGTCCGCAGGAAATTTTTTCGGATGTGGCGTATTGAAAATACAGCTGTTACAGGTGCGAGGATGGCTCAATATTGATGAAGATAAATGTGTATCAACATTAATGAAATGTTCATAAAATAACTTTTCTTCTAAACTGAACTAACTAAACAAAAATAAAATAATGAAAAAAACTCAATTTTGTATGAATTATTTTTTAGGATTATATTTTATTTTTTTGTTTCATTTATCCTCACCTAGCTCACTCGATCTCCCCCCAGCCCGAAAGTTGGCTACAACCTAGATAATCATCACAGTGGGTCAAAAATTTTGAATTCTGATTTTGTAACATCAGATCCATTATCAGCAACCTTCAAAACTCCGAGATCTCAAGTTTCATCACAATCCGCTGAGAATTATATTATTCCGACCACCATCTTGGATCCGCCATTTTGAATTTTGATTTTTTAACATCAGATTCGTTATCAGCGACCTTCAAAACTTCGACATCTCGATTTGAATCATAATCCGCTGAGAATTATATTATTCCGTCCGCCATCTTGGATCCGCCATTTCGAATTTTGATGTTTTAACATCAGATTCGTTATCAGCGACCTTCAAAACTTCGAGATCTCGAGTTTTATCATAATCCGCTGAGAATTATATTATTCCGACCGCCATCTTGAATCCGCCATTTTAAATTTCAATTTACAACATCAGATTCGTTATCAGCAACCTTAAAAACTTCGGAATCTCGAGTCCCACCATAATCCGCTGGTAATTATATTATTCTGACCGCCATTTCGGATCCGCCATTTTGAATTTCTATTTTTTAACATCAGATCCGTTATCAGCAACCTTCAAAAACCCGGAATATGAAGTTTCATCAAAATTGGATGAAATTCCGAATTTTGTCCGCTTTTGCATGCCTTCCAGCCCACTGTGCCTCGTTGAGAAGAAACTTAGTGATCATTTCGGACAGTCGAAAAATTTTTTGTCTCCAAAACAAAAATTTCTTACACCAAAATGCTTCTCAGAACTCGAGGAACAACTTTGGTTTCGTATCCGTCTGTAGGGTGTCTGTCTGTACGTACGTACGAGCGGACAGAACTCCATCTATCCGATCATTATGAAATTTTCACCACAGTTACGTGCGGGTTCGGTCATAGTGTCGTATGAGTTTCAACCTGATTCTCATTGAAGAATAGAAGGGATGAGAAAAATATCATCAAAAACCGTGATTTCATGCCCACGCATATCTTCGCTCTTCATTATCCGATTCCACTAGAACTTATATCAGGTTGTAGTAATGATCCGATAGTCATCCCAAATAAGTTTCATCTCAATCGGTTGGAAACTTCAGAAATTTTTTGTTTGTGATATGCATTTTTGAACAATATTTTGAAACCATGCATTCCTTATGTTCCTATCATCCGAATGCCGTGAAACTTTGAGAATATTCAGTTCACGAGGTGTTAGTTGTATGATCTTCATTCCAAGCGAATCGGAAGTTAGGGAAGAAAAAGGCAAGTACATAACTTCGGAACGAAATTTGAAAATTTTGTAAATATCGTTATCATACAGATATTTTTCTGTTCCTATCATCCGATCGTCATGAAATTTCGACCACAGTTTTATGCAGTGTCGATGGTGGTTTCATGCAGAAATGGGCAGATCGGAATATATTTTCACTCACGAGTATTTTTCGGTTGAGCATTTCGACTTCTTCTTCTGAATTGACTGTATTAGAGCAATAATTCCTTACCGGATAATCCATCAGAGGTTCACTCAACTACAAAACACTTGCAAAATTGCATATTTATACCGATTAAAAAAAATACTCGTCCAAAACTGTATTCATGAGTACAGATGTATTTTAACCTGCCCATCCCTGTTTCCATGTGAGTTTTAAGAAGATCGTAACAGGAGAACGGGAGGGAGAGAACGTGTTTTCGAAACTTGTGATTTTGTGACCGCGCATATCTTCGGTCCCTGTTATCCGATTGCAATGAAACTTGTAGCACGTTTCAGTTATGGTTTGATAGTCGTTTTTTCGTTCTTCCACACAAACGTGGAATTAGTTATGGTTTCATAGTGTTTCCTGTGAGCCCTACTCGGGAAAAAAAATTTCTATATATGGGTCCATATATGGATTCATATATGGTCATATATGAAAGTGGGGGATCTATCAGCATTGATCTCACTCCCTTCTCCTTTGGTTTTTCATCACGTTCCATAAAAAATTGTGACATTTTTTTGTCCATATATGGATGTATATGATAATGTATGATTGAATATAGTGATGGGCGATATTCATCGATATTTTTCGTCGATATTTTTTTGTCCGATATATATCGTTATCGATATTTTTTACCTTAAAAATATCGGAATCCGATATATACTTTTTGGTGATGGATTCATAAAAATTTTCAACTGATCAGGAGAACAAAATATTTTCTAATTTTTCATTGGCTTGAAAAATTTTCTCTTGTCAGAGTGACTAAGTGTGCATAGGATTTATGCACTTTTTCCCTTAGATCAATTCATCAGAATATTGAATTAAATAGAATGGCCAATGAAAAAAATTGAACAATTTTAGAATTGGTCATATCGAGTCTTGTTCACTCAAAACACCTATCGGGAGCATGGATATACAAGTGTGCAAACTTCGATGGTAAGGGAAGTCTCTATTGAAGGCTATGTTATCTGGTGCAATCTCCGCAATCTTTCGTAGTGTTCAAATCTAGGTATAATGACGCGCAAAAGTTTACTCACGAGTCGCGACGCTATGCCTTGATCGTAGCACCACTCATACATTTAATTACATTAAATTATGAATTGGGTATTCACTTTTCAATTTCGACGGTGACATTTGGATTTCCGACATTCATGAAAATCTCAAGTTCAATATTCGCGTTCTTTTTCTTCCTATTGAATTTGGACATTTTGTGGAATGTCGAAAGCATCTATTATCTATCCACATTCCCATGCTGGTAGGGGCACTGAGAAAATAATTCAATTATATTTACTGAATGTTTTTTTGAATAGCGCGAATTGATTTTTTTTTTTCAATATAACCAAATTTGATTTTGATCAATCCACATTCATCCCCAGTAAATGAATGAGAATTGCGTTCATATCAATTGAATATTCACTGTTAATAAAAACAACTTCAGTTCAATGAAACATTATTCATACCAAACAAATATTCAATTCGTTGTATTTTATGAAATATTTTTAAAATATAATCAAACTGCTCTTTCCGTATTTGAATAACAATTTAAAAATGATATTCATGCATAACCAATTCCTTAAACAATATTTATCCTCTTGACTGAAGAAACGCACGATTGAGCATCGCGATCCGATCATAAGGTGATCGCATTTCGAGATGAGCATAATCGATTCGCGTGTGATTTATCGACAGACGAGATGTTTGTGTTGTGTCGTTGAACGAACATGATTCGCATGCGCGTTGGGGTCATTTCAACCCGCCTTTACCGAAACTTCCTTCTAATTCTCAGCTTGCATCGAAGCAACACGTGCGAAGACACTCATCGCATCATCGTATTGTGCGATTCAACTCCATCCAACGTCGACGTGTTGTTACCAAATTGCTAAAAAATATTCATAATAAGTATATTCGCTGAGAAACAATTATGATTTCACTGAAAAATATTTATAATAAATCTTAAACTTTTGATGTTTTATTATCGATCCAACTTGAGTACGTGGTTATGTATCAATTGATTCTTCAGTAATACAAAAACATATCAAATTTGTGTTGCAGGTAACGCTTTTTCGCAGTTCTTCCAGCATGAAAAAATTCAAGATAACCGGGAACATCAAAAAGGAAATTATGGCTGACTTGATCGAATTGACTTCGACGAAACTTGATACTCTAACACCTGGCGATAATTCGGCGTAAGTTTTTTTTTCACGCCTTCTCCTTATCTTATCCCAATTTCAATCATTCAATTTTCTTGATCGAAATGTGTATCAATAGTGATATATATTTTGATCAATCATGAGATTATATATATACAGGGTGTCCCATTTTAATCTTTAAATGCGAATATCTCAAAAACATGCATTTTGAACCAAAAGTACTTCATACCAAAGTTGTTATACAAAGAGGAGGCCAAAAACTACGATATCAGTTTCATCATAGATGGCGTTATGATCGATTAAAATGGGGTCAACATCATTTTTTTGAACGGGAACCCCCACCTTTGATTGCATATCTTGATTCTACGCAAAAAACTGAGGAACTTTTGCTTGAAACGTTTTCCTGAGTTTTTGAAGATGGCGCCACAATCGATGAAAAATAGAGTTTATGAAACAATATGCGGATATCTTGAGGAATGCATCCAAGAGCCGGAATATCTCATTCGAATGTTGTTGTTGAGAAAGGGGACGACACAATGGTGATATCAGTTCCATAGTAGATGGCGCTGTGATCGGTAAAAATGAGGTCCACTTCAATTTTTCAAATGGAAACTCCTACTCCTTATCGCATATCATGATTCTACGCGAAAAAATGAGGAAGTTTTGTTTGAAACATTTTTCCTAAATTCTTGAAGATGGAAACGGTGGGAAATGAGGTTGATGAGTTTCACTGCATTATGTGTGAAGCAACGCTCAACTTTTGGAGGTTTTGTTTTCATCTTCCGAGGATTGTGGTGTAACAAATTCCCATATTATCCCCTCCACCTCTTTCTCCGCTCATCAGTAGGCCGTCAGCATTAGCGTTACCCAATGTGCACCCCCAGGAGGTTCAAACAAAAATTCCTCATTTTTTCGTGTAGAATCATGATATGCGATGAAAAGTAAGAGTTTCCATTTGGAAAATTGAAGTTGACCTCATTTTTACCGACCACAGCGCCATCTACCATGGAACTGATATCGCCATTGCGTCGTCCCCTCTCTCAACAACAACATTCGGATGAGATATTTCGGCTCTTGGATGCATTCCTCAAGATATCCACATATTGTTTCATAGACTCTATTTTTCATCGATTGTGGCGCCATCTTCAAAAACTTAGGAAAACGTTCCAAGCAAAAGTTACTCAGTTTTTTGCGTAGAATCAAGATATGCAATTAAAAGTGGGGGTTCCCGTTCAAAAAAATGATGTTGACCCCATTTCAATCGATCATAACGCCATCTATGATGAAACTGATATCGTAGTTTTTTGGCCCCCTCTTTGTATAACAACTTTGGTATGAAGTACTTTTGGTTCAAGATGCATGTTTTTGAGATATTTGCATTCAAAGATTAAAATGAGACACCCTGTATATTGAAATATTAGGTGAAGTGTTGGTCCAAAACTTAGGTTAATTTTCTCAGTAAATTTGAAGTATCTTGTATTTATGGGCCAATAAATGAATATATTATATGCATATAACCAATCACAATATTCACTTTTATGAACTTGCAGAGAAGTGACGCTACATGTCCAGTGCATCGAGCCAGCACGTACTAAACGTTCTTCGATTGGACATCCTAAACCATATCTACTCCGCTGCATATGCAGTAATTATGATGGACGAAGGCTACGTATTCTCTTCTGGGAAGAGCAAGCACGGAACTTACAAAATTCTTCGCATCAACAGATGAGTTGAATTTGAGCAAGTTTCTGTGAGATTTTCAAATTTCAAATCGGTTTCCACAAGTTATTGGGATGTTGGTATTTTTTCAGGTTATAAGAATTTCCTTTGCACGAGTGAACGCTGTGAACATGCAGTATCATTATGCCAGCGAAGGCCTTATGCCAATTGAAATTTCTATTCAGTTTCCTTCCCTGGTTGAATTAAAGGGCATACGTCAGCTGAACTCTTCCACGGTGCAACCTGAGATATTCCGAATGGAAAATGTAGGGGTGGCCAGTTTAAATGAAACTATTGGTGAGTTTTATTTATTAATTCATGGACAAAAGGAATTCATCATATAATTTTGATTTTTAATGGATAAATCAATAAATGATAATATTGTAATCTTGATTTCATAAATAAATAATAACCCTTATGAGGTAACGTCATTTTGGATAGCTCCTACGATTGGCTCCTATGAATGCTGTTCACGAACTAAAGTGATGACACTTGGGGAGCTTATAGCCTCCTAGGGTACAATTACTTATGATATCGTTTGCTTACTCTTCTCTCCAAATGAGCAAGAGGAGAAGATTTTGAAAAAGCATGAGTGACCCGACGTTACCTCGTAAGGGTTAATATTACTTTTTGTAGAAATTATCGGCTACGTCAAGTCGGCGTTCATCACTGTTCCTAAAGGGAACTTTAGGTGCTCCCCTACGGCCTTGGGGTTTCAACAGATGGAAATTATGAAATTGAATTTCGGGTAACCAACTTTCAAATCCATCAGTCTCCGAGAGTGAGTGCACGTGTTTCCATCGTAGGACACTTGGAATCCTTAGGACCGAACCATCTACATTTCCAGACCGATTCATTTGATGAAGTCAAACTGGTGGACGGAGAGATCATGGAGCCTGTAGGATCAAAAGAGGCTTCCGTAATGTATCAAAATCAGTATGATTTCTATCACTTCTTCGCGATTGTTTTCTCAAGAAGTTTTCATTGATTCGTTTGATTTGAAATCGGTTCGAATGTTCTCACGTGAATATCACTTTCACCGACACTGTGTCAAATTGCAACAAAAAATGATTTCATTGTCATTTCTGAAACTTATCGTCTTGCTCACATTTAAATAAGAAATATCAAGACATCTGTTGTATGAAATATATACGAATTATTGAAACTATGACTTCCAGATACGAACAATGAAATTATCATTCGTTGTGATTGGGCACGATGTCAGTGGAAGACACATTTGCGTTATCAACCTTTGTGTAAATTTATAACCGTTAAATAGTTTGGAGATTTTTGTTCACGCTGTGCGTTCGCTTTAATTCAATTGTGAGGTTTTGTATCCTACTTTATCGTGTGATTCAACGATATCGTGCTCCAACTATTATTATATTTTATATTATTATTAATATACTACTTTCACTTGATGAATATCACATCAACCTGTGGATACAAATGTTTTAACCTACATGTGACTTTCATCGACACTGTGTCTGCTTCAGACAAATTATAATTTCATTGTGATTTTTGAAATCTATCGTCCCATTTACGTTTAAATAACACTTCGATTTATTCTTTTTATGAAATATATAGGAATTATTGCAGCTACGATTGATAAATATGAACAATGAAATTATAATTTGTTGGAGTTGGGCACAATGTCGTTGGAAAATACATATAGGTTATCAACTTTGTCAAAATTCATGACCGTGGAATTAGTTTCGAGATTTTGTTTACGTTGTGCGTTCACTTCAATTTGATTGTGAGATATCATATCTTACTTTATCCTGTGATCCTGTGATTGTTCGATAGGGCATTTGTATTATCATTATTATATATTGGTTATAAATGGCTAAGGCATTCAGACGCCTATACGCCAATTTCTTTATTATTATATACTTTTATTCAGTATTATAACTCTAACCTGTGGATACCAATGCGTCAACCTATCAGTATCTTTCACCGACACTGTGCTTACTTGAAACAAACATTAATTTCATGTTCATTTCTCAAACTTATCGTTCCATTCGGTTTGAATAACAAATCGATTCATTCTCTCTCTAAAATGTATAGGAGTTATTGGAACTACGATTCGTAACTATGGACAATGAGCATATAATTTGTTTGAATTGGGTACAATGTCGATGAAAGATATATATACGTTATGAAACTTTGTCTGAGTTCATGATCGTTGGATAATTACAAAATATTTTTTTTAAATTTCCGCTCACTCCAATTTGATTGCAAGATACAGTAACATATGAAGTGTGTTACATTTGTCTGCTGTATACAAGCCACGATGCATTCACCAGTAACAGATAATGAAATAATCTTATCTGCAATTTCCATTTAAGGGGAATGTCTACTTTTTTAAACTTTCTTTCAAGATGTTCTTTTCCTGATCTGAAAATTTTTCTTATTCACTCATATTTCTGTACATGGGAGTATACTTTCCAAAATATATGAAAAATTTGCTCGTCATATCTGGCGGAGAGGCAGCAACTTGGAGAGAGCTCAGTAAAACACTGGTGACCATAATATATCCAGTTAGGGATGTCTGAAGAAAGCATCAAATTGTTGCTTGAACAGGAGAAGTGTCTTCATACCCGAAACTGAATTTTTCATTCTCAATGAAAAACACACAAAATAGCGCACTTGAGAAATTTCCGACCATTTTTTTTACAACTCCAATTGTTTGAAAATATCGTTGAATATTGATGAATATCAATAATTTCAGTTCCAACTCTGGCGTCACTCCTACTCCTCCAGAAACTGTTAAATTTTTCTCTTCCACACGTTTCTAACTGGACGCCAGTATTTTGGTCGCCAGTGTCTTATGAGACTCTCCAGGCTGCCGTATCCCTGCCAGATTTGACGAGGAAAACATTTTTTCATATATTCCAAGGTGTATATCTTCATATACTGAAAGATAAATAAATCAAAATCATTTTTCAGAACAAAAAAAATATCTTGAGAGGGAGTTCGAAAGAAGTAGACTCCCCCCTCAACATGCAGGTTATGAGAAACAATATTTCATTCTCATTACATACTGTTAAGTCTCGGATTCAGATTTTGAGAAGTCAGTTCTTTGACTGTGTTGAAATGTGATGTGATATTATATTCATATAATTTGATATTTCAAATGAGACTGAAACTGTCAAGAGTGTCATTGACATTAGGTTAAGAATATGATTCACAAAAATAACACAGTATTGTTGCATTGTCGAAATTTATTGTAGAATCTTTTTGATGATAGTATGTAAAGTTCACGATGTAAAATATTATATTCGCATTGAAGATGACAAATATATTTGGATACTATGTAAACTCTATGATGTTGCTCAATATTATTACATCATCAACAAAATGCTCCATTTGATTGGAAAATAAAAAATTATTTTCAAAAATATAAAAATCTTTTTTATTATTTTTATTAAATTTCCAAGTACGCACGAGTGTATTCCAGCATTCTAACATGATTCATCTTTTACAGGACTTGACAAACATGGAATTTGAGCATACCCGTGGAGCTTTCCGAAATATGTGACCCGGGGTGTCAAGGGCGTGGAATGGACCAATAGGAAATTGCAGTTCACGCCTTGGGTCAGACACTTCGGCAAGCTCCAGTGTTATTGCTTGGAAGTTTGCAATAAGTTCCACTCCACTAATATTGATTAATCGCCAGGAATATTCAGTGATTTCATTAGAAATTACCAGTTTTCAACCAATGACAAGCGATCGGGCTTCTCGCATACTATCATTGTTTTTATCTAATAAAGAACAATAACATTCTAACAAGCTCAAATGTTCTCTTTTTATCTCAATCAGACATAGAATAAGCAATATGAGTAGGGAGATGATACTTTTTACTAAGTTTGGTACAGAGCTACCAGATTGGTGCTGAAATGCACAGAACATTGATTGGTTGATTCTCTTAGAGAAATACTTACATTGCAGGTTTCAAGAGCACGTGTTGATAGATGTAGTGTATCATAATTTCATTGCGAATGCTCCTACTCAAGCATACTATATGAATTTTATTTATGAATTCAGTTTGTTATATGTGTCAGACAATTGAAAATGGTGAACTGTTCAATTCCATTTACAGTTATGAATCTTCAGTGCAATCGGTCCAAAGCTGTTCAACAGATAATAACGATCGTGTACCGTGTGACTTCTTCGCCTAAGTGTATATATGAACATTTTGTGTAATACCAGTTTCTAATATATGTCGGTGTAACTGTTCAAGGTGAGAATTATATTTTTTTCGTTTTGAAGAATATTCTAAGTGTATAGGATCCCTGTTTAAAATTTTGTACAGAAAATTATGTATCGGTTACTACGGAAAAAATCATGATTTACTATAGAATATAAATATTCTCGAATAAACATTTTTAACCGGTGATTCACTAATAACCTATAGTTTTGAAAAAGTAATTCAATATGGATCTATAGCTTTCGATGCATCTTTGGTTGTGAACAGAGGTGAAATGTTTTTATAACAACGCACAGTAGGGCCAAATGCCAAAAAGCTGGACAAAATTATAAGGGGCTCTCAAATTCGCTTGCGACTTTGTACTCGAGAAGTTTATGGGGTCACTGATTACGAATCCGTTGTCAGAATTTCAAAATTCAAAATGGCGGATCCAATATGGCGGACGAAAATTGGAAGAAACCATCGGATTTCCTTCAAACTTGGTGATCAGGGGTTTTTGGGGTCGCTGATTACGAATCTGCTGTTTGAGTTCCAAAATTCAAAATGGCGAATCCAATATGGCGGACAAAAATTTTAAAAATCATCGGATTCTCCTCAAATTGGGTACCCAACGGTTTTTGGGGTCGCTGATTACGGATCTGTTGTTCTCATTTCGGAATTCAAAATGGCGGATCCAATATGGTGGACGAAAATTGGAAGAAATCATCGGATTTTTTTCAAACTTGGTGATCAGGGGTTTTCGGGGTCGCTGATTACGAATCCGCTGTCTGAGTTCCCAAATTCAGAATAGCAAATCCAATATGGCGGACGAAAATTGAAAAAATTATCGGATTCTTTTCAAATTGGGTACCCAGGGATTTTTGGGGTCGCTGATTACAAATCCGTTGTCTGCATTTCGAAGTTCAAGATGGCGGATCCAATATGGTGGAATAAAATCGAGGAGATCATCGGATTTTCTTCAAACTCGGCATCCAGGAGTTTTTGGGGTCACCAATTACGAATCCGTTGTCAAAATTTTGAAATTCAGAATGGCGGATCCAATATGGTGGACAAAAATTAAGAAAGTCATCGCATTTTCTTCAAACTCGGTACTCAGGGGTTTCTGTGGTCGCTGATTACGAATCCACGGTCTGAAATTCGAAATTCAAAATAACGGACCCAATATAGCGGACGAAAATTGTAAAAATCATCGGATTCCCTTCAAACTCGGTACCCAGGGGTTTTCGGGATCGCTGATCACGAATCCGTTGTCAGAATTCCGAAATTCAGGATGGCGGCTGCCAAAAATCGAAACTTCATTCATAACTTAATATTAAACAAGAACTAAACGGCCCATTTTGTTGTTCCTATTATGATCATTATTATTATTATTTCCAACATTGAATCATTATTAATATAATTATCGAATGATATTAACACACCGAATGTGTTCAATCGAAAGATATATACATTCACAATATATACAATAATATAAAAAACTGAAATCGTAATGGTTTTTACTTTTGCCACACTTTTTTTACTCAGATCAGTCTTCTTCTTCACTCTCAGAGGAAGATGATGGGAAAGTTACGTTGTCTTCATCAAGTATATCCGGAGTTTTGATCAGGCATAACACGCCTCTAGGGAGACACTTCAGTTTTTTCTTGGGCAACTGTCTTTTACTCGATAACATTGGATCAGAACTCAAAAGGAACCATTTAAAAATGTCTTCATTCGTTTTTTCTCTACTGCATTCCCTGGAGTGATGCTCTCGGTACCTTTGGAAATGAATGTTGTTAAGATATTTGAATATAATTATGTATTCATCGACACCGTTGAAGCTTTTGATCTCAACATGACGAGCAAAATCAAGGAAAAACAAAAAGCAGCTGCACTTTGGGGTCATCAGTATAAAGTTTTGAATAAATCCTCTAATTCATAAGTTTACTTGATTCTCAAAATTGTTTTCTAGTCTATGAATTTATGTTTCCAGAGGATGGACAATGTGGCTTATTAATAAAAAAAAAGTATATGAATATTCATAATTCCCCGAATTCCTTACCAGAACAAAACAATCTTCGCGAACATATATTCTCGTGGTCACCATAAATATCTAGTTTGCCTAGTAGTCAAAAACGTTTTGTGCAATGTATCAAACTGATTGCAGTACTTGAGAAGTCAAATTTTAGCTTTAAAATAGCTTTAAAGTAGCTTTAAAATACGTGTAGCTGTGTGATCAAGAAGTGCTTGTAGTTGCACAACAGCGCAGGTTTCTGTTATTTGAATAAATTCCTTGTCAGGGAAACACATGCGTTTGGCCAGTTGAATTTTTTTATAAGGTGGACATTTCTGCGGATCAGCTTCACGCAATAAGCAGTACTGATGTTTTGAGAGCTCGGCATCTACTAGGAGAGCTAGAGCATCTTCATCATTCAACATCTTCGGCTCATTTCGCTTGAAAGTTTGATAACCTTCCATATACATTTTGGCAAGCTCAGGATCAGAAGATGTAACATCCTTTACAATTTTTGCGGCTTCGATCTGTCCAGACGCTCTCAAACACATTTGTGTGGCGTAAGACAGCTCTGAGATAGGAGTATTTACTCTGATATTCTCCGTTTTCCTACGTTTCGTTCTTTCTGAACATTCGTTGAATTCAACAAGAGGTCTTCCCACTTGCGTGTGAACAGTTACAGAATGGGGATTCCTGAAAGTACAAAACACTACCTCTTGTTTTAACCATTCTTCATTATTTTGATGAAATCGTTCTTCGGTCCTTTGAGAAGATTCCCATCTCTTTTTAAATACACATTTGAAAGTAGATGAAAGGTTAGAGATCTCTGTAGTTTTGTTATCCGGACAACACGTTATCTCGATGATTTTTCCTTGAAGGAAAGTGAACTTTTCATCCAACGTAGGTAGAGGACTGCTCCTTAAAATATTGTACATCCCTCTCCGAGTCATAGATATTGAATCATCTTTGAAATCTACAAACGTTGTAGAATTCGATGAAATTCGCTACAGAAACCCCATGTGTTTCTAAAAATTTTCCTAATTTTCTTGGGTCGGATTCAACCCTCTTAAGCTAATTTTTTTTGCAGTCAACTGTTCAAATTGAACTACTAAGAAAATATAGGTTGTTGAAACACTCACCTATGGCAGCGGAATCCATCTCATTTGGAATTGTATGTTAACATTGAATGATTTTAAAAAACGAAAAATATTCACCAAGCTTCAAACTTGCACGCGGAAAAAAGTTTACGGTAACGATTACTAGCAAGAGTAAGAATTCGGTGACAGCTATTGCACAATTGTGATAAGCACCATTTGAAATCAGACCGATTACAACCAACTATTTACGTTGCCATGGAAACGATAGGTTAACATAAGAACGATCACCAAATTGCGAGTCATGATTCAGTTCACGAAGAGAAAAGAGATATCAATACTTGAATAACATTTATAAACATTTAGGAAAATGACGGTTACTTTAGGGAAAAAGAGCATCGCTGGAGAATGTTAGCAGTGAAGTTACCAAAAATTCGTAGTAATAATACCAAATGTTGGTAGTTTTATTGTCATTTCCCATAGTGAATTCCTCAACTCATAGTAAATTCACTACGAATATTCTCCAGCAATACTGTTTTCCTCTCAATGGTCCATCATCTTCCTAAATATCAATGATTTCTGGCTTTCGTGTACCCTAAGCCCGCGATGAGAAGAAAAACGAATGGTAATCAATCTCATACAGTTTTCCTCGTGCAGCAAATGTACACTGGAAATAAAACACATACTAACGTTGAGATAAAATTCAAAGCGAATCTACTGAATTCTGAGTTTTGTGTCCACCATATTAGATACGCTATCTTTGATTCTTGGAATTTGACAACTGATTCGCAATCAGTGACCCCACAAAACCCTGGATACCGAGTTTGAAGGAAATCTGATGATTTTTTCAATTTTTTTCTGCCAAACTGGATCCGCCATTCTGAATTCCGGAATTCAGACACCGGATTCGGAATCAGCGACCTTTAAAACCTCAGGGTACCGAGTTTGAAGGCAATCCGATGATTTTTTCAATTTTCATCCGCCATATTGGATCCGCCATTTTGAATTTTGGAATTCAAACAACGGATTCGTAATCAGCGCCCTCAGAAACCCTTGGGTAACGAATTTGAAGAAAATCCGATGATTTCTTTCAATTTTCGTCCGCCA
This sequence comes from Gonatopus flavifemur, assembly GCA_018340375.1. Taxonomy (NCBI): domain Eukaryota; kingdom Metazoa; phylum Arthropoda; class Insecta; order Hymenoptera; family Dryinidae; genus Gonatopus; species Gonatopus flavifemur. The sequence goes on from JAFFJZ010000009.1 coordinate 18,765,643, forward strand.
TATTGGATCCGCCATTTTGAATTCCGAAATGAAGACAACGGATTCATAATCAGCGACCCCACAAACTTCTGCATATCAAGTTTCAGACGGATCTAAGGACTCCTCATCACTCCGTCTAATTTTTTGTGATTTCCTGCACAAAAACATGGCGGAATTGCTTAGGGGCAGACATGGGCAGCCGTTTTTTTTTCCGACGTTTAGGTAAGAGTCCCATCTACCACCTCCAATAAGTTGAACGACGTAATTTTGCGTAATTCTCTACTATTCCTTCAAAAACCAAACACATTTTCTCATTTATAGATATAGAAATTACATCCAATCATTGCTCTGTCAGTATTTTCCACTCATCGGATTGATATCCTCTTAATTTTTAGTGTATTCTACATAGTTTCAGTAATAGACTCCAATTTGAAAAAGTTGAATCGGTTCATTTTTCGAGACACAGCGTCTTTTTGAACACGCTCGTTATTTTACTGTCTTTCAATCATGCGGATTATACTTCAAGGAGGGTATTTTGCAACTGGTACACAAGGGCAGGGGGAGGGAATCAGATCTTCTTATATCAGAATTCCAATACTTGGGACATCACCTTACTTATCCCAAGGGTCAAATATCCCCAACTACAAACTTCATTTTTGGGGTTTTGGCCAGCTTTTTGGCATTTGGCCCCACTGTGCAACGGTTTCCAATCGTTTCCTATGGTGGATTTTTACAGTATTATAAATTATTGTTACAACATAATATCTCACACATTTAAACCTGTACGCTGTAAAAAAATGTCAATATTTTGACCACTCTGTGAATGGTAACGAAAATCACCCACGTTGAGAATTGGGTTTTCACTAAGAGTGATGTGATTTGTTTCACTTTCAGTGCAGGGATTTTACGAACGGCAACAGGCATATTAGTCATTCTGAATGTGGGACTTCGACGAGTTTCAGTCATTTCACATTTAAATGGAATCTCAACTTTCACAGAGTAGGGAGCATTATTACCCACTCTGAACGTGGGATATTTACAAGCGTAGTGGTAATTCTGATAGTGTGACAGGAATATGCTGGTGCTAAAGAAGAAATGAAGGATCGACGGTCTAAACCTGTTAACTGACATTTCAGAAATTTTACACGGCGAAGAAGAGTTAATCCAGATCTTTCAATTTTCATTCAAATGATCTGAAATTGGGAAGTATCATTCACCCTTGTAACCCGAAGGAAAAACTTTTCATTGACTAGGAAAATATCAGAAATTAAAGAAATGCCAACGTTTTTTCTTCGCCTTGTAAAATTTCTGAAATATCAGTCAACAGGTTTAGACCGTCGACCCTTCAAATATTCATCACAGGAATCCAATTCCTCCAATTGAAACACGTAATACTTTCGTGTTCAGAGAGTTAGAATTATAAAATCATCCGATGTAATTTTACCAACTCGGGATGGTACTCCTCATTTCTCATTCCCCACAGTGTATACGTATGATTGAAAATTGTAGATGATATTGAAAATTATAGTTCATATTGACTCTCCAACTCAAAACGCTCATTGGAGCATATTGCTTGGTTCAACAACTTCCTGTAAACAATTCTGAATGAGGATGGATTAGTTTCAAAACAGTATTATTATTCATTGTTTCTCGTTCCAGGTTCCCTTGCAAACTGACAGGCATTTTTATGCCTGTTCTTGGTAGAAAACGGACAAAAGTAATCTTCAACAAACATATAACCTTCAATACAATAAGATTCCACAGAATCAAAATCCAGGATAAGAACACAGAATGAGAACATAGAATTGAGAAATTAGAAATGAACATCAAGTAGTCAGGAAATTCAAAACTTTGAAATTTATAGAAATTGGAATTTCGGAACACAGAAACTGAAAATGTAGAAACTGCTTTAGTATTAATAATTGACTGTCAGATAAGCTTCGAAAGTTATCATATGCTTACGATTATTGTCTAACTATAAATTATTGTATAACTTAACAATACACAAACACAATTGTTTATTAAAGTTGTGGAAATGAAAATTTTATGCTCATTCAACCAATTATACCCATATTTGTGAACGTAAAATAACAAAATATGTCCAAGAAAAAAGCGAATGGAGAACCATTGAGCAATGAAAGCAAGAAAAGAGGAATAATGATTTTGGATGATGTCAAGTTGAAACGGCCCCTTTCTTCTACTGTAACTGGCTTGAATACCAAATCTCAGTCTCCCTCAACAAATATTTTTTTGACAAATGAAAATCCTACAACTCAGGGAATTCCTCAACATCAAAATAAATTTTCAATTACCAAAAATTCCAAGTCACATACAATAGTAGTATCCAAATCTTGAAGTACAAATCATAAGACAGTTGAGCTAAATCAACATGTCTCCAATCATCCTCCTGCCAAAACACCGAAATCCATGGAATTCCTCACAGTGTCCACAAAAAAATCCCATATTATCACGAACCTCACAAATAATGATTCGTTATCAACAGGTTTCAGTCAAAATTCAGATACAAGTTCCGTCAACAATTTGCCAACTATCAACTGTCTACCATCAAGATCTGATACATCTTTTAAAATCAAACCTGAAAGAATGAGTGTTCCACGTAAAAGAATTGAACCAAAAATCTCTTCTACAAACAATATTTCTTTGTCACAAAACACATTCCGACCAAATAACTTGACAAGGGATATGATTCAGAATCATCGAAATCGACTTCCAGTAGGCAGTAATTCCAAATTACGAACAACAGAATTATCCAGCTCTCAACATCAAACTGATATGATTCTTGCAAAAAATCATCAAATCTCAGATAGTGCCCCAATCCAAACATCAGAATCCATGGAATTTGTTACAATATCAACTGAGAAATCGCACGTCATCAAAAAATTGTCAAAGAACGATTCGACAATTGCTGCTAGCATAAAAGAAGATGCAACTGCAAGCATCTCATCAATAAGATTTGTGAATATCCATGGCAATAGTTTGAATAAAATATCACCAAAAATTATTACCCATTCTACAGCCCAAATCTCACAATCAAGTTCCACTTTAACCACAGAAAATGTATATGATGTACCAATTCATGAAGTTCCACACATTGTTGTCTTCGATAGTACTAACAGCGTACCAGAAGTAACTCAGACTGCGTTTAATAATCCTGAGAATGATGTTTCTGCCTTTCCCAATCATGGAACAATTTCGGAGGTCAACGATCTATGCTGTAGTGAATGTAATACCAATTCACAATAACCTAACGTACAAGTACTTGATAATCGAAATAGGAATGTGTTCATCTCTTCACTTACTGAGCATGTTCAAGAACATCATATTGGTACTATGGATGATCTATGCTGTCACTGCCAAGCTGAACATTTCAAAGAAAAAACAGTCCATCCAAATCATCACAGGGCAAATACTCCTCAAGACTGTTGCAGCCATGGTGGAGTTGATTTACAACCCTTGCCACAACCTCCTCCAATTTCACGTCATCTCTTCAACGGTACGCATCCAGAATCGAATCATTCCTACGAGCATATTCGTTATCACAATAATTCATTTTCTTTTGCATCATTTAACGCCAATTTATATGATCTCAGTAACAGGCGACCTGGACCTCATTGTTTTAAAATTCAAGGACAAATTTATTATCAGATGAATACAGCGTTGTATTCAGATGTAGGGGAACTACCAAGATATGGACAACTTTTCATTTATGATGGGAATTGTGCCACTGATTTCCGTTGTCAAATCACACCTCAGCTCAACAGAAATCTCGTGAAAGAGATAGAAGATACCATACGTCAGTGCAATATTTTTGCCCAATCTTATGAAATGATGAATCAAGAATTGCAATCTATGAGAGCTACTTATGGCAGCGTGGAACCAGAATTGATGCTTCTCTTTCCATTAAAACCAGGTCCCGATCAACGAAGATACAATTTTCAAAGATCGAATGAAGTTGCTGCTATTTTCTCCAGAACAGCGGATGGAAACATTCCAGTGTCAGAAGTGACTATTCGTGATAAACAAACTAAAGAATGACAGTTTGTCAGCAGTTTAGATGGAAATGTAGAACCTTGAATTTATCCTTTATTTCATCCTTATGGCACTCCAGGGTGGTCTACATCTATGAAGCAATGTGATTCCAACGAACGGATATCACGCAATGCTTATGTGAAGTATAGAATGGCTGATAGGCCTGATGATGTCATTATACAAGGCAGACGATTATCTCAACGGTGGATTGTTGATAGGTATGTCAAAGTTGAAGAAGATCGAATCAACTTCATTAGGAGCAATAAAAAAAATTACATGTCGATTCGTATGCAGGGTTGATGGATCATTTGCGAAAACGTGCTAACGAATCAGATGCAACTGTTGGAAGAGTGATAATTCTCCCATCTTCATTTGTAGCGCCACCACGAAATATGTTGCAACATTATCAAGATGCTATGGCAATTGTGAGTGAGCATGGGAAACCAGATTCATTCATAACAATGACATGTAATCCAACGTGTCGAGGAATTCGAGAAAATCTCCTCCCAGGTCAATCTGCTTCAGATACACCGGATTTAGTAGCTCGAGTATTTAATTCGAAAAAGAACGAGTTGATCAACATGCTTTTTAAGAATAAAATATTTGGTGAAGCTTTGTCATATGTTTATGTTGTTGAATATCAAAAACGACGTTCACCTCATGTACATTTATTGGTTACATTGAAACAGAATTCAAAAATGACAACACCAGATACAGCAGATAAATATATTTCGGCGGAGATTCCCGATGGAAAGGAATCAGAAAAATTGCACACTATTGTAATTAAAAACATGATTCATGGACCATGTGGCGATTGGTGTTTGAAAGATGGACGATGTTCAAAACGTTTCCCAAAAGCGTTTGTTGAAAAAACGACTATGGATGAAAATGGGTATCTTCATTACCAACGACGGAATACAGGGAAAACTTATTGTCGTGGAAAATCGAATTTTGTTTTTGATAATCGAAATGTTGTACCTTATATTCCATTTTTACTCCTTCATTTCAATTGTCATATTAACGTGGGAATTGTTTCAGACATCAAAGCCGTGAGATACCTACATGAATATGTTTTCAAAAGTCATGACATGTTCTCTGGGACAGTGCAGAGTATTAATAATGCTGATCAAATCAAAGATTATGATGAATGCAATAATTTCATTGAAGCACGATATGTCAGTCCTGTAGAGGTCGCTGGTAGAATTCTTCCTCAAACATTGCAAGCCAAGAGTCATTCCATTTCACGCTCACCAGGTCACTTGGGAAATCAGCGAACAATAACTTTCGATGATGGAGATGATATACATGATGCTATCGGCGAGAAGAGTATGCTCACCGATTGCTTCGCTTTGAATCAACGTGATGAATCTGCAAAAAATTACATTCATCCAGAAATACCAACAATGTGAACTTTTCATAAAGGATGTTGGAGTCCACAGAAATCTAATTTCAACATTTCAGGTCGCATGTATTCAGTTAGTCCAACGCAAACTGAATTATATGATCTCCGTTTACTTTCAATTCATGTGCCAACAAGTTCCTCCGATTTGCGCACTGTCGATGGAAGAATTCATGATACGTACATAGCTGCCTGTTCAGCCCGTGGTTTGATTGGAGATGACCAAGAATGGACGAGAGCTATGCACCGGATTACCAGTACCCCTTTTCCATGATTCTACGACATCTATTGGATTTCAATCACACTGAGCCAAAAATCTCAGGAGGACTGATATTTTTATTTGGGACGAAGCACCAATGGCACCATGTTTTCATTTTATGAAAAACGATCTTCCTTTTTGGGGGTAGACTTATGGTTTTAGGTGGAGATTTTAGACAGTTACTGCCAGTTAGAGTGAATGGGACACGAATCGAGAATGTTGATTTATCAATCAAGTTTAGTTCTTCATGGATTATTTTACCAAATTCTCATTGACTCAAAATATGAGAGCTTTGCCAGAAGAAAGTGCATTTGCGGCTCATTTGTTGAATGTCGGGAATGGAATCGAAAATGACGATGTAGATAACATAACTGTACCTGAGCAATGCTTAGTAGCACGAGAAATTGACATTGTAGACGAGATTTATGGTTCCGTTATGATGGGGAGACGAAGAGGAGCATTTCATAGAGGAGGGGACGGGAGAAGAAACAGAGAGAATGCGGTTGTATGTCGAAAATAATTAGATATATACTTAAATATATTCGTAGACTAATTGATAAGGATGTACAATAAATGCAGCTTACAGCTAACAATGTGTTTTGAGTGAAAGTGTGTGTGGTGTGTGGGTGTGTCGTCGCGTCTCGTCGTTTGGCCGGCTTTTCCTTCCGCTGTGAGGCTGGGGTGGCCTTCAATGAAGGTCTTCGCCGAAGGTGGTTGTAGCAAGCTGGATCCGGCATGTCCGGTTATGGACGTCTGATATTTGGATTCACTGACTCGAATTACCCGTGGTAATTTATTTTTGCCACTTGTGGCACAGTACAATCTCCCAGGAGAAACTAGAGTATGTAACGAGTGCTACAGAGGGACTGCCCTTATCACCGCCTTGGCTCATTTCGAGTCTCACCGCTTCTTCCACCTCTACCTCCTCGCTGGCGTGAGTGTATGTCAAAGATTCGAATTATAAATGTTTCGAAACCTTGGTTGAATAAAATAATTGTACGTTGCTATTCTTTTCAACTAAGGTTTCGGAACATTCACAATTCGAATCCTTGACATACACCCGTAGGCGTCCCCTTCTTCTCTCTCTATGTTCTTCCAACACTCACGTTACACCGTTATAAAGAATGAGCATTCCCAAGACATCAGCTCATACGCGATATTATCGGCGAGAAATGTTGATGTTGATGATATCAATAATAGAGTGATGGAATTATTGGATAAATCGATCGAAAAAATTTACACAAGTGTCGATAGTGTTGAAAATTGTGATAATGGTAACATCGATGATGCTATTGTACCAGAGTATTTGAATTCTCTGAATCCACCTGGGTTGCCACCGCATGAACTCAAACTTTGAAAATATTGCATGGTGATGTAAATGAGAAACTTGAGCATTCATCAAGTACTGTGTAACGGCAGTCGATTACGAATCCTGGAAATGAGGAACAATCTCCTGGAATGCAAAATACTAACTGGTGCCAAAGAAGGAGACATCGTTTTTATTAATCCCATCCCACTGTATTGTAAGGATATCTATCCGTTTACATTTGAAAGAAGACAATTTCCAATAGAAGTTGCTTTAGCAATGACTATAAACAAATCGCAAGATCAAACATTCGAAAAAATTGGAATTGATTTGAGACGTAATGGTTTCAGTCACGGGCAACTCTACGTAGCATTTTTGAGAGTACGTTTATGGAATGCTTTGAGAATTTCATGAGGAGATCAAAGACAATTCAATAATATAAAAAATATCGTCTACAAAGAATTATATGATATTAACTCGAATTAAATACCGCTAATATTCGGAACATTCATCAAAATGGATTTAAAATTGAATATAAAGAATGTAACCTGAATCAATCTGATATCAATATTCGATTTGAAATTGCAATGATGTTGAGAATCCGGATAAAACCTAGACAACACAGCAATCCCTCATTTATTCACAAAGAATTCTTTATGGATTCTCATAGTCCCTGAGGTATTCATTATGAACTGATTTTGAAGAGTTTAAAGGAGAATCCGATTTGTCAGACATGTAAAAATTCTTCGAAAATCCTATGAGATTTCTTTGAGAATTTTAACGGGATTTGCAAATCTCTAAAGCCCGCGTCATATGCAATTAAAAGAGGGCAGAAATCGAAGCGTCGAACTCTGGGCTGGAAAAAGAGGCAAAAAGTCACCTCTCTGGATGAGAACCAAGGAGGAAAAGGAAAGGAAATGAAAAAGACAAGGACACGAAAAAGAAAAGAATGGAAGTATGATACATCACACTGTCTCTTTCTAAACACTGATTTCGTTGATTTGGCTTCCATCCACCTCTCTTTTCAACCAAGAGTTCCGCGTGTCGGTTTTACGTATTCTATCCTCATGTATCTCTACTTGGTCATTTAGTGACTCTTCGACTGTTCTGATTCGTCATTCCATAAACAAGTTACGGGTAATAAGTGGGTCCCATTGACCTCTATAACATACTGGAATGAGCACTCCCCGCATATTCTATAGTTTAGGCTGGTCAGCCACATACTATTGTGAAAAGATTTCTTCTCTCCCGAACCCCTACTCCTTTTTCTCCTTATCTTTGTCTGATTCTCTTCCCCTTATTCTCCTTATCTTTGTCCGGCATGTAAGGCTCGAACTTCTCTCGCTGACCGCGATAATCTGGGGAGTAATCATTCTAGTATATTATAGAGTTCAATGGTGGGTTCAGAGGAAAAAGTCGCCGAGATAGCATTTGTGTCGTGCTGTCCCTCTGCTTTGATCATGGCACTAATCAAAAGAACTGGAAGCAACGGCGGCCGCAAAGCGGCCGTCGGCGCTAGTGTATGTATATATGTGATTATCAATATTGTCGATATAATATCGGAAGAATATCGATACTTCGGTCCCGATATTCATCGCACATCGATATTTCAGTTACGATGAATACCGATACCTCAATATCGATATTTTTGTAAATATCGCCCAACACTAATTGAATATGATCACATATGGCCATGTACAGTCTCATTCATACATGATCGTATATGAACAAAATCCATATATGCTCATATATGATCTCATATATATCTTTATATATGTTCATATGTATTCCATATATGTTCATATGTATTCCATATATGTTCATATGTATTCCATATATGTTCATATATGATTCATATATGTTCATATATGATTCATATATGTTCATATATGATTCATATATGTTCATATATCATTAATATATGTTCATATATGATTCATATATGATTCATATACGCTCATATACAACTATATATGAATTATTCTTTCCCGGGTAGTGTTACTAGTTATCTCTTTGACATCCCAATATTCCCTTGTTCAAGTGTAGAATTATAAGAACTTCCCATCAGTGTACACGGAAGAACATTCCATTCAAAATTTAATGATTTTCCTATGAATCTCAAACCTTTTCTTAGGTTTCTGTGCAAACTTGGAGCGCTGAAAATTCAAAACTGCATTTTCATTTGAAGATATGAAATTTCATCCAGATTTATCAAGACAACTAGAAAAAAGTTACGAAAAAAAAGTTGCAGTTAAAGTTAGTATTTATATGAAATTCCCAGATAGCACAAGAGTTTCCAAAGAGGCCTATATGAATACATTGTATTCATTATGAACTCTTTTGAAACTCTAAGGGATTACTATATCTTTGACTGGCATTTTTTTCCGTGTAACTTTTTCATGTATAGTTTTTTTCAAGTTTTTCACTATTTCTTGATGAGTAACTTGTGAATAGAACCAGCGAATGCCTCCATTTCAAGCGTTACATGCCTCACAAGGTACTTGTAAGTTTCACTTGCAAGGTCCTTACCGTGAAAAAAGTTGGACTTGCTAGTGCTTCGAATTTTACTTGAGAAAATTTCTACCAGGGATGTTACTCTGTGATGATAAATAGAATGTCTAGGTGAGACTGTTATAGAAAAATACGCACAAAATTTCTAAAAATGTGCACAGAATACATTTGTCCGAAATGATCGCCATACCTAACCCTATCCTCCTCCCCCACTTTCCCGGTTTCTCATTGTCGTCATTTGAACTCATCCGCAGTACACCGCTGATGATTTTGGTGTGCTGCACTGGAAAAAATATTTATTTGTTCTTTCTCCATAAAATATTCATTTGTTCTCTCTCCATAAAATATTCATTTGTTCTCTCTCCATAAAATATTCATTTGTAGAAATTAAATATTCAATTACCCAAGTGAAAATTTTCATTTCGAGTTCGCCAAACAGGACTGGTGCAGGCATGTTGCATTTTTCTGCGGTGATATTGTGGACGTGATGTGCCCGCACTGAATCTGCAACAGTACCGCACAAAAATGCAACAGTCTGCACCAGTCCCGTTTGGCGAACCGAAATTAACATTTTTACTCGGGTAGATGCAAAAATTGATTATTTGTGGCGAATAAATTATTTATTTAGAAGACCAATTTATTTGGGACAAGCATTCCATTATTTCATTCGATTAAATATTTCATTAATCCTGAGAAATATTTTATGGAGAGAGGACAAATGAACTATTCATTTGGTTGGAAGAACTTTTTTTTTCAGTGTGTATAGAATATGCCTATCGCTCAGTGATCCGATCAGATTACGAGGAATAGCCTACCCAATGAACATGCCGAGTCTTGAGATATCTTTACGACAAATCTAATACGTCTGATGCAACACTTTCAGATATTATTTTGTTCTCTTAAACTGTTCTTACATCTGGAAGATATCTATGAGATAACTATAAGATCTATTTTGAGATGTCTCCCAAGATATCAGAAGAGAGATCTTATAGTTACCTCATAGATATCTTTTAGATGTAAGAATAGTGCAAGAGGATACCAGAGTTACCATTGGAGCACGTTTTCTTGCACAGAAATACTCTAAACTGAATTCAGAAAAAAATCTGAAATTTTCAGGAAAGATTTTTTGAGATTCGATCTAGGTCTGTACAGACCCCAAATTCTGAATTTTGAAGAAAATTGTTTTTTCCAAATTTTTTTCACAATGTTCTGACCAAATCCCATGAAATTTCATCTCGTCTGATTCTATGGATTTTTTCAACTTGAGACGTTTAATAGACTCAACTTTGAATGGCAGTATTAAATGGATTTCCAACTTCCAAAATGATTTTTATGAGAAGAAAACACGTGTATATTTGTACATCACGTTGATTATTACCTCAAAGGTTGACCTCGTATAATCAGGAGCGGTTGGAAATTTTTCGTTACACAAAATCACGCTGGCATTTTGAGTATTTCAATAAAGAACATGAATATGATGCAAAAGAACTCCAACTTTCGATTTCAGAATCAAGGCTACTAGTTATTCTCAATAATACGATGATGTCATAGAATCCACGTTCGTATTACGGTTATAAGATTTGAAATGGTCATAGGAAGAGGTAGAATGACGAGCATCAATAACCAATGTGCGTGTCGTTCCAGTTTTCACACCCACTGGGAAAAATATCATAGAAACTCATACGTTTTATTAAAATTTGATAAAAGTGCCCAAACACCACTATTGAACCTGATTGAATCTCATGAGAACATATCGGATTCTATAGCGCTTTTCGGACATTTATGAAATTTTTTCAACGGGGCATTATGTGGTGACCAATCACAAGTTATGTAGGCAAAAGTACCATCAGAGATAGGAACCCAAGTAGCACCAGAACATACTATGAACGTTTTCCGAATATTCGAAATATGTTTCATGCATATTCTAATGAGACCGTTTCATAGGTGCTATGCATATTCGTCGGAAGTATGTAATCGAATGTCGATAGAATGAATATCGTACATTTCGAATGTACTATGTACGTTTTGAGTATATTCAACACAGTGTCATTCGAACATTCAATGAACGTTCATTATATATTCTTCGTATCTCAGTCGTACATTCTACGAACGTTTCTATTTCGTATATACTTTGAACTTCTGTTGTTGCTTGGGAATATACTTCACATTCGCTTGGACTTTGTATTAAAATGAAATACTAAGAAATTATGTGTATATTATATGGTAAATTATTGAAACTTAGATAATTTATTTTTTATATTTGATGAGAATGAATCTATTTTGAGAATTCCAACTACGCTTAGACAGTTGTTGGAATAAAACAAAATGTTTCCATCAAAGTATACACAATTTATTGTCGTCAATTTGAGAAATGGATTCGTTCAAATTAATTCGAATAGGAATTCATTAATGTCCTTCTCTGACGTATGGGGGTTTTTAGTCTCAAATTTCTCTCAGTGTAGAGTGCTTAGAAAAATTTTTTGTCTCGAATTGATTGTCTTAACCCCCAAAAAGCCCCGCACACGTTATAAAAACCTTTATTGAACACGTTTCCACAACGTCGCACGGTGCACATGAATAGAACTGACCGGGACATTTGCACGTACCTCGGGCATACATGTGACGTTCTTGGAACATCCTGAGACGTTATTTGCACGTTCTCTGTGTAACCAAATACGTTGCCTGAGATGTTCAAAAGATTTCGCGGTGTTGTATGGGGAGCGATCTGTATTGAAGTACTATTGACGTTTGTCTGAAATGATGAGGTTTTTTTTGTACTGGGTACTTGGTACTGGCTTAGTATTGATAACCGGTGATGGTTTTTAGTACAGATATACCCTGGTAGACATTTTCTCCAGTCAATCATAAGGTACTTACGAGTTTGCCCGTTCAACTTATGAGGAACTAGTGAGGAATATCCACGAGTAGCTAGTGAGGAATGTAACGCTCTAACTCATCAGATACTATTTAGAAAAACTGACCAGTCACTCACTAGTATTTCAAAAGACACTTGTTAGTACATAAATATCAATAAAATCTCTACAAATCAATAAAAAATCAAAAAGATTTTTCACTAAATTTACTTTTATTGATTTATTCAAAGATGATCAAAAAAATAACACCGAACCTCATGAAAATGAAAATATGACACACATTAATCATTATTGTCTGGAATAACTTTGTTGGCAATGGTGGAATGTTTTTAACCTAACGGGGAACCGAACCTGCTCTCCCTACTTACCTAACCTATCGAAACCCAACACCTTACCAACGTAGCTATTCCGCACTTTCAAATTTGGAGCTTATTTGATGAAAACATTTGCTAGTAAACAGTTCCACCAGTCCCCTGGTGGTTGTACCATGAAAGTTGACCCGCTACATTTAAACTACTCATTCTTCGTACTTTTACATATCAGAATCATCACGCTGAAAAATTGTCAGGATTCATTACCGTGAAATATAAGTGATCAAATTGACAGTGCTTGAAAAAGTGATTTCAATAAACATAACATGAAGACATAACCCTACTTTTGGAATTTGTTTTTGTTTTGTATCTAATGAAACATAAAATTGTTTGCTGTTTGAACAGTGTATATACACGTAGAAAAAGGAATTCGCTGTGGCAACGAAATCTACTTTTGCTGGGTTTCTTTTGCCAGAGCAGCAAATTTTTTTGCTGTGACAGCAAACTATTTGCTGTTCCAGCAATCTTGTCAGCTGCGACAGCGAATTTTCATCCCAGCAAAATTGGTTTGCTATTCTATATACAATACTGAAGATTTGCTGGCGGAACAAACATTTTTTGCTGCCACAGCTGAAAAATTGCGGTCGAAGCTAACACGATTGCTGTTATAGCAAATTTTTAGCTAGGTCAGCAAAAAATTTTGCTATTCTATATATAATACCTCGATTTGCTGCGTCAGCAAATTTTTTCTCCCCGTGTATACTATAATTGATCAGTTATAATAACTATGTGACTGGTATCCTTTATAGAAGACGACAGTTGTGAGTACTTGATTTTTTGTTTTGATAACCGAATTTCTCTTATAGGAGTAGTTTTTTAAAATTGACTGGAATATTTTTTTCCGTGTACCTTTGACAAATATGAATTGGAATATCGGCTGCGGAGATTATCGAAAGTATTGTTAGTAGTAATCGCCAGTGATCACTGTTAGAAAATCTAGACATAGAGGTTAGGCATCTTTTTCTCGTCTTTGACAATACTGTTCTATTTTTTTGGGTTTCGAGGTTAGCTATTTCTAACTAGTATGGGTTGGGGAAAATTTGTGAAATTCTGATCAGTTTTATCTATCTGTAATTCATCGGGCCCACCTTACCTAATATTCGCTAATAACTCTCGAGTTTATCCCAACTAGTTTTTCCTTGCTAACCCCTCATGGGTGGTCGGGAAAGACTCGTGATATTCCTACCAGGGCAGTCCTTATGATTTGTACTGTCATTGATCTTGGTATAAAACCCTTTATTTTGATTTCTGGTATATACAATCGGTTCCAAGGGAAAGAATTGTATACATATAATGAGTATTTCAGAAACCATTTCCAAATTCACGAAGGTGGATCCATGAGGCTAAATTCAGAAATTTTTTCTTCCGCCAAGATATTAGGAAATGCTCATCAGTAATTTGAATTACGGAGAAAATACTATTCAGATATCGAGCACATCACCTACTCTAATGTTCAATGAGTATATTTAATGGATTGGAGTCAGCTTGGATACTAAGAATTTCACAGTGTTCCTCCAGAAGAAAAAGTTCCTTGGTTCTGTGTCAAGAATCAGTCCTTGAGAGGTCAGGAATGTCTTCTGAGACACCTTGCTATAACAGCAATCGTGTTAGCTACGACAGCAATTTTTTAGGTGTGGCAGCAAAAAATGTTTGCTCCGCCAGCAAATTTCCAGTATTATATACAGAATAGCAAACAAATTTTGCTGGGATAACAAACATTTTTTGCTGCCACAGCTAGAAATTGGCTGTCGCAGTTGACAAGATTGATGGAACAGCAAATAGTTTGCTGTCACAGCAAAAAATTTGCTGTTCTGGCAAAAGGAACCCAGCAAAAATAGATCTCGCTGCCCCAGCGAATTCCTTTCTCTCCGTGAGCTATTACCGGACGTCATTTGTTTTACATAACCTTCCGAATCGTAAATAACAACACTTCATAACTTATTGAACATGTCAAAATTTATACCGAATAAGTGTTTTTGCGGGGAGTCTTACTCAATCACTTCAATATGAACAAAAGTGCTGCTGAAGCCCATCGTATTTATGGTGAACATGGTCTAGCTGAGCAAACGGGTCGAAAGTGGTTCCCACGTTTCAAAGCTGGTGATTTTGACTTGGATAATAAGGAGCAACCGGGCCAGCCAAAAAATTCGAAGATACTGATTTGGAGACGTTGCTCAATGGAGACTCCTGTCAAATCCTTCAAGAATTGTCGACATCATTGGGAGTCGACTTATCAACGGTAGGAGAATGTCTGAAAAGTTTGGGCATGATCCGGAAGGAAGGATGTTGGATCCCATATGAATTGAAACCAAGAGATATTGAGAAGCGTTTTTTGACGTGTGAACTGCTGCTTCAGCGGCAGGGAAGAAAAGCCTTCTTGCATAGAATTGTCACTGGCGATGAGAAATGGATCCATTACGACAATCCACAGCGCAGAAGGTCACACGGAGAGAAAAAATTTGCTGACGCAGCAAATCGAGGTATTATATATATAATAGGAAAATTTTTTGCTGACCTGGCTAAAAATTTGCTATAACAGCAATCGTGTTAGCTACGACAGCAATTTTTTAGGTGTGGCAGCAAAAAATGTTTGCTCCGCCAGCAAATTTCCAGTATTATCTACAGAATAGCGAACAAATTTCGCTGGGATAGCAAACATTTTTTGCTTTCACAGCAAAAAATTTGCTGCTCTGGCAAAAGGAACCCAGTAAAAGTAGATTCCGCTGCCACAGTGAATTCCTTTTTCTCCGTGCATGGGTTAAGCCTAGCCAACCATCACATTCAGTGGCGACGCCAAATATCCATGGGTCTAAGTTCCTGCTCTGTATTTGGTGGGATCAGATGGGTGTGATTTATTATGAACTGTTGAAACCGAATGAGATCATAAATGGGGATCGTTACCGACTACAATCGATGCGCTTAAGCCGTGCATTGGAAGAAAAACGACCGGAATGCTCCAAAAGACATGACAAAGTCATTTTGCTGCACGACAATGCTCGTCCGCACGTCGCATAACCGGTGAAAACATACCTCGAAACACCCCCGAAGTTCTACCCCACCCGCCGTATTCTCCAGATATTGCGCTATCTGATTACCATTTGTTCCGTTCGATGGTTCATAGCTTGTCTGAGCAAAAATTCACTTCTTACGACGATTGACAAAAGTGGGTCGATTTGTGGATTGCATCCAAAGATGATGCGCTTTCCTGACACGGTATTCATTCCTCGCCCGAAAGATGGTCGAGAGTAGTCGAAAGTGATGGACAATACTTCGAATGATATATTCTTTGATTTTCATTCGAAATGAATAATTTTTTCCCATTAAAAAAACGCTACGAATTAATTCCAATTTCTAATAGTATCCCTCAATCATATCGCAACTGACGAGTTTCGGTGATATCAAATTCCTACACAATTCATCGCTAATCTATATATCAAAGCAAAAATCGACCGTACAAAAGTCGAAAAATCATCCATTGAGACGATATTAACATCCGAGAATCATTGGTATCTGCATTATTTTCGCAACTGTAAAAAGATTCGATCCAGAAATTCATGCCTTTCCAGTGGACAATCAGAAATTCATTGATTTCAACTGTCTGACCCTATCCATATGAAACTATTGTGTATTCAATTTTAACTCGAATGAATTCTCCATTCTACTTCAGCTCATTGTTATTGAAATACCATTTACATGTTATTACGTGAATAATATATGATTGATATCTGAATTATTCTGTTGGATATGCTCTTATATAAATTTACATGTTACACGGATATTATGTGTACAACTTACTTTATCATACAGTTTCCAATTTATCAACGCACACAATTCAGAATAAAATTATCATCAAAACATAAAATCTGGATATTTCCTAACGGAGAGAAAAAATTGGCTGACGCAGCAAATCGAGGTATTATACATAGAATAGCAAAATTTTTTGCTGACCTAGCTAAAAATTTGCTACAACAGCAATCGTGTTAGCTACGACAGCAATTTTTTATCTGTGGCAGCAAGAAATGTTTGCTCCGCCAGCAAATTTTCAGTATTATATACAGAATAGTGAACAAATTTTGCTGGGATGGCAAACATTTTTTGCTGCCACAGCTAAAAATTTGCTGGCGCAGCTAACAAGATTGCTGGAACAGCAAATAGTTTGCTGTCATAGCAAAAAATTTGCCGCTCTGGCAAAAGGAACCCAGCAAAAGTAGATTTCGCTGCCACAGCGAAATCCTTTTTCTCCGTGCTAAGATTGAAATACAAAGAAATGAACGAAAAAATGGAATCACAGAAAGATGTCCGTTGTTTCATTTTTAAATCCACTATATAGCATTCCTCTTCTTTCTTCGAACTTTTACTTCTTCTTGTTTGATTTTGCATACACTAATAACAAAGTCAGTGACGTGAGGAGAGTTTATTATCACGATGAAAAAATGATGCAAGAACAAAAGAGAAATAAAGTAAGTAGCATAAAAAGTTGCAACACGATGCAAGCGATCAAGGCCTACTTCACGAAACGCTCGTACGACACGCAGCAGACGCCTGTTACGAATGTTGTGTACACCCACACGCTCACATGTTACACCTACATCCGGGGTAAGTGAATGCACGAGAACCACTCAGTTTCTCATCGGGAATACGTAATAATCCCGCGACACGAGCATAAGCATACAAATTTCTCTCGTTAACGAAATACCAGTCCGCGCCTCTGTCTGTCTCATGGAAGGAATTGAATGCTTCTTCAAATTCCTAGGTCTCGAAGTGAATAGGATAGGAAGAATAAGAAGAAAGAAATGGTAAGAATGCGAAGACAACACCGCGAATACGAATGGCATCTCAATGCTTAGTTAGATTTTTGTATTTTTGTGAAATTGTAGTTGCGTTGTGGATGAAATTGATTGTACTCCTCTGTCATCACAATGTTCGTTATTCTTTTCTCTATCCATCACTGAAACATTTTTCTCTATTCATCACGCACATTATGGAAAGAATTGAGCGCGTCCCTCACCACACGAACGCTCAACTTCTGTTGAACGAGATGCAACAGTTGTATACTCACTATATAACGTATGTCCCTTTCATAATAAGAATTCCACCCTAACTGGCACTGAGTTTCCACATACGCATAGAGGATCTATCATTTCCACAGTTCCAGGATCACCGTGGCATCAGCAACTACACACCCACAGTGGTCCTGAAGGGTCGTTGAATGCTTCTAAAATGGATCCGAAATCAGGTTGTGATACATGTTTCAAGGTCATTTGTAGCTTCGAAATCCGGAAGAATCAAAATCTTAGCTGCTCCCTTTCTCGAGAAATCGTTGTTTTCCTGTTTCCAACGTGAATTCACCATTGATTCTGCATTCGTTTGATATCAATACCTGTATAAGTTGGAACTTTCATTCCATTTTCCTCCACTAGATGTCACGTAGTCGTAAGAGAACTCAGGCAAGCCAATTGTCATTAAGTAGACATGTATGTGAATCATAGTACACAAGAATGCCCGAAAGGTACTGCTGTCGAGTCTTAAAAGAATCGATTCTTGTTAACATAGGATATATCAAATTTTCATTGATATCTCATATGTTTCTGTAAAAAGTGAATACCTTGCATGACTTCTTAGGAAGTAGATTCGAGTACTGTGCATTTCTCCTTTGTACTTTATGTTTATGAACTTCGTACGTTGAAAATTGTTTCTTTGTGGCTTTCACTGATTTGAGGTCTTTCCGTGCGATCTGAATACTTGCCTGCTTCTAGCAAAATGTGACACAGAATTAAGAACGATGAAATACAAAAAAAAGTGCCGAATAGTCGAATCGACCTTTTTGGGCATTCTAGTGATGAAGCTCTGGAGAGCATCAATAATCTCTCACAAACACTGAAAATTCACATCATTTTTGCATACGTTGAAGAGAGTTTGGAATTCATACAGCATCATCATAGATTGATCTTTTGGTCTTAACAAAGTGGAGAATCAACCTATCGTAAATTTCTTCAGTTCTGGGTTCGTCACAGAATGAAAAATGTTCAGCCCTGTTTGAGATGCTGGACAGAACAGGGCGAAAAATATCTCGTCTCATTCTGATCGGTTTCTGTCTCCTCACAGATGAATCCAGATATAACCTGACAAAATTTTGACCAGAGTTTGACAGGTGTTATCGAATTCCATCTGGCTTGTACGTCGAGAGAAAAAATCTTAACCCCTCATCTTTAAACCAGGGTATCGAAAGTTTCGGCCCAAACGACTTTGGTCAATTCTCGCTTGATTTATTTCAAAGAGAACATGAGGAAAATATCCAATTTTCAACAATAATATAATTGATTTGTTGAGTTAAAGGATTGTGAGGAGCAGCATGAATGTTTTCAGATTTTCTTTCATCATTTCGAAAGTGGTTGAACAACGGCTGAACACAGATGGCCCTGGTTTAGGAAGAAAGGTACCAAAAAACGTTTACAGATGAAAGATTAATTCAAATAGAGTTGGAAGAAAAATTGGAAAAAATAGGGCCATAATACCTACTAGGTTCTCATCAGACTACGGTTCTGGGTTAGCAAATGATACAGATACAAAATGAATAGACACGGGGACGAAAATTCAGCGATGTTCGCTCTTTGAACCGTAATAATCGCTTTGTCAACAGTCATCTTACTGAAGATAGCTGTTACTGTCTGTAACCTAATGATTACTGTATGAACATCACTTCCTCTTGTATTGGTAGTACACGACACTATTAGTATCAAAGGAGGGATGTCGGTTCAGTAATCATTACGATTACAGTAACAACAACATTCAATAAGATTACTGTGAATGAAGCGATCATCACGGTTCAAACAGTGATTATCGCAGATCTATTTCCTCTGTGCAGAGTAAGTCGTGAATTCAGATTGGGGACATGGGAATGTCGATTTTTCAAGAAAGGGAGCAGCTAGGATTTTCATTCTTCCAAATTTCAAAACTACGGATGATCTGGCAACAGATCCCACAACCGGATTTTGAATCCCTTTTGATGGTATTTCATGAGACTTCAAAATCACCGTGCTCAGTAGGGATGCCGACTCTTGAAGGGAATCGATTCTTTTCCATAGGAAAAGTGTTCAGTTTCCATAGAAACATATAAAATATCAATGAAAATTTGATATATCCTACATTAAAGAGAAAGGATTCTTTCAAGATTCGACAACACTATATGTCAGTGCGATTCTTTCAAGAGCATATACTTTTATATGCAGAAACGTGGTAACAGGTCTTGATATTATAGGTTATGAATGAGAACCAAACGATACAGTAAATGATTCAATTCTAATAGTTTTACAGATTAAAATATTATAGCGTAGCTTAGTGTTCAACATGAGTGGTGGAAAATGATTTTGTTTATTGAAAATCAAGTGATTCCAAACCTGATCTTAGGTTATATAATATTATAAAAATTAGTAAGTAGTACTAAGAAAACATAGTTGAGACGTTATTTTACTAATTTTTTTAAATCAAAGCAACGAATACTTCCTCTCAGTGTAAGCCTCAGTTGTGATTAGTTAGACATGTATGTGAATTACAGTAGACTAGGATGCCCGAAGGGGAAAAGAAAACATGTTATCGAAAATTGTAATGTAATGCCCGAAGGGTATCCTAGTGTACTGTAATTCACATACATGCCTAACTAATGACAACTGAGGTTTACTCTGAGAGGAAGTATTCGTTGCTTTGATTTAAAAAAATTAGTAAAATAACGTCTCAACTATGTTTTTTTAGTACTACTTACTAATTTTTATAATATTATATAACCTAAGATCAGGTTTGGAATCACTTGATTTTCAATAAACAAAATCATTTTCCATCACTCATGTTGAACACTAAGCTACGCTATAATATTTTAATCTGTAAAACTATTAGAATTGAATCATTTACTGTATCGTTTGGTTCTCATTCATAACCTATAATATCAAGACCTGTTACCACGTTTCTGCATATAAAAGTATATGGTCTTGAAAGAATCGCACTGACATCGTAGGGAAAAGTAAGCATTCTTGAACATTCCAGTCTTCAAACCACCCTCGATTCAATTCATACAATTTCAAGCAGCAATGCATCCACCTTTGACAAGTGTGATCGACTTACGCGTCTTTACGTGTAAAAGAAAAAGGACGTGTGCAAAAACAGTTGAATACGAGAACAAGCGTGATTACATCAACTATATTTTCTCAGTA
This sequence comes from Gonatopus flavifemur, assembly GCA_018340375.1. NCBI lineage: Eukaryota > Metazoa > Arthropoda > Insecta > Hymenoptera > Dryinidae > Gonatopus > Gonatopus flavifemur. The sequence continues at coordinate 18,786,595 of JAFFJZ010000009.1, forward strand.
GAATCAATTGAATTTTCAGTATCTCTTACTAAGCATATTTAGTCGGGACGTTCCAGTCAAAGCAACTATGAGGATTCCTCTGAGTGTACCTGAGTTCTATCACGAGTACGTGACATCTGGTGGAGGGAAATGAAACAAAAGTCCTAACCTATACCGGTAGAACAGCTTGTCTAATAAGTCTTGTGAAATTGACATTATGTGATCGATATCAAACGAATGCAGATTAATTAGTGAATTCACGTTGAAAACGGGTGAACATCGATTTCTCGAGAAAGGGACCAGCTAGGATTTTGATTCTTCCGAATTTCGAAGTTATAAATGACCTTGAAATATGTACCACAACCCGATTGTGAATCCATTTTGGAAGCATATGATCTGGAATGACCTTTCAGGACCACTGTGCCACCAAGTATATTCGGTTTCCACGTTATATATGCAAATATTTTTTTACATTGTAACTTCAATGTTTCTAAACTGTATTCGAAGTACTTTATAATTTTCCAAGAACATTTTTCCTCGAAATTATGAAGTGGAGTGGAACAAAAATTTGATTTATCCGTTCCAGGAGATAGAAACAGCTCATGTGGGAATTTTAACCGGGCCAGTACCACTGATGCCACTTTAGCGCCTTGTTTTTTTTTCTCATTGGTCATTCCGAACAACAAGAAGACGTGATTGAACAATTCCGTTGGATCTAGCGCCAAGGTGGCAACAGTGGCCAGTACTGGCCCAAATTCTTCAAGTCAGGGCCAGTATTGGCCTGGTTCAAATTTCTACATGGGAGTGCTGAGTTATTCCTAACCGAACGTGTTGGTTTGGTTCGATAGGTTTTGAAGCCCACGTTGTTGCGGAACACTTGGCGTGGCCGATGTCGTAAGTTTTGAACCTCGATTGTATCAAAATAAATATTTTGACAGAACCTTGTCCAATAAAACCATCGACTGTGCCAAATGTTCCGCATCATCGTGGGTTCCAGAACCTATCAAACACGACCACCACGTTTGGTTCAGAATAACTCAGCACTGTTTCTATCACATAGAATAGATAAATCTAATTCTTGTTCCACTCCATGTTATAATTCCAAGAAAAATGTTTCTTAAAAATTATAAAGCGCTTCGAATAAAGTTCAGAAACCTTAGAGTTACAATGTAACAAAAATAGTTACACGGGGAAAAAGGAATTCGCTGTGGCAGCGAAATCTACTTTTGCTGGGTTCCTTTTGCCAGGGCAGCAAATTGTTTGCTGTGACAGCAAACTGTTTGCTGTTCCAGCAATCTTGTTAGCTGCGACAGCAAATTTTTAGCTGTGGCGGCAAAAAATGTTTGCTATCCCAGTAAAATTTGTTTGCTATTCTGTATATAATACTGAAAATTTGCTGGCGGAGCAAACATTTTTTGCTGCCACAGCTAAAAAATTGCTGTCGTAGCTAACACGATTGCTGTTATAGCAAATTCTTAGCTAGGTCAGCGAAAAATTTTGCTATTCTATATATGATACCTCGATTTGCTGCGTCAGCAAATTTTTTCTCTCCGTGTACATATATAACGTGGAAACCGAATATACTTGATGGTTCACATTGATTTCATTTTTTTTCAAATGAAGTACATGTTGTATATTGTTCAGATTTCTTTTCGTAAGTTTCGACCACGGTTTTTTCACTCTTCTGGAGTTTTCTTATTAATTCCACCACAGATATTATGAGAATCAGAACAAATTTCAATATGATAACCAATTCAGAAAAATATTGTGTTTGAATTATAATGAGAATGTAGGCACGGAGAAAAAGAAATTCGCTGTGGCAGCGGAATCTACTCTTGCTGGGTTCCTTTTGCCAGAGCGGCAAATTTTTTGCTGTGACAGCAAACTATTTGCTGTTCCAGCAATCTTGTTAGCTGCGACAGCGAATTTTTAGCTGTGGCAGCAAAACATGTTCGCTATCCCAGCAAAATTGGTTTGCTATTCTATATATAATACTGAAGATTTGTTGGCGGAGCAAACATTTTTTGCTGCCACAGCTAAAAAATTGCTGTCGTAGCTAACACGATTGCTGTTATAGCAAATTTTTAGTCAGGTCAGCGAAAAATTTCACTATTCTATATATAATAGCTCGATTTGCTGCGTCAGCAAATTTTTTCTCTCCGTGGGTGATTCAATATGAAAATATGTATATTCATCGCTTCTGAACTTTAGTATTACAATCAATACAAATATTCCGTGGAGTGTGGTATTCATTAGATTCTACTCAATATCCAGTTGGCAATGGACCATAGGAAGTAAACATTTTTCTGCCTGGGAGGAAGTTTTTCTCAGTTTATATTTATTGAACTTATACTGATGTTTCCTATAGTTCTGAGAAAAATGGAATGCGCGAATGGTGAATTTGATGAGATACATCGTAATTTGCTTCATGGCACCAGTTGTCTTCTAATTACTTCAATGATTACGATAATTCATATTGTGTAACTTCCTTCGGGTAACAATTTTTATGCAGATTCACTGGAATGATAATTTGTGGTGATGCTGGTTATATTCTTCCAAGTTTTCAATTTCTGACGATGAATCCGAGTTCAGCGATTCTATGAACCCTCGAGGAATCCTTTCCATGGACATCCAACAGAAGGCCTAATTTTTCCCAGCTCGAATCGTCACCTGACCCACTGTACAGTGGTCATTCGACTCATGGATGTTTGATCAAAAAATTTTCGGCCCATTGAGCATTCGATATATTAAACTCTCGGACGATTGGGGGGCTACCCATTAGGGGTGGACTCAAGACCAAGAATTTTCCTGATCTTGTTTTGCCCCGTCTTGAAAATCAAGACAAGATCAAGTCAAGACTTCAGGACATAAGACTCGAGACAAGATCAAGAGTAGAACCTGATCTCGACCAAGAGTCTTGTCGTGTTGAGAGAAAATCTTCGTGCAAATCCTGGGATCCAGTTCATTTTAATGATAGATCGATATTTCACCATTCAAGTGGCTCAATTTCAAGATCTCAATAATTTTTCTCTTCTTTTGTTTTCTCAAAGTTCATTTATATTCGTGTGAGATTCCCTAAAGTTTTTTGAAGGTATCTTTTACAATTCTCAAAGTTATCTATTGTAAGATGTCTTCAAGATATCTTCAGGTGTTTCATGAGACAACTTCCAAAATTTGTCAAGATATCTTTCACAATGTTCCGAAAAACATCATCAAAGTTGTTATCTGAGAAATACATGTAAAATATCATCTCCCCATCCTCGGGTTCGAGTTCGGGTATGGGTTTGAGTTTGAGTTTGGGTTTGGATTCGGGTTTGAGTTTGTCGGTTCGGATTGTCGGTTGGGTTCAACGAAAATATTTTCCATTATTGCATTTTTATTGATGAAGCTGAAACTAGCACCCATGAAGCTATCAGCTGATTATTTTAACTATTGATTGAACTTCTTTGAAGCTTTGTTCACACCAGGAATCGATGAAATAGCATTCCATCAAACGTTTTTGTCGCTGAAATCTTTAGTACAAGTTTTGTGTGAGAAGTTATTCCACGGAAGGAATGATATATAGATTATATATTGGTTGGGATAGTGCTTGGCGCAGGAATTCAATGACTTAGTGGGCGAATAATTGATCCAATTTTTAGCCAAGCAAATTTGTCGAACGAATTTATTTCACTTCCTTCGAGTAGCCGATCGACGTTTCGGAGCACTACGTTTCGCCAAGCAGTATCCCAACCAATATCTGAAAACTACCCACATCCGAGTAGATGGGTCCGGATGAAATTTATTCCAAAAACGTCTTCTCTCCTCTACGATTATATCAATTCTGTATCTTGATAAGGGATCGTATCGATCCGAAACGTCGATCGGCTACTCGAAGGAAGTAAAATAAATTCGTTCGACAAATTTGCTTGGCTGAAAATTGGATCGATTATTCGCCCAATAAGTCGTTGGATTCCTGCGCTAAGCACTATCCCAACCAATATCTGAAAACTACCCACATCCGAGTAGATGGGTCCGGATGAAATTTCTTTCAGTAACGTTTTCTGTCCTCTACGATTATATTAATTTGTATCTTGATAAAGGATCGTATCGATCCGAAACGTCGATCGGCTACTCGAAGGAAGTAAAATAAACTCGTTCGACAAATTTGCTTGGCTGAAAATTGGATCGATTATTCGCCCAATAAGTCGTTGGATTCCTGCGCTAAGCACTATCCCAACCAATATCTGAAAACTACCCACATCCGAGTAGATGGGTCCGGATGAAATTTCTTTCAGTAACGTTTTCTGTCCTCTACGATTATATTAATTTGTATCTTGATAAAGGATCGTATCGATCCGAAACGTCGATCGGCTACTCGAAGGAAGTAAAATAAACTCGTTCGACAAATTTGCTTGGCTGAAAATTGGATCGATTATTCGCCCAATAAGTCGTTGGATTCCTGCGCTAAGCACTATCCCAACCAATATCTGAAAACTACCCACATCCGAGTAGATGGGTCCGGATGAAATTTCTTTCAGTAACGTTTTCTGTCCTCTACGATTATATTAATTTGTATCTTGATAAAGGATCGTATCGATCCGAAACGTCGATCGGCTACTCGAAGGAAGTAAAATAAATTCGTTCGACAAATTTGCTTGGCTGGAAATTGGATCGATTATTCGCCCACTAGATTATATATATTCCTGTGCATAATCTATACATCATTTTTTTGCATGGGATCACAATTGGCTGTTAGCTTCACAGCTGCCAGTTTCAGCTTACTTCATTATCATTATTCAGAATGTATATATCAATATATTGACACCCGAATTTTGTAAAATATATTCATTCTCGAATTTGAAAAGTATGAATCAAATTCGATGAAGAATTTTTTCATTTGACTGAAACAATGTTTTCGATGAAAACCGAATCTATCAGAATGAGAGTGGAAAGAGTTTCTTTCAATGGAAGGAAATTGGGTTCTCAGTGGACGTCTACACAGTGAAAAATTGTTCGTCAAATTCAACACACAAGCGAATGTTAACCATTTTTCTTCACACTCAACGTGTGTTGATTCCAGAGTGACACTTATGAAGTGTTAATTTGAAGTCGAATAACATTTCATGTGTTGAAAATGAATCGATCGAACAGCATTTGATCAGTGTGTTAAATGAACACACAAAAGTGTTGAATATTCAAACTTGAATTTCAACACGTAGTTAAATATTCAACACTTGAATTTTGACACGTAATTTTTTTTACACAATGACGGAATTTTTTTCACTGTGTTTAATTGTCATAATATATTGTAGTGGCCAAATCATGTTCATCAGTCAAATTATGTTTTCATTTTCACCGTCGAGATCGAGACAAGATCAAGACAAGAACAAAACAAGACAAGACAACACTCAGACAAGAATGAGACTCGAATTGACAAGAACAAGACGAGATCGAGATGGAACTCGTAATTTGCATACTTCCGAGATCAAGACAAGATGTTCACGATCTCGCCTTGTCTTGTCTTGTATCCACCTCTCCTTCCCATAGATGCACATATGACCCCCATGATCCTCATGATGATGAACTAGACTAAAATTTCTGTTTACAATATGAATGTATACAGCATGATCCAAAACCCCCGTGCAATATTCCACACACAGATTATTCATGGAATTTGAAACTATTTCTATTTGAAATTCGAATATTCCCGCCCCCGATCGCGGTTTTGAAGAGTTGACCTCAAAGTTCCTTATACACTATATAGCATACCTACAGGAGCTAGATAACCTCACAGAACAGTAGTGTATACGATGGCAACCGATGAACAGCACATTCGGCACTGCATTCTCTACGAGTTCCAACAAGGAAGAAAGCCATTGGAACATGCAATTCGATTTGTTTCACTCTTGATGATGATTTTGTGTCTCATGGTACGCTCGGGAAAAAATGATCAGATCTGACCAGATCTAAATTTTGGTCAAATCTAAACAGATCTATTAGGATCTTAAAAACTGCGATTTTGGCTTGTGTTCGTCACAATATATGTGCAAAATCAAATTCATATACAGACATATATCACAAAATTTCTGACAATTGAACCACCAATTGCTCATTAAGATTGAATCTAATATTCAATTCAGATCTAACGAGATCTACTCAGATCTAACCAGATGTGCCAAGATCTGATCAGATCTACTGAGATCTGAACAGATCTAATCTGATCTTTTAACCAGATCTGACCAAAAATCAGATCTACTCAGATCTATTTAGATCTGAATAGATCTAATGATTCTCTCCTGGGCGTGTAAATACTGGTATCAACGGATCCTGGGATACCTGGGATACCACAGTGGGCCAGGTAGCTGGAAAAGTGGCCAAAATTGAAAATGTCGTCGGAATTGTTCTAAACCTGGCATATAAGAGTTTTTGAGGTCGCTGATTCCGAATCTACAGTCAGATTGGGAAAATTCAACATGGCGAATCCAATATGGCGGGCTCAAATGTTGAAATTCTCCGAATTCCTTGAAAATTCTTTTCCAGGGGTTTCCAGGGTCGCTGATCACGGATCTGTTGCCAGATTTCGGGAATTCAACATGACGGATTTGATATGGCGAGTTTGAATGCTCAAATTCACCGAATTTCCTGAAAATTTTGTCCTGAGGGGTTTTCAAGGTCACTGATTTCAAATCTGTATTCAGATTTGGAAAATTCCATATAGCGGTTCCAACACGACGGATTTTCATTTTCAAATCCATTGGATTCCCTTTGGCTCTTCCACAGTAAAAAATTTTTCGTCATTGTGTAAAGTGTTAAAATTTGTGTGTTGAATATTTAACATTCTAGAGTGTTGATTCAACACAATCGTTGTGTTGACACAAACGATTGTGTTGAATTCATTTGTGTTAACACAATGATTGTGTTGAATCAACACTCGCAAATGTGGAATATTTGACACACAAATTTTAACACTTTACACAATGACGAAAAATTTTTTACTGTGTCACTAAGAGGTTTTTGGGATCGCTGGTTTCGAATTCGATGTCAAAATTCCTCATTTAAAATGGTGAGACCTACATGATTTCCGAAGATTTGAAATCAAATCCTGTGTTTGGTGGTGGCCAAGGTTATTAATTCTACACATTAGGTACAAAATTTGAAATTCAAGATGATGGAATCGATATGATATCCAAAATTATTGAAATTCATGAAGTGTGCGAGAACAATGTTATTTAGAGTTTTTTAGGCTGCTAATTACGAATTATTAATGAATTTTTTGTCGAAAGTTGTCTTTTTCTTACAGAAAAAATTGTATAAGATACCTTCCGAATACACACACTTTACTTTTTTGAAGCAACGACAATTCCGTTATACAACTTGATTCACGGCTAAGATTCGCTGCAGTTATGCACCCAGGATGTGCCACAAGGAGGATCCTAGTCCGAATTTACATCCCGTATTTTTTTTATTTACTTTTTTTTGTATTTTTTCTATCACTTATTTTTTGTATTTTTTTTGTCTTTTTTTCATTTTTGTCTTTTTTTTTGTTTTTTTTGTGGTTTTGTTAACATTTTTCAATCATTTATAATGAATATGTATTCAATCATTATCACTGATTTCTTCATCAGATAATTCTACCCCATCTAACAATCCATTGAAAGAATTAAATTCAGTCTGTTCCACATCTCCTGTTTTGCACTCATCATTATCATCATCATCACTATCTCTGTCATCTATCGAAAGTAGCTGTCTGACTTCCACTGGTAATGGCAATCGTTTTCTTCTGCGAATTCGAGATATGATACTCATGTTGGATACAATTGGATCAGAGGAATCCATTATGCGATAAAACAAATCTTCCAAATTCGCTTCCCTGCTACAATGTCTACTATGGTTGAGTCTAAAACTTTTATAGTCTTTATTACGAGATTCAGATGCCTCTTCTCCAAACATACCTACTGGTAGAACACAGTATTTCATTATGTCTCCAGCATGAATCAATATCTTATGAACTGTGGATGGCATAGGGTACCATGGATAAAGGGGAATATATAATTTCGCTGTATCCATACAGAACTCTTGGAATTTTTTTACATTGACAGGGAGTTGGCAAGAAAGAGAAATGAGAATAATTTTAAAGTTATGCACCAACTGATAATCAATGTTCAAGCAGTCAGCGAAAATATCTGCATTTTGGAGTGCTCTACGCGCCGTGTTTCCATCATTAGTACTACCACTACCACCTGATTTTGGTTTATCGACTATTAGACCTAACTTATCATGTAAGGATTTTTGTATTTGAGCTTTTTGTTCTGCAAACAGCTTTTTCTGCTCATAAGTTCTGACCTGCCACTTTTTAATATTCATTCGATAGGCTATGTGCAAACAACATTCGAACAATCTAATCCATGCATGTAACGGACTAACACCATACTGAAGTGAGTTCTGATCAGGAAGAAAAGTGTTTGTTTGCCCAAGAATATTCTCTATAATATTGAATTGTTTTGGAGTAGATTTGCAAATAGGGCAGCTCTGTAAGGATTTGGTGTTTGTTAAGATTTGCAATACCATTCCATCAATCAAAGTTAAATGCATAGAAAAATGGATTCTTATTTCATGGCCACTGCTCATCACGATACTCAAGGTATTTAATTGATCAATTTGATTCCGAATTTCCAATTTTTGGGACAGAATCACTTCCGCTGATTCTTTGATAAATTCTAATTTAATAGGACGACAAAATCTTGGAGATTGTGAAGCATTATTGTACCAAATTACCTCTCCATTTTGGCATGTTAATTGTAAAGGAATCAGTGTGGTTGCAAAAATATTTTCATCATTTGAGCCGACATTAACTGAACCAATATTGAAACGTTGCTTATACCTTGAATGACCACTGCTACCATCGAATCCCCAAGAACATGTTAAAACAAATTCTGATTCTGTTAATGCATATGTATCCATCACTCTCAGTAAAACTTCTTCTTGCATTTCGACTATTCGTTTACTTGTATGGTTCAATAGTGATTGAACGGAAACCTGTGCTATATGTTCATTTATCAGAATGTCATCTTTTGGTGGTCTCAAAATATTTTTAGTTTCTCTTAAGTTATTGTAAGCTGGCCATATGTCAGCTCCGCAATTCTTAGATTCTTGACGTATAGCATTGTATGTCTCCTTTGATAAAGATTGATCTAATAGAAAAACTAGAGCTTCTAAAGGAGTTTTCTTTATAATTGAAGACGGTGCCATATTCATTAATTTCATCACCTTAGAAGCACGAGAGGGACTTTTTGTCATTTCATTTAGTATTACCTTCACATCATTTTGTCCAGATACATTAGCTGCATGACGTGCAGCCGATAGAAGTCTTTGTGGATCATAAGCATTGGCAGCACTAATAGCTGAAACATATCGTCTTTTTGATCGATCAGACTTCTCCGTGTAATCAAGAGATTTTCTACCAGGACCTGCTACTGAGGATCTGAATATAAAATCAGGTAAAACAAATTCAGAATCAAGCCATTTTTTATTTTTCAAAAGAAATCTATCAGTCATTTCATTTGCAGCCTCAAATTTTATATCCCGTTTTCTTTTGATAGTTGATAATGCAAGCTTAAGACAATCTATATTTTCTTTATCAAAATCACTTACGTTTTTATTGAGCTCATTTAATATGTATGTAACAACTGAATCTTTTCTTGGTGAATTTGAAAGCAACTCAAGAATTTCTCTTTTGGTGAATTTCATTTTATGCACATGAAACGAAACTTTCACATTCACCAGCTGCTATAAATTGAATCGACTCTTACAAAAATGAAAAACACTGAATATTGATGAAATGCTCACTTTATCCTGAAAGATGAGGTCCATGTGATAAACTAAGTGCCATTAACCGAACTTCTCCGATAATCTTCGTATAGCATATAACGCATCAGAATCATAAGCGAAGAGTAATGTTGCCGCGAGCCGCAAAATAAGCCGTAACGAATTCCAGGTTTGAAATTATCTGAATCCAAAGTGACCTGCTCTTTAGTCAACGAAATTGCCCCAAAATCCAATTTATCAGACCTTCAACTGAATTTGAAGGTTCAAATTGTGATATATCTTTATTGAAAAAAGTTTGAAATCAATCTATACTCGAGCTGGACCTATGCTGTTGGATGTAGAAATCGGTTGCAAATCCAAATTACAGAACTACGAGTTTATATGAATTTTTGAATGAGACTATAGAACCATCCAACCAAGTATTCAGACAATTTTCACGTCTCATAGTCCTATTTGAATCCAGTTGGAATCTAAAGCTCGTTACGGCTCGTTTTGCGGCTCGCGGCAACACTAGCGAAGAACCTTCCCAACACACACAAAAACTGGCGTTTCAAAGGACCATTGAAGGGCCGCTATCAGCATCGTTGGACCATTGATGGTCCATTGAAACGGCAACATTTGGTGTTTATGGGGTTAAGAAAATTTGATGAATTTTCAAATTTTATTCCGCCATATTGGATCCGCCATCTTGAATTTGCAAAATCTGACCTCAGATTCATGATCAGCAACCCTGAAAACCTCTGTACACCAGAATCCAGACGGTTTTGATGAAATTTTCAATTTTTACCACTTGTTCAAATATTTGTCCCATGAAGTAACGAGTTTTCATTCACATTGAATACGATTTTTCTGACTTCTGAATGAAAACGGGCAAAGAGGGGCATATCCACAGTGTTGAGAACTCTTTCACGAAAAGTTTGGTATATCATTCTGTCCATTTGGAAGTGGAAGCTCGGGGGAAGTTCAATTCAAAGGTACAGAAGTGCAGTAAAACCTAATGAAATGAGACAAACTGGAATGATTAGACTAAAAATATAGCATGGAAAATGTTATTTCTTTACAAATATCATTAGAATTATGCAATTACAAGATAAATATGCACTGCTGCAATGTCTAGAGAAATGATATTGAGTTCGGAGCATGTATAAACTCAATGACAATGCATTCATTTTTCAACATTAATTTGAAATAAAAATGTCCTTTATGAGGGACCTAAGCTACCAAAAGTAACAATATTTTGTGATTCAGTGTGTCAAAGTATATGGAAACAAATCATGATGTTTATATTTATATTCAATCAATTTGAAACAGAATCGTTTTTGGCCACGCAACTAGATTTCTGGCCCACTGTGCGCTGTGCCAAAAGTGAACAAAATTCAACAAAATTTTTCCGCCAGGGATCTATCAGGAAACTATCATTCTGATACGGTTAAATCCAGTTCTCCATGTACTTCTTGCGAGAAATTCTCAGTTTTGGAAATTTCAACATGGAGGTTTTAGTATGGCACTTCAAAAAATCATAACTGATCGTATTATCAAAGCTGCCATCTTGGAATTTCTGGAATTGGAAAATTTTTTTCAAAAAGTACATGGATAACTGAATCAAACAGTATGGGAATCATACTTCTCTGATAGTTGGTCTCCATACTTACAAAATAATGAAGGTAAAAGCAAATGGGGGAGAGTAGGTGCCCTATGGCATTTGTTCTCATTGAGAGATAATGAAGTGCTTTTGCAAGGATTTTTTTTCATGTTTTTGGAACACATTCAGGCAGCGCACTCATTGAAATTCTGAAAAAGCCCGAATGAGCGTCAACCTGAGCCACACATTTGTTGCCTTGGAACGACATTTGTTGGTTTCCAGCTAACATCACGTCCACAAGCAAAAGCGGAAGTTGGTTTTCCAAAAGATCACGATATTTTCCATGGTTTGAGTTACCTTCAATGAAGTGGGCACTCACAACCTTGTGATCAATTATTCCACACCGAATGTACACAAACACGGGCATAAACACAGTCGTACACGGTCGTTCAAATCGAAGCATTGCATGGAAACAAAACATACCACATCGAACCGGTGTGTGTAATTGCGTTCTGTCTCTCGATATTTTCGGCCATGACTCGGCACGTCAACGAATATCGTGATTTGTGTATTCTGATTCCTCTAATCTTTTTTTTTGCCGACTGCTAATTTCTTCCCGAATTTCGTCTTTGTAAAACTTTCTCCCAATAATGGAGGCCATTCCTGTAAAAGGAAGAATAGGAATGATCCTCATCCATGGTGAATGTGCCAGGAATGTTCATGCCATTGTTACACTTTATGCTGAACGTTTTCCGAACAACGTGCGATTTCGAGCATCTTTTCAACGGGTCGTTAAACAATTCATGGAAGAGGGAAGGGTGGGAAACAGAAAAAGAGTCCGTCGCAACACAGTCACTGGATTCGACAATTAAATTGCTGTATTAGCTGCAGTGAATGCTGATCCTCATGTCAGTACTCGGGAAATCGAACATGATCCTGGAATTTCGCAACGTAGTGTATGCAGGATATTGAAAAAACAAAAATATCCCCCCTACCACATTTCATTGCATCAAGAACTCCATGGTGATGATTTTCAAAACCGAATCATTTTTTGCCAATGGGCACATCAACAAATCAGATTAGATCCTGATTTCTCCGCTGAAGTGCTATTTTCGGATGAGTCCTGTTTTACAAACCATGGCATGGTTAATAGGCATAACATGCACTATTGGAGTGATGAAAATCCACATTGGTTACGTCAAGTTGAACATCAGCGTCAATGGTCTGTAAACGTTTGATGTTGGATGATTGATGACTTGGACGGCGGGAAATATCGTGATTTTTCGGAAAACCACTTTCCGCTTTCACTTGAGGACGTAACGTTAGCTGTGGGGCAACAAATGTGGTTTCAACACGATGGATGTCCAGCGCATTATTCTCAAGTTGCTCGTCAAGTTTTAGATCGCGAGTTCAATGGACGCTGGATCGGTAGGAGTGGTCCAGTAAATTGGCCAGCAAGATCGCCAGACCTCACCTTGCCAGACTCCTTTGTATGGGGTTACTTGAAGAGCGAAGTTCACAAACAAGTGCCAACATCTTGAGGAAACATGAAACAGCGGATCAAGGATGCTTGTGCCAAAATACCACCTAATATGCTTCGAAGTTGTGTACGATCTTTTGAAGTACGGATCAATAAGTGCATTGAAGTTGAAAGTCACCAATTCGAGCATTCGTCGAAATAACTTGATTTCAAATGAGACAAGCATTCAAAATTGTGAGAGGCAAGAGGACTCACCGAAAACAAGTACCCCGACTCACGGTAACGAGACAAAAACAAACTCGTTCAATGACGAACTTGTTTAATTTCCAAAGTGACCTCCAAACGACCTTGAAGGTCAAGGTCATTTCAAGGGCCTGCCTGTTCCAGCCTCCGTATTGCACAACACTCCTCGTATGACAAAATTCCTTTCCTTTTGACCTTCGCATCATCTTGGTATTGCCCCGACCTTGAGGTCAAGGTCATATCTCGAAGTGAAATTCTCCGCTTTTTTCATTCCTGGGGTGAAAAAGGGAGGTCCCATTCGAAATTCTGAACTTGACTTTCAAATGACCTTGGAGATCGGGATCAAGGACATTCCCAAGGTCACTGTTGGATAGCCCTAGGGTTGGACACCCTACAACTTTTGTATAAAAAATTTCTCAATAAAAGGTGATCCCACCGAGATATTTTGTTGTCTCAAGATCGATCTCTCACCCTGAATAGGCCTTCCTTCAGACGGCTGCATGTTGGGAGGTAAGAATGTTTTATTTTCCCTGACTGTACCTACGAAAGTCAAATCCCATGAATTCAAAACTTCAACCAACTGTAAACTTGTGAAAAAATTATCTGTTGTTATATTCCTTCCAGAACCTTTATATGGAGCAACCAAATCTAAAACAGTTCTAGAACCAATGTTCACTTGACGTTCACCACCCGGTGGCTTTCCAGTATAAAGTTGTCCTTGCACAGGATCTGCATTTGCTGCATCGCAGGCCCAAAACACTTTAATACCATACTTCACAGGTTTAGATGGAATGTATTGAGTAAATTTTGTATCGTCTCTATGAGGAAATAATTGTTCGTCCACAGTCAAGCAGTCACCTGGATTATAATTTCTCTTCAGATTCGTATTCAGCATCATCCACATATCACGGTTTGGCGCAGCTTCGTCTGTGTTAACTCATTCAACGCGTGTATTGGCGTCATCAAAACGAATAAAACGCAGATACATTTCAAATCGATCACGAGACATGGTGGCGCGAATAAGAGGTGAAGATCCAAGTTTCCACATTTCAGATACATGTTCTCCACTAGATTTATAAACACCAGCTGCAATAAGAATTCCTAAAAATGCATCGAACTCTCCTTCAGTAAATGGCTTGAAGATTTCACCTGATGGTCGTTTAGAAGGAGGGTACTGTTCCACTAATTTATCATTGTAGTCTTTAGTCACTTGTGCACCTTTCCGATTAGTTTCTTTGAGAATGATATCACACATTTCTCCGGACATTATAGATTTGAATGTTTTTTTTGCGGTGAATACAGCACTGAAATATGGTGCTCCTGTTTTTTGACGTAACATATTACGACTGAGTGTTTGAGTTCGTGGGAATGGATGATACCTCCATTTAGTACCATCTTTACCAACCAAAATACCAGGTTGTGAATTTGTCGATTCTTCTTCAACTGTTTCATCTGAATCATATTCTGCTTCTGACTCGATTACAAGCTGTTCCTCTGCATCTGATTCTTCACATTAGATTCTGGGAGATAATCATCTTCATCGGATGCCAGGAATGCCTCTTCTTCAGATGAAGATTTTTCTTTTACATGACAATTTCCAAAAATATGAATAAAATTTGCGGTCTTGAAGGGGAATAACTTAACTTTGAACAAAATAATGATAATGGGCCAAATCCGCAGTGAGTTTGGATACGGTGAATCCCGAGACGAAGTTGAGTTCGCTGAATATCGATTCAAATGACCAAACAAGCATTTACCTCAATCGATATTTAGTTGACTCAACTTTGTGGTAGGATTCACCGTATTCATACTCGCCGCGAGTTTAGCTTCCCTATTCTTTTCACAGTGGGATATAATAATACTGAATTCATTGCCCTGCAATACATATAATAATAATAAACCAGATGCAATATACTATACTAATATTGCAGATGTGCCAAGAATTTAGGAATTAATCGATATGAGAAGTGTGAGTTGAAGATATATATTCAAATCGCAAAGATCCAATTTCAAATCTTCAAAGAGAACACCCTACTGTGGAACTCACTGCATCGTTGGAAATATCTAGCAGCATTGCTGTCGTAACGGACTGTTGTTATAGCTACATCAAGAGTGAAACTTCGCTGATGTTGGTTAGTACTATAAAATGCCGTTTACTTCACGGTAGCGCAGCTGTAAAAACGACTGCAGTGATGAACCTAACCTTGTTATTTCTTTTTGCGAAATCCTTTATTTCCACACAATTAATGTCATATGGCTTCGATTTGATCCAAAATGATTCACTATCTTGATTCAATGTCATATGATTCTTTTTATATTAATGATGTGAAGATATATTATTACATAATGGACATTTCTGAATAATATAGTCATGATAATTGGGAATGATTGAAAAATAATGTAATCCAAAGGGAGTTTCCAATTTACCTCAATCTTTGTTGTATGCGTGCAGAATGTCGACTTGCACCAGGCACAGCCATATCAATGGAAAATGTCTTGTTACTCTTGATGTTACGGAATTAGAAGATTATGAGTGATGTCACTTGTTTTTCTAGTATATGAACATTGCGATGCTTTTGGAATGTGGATGTAACACAGCTACCTCATTGGACAATGCATAGAAGTATGACAAGTGACGATCTACGCTCATTTCACACCGAATATTTCTATCCGTTGTCATGCCCAGAGAATTTTGTTTCGAGATGTATCGGAACGAAAACTCTCTTTCAACAACTAGAAGGAAGAAAGGTTAGTGACCTTCCTTGGAATTCAGAATTCCCTACTTTCATATCTAAGACAAGGACAGGGAGGAGCGGAAGATGAGAAAAATCGATTCAAATGATGACACTGAAGAATACAATACAATACAAGAGGAATACAATACAAAACAATGTGGTTAGTGTTGGGCGATATTTACAGAAATATCGATATTGAGGTATCGGTATTTATCGTAACTGAAATATCGATGTGCGATAAATATCGGAACCGAAGTAACGATATTCTTCCGATATTATATCGATAACATTGACAATCACATGAATACATACATAAATATTGTTTGAAGAATTTGTTATGCCTAAATATCATTTTCAAATTGTTATTCAAATACGGAAAGAGCAGTTTGATTATATTTTAAAGATATTGCATAAAATACAACGAATTGAATATTTGTTCGGTATGAATAATGTTTCGTTGAACTGAAGTTTTTTTCATTAACAGTAAATATTCAATTGATATGAACGCAATTCTCATTCATTTACAGGGAATAAATGTGGATTGATCGAAATCAAATTTGGGTATATTGAAAAAAAAATCAATTCGCGCTATTCAAAAAAACATTCAGTAAATATAATTGAATTATTCCCTTATTGCCCCTACCAGCATGGGAATGTGGATAGATAATAGATGCTTTCGACATTCCACAATGTCGAAATGTCCAAATTCAATAGGAAGAAAAAGAACGCGAATATTGAACTTGAGATTTTCATGAATGTCGAAAATCCAAATGTCGCCGTCGAAATTGAAAAAGTGAGTACACAATTCATAATTTCATGTATTAAATGTATGAGTGGTGCTACGATCAAGGCATAGCGTCGCGACTCGTGAGTAACCTTTTGCGCGGCATTATACCTAGATTTGAACACTACGAAAGATTGCGGAGATTGCACCAGATAACATAGCCTTCAATAGAGACTTCCCTCACCATCGAAGTTTGCAGACTTGTATATCCATGCTTCCGATAGGTGTTTTGAGTGAACAAGAGTCGATATGACCAATTCTAGAATTGTTCAATTTTTTCCATTGGGCATTCTATTCAATTGAATATTCTGATGCATTGATCTAAGGGAAAAAGTGTATAAATTCTATGCACAGTTGGTCACTCTGACAAGAGAAAATTTTCCAAGCTAATGAAAAATTGGAAAATATTTTATTCTCCTGATCAGTTCAAAATTTTTATGAATTGATCACCAAAAAGTATATATCGAATTCCGATATTTTTAAGGTGAAAAATATCGATAACGATATATATCGGACAGAAAATATCGATGAACAATATCGATGTATCATCTGAAAAATATCGATATCCACAAATGTCAATAAATATCGCCCATCACTAACTGCGGTAGACATTATGCACGACTCACAGTGGGGCCAAATGCCAAAAAGCTGGACAAAATTATAAGGGGCTCTCAAATTCGCTTGCGACTTTGTACTCGGGGAGTTTATGGGCTCACTGATTACGAATCCGTTATCGGAATTTCAAAATTCAAAATGGCGGATCCAATATGGCGGACGAAAATTGAAAGAAACCATCGGATTTCCTTCAAACTTGGTGATCGGGGGTTTTAGGGGTCGCTGATGACGAATCTGCTGTTTGAGTTCCAAAATTCAAAATGGCGAATCCAATATGGCGGACGGAAATTTTAAAAATCATTGGATTCTCCTCAAATTGGGTACTCAACGGTTTTTGGAGTCGCTGATTACGGATCCGTTGTTCTCATTTCGAAATTCAAAATGACGGATCCAATATGGTGGACGAAAATTGGAATAAATCATCGGATTCTTTTCAAACTTGGTGATCAGGGGTTTTCCGGGTCGCTGATTACGAATCCACTGTCTAAGTTCCCAAATTCAGAATGGCGAATCCAATATGGCGGACGAAAATTGAAAAAATTATCGGATTCTTTTCAAATTGGGTACTCAGGGATTTTTGGGGTCGCTGATTACAAATCCGTTGTCTGCATTTCGAAATTCAGGATGGCGGATCCAATATGGTGGAATAAAATCGAGAAGATCATCGGATTTTCTTCAAACTCGGCATCCAGGAGTTTTTGGGGTCACCAATTACGAATCCGTTGTCAAAATTTTGAAATTCAGAATGGCGGATCCAATATGGTGGACAAAAATTAAGAAAATCATCGCATTTTCTTCAAACTCGGTACTCAGGGGTTTCTGTGGTCGCTGATTACGAATCCACGGTCTGAAATTCAAAATCCAGAATAACGGACCCAATATAGCGGACGAAAATTGTAAAAATCATCGGATTCCCTTCAAACTCGGTACCCAGGGGTTTTCGGGATCGCTGATCACGAATCCGTTGTCAGAATTCCGAAATTCAGGATGGCGGCTGCCAAAAATCAAAATTTCATTTAGAACTTAATATTAAACAAGAACTAAACGGCCCATTTTGTTGTTCCTATTATGATCATTATTATTATTATTTCCAACATTGAATCATTATTAATATAATTATCGAATGATATTAACACGACAAATGTGTTCAATCGAAAGATATATACATTCACAATATATACAATAATATAAAAAACTGAAATCGTAATGGTTTTTACTTTTGCCACACTTTTTCTACTCAGATCAGTCTTCTTCTTCTTCACTCTCAGAGAAAGATAATGGGGAAGTTACGTTGTCTTTATGAAGTATATCCGGAGTTTTGATCAGGCTTAACACGTCTCTAGGGAGAAACTTCAGTTTTTTCTTGGGCGACTGTCTTTTACTCGATAACATTGGATCAGAACTCAAAAGGAACCATTTAAAAATGTCTTCATTCGTTTTTTCTCTACTGCATTTCCTGGAGTGATGCTCTCGGTACCTTTGGAAATGAATGTTGTTAAGATATTTGAATATAATTATGTATTCATCGACACCGTTGAAGCTCTTGATCTCAACATGACAAGCAAAATCAGGGAAAAACAAGAAGCAGCTGCACTTTGGGGTCATCAGTATAAAGTTTTGAATAAATCCTCTGATTCCTAAGTTTACTTGATTCTCAAAATTGTTTTCTAGTCTATGAATTTATGTTTCCAGAGGATGAACAATGCGGCTTATTAATGAAAGAAAGTATATGAATATTCATAATTCCCCGAATTCCTTACCAGAACAAAACAATCTTCGCGAACATATATTCTCGTGGTTACCATAAATATATAGTTTGCCTAGTAGTCAAAAACGTTTTGTGCAATGTATCAAACTGATTGCAGTACTTGAGGAGTCAAATTTTTTCCTTCAAAGTGTCGAGTCCACTGTGACAAATATAGACTATTATTAAGTGATATACATCATTTTCACCTTTTAAAATCTTTGTTACGAGCCTCTTGTGCTTCCTCAGTCAATTGGCCTATAGGTAGAAGAGCAGATGCAATGATTTCAGGTCCGTGGATCAAAAACTTGTGCATCGTAGGTGACATTGGGTACCACGGATATTTTGCCGCGTAGTAGCGTGCCGTGTCTAAAGCGTAACCCCGAAACTTTTCAACGTCTATTTCATGGCCACTTGAAACGGTAGCTAATACTACATGAAGTCGTTGTATTAGGTTGACATCCACCCCCGTGATTTCGGCAGAAACTTCGGGTTGTGCGAAAAATCGCCTAGCGGTATTCCCATCCTTTGAGTTCCCAAACCCTGGCTTAGGAACATCGACAATGAGGCCACATTTTTCTTTAAAACTTTTCTGTACAACCTTCTTTCGTTCTCCCACCAAAGCTTTATCTCGTTTTCGTGCTTGCCACTTCTGAATAGGTAGCTTATAAGACAAATGCAGGAGGCCCTCAAAAAATCGTATCCAGCCGTGTAGACAAGACAAACCAAACTGGAGGTTTTCGGTTTTGACCGGCCTGGATACTATATCATCAATTTTGTTGAATTCCTTAGATGTGGCACCACATATATAGCACTTCTGGGTATAGGTTGTCTCAGTTATGGCATTGCATACCTTCCCGTCCACCATAGAAAAAATCATCTCATGTTTCACTGAAACATGTTTTTCATCAGTTCTGAAAGAAGTAGCCCTCAGATTTTCTATTTCATTATCAACCCGTAGCTTCTCTGCAACCGAAACTTCAGTTGATTCTTTCACAAACTCTATTTTGATTGGCCTACAAAATCTGGTTGATGATGGCCTTGGATTCTGCCAAATTATTTTTGAATTGCAGTGTAGGCGGAGAGGCACAAGTGAAGTGATGAACACAGCGGAATCACTAGCTTCCGAACTTTGATATGCTTGTTTGTATGAGGAGTGGCCAGAGCTCCCATCAAACCCCCATTTGGAAATAAGTACCAGGTTTTGTAACTCTTCATCAGATAAAGTTGACAAAACCGAATTCTGTAGCTTTAAAATACGTGTAACTGTGTGATCAAGAAGTGCTTGTAGTTGCACAACAGCGCAGGTTTCTGTTATTTGAATAAATTCCTTGTCAGGGAAACACATGCGTTTGGCCAGTTGAATTTTTTTATAAGGTGGAAATTTCTGCGGATCAGCTTCACGCAATAAGCAGTACTGATGTTTTGAGAGCTCGGCATCTACTAGGAGAGCTAGAGCATCTCCATCATTCAACATCTTTGGCTCATTTCGCTTGAAAGTTTGATAACCTTCCATATACATTTTGGCAAGCTCAGGATCAGAAGATGTAACATCCTTCACAATTTTTGCGGCTTCGATCTGTCCAGACGCTCTTAAACACATTTGTGTGGCGTAAGACAGCTCTGAGATAGGAGTATTTACTCTGATATTCTCTGTTTTCCTACGTTTCGTTCTTTCTGAACATTCGTTGAATTCAACAAGAGGTCTTCCCACTTGCGTGTGAACAGTTACAGAATGGGGATTCCTGAAAGTACAAAACACTACCTCTTGTTTTAACCATTCTTCATTATTTTGATGAAATCGTTCTTCGGTCCTTTGAGAAGATTCCCATCTCTTTTTAAATACACATTTGAAAGTAGATAAAAGGTTAGAGATCTCTGTAGTTTTGTTATCCGGACAACACGTTATCTGGATGATTTTTCCTTGAAGGAAAGTGAACTTTTCATCCAATGTATGTAGAGGACTGCTCCTTAAAATATTGTACATCTCCCTCCGAGTCATAGATATTGAATCATCTTTGAAATCTACAAACGTTGTAGAATTCGATAAAATTCGCTACAGAAACCCCATGTGTTTCTAAAAATTTTCCTAATTTTCTTGGGTTGGATTCAACCCTCTTAAGCTAATTTTTTTTGCAGTCAACTGTTCAAATTAAACTACTAAGAAAATATAGGTTGTTGAAACACTCACCTATGGCAGCGGAATCCATCTCATTTGGAATTGTATGTTAACATTGAATGATTTTAAAAAACGGAAAATATTCACCAAGCTCCAAACTTGCACGCGGAAAAAAGTTTACGGTAACGATTACTAGCAAGAGTAAGAATTCGGTGACAGCTATTGCACAATTGTGATAAGCACCATTTGAAATCAGACCGATTACAACCAACTATTCACGTTGCCATGGAAACGATAGGTTAACATAAGAACGATCACCAAATCGCGAGTCATGATTCAGTTCACGGAAAGAAAAGAGATATCAATACTTGAATAACATTTATAAACATTCAGGAAAATGACGGTTACTTTAGGGAAAAGGAGCATCGCTGAAGAATGTTAGCAGTGAAGTTACCAAAAATTCGTAGTAATAATACTAAATGTTGGTAGTTTTATTGTCATTTCCCATAGTGAATTCCTCAACTCTTAGTAAATTCACTACGAATATTCTCCAGCAATACTGTTTTTCTCTCAATGGTCCATCATCTTCCTAAATATCAATGATTTCTGGCTTCTGTGTACCCTAAGCCCGCGATGAGAAGAAAAACGAATGGTAATCAATCTCATACAGTTTTCCTCGTGCAGCAAATGTACACTGGAAATAAAACACATACTAACGTTGAGATAAAATTCAAAGCGAATGTACTGAATTCTGAGTTTTGTGTCCACCATATTGGATACGCTATCTTTGATTCTTGGAATTTGACAACTGATTCGTAATCAATGACCCCACAAAACCCTGGATACCGAGTTTGAAGGAAATCTGATGATTTTTTCAATGTTTTTCTGCCAAACTGGATGCGCCATTCTGAACTCCGGAATTCAGACACCGGATTCGGAATCAGCGACCTTAAAAACCTCAGGGTACCGAGTTTGAAGGCAATCCGATGATTTTTTCAATTTTCATCCGCCATATTGGATCCGCCATTCTGAATTTCGAAATTCAAACAACGGATTCGTAATCAGCGCCCTCAGAAACCCCTGGGTAACGAATTTGAAGAAAATCCGATGATTTCTCTCAATTTTCGTCCGCCATATTGGATCCGCCATTCTGAATTCCGAAGTGAAGACAACGGATTCATAATCAGCGACCCCACAAACTTCTGCATATCAAGTTTCAGACGGATCTAAGGACTCCTCATCACTCCGTCTAATTTTTTGTGATTTCCTGCACAAAAACATGGCGGAATTGCTTAGGGGCAGACATGGGCAGCCGTTCTTTTCTCTGATGTCTAGGTAAGAGTCCCATCTACCACCTCCAATAAGTTAAACGACGTAATTCTGCGTAATTCTCTACTATTCCTTCAAAAACCAAACACATTTTCTCATTTATAGATATAGAAATTACATCCAATCATTGCTCTGTCAGTATTTTCCACTCATCAAATTGATATTCTCTTAATTTTCAGTGTATTCTACATAGTTTCAGTAACAGACTCCAATTTGAAAAAGTTAAATCGGTTCATTTTTCGAGACACAGCGTCTTTTTGAACATGCTCGTTATTTTCCTGTCTTTCAATCACGCGGATTATACTTCAAGGAGGGTATTTTGCAACTGGTACACAAGGGCAGGGGGAGGGGATCAGATCTTCTCATATCAGAATTCCAATACTTGGGACATCACCTTACTTATCCCAAAGGTCAAATATCCCCAACTACAAACTTCATTTTCGGGGTTTTGGCCAGCTTTTTGACATTTGGCCCCACTGTGCGACTTATATGAAGGCGTATGTCAATTAGAATTAGCCAAGATTTCGACATATTACATTGATACAAAGAAGCTGTTCACACTGGAAGATTCGAACGACCGTATTGGAGGATTCATGGTTCTGATTCGAATAATCGTCCGCCTTTTATAAAAAAAAAACAAAAATTAGACCATCAACATTTGGGTCCTTCTTCAGAAATGATATGCTTTTTGAGACATTCTGGTCTGATTGTGGGGGATTTGATTCCTCACAATGATGATCATTGGGAATTGTTTATATATTTACGAACTATCATTGATGAACTTGATTCGCGATCGTTTTCTCTAGATGAACTCGATCATTTAGAGATGCTGATAATGAATCATCACGAATTATTTATGAATCTATTCAATTGTCCGCTGAAACCTAAACATCATTTCATGTTACATTATCCTCGGAAAATGAAACAATTTGGGCCTCTTATTGATATTTGGACTATGCGGTATGAGGCTGAACATAAAGAGTTCAAAATTGCTACACACATAATAACATCCCGTAAAAATTGACCATGTAAATTGGCATTGAAACATCAACTAAAACTGAATCATAGATTGCTCAAATCAGGATCATTTAATCAAAACGTGCTTTGGGGTCCAGAAATTATAATTCAGAATCATCCAAATTTCAATTCTCTCCAACAATTCATCTCACCTTCACATAAGTATGTCTCGTGGGTTCGATTTGAAAACACTGTTTATGAACCAGAATTGGTGTTCATGGTCGAGTCAAGTGATGTGTTCCCTGTATTTGGCATGGTACAGGCTGTTTGTATTGATGATGATCAAAAACCTTTTTTGATCATTCAACCACTGGAAACTTTAGGGTTTTCTGCTCATTTTTATGCATATGAAATATCATTTGGAGAAGTTTTGACGATTTTATCATGTGATAACATCAGTAAAAATAAGTCAACTTGTATTAAAAAAGCAGCCAACGGGAATGATTTTGTGATTTCGTAACGTTTAATTAGAACTTTATTCATCAAATTCTATTCTAACTTTCAAAATTTATTGTAATGTTATGAAATGAAACAAAGTTTATTTTTGAATCAATACATTAATTTCTATCAAAATTTTGGTGTCCCTACAATTGATCCCGGACAAAATATCCCACACAAAAATATCCCCGCTGACTTTCATCCCGCAACAATAATCACCTAGAAAAAATATCCCGCAACCATAATCACCCACCGCTGAGAAAAAAACCGGCAATGATATTGCTGAATTGACGATGTGAATTTTTATACATCAACCCACAATAATCATGGTAAAAATATTACTATTGACATTGCTGAATTGGCTATTTATTGTTAACAAGACAACTTTGTATTGCTATGAAAACGAGAATGATTGCGTATTCAACAATAAAATTTCAATAATTCTTTTATTGCCAATTCTACAAAACGCATTTTCTTCCGTTAAATCAAATATCCCGGTGAATTGGTTGCAGAAAAATATGTCAAGTCGCTATGGGTGTTATGAATAAATAAAGAATATTCAGAAATTATGAATATTCAAAAATTATCGAAAGTATCGAAGATGTGCAAAGTTATCCGGAAATGTTCAAGAATTGTCGAAAGTATCGTAAAATGATGGGAAATGATCGAAAGTAGCCAGAAATGGTGAGGAACACACAAAAAATGAAAATTATGATTCGAATGTGTGCAATCCTTCCACGCTTATTCCTTATCCATCTTGATTTGTTGATGGATTCATTATTATTCATCATTTCCGATTGTTTTCGGGAATCCACTTCCCTAGAATGATATGTCATGTGCCCCCGCATTTGATTAAAAAAAAACATCCAAAGATCTTGATCCGATGGGGAGCTAGGAAGGTCTACACCGGCTCTGACTGCTCACAGAACAATCTTCAAGTGGTCATAATCCGGCGAAAAATTGACCGATTCCAAAAAAAACAAAAAACGGCTGTATTCAGGCTGAAAATCCCCATCGGGTGAGCTATCGTAAGCCCCCCACCTCATTCAAGATTTTCGCCCCCTAACTCCACATCGCCCCCTTTAAGATTGAGGACTTCTCACCCCCCTAGTATGGAAGATTCTGTTCCCCCGTTGAATTTGAAGAAAAAATCATCTCATTATCTCCACCCGTTCAGGAGTTATTAGGGTTTATCCAGACTTTCGCACCACCCTGTATATATCCATACATGAATTTCAATGACAACACAACTCCAAAGTATATCAAGATTTTTGTCAGAATTCATGGTGTTGGTGTAAAAAAGGGAAAGGAAAGAGAAAGAAATTCTTAAGACAAACGTGGACTGCCAGGAACCGGAACTGCACGACGCTGCAGAATGAGTTCATGAATTCTTCATGAATACGTCAAGAACTTTGATGCTCCCTGGGAATTCTTCAACATTTTTTATCACATTGGTATAAAGATGACAGAATTTTGGTAAACATGTTGATGAGATCTTGCGTTGTGTTCTCATTGGAATTGTACACCAATTTTCATTGTCAAAAATTGCATTCAACTTCAACCTTCTCAATCTTCTACTCCTGAATGAAATGTTGTTTCGGGATACTGGAAAATTTGTTCCTACGTAATAAATTGATGCCGAAGAAATTATTTATTACAGGGAAATAAAATTTTGTTTGCGTTCATTTCAATCAAAAAATTTCTTTGGGGGAAAGAAATTTTGTTCCAGTCTAACACAAATTTTTTTCAGTGAAAGATGGCAATGTGCCAGTATTGATAAGACTCTGACTGATTACGAAATTGGTAGTCGACTGACGCCAAAATCACGATCTTGACAATTCGGTCATTGTAGTGAGTCGAAATCGCACCAGCATTGAGCCAGAGCACAGTGGGCCAGAAAGCTAGTTGCGTGGCCAAAAACGATTCTTTTTCAAATTGATTGAAATTAAATATAAACATCATAATTTGTTTCCATATACTTTGACACACTGAATCACGAAATATTGTTACTTTTGGTAGCTTAGGTCCCTCATAAAGGACATTTTCATTTCAAATTAATGTTGAAAAATGAATGCATTGTCATTGAGTTTATACATGCTCCGAACTCAATATCATTTCTCTAGACATTGCAGCAGTGCATATTTATCTTGTAATTGCATAATTCTAATGATATTTGTGAAGGAATAACATTTTCCATGCTATATTTTTAGTCTAATCATTTCAGTTTGTCTCATTTCATTAGGTTTTACTGCACTTCTGTACCTTTGAATTGAACTTCCCCCGAGCTTACACTTCCAAATGGACAGAATGATATACCAAACTGTTCGTGAAAGAGTTCTCAACACTGTGGATATGCCCCTTTTTGCCCGTTTTCATTCAGAAGTCAGAAAAATCGTATTTAATGTGAATGAAAACTCGTAACGTCAATGGGACAAATATTTGAACAAGTGGTAAAAATTGAAAATTTCATTAGAATCGTCTGGATTCTGGTGTACAGAGGTTTTCAGGGTTGCTGATTATGAATCTGAGGTCATATTTTGCAAATTCAAGATGACGGATCCAATATGGCGGAATAAAATTTGAAAATTCATCAAATTTTCTTAACCCCATAAACACCAATTGTTGCCGCTTTAATGGACCATCAATGGTCCAACGATGCTGATAGCGGCCCTTTAATGGTCCTTTGAAACGCCAGTATTTGTGTGTGTTGGAAAGGTTCTTCGCTAGTGTTGCCGCGAGCCGCAAAACGAGCCGTGACGAGCTTGAGATTTCAACTGGATTCAAATAGGACTATGAGACGTGAAAATTGTCTGAATACTTGGTTGGATGGCCCTATAGTCTCATTCAAAAGTTCATATAAACTCGTAGTTCTGTAATTTGGATTTGCAAACGATTTCTACATCCAACAGCATAGGTCCAGCTCGAGTATAGATTGATTCAAAACTTTTTTCAATAAAGATATATCACAATTTGAACCTTCAAATTCAGTTGAAGGTCTGATGAATTGGATTTTGGGGCAATTTCGTTGACTGAAGAGCAGGTCACTTTGGATTCAGATAATTTCAAACCTGGAATTCGTTACGGCTTATTTTGCGGCTCGCGGCAACATTACTCTTCGCTTATGATTCTGATGCGTTATATGCTATACAAAGATTATCGGAGAAGTTCGGTTAATGGCACTTAGTTTATCACATGAACCTCATCTTTCAGGATAAAGTGAGCATTTCATCAATATTCAGTCTTTTTCATTTTTGTAAGAGTCGATTCAATTTATAGCAGCTGGTGAATGTGGAAGTTTCGTTTCATGTGCATAAAATGGAATTCACCAAAAGAGAAATTCTTGAGTTGCTTTCAAATTCACCAAAAAAAGATTCAGTTGTTACATACATATTGAATAAGCTCAATAAAAACGTAAGTGATTTTGATAAAAAAAAATATAGATTGTCTTAAGTTTGCATTATCAACTATCAAAAGAAAACGGGATATAAAATTTGAGGCTGCAAATAGAATGACTGATAGATTTCTTTTGAGAAATAAAAAATGGCTTGATTCTGAATTTGTTTCACCTGAGTTTATATTCAGATCCTCAGTAGCAGGTCCTGGTAGAAAATCTCTTGATTACACGGAGAAGTCTGATAGATCAAAAAGACGATATGTTTCAGCTATTAGTGCTGCCAATGCTAATGATCCACAAAGACTTCTATCGGCTGCACGTCATGCAGCTAATGTATCTGGACAAAATGATGTGAAGGTAATACTAAATGAAATAACAAAAAGTCCCTCTCGTGCTTCTGAGGTGATGAAATTAATGAATATGGCACCGTCTTCAATTATAAAGAAAACTCCTTTAGAAGCTCTAGTTTTTCTATTAGATCAATCTTTATCAAAGGAGACATACAATGCTATACGTCAAGAATCTAAGAATTGCGGAGCTGACATATGGCCAGCTTACAATAATTTAAGAGGAACTCAAAATATTTTGAGACCACCAAAAGATGACATTCTGATAAATGAACATATAGCACAGGTTTCCGTTCAATCACTATTGAACCATACAAGTGAACGAATAGTCGAAATGCAAGAAGAAGTTTCACTGAGAGTGATGGATACATATGCATTAACAGAATCAGAATTTGTTTTAACATGTTCTTGGGGATTCGATGGTAGCAGTGGTCATTCAAGGTATAAGCAACGTTTTAATATTGGTTCAGATAATGTCGGCTCAAATGATGAAAACATTTTTGCAACCACACTGATTCCTTTACAATTAACATGCCAAAATGGAGAGGTAATTTGGTACAATAATGCTTCACAATCTCCAAGATTTTGTCGTCCTATTAAATTAGAATTTATCAAAGAATCAGCGGAAGTGATTCTGTCCCAAAAATTGGAAATTCAAAATCAGATTGATCAATTAAATACCTTGAGTATCGTGATGAGCAGTGGCCATGAAATAAGAATCCATTTTTCTATGCATTTAACTTTGATTGATGGAAAGGTATTGCAAATCTTAACAAACACCAAATCCTCACAGAGCTGCCCTATTTGCAAATCTACTCTAAAACAATTTAATATTATAGAGAATATTCTTGGGCAAACAAACACTTTTCTTCCTGATCAGAACTCACTTCAGTATGGTGTTAGTCCGTTACATGCATGGATTAGATTGTTCGAATGTTGTTTGCACATAGCCTATCGAATGAATATTAAAAAGTGGCAGGTCAGAACTTATGAGCAGAAAAATCTGTTCGCAGAACAAACAGCTCAAATACAAAAATCCTTACATGATAAATTAGGTCTAATAGTCGATAAACCAAAATCAGGTGGTAGTGGTAGTACTAACGATGGAAACACGGCGCGTAGAGCATTCCAAAATGCAGATGTTTTCGCTGACTGCTCGAACATTGATTATCAGTTGGTGCATAACTTTAAAATTATTCTCATTTCTCTTTCTTGCCAACTCCCTGTCAACGTAAAAAAATTCCAAGAGTTCTGTATGGATACAGCGAAATTATATATTTCCCTTCATCCATGGTACCCTATGCCATCCACAGTTCATAAGATATTAGTTCATGCTGGAAACATAATGAAATACTGTGTTCTACCAGTAGGTACGTTTGGAGAAGAGGCATCTGAATCTCGTAATAAAGACTATAAAAGTTTTAGACTCAACCATAGTAGACAGTGTAGCAGGGAAGCGAATTTGGAAGATTTGTTTTATCGCATAATGGATTCCTCTGATCCAATTGTATCCAACATGAGTATCATATCTCGAATTCGCAGAAGAAAACGATTGCCATTACCAGTGGAAGTCAGACAGCTACTTTTGATAGATGACAGAGATAGTGATGATGATGATAATGATGAGTGCAAAACAGGAGATGTGGAACAGACTGAATTTAATTCTTTCAATGAATTGTTAGATGGGGTAGAATTATCTGATGAAGAAATCAGTGATAATGACTGAAGAAATATTAATTATAAATGATTGAAAAATGTTCACAAAACCACAAAAAAAACAAAAAAAAGACAAAAATGAAAAAAAGACAAAAAAAATACAAAAAATAAGTGATAGAAAAAATACAAAAAAAAGTAAATAAAAAAAATACGGGATGTAAATTCGGACTAGGAGCCTCCTTGTGGCACATCCTGGGTGCATAACTGCAGCGAATCTTAGCCGTGAATCAAGTTGTATAACTGAATTGTCGTTGCTTCAAAAAAGTAAAGTGTGTGTATTTGGAAGGTATCTTATAGAATTTTTTCTGTAAGAAAAAGACAACTTTCGACAGAAAATTCATCAATAATTCGTAATTAGCAGCCTAAAAAACTCTAAATAACATTGTTCTCGCACACTTCATGAATTTCAATAATTTTGGATATCATATCGATTCCATCATCTTGAATTTCAAATTTTGTACCTAATGTGTAGAATTAACAACCTTGGCCACCACCAAACACAGGATTTGATTTCAAATCTTCGGAAATCATGTAGGTCTCACCATTTTAAATGAGGAATTTTGACATCGAATTCGAAACCAGCGATCCCAAAAACCTCTTAGTGACACAGTAAAAAATTTTTCGTCATTGTGTAAAGTGTTAAAATTTGTGTGTCAAATATTCCACATTTGCGAGTGTTGATTCAACACAATCATTGTGTTAACACAAATGGATTCAACACAATCGTTTGTGTCAACACAACGATTGTGTTGAATCAACACTCTAGAATGTTAAATATTCAACACACAAATTTTAACACTTTACACAATGACGAAAAATTTTTTACTGTGGAAGAGCCGAAGGGAATTCAATGGATTTGAAAATGAAAATCCGTCGTGTTGGAACCGCTATATGGAATTTTCCAAATCTGAATACAGATTTGGAATCAGTGACCTTGAAAACCCCTCAGGACAAAATTTTCAGGAAATTCGGTGAATTTGAGCATTTAAACTCGCCATATCAAATCCGTCATGTTGAATTCCCAAAATCTGGCAACAGATCCGTGATCAGCGACCCTGGAAACCCCTGGAAAAGAATTTTCAAGGAATTCGGAGAATTTCAACATTTGAGCCCGCCATATTGGATTCGCCATGTTGAATTTCCCCAATCTGACTGTAGATTCGGAATCAGCGACCTCAAAAACTCTTATATGCCAGGTTTAGAACAATTCCGACGACATTTCTAATTTTGGCCACTTTTCCAGCTACCTGGCCCACTGTGTGGAGGTGAACATCGTTTGTATTCCTGTGACAGATTCAAGAATAAGTCTGTGGTGCAAAGGCTGGATTTTGTCAAGCTTAATAAATGTTGCTTGGAATGTCTAACTGAAGGATATTTTTCTGCAAATTGTAATGGTAGTAATGTGTGCTGTCATTGTAAGAAGCGTCATCACTCATTGCTTCATAAACCCATGCAGACTGATCATGCAGGTTCAGCGAATCCAAATCGAAATCTTTCATTTAGATCTGTTCCTTGCGTTACGCAGGAAGCTTCAACATCAGTTGCAAATGCTCATTCTTCCATTTGCTCGCAAACGGTGCATGAAAGGTATTTGCGTACGGTATTACTGCCCACAGCTATTGTTCTGATTCGCACGAATAATGGTAGATCTGTTGAGGTTAGAGCTCTATTAGATTTAGGCTTACAAGTGACCTTCATTCCACAGCGTGTAGCGGAAGTGATCCATGCAAAAGAGGAGAATGTAGAGGCCAACGTGAGCGCTGTTGGAGGTTGTCTATCTACTACGGTTCAAACTGCTGTCAGATTTTATATCGAGCCAATCCATAAGCGTGGTCCTGCGATGGATGTCAGGGCTTCAGTACTGTCCAAACTTACCACGTATACACCTGGTATGATGTATACACATGAAACTTGGACCCACTTGAATCGGCTTGATTATGTTGATCCTGCGCCTCAAAGGCCGGGGCCGATCGAGTTAATCATAGGCGCAGATTATTTGGGGGAAATTTTGCTTCCCGAGATGCGCAAAGGTCCGACAAACGCTCCCGTTGCACAGAATACCGTTTTCGGGTGGGTAGTGTATGGAAATTTCCCTACAACTTCAACTAATATTCCTATCAACCACATTTGACTTTGCAAAGAATTAGATAAGGATCTCCAACGTTTTTGGGAATTGGATGAATTGCCATCTGTGCGATCTCTCACTCAGGAAGGGGTTGGATGTGAAAACCATTTTGTAGAAACACATTCGCGTGCTGATAATGGTCAATACGTTGTAAGGTTGCCCTTTAGAAGGGATGTTGAGGTCCAGCTGCCTCGTTCGTCTGAGATTGCTAGGCGCTTGTTCATCAAAAATGAATCTAAGTTGGTGGAAAATCCCGGAAAGTTTCAAGCATATCAAGAATTTATGGGAGAGTATTTGTCAAAGGGACATATGCAACTAGTTCACAATCATGCTGCTCCATTAAATAATTGTTAAGTCTCACACCATCCCGTTTGGAGGGATAGCAGCTCTACGTCGGAAATACGAGTACTTTTCAACGCGTCAATGCGCACTGCTAACAACAAGTCTTTGAATGACTTTCTACTAGTTGGGCCTAAATTGCACTCAGATTCGTTTTCTTTGGTCTCTGGTTGGCGTAGTTTTCGATATGTTTTATGTGCTGACATCGAGAAGATGTTCAGACAGATTCTAATAGACCCACGCGATGCTGACTTTCGAAGAATATTTTGGAGGGCCAATACGGAGTCAGCTATTGAATCTCATAGTTCATTAACCGTCACGTACGGTACTGCATGCGCTCCGTTTCAAGCTAATAGGGTCCTTAAGCAGCTTGCACAAGACGGAATCGATTCCCTAATGCTGCCAAGGTTCTTCAAACCCAGGTATATGTTGATGATGTACTGTTCGGAGCGGATGGTTTGGATTCTGCTCAGAATTTGAAGTTAGAGGTGTCAGGGATGCTCATGACGGGCGGTTTCCGCCTGAGGAAATGGGAAAGTAATTATCCAAATCTGTTGCAGGATATTGATGCTGATGATCATGGGTTGGCTTGTGATCAGCTGCTCCAACAGGACGAAAACCTCCGTTTGCTAGGGATTCTGTGGAATCCAGGGTCAGATTGCTTCCATTATTAAGTGTCAATTCAAAATGCTAATGCTTTTGCCAAGCGAAGTTTCCTTTCATGCGTTTTACGTAATTATGATCCTCTTGGTTGGATTTCCGCAGTGACGTTACAGGCCAAAGTATTGCTGCAAGTGATTTGGACGAGAAAGTTAGATTGGGATAACACGTTGCCTCCGGACTTGAACGCACAGTGTCTGCAGTACTATTCAAGTTTAGTGCATTTGCAAGGAATTACCATCTCTCGTTGGACGGGTCAATCTCAATTCACCACTCATGCTTCTATACATGGGTTTGCTAACGCCTCAAACGTGGCGTATGCCGCGTTGGTTTATCTCAGGGTCATTCCCGCCGATGCAGAGCCTAGGATTACGTCGATTGCTGCAAAAACGAAAGTCGCTCCACTCAAAACGGTTTCCATTCCGCGCTTGGAATTGTGTGCTGCTCATTTGCTGGCAAGACTTGTATGCTTTGTACAAACTGCGATGTCCCTATCCGACGCTCAGGTATTCTGTTGGTCCGATTCCTCGGTGACGCTTTCCTGGATTCGTAGCCCTGCGAATAGGTGGAAGACGTTCATCGCGAATCGGGTGTCGGAAATTCAAACTAGAATCCCTACCGCAACGTGGCAGCACGTACCAGGAAAAGGGAACCCGGCTGATTTGGCTTCCCGGGGTGTTCCAGCTGAAAAGTTGATCACCTGTAGTTTGTGGTGGTAAGGACCAGCTTGGTTACAGGAAACAATCGATTGTTGACCCCCTGCAGTGTGCGAAGCCGATTCCGAAGCGTTATTTGAGTTGAGAGTTGACGCTGCTTCCTTAACGGTATCGTCTGAGGATATCTGGTTCCCTTATAATCCAGTTTCGTCTTGGTTACGGCTGCTTCGGGTTACTGGCTATTTTTCACGTTTCATTGCACGCTTACATAGGAAACCAGTTATATACGAGGATTCGGTGCTTTCGATTTCTGAACTGAGGCAGGCTGAAATATTCTGGGTAAAAAGATTGCAGTGGTTGTTTTTTGAGGCTGAATTGGACTGCGTAGAATTGGATCAAGCTGTGCCAAGGGGAAGCCCGCTATTGAAACTGTGCTGATTTTTGGATGATAATAGGATTTTGCGAGTTGGTGGTCGCCTTGCTAAAAGTTCACTTCCCTTTGATAGAAAGTTCCCTGTGATCTTGCCTAGTTGCGAAATCTCAATTCTGATTGTGAGACGTGCTCATTTGCTCACTCTTCATGGTGGCGTTCTGCTCATGGTACATCACATTAGACAAACTTATTGGATATTAAAACTCAGGACTTTAGTGAAACGCTGTATTGCTTCTTGCGTAACATGTGCTCGTCATCGGGCTGTATATGGGCAGCAGATTATGGGTAGTTTACCCAGTTACAGGGTAAACCCTTCTCGTCCCTTTGCTCACGTGGGTGTGGATTACGCTGGTCCATTTTCCGTTCGTTTGTCAGGGGGCCGTGGGGTTCGTGCTGTGAAAGTGTTCATCGCGTCGTTCATTTGCCTCTCTGTCAAAGCCGTTCACTTGGAGCTTGTCGATAGCTGTTCTACACCCGATTCTCTAGCTGCTCTCGATCGTTTCATGGCAAGACGTGGCATACCATCAGATATCTACTCCGACAACGGTACCAATTTTGTTGGTGTGAACAAGGAGTTGATAGCTCAATATCATCGTATAGTTCACGATCCCACGTTCAAAGGAGTATGCGTTAACAACAGCATTGACTGGCATTTCATCCCTCCTGATGCTCCTCATTTTGGAGGAATTTGGGAGGCCGGGGTGAAGCGTCTGAAATTCCATTTGCGTCGCGTGCTGGGGTCCGTAACGCCGGTAAAAGATGAACTCCATACCATTCTGTGCAACGTGGAGGCTTGTCTCAATTCACGTCCCATTGCTCCGTTGTATGATGACACGGATTCGTTGGATGCGCTGACACCCGGAAATTTTTTGAACGGGACCAGTTTAAAAACTGTAGCTGTGCCGTCCGTATTGAGTATTTCGGATAATAGACTTTCGCGTTGGCAAATGGTCCAAAAGTTGACTGAACAACTTTGGAAATTTTGGAGCCAAGATTATTCGCACTCACTTCAGCAGCGCTCCGCCTGGTTCTGGCGTGAAACTAATATTAAGATGGGGGATCTCGTTCTGCTGAAAAATTCAAGTTCACCTCCTTCACAATAGGAGCTTGCCCGCGTGGTTAAATGCCACCCTGGAGCGGATAGCTTGGTACGCGTGGTGACCGTTAAAACGGTTTCCGGCATCTATGAGCGCCCGATCGTCAAACTGTGTTTGCTGCCTGTAGAGTTGAATTCCTCTAAAGACCACGAATAAATTTCGTTTGTTTCCTGACAAACGAGGCGGGCGGAATGTTGTGGATACGCGTTATATTTGCAAGGCGCCTGATAGCCGATAGCCGGTTCTGCGCCCATCACCTACGTGCCTGGGCGTGTATGCGTCACTTGAATTTGAAGATCAAGCGAGCGATGATTCATGTGAATTAGTCAGTCGTTGCGAAGCGTTCGTTCAAATCAGAGTGTAGATTCCATGTAATTCTGTGCGAAACTCGAATGTGCTTGCTTTATGTAATATGCTTTGAATGGTTTCCTCAATGGGTTTTCTCAATGCTATTGCTCACATAATTGTATGAATTCGAGTGTTATTCGGCTCAATTGCAGAGCAACAAGTGCTTTCCTTTGCTGTGTGAGTGTGGAGTGCTTTTGGGTGTATATGCGCTTTATACGTGGAGCAACGACTCACCGCTTCGAAACCTTTCTTTTCTTTATAATTTATCATATCCTCCAATGAGTATTCTGTTTCCAATTTGGTAATTATAAATGAGAATTAAGCCGGTTCACGGCAATTTTGAATGGAATTAGTTTGAGAATGAATAGTCGTTCAATTAATCATTCTTGCGTTTCCGCTTTCTTCTTTCTTTTCTTTATCAGCTATTCTATTGAGTTTTATATTTCTTTCTTCATTAACTATTTTCATTTCACATTCCACAAAATAAGCTATGAAAGGGGGAAAATCATATGCACATAGACCTCACATCAGATCATGGCCCGAACAACATGATCAACCTGAATTGCATATGTGATAACAATTACCGATATTGGCATTTCAAATCTGCCAATACTGGCATTTCAAACTTGACAGTGTTAGCTTTTCAAATTCGTGAGTTTGGCGTCCCGAACTCGCCAGTGCTGGCATACAAGTTCCATCAATCTTAGAATTCTGATTTTCCTAATACTGAAATCGCAAATTTGCTGGTACTGTTCCCACAACTGACACTTGAATGGCACGATGTTGTACTTTGGAAATGAGCAGTTGTTTCCCTCGTATACAACAGAGAACATGATGAAACCGTTCCATACAATCTTCAGTTTCGAAATTCCAACTCTGCCGATACTGGCATTGCAAACTTAGCCTGTACTGACACTCGTAAGTAACTACACCAAATTTCGAGCGTCAGTACACGCCAAGTTTGTAATGCTAGTATCGGCAGAGTAGGAATTTCGATACTGAAGCTTATATGGAACGTTTTCATCATTTTGTTCTTTTTTCTATCCCAGGAAAACAACTGGCAATTTCGAAAGTCCAATGTTGTGCTATTCAAGTTCCAGTGGTAGAAATTATAGTTTTCAACGTTTCCAATAATCGGATTGGAATTTCACCAGTATTGTTCCTGAGACTGGCACTGTAATGGCCACGTATTGTATTTTCGAAATCACCAGTTGTCTTTCCAACTCAAACAAAAGGACGAAATAAAAGTGTGTAACATAATGGTTCAACCGAGAATTTCAATTTCGACGGTATGATTATTTCAGTTTCGCCAATATCGAAATGTCAATTTCGCCATTATTGGAATTTTCATATTTCTTAGCCCTGAAATTTTAATCTCACTGATTTTGGGATTCCAATTTGACAAATACTGGCATTTTCTCGTTGCCACTGTTGAAATTATAGTCTGATCCCGAGTGGAAATAAATAGTCTGACGTGAGTCTTGCAGAAAAAGTCTCGCAAGACTGTTGCATAAGAGATGGATAAAAGATGAAATTCAGGACTCGCCCATATTTCTGATATACTAATGTGAAACTCTGATTCATATAATTCTCAATCACATGCATAGCAAAATCCCAGCAACTCGATGCAGATCTAAAAAAACTCATGAAAGTAACATTTGTACAGCAACTTTTGTTGTATGGGTATAAAAAGCTACTCAAACAGTAGAAGTTGCTGTAAAACTTTTTTTCAACTGTTGTACAATTTCCATCATCTTGATGGGAATTTGATGGATACAAGATTGGGGCCTTGGAGTATCTCAACAACTTCCCAACAATATGATGGAAATTTCGGCGTTTATAGCACGTTGCTGTGCATTTGACGACGCAACCGTGTAGCCAGGGTACCCAAGGTATAATGGTGAAGACAAAACACGAGTTTCCGCGCCGCCAGGCAGTTGTCTCGGAACTATGAGTAATATATATTTGAAGTATATCACGTGACCATATTTCCTGTATACCACGTGACCATATTAGATATTTCAAAATTTGCAGAAATGGTTTGATACATTCCGATACGAATTCGTATCATGAGGATGAGTATGAATGGAAAATGTAATTTTCATTCACATTGAATAAATTATTAATTGGTTCAAATGATGAATTGTTCTTCTTAAAATCAAATTATCCCCAAGAACAAAGTAGAATACGGTTTAAATATCGCGTATCCGAATGCGAACTGAGCATATATGAAAGTATTCATGAAGTTTGAATCATTTTTTTCATGAGAAAAAACTGAAACATGCATTTTCATATTTTTCAAGA
Source organism: Gonatopus flavifemur (assembly GCA_018340375.1). Classification (NCBI taxonomy): domain Eukaryota; kingdom Metazoa; phylum Arthropoda; class Insecta; order Hymenoptera; family Dryinidae; genus Gonatopus; species Gonatopus flavifemur. Next base: position 18,823,886 of record JAFFJZ010000009.1, read on the forward strand.
GGATACTTGATAGGTATATTCAATTCAATACAGTGCATGAGATTTTCCCATGTTCAATTGAAAATTTGTTCCAATGGACGATTTACACTTTATCGATATACATGAAAAGTGAAATTTGGAACAAAGTACTTCTAGAGTACAGTTGATTCCTTATTTGATGTGATTTCGAATCAAATGGCCTATTATGACAAATTTTTGAAGTAATTTTTGACAATAAATCATCGTGAAGTATCTATCGTATCAGTAGTTCACGATAATCAGAGTAGAGAAAACTCACTTCGCTCCCAATATATCAGCCAATTTCTCTATCGAATAAAGTTTTGTGGATGTCTACAACTTATTCGCAGGGAATTTATCCCAGAAAGTGCCTGGTTATTTTGAAAATAACATCTCTCTATTTCACTTGCTCGAAAAATCATTGCAAGTGTACACAAGTTATGATGATGGTACATTGTTTCATAGAATGCAGATTTGTCATTGAAAGAATAACATCACTTTATTTCACTTGCTGATTACCCGAAAAATCATTGCATGGGTACAACAGTTATGATGATAGTACTTTCTTTCATAAAATGCAACTTTGTATCTTCGTCACTCTATGAAAGAAGAATAAAGTTGTGGAACATTGTTTTCTTGATATACTAATACTCTTAAATACTTCCCCAGAAAAAATTCAATTACTATCCCTGCTGAGTGATTACCTAATCTAAAGTCTCTTAGCAATTCATGAGAAAATGTTCTTGATAAGCTTGTGAATATATATTCATACGTATTCATGATGCATCATCAGCACAGATTCATAGGACTTTGTGGTTTACTTATGCATGTCCTGTTCCAAAATCCATAATGGCTCATAGTAAGAACATTCTTTTATGACTTGCTATGCGACTGCAACCAGGGGAGGTAATTACTCAGCAGAAACAGTAATTGAATTTTGTCTGGAAAAGTATTTGAGAATATTAGTATATCAAGAAAACAATGTTCCACGACTTTATTCTCCTTTCATAGAGTAACAAAGATATGTTATTTCTACAATAAAAAATTTGTATCAACTGAAATAACCAGGGCCTTCGTTGAAATAAATTTCCTGCGGATAAATAGTAGGAATCCACAAAACTTTAGTCGATGAAGAAATTGACTGATATATTGGGACCGCGATGAGTTCTCTGTACTCTGATTACCATGAACTATTGGCACAATGGATACTTATCAGACATTCACTGTCAAAACTTACTCCAAAGGAACTGCATTGAACTACACATGTAATCATAAATAATTGGACTGGAACGAATTATTATTAGAGAAAACTCACTGCGGTCCCAACATATCAGTCAATTTCTCCATCGACTAAAGTTTTGTGGATACCTACTAATGATTTGCAGGAAATTTATTCCAACAATATGCCTGGTTATTTTAGTTTATACAGATTTGTCATTGAAGAATAACATCACTTTATTTCACTTGCTGATTACCCGAAAAATCATTGCATGGGTACAACAGTTATGATGATAGGACTTTCTTTCATAAAATGCAACTTTGTATCTTCGTCACTCTATGAAAGAAGAATAAAGTTGTGGAACATTGTTTTCTTGATATACTAATATTCTCAAATACTTTTCCAGACAAAATTCAATGACTGTCTCTGCTGAGTAATTACCTCCCCTGGTTGAAGTCGCATAGCAAGTCATAAGAAAATGCTCTTACTATGAACGATTATGGATTTTGCAACAGGACATGCATGAGTAAACCACAAAGTCCTATGAATCTGTGCTGATGATGCATCATGAATACGTATGAATATATATTCACAAGCTTATCAAGAATATTTTCTCATGAATTGCTAAGAGACTTTAACTAGGGTAATCTATTACATTCATCGAGTGTTGTATTTTGAAATAATTTGCCAACAAATACTTGATCAGTGTCCATAGATTAGGCAATCACTCAGCAGGGATGGTAATTGAATTTTTTCTGGGAAAGTATTTGGGAATATTAGTATATCAAGAAAACAATGTTCCACAACTTTATTCTTCTTTCATAGAGTGACGAAGATACAAAGTTGCATTTCATGAAAGAATGTACTATCATCATAACGTTCGTACACATGCAATGATTTTTCGGGTAACCAGCAAGTGAAATGAAGAGATGTTATTTTTTCAATGACAAATCTGTATGAACTAGAATAACCAGGCATATTGTTGGAATAAATTCCCTGCAAATCAGTAATAGGTATCCACAACACTTTAGTTGATGAAGAAATTGACTGATATATTGGGACCGCAGTGAGTTTTCTTCAATAATAATTCGTTCAAGTCTAATTATTTATCTTTCCATGTGTAGTTCAATGCAGTTCCTTTGGAGTAATTTTTGAGAATAAATGTCTGGTAATATCTATTGTGCCAATAGTTCATGGTAATCAGAGTATAGAAAACCCATCGCGGTCCCCATAAATCAGTCAATTTCTTCATCGACTGAAGTTTTGTGGATACCTACTATTCATCCGCATGAAAATTCATTCCTACGAAGTCCCAGGTTATTTTAGTTTTTACAAATTTTTCATTGTAGAAATAACATATCTTTGTTACTCTATGGAAGAAGAATAAAGTTGTGGAACATTGTTTTCTTAATATACTAATATTCTCTAATACCTTTTCAGAGAAAATTCAATTACTGTTTCTGCTGAGTAATTACCTCCCCTGGTTGAAGTCGCATAGCAAGAAATAAAAAAATGTTCTTACTATGAGCCATTATGGATTCTGGAACAGGACATTCATAAGTGAACCTTGAAATCCAATGAATCTGTGCTGATGATGCATCATAAATACGAATGAATAAATCTTCATAAGCTTATCGAGAACATTTTCTCATGAATTGCTAAGAGACTTTAACGAGGGTAATCTGTTAAATTCATCGAGTGTTGTATTTTGAAATACTTCGCGGACGAATACTTGATCAGTGTCTATAAATTAGGTAATCCCTCAGCAGAAACAGTAATTGAATTTTTTCTGGAAAAGTCTTGAGAATATTAGTATATCAAGAAAACAATGTTCCACAACTTTATTCTTCTTTCATAGAGTGACGAAGATACAAAGTTGCATTCTATGAAGCAATGTACCATCATCATAACTTGTGTACACTTGCAATGATTTTCCAAGTGATTAGCAAGTGAAATAGAGAGATGTTATTTTTGAAATAACTGGGCACTTTGTGGAATAAATTCCCTGCGAATAAGTAGTAGACATCCACAAAACTTTATTCGATAGAGAAATTGACTGATATATTGGGAGCGCAGTGAGTTTCCTCTACTCTGATTATCGTGAACTATTGGTACCATAGATACTTCACGAAGATTTATTGTCAAAAATTACTTCAAAAATTTGTCATAATAGGCCATTTGATTCGAAATCACACCAAATAAGGAATAAACTGTACTCTAGAAGTACTTTGTTCCAAATTTCACTTCTTATGTATATCGATTGAGTGTAAATCGTTCATTGGAACGAATTTTCAATTGGACATGGGAAAATCTCATGCACTCCATTGAATTGAATATACCAATCAAGTATCCTCTTAAAAAATATGCAAATACATGTTTCAGTTTTCTCTTATGAAAAAAATGATTCAAACTTCATGAATATCTTCATATATGCTCAGTTCGCATTCGGATACGCGATATGTGAATCATATTTCACTTTGTTCTTGTGGATAATTTGATTTCAAGAAGAACAAGACAAAATTCATTAATTCTGGAAAGGCCCCTCGAATTTCAAATTCCTCAGGGCTCCATCAATTTTTTGATCCGGTCCTGCGTCATATTAAATGGAGCTTTTCTCCACACTGCCGACATTCGACTATATGTACAACATTTTTGTTCCAACGGAAAACACGTCGGTGTAGGTTAGGTCGTTAGGTGATTAGGTTGTTATGATAGGTGATAGGTAGGATCGAGGTTCAAATCTCTTCTGCACTTCAAAAATTTCATCATTGAAAGTTCATAAGAGAATTGATGCGCGTTCCCGATGATGGCTGGTCCCTAAACGGCCATCAAGATCCCGCATAACCTGGGAGACGAAAATAATTTTTTTGAATGAAAATAGTTTTGTCGATTTCATGTGTTATTGATATTTTTCAACTCAATTTTCTCACAGGTAATTTTTAATTACTCGCATATTGGGAAAAGAACGTTTGTATATGAATGTACATACATATTTCATTCATGTGTTTTCAAATATTCATCCCTATCAGATTCATCATTTGAATAAGTCTATGATTTTTCCAATATGAATGAAAGTTATATTTTTTATTTATATTTATCCCCATGGTACGAATACATATCGGAATGTATCAAACCTTTTTTGCTCATTTTTAAATATCTAATATGGTCACGTGGTATACAGGACATATGGTCACGTGGTATATAGGAAATATGGTCACGTGATATACTTGGTATATATATGTATAAATATACATATATATATTACTCATAGTTCCGAGACAACTCCTTGGCGGCGCTGGAACTCGTGATCTTGCTTTCCCATTATACCTTGGGTACGCTGCGTGCAGCAAATTCTCAACTGGTTGCTCAGGGTTGTGAGGAATTTGGTGTGAATCACTCTGGCATTTTGCTGTTCAGGTATGTTTTTACGAACATAAATCCCGTAGTTGGAATCATGAGTGCTTATAAAGACGTCTATGATGTCTCATGAAGCGAATGTATCTCCAGAAGAAGACACGGCCAAATGAAAGGAAAGAAGTTGGGAGAAAAATTGTTGTTTTATTCGAAACCCTTATTTTTATTATATTTTTACAAAAATTGTGTGAGTTACGAAACGTACAATGTAGAATTCTCAACAATTTTATAGAACTGTAAAAAACTCAAACACTGAACACTTATGAAACTTTCACTGAACTTCAACAAACTGAGAACCTGAACACTTATAAAAATTCCTGACCATCTCTATCTTCTGCTCCTGAGAAAAAACGACTTATGGGGGGAAAACACTCTAGAGGCCGAGAGGAAAAAATTCCAGATCTTTCGTTCAAGAGAACTAAACAACATATCAGAGATTGATGAAAAGTTCTTCACTATATAACTATTGAAGTGTGTTTTTGAATTTTTTTGGAGCTGTAAATAACAAAACGGCGACTCCTAAGTATTTTTCTGAGGACATTTTTTTTTTCGTCACCGGACGAAAAACTTCTGCGAATTTGAAGATACACTCATGAGTCAAGTAAATTTCGATTCAGTATGATATCAGTCACATCAGTACGTATTGTAATAGTACCATGCAATACAAAATTATATTCACATAATTTTGTTGTGGTATTCACAGATTCGTTGAAATACACATTCAGTTTAAAATATTAACTTCGATCCGAATAGATATGAGACAACGGAAAACACCACCCTCGGAGATGCACGCTCGGTCGCCAGCTTGTTTTCATGGGTAAACGAGCAAACCTTTTCGTTTAATTTCACGTGGAAATTAACGAATTTGATTTTTGAAAACTAATCTATACCAATCCTACTAACTTCTTAACTTTGAAATATAAGGAAAGGTTAGGAAAAAAAAATTAAATTATTCAAAAACATTTTATCACAAAATATTGTTTATTCATCAAAAACACTTTTGATCACTTTTTATTTCAATACTTCTAATTTTTACTTGAAACCACTGTCGCATCAGAGCTCTGCTCTGATCCGCGAGAAGACGTGGAATGTCTTGATGCGTTTACCGCGCTCCTTATATACCCGCAGTTGAGACCAGTGCTAATCTCTTATCTTTCGAAATATCAAATATTTATTACTAAATTTTTAACAAAGTTGTTCAGGATAGTCCCCTGAATATTCCCATTTACTATTTTTCATTTGAAAACTCTTTTATTCAAAAATATGCGTCTTGAGCATCATGATGTATATCGTGTCGTTGACATCATTTGAAACTTTGTTATTCATCAAATATCTATTATTCTCCTATATTGCTCTTAGTGATATATGTGTATCTATTTTGACCTTTTCCTCTTCCACATTGTGTGTCCGTGCACAGTATGATTTTTTCTTAATGCATATTTCAATTTTTATCAAGGATCCTCGAGCAATTTTTGTTTCATGCTTCCGAACTTTTTTTTGGAAAACCCGTCATTCTTGCCAAAATTAATTTGAAGAGAAGAATCCCACGTACTGTTGTAGCTGACATTGTATTTGACCAAAAACCTCTTGGTTGATGATTGTATCTTTAAATTTGCAGGAGTTATTGTGATCTATTGAAACTGAGCCACCGTCATGGATTGATTGAGCAGATGAGACAAACATTTTCTATTTCCAGTGGAAAATAAAAAAGATTTAAACCTCGTGTTCATTATTTACATGCATCTACTTATTTTCTCACTGTAAACATGTGACACTCGCACTTTTTCCTACGAAATTGGAGCTGTTGACAAATTATTTAAATGAATTTTTAATATTTCAACATTTTCTTTACACATTTGCACCTGTTCGATTCATCGGAAAGATGAAAAAAATTTGTTCTCTTCTGCTCAATCAATCCATCATACCGCTGTAAGGTTGCGTTTTGGAAATGTCATGGAATGTAAGTAGCGTGAGATTGCGCAAGTGTGTAAAAATAGGAGGGATTGCGAGAAGAGGAAAGCGGAAGCGAAGTCTTTCGAAAGGGAAGAACGAATTGAATTGTGGTCCGGCAAGGATCTCGCCGTGACTGATAACGATAAGAAAAGAAAAGATTCATAAAAGTGTCACGTATAGACTGGAGAGTCGTTCCATTTTATATAGTGCGGAATCACGGATAATCGGAAAGATTGCGATGCGGGTTTGGTGATACGGATTCGTTGAAAATAATAGTTAACCCTTACGAGGTAACGTCGGGTCACTCATGCTTCTCCAAAATCTTCTCCTCTTGCTAATTTGAAGATAAGAGTAAGCAGACTATATCCTAAGTAATTGTGCACTAGGAGACTATAAGCTCCCCAAGTGTCATCACTTTAGTTCGTAAACAGCATTCATAGGAGTCAATCGTAGGAGCTATCCAAAATGACGTTACCTCGTAAGGGTTAAATGATAATCAACCACGTCGTTCGTGTGTACAGCGAGCATGGTGGATTCCGCGTGGTGTGAAAAGAATCGATTCGTACTTGGCAAATCCTATTGATTTTTAACCAATGAATTAATGAATTAATATTGCCGGTCGTGGCGGAATTTTGTAAACTAAATATTTACGTGATGTTCTCGTAATTAATTTTGTCAAATACTATTATTGTCAAACACGTGCGTGAGTTGCCGCGCTCAAACCTTATACGCCTGACAGAACAATTATCATAGTTCGAGAAAATGAATAAATAAGACAATTCGTTCATATTAAAATATATTTCTTTCAATTTATTTAAATCAACCGTCATCCTACTAGTCGTTATTCGATGTTTCACATCTGTGAATGAGGGCGCTGTACCCTTCTGACCTGACATCTCGGAGAAACCCGAATAACATCGGTACGGCAGTATCCCGCTCGAGTCGTATCTGTCAATAATAACATAAAGAACTTTGTCGTTAAACTAATTCTCTCAAGTGAATATTAAATCTTACACCGCCAAAGGTTTGATAGAGCTCACCTGGTGTTTTTTATTTGAGTCTATTCCCGTGCACTTGTCGTAGTTTTCCTCGCTGTCTTATATATGATTTTCATTCCAATAAAAGCCTATTGCACCGCCCAAGTGCCTTTCAGGGATGTAATAATTGAGAAAATTCAACGTAAATTGATTTTATATCAAGTTCAGTATTAGTTTCATATTGACGGGGATTTACGAGCCTTTGGTACCATGAAATACTGCAAAAACATGGGAAAGATCCCTTCCAAATTTATGAAAGGAATCGGATGCAACAGTTTGCAACATGTAGAGGACATCATAGATTTCCTAAAATATCTCAAAGATCGCGACTTATGATCATAACATATTATTGAGACAAATTTTGGGAATCTCACTCAAGATATCTTCCAAATCGTTTTGAATATCTCAAAAATTGTATTTGTCTGGGTATACCATGATTGAAGGAAACCTTATATGGCTTCAATTGTCAAAAAAATCTTTTGAAATCAATTATTCAAATGTACCTTTCATTAACTGGAATGTTTTGGTGGCAGGAAAATCTTCTCCTTTGATGTTTTTCACCTGCTTGCCGGTGGCACTGTATTTCATCTGCACGTCCTTGTGCATCATATTTTTCAATATCACAGATATTCCGTATGTTCCTGATGCCGCTTTACGGGTTAAATTTTTCATGAATTCAACCTGAAAAAATACAAAATGAATCGTCTAATGAGAGGAAAACGTTCGAAATTATAATTATCTTGAAGAGAAAGAGAAAAAAATGGCTGTCACAACCACAACTAAGTCAGGTGGTGGCAGTCTGACATTTTTTTCCCGTGTTGTTACATTTATTTGATTGATTTGAAAAAACTCGCTTCCCAAACGGCACCGGAGGTTCTCAAAATGTTTCAAAATCGTCGCAATCCCCATGTAACACATCAGATCAGAAAGAGCCTATAAAGATCTAAGCTCGTTCTTTATGAACTCTTTCTGATCTGATGTGCTGTATGGGTAGTTACTAGGGTGATTCATAGGTTATACATAAGAAGTGTATTTTTTTTTGCTGTCAACAAAAAAAGTTTCCTGTATGGGCCACCCTCTAATTTTGTTCTACATCATGGAGGAGTGCTACAATATTTTGAAAATTATTTCAAAAATATTTTAGCACTCCTTCATGATGTAGAACAAAATTAGAGGGTGGCCCATATGGAAAACTTTTTTTATTGACAGGAAAAAATGAAAATACACTTTTTATATATAACTCATGAATCATCTTAGTAGTTACGTAGGTTTTAGATTTCGAAAGCACGTTTTTCAAACGTCTTCGGAACATTCATTTATTATGCTGGCATACACGTGTTGGGGACTTTTTTTACACATGCTATGGTACTCAGAATATTCTCGAAACATTATATGTAAACTAACCCCAAGAGAACAGGAACCTCCAAATACGTGCAACTCAGTTATATACTTGCACCCCAACAGGTGGACGGGGGTCCATGACCACTGTTTCGTAAAGGGCTTGAAACCAGCTTTCACATGTCATGGTGAAAAAATGGGAGTCCAATTTAAAAAAACCATCCTGATCCCTAAATGACCTTCAAAATGACCTCTGAGGGATTTTTCAATTGTACATGTCAATCAACATGAGCCCAGATAGTTTTCCAAGAAAATCTTTCGAAACTCTAAAAGAACTAGACAAAGGAGCAGTCACTCGAGAGAGATACAACTGGTACAGCATGTTGAAGGTGAGGCTAGATAAACTAGATTACAAGTATGTATTAGACAATGAAAATAGTCAAAAAGTACTGGAAAAAATAAAAGATATTGTAGAGAAAAAAATCAAAATCATTCTTGAAGAAAACCAACAAAAAGCCCCAAGTTCTCGATACTGTCCAATCTACAAATTTATAAAGGATTTAAACCTCAGAGCATGCGGAAACTATTGAAAATACAATTGACCTATACAGTTTTTAAGATCAGTGGCACAATGCAGATTAGCAGGCAGGAAAATATTTACAATTAGAAATAGCCAGCGAATGAACACAATGATAAATAGTGAGGGAACATGCTCAATGTGCAACAGTGGTAGACTAGAATTTCTGAAACATGTGTTGATATATTGCGAACAATACAAACAATGCAAGAAGCTCGAAAATAGATGACTAGAGTTTATAGAAATCTTGGGGATAAAGAATGAGGAGCAGGTAAAGGACTTACACTATTATACAGAATCAATAATGAAACTAAGGGCCTTCTGTTTATGTAAATAGGATCGAATTGAGAGATGGATATAACGTGAATGTGTGAAACTGAATAGATTAAGAATACATTATACAGGGTGTCCCATTTTAATCTTTAAATGCAAATATCTCAAAAACATGCATCTTAAACCAAAAGTACCTCATACCAAATTTGTTATACAAAGAGGGGGCCACAAAACTACGATATCAGTTCCATCATAGATGGCGTTATGATCGATTGAAATGGGGTCAACATCATTTTTTTAAACGGGAACCCCCACTTTTTATTGCATATCTTGATTCTACACGAGAAACTGAGGAAAAAATATCTCTCGCAACTTGATGATTCATTCCAATACTTACAATTGCTGAGGCTAATCCTGTTATTATAATTAGGTCTTGAAAGCGGGGCGTGCCCATTATTGGAACGAGAATTGGAAAAAGATTTGATTTACCTACCATGCCGACATCATATCAATGAATTGATTCTGAGAAGCGTTGTTGAAATATTTTGGGCTACAAGCAGCGGTCCGAATATGCCGATTTTCAGACGCTTTCAACAGAATTGGACGAAGATCGATACATCGAAATATGAGATTGGGATGAGTGATGATTTCGTGAGTGCAGCTCTTGATGAGAAAAAGGACGAAGTTCTTAATTTTATTGAGAAACAATTCCATGTAAGATATGTCCAAGCAATTTTTCATTCTCAACTTTTTGATATGATTTTGTCACAATTTCGAATTCATCACGAGTGATGCTATTAAATTTTAGATGATACATCCTAAAGATGATTACAGAGAATTTTTGGAATTGGCGTGCATCTTCATTGGTGGTGTGCCACCTCGAGGATTAAAGTTGAAGGTACCTGGAGCTATGCACCATGCACGATGGCTTTCTAAAGCCTTATATTGTTCGAAGATGTTAATGTTCCGGCAACAATTCAAATTGACCGCACACGAAATCAATGGTTTGAGACATATTTGCGTTTTTATCATCAATTTTTATGTTGAGTCATGGTTCACTGCGCCGTATGCAATCAAAGCTCCACATCATGATTGAAGATTCTTGGGACAAATGTTCAATTATAGGAAATTCGATTCAAGTGTATCGAAGGCAGTGTGCAATAAACTTGCGCATCATTTATGGTAATTATCAGAAGAATTGGTGGGGTTATCATTCCTCGATGATATGATACCAGTTCATATTAAGATTAAGATGTGTCATGCGATCAAATTCCTTCGAAGCAAAGGCAGGAATGTAAGAAATCCTCTCTCTGAAACAGACATCTCATCGGTTTGTGATAAAGACGTCAGTGATTATGTTACGACGGGATCAATGTTTTTATTTGATCAGTTTGAGCTGCCTCATGAGTTCCTTGAGAAGAATCCATTGGAATGGGCATCTGATTCAAGTTTCCAGACTTGCCTAGCATTCTTTCGAGAGTTGAAGGTAGTCAATGACATTATGGGACGAGGCGTTGCTCTTATTGGAGAATTCAACAATACTTTGACAAGGGACGGAGAGCAAACGCAGTTCCTTTCACACATCGTAAAAAACCATCGCGAAAAATTCCCGAATCCTGACAAAAATAGCTTGTCCTAAATCTAACCAGTAATGTATGATTTATCTTATAATTATTTACAATAAGTATTCATTCGGATCAAACTATCCTTGTTTCTGTATACTGAAAATAAAGATACATTGAATAAAACAACATGTATTTATAGCAGGGATGAGGATTAAATCCGAGCGGCAATATAACTCCTGAATCGCTCGCGATCAAAACACGTATCGATCGTAAGAAGAACTTTCGGTCGATGAGTAAAAGGTTTCTGGCTCTTTAAGTATTCGATACCTGCGGGATGAGGATTTGCGAAGAGTGCTGTATGTTTGCTCGTATGTAGAGCTAATCATATAGAGAATGGACTTACCTGAACTCTCACAAAGGATCGCTCTTTCCGCGATCTGAATGTGTGAGGATTCATACCTGCTGGATACTCCAAAGAGCGATCCCTTCAAGAGCGAGGACACTTTAGATCCCGAGCGAGCAACTCTTTTGAGGAGTTAAACCTCCGGGCTCTCGCATACTTTGACTCCTTGAGCGATCGAATCGTAGAAAGAGCGAAGGATTCGATCGAGGAGTTAAACTCCTGATCGAAAAGGAGTTTTACTCGTGTCAGAGAATGGTCCATCAGCTGAATATGAGAGTGCGTATGGAAATTATGTCCGTGGGTTCTGTGAATGGGAGTCTGAATTTTTTTGGTCGTAGAATCCGAATTTGAAACTATTGTCGTAAGATTCGTGATCTGTGTTTTGTTATAAACAATTGAATTGTTTATAACGCATCGACGGTCAAACCATTGTTTTTATCGGAAAATTGTGAAAATGAAAATTATTCATTTCTCATCGGAGAATACACTTTGTCTGAACTATTTCTTCGATTTCTCAATTGCTTATCCAAATGCATTTTTTAAATAAATAATTAGGTCGCCGGAACTGGATCTTTCAACGACGGTTTGAGTGTAATTGGTCGGAGAATCTAGATTATTGGATGACTTTTTGGGAATTTATAGCCCGTGTTTTGTTATAAACAATTGAATTGTTCAGATCACGAATCTTACGACAATAATTCCAAATTCGGATTCTACGACCAAAAAAATTCAGACCCCCATCCACAGAACCCATGGACATAATTTCCATACGCACTCTCATATTCAGCTGATGGACTATCCTCTGACACGAGTAAAACTCTTTTTCGATCGCTTAAGGAGTTAAAGTATCCGCTCGCTCTTCGGCTCGACTCCTGAGTTGAGTTGAAGTCCCAACTCGTTGAAGAGTTTGACTCGTGATTCGAGCCGCTCGCATGGTCTTCGGATTCGATCGCTCAAGGATCTAAAGTATACGACCGCTCTCAGGTACAACTCGGGAGCGGATTCATTGTATTAGAACCTGCTTCGACTCTCACTCGGATTCAATCCTTAGTACTTGTTACCTGCTCCTATCCCGAGCGGATCACCATTATGAATTTCGAGGGTCGCGCGCTCTACGATGCGAACTCGAAAAGATCAAAACTTTTGCTCTACATCCCTGATTTATAGCAGATAAGTGATAATAATATAGTTGAATACGATCAAAGAAATACACAGGTCAACAGAATTCTGCGAATTCTAGTGACAGAAACTAGTACACATTTTGCCGAAGCATTTTGGTGCGCTGAATCCGAATCTGGCTGTAGAATCCCTAACAGGTTTTCAGAGATGGTCAGTAATGACCCATTATCGTCCATGAAATGGCCTTTATTGGCCGATGATTGGCCATTACTGGCCATTCGTGAAACCCTGTTAGGGATTGCTCCATCACGTCAGGTTTCAGAGATATTTCCACGTACATGTGTAAAAAAACACTATTTTTCGACATATTCAAGGTTATTGCAAGTCAAGAGGTAATTTCTTCTCACAAAACTAGTGGGTGCCTCCCAAAGTATGATTCATTCTCTTCCAAATTCCGTTGAGTTTGCTCAAATATCTTTTTTTTCATTGAGATACGACAATTCGAAATTTGGATGTTCATGTATTCAGTAAGTAGGTTAACGCCCAAATTCCAAATTGTCGTAAAAAAAAGATATTCCAACAAACTCAACGACATTTGAGGGAGAATGAGTTGTATTTTGGGGTACACTTACTAGTTTTGTAACATTCCAGGTTTTTGAGATATTGTAACCTGAATTCCAACGTGAAAATCTGAAGAACACTGCTTCTCGACATGCTTGAAGTTACATGAAATCAAGAAGTGATTTTTTCACGGAACCAGTGGATGTATCTAAAAGTATGAGTTATTCTCTTCCAAAAGCCGTTAAGTTTGCTCAAATATCTTTTTTTTTCATTGAGATACAACAATTTGAAGTTTGGAAAAAATGCACAAAATCATCCTGAAAAATCAATCGGCGGTATCAGTTTTTACTTGGGATAATTTTCTCTGTAATTTGTTTGAATAATTTTTTCATGAAAAATTCTTTCTCAAGGTTTTCTGATTGCAAATTTTTACACTCCTCCCCATCCCATGAATCCATATGCAAACTTTTCCATATTCCGTCTGGTCTAAAAAAACCACTCCTATTTTTGAGAAAATTCATTTCTCACCCCTAGATAGGGGTTGCTAGCTGGTACTGAACTATATTGAGAACTCTTCACTCACCTGATGTTCCCTTCTCCAATTGGAAAATGCAGGGAAATAATATTTCGTCAATAGTTTGTACGATTTCACTTTATTTCATCATTATTACTTCTATTCCACACGTGTTTTGCGAACTTCACCCTTCGTCAAGAACGTCAACCACCCTCCTCACGAAAAAAAGGGTAGATCATCATCAAAGGTGGATCCCTTACCAGTATTTTGAGCTCAAGTTCATCGCGATATCTTCAAAATTGTGCCTGGGAGCGAATTTTGTTCAAAAAGTCCGAAATGCCATATAGAAGGTCTTTTCTCAAATTGGCAAATATAAAACTCGATTGAGCGACCTCTTAGCCTCAACCAAATGACCTCAGGTTCAACGGAGCTTCAATTCAGATCACCCCGGACCTAATCCGACAAAAGCCGAGAAAACTTTTCTTTTTGGCACACCCTGAGGTACATACTTAGAATACAAATAAATTCATTCATCAATCCATTCAGTACCTCTCGGTGCTGTATGGGATTAAATTTATAAAAATTTAGGATAAGTCATAGACACTATATTAGAATGAATATATTGATTACCATCAGAGTAGCCGTATTTTCCTCAGTTTTGAGTTTCTTATCGAGTTCGGTAGAAGTTGATAACTGGAAATCGGTTCTTTTAAATTCAACTTCTTTTTCAAATCCGATAAAAGTAACCCAGTTCTTTCATTTCTTGTTACGTTGTCTACAATTGCTGTGCGATTCTTTTTTGAATGGTACAATATGCTTCGCTTCGCACAAGTGATTTCCCGATTCATATAGTGTTTCACTTCTTCAATTTTTTCTCCAAGGATACTTTTGAAATCTGCTGAAGCTGAGACCAAGTTTTACATGCGTTACGCAAATGAATAAGGAAAATACAGGGTGAGGCATTTATCTTGAGACAACTGAATATCTTGGTGGGATCACTTCTTTTTTGAAAATGTTTCATACAAAAGTTGTTATACAAAGAGGGGGCCACAAAACTACGATATCAGTTTCATCATAGATGGCGTTATGATCGATTAAAATGGGGTCAACACCATTTTTTTAAACGGGAACCCCCACTTTTCATTGCATATCTCAATCCTACGCAAAAAACTGAGTAACTTTTGTTCGAAACGTTTTTCTAAATTTTTGAAGATGGCGCCACAATCGATGAAAAATAAAGTCTATGAAACAATACGCGGATATCTTGTGGAATGCATCCAAGAGCCGGAATATCTCATTCGAATGTTGTTGTTAAGAGAGGGGACGACACAACGGCGATATCAGTTCCATAGATGGCGCTGTGGTCAGTAAAACTGAGTTGAACTTCAATTTTTCAAATAGAAACTCCTACTTCTTATCGCATATCATGATTCTACGCGAAAAAATGAGGAAGTTTTGTTTGAAACATTTTTCCTAAATTCTTGAAGTTCAAACAGTGGAAAATGAGGTTGATGAAATAGTTCTACTGCATCAGAAGAGTTACATTGAATTGAAGTCATTTACAATGTTTTGGACATGACATTTGTTGTGTTTTGTGTTCGATTTCTTCTCTGAAATTATTATTGTTCTGATTCATTTGTTGAGCGTTGCTTCACACATAATGCAGTAGAACTTCTTCATCAACCCCACTGTTTCCATCTTCAAAAATTAAGGAAAAATGTTTCAAACAAAAATTCCTCATTTTTTCGCGTAGAATCATGATATGCGATGAAAAGTAGGAGTTTCCATTTGAAAAATTGAAGTTGACCTAATTTTTACCGACCAAAGCGCTATCTACTATGGAACTGATATCGCCATTGTGTCGTCCCCTCTCTTAACAACAACATTCGGATGAGATATTTCGGCTCTTGGATGCATTCCACAAGATATCTGCATATTGTTCCATAGACTATTTTCCATCGATTGTGGGGCCATCTTCAAAAATTTAGAAAAACGTTTCAACTAAATGTTACTCAGTTTTTTGCGTAGAATCAACATATACAATGAAGAGTGGGGGTTCCCGTTTAAAAAAATTATGTTGACCCCATTTTAATCGATCATAACGCCATCTATGATGAAACTGATGTCGTAGTTTTGTGGCTCCCTCTTTGTATAACAACTTTTGCATGAAACATTTTCCAAAAAAAAGTGATCCTACCAAGATATTTAGTTGTCTCAAGATAAATGCCTCACCCTCTATAAATATGTAGGAATGATTCAATTGATCAACTGCATTTTTTCGACCGCGCAGGTATTTACTTGATCGATTGTATGTTTTCATTGTTTGTGCAACATCTAGAGGAAAAAATCAGAATCCACCCTGAGAGCACAACACCTGTCAGTTATCTTTCAGAAACGGTATCATGTTACATGTTATGTACATAACATTTCAAATGTAACTGTTAAATCAATAGCACCTTGCATCTTGGCCTTCTTTCAGGTATAATGTTTCACCAAAGTGATGTGTACACCCATACATGACACGAAAGTTTCAATTGCGTTTTTGAAACATCTTAGAAATATTCAAAGAACTCAGGAATAAAATATCACGATTATTTTCGAAGCTTCACGTGTGAGAAACTTTTCTCATGTTTCATGCCGACGTTTTATCAACTACATATCCTAATTTTGAACTAAACTGATTGGCATAAATAAGCGCACTGCCCTAGTAAAAATGAATCATATATGCGGCATATATGACTAAACAGGCCACATATATGATTTCACAGATTCATATATGACCCATATAAAATCCATATATGGGCCATATATGGCCATATACATCCCATATTTGGCATTGTTTAGCCTATATACGGATCATTTTCGGCCCTTACATGAATCGAACGGTCCTACATGAATTTTATATGGTGATATATGAGTTTTATAAGGTCATATATGGCTCATATATGAATTATGTAGGGGTCATATATGATTTATATGTTATCATATATGATTTCTACAAAGTCCATATATGAATCAAATACGGTTTATATATGGAGCATATGTGAATCATTTTTACTAGGGTGTCGTCATTTTAGAGGCTTTGTCTGTCACTCGCAGGACCCGGGTTCAATCCTAATAATCGACTTCCAATGTGAGCTCTCTTTCGCAGTATCATCCAAGTCAGACTCTAACAATATTTGTGGATGTGATTTTGAGGGGAATTTTTTCAAGCAAAAATAATATTCTGCTAACTTGTTAATCTATAAGATGAATAAATTGTTTCCGTACAGAATCTCGCTATTTGGTGGTATACCAAATAGTGATATTCTGTAGTGGTAGTTTGGTGGTGAACTATAGTTCATCATCATGAGAAGTAATTCAATCATGTCTATCACCTTCTAATACGGAACTGATAAGTTCTGAAAAGTTCCAAGAACGCATTCCGTAATGGATTTGAGCCATTGAACTCCACAATATACTGGAATGAGCACCATCCAAAAATTTCTCGTCAGAGGGAGATAATGGAGTGCATGGTGCGAGAAAGAGACGCGAATAAACTTACACTCATCATCTCTTTTCAAGATGCATGCATTGGAAAGAGACAGCGGGAACTTATCCTCCATTTTACACTGAAGAAAGATCTTCTTTTCTGTCTTACACGGAATTTAGCCAGTGCTCTTTCCAGTATATCATATAGTTCAATGACTTGAGCAGCCATTCATACCTGTATGCAAGGTATCTAAAAGGTATCATCCACATTTCAATATGTGACTGGAATCATTTCAATCTCACGAGCTTATATTTCAGGAAGATTTTTGAAATGTGTTGGTGCTGTTAGGGTAATAAATTTTTTATGATTACCGAGTTCTCTCAATATCTGAAGGAGTAATATCAGCTTGTGTCCACGAATCTTTTAGTCATTTTCTAAGGCTTACCACAAACGATAGAAACATTTTCAAAATACATATGTGGTTTTTTGCATATGAAAGTGCTAGTCTTTGAATACCAGAAATAAGTTTCATTATATTTTCATGATACAAAATCGCGGCATATCACCACACTCAAAATAAGTCTGCTAATCCGCAGCGGTGTACCGCTACAGGTCACAATGATGAATGCAGCACAAAAAACGAAGAAGTTTTATGAAATATAGTTCAAACTCTGGTGAACGATGTAGGATTCCTTCCAAAAATTGATTTAAAAAAATTGGCCTTGATTTGAATTTTGTTTTTCGACCTTTCCTTCATTGAATTGATCGAACAAATTTCACGATGTTCACTTGATTTTGGACTATATTTTGAAAAGCTTCTCAGTTTTTAATTTTACATTCGTAATTGTGATTTGTAGCGGTACGCCCATGCGGATTAACAGGTTTTTTCTTGAGTTTGCTCATGTGCCGCCATTTTGTTATTGTAAAAATATAATGAAATGTGTCTCCGGTACTCAAAGATTAGTACTTCCATATACACGAAACCACATATTTCGAGAATGTCTATAGTTTGTTGTAAGTCCTAGAAAATGACCACAAGGTTCGTGGGCACAAGCTGATATTACCCCTTAAGCTGTCTGACTGTGTGGATATTAAACAAGATTGTAATCAATAGTATTATGAGGATTTATTTGTATCAAATACTGTACAGATATTCAAGATGTGCAGGATTTATGATTCATAAATTAGTAGTAGAAATAATTCAGAAATGTACAAGTTTTTGATTGAAATTTCATGTAAATTACGCACACTCGTGTCTTGTTCGAAATATCTCATACAATTCCATCAACGAATAGAATTCAACGGTATTTTTGCAAGATACATTTTTGTAGAATATTTTCCCCGGAGTGCATTTCATCTTTGCAAGAATTCATTCAATGAATAAGGACATAGTAATGAAGTGCATTTGAATAACAACTCACAGATTTTAATCGTTTCGTTTTCTGGAGTGATCGAAGGACCAGGCGTAAATGTTTTATCTGTAACATTTAAGTATTTATGTTTGACATTTTTTCATCCTGATACATAAACGAATGATAATTTTTCTTTTTTCTATACTATGAAGAAAGAATTATCGGTACAAAAAGACCCTGACAGCACATCCATCGATCTCTACGTCGCATCTTCGTGCACTCCACGTGGATAAACGGTGGATGTGGTCTGAACGTGGATGAACGAAGACTCCACGAGGAGGCAACGTAGAAGCAACGTAAAAATGTCCGGTGCTGTACAGGGAGATTCGAATTTCATTGGGTTAGGTCGCACCTCAAATGGTTTTATCGTTTATTGAATGATTTGATGATTTTTAGAAAATTTAATATTACAATGATTATGTAGAATTTGGAATACACTAAAGATTGTTTACCATTTTTGAAGAATGAGCACTCAGTACTTGATTTTAATTCATCACCACTGGATAGTGAATCATCGGTATCTACACGCTTCCTCTTGCGATGCACGTGCTGCAGGTGATCTGCTTTATTGGATCGTGCTATTAATTTTCCATTTATTCGAATTTTATATACATAGAGGTTAAACTGAGGGACAAAACATTGGACAAAAGAAATATGTCGTTTAGTAGTGAGAAAGGAAAATGAAATGAATTTGAAAACTATTTCTTCGTTCAAATGATTAGTCATTCAAATTACGTGAATAAATTTGGAGAATAAAGTAATGGATCATGAAATCTCCATTGAATGAATGGAAGATCTCTTCGATTCAATGATACGGTCTTCTGATATCTACGTGTTTTAACTAGTCACTGCTAGTCTTAGGAGGGTTGGAAGTATTGTCACAGAGCATGCTGGTCCCGATGTGGATATGTGCGTGCGTGTGAAGAATTTTTTACGGACACGTCGTGAGATTCTTCAGAATTTTTAAGAATTCAGAGTGAGTTCCTTGTTGATTTCTATTTCTCAAGAAAAATATGTTCAATGAACGCACATCACGGAAGCGTGATATATTGTCGAAATAACTGATTACGTGCTCCCTGTTGAGAAAGTCTAATCAATTTCCATACATAAATTTTATTAGTTTATACAAATTTTAGGAAGTCTTCATCCTCAGAGGTCTTGTAGAAACGGCTTGGAAGCCCAAGGGGGCAGAAATATAAAAATTCCTCACATTGTTTCCAATTGAAATAGATATACTTGATAAAAATGATTGGAAATATTAATCTATCTTAGGCTATGGGCGGCAGAATATTATCAGCCCTGAGGCGGCAGAAATGTAAAAACGCTGATGTCTGCATCAGTTTATATGCGGTTCACGTCCTAAAACTTATGGGTTTTTATGATTTCATATGGAAATGCGAAAGTTGACTAAGGACCTCATAAGATTTAATCAGAGTCAGTTGTAAAATTCCATAAAGCCTAATTAAGTCAAGTTTATGTACTAGAGTTTATGCGGTTTCTGTCCTAGAAATAACTAAAATTTGATTGAATTTATGAGACCTTTTCAAAAGGGCAACTATAATAATCCCCATTATAAATATTCTGAAGCCTCTTCGAAATTTTCTAGTATACAAGAACAATTGTTCCATCTGAACACGAAAAAATTCGATGGGATATCCAAACATTGATTCACATTCACGAGCTTGATAAGGAATCGGTATGTGGATTCACGTTCACGGCCAATACAAATTCCCAAACAAATCGGTCAGCGTTCTTAGCACAAAAAAGGACATGTGGTGACCATGTCCAGATATCAGAATTAGAAAACAATTTTTTTGGAATCATCAGTAAATTCAAAATCTGTATCTTTTTGGAAATCGCATAAAAACACTCAGCGACCCATCGTTGAAATAACTGATCAATTCTCGGAACGGCAGTAGAATGAAGTTCTTCGAGAATTTAACGAGAGTTTTTGGAGGCCTTGGAGCTCAAACTTAATTTTTGAAGAATATCATCTCATTAATATAGCCGATATTCTTCTTTCGTCATCCAGAATGAGTCCAATGAAAATGTCTGTGCCCACACAACACAGGCATATCCCCAATGAACCCAGAAATTCATGAAGAACTCATTCTGAACGGTCATAACGGGAATGCTTGAAGATTCCTACGATAAATTCATGAAGAATTCTTCATGAATTTATTCAGGTCAGACCAGCGCTAAAAATTCATAAATTATGGTACTTTCCAAGATATCTGTTCCCTCAGTGTATCTGAAATGTGAAGACATCGGTATTGCTATCACAGTCAAACGGATATTTTACCTTTTTCTGAATTTGAACCCCCTGTGCTGCGTGTTCCTATATTGTCATATTTTGTTGGCGATGAATCATTCAAATTAGTATTGGCATTTTTATTGTTCTGTGTCTCATCATCATCCTGCTTATCTGTAATTATATCAATCATAATGTCGATGGAATAGTTCATATGCTAACGATACATTTCAAGCAGCAACACATGTTCAACTTATATACGAAATAAATACATTCGTAGAATGTACGAATGCGATACGAACTTTTTACTTGCTATGTACATTGCACATTGGGAATTTACGATATCCATTCAATAGACGTTCAATGGACGTACCATCATACATTCGATTACATACGTTCGATAAATGTGCATATCACCAATGAAACAGTCTCATTGGAATGTGTGTAAAACATATTTGGAATATTCAAAAGGCGTTCATAGTGTATTCTGGTGCTATTTAGAATATGGCAGTTTACAATTGTTTGGGAGAGAGCATAAAAGATCCAATTTTATTCATCACCGTGTAGCTTGAGTTACATTTGATAAACTCTAAACTTCCTTATTAGACGTAATTTCTCCGCATTCCGAGCTCACGGTGATCTTATTTCTTACCTATGTCGGGATTAGCCCCTCTCTCCCCGGCGTGTCGCTCGACCTTTGCGCTCATTATCGAATTTTTCGATATTCAGATTAGTGTCGCTAGTCCTCTGTGACACTACTTCTAACGCTACCGCAACCACGCGATTATCGGTACTTCTGAGTTTTTTGTTGAAGTGATCTGAATAAACTATTATATTCGTTACTCAAACTATAACTGTGTCGTGAGTGATGTTTTGGAAACCTCTTGTACCACCCTTCCTCCGAGCTTCCTTCAATTGCCTCTCAATTTATTCCCTCAGCCCCTTCTCAGTACAACTCCCGGTTCCAAAGGTTTCCAGCATCCTTTCCTCATCTTCACATCAACATGAATCCTAGACCTTCGAGCCGGATGCTCGATCTCCGGTTCCGTTTGTCCTGAAAGTGCTAAGACGGATTGAAAAGTGCAATTGCATAGTGTGCAGTGCCATAAAACATTGAGTTCCTGGGCGAACTTCACCGTGCTGAGTGCGTGCATTTTTCCTTCGACACAGTTTATATCAGACAATTAACGTTCCAAGTGCAAATTCTGTGCATGTGTAAGTGTATCTCTTCGAAACTACGAATACACCTACCAATACATTAGTCGGAGTTCATAATCGACGTATATTTCTTCGTGCGACACATATGTGTACCGCTTATTAGTATTGACGTCTGTCTCTAATCCCCTGACTCTCTATCTCACATGTTAGAATCACCGAATTCTTCTTCACGTGTGTGATACACCTATACTTCTATTCGAGCTTGAGTTACGAGTATTCGTCGATCACTGCTGTGTCTCATCCGCACAGTCGCCACGCTCCCATCCTCTCTTCTCTCTCGTACACGTGGACGGATTCTTCTTTCACCGACTCTACGTACGATTTCGATTCTGATCGTGTCTCTCTTTCCCTGCCTTCCGCTCGGATAAGAGCTTCTCTCTCGTACGCGTTGGCAAATTTTCATTCAACGACAGTACGCACGATTTCGATACTGCTCGTGTCTCTTTCTTCTCGCTCACTATTCGCATAAGAGTGTCTCTCTTCCACACGTTACGAACTTCTTGTTTCGATCGTGAGCTTATATTCGCACCCTAAACCGTATATCATCATTTTTCCGCTTCTCTCGTGGAATATTCTTTGCATTCAATTACATCACGATCAGTTACAATTATTTTTCCCGTATCGTTCTTCCAAACATACGATCATGCCAGATGGAGAACGGGAAGTCACCTTAACCCATTAGCGCCTGAACAGACACTTTTGGACACCAAAGTTCAGAGATTCATTGTATAATGAACTTGGTCGAAAAAAAATTCTTGAGCCACTGCATCCTATGTTTCAGAGGTCGCTCTTCCGAACGGTAATGTTCAGAAGTCCCTAAAATGAGTTCTTCCGTGTGGAAATTGCAAATTGAAAAAAAGCACCGTTTTTTTAAAAAAAAATTTTCAAGATCATATTTTTGTTTGCTTTTGCATTTTTCTACTCACTTAAGACCGATAAATATCGCGTCCATGGTATCTTAACGAAGAGTTATTGGCTTGAGATTAATGAAAGGAAATGTTTATTCATACAAAAAGGCGTCCGAAACAATAAATTTTACTCTTAATTTTCAGCAATTTTTTTCTCGAATTCTAAGGACTTTAGAAAGAATTTCCTAGGAACAAAAACGTCTCAAAATTGGTTAAAGAATACCCTCAAATTTTTTGCGAAACCGTAAAAAAACATTTTTGATTTTCCGGGACATGGAAAAATTGGCATTTTTGAAAAATTGTTCAAAAAATCTGAGGAAATTTGAGGGTATTGTTTGACTGATTTTAAGACCTTTTCTTTCCCACGAAATCCACCCGAAAGTCCATAGTTATTCAGAAAAAAATCGCTAAAGTGTTTCTGAGGTCTCCAATCATAAAGCTCTTAGGAGTATCGAAAAATATCCCCATTTAGTGAACTACGTACGTTGCTTAGCTGACAAATGTTGCCGTTGTCTGACTCTCACCACGAGGAGGTGAACGTAGTTCTGAGAGCCTTATTTTTTTTTGTATTTTATGATTTTTTTTCAATTTTTTCTAATATTCTAATTTTATCATTCAATTTTTGTTATGAATCGAGAAGCATGACGAGCATACATAAATGTTGCAGGTTTCGCACATTTTCTGTGTTCTTGTGTGACATTTACTGGCGTATTCGCAGTACCTTAATATAACAACAACAATACTTTCGTGTGCCTTTTCATTCTTACGCTCGTCAAGATAGTATTTTGCAATTTCCAAAGATATTTGTTTGGTTCCAACATTGTTTTCGTGAATTAAATTCCGAATGACAGTTGCATTAGTCATTGACAATTGTATCAATCTACAAAAAATCGACCAAGTCCATTTTTTTGCTCGTATTCAAGGAAGTAAATTGCTACAATGAGCATCATGTTTATCGACGCCCCCCATGAACATGTCATACAGTCTGAACGCCATAGGGAATGACATTTCTTCTTTAGAGTGACTGTGTTTCCAGTATCTTCTAACGCTACTTATAGGGGTGACTCCAGCTGCTGTTGACAAAACTGAAACGGGTTTTGAATCCATAACAGTTATAAAATTGAGTCCACTGTTTTTTTCATGTTCAACTATGTAAGTACCTCTTCTCGCTCTTTTATCCAGTAAATTTTTTCCTTTCATTCTGTCGGATCGAACAGTCCCTGTAGCGATGAGACCAACTTCCTTCAAGTGAACTTATGAGTCCGGATTGCAGAAGTAATTGTCAAAATACAAGTGATACGAACATAGTTTCTTTGGAGATGCCGTTAAAAGTGATTGTTGGACCATTAGCATTACAACGCGACTACCCACAGCACATTTAACTAATTTCATTTTATTATCTGATGGATAAATGTTAGATCCTCGACCGCAATATACATCTAAATCAAATAAATATCCTTCTGGACTGCATATTGCCCACATTTTTATGCCAAACCTCTCAGGTTTATTTGGAATGAACTGTGAGACTGGAGCTCGCCCGTGGAATTTGGCCATCCTCTCATGAATAGATAACGCCGTAGAGAAAAAACCGAATTGTAAAATATTTTTTCCAAATATGTTTAGTATATTTCTCACTCTTCAAACTTTGTCATGTTCATTTTTATCTTGCGGCCTACTAAATTTTATATTCCGTTTGATTTTCAAAAACTTATCGTGGGTCATGGCAGATGCAATCGGATTGCAGCGTAACAACTCATGTGGAGACCAGTAATCTCTTTGAAATTCGCGATTAATGAATATTGTCGTAATTATTATTCCCCAAAAAATATCCAATTCATTATTAGTTAGCTGATACCCGTTAAAATTTGTACTTTTTATAATACATTCTTTTAGATCGCTACAAAAGAATGACTCAAACAACTGAACTGAGGATAAAGTTTTTAAAACTTTTTTTGTTTCATCAGGAAGTAAAGTATTATTCTGTCTGATTTTCCTCATAATTATTTCGTACCTGCCTATAGGACACTTTTGGAATATTTGTTACGTCACTTGAGACATCATCTGATTCTGTGTCAGATTCGGAACATGAATCAGAAGATCCAGAATCATTCAAACAAGGGATGAAGATAGCATTCGCAATGCCAGTTCCATTTTCCTATACTTCAATGAGTTCTTCTCGAACGCGTTTTTGTCTTTTCTGTTGACGTGGATGTGACATTTGAAAGAGTAAATAAGCAAATCACAGTAGTTCATCTACTTTTGATTACTTGAAAGCGTAGAATAGAAATACACACTCAAGAATTATCATGATAGAAGCTCCTGAAATAATACGGTGCAAAATCGAAGTAACGTGGTATATTGATGTAAACAATGAGAAATATTGATATATGGTGAATATTTCTATGTGATAAATGTTTGATTCGATTGCATCTCAATTCGAACAGAATTTGGAATAATTCGATGAAATCACAGATACATTGAGAAAATATATTTTGATATTCATCACATATTGATAATTACACAATGAAAATTTTGAGTTTGTAATTGGTGATCTCAGAAACCATTCAGCAATCTTTTTCTCAATAACTACGGACTTGCGGGGAAATTCTGTAAGAACAAAAAAGCCTTGAAATCAGTCAAACAATACCCTCAAATTTTTTCAAAGTTTTTAAACAATTTTTCAAAAATGCCAATTTTTCCATGTCCCGGAAAATCAAAAATGTTTTTTTACGGGTCTGAAAAAATTCGAGGGTATTCTTCGACCAATTTTAAGACGTTTTCGTCCCAAAGGAATTCGTCCTAAGGTTCTCAGAAATCGAGAAAAAAATTGCTGAAATCAAGAGTAAAATTTATTGTTTCGGACGCCTTTTTGTATGGATAAACAATTTTTTTCATCAATCTCAAGCCGATAACTCCCAGTTGACGGTCCATGGACGCGATATTCATCGGTATCAAGTATGTAGAAAAATGCAAAAGTAACCAAAAACATGATCCTGAAAAATTTTTTTTTCAAAAAAACAGTGCTTTTTTTTTAATTTCCAATTTTCACACAGAAGAACTCGATTTTAGGGACTTATGAACATCACCATTCGAAAGAACGACCTTCAAAACATAGGAGACAGTTACTCAAAAATTTTTCCGACCAAATTCATTGTACAATGAATCTCTGAAATTTGGTGTCCAAAAGTGTCCGTTCAGGCGCTAATGGGTTGAAGGTGAACGGATATACATCACTTTCCCGTTCGATATCCAGAATGGTAACCAACTTGAAGGAGATGGGTGAAGCGAAGTGGTCGATTCCTGTGCGTAAGGGTTGTCTCCCTCTCCTTCGGGAGCATTGGGAGCAATGCCGTGCTCTCAACGTTCAACTTCAACGTTACTTGGATACCTCCAGTGCGAAGATTCTTGACGCTTGGCTGCACAACCCCATTGACGACGTCGAAGATGAATTCTACGCCGCTCTCGATTCCCTCAACGGAGAAATCGCCGCGAAAGCTTCGGAAGGCGCTAGTGATTAGGTACCGATGGACAACGTACCGGCAAGTACCTCAAAGACTTCTCAAGTATCGTGTATTGAAGTTCCGAAATTCTCTGGCAGTTACACGGATTGGTCAGGATTCCATGATTTGTTCACCTCGCTGGTTATTCATAATGATTCATTAGGTTCATTGCGAAAGCTGCATTATTTGGAGCGCAGTTTAACCGGCGAAGCGAGTCGTCTATTGAAAGATATTAAAATCACCGTGAATAGTTTTGATTCATCGTAGACACGACTCTCCGATCGTTACAGCAATCCGCGATCGATTATCGGCGCTCATCTTAGTTTGTTCGCTGACATTCCACCTGTGAAGAATGATTTCCTCCCGAGTTCAAAATATTTGCGAGACACTTCGCTTGAATCTTTGACCGCGTTGCAAAATTTAAAACGTCCAGTCGACCACTGGGATGATTGGGTTGTCCATTCGTTGGTCAACGAATGAGATCGACTTTTCTGCCGTGCATGGGAAGTCACGTTAACGAACTGCACTACTTACCCCACCTATGCACAATTCGTTAGTTTTTTGGACACGTGCATCAGAACTTCAGAG
This sequence comes from Gonatopus flavifemur, assembly GCA_018340375.1. Classification (NCBI taxonomy): domain Eukaryota; kingdom Metazoa; phylum Arthropoda; class Insecta; order Hymenoptera; family Dryinidae; genus Gonatopus; species Gonatopus flavifemur. The sequence continues at coordinate 18,851,205 of JAFFJZ010000009.1, forward strand.
GTTTGAGGTTCGTATCAAAAATCAACTCCAAATTCTACCGCTTCTTCAAATAAAATTTCTCGTGCCGTAACTACTGTTAAAACTCATCATGTTCCAAATTCATTCTCTTGTATTTATTGTATATCATACCATCGTATTTATTATTGTGGAAAGTTCAAAGCACTCTCGGTGCAGCAACCTGATTCCTTTGTACGCAAGAATGCCTTGTGCTTTAATTGCTTGTCTTCATCGCATCCAATTCAGCGATGCAATAGCCACTCTACTTGCTTCCGATGCCATCAGAAGCATCACACGTTGCTGCATCGTAGCGTTAACACCAGTGATCTTCCCGTTCCTTCAAACAAAGGTTCAACCGCTAGGCAACCTACAGATTCTCCTCCGAATCCTGCGGAAGCTTTGTTGGTGGGAACGCAGGTCAAAAATGTGAATGCACATCATTCTCTTGGCGAAAATAATTCAAATGTTATAACCAATGCTCCTAATGATCAGGTTTTGCTTGCAACCGCTTACGCTATGATTTCAACCGCTAACGGTGGAACCTTGAAGGTTCGTGCCCTACTGGATCAGGGCTCGCAACGAACTTCCGTCACTGAATCCTTGGTGCAATTGCTCCGCTCACCCGAGGGAAAGACCTTTGCAAGAATTTCAGGTGCAGGAGGAGCCAGGAGTGTGGTGTCCAATGCCGCAGTTACTTTCTCATTACATTCTCTCAAGAACCCCTCATCCGCGCTCACGGTCCGGGCACTAGTTTTAGGACAACTAACTTCATACGTTCCTTCTATTCCGGAGTTGATTACGGCTCTCGATCCAATGCGACATCTTGCACTGGTGAATCACGCTCCCTTCTCCCGAGAGCCGATTTCTCTTTTGATCGGCGCAGATCTTTATGGTGAAATCCTGTTAGACGGTCTTATTCACGGCCCCGACAAGGGGCTCATGGCCCAAAAGACGATCTTTGGGTGGGTGCTTCCCGGCACTCTAGCTGAAACCGAACCTCGTCATCACTCACTTTTGCTGTGTGGCGACGAAGAGAATTTGGCCGCTTCTCTGCAAAAATTCTAGGAGATAGAAGAAATATCTCCTCCCTCTCCGCCCACAAACGAGGATCGTGCTTGCGAAGAGCATTTCGCCAGCACTCATCCTCGAGATCCCACCGGGTGATATGTAGTCCGCCTCCCGTTTCGCACTGATTTGCTCTTGCAAATTGGGCACTCTGAGTACATCGCTCGCGCCTCTTCCTCTCGGCTTGTACGCCGACTTCCGCAAAACTCGGACCTATCCGACCTATATCACCGCTTCATGGATGAATATCTACAATAAGGCCACATGCGGCGAGCCGATCACTGTGAGGTCGCCGCCTCCCCCCCGATTCCCTCGCCGCATCATCCAGTGTTGAAAACCGATTGTGACCCACCGAAAATACGCGTTGTTTTCAACGCTTCCGCTCCTACTTCGAATAACACGAGCCTGAATGACCACCTCTTGAGTGGTCCGAAATTGCGTACTATCACTATGAGTGGTGAAATTTCCACCCATCTTCTCGCCACCGGAACCAAAGTCGCGCCAATCAAAACGGTGAGCATTCCGCGGCTCAAGCTCTTAGCAGCCGTCTTACTCACTCGCCTCATTGTTTTCTTAAGCAAATCCTCCACCTCGTCTAGCGCTCAGCCGTATTGCTGGATCGACTCCACCATCGTTTCGTGCTGACTCCGCATACTGCTGAACCGCAACCGAGTGGCTGAGATTCAGACGCTCCTCCCTGCAGCACTCTGGCACCATGCTCCGACTGATTGCAACCTTGCCGACTGTGCATCTCGCGGCATATCACTTGCTGGGTTGCACACTCATCCGCCGTGGTGGCATGGACCTGGCTGGCTTCGCCTTCCGCCGGAACATTGGCCAGACCAGTCCCATTTGAATCTCCGCTCCATCAACTTTGAAGAACGCAAATCAGCGTGCACCCATATCGCGCAGCTGCGCCCAACTTGGGATTCAGTTGAATGTTATTCTCCTTGGCCGAAATTGCTACGCATCACCGCCTATGTGCTGCGCTTCGTGCGCCATGCCCGTCGCCAGCGCTTCCCCATACCGGATGAATCAGTCCCATCCCGTGTTCTCATGCCCTCGGATCTCATCCAAGCCAGAGACTTTTGGATACGTACGGTCCAGCAATCACATTTCGGTCCAGAATATCGCGCGCTGGGAGAAAAAACTGCTATGTCAAAGTCAAGCCCTCTGCTTCGACTACACCTGTTCATAGACGAGTTAGGCTTAATTTGGCTGGGCGGGCGGCTCAAAAATTCTCCACTTTCGTATACGCAGAAATTCCCCCTGGTATTGCCTTAACATCGAATCTCCGCCTTGCTCATTACTCATTACCATCTGGCCAGGCTTCGTGGTGGCGTCCAGCTCACCCTGCAAACTTTGCGCCAAACGTATTGGGCCTTGGCTGCTAGAGCACAGGTAAAATCCATCCTTCACCGCTGTATCAACTGTGTCAGGGAACGCGCGATTCCTTGCGATCAACTCATGGCTGACTTGCCGGCCGCTCGAGTGACGACGCCCGATCTTCCACCCTCACAATGGGCATTGGGTAGAATAATATCTTGCCACCCAGGGCAGGATAAACTAGTGCACGTCGTGACCGTCCAGACCGCTTGAGGCACGCTTCAACGCCCTGTGACAAAGCTTTGTGAGCTACCGATCATCTCCGGGCGATTGGGGGCTGCCGCCGATTGAGTCGAATCACTTTCGGCCGTTTCCAACGCCCAAGGCGGGCAGCATGTTCGGGAGAGAGCATGAAAGATCCAATTTTGTTCATCACCCTGTAGCTTGAGTTATATTTGTCAAACTCTAAACCTCCTTATTAGACGTAATTTCTCCGCATTCCAAGCTCACGATGATCTCATTTCTTACCTATGTCGGGATTAGCCCCTCTCTCCCCGGCGTGTCGCGCGACCTTTGCGCTCATTACTGAATTTTTCGATATTCAGATTAGTGCCGCTAGTCCTCTGTGATACTACTTCTAACGTTACCGCAAACACGCGATTATCGGTACTTCTGAGTTTTTTGTTGGAGTGATCTGAATAAACTATTATATTCGTTACTCAAACTATAACTGTGTCGTGAGTGATTTTATGGAAACCTCTCGCACCACTCTCCCTTCAAGCTCCCTTCAATTGCCTCTCAATTCATTCCCCCAGCCCCTCCTCAGTACAACTTCCGGTCCCAAAGATTTCCAGCATCCTTTTCTCATCCTCACATCAAAAACCATCATCCTGAATACTCATGACAACGAATTTTTCCTATGGCTCAAAAACTACTTACTTTTACTGAAGTTACTAAAAACTCTTAGTTTTCAATCAATCAAAAGAATTCGATGTTATAGACATTCGGGATCATGGTATGGTACCTACTTGGAATACACTTTGAGTGGTCGTATTCTTGAGGAATTTAGATCTATAAACTAAAATACTGACCGCAAAAGGATGAAAGAGTATTTAATAAAACCTTCGCATTTTCTGCACTTATAATATTTGGATTCAAATTTTCTTGATTTCCTGAATCATCAGATTCAAGGTGTTCAGAGTTGTTTTGAATGCAATCGACTCCCATACACATCTGCAGTCGTCGTTGTGCTTGTTCATAATCATCTAGTATTCGAAAATAGAAAATGCAATTTTGAATCGATTCATTCTGAATTGGTGTTTTCTCATACAGAGCAGAAAAATTGTAACAAAATTTCGAAAAGCATACCAGTATTGTATATCATGCATACCCTATCGCAAATTCCAGAGAAAAACAGATTGCAATGGATAACAACCGCATAGAAACAGATGGAAACTGTTTGATCTTGTTTCTGGTTTTGGTCTATTCCAGTTCGGTTCTATCTGTCATTTGCAGCAGGGTACTGACATGGCATAATATTTTTGTGTTCATCATGGAAAGAATTGATGTTCCGAATCAATGAAACATATCTAAAATTCTTGCCCTAGAGCTGAAATTGAAAAATTTATTGATGATGACCATTACTCCAATCAGAATAGAAGGATCAGGGAGGAGTCTTTTGATGATTTTGTATACTTCCAAGTGGAACAGACCCATCTAGTGGCTAGTGCCATATAGGGGTTTTTGTCGAGACGTCGAATGAGAATTGTTTGCTACTATAACCTAATCTGTACATAACCTAAGACTGAAATCCATTCGAAGTGTTACACATAAACAAAATGGATGAAAAGTAATTATTAACACAAAATTAAATGTAATCAACCTTTTTCAACAGCGTAGTATCATTATTTCGCGATGATTGCAATTTTAACGTGAATTTTATCACACTCAGCAGCCATCTTCAAAGACCCATCGCCGTTTCACTGTGTGACCAGGGAAATTCACGGTGTCACTTCCCAATTCTCCCACTTCAATCATTATTCCGTTTTCGTATAGGAGAATATACATTGGTGTTGAGAAGGAAAATTCGACACTTAAATTGAAAAGGATACTTATCCAAATTACATGAAAAAAAAAATGTTCCAACCAACAATATCCAACGTACAATCAGAATATCTCAAGCCTATGGACAATCAAATTACTTACAAGCTTCTTTAATAAGATCAATTTTGAATTTGGGCCATTTCGCAGATGGTGTTTTATTTTCTTTCGTTCACTGCGGCAAATTTTGGATTTGATCCTTCGGTGGATAATGAAACATGTTATCTTTGCCAACCCAAGATAAAGGGGCTAGATCAATTAATTTTTTCTTCCTCTTATATTGGTTCTCAAACCAAACAATCCCATAACTGGCTTGAGTTGCTTCCATTTTCTGGAAAATACAATTTTGTGGAGATATAATGAAAAGAATGTATGTAAAATTACATACAAGTAGTAAGAGGAACAGTTACCAACTTCCAACATCTTCTTGTATTTTTTTCATTTCTGAAATCTCTCAGTGCACTGACATTATACTCGGAGAAAAAAGATAAGCTCTAGAAGCATGATGCACTTTGCAACTGTTGCGTTCCGCAACAATTTTTCACTTCGAATTCTGCATATCACGTTCAACATACACGCACACAGACACACACAACAGCGAGCAGTAAATGTACCGAAAATTTCATAATTTATGACCACGAGAGGTATTGAGGGTATGGTCATGCTCGCGCTGATGGACCGTTGTAAAACTTCCCGTGTCTCTATATCTCTATAATAGCCTTTCCTTTACTCCATCCTGGAAATTCTCAAGTTTCTCAAGTTTTTTTTTTTCATCGAGAATTATTCACTAACAAACATTCTCTTCTGTGCATCAAATCGTTAAGTTTGTGCTTTCCAGTGCTTCGTGTGCTTTTTTTTCTTTGTGGTAAAACGGAACTTTATCGTAGTGGTGTGAGCGGACTTTGACTTTTCATTTCATTTCATTTTGTATTTCCATCGAACATTCCCTTGCTGAGAGAGAGAGAGAGAGAGAGAGAGAGAGAGAGAGAGAGAGAGAGAGAGAGAGAGAGGGGGGGGGGGAGAAAGATAGATAGATAGATATGTTTATTTATGTTCTAGGATGAACATCCTGTGGAACAATTGAGGAAGAAGTATAAACAATAACAAAGATATTATATACGAAAATACTTATATATATACAGCATTAAACCCACAGCCCGAAAAGCAAAAAGAAGGCAGAATGAATGAACTTAAAAATAAAGATGAAATGAGAATGAGAGTGAGGATGAGATTACAAAGGTGTGAGAAATGAAAATACAGATATAAGATAGAGATACAATAGTTATAAATGCGCAGAATGAAGATGAAGGCAAATGAAAAGACAGATATAAAATAGAGATACAATAGTTATAAATGCGCAGAATGAAGATGAAGGCAAGAAAAGCGTAAGATGAACCACGATGAACCTACTTGAAAAGGAGTATATGTCTATGAGTGAGAAAGGGTGGAGGTGAGCAAGAAGTCATAATACCTCTTTTTGAAGACGTTAGGGGAAGAGCTACACTTGATGTTATCTGGGATCGTGTTCCAGAGTTTACTACCTGTTATCAAAAAAGATTTTTGATATGTGGTCGTACGATGCAGTGGCATTTTAAGGAGCCCCCTATTCGATCTAGTGCAACGAATTGCATCAGAGGTACCAAAGTTAAAACGATCGTAAAGAAAAGAAGGATCCTTGAAAGCAAATAGATGATGCAAGTACGACCCCAGGAAAAATTTCCGTCGCTCAGAAAGTTTGAGCCAGCCGAGGCGCGTGAAGAAAGGAGAGATGTGGACATCTTTCCTGAGGTTGAAAATAAACCACACGCAGGCATTCAGTTTACGCTGCAGACGTATACTGTCTCCTTCGGAGAGATCAGTGAGAACTGAGCAACAATAATCAAAATAGGGTATGACTAGCGTTGAAATCAGTTTAGTTCTCATCTGGATAGAGAGTGCGTTGCCATTAAGTCGCAATTGGTAGAGTGCGCACGAGACTTTCCTGCAGACAGAAGTTACTTGCTCATTCCAATTGAGAGAAGGTGTCAGAATAATCCCAAGCGATTTAAGCGAAGAGACAAGATTTATAGGGGTGCCCTGAAGTATAATGTCCGGTAAGGAGCGAAGAGAAATATCGTTGACGTAACGTGGAGAACCAAGGATCATGCAATTGGTTTTCAAGGGGTTCAGGATTAGGTAGTTGGTGGAGCACCAGCTGGCAATTCTCTGTATATCGTCATTCAATTTCGAGATACATTCGTCTATGAGAAAAGGTGAAGTATGCAAATAAATATAAAAGTCATCAGCGAATTTAAAGAGTTTACGATGGTGAATAATCGAATTTATGTCGGTGACATACAGTGCGAATAAGAGAGGGCCCAGGCGAGAGCCTTGGGGAACACCTGAGGTAACTGGAGTCCATTCGGAGCAACCTTTAGAGCTTCTAACTGATTGCGTGCGACCAGATAGATAGGACCAAAACCACTCCAGCACGGGGGTAGATATATTGAAAGAAGCGAGTTTTTGTATAAGCAAAGAGTGGTTAACGGTATCAAAAGCTCTTGAGAAATCAAACCCCACCAAAAGAGTGATCATGCGCTTATCAATCGCTTCACGAACATCATCAGTCAATTTCAAAAGAGCAGTTTGAGTGGAGCGGTGTTTGATGAATCCACACTGATATTGGTCAAGTAGAGAATTCTTGGTCAAAGAATCACACAAGAAGTGATGGACGATCTTTTCAAGTATTTTAGATGACTTACAGAGAATGGAGATAGGGCGAAAATCACGTGGAGTTTGTGGAGATCTTGTTTTAGGTATAGGTGTAATGAAGGAGCGTTTCCACGCCATAGGGAAGAGAGATAGCATGAGAGAGGAATTGAATAAGGTCAGTAGGAATGGAAAAATGGACGGAGCGATCAGGTTAAGGAATCGACCAGGAAGCCCATCTGGAGGAATAGTATTTGAGTTAGAAAAATGATGGAAATGTAGCAGATCATGAGGAGTCAAGTGAGGGAAAAAGAAAAGGTTATCACTGTAGCCGAGACTTTGGTCGAGAATGGGCGGTGGAGGACAAGCCGGATGAAAGCCAGCAGAGAAGTGTAAACTAAGCTCGTTCACACAAAATTTATCCGCGGGCGGATGATTACTATTAGATTTGATTATTCTCAGGGTACGAAGTTCTCTCCAAAGTGTGCGTGAGTCGGGAGTGCCCATCAATCTGTCGTTATAATATTGACGCTTCGCATTCCTGAGAGAAGTAACAACGTTGTTCCTCAGTCGTGTGAAGAGTAGATGACATTCAGGATTTCTTGTGCGGAGATACGTCCTCCTCGCAGTGTTACGTTCACGGATGAGATTACGAATCTCCTGAGTTATCCAGGGAGAAGGAGGACGTCTGGGAGTGAACCTTCTGATCGGTACTTCACTATTGTATAGATCAGTGAGATAATCATGGAAAACCCCAACACACTCATCAATATTTGTAATACCCGAGTTCCCGATGTTCAGCAAAATCGATGGTATATCAATATCTTGCCCATTGATACGCGAGTAATCACGCACAGAGACGATCTGCTGTTGACTCATGGGTAGATTGAAAGAGTATTCAATTGAGATCATGTCATGCCGAGATAGAAAAGGCATTTCCTCTTGTTCATGGTCAATCACTTTGGAGAGATCGTCCACTACACATAAGTCAAGCAAGGTAGAAGAGATGGACGTGTGATGAGTGGGGCCGTAGGGGACAATGGCCAGATTCAGACTGGGGAGTATTTTACGGAGATAAGTACTATCAGGAGATGAACGGCACAAGTCGGTGTTCCAGTCACCCATAATGATTTTGTCGTGATAGTCAGTACTCAGTGTAGAGATCACCGTTTCCAAATTAGCAAATCCTATTTTCGGAGGTCTGTAAACTACACCAATGAGTACTTTGCGCATACACGTGCTGGAAACCTGGACGAATAGATATTCGGGTTGTGGACAAGTGGCATCGTACTCAGATTTCTGTATAATTTTGTATTGGAGATTCTGTTTAATATAGAGACAGACCCCCCCGCCAATACGACCCACCCTATCGCAACGAAAGACCACATATCCATCCAATGAGCAGAATGAGTCATCCATGTCACTCCTAAACCAGGTCTCAGATACCGTAATAACATCGTACTTATTCGGATTCTTAGTGCAGAAAAAATCAGAGAATTCATCAAAATGAGCCATAAGTGATTGTGCATTAACATGACACATTTTTAACGAACGGAAAACTGCATTAGAGTGAGAGTTCGAGGGTCGAATCGGGAGTCACCTAAGTTGATCAAAGTCCCTGTTAGATGAGATGACGATAACATTTGAGGTATCATCTTTTTTCACCAGAATACGTCCATTCCTCGACCAAGTATGGAGATATCCTTCAGACTTCGCAACTTTCTTAGTTTCTGCGAGAAGAGAGGCTATATCAGACGGCATATATTCATTAAGATCAAGCCTAGACTTAGGTAGAGAGGGATTAATATCAGACGCGTCGACTAATCCTGTAGAACGTTTGGCCTCAAGTATTTTCGTTCGGAGAGAAGGAGAATCAAGCTCCATAAGGATGGTACGTGGACGCGATGTAGTTTTGGTGGAGCGAAGACGAAATGCTCTCACAATGTTAGATTGGGTGATCTGAACATTAAGATGAGCCAAGACATCCATGATACGGCTCGGAATGAATTCATCAGGAAGTTCAGGTAATCCTGAAAGAGTGAGAAGGTTCCTATTTGATTGAGAGCGCAGCGCTCGAAGTTCTTCTTGCAACTTGGTATTTTGTTGTTCCAATTCAGAGATGCGTGCTGAGTGAGATTGAGAGTTATCTTCAATGGTTACAACACGCTGGCTAAGCGATATGAGGCTGGCATCAGTCATTTTGATAGAAGAGGAATTCTGTTCCAGTGAGGTTTTTAATTCCTGGTAGTCTTTAGTGAGCGATTTCACATCCTGATTGACTGTCATAACAGCCTGTTCAAGCCCCGCAAATTTGCTGGATAAAGAGGAGACATTGTTTTCGATGGAAGACAGTTGTTGAAGTCGAGCATGAACCTCAGTATTATTGCGTTCTTGCCGCTCAATGAAATTATCGAGTTTATCTGAGGATATTTGAATAGCTCTCATAATATCATCTATGGTAAAGGTTGTATTAGGAGTAGTACCACCACTGGTGTTGCGATTAACCATCGAAGTTGACGGACAATCAACTTCCATTGATGAGGGAGGGATATCTCCAGACTTTTTGAAGGATTCCAAGGGACCTCTGCAGAGTACAAGCTCGTTGTTGTGGTTGTACGTTTTATGTAGTTTCACACAACCAGGATGGAAATATTTTATGCACGGTGTACACCTAATGACATCCGTTTTCAAAGAGAGAGAGAGAGAGAGAGAGAGAGAGAGAGAGAGAGAGAGAGAGAGAGAGTGAGAGAGAGAGAGGCAGGAAACTATGGTGTGAAAGGAAGTAACTAACAAAATTGATAAAATTGTTTTTCTTTCTTTTCCCTCTTCGAAAATTATCAGTTGCTTTCTTTGTTTATTATGTATTTCGCCTGTACCTTGAAATCCGAACGTTATTCAACGTTCTGAGGGGAAACCCTGACAGGGATTCAAGGGTACATGATCAGTTTCCGAGCAGCAATAGAATTCCAGAGTATATACGAAATAGAAACGTTTGTAGAATGTACGAATGAGATACGAAGAACATATAATGAACGTTCATAGAATTTTGGAATGAGACTGTTTCGAATATACTCAGAACGTACATAGTATATTCGAAATGTACGATATTCATCCAATCGACGTTCGATTAACGTATCATCGTACTGTAACATCGTCGTTACCTTCTCACCATTTATTTTTCCTAATATAAAGATATATGCATATATTTATTTCTCTATATTTCTCTCATTCAAATATAAAGATAACTAAATGATAATCAAATGAAAACTTCGAATATATCTACATCCATATATCTATATACATATAACTTTATATATATCTACATATATGTTCATTTAAAGATTTTGCTTCCACGGTCATGGATTGTTTTTAAAAGTATATTCACAATATATACCAATACTCGAAATACTGTCACACGTGGGGGACGGACTTGGAGAAAACTCTTCCATACGATGGAAAACCATGTATAAAAAATTTCAGACCTGAACAATGCCTGTGTTGTTCAACCGCCGAGTTACGCGACGCAGCCTGCGCGTTTGCAACTCTATATATAAAAAACATCATAATCTATGTGCAACTTTCAGGAACAATCATGGCTACAACGATATTAAACATTCTCCTTTCATCTAAAGTTCAGAATCAACCATGCTCAAGCATGATTCTCAAGATAAAATCAAATATTTCCATAAATTAAGACCCTATGAATTTGAGTCGGTTATTCATAGTTGAAAACTATGTTAGTAGTATGCAACTCCAGGAATTTAACATGAGAAAACCCATTATTCTATAAACCTTAAGTTCTTACAATGATTATATCAGAAATCATAATCTAAAACCATTGGTACCCAAGCCTATGGTAGTATATGGGAAAATGCATGCAGAAAAACTCTGTATACATAGAAAGAAAGCAAAAATATATCCTCTTCTTTCTTAAACGAATGATCCCCACTAAAAGTCCAGCTTCCAGAAGGGTATATGAGAGCCGAACCAATGCCTTTTAAAACACTCACTCAAAAATTTTTCAGTCGTTCACGTTTCACTAACTGCATATTCTCCACCAATAGAGAATCAACTTATTTTCCAACCCTAAAAAATTCGAATAATAGTTTTGTACCAGCAC